>JAUALY010000007.1:3864563-5117688 GCA_030819805.1 Penstemon newberryi var. newberryi | reverse complement strand
AGTTGTTTACTGATTTCCTATTACTGGACTGTACTGTATTGTTATTGGATTGTTGTTGTACTGAATTGTTACTGTACTGTATTGTTTGTTATTATTGTGTGGGTCCTATTTTGGTGTGCGGAATCGTGGGTAACTCGGAAGGTTAGGGCCGGAGGGTTACCTCGATCCACCGTAGACCCGCTTCACGAGCCAAGTGTGGAGGTTACACTTGGGGAGTGAATGTCAAACTCTTGGCATCAGACGTCTATGCGCACAGTTAGTAAGGTAGCTCCTTACTTGGAGTGTTCGGTGGGGGCATCATAATATGGATTGGAGGGTAAGAGGAGGACGGCATCAGCAACTATTGGCTACTTGTTTAACGTGCTTAAATTGTTATCGCATGTGTTTATTTACTACATTGTTATATATGTTCATGTATATTATGTTGCATCCACGCATCACATGCACATGTGCACTACAGCCTCACTAAGTTGGACGATCAACTTACGCATTCGCGTTTACTTCTTTTCAGATACAGGTATCCCATGGTCTGATGTCTAGCATTGGTGTTGTCAGTCTCCGAGATCCTGTCTGTCGATTGTCGAGGGTCATCCTCGTTGTTATCTTTTGCTTTTATTATGTTATGTTTTGTGTCGGTTATGTATCTGGCTTGATTGGTACTTAAGAGTGTTTATTTTGGAAACTTGTTATCGCGCAATTGCGCTTGTTTTAAATATCATGCCCGCGCCTGCACATAGCGGAGTTTTGGGTTTTTATGCTCTCATGTTTGAACTATGATTTGAATTAATGTGTTGTTGTTTTAACAAAAAAAAAAATTTCTGGTCAAATTTAGGTTGTGTTCACCGAATACGGACCCGGACTCGGGGGTGGGACCTCGTAGGACCCGACCCGGGTGCTCGGGTCGTCACAAATCTCATCTCTTAGCTGCCAAAAGGATATTAAGGTATCTCAAAGGCACTCAAGAATTGGGATTGTGGTATCCAAGGGAATCAGGATTTGAACTTATTGGATATTCAGATTCTGACCTTGCTGGCTGCAAGATTGATAGGAAGAGTACTACAGGTACATGTCAATTTTTAGGCAGTCATCTGATCTCATGGATGACTAAGAAACAGACTTCAGTATCCATATCTACTAATGAAGCTGAATACATTGCCGTTGGAGCATGTTGTGCACAGATACTTTGGTTGAAGCATCAACTAGAAGATTATAATCTCAAGATCAGTGGAATACCCATCTACTGTGACAATACAAGTGCAATCTCACTTACTCAGAACACTACTAGTCATTCCAGGACTAAGCATATTGAGATCAAACATCACTTCATCAGAGACCATGTTGAAAAAGGAAATGTTATTATTGAATATGTTCATACAGATAATCAGATCGCTGACATTTTCACCAAACCATTGAGTGATGAAAGATTTTCTACTCTAAGAGTCGAACTAGGCTTGTTAAAATTGGATTCATAAGCTGAGGGACCTATCAGAAAACTGGGTTCATCAGCTGACTAATCTGATAGCAACAAGTGTTATTCTTCAAGAAAACTGACTCTCAACAGACTAGTTGACTGATGAATTCTTAAATTCAGGGGGAACATGTAAGACTAGCGGTACTCCTGTTTTAAAGATGAAATCTTCAATAACCAGTTAGTTGAGGTTGTTTTAATCAGAAGATTTGTTCTTAATTCTTGAAGACTTGAAGATTATTTATCTTGCTGGATTGACAAACAGCAAAGGAAGATTACTAGATATTGGCTTTCACTAGTGATATACTGTATCAGACAAGTCATCTGCCAGATAGGTATTATTTTACTCATCTGTTTACTTATGTCAATTTATAAACAGTGTTGTATTAAAAACGTATTATCAGAAACACGCTTTTATAAATAAAAGACTAGTGGCGTTTCACCTTCCCGCCTAGTCTGACATAATTAATAAATTTTGAATTCCGCGTATCTCGCTCACATGATTTACTTTATCAGTAACTGATCTAACGGTTGGCTTGAATCACGGAAACCGACATCTTTCAACCCTTATAAATCCAGATCTGATCAGCTGAATGATCTTTTACGCACCTTCAAAATTTCCTAAGTACACGAGAGCATTTTTGCATTCATACTTTCTGCAAATTTCTCTCGTTTCCTTCTAATCTTTTCAGAAAACAATGAGTTCCAAGGACGCAAACGCTGAGGGTAGATTCTTGAACTACCAGACCTACTACGCAACAGGCACCCAACTTATGAAAGAGATTTTGGAAAAATTCAGAGCTGCTTCGCTAGTAAACTTCATGGAAGCTCATGAAGAAATGGTGTTTACAGCAGAAGTCCTGGAGTTTTACAAATCCGATGGGAAACCAGACTATGAGAATCTGGAAATCAAAGCTAAGGTTGGGGGATAAGACATCTGTCTAACTCCTAAGGTGTTGAACGAGAAGTATGGTTTATCTATTGAAGGTTCAACTGAACTTTCTACTTTGGCTGAGCCGTTGGAGGCTGACTTCTAGAAAATAGCTGCGAAGTCGAATGAAATCCTCTCTGGAAACATAAAGAAGCCCCAACTGAAGGATGAATTTCAAAGAATGGCAGACCTCTTTGCCAAGATTGTGGAGAACTGCACATTCTCCCTTGACAGCGTACCTATGAAGAGATTCCACACAATGATTGCAGTTTACTATGGCCTGAAAGTAAACTGGGCAAATTATGTTTGGTACATAATTGCTGATCACAAGGAGCGTGGTCAAACTCTTCACAGAATCTTTCTCAGTCATCTGCTGATGAATCTAGGATGTTCTATGACACATGGCAAAGAAATTCACAAGGCTAAGGAACTGAAGATCTATGAGGCCATCAAGGCTGTCAGAATTAAAGAGCATGCTGCCGTGCCAGAAAAGAGGCAATCTAAGAGGGAGGCTACTGAGCCTAAGGAGCCTGCTGGAAAAGCAAAGAAAAGCAAGGCTACAGTTTCAAGCACTGCTGATCAAACAACTCCTCCTGCTGTTCAAGCCAGATCAGTGGATCCTACTGATAAAATTATCGATGAAACTGTAAAGGAGATTGAGAAGATGGCTTATGACATCTCTCCTGAAAGAACTCACTCAGCTGAGTTGCCAGCTGAAAAGGTTGCCAAGAGAACAAGGAGCGCTTTGAAGGATACTGCTGCATCTGCTACTGTTCCTCATACTAAGGCAACTGCTAGAAAGAAACTGGTCCTGAGAGATCAAGATGCTAACATTGCTGAAATAGTTAGAGAAGTAACTCAAACTGCTGAAAGACCAGTTATTTCAGCTAAGGAGTCTGATCAACCGACAGCTGAAGCATCAGCACCTCAACCTGATCAGATTACTACTCAAGCAGTTCAGTCTGCTGTTCCAACAGCTGAGGCACCAGTTGTTGAAACCAAAGCTGCCAGAAGGAAGAGAACTGGTAAAGCTAAGATGTCTGCCTATCACAAGAGGAAACGGGAAGAGGCAGAACAAAAGAAATGGGATGAAGCAGAACTTCAAAGGGTTCTTGAAGCCAACAAAGTAGAAGCTGAAGTCAAAAACATGACTGAAGCTGACCTAGCTGCTAAGGAAGAAGCTGACCTAGCTAAAGCCCTAGAAGAAAGCAAAAAGGATGCCCATGGTCCATAAAGCCCTAGAAGAAAGCAAAAAGGATGCCCATGGTCCAAGAAGGACTGGTGGCATAGTGATTGGCAAATCATTGGAAGGAAAGTTCTTACTGCCCAAAGCTCAGCCGATCAAAAGAAAGAAGAAAGAAGTGAAAAGGGCACTTGAAGTTGTCAAGAGTGACCCCAACACTTTCTCAAGATTTGAAGCTGAATTGGAAAGATACAACTCCCTTCTCCAATCCAGAACTGTGTTCCTAGCTGAAAAGATCAGATACAATAAATGGAGGAACTACAAGTTGAAGAAATCTTGTGAAGAATTCAGGGCCTGGAAGGAGGCTGCTGCTGAAGAAAGTTGGATCATGAATTGGTTGCACACCAATGATATTCAACAGGCCTTAGACACATATTTCTTCCATGACAGAGTACATGAGTATGCCAAACTCATTGTGACTCAGGAGGCAACTGCTCTCAAGGAATCAATGCCAAACAAACCTGGTCCAACTGATGACCTATTTGAGAGAGCAATCAAAGTTGCAGTATACGTTACCTTGGAAAAATGGGTTGAAAGATCAGTCTACATCAAAGAAACATCAAGTGATCTGCCCAGTTTGCCAAGTCTGCAACAAATTGCCTTTGGTTCTGAAATCAGTTCTTATCAAGAGCAAAACAGACAACTTCAGACAAGGTCTCCCTTTGTGCCTGCTGATTTTATACGTCAGAAGACTGTTGTATCTACTGATGGTTCTGATTTTGTTCATGTGACAGGTAAGCCGACTAGGAATCAATTGAAGAACAGAAGACAGCTGAGCCAAATGCTGAACCCACTCCAAAGCTGTTAACTGTTGCACCTTCCATTCCAGCTGAAACTACTCAAACTTCAATCATGGACTCAATAAAGGCCTTGATTGAAAATTCAATGAAGGAAATGGAAGAGAAAAATAAATGGAATTGTTGCATTGACTCGTCAGGTTGAAGACGTCAAGATGGATGTGAATCAGATTCATGCAACTCTTCAAAGATATGAGATGGATTGGAACAATGTTGGTAAAGCATTTCAAGAGGCAACTAAAGCAGAAACGGAGAAGACTGCCTATCCGTTTCAGACTTTCACTGAACAAGCTGCTCAGGTTACTTCACAAGTAAATGTGGATTATCTGAATGACCAGACTGCTGCCTTGAAGAGCAACCAAATTCAACATAATCTTTGACTTCAAACTGTGGATTAGAACATCAGGCTGCTGTGTAATGCTGTCCACATTACTCCTATTCCAGTTGCTCAACTCAACTCTGCTGATGATGACAAAAAGGGGGAAGAGGTATCAGCTAACAAGAAGAATGTTGCATTTGCTGTTGAAGTTACTGAAAAAGTGGAGTCTACTGAAAAACCTGCTGATGAAGAGACAAGTAGACCAGCCAATGAAGTAACCAAGACAAAGGAAGCTGTTGATGAAGAAGAAGCTGAAAATGTTGAAGAGCCTAAGGTTGTGGCAAAATCTGACAAAGATTTAGCTGCCTCCAAAGACTCTGCTGAAGAACAGCTTGATCCTAATAGAAAAATCAAGAGGATAAAGGAAATTAGAAAGAAAATCGAAGCTGCTTCTAAAAACTTGGTTGAAGTTTTCTCCAGTGGAGTGGAAGAAGAAGAAGAGGAAGAAGATGAAGTTAAAGATGAAGATGATGAAGAAGCTGAAGACTAGACTAAATTTTCTAGACTAGGCTTTTAAACTGAAAATTGGTATATCAGCTCACTTCATTGTATTTTCACTTTAAATTCTTTCTTTGTAAACTTGTACTGTAATACTTATTGAAAATTTATAAAAGTCAAGTTTACAACATACTATTTCTATCTCATAAATTTTTGAGGACTTAACTTTAGTTTTAGGTACAGGTACTTAGCTGAAGTTTTGTCATCATCAAAAAGGGGGAAGTTGTTGGATGAAGATGGAGACTTAGAAGTGAAAGGAGGTTTTGATGATTTCCCAAAGTCATCAGCTAAGTATTGGAAACTTAGTCAACCTCTAAAGTTTATTTGACCAAGGAAGAAGACAAATCAGAAGGGTCAAATTTATGGTCCAGAAGACTACTGATCTGTTGCTGCATTCAGAATCAGGCTGGTGGATTTTCAGCAGACTCAAATCAGATGAGTTCAATTTGGATCAGCAGAGTGTTCATCAGACGAGTGGATTCGATCAGCAGAGTGGAAGTAATCAGAAGTTATTGCAATGGTAATAAATGCACCTGAAGTAATAAATGCTGTCTAGGAAGGGTATTAAAGAAAATGACTGAAGAGAAACATCGGATCAGCATAGTGTACAAATGATTTAATGTGAACTGACAGAAAGTACAGCAGAGTGTACAGTGCACAGTCGCAGGTAGCCGTTTCTGAAAATAGGGACCTGTACTCGAGGATTTTGAACACCTGTCGATCTCTCAACGGGCAGATTTTCAAACCTCAAGTATAAATAGTTCAAAGTTCAAGAGTTAGAGACAATCCGAAGTAACACAACTGAGAGCAAATTTCGAAGAAGAATTCTTCTAAGTCTCAGAACTCAAGAACAGAAAGTAGGGATAAAATCTTTTAAGTTAAAGAAACCTACTTGTGAAAAACACTTGACATATCCGTTGCAAGTAAGCTAATTAAAACTCTGATTTTCTTTCAAAATCAGCTAAGTAAAATCAGAAGAGTGGTCAACTCTGCTGTTCAAAGCTTTGTACGAGATCAGCTTAGTATACTTACGAATCTTGATCAGCTTAGTCTGCTGATAGAAAAAGTTAGAGAATTTTAAAGTCAAAAGTTTTAGAGGTCTATTCACCCCCCCCCCCCCCCCACCCCCCTCTAGACCTCATCTGACCACTTGGGACCAACACCGAGCTATGGAAAAATAGTGCACATCTTGTTAGAGAAGTCCCAGAATGCCGAATTGCTTCAATGATAGATGAAATTAATCTTTGATCTGAGAGTCTGCTGTAATTATCCGCTCTAGCGCTAGGATAATTGGAGCTCGAGGAAGTAGATAATCAAGCGCAAGTGCTGATCGACCTTGAAATCATGATGCATCAGATATACCTCGTTAAAAACCTTTCTCGGGAAAAACCCTGAGGGATAAAAATCGAGCGAGGGAAAAAGAGTATATATCCATGGAAGACGATGACAATAATTTGTTACTTTCGAGCTGAAAAATCATACTTCGAAGACTTGTGGACCGGAAATGCCATTAATGGAGAGATAGTTTTTGAAATTTACTGAGTGGAAGCGGTTACTTGGGGTTTGATTTACAATTTACCCTTTTAACCCTTATATATATACGTTGACCTGAAGAGATGGGCACCGCTTCTAAAATTACCGCAGATCGGAGTACTCATATCGAGAAAAGAAAAATACGTCTACTTATCGATCAGCAAAGTAATTTCTTTCAGAATGTCTGACGCAAAAGACATCAAGGGTAAAGCTATAATCTTCATGGGATCGGAGTCCGATCCTGATTCTGAAACTCGTTTTATAGATGCGTATCAACCGTCGGGAGATGGGACGGATGAATTAGACTTAGTGATCAACGCCGTGTTGGAATCATTACGCTCGAAAGAAAGCGAGGAACCTTCGAATAAGCAAACTATCGAGGGTGAAGGAGATGGAGGACAGAACGTGGAGGTCGGCAATAATGAGGAATCGTCGTAATCACTGGGTGATAACGAAATAATGAGGTACTCCATATGGAAGAACCTGACGATGAGAATTTTAGCCCTAGACGCCATCCCAAAAAAGACAAACGCTGCGAGGAGGCTTCAGAGAACCGACAAGCAGGTTGATGAAATCTTCTGCGCTTATGACCTTATTGAAAGTCAAGCCGAGCTGGAAGCTGAGGTCGGGAAATATCTTCCGGAGGGTTATTCGATTGTTATCCCGACTGCCGAGCAACGCGTCGATGCTCCCCCAGAAGGATGTCAAGCCTTCTATACTAAACAGTTTTCATATGGGCTAAGGATCCCTTTTATTCCGCTGCTCGAGGAAGTTCTGGACTTGTTTTTCTTAGCCCCCGCACAAATTCTTCTGAACTTGATCGGATACTTGGTCGCTTTTTGCATTTTGATGAAGGCCAAAAATAATCGCGTCAATTTCCAAAACTTTTGGCAGATCTTCAAGATCAGCAATTCCCCGGCCTCCAAGGCTTGATTCGTATATTTCTCCCAACGTCCGAACCAGTCCATTTTGTCGACTATTGTCTCGAGTAATTCTATGGACTGGAAACGTCGGTTTTTCTTTGTCAAAGGTCCGGATGTACCAGCCAGTGAAGGTAGCTCGGAAATGGTCCCACATCAATGGAAAGGTCAGCTCGATTGGGTGTATGGAAAACGTGAGATCCATGGCCCTGTTCGGTGGGCTCTTAGTGAGTCCTTCATTGCCTCCATGCACTCCGACCTGTACCAATCGGCTTTCCTCATTTTGGAGCCCGTTTTGAGGAAAGCGGGCCTAAGCCAAGCCACGTTAGATCTCGGGGTCGCAGAAGATGCCCGAACCTTGAGTAAGATACTTTTCCACTTAGATAATTCATCATTTCTTGATAAAACTTCTGTCTTTTCTTAGGTGAGATGGTGTGTGACGGCCCGAGCCCCCGGGTCGGGTCCTACGTGGTCCCACCCCCGAGTCCGGGTCCGTATTCGATGAACACTACCAAATTTTGACCAGATTTTTTTTTTTTTTTTAAATCAACAACACCATAATTTGAATCATAGTTCAACTTAGTAACACAAAACCCGGTACACTGCTATATGCAGGAGTGGGCACAAAATACAAACAAGCGTCTACCGCGCAACAACAAGCATCAATAATAACAGTCTTAAGTATTTAATCATGCCCGATACAAAGCAACACATAACATAACATAACACAAAGTAACGAAAATCAAAAGATAATTCGACGACCCAAGAAAACCGACAGACAGGATCTCGGAGACTGACAACTCCAACGCTAAACATCAGACCAAAGGATACCTGTATCTGAAAAGAAGTAAACGCGAATGCGTAAGTTGATCGTCCAACTTAGTGAGGCCGTAGTGCACATGTGCGTGTGATGCAGTGATGCAACATAATATACATGAACATATATAACAGTACAGTAAATAAACACATGCGATAACAATTTAAGCACATTAAACAAGTAACCAACAGCTGCCGATGCCGTTCTTCTCTTACCCTCCAATCCATATTATGACGCCCCCACCGAACACTCCAAGTAAGGAGCTACCTTACTAACTGTGCGCATAGACGTCTAATGCCAGGAGTTTGACTTCACTCCCCAAGTGTAACCTCCACACTTGGTTTGTGAAGTCAGTTCTACGGTGGATCAAGGTAACCCTCCGGCCCTAACCTTCTAGGTTACCCATGATTCCGCACACCAAAATAGGGCCCACACAATAATAGCAAACAGTACAGTACAGTACAATAACAATCCAATAACAGGAAATCAATAAACGATTCAATAACAGTCATTGAAACGGTTCAACATACAATATAAAGGACTCATAGCACATGAATAGTTCGTCCTAGCAATCGAGTTATTCATTATATCATACATCGCATGCTTGTTTGTTTAGGGACTAAGTTACAGTTATGACTCGACCTACTAGCACATTCGGACTGACACACAAGTAACACACATCACTCACCTGTGTAGCTTACGATTCTCGAGAAAATGCGGAAAGGTAGCGTCTTCGGTTCCTGTACACGTTTATGTAATGATCTTAGAATCTAATTACACCACAAGGATTCTAGAGTGACTAAAGCAATGCTTTAGTCTAGCAAACAATTGAATCGTGGTTGTTCAATAACGAAGCCACGATAAAAAATTGGACATTTACGACCGATCTAAAGGTTCTATGGTTCGTTCATGAAGTGTGGTAAACATAGCCACAAAAGAGTTAAAATATAACATAACCATCTTAATCGAGCTTTAAAATATTTAATTAAAGGTTTTAAGTTAAGTTATTACTTTCAAATAACTTTATATTCCTCAAGTAATCAAATAATAACTTATTTTTAAATTTAGAATTTAAGTTTACTTGAAATCATTTTATTTTTGAAAATTAAACTTTGTTTATAATTATCTTTTCGAAAACTTTAATTTATTTATCAATTTTATTTGAATAATAATTTATTATTGTTTAACCTTTTGTTTTAAATAAACAATTAAATTTCTTCTCCTTAATTATGTATTGTTTTTAAAACCTTTTTATCTTTATTTTCAAACATATTTAAATTCAGAAAAATTATTATTCGGAATTATTATATTTATTTTTGAAATTATTTAATTTCAAAAAAATGATTATCCAAAATCATTTTAGTTTACTTTTGAAATTATTTATTTCCAGGAATAATTATTCAAAATTATCTATTAATTTTTTTTTCAAAATTAATGTTTGAGAATAATTATTAAAATTATATTTAATATTTAAAAATTTTATTTTCGAATTTATTAAATCCAGAAAAATATTTAATCAAAAATATTTTATTTTATTTTCAAATTATTTAAGTAATATATTTATTTTCGGAAAATTATTTATTAAATATTTTATTATTCAGAAAAATGGGTTTATTTAATTTTCAGAAATAATTATTTAAATTTATTTGATTTTATTTTCTGAATATTTATTATTTTTCTTTTTCTATATTTAAACTAATTAATTTTTTTTTATTATTTACAATTTTATTTTCAGAATTAAATTACAATCTTAAAATTATTTTATTTTATTTTCTCATAATTGTTTTATTTATAAAAAATTTCTTTTCGGTGTTTAAATAATTCATTTATTTCCAAGAATATGTATCACTATTAAATATTCATTATTTTTAGAATACACTTTAAAAATAATTATCCAAATTATTTTTATGATTTTGTTTTGATTTATTTTCAAAATTACTTATATAGATATATTTTAAGTAATTAACATTTAAATATAATTACTAAAATGACTTTTGATATTTACAATTTATTATTTTCATATAAAATTTCTTTATTATAAATTACCTTTTATTAACTCATAAAAAGTTAAGTATTTACTATACTTAAAAGTTATCATAATTTTTTTTTCAATAATAAAATCATTAATTTCGAAAATTTTGTTTAAATTATTTTATTCTAGAATGAAATTATTGTTACTTAATTTTTAATAAATCATCATTTTCAGAATTTAATATTAGAAAGTAATGAAACAATTATTTTCTTTAATTCGAATTTTAATAATTAAAGATAATTCATAAGTTCTTTTTTTTTTTTGAATAATTATTTTTAATTTATTTAATTTCAAAAAACTAATTTAAATTAATTTTTTTTTCCAAATTTATTTTAATTATTTATTTTCAGAAAAATAATTATCTAATTTTTTTTATTTAATACTTATTTCCAGAAAATAATTATCCCAAATTATTATAAATATTTTATTTTGAAAAACAAATTTTTCAAATTTTTTTTTATTATTTTTTATTTTTTTATTAATATTCAAGAATAATTATCCAAATATATATTTAATATTTACAAACTTAAATTTCAGAATTTAAATTTAAATTTATTAATTTCAGTCTTATTATTTCCAGATTTATTAGTATTATTATTATTATTTTTTTTCATCCTAATATCGATTTTCAAATTACTTGCTATTTTAAATTTATTTTCAGAATATAATAATTATAGAAATTATTACAAGGCTTTAGATTTATTTTCAAATTTTTTTTATTATGTATTTATATAAAATTTTCAGTTTATTATTATTATTATTATTATTACTATTTTTTTTTTTAACATGATGGCCAGCCCACTCAACATGAAACAACAGGCCCAAAAATGGGCCTGTTTGTCTGTTGCACTTGCAACAGACAACAAGCAGCCCCAGTCACTGCTTTCGCAGTGGCCGGTGATTGCTTGCCGGCGGTGGGGTGGCTCCGGCCAGCCCCACCGAAAAATGCACAAAGAGACCATGTTTTATGTATACATGCCAAAAACACTCCATATTTTAAATTAGCAACAATAGTCCCAAGTAAAAGATAAATCTTTTAAGACAAAAATAATTCTAGTTTCAACCACCCAAACATTATAAGAAGATTCATCTTTCATGATTCCTTGTAGATCTAAAATATAACACATTATTTGTCTTCAAGACTTTATTTCAACAATCCCTTTCATACAAAATTTCAAAAAAATATGAAACAACCATTTTCCTCATACTTTTATGAACACAAAATATTTTATTCAAATGCTAGAAAACCCTAAGCATGATAATCTAATTTTCATAGATTTTAACTCATAAAATTACATATTTACGTAAGATTTAGTTAAACATGCTTTTGGGGTTCAAGAGGTGGGGTTTTCTTCAAGAAGCAAAATATAGGCACAACTAGATATAATTTTACCGTACTAGTTTATCTTCCAAAAGTGGTGGTGGCACGGCGACGAACAGGGGCTGTCTACGGTGGCTCACGGCGGCGGCGGCAGCAGTGGCTCACGGCGGCAACAGTGGTGGTCCGTCGGGAGGTGGCGGTGATGGTGGTGTTTCCTCCTATTTCATCCTTCACTCTATATATTTTTCAAAGACCCCTCAATTTCCTCTCTAACTCTCTCTAAATTTATTTCAAGAAAATGAATGGTGTAGGGAAATACAAAATCTGATTTAGGGAGATATTAAAGAGTGTTGGAGTGTTTGAATGGAGAAATGATAGAGGTATGATTATACCTCATTAGGGTCTAGTCCATTGGGAGAGAAAATTCCCACACCCAAGGACTGTCTCAGCCGAATTTTGGCTTTCCAAGTAGGAGAAAATTATTGTCTGTTCAGCCAATGGAGGAGAAGAGGCGTTTTTGCACTTTTGCCCCCTCAATTTTTGGAAAAGTGTATTTTTGCCCCAAAATAAAAATAAATGCGCGATCAAACCCATAACTTTCATAAACTTTTCTAAAACTTTTCACAAGGTTTTTATTACCTTCCAAATCATTTTCAAGTTCTATTTTTAGGCTCGAAAATTTTTAATTGTACGTTTAAGCTTAAATAAATACTATGTTTCATTAAAAATAAAATGCGTCACACAAAAGTCGGATTAAAATTCAATAACTTCATTTTAAAATATTTTAAAATTAAGGGGTGTTACAATCCTCCCTCCTTAGAAGAATTTGGTCCCCAAATTCGTTCATGATGTTCGAAAAGTTCATGGTAAAAAGTTTCAACTTCTTATGATGATATCTTAATTTGGTCATACGGTCCATCCTTATATCACAATCTAGGATCAAGAATGCGATCAAATTGGCAGGAAACATCCCTTATCTTGATCTTAACCTCGCATCTCTTGATAGTTGAACTCGTTATAAATGAGGTTCCTAACTGAGTACAAAATTCTGACTTATACGAAACTCATTAAACCATACTCAATAACATAGATCCATAACACAATGATACGAAGGAATGTGATGCCCCATATTCGAATGATACTACACACAAATCCTTAAAACAGTATTGTATACCTTCCATAGCACCATAGGTCAAGCTCTGTTCGTCGCTACTTTTCCATTATAAGGATTCACCTGAGAGTTTTGCGCTTTTGCGCTTTTTGCTGCCAATGATAGTCCTTTGCTAGCTGGAGCTGGTGCAGGTGGTGCCTTGGGACAATATTTTACCAAATGATCTTGACTTCCACATCTCAGGCACTTGCCAGCTTTCTTCCAGCACGTGGGCTCCCATGCCCCTTCCCTCCACAGTACACGCAAGCACCCTTGTCTAGTTTCCCCGCTTGTTTTTGTGTCGATTGAATTGGCGATAATTATTCAAATTTTTTGAGCTTGAATTTTCAACCCTCGGTGCTTTGCCTGAACCTCTTCCAGTATGCCAATTTGGCTGCGAAGTTCTCGACTTTTTCTCTGGAACCCTTAATGGTTTGGGCTCAATCAGGCCATTCTCAATCCTGGTTGCCTTCCCAACTACTTCGATATAAGAGGTTATGTTGTGGGAGAGAATGGTTCGTTGAAGTTCAGGCCTCAAACACTTGATAAATTGGAGGGTGCGACGAGGTTCATCCATCATCAGGTGGGGAGCATAACGAACTAGCCGGGAATAGACAACCTCAAACTCCGGCACACTCATATTCTCTTGCTTCAGAGTATTAAACTGCTATTCACGTAGTCCCCTAATAATAGGCGGCACATACTTATCGATAAAGTCCTTAACAAAGTTCTCCCAGGTTCTCTCGGTTCGGCTCTGCTCCCAAACCATTTCCCTCGTTTGCCACCATGCCTTAGCGAAATCTTTCAAACAATAAGTGGCCAATGAAATTTTTGGAATGTTCGAGTAGTCCATGACTCGGAAGATATACTCAATCTTAGCCAACCACACTTCAGCATTTTGATCGTCAGGCTTTCCAAGAAATTGGGGCGGTTGGAATTGCAGAAAACGTTCCAAGGTCTGGTCCAAAACTAGCGGTGCAAGTGGAAGAGGCGCAGCTCGTGCAGTGCTTTGTAGGGCTTGGGTGAACTCTGCCAAAGCGGCAATGATCCGCTCGGCCTGTTCAACTGGTGGGGCTGTCGGTGCTCCCTCAGACTGACGAGAGGGAACCAACCGACTAGCACGACTATCACCATGAGTTCCTGCCCTCTAAACAATGAAGGACGGCTCGTTAGCATAACGAGACCGAACCTACTATATCTGACGAAAAGGAAAATCATTCAAAACTAAACTAATTATTGCATAATGGCAAACCACCAATCGATCAAAATATTGACTAACATCACAAAATCAATCATAGTATATCAAAACAGACACATAGTACAAGAAAACATTCAATAAGCCAAGACGACTTCAAAACAAAGTTGAAAAGGAAGTCCTAAACGAGCTCTCAGTGTAAGTCATCTTAAATGCCGTCTCCTGAGTCACCAACTCGGGGATATTCACCATCCATAGGAGATGTCTTGTCCACAGGGTCCTCTTACGGGTTCTGCTCACCCAACTCCTCTCGGGCATCCAAAAGGGAATCGGTAATACACCTCAACCCATCTTGAATCGTGTTGGATTGGAGCAATCCATGATTCCTAAGGAGCCGAAAATCCTCCATTCGGGCCCTCATGACATTTAGTAGATCTTCAATCACTCGTACCCAAATTTCCGCTTCCTGAGCACGAGTACTTATAAATGATGAAACCTTAGAGTACTGATCAAGGCCAACCTCCAACTCATGCACCACACTATTGGGATAATAACCCCTCGATTGACGGCCTCCAAGTCGCACATGATTAGGGAGGGGCGGATAGACCCGACGAGGTCAAGAACGTCGACTAACCGAGCGACGAGGGGGAGAATCATTACGAGTTGGGGCAGCATTGACCCTGCGAGGCCCCAACTCAACCTCAAAAATCACGTCTCTCTCTCATGCGCTTGAGCGAAGACTACCTTGGCTCGACATCCTATCACACTCATAAGATAAGAAACAAATACCTAACATATAATAATTACATCTAAAGACTAGAAAATATGCTTAAAACACAACACGACATACGACTTCCGAGGATCCTTGACCTGACTTATAAGCCTAAGCTCTGATACCACTTGTGACGGCCCGAGCCCCCGGGTCCGGTCCTACGTGGTCCCACCCCTGAGTCCGGGTCCGTATTCGGTGAACCCTACCAAATTTTGACCAGATTTTTTTTTTTTTTTTTTAATCAACAACACCATAATTTGAATCATAGTTCAACTTAGTAACACAAAACCCGGTACACTGCTATATGCAGGAGTGGGCACAAAATACAAACAAGCGTCTACCGCGCAACAACAAGCATCAATAATAACAGTCTTAAGTATTTAATCATGCCCGATACAAAGCAACACATAACATAACATAACATAACACAAAGTAACGAAAATCAAAAGATAATTCGACGACCCAAGAAAACCGACAGACAGGATCTCGGAGATTGACAACTCCAACGCTAAACATCAGACCAAAGGATACCTGTATCTGAAAAGAAGTAAACGCGAATGCGTAAGTTGATCGTCCAACTTAGTGAGGCCGTAGTGCACATGTGCGTGTGATGCAGTGATGCAACATAATATACATGAACATATATAACAGTACAGTAAATAAACACTTGCGATAACAATTTAAGCACATTAAACAAGTAACCAACAGTTGCGGATGCCGTTCTTCTCTTACCCTCAAATCCATATTATGACGCCCCCACCGAACACTCCAAGTAAGGAGCTACCTTACTAACTGTGCGCGTAGACGTCTAATGCCAGGAGTTTGACTTCACTCCCCAAGTGTAACCTCCACACTTGGTTTGTGAAGTCAGTTCTACGGTGGATCAAGGTAACCCTCCGGCCCTAACCTTCTAGGTTACCCATGATTCCGCACACCAAAATAGGGCCCACACAATAATAGCAAACAGTACAGTACAGTACAATAACAATTCAGTACAATAACAATCCAATAACAGGAAATCAATAAACGATTCAATAACAGTCATTGAAACGGTTCAACATACAATATAAAGGACTCATAGCACATGAATAGTTCGTCCTAGCAATCGAGTTATTCATTATATCATACATCGCATGCTTGTTTGTTTAGGGACTAAGTTACAGTTATGACTCGACCTACTAGCACATTCGGACTGACACACAAGTAACACACAGCACTCACCTGGTAGCTTACGATTCTCGAGAAAATGCGGAAAGGTAGCGTCTTCGGTTCCTGTACACGTTTATGTAATGATCTTAGAATCTAATTACACCACAAGGATTCTAGAGTGACTAAAGCAATGCTTTAGTCTAGCAAACAATTGAATCGTGGTTGTTCAATAACGAAGCCACGATAAAAACTTGGACATTTACGACCGATCTAAAGGTTCTATGGTTCGTTCATGAAGTGTGGTAAACATAGCCACAAAAGAGTTAAAATATAACATAAATATCTTAATCGAGCTTTAAAATATTTAATTAAAGGTTTTAAGTTAAGTTATTACTTTCAAATAACTTTATATTCCTCAAGTATTCAAATAATAACTTATTTTTAAATTTAGAATTTAAGTTTACTTGAAATCATTTTATTTTTGAAAATTAAACTTTGTTTATAATTATCTTTTCGAAAACTTTAATTTATTTATCAATTTTATTTGAATAATAATTTATTATTGTTTAACCTTTTGTTTTAAATAAACAATTAAATTTCTTCTCCTTAATTATGTATTGTTTTTAAAACCTTTTTATCTTTATTTTCAAACTTATTTAAATTCAGAAAAATTATTATTCGGAATTATTATATTTATTTTTGAAATTATTTAATTTCAAAAAAATGATTATCCAAAATCATTTTAGTTTACTTTTGAAATTATTTATTTCCAGGAATAATTATTCAAAATTATCTATTAATTTTCTTTTTCAAAATTAATGTTTGAGAATAATTATTAAAATTATATTTAATATTTAAAAATTTTATTTTCGAATTTATTAAATCCAGAAAAATATTTAATCAAAAATATTTTATTTTATTTTCAAATTATTTAAGTAATATATTTATTTTCGGAAAATTATTTATTAAATATTTTATTATTCAGAAAAATGGGTTTATTTCATTTTCAGAAATAATTATTTAAATTTATTTGATTTTATTTTCTGAATATTTATTATTTTTCTTTTTCTATATTTAAACTAATTAATTTTTTTTTTATTATTTACAATTTTATTTTCAGAATTAAATTACAATCTTAAAATTATTTTATTTTATTTTCTCATAATTGTTTTATTTATAAAAAATTTCTTTTCGGTGTTTAAATAATTCATTTATTTCCAAGAATATTTATCACTATTAAATATTCATTATTTTTAGAATACACTTTAAAAATAATTATCCAAATTATTTTTATGATTTTTTTTGATTTATTTTCAAAATTACTTATATAGATATATTTTAAGTAATTAACATTTAAATATAATTACTAAAATGACTTTTGATATTTACAATTTATTATTTTCATATAAAATTTCTTTATTATAAATTACATTTTATTAACTCATAAAAAGTTAAGTATTTACTATACTTAAAAGTTATCATAATTTTTTTTTTCAATAATAAAATTATTAATTTCGAAAATTTTATTTAAATTATTTTATTCTAGAATTAAATTATTGTTACTTAATTTTTAATAAATCATCATTTTCAGAATTTAATATTAGAAAGTAATGAAACAATTATTTTCTTTAATTCGAATTTTAATAATTAAAGATAATTCATAAGTTCTTTTTTTTTTTTTTAAATAATTATTTTTAATTTATTTAATTTCAGAAAACTAATTTAAATTAAATAATTTTTCCAAAAATTATTTCAATTATTTATTTTCAGAAAAATAATTATCTAATTTTTTTTTAATACTAATTTCCAGAAAATAATTATCCCAAATTATTATAAATATTTTATTTTGAAAAACAAATTTTTCAAATTTTTTTATTATTATTTTTTATTTTTTTATTAATATTCAAGAATAATTATACAAATATATATTTAATATTTACAAACTTAAATTTCAGAATTTAAATTTAAATTTATTAATTTCAGTCTTATTATTTCCAGATTTATTAGTATTATTATTATTTTTTTTTCATCCTAATATCGATTTTCAAATTACTTGCTATTTTAAATTTATTTTCATAATATAATAATTATAGAAATTATTACAAGGCTTTAGATTTATTTTCAAATTTTTTTTATTATGTATTTATATAAAATTTTCAGTTTATTATTATTATTATTATTATTACTATTTTTTTTTTTTTTTTTAACATGATGGCCAGCCCACTCAACATGAAACAACAGGCCCAAAAATGGGCCTGTTTGTCTGTTGCACTTGCAACAGGCCCAAAATGGGTCTGTTGCAATTTACAACAGACAACAAGCAGCCCCAGTCACTGCTTTCGCAGTGGCCAATGATTGCTTGCCGGCGGTGGGGTGGCTCCGGCCAACCCCACCGGAAAATGCACAAAGAGACCATGTTTTATGTATACATGCCAAAAACACCCCATATTTTAAATTAGCAACAATAGTCCCAAGTAAAAGATAAATCTTTTAAGACAAAAATAATTCTAGTTTCAACCATCCAAACATTATAAGAAGATTCATCTTTCATAATTCCTTGTAGATCTAAAATATAACACATTATTTGTCTTCAAGACTTTATTTCAACAATCCCTTTCATACAAAATTTCAAAAAAACATGAAACAACCATTTTCCTCATACTTTTATGAACACAAAATATTTTATTCAAATGCTAGAAAACCCTAAGCATGATAATCTAATTTTCATAGATTTTAACTCATAAAATTACATATTTACCTAAGATTTAGTTAAACATGCTTTTGGGGTTCAAGAGGTGGGGTTTTCTTCAAGAAGCAAAATATAGGCACAACTAGATATAATTTTACCGTACTAGTTTATCTTCCAAAAGTGGTGGTGGCACGGCGACGAACAGGGGCTGTCTACGGTGGCTCACGGCGCCGGCGGCAGCAGTGTCTCACGGCGGCGGCGGCAGCAGTGGCTCACGGCGGCAACAGTGGTGGTCCTTCGGGAGGTGGCGATGATGGTGGTGTTTCCTCCTATTTCATCCTTCACTCTATATATTTTTCAAAGACCCCTCAATTTCCTCTCTAACTCTCTCTAACTCTCTCTAAATTTATTTCAAGAAAATGAATGGTGTAGGGAAATACAAAATCTGATTTAGGGAGATATTAAAGAGTGTTGGAGTGTTTGAATGGAGAAAGGATAGAGGTATGATTATACCTCATTAGGGTCTAGTCCATTGGGAGAGAAAATTCCCACACCCAAGGACTGTCTCAGCCGAATTTTGGCTTTCCAAGGAGGAGAAAATTATTGTCTGTTCAGCCAATGGAGGAGAAGAGGCGTTTTTGCACTTTTGCCCCCTCAATTTTTGGAAAAGTTTATTTTTGCCCCAAAATAAAAATAAATGCGCGATCAAACCCATAACTTTCATAAACTTTTCTAAAACTTTTCACAAGGTTTTTATTACCTTCCAAATCATTTTCAAGTTCTATTTTTACGCTCGAAAAATTTTAATTGTACGTTTAAGCTTAAAAAAATACTATGTTTCATTAAAAATAAAATGCGTCACACAAAAGTCGGATTAAAATTCAATAACTTCATTTTAAAATATTTTAAAATTACAGGGTGTTACATGGTGGAAAGCTATCGAGCTTCCATGGTTGGTAAAACCGTCGCGTCGACCTCGAAAAAGACTCCAGGTTAGCCCAGGTGGCAAAATAAACCACCTCAAAGTCTGGTCGGTCGAACTTTTAAACCTCCCCGAGATAATATCTCTGAAAGGGCCCGAAATGACCTGGATGATGATCCTGAAAACGTCGAGCCGCTGCGAGTAGTTCATCCTACGGACCCACGCGGCCCCTCCTCCTCGGTGGGACAAGGGTACAACCTGTTCACCCTTAAGAAGATGAAAGGGAAGGAGATATTTCAGAAATGGGCAAATGAGGATCAGAACAGTAGACTCCCTCTCGCTAAGAGAAAGAGAGATCTATTGGGTCGAAATAATAGACCTCTTCCATGCCGCGAAGGCCGATCCTCGCCGGACATGGTGGGATTTATCGAGGATCATCTCAAAGGTCGCATAGCGGGTGGTTACCCCGAAGACGGGTCTATTTCGAGCGATCGCGGCCCTGCCGGAGAAAATGTCTACGATAAATCTCTGAAGGTTTTTATGGCGGGGCTCTTTGCCGATGATCAAGATGAGCTCTTTTCTCATGGTGAGCTCGATATCCTAGGCCAGTTCTCGCGCGCACATCAAGGGGTATTGCATTTTTCAATGGACTATTGTAATCTTTCCTTCTTTTGCGTAATATATTCACAAATCTTTTTTACCGCTATCCCTAAGTCGGAGATTATTTCCTCCATCAGGTATATCGGACTGCACTTTTGGAAGACTAATCCGATCGCCTACACTTGGCCCTACAAAAGTCTCTCTTCGAAGAGGCCAGCCTCCAAGCTCAAGTTGACAAGACTACCAGAGAGCTTACTGAGGTAAAAAAGGAGCTGGTTGAGGCTAAGAAGGAGAAATATACTCCAGCGGTCGAGGAGAGCTTGGTAAAGGCAGTTGCGGAGAAGACCGTCCTCGAGGAGGAAAACCAGAGACTCAAAGAAGAGCTTGATCAAGTCAGGGCTGATTTCAAGCAGTCCTATAAGCGTGGAAAAGAAGAGTCGCGTATGAGCTCAATAAGGGAGTTCTTGGAATCTCCTGCGCTGGATGCCACTGCTCGAAAAAGGGTTGGTGGGATTCTCCAAACCACCTTCTATAAGGGAGTTCAACAATTGATAGCTGCAGGGATCATTCCCGACAAGATGACCGAGTACACTAGTCATATGAACATCCTAAAGAATTGAGATGGGCAAGGCCTGGGAGACACATGAATTTGCCCCCTTCGTGACTGAGTTCGGGGTTCCCATGCCAAATCCTGACATGTTGGAGTTAGAAACATCCAACACGAGCTCGGACTCAGAAGAAGATGATCAAGATGGCTCTGAGGACGAAAAAGTTGATATCGAAAACAGCTCCGAAAGTGAAGACGACGGAGAGACTCCCGACCCCTGATAAACATTGTAATAGATAGTAGTAGGTTTCTTCATTTGTTGTTTTGTAATCATTTTTGACCATTTTATAATCAAGGTAGCTCGAGGTCTCTTTTCCCTGCATTATGGCCAAAGTCATCCGCCAATAATTTATGTCGGATTCTGGTGTGCAACTTATCTTAGACAAAGATCTTCGTAAGTTGTACGTGGGTCGAATAATATCTCGAACCAACGATAAATAAGTTATGCATAGGGAAAAACTCGAATTCTTTTTTCATAGATAAGAATATGCTAATAATTGAACTTCGCCTTTTAGCTCGGAAAAACTAGGAAGTCGTGACTGTTGGGTCCCAAAAGCAACTTTTCTCTTTCTTATAAATACATGGGAAGTAACTATAATCCATTATCATCGTTTCCAAATATCTCACATCGGAGCTGATAAATCGACATTATATTTCGAACACGTTGCTTTTATAACATCAGAGAATGGACGATCTAGTAGGTGACCCCTTTGATCCTAGCCAACTTTTCAAGGTTAAGAAAGAAAAGGCACAAAAATATCGATCTAGGGACCTTAAAATCCCGAAAGCGATCCCAAAGGCTTCTAAAGCCGATGGTGGAAGAACAAAGGTCGATTCGTCTCCGAACTCCAAGCCTACCCAGCCCGAGAAAGAGCCGATTATACTAGTAGCCGACTCCCCACCTGGATCGAAAGCTGGTCCTGATGCAAAGGTACCGGACAGTAAAGACCCGAGCGAGCAACCCAACTCTGGTGGTTCTTCCCGTGCTTCGAACAAGAGGCCCCAGCCGGAGGATCTCATTCCGATCCAGGCATTACGCCAAATGGCTGGGGAGAAGAAGTTGTTGAGCAAAGCCATTTCGGCATCTGAGGCAGCTAGGAGCGTTCTTCTCGAGCAAATTTCGGCGCCTGAGGCTGCCAGATTGTTTTCCTCGAGACCCAAGATAAAAGGATCAAATTAAATGACCCTATCTTTGACAAAAACATACTTCGTACTCCTCAACCGACACCTCAAAATCCTGTGTCCTCCAGCTCCATTTCCGACATTACTCGCACACTGACCGCGATCTTCGAAGAAATGAAAGATAAAATCTCAGCTGATGGTGTTCTTCCGAACTTTTGGGATATTGCTCTGAGATGTATTGGAGTAGCCGAGCAAGAACGGCTAAAAGAAAAGAGTGCTCGGGAAATTGTGCAGTCGAGCTCCGATTTGCTTACTCAAGTGAGTTTTACACTCTTGAGTTCCTTTTCCATTTTTTTTAACTTTTGCAAGTAAATGCAGCTCGGGCAGCATCTTTTTAACCTCGGGTTGCAAGTTGAGCTAGAGGCTGGACAACGTGCGACCATGGCTTTTGATCTGGAGAAAAATAAAGCTGCCTTGCAGAGCTATCTCGAGGAAGCTAAAGCTATCGAGCAGAATTTAGCTTCCGAGAAGGAGAAGGCTGTAAAGTAGATGGAGAACCAGGTCCATGAAGAATTGAGCAAGGAGCTGGACAAGCTGAGGTCCATTATCGAGCAGGAGGCGTATAACAGAGGTTATAAAGCCCGCAACGCCGAGCTCCGAAAAATTCTGACCGAGAATAAGCTAATGTAGAGATTTAGCTTTGTTGTAATCCTATCCTCTTTTGCTTGTTTTCTGTTGTAATCTTATTTTCACTTTTCCGTACTGTCGATTGTGAGAACATATAATTTTCTGAGTATTGACCAGCATATCTTCTTCCGATTAATATTTTATTGTGATTTTTTCTGCTTGGAACATTTGTGCCGTGCTCGGGATTTACTTGACTTCTTGTCAATTTAAGTTCTTTATTTTTTTGACTTGTGATCAACTGAATTTCCGATCTCAAAATAGGAATGGAAAATAATTTTGTACTAACTTCTGACCGAGTCATAGAATCTTCACTTTTTTTATCAAAATTCTAATTTTTTCCTGACCAAACAGTACCTATTCCTCAGGAAGCGGAACAGTCACCCATGATTAATGCCTTCATCTGGGCCGTTCAATCATCTTAAATATTGACCGTCGATCTCTAGGTCTCCTTAGTATAAAAGGGGTTGTTTGCTCCGTTAAAAATTTTCACTCTGCTGTGTGAAAATGAGTTTTTCGAGAACCATGCTCGGAACCTCCCTACTTCCCGTTCAATGTTATGAAATTCGACTCCGAACTTTCTTCCGAATACTTAGATATCTCGAGCTTTTTCTTGGAATGGGTGGAATTGGAAAACGGGGACTTCTCAAAGACCATGAAGTCTCCGCTCCTAGAAGGATGGGATAAAGTGGAATACCAACGGTCTACCGGCCATCATGTGCAAATGGATAAGGGTCGGTGATGTGGTATTCCGAACTAACAGTTCCGAGGTCGGTGGAAAGCTGGTCAGTTCATTAAAAGAAGAAAATGACCTCAAGACTGCTGACCACCACCGACCGAAGGAGAATTTCGACCTATGCAGCTCTGGTGAAGTATGGGCATCAGCTTCTCAAAAGCGGGGGTCGAATTTTCGGAACTTAAAATGGTGGTTGTCCTCGTCGATCGAGCTCAGCTGGTGGCAAGAATGCTGGAAGGCATATGATGATAAACAAAGACAAAAGTCTGTAATTCATATTGCCTAACTTCAAAACCAGATATCATCAGACGATAAACCGAGCCGGCTGATTGCTTTTTACAAGTCTACTGGACAACCGAGCTTCTAGAATAGGTCTCTCAGACATGTAATAGGATTCGAAATCGAACATTGTAAAGAACATTTGTAATTTTTGAACCTCGAACAATTGTAACTGCTCGGAACTATGAATTAACTGTCATTTAACTAATTTTTGTATCTCGAACATTTGTAACTGCTCGAAAATTTGCAATAAAATCAGAAGTTAAACTTATACTTCCATGTTTAGCTGCTTTATGCTTTAGCTTTTATACTGTTTGAATTCCGCACTGAAACTCGATTTTTTTGAAAGTCTGATAATGATCTAAAAACAAGATATCCATCGATCAGTAACCAACTCGACAAATCCACCTCGAGAAATAAGATATTCGTAGAAAAAGAATTTCAATCGAAAAAAACACTTCGAGGAGTAAGATAATCGTTGTACGATAATTCAACTCGGCAAAACCACTTCGAGAAATAAGATTTTCTGAAAACTCAATCCGAATCAACTGCTTAAAAATATTCAATCAACTTGTGAAGAAAACTTCAAGGAACAGAACTAATCCGAGTCCGCCACAACTCAAACACATTATCTGACAATCTTTTAACATACAATTTGATTTTTACTCAAGTCAGTTTCCGAGCTAAGAGTCATAGCAACTGCTTTCACTCTACATAGATAACTTGACTTTTGCCCTTTTATCCGAGCCTGTCTTCGATCTAAGGGTCATAGCAACGACTTCCACTCTTGATCGAGGCATTTGCTCTTTCAGTGCAAGTCTTTTACCGGTCTAAGAGTCGTAGCAATGGCTTTCACTCTTAGTCGAGACATTTGCTCTCTTTATGCAAGTCTGTTACCGATCTAAGAGTCGTAGCAACGGCTTTCACTCTTAGTCGAGATTATTTGCTCTTTTTTATGCAAGTTTGTTACCTATCTAAGAGTCGTAGCAGCGACTCTCACTCTTAGTCGAGAAATTTGCTATTTTTTATGCAAGTCTGTTACCGATCTAAGAGTCATAGCAACGGCTCTCACTCTTAGTCGAGACATTTGCTCTTTTTTATGCAAGTTTGTTACCGATCGAAGAGTCGTAGCAATGGCTTTCACTCTTAGTCGAGACATTTGCTTTTTTTTATTTTTATTTTATCAAAGGCATCGGAAACACATCGGGAACGAAAGAACACTTCATTAATCGTGCAAACATTTGGATAAAAACATAAATACAAAAACATTGTCTGATTACAAAAACTATTTCCCATAATATTTTCGTAAGTTAACAGCATTCCAGCTTCTTGGCAGTGCTTCGCCGTTGAGGTGAGCAATCTTGTATGACCCTTCTTTCCGACATCATGCACGACGTAAGGGCCATCCCAGTTGGGTTGGAGTTTCCCAACACATTTCGAGACCTCCACTCTTTTGAGGACCAAGTCCCCGACCTTAAAGCTTCTGATTCTGACCTTCTTGTCGTCCATGCTGGATTTCGTAGCTTGGATCTTTAGTTTGGCTCGATCCCAGTTGCTGTCCGCATGCTCAAGATCCATTTCTCTCAAAGAGTGATTTTCATCGGACTCGTAAAACGTGACCCGTGGTGATGGCACCAAAGTTTCGATCGGGAAACGGCTTCCGAACCATAAACCAAGCAGAAAGGAGTTTCACCGGTAGCCGTTTTGACCGACGTTCTGTTTGCCCATATGACCCCAGGAAGCTCATCCAACCATTTTCCTTTTGCATCAGCTAAACGCTTCTCTAGAGATCGGACAATTTCTCGATTTGTAACCTCGGTCTTCCCATTTGCTTGTGGATGGCCGACAAAGGTAAAATTTTGTTGAATCCCAAACTTCTCACACCATTCTACAACTTGCTTTCCCGCGAGTTGTTTTCCGTTGCTTGAGATTAATACTCTTGGTATTCCGAACCTGTAAACAATATTTTTCCATAGGAAATTTATGACTTGAAATTGAGTAATCTTGGTTAGTGCAATACATTCCACCCATTTGCTAAAATACTCTACCGCAACCAAGACATAGTTCTTCTTTGACCTGGCGGTCGGAAAAGGGCCTATGATATCAATTCCCCATTTATCAAAAGGCTAGCAGATCGAAATCGAATGCATTTGCTCGGCGGGTTGGTGAATTTAGTTCGAGTGAATTTTACAGTGGTGGCATTTTCTCACATAATCTATCGAGTCTGAAATTAAAGTAGGCCAATAATAACCAGACCGAGAACATTTTAAAGCTAACGCCCTTGCGCCGCAATGACTGCCAGCTTCCCCTTCATGTATCTCCTTCAGAATAAATTCATACTGGCTTTTGCAAAACACATTTCAACAAAATTCCCGAGGAGGATCTCTTGTAAAGATGATCCTCAATCAATACGTATATCGGAGCTTAGTACTTGATTCGTCGAGCTTCATTAGGCTCCTTGGGCAAGATTCCCACTTTTAGAT
Source organism: Penstemon newberryi var. newberryi (assembly GCA_030819805.1). NCBI lineage: Eukaryota > Viridiplantae > Streptophyta > Magnoliopsida > Lamiales > Plantaginaceae > Penstemon > Penstemon newberryi. Next base: position 5,091,361 of record JAUALY010000007.1, on the reverse strand, counting down.
AACCTTTTAGAGGCTCTATCCATGAGGGTTTTGGAGTATCAACTTCCATGATTTCCGTGCTCGGAGATGCGTTCAAATCAATTGCGGGAGTATTTGACAATAACCAAGTTATCGTTCTTTCTTTCCTTCCATCCATAGAACCTGTAAATTTTGACAATAAATCTGCCCAAGAGTTTTCCTCCCTAGGGATAGCCTGGATCTCGAACTTATCCAATTTTGAAGCTAGATCCTTTACTCTGTTCAAGTATTTTACCATATTGAATTCCTTTGCCTCATAGACTCCTTTCACCTATCTATGCACCAGCTCGGAATCGGTCAATATAGTAAGAGACTTAATGTTCGCTTTTATCGCCATTTCCAGGCCTGCGATTAAAGCCTCATATTCAGCCTCGTTATTTGTAACCACGAAGTCCAAGGTAATCGCGTAACTTAGATCTTCTCCTTCAGGCCCTTGAAAGTGAATTCCGGCCCCTCCACCTTCTCTGGTCGATGAACCATCTACATGCATTACCCATATCTTTTCCTCGACCTCCACAACGAAGTTGACTTCGGAACCCTCTTCCTTGAGTCGTTCCGTTCCTGTTGATTCCACAATAAAGTCAGCAATGACATGTGCCTTGATTGCCGTTCTGGGTTGATAGTCGATCTCGAACTGTCCAAGTTACACTGCCCACTTGATTAGTCTTCCAGAGGCCTCGGGTTTTGACAACACCTGCCTCAGAGGCTGGTTCGTCAAAACGATTATTTTGTAAGTTTGAAAGAAGGGCCTTAGCTTCCTGGCTGCGATTACTACGGCCAGTGCAAACTTTTCGATCTCCAGATAATTTGTTTCCGTGCCTTGGAGTAACTTGCTTAGATAATATACCGGCTTATGCTCGGAGTTCTTGACTTTTATCAAAACTGAACTGATAGCCTCTCCTGACACAGCTATGTACAAATACAAAGGCTCCCCCTCAACTGGTTTTGCTAGCATTGGGGGAGCGACTAAGTATTTTTTAAGTTCCTCAAAAGCCTTGTCACACTCCATTCCACTCAAAATCCTTAGATTTTCTCAACAACTTAGAGAAGGGTAGGCTTTTATCTGCAGAACGAGATATAAATCTGTTTAAAGATATGATCTTTCCAATTAAGCTTTGAACCTCGGAAAGTTTTCTTGGCGGCCTGAGCTCAGCGATAGCTCTGATTTTTTCAGGATTCGCTTCGATACCTCGCTCGTGGATGTGGTAACCCAGAAACTTTCCCGATCTCACACCAAAAGTACACTTTGCGGGATTCAATTTCATTCTGTACTTTCTCAAAATCCCGAAGCATCTATCCAGGTACTTAATGTGACCCTCCTCGGTCATGCTTTTTACGAGCATATCGTCAACGTAGACTTCCATAATTTCTCCGATCAAATCTTTAAACATCATATTCACAAGTCTCTGGTACGTTGCTCCCGCGTTTCGTAGTCCAAAAGGCATTACTATGAAACAATATACTCCATGCTGGGTAATGAAAGCGGTTTTGTCCTGATCCTTTTCGTTCATGAAGATTTGATAGAAACCCTGAAAGGCATCCATCATGCTGAAGAAAATAAATCTTGTGGTCGAATCGACCAACATATCAATCCGAGGCAAGGGATAAGAATCTCTTGGACACAACAAGTCGTTGCACATTCTCCACTTGTTATCAACCTTGTTTCCTTTAGATACCAACACTACATTGCAAAGCCACTCAGTAAACGTTATTTCCCGGATTTGACAGGCGGCCAAAAGTCTGTCCACTTCCGCGTTGATGATTTTATCCTTTTCTCGACCATGGTTTCTTTTCTTCTGCCTAACCGGTTTGGCTTTTGGGTCGATATTCAGAGAGTGCGTAATAACTCGCGGGTCAATTCCCACGATATCGTCGAAGCTCCAAGCGAATACATCAGAGTTATTTCTTAAAAAATCGATCAGCATCATCTCCATTCCTGGGCTTAGCTTGGTCCCTATCCTAGTGAATTTTTCAGGGGAGCTAGGAACCAGCGTCACCTGTTTGTTGTTCGGAGGTTGCACACTCATATCAACCACCTTTCCCCTTTTCCCTTGAACACTAATAGTTAGAGACGTATTATAACATTCCAATGCCATATACTGGTCATTTCTCATTTCACCGACCCCAGCCATAGTTGGAAATTTGACCTTCTGATGGTAAGTTGATACAACAACTTTGAAGATATTCAACGCTGGTCTTCCGAAGATGGCATTGTAAGCAAATGGAGTGCTCACTACCAGAAAATTAACCATTTTTGTTACGTCCTTTGGTTTCTTCCCAAAGTGGTGCTCAAAAGAATTGTTCCAAGAGGGACAATTTCTGAACCGCCAAATCCGATTAATGGGGTAGAAACTCGATCCAGCCGTGGATGTTGCAAATTCATCCGACCTAGAGCCTCTGAAGAAATAATATTTGCCGAGTTGCCATTGTCAATCAATACTCTCTCGTTTACATCCCAAGTTACATCACGTGGCCTATCATCATCACTAAAGCTAATGACCTGATCTATCAACGAACGGGGTTCTAAGGACATAACTTCTTTGCTGGTCGAGACACCTGTCTTTATCGACCTCGCAGTTCTTTTTCTTGCATTCCTGCTATCTCCACCCGCAGGTCCTCCAACAATCACATTTATTACTCCATTTGTTTGTTTATCAACTTGCTCTTGAGCATTACGTTGATGCCTAGAAAACTTTCGCGGGCTCCTTGATCTGTAACGATTGATGGGGTTGCCCCTTCTCACATATTCTTTTAGTTTTCCTTGTGTGATTAACTTCTCGATTTCTTGCTTTAGCTGGAAACAATCCTCCGTGTTATGTCCCCGAGCTCTGTGGTACCTGCAGTACTTATCATGGTTCATTGATCCTAGCCTGGCTTGAGTGATACGCTGAGCCTCTGGGATCAAATTCCTTTCCTCGAGTACGGTAAGTATCTCATCCCTCGAGGTATTTAATTTGGTGAAACTAATCTTTTCTGATTCTCTCCTCGGTGCCATCTCTGGAGAAGCAGGTCGACCATAGACATTAGATATGTGGGTCGGAGCCTGTGGTTTATGGACATTAAGTCTTTGCCAAACAGAGCCTCTCCGCTGCGCGTTTGACCCTCCATAGTCAACTGGCTTCGGGATAGGAGCCCTGTCCAGTTTCTTTTCGAGCTGGGGCCTCGGATTTTGAGCATTTTTTGGCTTGTTCATCTCCTCTTGGATCATATACTTCTCAATAATCTCCATGATCCGCTCGAAAGATTTTGGCTGTTTTCGACATAAAGCATTTCCAAATTGGGTATTTCGAGTTAACTCAAACATGAGTGATGACAAAAATTCGATCTGAGGGTCATCGACTTTCAAAAGTTCGATACTAAACCTAGCTAACCATTGTCTCAGGGTCTCTCCCTCCGACTGTTTTACCGTTCCAGGGTGATTCGTCGGTAATTTTGGTTTTCTCTGACTTGCAAACTGATGTTTCAACTTGTCACATAATTCATCAAAAGAGAAAATAGAGTTCGGTGGTAATTTTCCGAACCAATCAATAGCAATTCCCTCGAAAGTTGTGATCATTATCTTGCAGCAGAAATCCTCTGCCCATATAAGTTTAGCACATTGATGAAGCTATTAATGTGCTCCCCAGGATCAGTAGTCCCATTGTATCTGGGCAACCTTGTAGGCACAGTCTCAGTATTTCGAGCTTCTCTGATTTCTTGGCAAAAAGGCGAACATCGCATGATGTTGGTACTTAATTCTTTATCTCGAATATTCTCTTGAATAACAGCCTCGTTCTCCTTTATCTCTGTACGCCAGGCCTTCGTATCTGCAGGTCGGGTTTCCTTTATCAATATTTCCTTATCCAACTCTTTAGCAACTCTCTCCTGTACCATCTTCTCCAAATGACCTGACCTCTTAACTTTATCGACAGCTTCAGGCTGACTCTCTCCGACCACAGAGTCCTCCAGATCAGGAACATTTCTCGATGGCTGCCCTGAACGAATAATAGTTCTTGTTCGAGCAGCTCCAGGAGGATTAACTGGTGGAGCACCTACAGTAGATCGACAGATACTCCTTTCCCTCTGTAGGTTTGAAATAGGAGCTTGATGTCCTGAACGAGCAGTAGGTTGATCATGTTGGGATTCGGTAAGATAAACAGCCCTTAACGCAGCGGAATTTAAATTTTTTAGGACCTCTTACGGAATCTTGCCAGGATACTAAACTGGATGTATATATATGAATAATAAAACGACTGGAATAATTCAGATCTAAATTATACCTGTCTCCTTGCAAATCCAAACTGTCAGGAAAGTCGTTGTGTTTCTCCTCGACTGGTTCGATCCCAAGCTCCTAGTAGCGCCCCACGTGTTGCGCCTCTACGGGTTGATACACCACAATATCACGAAAATTAATATATCCTAATCGGCTAGAACATAAGATATATTAATATCTAAAACTAGAGAACAATATTGGAACGAAAAACGAAATCGAAAAATTCTTCCAAAAGGAAGATTGGTTTGGCCGATTTCACTAGGGAGAGAGGGAGAGAATTTTTCCTTGACTTGGCTTTTGGCTCTTGATTAGTGTATATGAGATATGACATCAAGTCTCCTACTTATAGGAATCTCATAATCCTAATCCTCCTAGGATTAGGACTCCCAAGTCTTCTAACTCTCCTACATGGGCCATGGCCCTTTTAATTGGAAGACCAAGTCTTCTAATTAATTCATGGCCCATACATGATTTAATTAATTGGGTCTTTATTTAATTTCTCAATTAAATGGCCCAATTAATTTATTTCTTTATCATTTAATTAAATTAGACTCTAAGTCTATTTAATTAAATTTTCCCACAATTAATTAAATCCAATTTAATTAACTAACTCACAAATTAAATTCCAATTTAATTTCCAGTCTGGAATCCAATTGGATCAAGTTCGCTCCAATTGGGTCGACCCAGTCAACCCAGTCGACCCAGTCGACCCAATCGACCCAGTCGATTTAGTTGACTCAGTTGTTCTTCATTTCCTCGCTTTCGCTTCATGTGTATTGTGTATGCCCCCGTAGGTTCACCACATAATTGGCCGTTGGTTATAATTAAATATTTATTTAATTACTCAAGCATTAAATACTCTAAAATTAGCACCCCTGCCAATTTGGGAATTCTCCCACACTCCACGGTCGATGTCTGGCCACAAGCCCATGGAGCCCAATCACTGGTGAATTAATTCAGTGAACCTTTTAATCATTTACAATTTCCATATACGCTATAATCTCTCCATTGATCGATCTCCCAGTAAATACTTAAGGGCATGGATTTTTCATCGGTTCCCTTTTAATTCGTTTTGACTTTATGCATTCTGATCTCGAAATAATTCTCTTTGACTTAATCTTTATGAGCTACTTACATAAAGCCGTCAGATACCTTGGCCAAGGATTTTACCAGAATTAATTTCTCACAGAAATCTATAGGAGAATTTCCCAATCTATCAAATCGGGTAAATGGATCCTTTGTTGATGATATGAACCTGCATACGAGTCCCTCTATACCCAACGTGAATCCACAGAGACTTTCTGGTAATCTCCAGTCGGTCGGAACTCACATCTAAGTATAGACGTTCTCGCACCAGATAAACCCTATCACCTCAAGTATTTAGGGATCATTCCTCGTATACTATTGTAAATAGGAATAACTTCAACTCCGATATGCGACTACCGCTTCCATGGTGAGTTATTACCTAATTGGGGTATTCAGTGCACTTGCCATCCCAGCAAGTCACCCACTTATGTCTATCGACTATCCCAGTCACGTTCTTGGACCCCAGCGTCCTCCAGTTCATCGGAGTATACACATTAGTGAGAGTCTGACCGAATCCAACGATGTCCCATTTCGATTGGATTCTACGACTCTTGAATATGTTCTAGATCACGGCCTTGGAGATCAGTCCACGGGTTGTCCCATAGCCCTGTAATCTAAGGACTTATATCCTTATGCGTAGATAATTATTACATAAGATAAAGATGACCATATAATAAAGATGCATTTATTAATCTAAATTGAATAGTTCCTTTATTTATTACAATAAATGGCAGTCATACAGTTGGCTTGCCGGACACTATTCTATCAATCTCCCACTTGTCCTAAAGCCAACTTTCTATGTTCTTGAGTCCCATCTTTATCAGATGTTTCTCGTATGCCTTTTGAGGCAGTGGCTTCGTAAGCGGGTCCGCGGTATTATCTTCCGAGTCGACACGTTCCATCTTTATGTCTCCTCTACCAATGATATCCTTTATCAAATGGTATCGTTTGAGTACGTGCTTGGATTTCTGATGAGATCTCGGCTCCTTTGCTTGCGCTATTGCTCCATTATTATCACAGAAGATAGTAATGGGCTCAGCAATGCTAGGTATCACATCCAATTCCTGGATGAAGTTTTTCATCCAAACACCTTCCTTTGCGGCTTCACATGCCGCAATGTACTCTGCTTCGGTGGTTGAATCTGCGTTAGTATCTTGCTTGGAGCTTTTCCAGCTTACCGCACCACCATTGAGGCAGAATACGTATCCAGATGTTGACTTGAAATCGTCTACATCGCATTGGAAGCTCGAATCTGTAAAGCCTTCCAATTTCAATTCTCCTCCACCGTATGCCAAGAACAATTCCTTAGTCCTTCTCAGGTACTTCAGAATTGCCTTTACGGCTATCCAGTGCTGCTCTCCTGGATCAGACTGATAGCGACTCGTAACGCTTAATGCGTACGCCACGTCTGGTCTAGTACATAGCATACCATACATTATGCTTCCAATAGCGGAGGCATATGGTATTTGAGACATATTGCTTCTCTCTTCAGGCGTCTTTGGGGCCATAGACTTAGAGAGTGCAATACCATGTCTCATTGGAAGTAATCCTCTCTTGGATTCTTCCATACGGAATCTCTTCAGTATTTTATCTATGTACTGTGATTGGAAGAGGCCCAGCAGTCCTTTTGATCTATCTCGGTAGATCCTTATACCTAGTACAAAGGATGCTTCTCCCAAATCCTTCATTGAGAATTGTGTAGACAACCATGCTTTCATTTCGGATAACACCTTTACATTGTTTCCAATGAGAAGGATGTCATCAACGTAAAGCACCAAAAATTCAACTGTACTCCCACTGATCTTCTTGTACACGCAAGGTTCGAACACGTTTTTGATGAATCCAAAAGTTTGGATTGTTTCATCGAAACGGATGTTCCAACTTCGGGAAGCTTGCTTCAGTCCATAAATGGACCTCAGGAGTTTGCACACCTTGTGCTCATCTCCTTTGGATGCATATCCTTTTGGTTGCTCCATGTAGATCTCCTTATCAATGTCTCCATTGAGGAAGGCGGTCTTCACATCCATCTGCCATATCTCGTAGTTATACCACGCAGCTATGGCTAGCAAGATTCGAATGGATTTAGGCATTGCGACGGGCGAGAAGGTTTCCTCAAAGTCAATGCTTGGTCTTTGAGTGTATCATTTTGCCACTAGTCGCGCCTTGTAGGTTATCACCTCTCCGTTCACTCCTAGCTTTCGCTTATAGATCCACTTGCAACCCACGGGAGTCACTCCCACTGGTGGATCTACCAAGGTCCAGACCTTGTTTGAGTGCATGGAGTCCAATTCGGATTTCATGGCTTCGCGCCACTTTCCCGAATCTATGTCCAACATAGCTTCATCGTAAGTCCTTGGGTCGGTTAGAGACTGTCCAGTCTCATGCAGCAGACCGTAGTACCTCTCGGGTTCCATACGTTGTCTTTCTGACCTACGAAGTATTGGTGTACTTACTGGTGCACTTTCATGCTCTTGTTCTCCCACTGCCTGTGGTGATAGGTCAGCTTGTTCGACCTCTTCGGTCTTTTCAGCTTCAGTGACCTCATCCAGTTCTATGTTATGTTCTTTCTTGTCCACCAAGAAATCCTTCTCTAAGAAGTGTGCGTTCCTTGAGACAAACGTAGTTTGTCTTGTAGGATCATAGAACTCGTATCCTATCGAGTTTTCTGGATACCCCACGAATTTGTACAAAGTGGATTTTGTTTCCAATTTATCTCCCACTAGCTTTTTGACGTAAGCGGGAGATCCCCATATGCGCATGAATGCGTATGAGGGTGCCTTGCCAAACCATAATTCGTATGGTGTCTTTGTACGGATTTAGAAGGTACCATATTAAGTATCTTCGTTGCCGTGAGGAGGGCATGTCCCCAAAATGAAAGAGGAAGGTCAGTGGCACTCATCATGGATCGAACCATATCCATCAAGGTTCGATTCCTTCTCTCAGCTACTCCATTCAATTGCGGTGTAGCAGGAGGAGTCCACTGAGATAATATTCCATGCTCAACAAGATAATTTAGAAATTCGATACTAAGAAATTCTCCACCTCGGTCAGAACGAAGAGCCTTTATCGTATGACCAAGTTGATTCTCTACTTCCATCTTGAATTCTTTGAATCGTTCAAAGGCTTCAGACTTGTGTTTCAGCAAGAACACATATCCATAACGACTATAGTCGTCAGTGAAGGTAATGAAGTAGTCGTAGCCACCTCGGGCGCTTTTTCTTAGTGGTCCACATACGTCAGTATGTATCAAGTCCAATGTTTGCTTGGTTCGCTCAGGGTTTCCTTTAAATGGCAGCTTAGCCATTTTACCCTTAAGACATGGTTCACATGTTGGCATTTCATCAATGTGCTTGATCTCAAGCGCGCCAGATGATGCTAACTTTTGAATCCTTGACTTGGATATATGTCCAAGTCGAGCGTGCGATAATTGGGCAGAAATTTCATTATCTTATTTTCTTTTGTTTTGTTGTACGTGCATAACTAACTTAGGTGGTTCTACGGTGTATAGTCCATCTTTCAATGTACCAGTGAAAAACAAATGATCATTCATGAATAATGAAAAGGAACCTTTATTAATAGTAAAATTAAAACCTTCATTATCCAAAACAGGAATAGAAATAATGTTTTTCACTAAACCAGGTACATAAAGAACGTTCCTAAGGACTAACTTATTACCACCTAAATCTAACTCACTTCGCCTATGGCCTCGGCAGCAGCTCTAGCTCCATTGCCAAATCGTAGGATCCAATCCCCAGGCCTAAGTGGCCTTGTTGCTCCCATCACCTGTAAATCATTACAAATATGAGAACCACAAGCAGTGTCTAACACCCAAGATGCACAGTTAATTGACAAATTAACTTCAACAAGGAATATACCTTTGGAGCTCTCCAAGAACTCCTTGCAGTTCCTCTTCCAGTGTCCAGGTTTCTTGCAGTAGAAACATTTATGTTCACCAGTAGAAGCTTTTTGCTTCTTTCCCTTTCCTATGGGCCCAGATGGTCCTTTTGCTTTGCTCGGAGGAGCATTTCCCTTCCCCTTCCCTTTCTTGGTCCTTTTAGACCTCGATTGGGTGGAAGTTGCAACCATGACTGGCTTCTCTCTTTTCATGGAAGCCTCTGCAGTGGCGAGCATATTTGCCAACTCGTGAAGTTCAACATTCATCTTGTGCATGTTGTAGTTCACTACGAATTGCTCGAATGATCTTGGCAATGATTGGAGGATTATATCCTGGCAGTATGACTTGTCCATTTTCACCTCAAGTTGACCAAGCTTTTCAATAAGCCCAATCATTTTGATACACTGAGAGCGGACATCAGTACCCTCTGCCATCCTCGTTTGTTGCAAAGTCTTAGCAGTTTCATACCGCTCATATCTACTTTGCACCCCAAAGAGGCCATTGAGGTGTGTGTAGATTTCAAAAGCAGATTTCATATGCTCATGCTGCTTTTGAAGCTCATTCGACATGGATGTTAGCATGAGACAACGTGACTGTAAGTCATCGTCTTGCCACAATTCAGTAGCTTCTTTCTCAGTGTCACTATCATCCAGAGTAATTGCAGGTGGGGGTCCATCAAGGACAAAAGATCGTTTCTCAGAAGCAAGAATGATCTTAAGGTTTCTGACCCAGTCATGAAAGTTGGGCCCAGTCAATTTGTTTTGTTCAAGTATGATGGAAATCGGATTCTTAGACATTATATCTACAAAAAGACGATAGAAGAAATAAATACGCGAATGATTAATTTTAAATGCATAATTTACAAACATGGTTTTTATTTGTAAATTACTCCCACTATTTTAATCAAAATCTTATGCCCCCACATAAGTTTCGGGAATATAAAAATATCCTAGCGGGCTCAAGGCCCAAATGCAATCTTCTAGTACCCACGACTCGTTGGCCATACTATTAGATCCACTTGGTGGGTGATCACGTCGCCGGTTAACCATCGCAGCTAACCCTTGAGTTCATTTAGCCTCGTTTTTTGTTATGGACCCACGACTCGTGAGACATCCATACTTACTAGCGTTAAATCATGTCCAATACTCGTGGAGATAAATAGTTCAATCCTAGACGCCCCACGACTCGTGAGACAGCGCCTAGAACCTTGCTATCCCCTCCCTTGGCACTAAAATGTGCATCGAGGCAATAGACATACCATCTTCCTATAACTCGACCCACGACTCGTGAGACATCGAGATATATTCATACGATATGCCTAAGACCTAGTAATTGGATAGGCTCGGACCATAAACACCATTCTATGCGCCCGTTTTACGATTTAATATTATAATTGAATTTTAGGTTCAATTGGAGGTTTTATGAAATTTTCAAGTGCGAGGTCTCATCAGAATATCAATTATCTTGTTTACGTTTTTCTATCCTAAGCATGCATCTCATACATCAAAGAATAAATACAAAAAGTAAACATTCATCACCTAGCATTGCACGTACGATTGATCGATTTCCCATCCTATGCGATCCATCACGAGCCACATGATGGACCAATTGGTCAGTCTAGGGTGAAAATAAATGGCCTAATTCTATTACAAAATAATTCTCATGCATACATGGGCCTTCACTTGTAATGTCCACCATCTTTCAGAATTGGGCCTCCATGTCCTCCAAGGTAATGGGCCTCCATGTTGATCTCCAAAGTCTCCATGAGGTCTATCGGGCTCCAAGCCTAATCTAAGTCTAACTTAAGACCCTATTCTATTACATTTGAATTCAACAAATAAGGGGCACCAATCAGGCCCATTTAATTACAACCCATAATGAAAAAACCAATAATAAACTACACAGGGTTTAAGGGCAATTCGATCAATCCACATATTCAAGCAAGAACATGCATAAATTCACATAAGGGTAATAATGTAAATTTACCAGCTTCTTTAAATTTTAATTCGAAATATTATTCATATAATTAATTTTGAATTGTCCAATATTAAAAGGACTATTATGCTCTTGCTTGAGCATCAAGGAATCTAATCTTGCAATTTAATTAAAGATAGAAATAAAATCCAATTTAATTATCTATCCTTATCTTGAAACTCTAAGTTTCCTTGTTTAATAAGATCTCTAAGATCTATAATCATGGTAACTTACTAGAAGACATTAATTTTAATTAAATGTCTTATCACAAATGAAACTCTAAGTTTCCTTGTTTAATTAGATCTCTAAGATCTATAATCATGGTAACTTACTAGAAGACATTAATTTTAATTAAATGTCTTATCACAAATGAAACTCTAAGTTTTCTTGTTTAATTAGATCTCTAAGATCTATAATCATGGTAACTTACTATAAGACATTAATTTTAATTAAATGTCTTATCACAAATGAAACTCAAAGTTTCCTTGTTTAATAAGATCTTTAATCTTGGTAATTAACTAGAAGACATTAATTTTAATTAAATGTCTTATCTTAAATGAAACTCTAAGTTTCCTAGTTAATTAGATCTCTAAGATCAATCCAAGATTCCATAACAACCAAATCTCCAAGATTTTGTTCAAGATTATCCAAAAACGAAAATTCCCGAAACCCTAATTTTCCACTATCGCACGCGTGCAGTTTACGTGCAACCGCCGTGCAACCGCCGTGCAGTAGACGTGCAACTGCCGTGCAGTCGTTGTGCAGCTGACGTGCAACCGCCGTGCAACCGCCGTGCGTCTGCCGTGCAGTAGCCGTGCAACTGCTCTGCAATCACCGTGCAGCTGCCGTGCAACCGCTGTGCAGCTGTCGTGCAATTCTCAGATTTCGGTTCTCAATACGTTTTTATATCAATTTTTTTTTTTTTGATTCCTTAATTAATTAAAATCAACAATTTTAATCAATTTAATCCAAAATTAAAAACATGATAACAATAACGAATCTAAAATTACAGTTTTAACAATCCAGTTAAAAACTAAAGATCTATCCAACAGATCTAATCTACAGATCTAACGTGCATGTTAATCTAATCAATAGCTAAAATCAAACATATGATTTTAAACCACAGAATTTGCAAATTCATATATATACAAAGCCAGAGTTGGCTCTGATACCACTGTTGGGATTCGGTAAGATAAACAGCCCTTAACGCAACGAAATTTAAAATTTTTAGGACCTCTTACGGAATCTTGCCAGGATACTAAACTGGATGTATATATATGAATAATAAAACGACTGGAATAATTCAGATCTAAATTATACCTGTCTCCTTGCAAATCCAAACTGTCAGGAAAGTAGTTGTGTTTCTCCCTCGACTAGTTCGATCGAACGCTCCTAGTAGCGCCCCACGTGTTGCGCCTCAATGGGTTGATACACCACAATATCACGAAAATAAATATATCCTAATCGGCTAGAACATAAAATATATTAATATCTAAAACTAGAGAACAATATTGGAACGAAAAACGAAATCGAAAAATTCTTTCAAAAGGAAGATTGGTTCGGCCGATTTCACTGGGCAGAGAGGGAGAGAATTTTTCCTTGACTTGGCTTTTGGTTCTTGATTAGTGTATATGAGATATGACATCAAGTCTCCTACTTATATGAATCTCATAATCCTAATCCTCCTAGGATTAGGACTCCCAAGTCTTCTAACTCTCCTACATGGGCCATGGCCCTTTTAATTGGAAGACCAAGTCTTCTAATTAATTCATGGCCCATACATGATTTAATTAATTGGGTCTTTATTTAATTTCTCAATTAAATGACCCAATTAATTTATTTCTTTCTCATTTAATTAAATTAGACTCTAAGTCTATTTAATTAAATTTTCCCACAATTAATTAAATCCAATTTAATTAACTAACTCACAAATTAAATTCCAATTTAATTTCCAGTCTTGATCCAATTCCAATTGGATCAAGTTCGCTCCAATTGGGTCGACCCAGTCAACCCAGCCGACCCAGTCGACCCAATCGACCCACTCGATTTAGTTGACTCAGTTGTTCTTCATTTCCTCGCTTTCGCTTCATGTGTATTGTGTATGCCCCCGTAGGTTCACCACATAATTCACCGTGGGTTATAATTAAATATTTATTTAATTACTCGAGCATTAAATACTCTAAATCAATCGAACACTCTGTCAACTGATCATTCCAAAATTAGCACCCCTGCCACTTTGGGAATTCTCCCACACTCCACGGTCGATGTCTGGCCACAAGCCCATGGAGCCCAATCACTGGTGAATTAATTCAGCGAACCTTTTAATCATTTACAATTTCCATATACGCTATAATCTCTCCATCGATCGATCTCCCAGTCAATACTTAAGGGCATGGATTTTTCATCGGTTTCGTTTTGATTTTATGCATTCTGATCTCGAAATAATTCTCTTTGACTTAATCTTTATGAGCTACTTACATAAAGCCGTCAGATACCTTGGCCAAGGATTTTACCAGAATTAATTTCTCACAGAAATCCATAGGAGAATTTCCCAATCTATCAAATCGGGTAAATGGATCCTTTGTTGATGATATGAACCTGCATACGAGTTCCTCTATACCCAACGTGAATCCACAGAGACTTTCTGGTAATCTCCAGTCGGTCGGAACTCACATCTAAGTATAGACGTTCTCGCACCAGATAAACCCTATCACCTCAAGTATTTAGGGATCATTCCTCGTATACTATTGTAAATAGGAATAACTTCACCTCCGATATGCGACTACCGCTTCCATGGTGAGTTATTACCTAATTGGGGTATTCAGTGCACTTGCCATCCCAGCAAGTCACCCACTTATGTGTATCGACTATCCCAGTCACGCTCGTGGACCCTAGCGTCCTCCAGTTCATCGGAGTATACACATTAGTGAGAGTCTAACCGAATCCGACGATGTCCCATTTCGATTGGATTCTACGACTTTTGAATATGTTCTAGATCACGGCCTTGGAGATCAGTCCACGGGTTGTCCCATAGCCCTGTGATCTAAGGACTTATATCCTTATGCGTAGATAATTATTACATAAGATAAAGATGACCACATAATAAAGATGCATTTATTAATCTAAATTGAATAGTTCCTTTATTTATTACAATAAATGGCAGCCACACAGTTGGCTTGCCGGATACTATTCTATCAGATCAACCGGGGGATGCTGATTGGGTAATGATTCTCGATCTGCTCTCTTCGTGTTCATAAACTCCATACACAAAGTGCCAATGATAGATCGTAAATCATCAATTGTCATATGAATAGGTAAATCATCAGGCGGGTTAACTGATGGAACTTCAGACAGACGAGCTGCTCGGGATTGGTCACTTGGTTTTTTTTAACAGCGTGAGAAGGCTCGCCGAGATTGTATGTGTATCTCCTTGTGGTAGGCATTTTTCGATCTAACACTCAAATAGGCCCCACGATGGACGCCAATTGATTATGCTGTTTTCGTATTAGGACAATTATGGAAATTAGGTATTGCAAGCACAAATACAAGTTCGGGAATATATCGATGTATATTAAAATTTCTATCTGATAACAAGTTAAATATGTTTATTTAAGCGTTATAGGATGCCGTACAATTAGTTTAACAAAATACAATGAGCGAGCTAATCTAAATCCCGAAGGATCCGAGCTGAAAGTCCGAGCAAGGTGCACCTGGGAATGCGTGCCTGATGTCATAAATGCGCTTGGCATTTATAGGTATAATGGTATGCTAGGTAGACCCTCCACATGAGAATGCGTCTCGACCCATAGGCCAGTCCCATGGGTCAGCCCAACAGTGAATCCGAGGAGAAGAGTCTGATCGAAACTAGATCCTTGAGTAGTCAAATCGGCTTGATCGGAAAATGTGTCTTGTAGGTCGGAAAACATCTTTCAGTTCGGAAACTACCCGATCTCGAACAGGCGTATTTTCTAAAATAGAGCATGCGAAATATCCCTCATCAGTGGGTATCCTGAATGACATGTAATATGCATGAACATGCTATCAATCATAACATAAGCATAAATAAAAAAAACGGTTGTCAGGTGTTTTTGGGTATTTATAAAATTACAACTCATGAGTAATTTACAACTCACAAGAAAATAATAATGGACCTAACTATTACAAAATTAGCTTCATTTACGGATCTTCATGTTCAAGTCCATTATTGTAATTTTCTCTATCAAGTACAAATTTGCAAAGTGCACCAAACCCAAACCATTTTGGTTAAGTTTTAAACTTAATTGTAGTTTCACAATTCAAAATTGTAACAGCTCATATCAAATAATTTTGATTAAGTTCTAAAGTTAATTCAAAACTTACAATTCAAAATTGTACCCATAGTCCCAGCCAATATCAATTTCAAAAATTGACCCACAATTCAAAATTGCATTATAAGGCCAAAATAAAGAAAATCCAAATTTATTTTCATAAAATTAAAGTTGGCTTTTAATTTATCAAAACCTGGCCCACAGTAAATCATATTCGCGGCATGACAAACAAATCAAACTCATTTACTCATTTGTCATATAATCACCTTATTGGCTGAAATACCACAAGTCAAAAACAATTGGAAGGAGAGACCCTGAGACAATGGTTAGCTAGATTTAGTATCGAGCTTTTGAAAGTCGATACCCCTCACATAGAATTTTTGTCATCACTCATGTTTGAGTTAACTTGAAATACCCAATTTGGGAATGCTTTATGTCGAAAACAGCCAAAATCTTTCGAGCGGATCATGGAGATAGCGGAGAAGTACATGATCCAAGAGGAGATGAACAAGCTAAAAAATACTCAAAATCCGAGGCCCCAGCTCGGAAAGAAACTGGACAGGGCTCCTATTCCAAAACCAGGTGATTATGGAGAGTCAAACGCGCAGCGGAGAGGCTCGGTTTGGCAAAGACTTAATGTCTATAAACCACAGGCTCCGACCCACAGATCTAATGTCTACGGCCGACCTGCTTCTCCAGAGATGGCACCGAGGAGAGAATCAGAAAAGATTAATTTCACCAAGTTAAATACCCCGAGGGATGAGATACTTACCGTACTCGAGGAAAGGAATTTGATCCTAGAGGCTCGACGTATCACTCAAGCCAGGCCATGATCAATGAACCATGATAAGTATTGCAAGTACCACAGAGCTCGGGGACATAGTGCGGAGGATTGTTTCCAATTAAAGCAGGAGATTGAGAAGTTAATCTCCCAAGGAAAACTAAAGGAATTTGTGAGAAGGAGCAACCCCAACAACCGTTACAGATCAAGGAGCCCGCGAAAGTTTTCTGAGCATCAACATAATGCTCAAAATCAAGTTGATGAGCAAACAAATGGAGTTATAAATGTGATCGCTGGAGGACCCGCGGGGGGAGATAGCAGAAATGCGAGAAAAAAAACTGCCAGCTCGATAAAGACAAGTGTCTCGACTGGAAAGGAAATTATGTCCTTAGAACCCCATTCGTCGCTAGATCGGGTCATTAGCTTTAGTGATGCTGATAAGCCACGTGATGTAACCTGTTATGTAAATAAGGATGACCCCGATTTCTCGATGGTCTTGACCATTAGAATTGCAAATTCCGAGGTCAAGATAGTATTAATCGATATTGGCATCTCGAAAAATATAGTCTCTTCATAATCTCTAGATCAGATGAATTTGCAGCATTCGCGCCTGGATCGAGTTTCTACTCCTCTAATTGGATTCGGCGGTTCGAAAATTGTCCCTCTTGGAACAATCCTTTTGAGCACCACCTTGGGAAAGAAACCAAAGGATGTGACGAAAATGGTTAAGTTTCTGGTAGTAAGCACTCTGTTTGCCTACAATGCCATCTTGGGAAGACCAGCGTTGAATATCTTCAAGGCTGTCGTATCAACTTACCATCAAAAGGTCAAATTTCCAACTATGGCAGGGGTCGGCGAAATGAGGAATGATCAATATATGCCGTGGGAATGTTATAACACGTCTCTGACTATTAAACAAAAAATTGAGCCCTAGCTACCTGCTAAAAGAAAGTCAATCGAGCCAAAAGTGTTTTTAGTATCCGACCTCCCTCTACCTGATTGCGAAAAATTGCAAGGAAAAAAAGGAAAGGAGGTTGATATGAGCGTGCAACCTCCGAATCACAAACAGGTGATGCTGGTTCCTAGCTCCCCTGAAAAATTCACTAGGATCGGAACCGAGCTAAGCCCGGGAATGGAGACGATGCTGATCGAATTTTTAAGAAATAACTCTGATATATTCGCTTGGAGCTCCGACGATATCGTGGGAATTGACCAGCAAGTTATTACGAACTCTCTGAATATCGACCCAAAAGCCAAACCGGTTAGGCAGAAGAAAAGAAACCATGGTCGAAAAAAGGATAAAATCATCAACGCGGAAGTGGACAGACTTTTGGCCGCCGATCAAATCCGGGAAATAACGTTTACTGAGTGGCTTTGCAACGTAGTGTTGGTATCTAAAGGAAGCAAGGTTGATAACAAGTGGAGAATGTGCAACGACTTTACAGATTTGAACAAATTGTGTCCAAGAGATCCTTATCCCTTGCCTCGGATTGATATGTTGGTCGATTCGACCGCAGGATTTATTTTCTTCAGCATGATGGATGCCTTTCAGGGTTTCTATCAAATCTTCATGAACGAAAGGGATCAGGACAAAACCACTTTCAATACCGAGCGTGGAGTATATTGTTTCATAGTAATGCCTTTTGGACTACGAAACGCGGGAGCAACGTACCAGAGACTTGTGAATATGATGTTTAAAGATTTGATTGGAGAAGTTGTGGAAGTCTACGTTAACGATATGCTCGTAAAAAGCATGACCAAGGAGGGTCACATTAAGTACCTGGATAGATGCTTCGGGATTTTGAGAAAGTACAGAATGAAATTGAATCCCGCAAAGTGTACTTTTGGTGTGAGATCGGGAAAGTTTCTGGGTTACCTCATCCACGAGCGAGGTATCGAAGCGAATCCTGAAAAAATCAGAGCTATCGCTGAGCTCGGGCCGCCAAGAAAACTTTTCGAGGTTCAAAGCTTAATTGGAAAGATCATATCTTTAAAAAGATTTATATCTCGTTCTGCAGATAAAAGCTTACCTATCTTTAAGTTGTTGAGGAAATCTAAGAATTTCGAATGGAACGAGGAGTGCGACAAGGCATAAATACTTAGTCTCTCCGCCAATGCTAGCAAAACTGGTTGAGGGGGAGCCTTTGTATTTGTACATAGCTGTGTCAGAAGAGGCCATATGTTCTTGAGAACTCCGATCATAAGCCGGTATATTACCTAAGCAAGTTACTCCAAGGCGCAGAAAAGAATTATTTGGAGATCAAAAAATTTGCACTGGCTCTAGTAATTGCCGCTAGGAAGCTAAGGCCCTACTTTCAGACTTACAAAATAATCGTCTTGACGAGCCAGCCCTTGAGGCAGGTGTTATCAAAACCCGAGGCCTCTGGGAGCCTAATCAAGTAGGCAGTGGAACTTGGGCAGTTTGAGATCGAATATCAACCCCGAACGGCAATCAAGCAGTTTGAGATCGAATATCAACCCCGAACGGCAATCAAGACACAGGTCCTTACTGACTTTATTGTGGAATCAACGGGAACGGAACAATACGAGGAAGAGGTTTCCGAAGTCAACTTGGTTGTGGAGGTCGAGGAAAAGATATGGGTGATGCATGTAGATGGTTCATCGACCAGAGAAGGCGGAGGGGCCGGAATTCACTTTTAAGGCCCGAAGGAGAAGATCTAAGCTATGCAATTACCTTGGACTTCGTGGTTACAAATAACGAGGTCGAATGTGAGGCTTTAATCGCAGGGCTGGAAATGTCGATAAAAGCGAACATTAAGCCTCTTACCATATTGACCAACTCCGAGCTGGTGCACAGACAGGTGAAGGGAGTCTATGAGGCAAAGGAATTAAATGTGGTGAAATACTTGAAAAGAGTAAAGGATCTAGCTTCAAAATTGGATAAGTTCGAGATTCAAGCTATCCCTAGGGAGGAAAACTCTTGGGCAGATCTATTGTCAAAGATTACAGGTTCTATGGGGGACGGAAAGAAAGAACTATAACTTGGTTATTGTCAAACACTCCGGCAATTAATCCGAACGCATCTCCGAGCGCGGAAATCATGGAGGTTGATACTTCAAAATTTTCATGGATGGAGCCTCTAAAAGGTTACCTGAAAGAGGGTATCTTGCCTAAGGAGCCTAATGAAGCTCGGCGTATCAAGTACCGAGCCCCGATGTATGTATTGATCGAGGATCAACTTTACAAAAGGTCCTCCTCGGGGATATTATTAAAATGTGTTTCTGAAAGTCAGTACGAATTTATTTTGAAGGATATACATGAAGGGGAAGCTGGAAGTCATTGTGGCGCAAGGGCGTTAGCCCTGAAGTGTTCTCGGTCTGGTTATTATTGGCCTACTTTGATTTCGGACTCAATAGATTACGTGAAAAAATGCCACCACTGTCAAATTTAATCGAACTTAATTCACCAACCCGCCGAGCAAATGCACTCGGTTCCGATTTGCTGGCCTTTTGATAAATGGGGAATTGATATCATAGGTCTTTTCTCGACAACCAGATCGAAGAAAAACTATGTCTTGGTTGCAGTTGAATATTTTAGCAAATGGGTGGAATGTATTGCACTAATCAAGATTACTCAATTTCAAGTCATAAATTTTATGTGGAAAAATATTGTTTGCAGGTTCAGAATATCGAGGGTATTGATCTCCGACAACAGAACACAGTTCGCGGGCAAGCAAATTGTAGAGTGGTGTGAAAAATTTGGAAAATTTTACCTCCGTCGGCCCTCCCCAAGCAAACGGGCAGACCGAGGTCACAAACAGAGAAATTGTCCGATCGCTGGCAAAGGGAAAATGGTTGGATTAGCTTCCTGAGGTCATATGGGCAAATAGAACTTCTGTCAAAACTGCTACCGACGAAACTCCTTTATGCTTGGTTTACGGTTCGGAGGCCGTAATCCTGATTGAAACATTGATGCCATCACCAAGGGTCATGTATTATGAATCCGACTTAAACCACTCTTTGAGAGAAATGGATCTTGACCGTGCAGATAGCAAGCGGGATCGAGCCAGAGTAAAGACCCAAGCTACCAAATCTAGCATGGAAAAGGCATACAATCAGAAGGTCAGAATAAGAACTTTCAAGGTACGGGACTTGGTCCTCAAAAAAGTGGAGGTCTCAAAACATGTTGGAAAACTTCAGCCCAAATGGGATGGCCCTTACGTCGTACAGGAGGTCGGAAAGAAGAGGTCCTACAAGATTGCTCACCTCAACGGTGAAACATTACCAAGAAGCTGGAATGCTGTTAACTTACGAAAATATTACGGAAAATAGCTTTTATAATTAGACAATGTTTTGTAATTTTTCTTTATTCCAAGTATTTGCACAATTAATGAAGTTTTCCTTTGTTCCCAATGTGTTTCGAATACGTTCGATAAAAAAAATAATAAAATTAAAAAAAAAAAAAACAAAGAGAAGAAGCAAATGTCTCGACTAAGGGTGAAAGTCGTTGCTACGACCCTTAGATCGGTTACAGACCTGCATAAAAAAAAAAGCAAAATATCTCGACTAAGGGTGAAAGCCGTTGCTACGACCCTTAGATCGGTTACAGACCTGCATAAAAAAAGAAAAGCAAAATGACTTGACTAAGGGTGAAAGCCGTTGCTATGACCCTTAGATCGGTTACAGACCTGCACAAAAAAAAAAAGCAAAATGTCTCGACTAAGGGTGAAAGCCTTTGCTACGACCCTTAGATCAGTTACAGACCTGCATAAAAAAGCAAAATGTCTCAACTGATTTAACCGAATTTCGTCTTAGGTTAAAACTCAGTAATTTGTTTAAGATCAAGATTTTATATAATAAGGGTTTGGTTAAAGTACTCAGGATGGAGCAATTCAAGAAATAACACAGTAATATAATTGAATAGAAAGCAATAATATGAGGAGGCGAGCAATAGTAGTGTATTTCTTAGGTTAAATTCTGGATCCTCAATACAATATAAGTTTCGCTATTTATAACTTTCCTCCTGTCCTAACTGAACTAGGAGTCCTATTTAGCCTAGGAAACCTGTATGGCCTAGGAGTATCGCAGGGCCCATTAGGTCCCCTGAAACGGACTGTTGGTCGGACGAAGTAGGTCGATCGGATATATATTTGTCTAGTCGACCTAATCGATCTGATCTCGATGTCTTCATAGGTCGGATCGATTCTGAAACGGCTCGAACAGTATTATTCGACCATAGGTGTAAAATAGCCCTCATCAGTACTCCCTCACTTCTCGAGCGTAATCGTAGCTGTAGCTCGTAGAAGTAGATGTAGCATTTACCTTGGTCTTTTCGTTGTTCATGAAACATGCCTCATTAAAAACCTAGTTCGGAAAATACCCTCTTCGGGATAAAAAACCGAATCAAGGAAAAAAGAGTACATATTTGTTAGAACTTTCTACGAACAGACACGTACTTTAGTTATCGTGTGTCAGAATTCAGCAGGATCTTTTCACCATTTTGATTGGCGGGAATACGAAGAGACGCGAAGGGTTGAATCTGTCATTTCACCACCCGTATATATAGTTAAAATTAGCGGGATATTTTACTTTTACCCCAGATATTTAATCCTTCCAGCAGTAGGCTTAAATCGATAATCTTGTCAATTTCTTACTTTTTCGAGCCCATTATTTCAAAGACTAATGGCATCGACGTCGCAGAATCTCCCTTCCCCAATTCAGAATGTAGGAGAACAAGCACCACTCAATATTCTCAACCCTGATATTCCTTCTTCTGATAATGAAGTAGCGAACGATTCTCCAGCAGAAGAGGTTAGAGACTATGCCGAAGATGAAGTTGATAGTTTGGTCGTGGAAATTATTTCGGAAGAAGAAATGATGTCGAGGGCATCTAAAAAATCCAAAACAGCCCAACCTCAAATTTCCAATCCTGTGGAACTTTTTCCTTCTCGATTTAAAGAGAAAGATTTACCTTTTCTAAAAAAGGAATATGGTCGTTACTTCCCATCGGAATTTGAGATCATCATCCCTACTTCCGAGGAAAGAGTAAACACTCCACCTGCTAACTGTCGAGCTTTTTATACGTCCCATTTTGATCATGGGCTCCGTTTTCCCTTATCTTCAATTCTTCGTCAGTTTCTGGAGACCTTTATCGTCTCACTGACCCAACTTGTTCCTAACGCCATAGCCTTTATTATGGCCTTTTCAGTTTTAATGGTAGCACGAGGTTTTCGACCATCTTTCCGCAATTTCCTTCACTTTTTTCGATTTTCAGTTTCGACCTCCTCAAACAGAGGTTATTATTATGTTAGCCAGAGACCTGGGTATGCTGTGCTTGAAAATGCCATTTCCAGCAACAGCACGGAATGGAAGTCAAATTTCTTCTTTGTTAAAGCTCCGACAGTGCGCATTCTTGAGAACGGAGAAAATCAGGAGTTTGCTCATGATTGGGGCTATAATGATTCTTGGGTATATGGTGGTCGAAGAGTAATCGGCGAGATGGCCCCGGACGACCAATTCTCATCCACTATGATCGAGGAGATGAGATTAAATAAGTACCAATCAACTCATTTGATCGGAGAGATCTTCCTTCGGAAGGCAGGATTGAGTTCCTTGGACTTTCCTACTTCCTCTGATGATCGACCCATATGTAATGTTTTCCGACAATAATAATTTTAACAAAATATATATATGATCTTGCTGCTCATCCACGTTTATTGATTTCATCTACAGCTTCCATGGTCGAGAATTGCCGCTTTTCTGTGGTTGGTAAATCAGTCCTTTCGAACTCAAAAAAGTCTTGGGGTAAATCTCCCATAGAGCAAAAAGAATCCAGAAAAAGAAGAAGAGATCAGTTTATGGGTTTGGAGGATATCGAGGAGGAGTCGTTTGAAAATGCTGATCCTATCCGAGTAGCTCCTCCTTCTTCTGGTCAAACCTCATCGGATATACCGTCTTCAAGCTCTCGCCAAGGCCGCGGTTATCCGCCCAAATTTCTTAGGGATCAACATGGTATTCTAGGCTGTCAATCTTGGTCGGAGCGCAATCCTACCGGCCCCGAAGCTAAAAGGAGAAAACAGTTCTTCGACAAAGGAGGGGAATATTTTACTCATGTCGGAGATATTGGTCATAAAGCTTCCCTGGTAGATATGATCGAGAGTCACCTTCAAGGGAAACGGGCGGCTGGATACTCCGAGAAGGATACATTGGCGTCTGATGATAAGGAGAATGTCGTCGATAAATCCATTCGAATTCTCCTTTCTTCGACCTTCACTCAAGATGTAAATAGGACGATCAAGAAAAAACCTCTCGAACAGCTGGCAAGAGCAGCTCATGCTCATGAAGTGGTGATGTTCTTTAATTTGTCAACCCCTTTAGTAAATGTTCTTTTATTCTATATTGATTTAGATAAATTTTTTCTTCATATAGACTGGAAATGCTTTGGTGTCGGCACTGTATGATATGGCGTTGCATAGGGATCAATGCAGCTTTGTTGAAGAAAGTAACAGGATTTTATCTGCCAGAGTTAAGGAGCTTGAAGATCAACTTGCTCAGGTTGATAATTCTCGAGCTTCTGCTGCCACTTCGTCTGATCCTCATGCTAATCCTAATTTGGAGACTGACAATCCTCACATTATTAGCATGATGACGGATTCTAGTAGATATCAAGCGCAGGTCGACCAAATGACTCGTGAAATAGAAGAGCAAAGAGTCGCGCATGCCACCCTCGTTAGCAAGCTTGAGTCGGATATTGCTGCTCTTCGATCCCAACTCGCGGCTAAGGAAGATGATTCTTCTGACATAGAGAGGGTCATAGATGCCCATCAATCTTCAGACGTCGAGCCCATAGTTCGAGAGTTTCTCAATTCTCCCGTGCATACTGCCATAATTCATCAAAAGATTGGTGGTCTGCTCTTGAGCTCGTTTTATAAGGGTGTCGATCAATTAATCGAGTCTGGGCAGATTCCTGATAAGCGGGAGGAATATCGCAAAGTCATGGCCATCGAAAAGGATCGAAGTTTTCAAGACTATCCTCCCGACTGCTTATCCTCTGTAGAGTATAACAATCATCCATTGGCTCACCTTGTCGAGGAATATGGAGCTCCAATTCCCGTGCCAACACCTGATTTGGATTTGATAAAGGATATCATGGAGAATCAGTCAGGCGAAGAGGAAGGTGATGATGCCGAGGAAGATATCGAGGGAGACCGTGTCGACGAAAGGAATAAAGAAGGAAAGGAGGGATCGTCGCCCAAGGAAATCAATTCACCCAGTTAGGATGTTTTTTATGGTTTTCCTTTATTTTGTTGTAAAGCCAGGCCTTTTTAATCTCGTAGATTATGTAAAACTCCTTTTTGTGATATATATTATTCTAGATCTGATATACTTTGTCGTTATGCTGATCACAATGCATATTTGATGACTCGTTTTTACCTTAATTTCGAATTTTTACTGTGCGCGCCAAGGTTCAAGGACATAATCGTCATTTCCTTAACTATATATAAAGGTAAATCTTTTGGGGTTTTACCGCACGTCCCCACTTACCATATAAAATTTTCTTGTCATTGATCGGAGCTCATAGTTCGATAATTCACAAATATTCCTGATTTTTTGATCATGAGTTCCAACCTATTTTCTGGAGCTGCCAAACGATCTCTACGAGGTCTTCCCCGACGAGATACCCCGAAGAAAAGATCCCGAACGGAAAGTTCTCATCAATCATCCTCCCAAGGGGGAGCTTCTTCTCGGGAAACCATTCCTCGACCTGATCCAAAATTATCCTCGTCAAGCGGGAATTTAAAAGAAACGAAGGATATCCCTTTTAATGCCCCGATCCGCAGTCCGATTGTCGATCCGAAGATGCTGGAGGCTTTCCAGAGTGAAGGTTCTTGCTCTACTTCTCCTCCTTTAGTAGAGCAAACATTTAATGAGGTATCACGAACCGTTTCCCCCCCTCCAGTCGTCCATACGACAAACAAGGAAAGTCAAGCTATTTCTCCTATTCTCGGAGAGCAAACCAATAATGAGGAGTCGCGAACCGTTTCTCCCCCTCCAAGCGTCCATACAACGAACGAGGAAAGTCGAGCTATTTCTCCTATCCTCGTGGAACAATCAATAAATGAGGAGTCACGAACTGTTCCAATTTTTCCAGATGAACGCTTAGTGGATGATCATTCCCCTTCGGGCAGAGATGTAACAAATCAGTCTATAAGTCGAGATGGTTGTGCTCAGGTCAAGGCTACTGCTCTTCATTCTGAAATTGCCACTCCCGTTTCTGAGATCGATCCCACTCTACAATTAAGGGGGCCTGTGGAAGATATTCCAGAATCTTTCTTTGCCCATCCTGGTTCGCAAGTTGTTTCGACCTCTCAAGACACTCAGGTTGTCTCTCCTGTTCGTATTTCACAAGGAGCGTCGAAAACTGGGTCTGGTCCCAGTCGTTCTGCAATTGAAAAGGTTGCGGACGACCCATTTCTTTTAGACGAGCGTCCATTTAAGGAGCAGGTTGAAGAGATAACTGAGTTCGATATAACCCGATCAGGTGGGGTTTCAATTGATGCGAGTATTCCACCAACCCTCGATCCTGATGAGGTTTCTTGGAATCTGGGAATGGGTACTATCTTGCCTAAGGAGCTTGAAAAATTGAAGAACCACTCTTCCCTGCAACTTGTCCAGTCCATCTTCAAATGTTTAGAGATGGTATGCGTATTTTGTTATTTGTTAAAAAGATCTAGGTGTTTTAAGTGTTTTACTTATATTTCTCAATACAGGCTAAGCATGAAGCTCTCCAACTCGGGATACAAAATGACGAATTCTATTTTGTTATATTTCTCGATTGCTGATGACTGAGGTTGAGCATCTCCGAGCTACCACTGAAAGGCTCACTAGAGAGAAGGGAGAACTTGCTCGAGTAAATAGTAGTTTGGAGGCTGAAAAGGAGCAGCTTACCAAGGAGAAAACAGATCTTCTTCAATTGAAAGATCTGGAGTTTGATAGGGGTTTTTCCCTCGGATATGAGCAGCGTGCCCAAGAAATGATGACCTATCTTGGTTATCCGACAATTCCTGCTCATGTTCACGAAACGGTAGACAAAGGTCTTACTTCCGATCATACTCCTGAGCAGTAGACAAGAGTCATTCTGCTATATTTTTTTTTTTTTTTTTTTTTTTTTTGAAATGTAAATATCAATTTTTGCCTGATAATTGGAAGAACATACTTATTGTTTGATTTCCACGCCTCATCGACCTGTATGTTGATAATTAATTTCTTGCAATAATATTTAAAGATGAGAAGTCAACTTGGTAGGTGTGCCGTAACTGTTGGAACGATTCGTATGCTCTGTCCATTGATTGGTTAATTCCCCATAGTATAAATAACTCATTGGAGAAGTAGGAAAAGAAGAAAAACTGAAATAATACGCCACCTCTAAACAGTTTAACTACGGTGGACTACGGTGGAGATATCAAACCAGAGAGTTCTTTAGATAGACGAGAGCTGGTTAGTTCATTAAAATGGTGTTGCATCCATGCATGCTTGAAAACTTGTCCCCAAGGCAAGGAGAACGATCCTGTCTCAATTGTATGACAGCAAGGTTCTTCCCTTCGTAGTGTGCTTTTAGCTTGATACTGTGATCGACCCTAGATGCCGTATGCCTCCTGGTTGCCATTTGGCTTATTTAGAGGTCGGTATTTCACCAGCATCAACAAATATACGCACTTCTGCATGTTCCTCGTCTCTATGCATTGGTAGTAGTCTGAGGAGAAGGTCGAATTGAAGGAGCAGATCAGTTCGAGGAGTAACGAGGTAGGATTAACGTTTGAAATAATTGTAACGATCCTTGAATGTAAATGTAGTTTTTTGTGACGATATTGTTGTGAAATGTAACGACTTTCTCAAAGATCTGAATAAAATCCATTATTCCTTGTATCTTCACTTCAATAATAATGATCGATCATTTGTCCTGATTCTGCGAACCATTCTTACAACGTTTTTAATCTGGGCCGTTGATAGGACCTCAATTTAACACCATTGGATCCATTATCCTCCGCCTATAAATAGATTCACTCCATCCCTCTCCATCTCTCAGAAGATGAAGTCATTCAATATGAATATGTATTGTTATAAGCATTGTCGGCCACCAAATTTGTCGATTTATCTACCGAGGAGGTCATGACTTGGTATGGGAGGAATTGGAAAAATGAGATCTCTATCTTAAATGGTGAGGGTCGGGCAAACCTCACAACCGGGGATTGGTTGACCATATACAACGCCGTATGATAGAGGTCGAGAGTGGAGGAAAGCAGGATTCTATGCTTTATCGAAATCAACTTGTTTCTAAATGGTTGGTGACGTCGAGCATGAGACCCTTCTGATCTCTATTTTAATCGATAAAGAAGAAGCATCAACTTCTTCAAGGTGGTGGCATCATGATATCGTGCGGCTTAGATCGCCCACTGGTACCCACCGATCAGTAGAATAAGCCTGAACATTAGGTTCTCGTCACTGTTCTCAAAGTAGGAGAAAAGATGATCGTTCCGAGGAAAGTTTGAAGCGTTCTGAAACCAAATTCTTTCTTCTGTTATTTTGTAGGTGTAATTGTTTAGCGTAGTTGATCGATGAATATTGAATATGTAACACTAGTTCTGCTATGATAGTCGTTGTATTGTCTTCATCGATCTAATATAATATCTCTATTTCGACCGAGTCAAAAACGCATTTATTTCCATTCCTTTATTTACGGCTTGCGGTTATGATTTTGTAACGTAATTCCCGATGTGGTGTTATAGCCGTTGATTGGATGTGAGTCTCACCGTAGGATTTCAACTTAACCTGTCTATAAAAGGAATCTTCCTTCTTTTAATTATCATCAT
The DNA here is from genome assembly GCA_030819805.1 of Penstemon newberryi var. newberryi. Taxonomy (NCBI): domain Eukaryota; kingdom Viridiplantae; phylum Streptophyta; class Magnoliopsida; order Lamiales; family Plantaginaceae; genus Penstemon; species Penstemon newberryi. Next base: position 5,063,218 of record JAUALY010000007.1, on the reverse strand, counting down.
AAGTAAAAATCCTTAAATAATGTACTTCTTCTTTGTCCAAAATGGCGGTCGTCCGCCTAATTCGAGAGTCAAACAGATCACTCACCACGTCGACTTGGTATGGGCGGAATCGGAAAATGGAGATTTCTCAAAAACCATGAAATCTCCGACCCCTAATAAGGGGAATAGATTGGAATGCCTACCCTCATCCGACCATCCTATGAAAATGGGTAAAGGTCGGTGTTGTGGGGTTCCGGTCTATTAGTTACGCGGTCGGTGGAAAGCTGGTTAGTTCATTAAAACGAGAATGTATGTCCGAAAAATGCTGACTACCATTGACCGTTGTAACAGTATGATCTCTCAAAGCTCTCTCTGATTCCAAAGCTTTGTGGCTGCGAGCTTGACTGGGTTCGATCGGTTCTAGCTGGTGGCAAGAATTCTGAGAGAAATACAGAGATAAATCGAGCTGAAGTCCTCTTGTTAACTCCTTACTTTATCGCATAATGGAATTTGTTGTTTTATGTAGCTAGGGTAGTTTATGTATCTTTCCGATGTATATTTCATCAGTGATAATAAAATTATTAATATTAGTTCGTTTGTTTGCGTAAATCGGTAGTTATACTTAGGTTTTATACCAACTGTGGTTTTAGCTTTTGTAGATCGTTCCTGTTGGAGATCGATGAGTTTATACCGACCCAATCGGTGTTACTCAAAAATTATTATACTTAGGTTGTTTACCAAATGTGGTTTTAACCTTTGTAGATCGTTCATGTAGGAGATCGATGAGTTTATACCGACCCAATCGGTGTTACTCAAAGACTACTATACTTAGGTTGTTTACCAATTGTGGTTTTAACCTTTGTAGACCGTTCATGTAGGAGATCGATGAGTTTATACCGACCCAATCGGTGTTACTCAAAGACTATTATACTTAGGTTGTTTACCAATTGTGGTTTTAACCTTTGTAGACCGTTCATGTAGGAGATCGATGAGTTTATACCGACCCAATCGGTGTTACTCAAAGACTATTATACTTAGGTTGTTTACCAATTGTGGTTTTAACCTTTGTAGACCGTTCATGTAGGAGATCGATGAGTTTATACCGACCCAATCGGTGTTACTCAAAGACTATTATACTTAGGTTGTTTACCAATTGTGGTTTTAACCTTTGTAGACCGTTCATGTAGGAGATCGATGAGTTTATACCGACCCAATCGGTGTTACTCAAAGACTATTATACTTAGGTTGTTTACCAATTGTGGTTTTAACCTTTGTAGACCGTTCATGTAGGAGATCGATGAGTTTATACCGACCCAATCGGTGTTACTCAAAGATTTATTATACTTAGGTTGTATACCAAATATTGGTTTTAACCTTCGTAGGTCGTTCCTTGGGAGATCGATGAGTGTATACCGTCCCAATCGGTTTTACTCAAAAAAAATTAGGTTGTATACCAATTATTGGTTTTAACCTTCGTAGGTCATTCATTTTGAAAAAAAAGTCGTTTTCTGAGCGCGTTCGATGGAGAAGTAAGCAAAAGCTTTTATTATAGTTGAAGACAAATTAATGGTAAAAAGAAAATAACAAGACATACTGAAAAAACTAAAAAGAAAACTAATTTCTTGGAAATCCTGTCTAATTTCTGAATCTTCTTATCTTTGAATTCTATCGACCATAATATCTTCTGAGATTTACAGCATTCCACGTCCGCGGGAGCGGAGTTCCATCCATATGAGCTATCTTATATGATCCCTTCTTTCCGACCGCAATTACCACATAGGGGCCTTCCCAATTCTGCTGTAATTTTCCCACATGTTTGGATACTTCAACTTTTTTAAGTACCAAATCACCTTCTTTGAATGACCGTATTCTCACCCTTTGATTATAGGCCTTTTCCATGCTAGATTTTGCTGCTTCTAGCCGAAGACTGGCTTTTTCTCTCAAGGTCTCGCTTAGGTCGATGTCGTCCTTTCTGAGTTGATTATTTGTTTCTTCATCGTACAACTCAACTCTCGGACTGGGAACAAGTGCCTCGACTGGGATGACCGCTTCCGAACCATATACCAAGCTGAACGGTGTTTCACCAGTAGATGCTTTGACTGTAGTTTTGTTAGCCCAAACGACACCAGGAAGTTCGTCCAACCATTTTCCTTTAGCGTCGTCAAGTCTTTTTTCGAGGGATTTTATGATTTCTCGATTTGCTACCTCAGTCTGCCCGTTTGCTCGAGGATGTCTAACAGACGTAAAGTTTTGTTGTATCCCTAACTTCGAGCACCACTCTTGAACTTGTTTCCCAGCAAATTGGGTTCCATTGTCGGAAATTAAAATCCTCGGAATTCCAAAACGACAGACTATATTTTTCCAGAGAAAGTTTATTACTTGAAACTGTGTTATCCGAGCTAGGGCAATGCATTCGATCCATTTACTGAAGTATTCGACTGCGACTAAGACATAACTCTTTTTTGACCTGGCCGGTGGAAAAGGTCCCACTATATCAATTCCCCATTGGTCAAAAGGCCAGCAGATCGGAATTGGGTGCATTGTTTCAGCAGGTTGATGTATTATATTCGAATGCACTTGGCAATAATGACAATGTTTTACATAATCTTGTGCATCTGCATACATCGTCGGCCAATAGTATCCAGTTCTTAGGCATTTGAGCGCGAGTGCTCGAGCGCCACTGTGATTCCCAGCTTCTCCCTCATGTATACTCTTAACGATACTCTCGTACTGGTGCTCGGGAATGCATTTCATCAGAACTCCAGATACAGATCGTCGATAGAGTTTTCCTTCCAATATTTCATACCTTGGTGCTCGATATCTTATCCTTCTAGCTTCATTCTTACGACTAGGGAGAGATCCGTCGTTCAAATAGGTGATTAACGGAGTCATCCAACTGTCCGCCGCCAAGTCGATATCCATTACTTCATTAGCTGGGACAATATCGAGGTCGATGGAAGGAGTTTTGGAAATTAGCCAGGTGATCACCCTTTTAGATTTACCATCCCTTGTTCCTGTAAATCTGGATAGTTGATCAGCCCAACGATTTTCTTCACGTGGAATATTTTGAATATCAAATTTATCAAATTTCCCGGTTAACTTTTTTACTTTATCCAAGTATTTTATCATATTGAATTCTTTTGCTTCGTACATCCCGCTAATTTGTCTCTGAATTAGCTCGGAATCTGTCAAAACATTCAAAATCTTTATATTGGCTTGTATAGCCATTTCCAAACCCGCAATTAGAGCTTCGTATTCGGCTTCGTTATTGGTTACCACGAAGTCCAAAGTGATGGCATAATTCATGTCCTCGCCGTTTGGTCCTTGGAAATTGATCCCTGCGCCTCCACCATCTCTGCTTGAAGCACCATCGACGTGCATAAGCCATGGCAGGTCATTGACGATCATAATACTGCTATCGCTTGGCGATGTCACATTGGAGCTTGTCTCCGATAGACCCGGAGTTTCAAGGAGGAAGTCTGCCAGTATCTGAGCCTTGATTGCAGTTCGTGGTCGATATTCGATCTCGTATTGTCCCAATTCTACAGCCCATTTGATCAATCTTCCTGAGGCCTCTGGTTTGGATAACACTTGCCTCAGAGGCTGATTGGTGAGTACGATGATCTTGTATGTTTGAAAGTAAGGCCGCAACCTTCGTGCTGACGTCACCAAAGCCAGAGCAAATTTTTCAATTGTTAGATAATTCTTCTCTGCTCCCTGCAATAACTTACTCAAATAATAGACGGGCTTGTGTTCCGAGCCCTCTATTTTTACCATAACCGAGCTCACGGCCGCCTCGGAAATAGCGATGTATATATATAGAGGTTGTCCTTCCGTAGGTTTGGCGAGCATAGGTGGCGACGTTAGATAGTTTTTCAGTTCTTCGAAAGCATGATCACAATCTTCAGTCCATTCAAAGGTCTTAGCTTTTCGTAAAGTTTGAAAAAATGGTAAACTTTTGTCTGCGGACCTTGATATGAATCTATTGAGAGCAACAATCTTCCCGACTAGACTTTGTACTTGAGTAATATTTCTAGGGGGCTTCATTTCGGTGATTGCCCGTATCTTCTCGGGATTTGCTTCGATGCCTCTCTCATGGACCAGGTATCCTAGGAATTTTCCCGACCTTACCCCAAATGTACATTTTAAGGGGTTGAGTTTCATTCCATACTTCCTTAATATCTTGAAGCAACGATCAAGGTGCCTTATATGATCTTCTTCGCTCATGCTCTTTACTAGCATGTCGTCGACATATACCTCCATTATTTCTCCTATTAGCTCTTTAAACATTAGGTTAACCAATCGTTGATAGGTTGCTCCAGCATTTCTTAATCCGAACGGCATTACTATGAAACAATATACGCCTTGTTCGGTAATGAATGCAGTTTTTTCTTGATCTTTTTCATCCATGAAAATCTGATAGAAGCCTTGGAATGCATCCATCATACTGAAGATTGCAAAACCTGCTGTTGAGTCAACCATCAGGTCGATCCTTGGGAGAGGATAAGGATCTCTTGGACACAGTTTATTCAAGTCTGTAAAATCGTTGCACATCCTCCACTTGTTATCCTTCTTGTCTCCCTTTGAGACAAGTACGACATTACACAACCACTCGGTAAAGTGTATTTCTTTAATTTGTTTAGACAGTAAAAGTCTTTCGACCTCTGCCTTTATTATTTTATCCTTCACTGGGCCATGATTTCTTTTCTTTTGCCGGACCGGTTTTACGCTCGGATCTATCTTCAAAGAGTGAGTTATGATTCTTGGGTCGATTCCGACTATATCTTCCGAGCTCCAGGCGAAAATATCCACATTTTTTCTTAAGAAGTTGATCAACATGATTTCTCCCTGTGGAGATAATTCAGTTCCGATCCTGGTGATCTTGGTTGGGTCATCTTCGACAAGATTGACTTCTTTGTGCTCAGGTGCACGCAGAGTCAAATCTATCGGCTCTTTTCCCTTTTTGCTGATCGGATCCCTGCTTGGCAATTCAGGTTCCCGAGTTCTTTCCGTTGAAGATCCCACCGTTTTTCTTTTTGACGGGGTTAGAGGATCGACATTTCTTTTTAAGGATAGTGACGTGTTGTAACAATCCCAAGCCATGCAATGGTCGTTAACTATTTCACCAACCCCAGAGATTGTTGGAAATTTGATCTTCTGGTGATAGGTCGACACTACTGCTCGAAATTGGTTTAGTGCTGGTCTTCCCAGAATGGCGTTATAAGCGAATGGTGTTTCAACCACTAAAAACTTAATCATCTTGGTTACTCGATGAGGTTTATTTCCAAGAGTTACACTCAAGTTAATGGTTCCAGTTGGAACTATTTCTGACCCTCCAAATCCTACTAGGGGCGTAGCTACTTTTTGTAGGGTCAATTTTCCGAGGTTCATTTGATTGAGCACATCAATGGCTATTATGTTAGCTGAGCTTCCGTTATCGATCAGAATTCTCTTAATGTTGAAATCGGATATTTTCAACGAGATCACCATAGGGAAATCGGGGTGGTCTTCGTTGTTGTCCCAATTCAAATTTCTGGGAACTTCGCTCTCGTCGAACTTGATCACTTGCTGGTTAGAGCTCTTACTCTCAAGTGCCCATATTTCTCTGGGAGCTATTATCCCTTTCTCTAGAGATCGTGCGGTTCGTCGCCTCGCATTCCGACTGTCTCCCCCTGCAGGTCCACCAGAGATTACATGTATAGTTCCGTTGATCCGATCGTCATTGCTATCGTTTCGTCGGGGTGGATGGTTACTGGGAGATCTATCACGAGGACTTCTATTTTCCTCTCTCCTTCTAGGACTTCTTGTCCTTTGTCTTCTTCGATCTGCTCTATCAACAAATTCATTTAATTTGCCTTGTTGAATCAATTTTTCGATTTCTTGTTTCAGATGATAACAATCTTCGGTTCTATGACCGTGAGCACGATGGTACCTACAGTATAAATCGTAGTTCTTTGCCCCAGGTTTAGCTTGTGTGATTCTTTTTGCTGGGGGAATTAGATTATTCCTTTCCAGTATCACCAGGATGTCTTCTCTAGGGGCATTTAGTTTTGTAAACTCCACATAACTAATTCGATCTCTTATATTCCTTTCTGGAGATCGAGGCCTGAGGTAGACATTGGGTCTTTTCTCAAGGTTACTCCCACTGTGTTCTAACCTTTGAAACACGTTCCCTCTTCGGGGAAATCGATCATATTCCGTTACTCTATTCATTGGGGGTTTTTCAGGTTTCCTTGATCCTGAAGTCGATGCTTTATTCTTATTTTTGTCCTTGAAAGAGTTCATCTCTTCTTGTGTCATATATTTGGAGGCCAACGTCATGATTTCAGCAAAGGTTCTAGGTTGCTTTCGACTCAAGGCGTTGCCGAATTGCCTATTCTTAGTCAGATCGAATAGAATTGATATAATGTAATCAATGTTCGGAGAGTCAATCTTCAAAAGTTCCACATTAAACCTTGCTAACCAAGTTCTTAATGACTCCCCTTCTAGCTGGGTTATAGTTCCTAGATAGCTCATGGGGAGTTTTTGTTTTTTCTGGCTGGCAAATTGTTGTTCTAACTTGTTGCACAATTCTCTAAAGCTGAAGATAGAGTTAGGCGGTTGTTTTCCGAACCAATCCAATGCTAACCCCTCAAACGTTGTGATCATCAATTTGGCCGTATATTCTGCTGAATGAGCATACAGGCTCATTATATTAGTGAAACTAAAGATGTAGTCAGTCGGGTCAGTGGTTCCGTCGTATCTGGGGAGCCGGGCGGGCAAAGATCCAGAAGCATGTGCTTCCCTGATTTCTAAACAGAAAGGGGAACACGCAGCTATACTATCCTGTATTTCACGGGAACGAGGCCAAGGTTGCTGCAGAGTCAGAAGCCTCTGCTCGACTCGCTCATCGACCATCCTTTCTATATCTCTTTCAGAGATTCTCTTGGTCGCTTGTCGATTGATAACTGGGGGTTCGTCCGCATCGTCGATCGGTATAACAGTGCGGTCCTTGGATAGGTGAGGTTCAGATCGAGCATTAGTTCTTGCCTGATTAGTTTTTCGACCAAGGTTTCTTCCAGCTAGATTTGGCAGGGATACTTGAGATCGTTGATCCGCGTCCGGACTTTCAGCTTGAGTTGACTGGTGGTCATTATTCTCCCGAGGTTCCCTGGTATTGTTAACCGCTCTAGAAGGAGCAACAGCTGCCCTTACCGGCTCCGCAACTGCATGAGTTTGTAGATTTTGAGGAAAAAAGGAACTTAAAATTTGAGCAATTTGTAGTATTTTTTCCTGGTCAGCGGAAAGCGGTGCGGCAGGGACGGATTGGACAGGTGGGTTAGGAATCCTACTTGTGGTAGGAGTTTGTCGTGCTCCGTCATTTTGATTGATGTTTTCGTTCGGTGCAACTTGTTCCTCCAAAGGGTCTAGATTCTGTTGGTTTCCCGGAGGTTGTGTATTGTTTGCGCTGATTCTTTGGGAACCTTCAGGCAAGCTATCCATAGCACGAGAAGGTCGAGAATTCGTGCTTCTTCCCGCGTTACGTGCGCTTTTCCTTGGATTGGCCATATTTCGATCGAGTAATTAACCTTGCCCCTCGGTGGGCGCCAACTGATTTAACCGAATTTCGTCTTAGGTTAAAACTCAGTAATTTGTTTAAGATCAAGATTTTATATAATAAGGGTTTGGTTAAAGTACTCAGGATGGAGCAATTCAAGAAATAAACAGTAATATAATTGAATAGAAAGCAATAATATGAGGAGGCGAGCAATAGTAGTGTATTTCTTAGGTTAAATTCTGGATCCTCAATACAATATAAGTTTCGCTATTTATAACTTTCCTCCTGTCCTAACTGAACTAGGAGTCCTATTTAGCCTAGGAAACCTGTATGGCCTAGGAGTATCGCAGGGCCCATTAGGTCCCCTGAAACGGACTGTTGGTCGGACGAAGTAGGTCGATCGGATATATATTTGTCTAGTCGACCTAATCGATCTGATCTCGATGTCTTCATAGGTCGGATCGATTCTGAAACGGCTCGAACAGTATTATTCGACCATAGGTGTAAAATAGCCCTCATCATCAACTAAGGGTGAAAGCCGTTGCTACGACCCTTAGATTGGTTATAGACCTACATAAAAAAGTAAAATGTCTCGACTAAGGGTGAAAGTCGTTGCTACGACCCTTAGATCGGTAAAAGACTTGCATAAAAAAAAGGAGGCAAAATGTCTCGACTAATAGTGAAAGCTGTTACTACGACTCTTAGATCGGAAACAGACTTGCAGAAAAAAAACCAAAACATCTCGACTAAGAGTGAAAGCCGTTGCTATGACTCTTAGATTGAAAACAAACTTGCATAAAATGAAAATGTCTCGACTAAGAGTGAAAGCTATTGCTACGACTCTTAGATCGAAAACATACTTGCAGAAAAAAAATCAGAATATCTCGACTAAGAGTGAAAGCCGTTGCTATGACTCTTAGCTCGAAAACATATTTGCATAAAATCAAACCGCCTCGATCAAGAGGGAAAGCCGCTGCTATGACTCTTAGATCGAAAGCTGACTTGAACAAAAATCAATTTCTATGATTAAAAGGTTGTCGGATAATGTGTTCGAGTTGTAGCGGTCTAGGATTAATTCTGATTCGTTAAAGTTTTCCTCACAAGTTGATGGATTATTTTAAACTGGGATTGGAAAGGTCTAAAGGTTTTACTTATCTCAATTTATGTTTCAAGGGACAAAATAGTAGTTTTGTGAAATAAAATGAAAAGGAGGGGGGAAATGAAAAAATAATCGGGAGCCTTTTTTTGGGGCAACATGTAAATTGAAATTTTCTTTAAGTGATTAACAAAATTAAACTAAGTTAGAATGACCCTTGTCCATTCTACCTAAAATAGCCTCTCATATATAGTCTACTAATGTATATTATTAAAATTGAGTTAACAGAATTTGCCCCTATAAAAGGCATAATATTAAATTTATCCCTGTAATTTGAAAAAGAGCAATTTACCCCTTGTGAAAATTTTAATGATGCAATTTACAGCTTTCAGTCGGAGAGTGTAACTCACTTGCTTAAATTGAGAGTGAGCATGAAAATTATTTTGTAACATATAGGGGTAAAATGCCACATAAAAATGTCAGGAGGCGGTGTGAAACATTTATAAATTACTAGGGGGTAAAGTGCTCTTTCTCAAATCACAAATAGATAAACTGAACATTATGAATATTATGGGGGGAGGGGGTTAAATTGCCATTAACTCTATTTTAATTAGTATTATTTTTCACTATATCTAACAAGTGAAAATGTGTCGAGCTCCTATTGGGCCAATTTATAAGTTAATTATAATTCATTACTATTGAACCGCGACCATCTACAATTGATGAATTATATCCTTAAATGAAATACTACAAAGTAAAAAATTTAAGCACAAAAAACTAACTAGTAAAATTACCAAGTTAAAATTTTAATTATGTAAAGAGCAAAAAAATTTATCAATTCATTCCGTTGAAAAAATATTTAATTAATTTGATTTTCAATTATCAATCGATTATAAGAGAAAAATAGTATGATACAAAAAAATTTAGAACCGCGAAATCATACAGTGCATAAATTGAATTGTCCATGCATTGGTATGTTATTTAACAGCGTAGCCGAAAGCTGTGATACATCACTAACTAGTAATTACACATTAGTACCACTGTTATACTCACCCCACACCTACCCATCAAACCCATACTACTATACAAATATGAATAAAACTGATTATAACTTACAAATCCATTAAATGTTTCACCAATTTTGTCACTAACATCGCCGATTTAACCCATTTTTATATATTAAATCCATTAAATGTTTCACCAATTCAGTGAAAGAATTAGTTAAATTGGTCAAAAATGGTTTAAATAGACAAAATAGGTGAAAAAATATAAGTTAAATCAATAAAAAAAAATTAAATCAATGAAAAAACGGATATACTATTAATCAATGAAAATTGGTGCAAATTGCAATATATTGTTGATAATGCATTTAGATAGTAAAATCAAAATATCGTACATGTGCACACCCTTGAAAAGTTATGTAGCTTAAGTGACAATAATTTAATTTAGTCACATAAATGAAAGGGAAAAATAAAAAAGGAGGGAACCATTATTTTAGAAAACAATTTCAGAATTTAAGAAAGGAGGAAATTTTTGGGGGGAATAAAACGATTTCATGTGACAATAAATAAGTTTGTCACATAAGATGCAGGTTGTGTGACGAAAACCAACATCGTCGCAAGAAATATTAGTTTATGTGACGAAATATAAATTTGTCCCATGACACCTTTTGTTTACGCGACGTTATGAGTTTTGTCACATAAAATACGAATTTGGGCTACGAAACTGAGTTTTGTCGCTTCAAAACTTCGCTCATGTGACGAAAATTACTTTTGTCGCATAAAATACAAAAATTATGCGACGAAATGGAAATTTGTCACATGAGCAGTTGTTTTATGTGATGAAGACACGCTCGTCACCACAACAATATATCTTAGGACGAAAATCAGATTTGTCACAAAAAATTGTCATGTAAGATGCTTTTTTTTGTAGTGGATCTTCGGAAAATTGATTGAAGAATGTGCTCATCTTTTTCGTTTAAGAGGAACGGAAAACAGGTTCTCACTCATGTTCCGAAAAATGTGAAAAGGAAGGGAATCTCGATCTAGTATTCTGATCTACACGAGAGAATTTTAAATACAAGTGAAGACGCGCTATAAATTTTGGACGTTTTACCCCTATTTATACTAATGGAATTGACAAAGGAGCCCTTGAAAAAGCGCGCGGAAGGTAAATTTTGAAAATTTAGGTAGATTAAAAGACTATTGTCTAAAAACCTTGCGCAATCCAAGCAGAAAATGATTAAATCAATATAAAGATGTATGTCTAATGTGGATATATATGAAAACGTGGAGTAATAAATAAGCGCAAATTAATAAATTACTTAGAAACAATATTAACAACTAAAGGTCGAAAGCATCTTCACTAGATAACATAGTAGATACACGGTTACAATAGGATTACAAGAAAAGCAAATTCAAATTACAGGAGACTCGGATGAACTAGTGGGAGAATCTATATGTTCATCTTCTCCTTCTCCCGTGGCATCTTTTCCTTCTTCGTTGGCATCGTCCTCTTCTCTGCTAGCAGTTTTGTCTTCCTCCCCCAGCTCTTCATCATCTTCAACATCTGAAACATTGTCGGGATCAGGTAGAGGGACTCCAAATTCTTCGACCAAGTGAGCTAGGGATGACGACTATAATCGACTTGGGGAGTAGCCTTGGGACGATAATCTCTACATTTGTGGTCCTTGTTAAAATTCATGGGCTCATAATATTCATCCAATCTATCTGGGATCATTTTTAACTCAACCAGCTGCTCGACTCCTTTGTAAAAAGAGCTCGACAACAATCCCCAAACTCTTCAATATAGAATCGTGGTATGAACTGGAGAATTGAGAAAATCCCGAACAACTGGCTCTACATTCTCGGCCTGGACTTCCCGCATTCCCTCATCTAGATCAGCATCCTCAGCTTTTGATTGTAGTTGATCTTTGAGAGATTCAATCTCTGCTTCTAGGACACTGATCGAGGTCGCAGAAGTAACCAGTTGTTCTTCAAGTTCCCAGGTCAACTGATCGACATGTGCTTGATACCGACTAGCATCCACCATTGTGTTGATAATATGAGCGTTATCTGTTTCCATGGTCGGAATGCTACTCGGACCAACTTGATTTCCTTGGGGTCGAGAACTTTCAAGCTCAACGAGTTTACACTTGAGCTTTTTATTTTCAGTCTGAAGAATCTTGTTAGACTCCTCGACAAATTTCACCTCCAAAAGAAGGGAAGTACTGTATATAGATCCTACGAGTACACTCCCTGACTGTTTAAAAATTAACAAGGAGGTTAGCATAGAAAACAAGGTTTTCATTTGACGAAGGTGAAGTTAGAATATCTTACCACTGCGTGAGCTTGGGCCGCTCTGGCTAACTGCTCTATCGGTTCCCTCTCAAGATTATGTTGAACATCTCGAGTAAAGACTGTCTATAAGAGTTGTCTCATTGCCTTATCCGCAACATTCTCTTTATCGTCGCTAAGTATAGTTCCATCTGAAGGATAGCCTGCAACTCGTCTACCCTCTAGATGATTCTCGATCCTATCGATAAGAGAAGTCTGAGTGTTTAAACTATCAACATGGGTGAAGTATTGACCCTGCTTATCAAATAACTCTTTCCTCCTCTTGGCAGGCTGACCAGAGGAGTTCCCTTCGGACCAACTTTTTCAACTATGGATCCCATATCGAATCTTGGTTGCCAAGGGAGGATATCCCCGACCTTGGATAGGGTTAGAGGAAGAAGGTTCATCATAAGGTCGACTAGAAGAAGGGTGAATACTGCTACTGGGGTCAGCATTGTCGACCTTATCTTCATCTATGTCTTCCAAATTGGGATTTTAAGCTCTTCTCCTTTTTCTCGCTTTTCTTTGCTCGATAGGCCTTTTGCCGGAGGACTTCGTCGAGGTCGAGAGAACAGTCTTTTTGACCACCGAATAGCGACTTCCTTCGACCATAGCGCCTACAAAATAAATAATAGCAAAAGGATTAGTATTCACGAAATCATGGAAGTGGTACAAGTAATTTTGTAAAATCAGAATACTTACTCAGAGGACGATTGTCTACGGGTATAAGAAATGTGCAATAACTCAATCATGTCTTGCGAATAAAACTTTCTTCGATCATGTAGGTTGACTGATACTTGTCTTGGCTCATTTCCTTGACCATGTCTGGAGAAAAATGGTCATTTGTAGCTAGTATTCCTGTAATTTGTCGACCATCGAATTCCCAAGACGAAAGGAACCCCAGTTATGAGTGTAGGTCTCGACGGTTCCATTCTTGAGCACGCGATGAGTGGGAGGCCTCACGAATAAATACTTCTCCTTCCATTCAAAGCTATTACTCGAGATGGCGTTCGACAAAACGGTGAAGCCTGGTTTTTGACAAAAATAGTAAAAACCTCTGTTGGAAGAGGTCGAGGTCGTGAGGTGGAAGAAATGATAAAAGTTGCGGAAGGAAGGTTGAAGACCTTCCACAATCATGAGAAATCATGAGAACAAAAAAAGCCAAGATAAAAGCTACAGAATTTGGAACCAGCTGGGTTAATGTAAGGATGAAGGTCTCGAGGATCTAGACATGATCGGAGGAAGAGGACATCAGAGCCCATGGTCGAGATGAGATGCATATAATGCTCAGCAATTATCAGGAGGTGTAGTAACCCTATCAGTAGGTGCAAGAATTACGATATGAAAACCCGCCGAAAAGTAACGATAGTAATCCCGTTGAAGCTCAGCTAAATGTTCCTCTTTATATTTGGAAGGAAGACACTTGTGGTTGCGCTGAGTTAGCCTTCTTGGAGGATTTCTTTAAAAGCTTTGCAGCATCATCCTCTGCTATGATTTTGACCACGAGGTCGTCCACATCTTCCTCACCAAAGGTGGTGACCTCGTGAACAGGATTCTAGTCTCCCAATTCCTCATTTTCCGAAGATTGGTTCTCCGAGCCTTCCACTACTATGGTTATGATGACTTCTTCCTCACCATGAGGAGGGGAGTTGGGGTTTGAATGAGAGGTCGACATTTTTGAAATAAGAAAGGGGCTCGATAAAATCACTAAATGTTGGGAATATCGATCTGAAAGTACTACTGCTCAGATCTCAAGATATATATGGTAAAAGTAAAAATAACCTCGTTGACTTCGACTATTTATATGGGATAGAGTAATGACGTTTCAGCCCTTAATGACGTTTCGTTTTCCCGTCCGGGAAAACTGCAAAACAAGCCCCTACACTTTCACAACATTATGCAGCCTCCTACTTTTTTGACAGGCAAAGTTCAACAAGTATGTGATCTTTTTCCCTCGTTCGGTTTTTATCCCAAAAAGGTTTTTCCGAATAAGGGTTTTAATGAGGCATATTCTATGAACATCCAAAGGAGAATGATCGAAGGTTTATTTTACTTCTCTGAGCTACAGCTACACATACGCTCGAGAAGTGAGGGAGTACTGATGGGGACTAACTTATATCTAGCTAGGTCGGATTCCTCGAGCTGATTTAGATCAAGTTGTGACACTTTGATTCTGACCATCCTCGGAACCCTTCGACCTGGTCAAGCAAATTTACGGCTCGATGCACATTATTTTGATCCTCATAGCCGATCAGGACTAACAGCTTGCATGTGGGCCGTACAGAGTCTCCGATGGGCTCTAGGACTCTATTAGGGTAACATGTATTAGCCTATAAATATCACAATATTTAATTTAATAGGGACTTTTGGTCTTCCATACTTCTAGCTTTATAGCATATCGGTATGATAGGTTAACGAAGTTATTAATCATTAGATTATTTGTGTCACACCATCCTGAGTAGTTTGGCCAGGCCTTATTATCTTTGTAATCGATCATCTTTACTTAATAAAGCATATAATATTTTGCTTGGTCAAACGGCCTTATTGTATTTTATTGATTTTACGTGACCCAACGAAATTCTGTAAAATCAAGGAGGTGGTTCGATAGGGGATCGAACGCATCGAATGACCCGAACAGAGAAACCTATTGTGGAAGCGCATGTCACATATCGGTGATGGGATGTTTACTTATAATAGTGTATGATTTAGTCCTTAGACTTGAGATGCTAGGGCGAATTCGGTGCACGGGTGTGCGTATTTTGATTTAGGAGCCAATCACGTAGCTTGATCATTGTGCGCCTACTTTGGGTATGTATAGTCGTGTACGCGAATGATTAGAATCAATATGGGATCTACCGACTCATCGTAATGGATGAGATAATTTCCTGTACGTTCTTATAATATATTCTGAGAAACCCGTTGCCACGATCGGTGACGGATTTTGAAAGGGGTTTCCAAATATAACAATCACACTGGAATTATAATTGTTGGGTTACAGGTAACGTCAGAACGTTAAAGCAGCGGAATTTTATTTTTTTATGTAACTCAAACCTTATTCATGTAATCATACGAAAAGGATTTTACAGCAATTAAAACCAACCATAAGGGGGTTTTACGAATTTACCTCACCACAAGAACGGTGGTGGTTTTTCTCCGGTCTTCTTTCAGATCTGCAAGATTTTGGTTCGAGAGAAGCACCCCATGTGTTGTGCCTCTAGAGGTATCCACACCAACTGGATTGAAGCAACTCTCTTGAATCCCTAGGCTCAGAACTAGGATACAAGAGATATCAAGCATGGAAGAAGAAGAAGAAGAAGAAAACCAGATCTAGATCTGGATGAGAGAGAGGGCGGTCTCTCTTGCTTGGAGAAGGGGGTGGCTTATGTGAAGTCTAGGGCTAGGGTTTTGACCCTCCTACTCCTTATTTATAGATAAGGAGTCCTGACCTAGATGTGATCTTTCCAACTAGAAAACTTAAAGCCCATTTACTTATGGCATTTATTTCTTTCCTAATGGACTTAGATCAATTTTTAATTAATTAAACCTCTTTAATTAATTCAGCCCATTTAATTAATTAATTCAATTAATTAATTAATTCCTCTCTTTATTAATTAACTCTTTAATTAATTTTTCTCCTTTTAAGAATTAACATTTTAATCCATCAGTTTTGATTTAACTCTTTAAATCAAACTTTCTTTATTTGATTTGTTGCAGTCCAATTGTATTGTGTGTGACCATCTAGGTTCACCATCAATTGGCCGTGGGCCCATGACTTTCGTGATTTAATTTGCGAGCTTATTAATTACTCCGATTAATTGAACACCTTCAATTAACCACTCAAGAATTAATCTTACTAATAATCCATGAGTACACACACCTCTAGGTCGATGTCTAGCCACAAGCCCATGAGGCCCAACTTCTGGTGAATTGATCTCAATGAACCTCACCTCTTATAAGTACCATGTACATACGGTCCCTCTATCGACTAATTTTCCGATCGAGACCTAGGGTGTGTGAATTGATCGGCACCTCTAATTATCTCGATAACTATATTTTCTAATTCTGGATAATAAGTCCAGTGTGACTGCTAAATTTGGAAACCCCTTTCCAAATCCGTCACCAGCTATGGTCATAGGTTTCTCGGAATCTGTTATCTAAGAACGTATAGGAAATTCTCTCAACACACTACGTTTCGGTAGATCCCATATTAATGCTAACCATTCGCTTACACGATCCTACGTACCCAAAGTAGTCGCACAATGATCAGGCTAAGTGATGGGCTCCTAAATCAAAGTGCGTACTCACGTGCACCGAATTTGACCTAGCACCTCGAGTCAAAGGACTAAATCGTACACTATTATAAGTCTTGAGAAACATCCCATCGCCGATGTGAGTCATGCGATTCCACAATGGGTTTCTCTATTCGGGTCGTTCGATGCCTTCGATCCCCTATCGAACCACCTACTCATATAAACTAGCATCAAAAACCTTGCCCATGAAATGCTACAAATTCACTCCATGTGAATCACGCATATTTGTACAAGTCTTTGCGATTCCTTCGATACCCCGTCTCGTTCGGAATCTATCACTTGAAACGTGTTTTAAGATCACGACCTTAGAGACTGTTACGTGATTGCACTCATACTGAAGTGAATTGTCCCATAGTCTATTGTGATATAAGGATTTCATCCAATCGCTTAAGTGATTCGCGAGAGATGAAGTTGTCCATTGTTTGATTTACATACTATAAACAAACAAACGTATTAATTCATTTGTACCAAAGAAAGTTTATTACATGATAGTCCTAATACAAGCTAAATATATTGGCTTGCAGGGCACTATCCTTTCAATTATCCAGAAATAGAAAGTACAGAATCGAGATAATTAGAAGTGCCGATCAATTCATACACCCTAGGTCTCGATCGGGAAATTAAGTCATTAGAAGGACCATATGCAAATGGATGTTATAAGAGGTGAGGTTCACAAGATCAATTCACCTAAAGTTGGGCCTCATAGGCTTTTGGCTAGACATCGACCATGAGGTGTAGGTACTCCATAATTAATAGGAGATTAATTCTAAAGTGGTCAATTAAAAGTGTTTAATTGATCGGAGCAATTAATTGCTCATAATTAAATCACGAAGAGTTCGGGGGCCTTCGGCCAATTGATGATGAACCTAGAGGGTCACACACAATACTGTTGAACAGCAACAGTAAAAAAGGAAACAATCGATTTAAGGAAGTTAAATCAATAATTTTATTAGTTCAATTTGGAGAATAATTAATTATATGGTCTAATTTATTAAATATTAATTAATAATAGAGAGGAATTAATTCTATTAATTGGGCTTATTTAATTAAAGAGTTAGTTAAATAAAATGCAAGAGTTGGGCCATTTAAAGAATGGGCCATGAAGAAGTCTTGCACAACAAGGAAAATGGGTGGCTTATAAATAGAAGTCTTAAGAGATTCCAGAACCTAATCTTCAAATTACATTTTCTAACCTAGCCGCCCTAGGCCTAGCCGCCCTAGGCCTAGCCGCTTCCTCTCTTCTCTCCCATCTAGATCTAAGTTCCTCCATTGACAAACATTCTCGTTTTAGTTCTTTGCCTGTGACTTGAAGGTGTTGCTACTATCCATCTATGGATACATTCTAGAGGCACGACGTTTGGAGTGCTACTGTGAATCAAAAGAAGACCGAAGATTTCAACCACCGAACATGTGGTGAGGTAAAATCGCAAATCACCCCCTCTTACTTTTGTTTTATTGCTTTGTGCTTTAATTCAACCTTTTCGCAGCATTAAGAATTTCAGTAGTTTTGGAAAAATATCTAGAAGGAATTAACCCTTCATTGATACAATTTAAATCAGCTCCAGAATCTACCATAGCAATTGCAGAGAGAGTATATTCTCTATGAACAATGATTTTTATTTTAATGTGCCATTTATGAGTAATAACCCTATCAATCATATTCACAAATGTTAATGATGCATTTACATTTTCTTCTTTTGAAGAATCTTTTTCATCATCGTCATTGTCCTGATTAGGACTAAGATCTGTTTCAAGATTTCTTAATTCAATTAAAGAAACTCTAGACTTTAAGTCGCTTAATTCTTTCTTAAGAATTTTTACTTCGTGAATTAATTCACTAGTACATGAATCCTCTGAATCCTTTTCTTTAGAGGTCTTAGCCCTATTTAAAATTTCTTTTAGACTGTAAGTCTCTGGTTCTTTGAATTTTATTCCCTTATCAGATTTTTTCTGATTGTATTGTTCCAAATATTTTTGGAGCATTTCTCTTTTAGCAACTGGATCAGTAATTTGATCAATTATATCGAGAATAAAATTATCTTCTTTGGTTAGAGTGCATAACCCATTTGCTTGACATAAGGCCTTATAATAGTCACAGTTTCCTTCACAACCAGAATTATCTGATTGCTCGGATTCTGTTTCAAATCCTTCAGAATTCTCAGATTCTTCAGTTTCTTCATTGTCAATTATAGCAGTAATTTTAAAATCTCTTTTTTCTCCTTCTTCATTAAGAAAGAGTTTTTCTAAAGTTCTTTTAAGACCTTCGTCAATATCTAAACTATTGATTTTCTTTTTCATTTTACACTTATTAGCGTAATGACCAGGTTTTTGACATTTCCAACATAATGGAATGGGTGTCTGCCTAGGGGTCGAAGAACTTTCTCCTTTATTCTTCTTTCCTCTATGAAAACCTTTCTTTCCCTTTTTAGGAAAATAATTTAAATTCTTAGAATTTTTTGAGAATTTATTAGTCTTAAAGATGTCATTGATTTCTTTGATTTCTTGAAAAAATACTTTTATTTAAATAAAAAACAATTTCCGGATTTTGAAAACAAAACTTTTATTTCAACAATTGAGTCTTCCTATAATAGGGATTTTGTTACTAAAAATGGAAAAGTTTTCAGAAGCATCCACCCTCCAGAAGTAAATTTAACCGTTAAAATCGATGGAGAAGAACTTCTAGCCACACCCTATAGAAAAAAGGGTGATAATATTGATGTTGTTGTGCAACAAAATAATTTTACAAATTTAACTCTCAAAACTATTGGAGATCAATTAAATAGAATTGAGAAAAATATTGATCTAAAATTAGATCAACAAAAGGTTTCTAAAGAAGAAACTTCTGTAATTGATAAAAGGGTTTTATTTAAACCAATGTCTTCTGAAAAGATTGATTTTAAAATAAAACCACAAGATTCTTCATCTGAGATGGTTGACGAAATAGTAAAGAGATTAAAAAATCTTGGGCTTAAAGAAAAAGAATTGTCACCATTGGAACAAAATTCAGACAGTGAATCCAATACTGAAAGTCAAGATCAAATTTCCGAAATGGAAGAAAAAATAGATCAACTTGAAGATATGTTCTTAACAGAACAAAACCAACAACAACATTTTCAAGTTAATAAATTATCATCTTCTTATAAGAAGAAAATGGTATATAATGTACCAGCAAAACTTTATTATCATCAGCCAACACCGTTTGATTTACAACTTGAGCAGCATGATGAATACATGACTGTTCAATTTGATGGCAGATCCATTAATGAATGGAATATAGATGGAATGTCAGAATACCAAATGCAAACCAATTTGTTCACAGAAGTCTCCTATAATTCTTTTTCCTAAAACCTTTTCTTTTTGAATTTGTCTATGTAATTTAATTTCATTACATAAATTTATGCCTTCAGAGATAATCTCGGAAGATAGATCTCCATAGGTATATTGGGCATACGGAATAATGCCATTATGTTTCTGTTTTATTCTATTCCTTATTTTCTCTGAGAAAAAGTGAGGGAGTCCTGATAAGAACTTTTCTTTCCAAGTAGACTTAATTTAGAAAGAAGATCTACTTCTTCTGCCCCGCTATCTAAATTTGAAAAAGAAACCATATTAGGAACAAAATTTACTCCTGATGGGGTTAATCAACCTCAATATAATGTTAGCATACCATCAACTGTTACCCCAACAGAAATTGAAGTTGATACTAACACAGGAAGAAAATCTCCGACCGCTTCTGACATGGGTTATAATAGTGACACAAGTGTTTTAACTATTACAATTCCTAAAGAAGTTTATTTTCCTTTTGACGGAATTGCTAAAGAATTATTTTATTCTCCTGAAAATGAAATTCAAAGAAAGTGGTTTTTCCAAGAAGATATTAAAAGTCTTTGCGATTCCTTCGATACCCCGTCTCGTTCGGAATCTATCACTTGAAACGTGTTTTAAGATCACGACCTTAGAGACTGTTTCATGATTGCACTCATACTGAAGTGAATTGTCCCTTAGTCTATTGTGATATAAGGATTTCATCCAATCGCTTAAGTGATTCGCGAGAGATGAAGTTGTCCATTGTTTGATTTACATACTATAAACAAACGAACGTATTAATTTATTTGTACCAAAGAAAGTTTATTACATGATAGTCCTATTACAAGCTAAATCTATTGGCTTGCAGGGCACTATCCTTTCAATTATCCAGAAATAGGAAGTACAGAATCTAGATAATTAGAAGTGCCGATCAATTCATACACCCAAGGTCTCGATCGGGAAATTAAGTCATTAGAAGGACCATATGTACATGGATGTTATAAGAGGTGAGGTTCACAAGATCAATTCACCTAAAGTTGGGCCTCATAGGCTTTTGGCTAGACATCGACCATGAGGTGTAGGTACTCCGGAATTAATAGGAGATTAATTCTGAAGTGGTCAATTAAAAGTGTTTAATTGATCGGAGCAATTAATTGCTCATAATTAAATCACGAAGAGTTCGGGAGCCTTCGGCCAATTGATGATGAACCTAGAGGGTCACACACAATACTGTTGAACAGCAACAGTAAAAAAGGAAACAATCGATTTAAGGAAGTTAAATCAATAATTTTATTGAATTAAAGTGTTAGTTCAATTTGGAGAATAATTAATTATATGGTCTAATTTATTAAATATTAATTAATAATAGAGAGGAATTAATTCTATTAATTGGGCTTATTTAATTAAAGAGTTAGTTAAATAAAATGCAAGAGTTGGGCCATTTAAAGAATGGGCCATGAAGAAGTCTTGCACAACAAGGAAAATGGGTGGCTTTTAAATAGAAGTCTTAAGAGATTCCAGAACCTAATCTTCAAATTACATTTTTGTAACCTAGCCGCCCCTAGCCCTAGCCGCCCTAGGCCTAGCCGCTTCCTCTCTTCTCTCCCATCTAGATCTAAGTTCCTCCATTGACAAACATTCTCGTTTTAGTTCTTTGCCTGTGACTTGAAGGTGTTGCTACTATCCATCTATGGATACATTCTAGAGGCACGACGTTTGGAGTGCTACTGTGAATCAAAAGAAGACCGAAGATTTCAACCACCGAACATGTGGTGAGGTAAAATCGCAAATCACCCCCTCTTACTTTTGTTTTATTGCTTTGTGCTTTAATTCAACCTTTTCGCATATGTAAGATGGAAATCGATTTATGGGTTGTATGGATACCTCGGAAAAATTTTAAATTCTACACTTTCGTTGTTCTGACAAACGAGGTATCCCAACAATTTTGGGTATGTATAGTCATGTACGCGGATGATTAGTATCGATATAGGATCTACCGACTCATCATAATGGATGAGAGAATTTCTTGTACGTTCTTATATGATATATTCTGAGAAACCTTCGGCCGTGGTCAGTGACGGATTTGGGAAGGAGTTTCAAAATTTAGCAATCACACTGGAATTATTATCCGGAATTAGAAATACAGAATCGAGATAATTAGAGGTGTCGATGAATTCACACACCCTATGTCTCGATCAAGATATTAGTCGATGGAAGATCCTTATGTATATGGCAGTCATAAGAGGTCAGGTTCCCACAATTAATTCACCTGAAGGTGGGCCTCATGGGCTTGTGGCTAGACATCGACCTTGAGGTGTAGGTACTCCTGAATTAAAAAGAAGATTAATTTTGGAGTGGTCAATTAAATAAGTTTAATTGATCAGAGCAGTTAATTGCTCGTACATTAAATCACGAAAAGTTCGTGGGCCTGCGGCCAATTAATGGTGAACCTAGAGGGTTATTCACAATACAGTTGGATTGCAACTATCAAAAGGAAATAATTGATTTAAAGGAGTTAAATAAATAATTTAATTTAGTTAAAGTGTTAGTTCAATTTGAAAAATAATTAATTAAATAATTAATTAATATAAGAGAAGAAATAATTTATTAATTGGAAAGTCTAATCGCCATTCCTTCACCAAAGGTTAATTAAATGCAAGCCCTAGTCCAAATAAGATTTGGAATGCGCCACAAGGAAGTGGGCCATAGAAGTCTTGCAAGACTAGGGATAAGGAGGCTTATATATAGGAGTCTGATAGACTCCAGAAATCCTGAGAAAACCAAACCCTGGTCGCCCCTTTACATAGTAGATGCCCCCTCTCTTTCTAGATATAGATCTGGCTTTCTCTCTCCAATTCTCTTCCTCCATCCGAAGGTGTTGCAATAATCCATCTATTGTGGATACGCTCTGGAGGTACGACATTTGGAGTGTTGTTGTGAATCAAAAGCCGAGAAGAAGAAGACAAGAGATTTTCACCACCAATTCCTGTGGTGAGGTAATCGCAAACCACCCCCCCCCCCCCCCCCCCCCCCGTGTTTAGCTTTGGGTTTTTGCTTGTTTGCTATTCAACCTTTTCGTATAAGTTAGATGGAAAACAAACATAAAAGAGTAGTTTAGAAAATTTTAAATTCCGCACTCTCGTTGTTTTGATAACCAAGCTATCCCAACACCATGTTATTAATGTAGCCAACTTGGTTGTGTTAATTTTTCATCGGGCAAACATTCTGCCGATGTGATAGGATAGTGCCCAGCGAGCCAATTAACCTTAGCTTGTAATAGGTCTATTCTGTAATAAACAATCTTTGATTTTATGAATAATACGCACGTTTATTTATAACTGTATAGAATAAACAATGGCCAAATTCATCTCTCGCGAATACATTTAAGCGATTGGATGAAATCCTTAGATCACATTCGACTATGGGACGATTCACTTCGGTATTGAGTGCAATCATGAAACAGTCTCTAAGGTCGTGATCTTAAAACACGTTCCAAGTCATAGATTCTGAACGAGACGGGGTATCAAAGGAATCGCCAAGATTTGTATGAATATGCATGATTCACATGGAGTGAATTTGTAGAGTTTCATGAACAAGACATTTGATGTCAATGCATATGAGTAGGTGGTTCGATAGGGGGATCGAACGCATCGAACGACCCGAACAGAAAAACCCATTGTGGAAGTGCATGACGCATATTGGTGATGGGATGTTTCTCAAGGCTTATAACAGTGTACAATTTAGTCCTTAGACTTGAGGTGCTAGGGCGAATTCGGTGCATGGGTATATGTACTTTGATCTAGGTACAGTCACGTAGCCTGACCATAATGTGCCTAAGTTGGGTGCGTATAGTTGTGTACGCGAGTGGTTAGTACCAATATGGAATCTACCGACTCATCGTAATGGATGAGAGAATTTCCTATACGATTCTTAGATAATAGATCCGAGAAACCCGTGGCCACGGTCGGTGACGGATTTGGAAAGGGGTTTCCAAATTTAGCAGTCACACTGGATTATTATCCCGAATTAGAAAGTATAGTTATTGAGATAATTAGAGGTGCCGATCAATTCACACACCCTAGGTCTCGATCGGGAAATTAAGTCGATAGAAGGACCGTATGTACATGGCAGTTATAAGAGATGAGGTTCACAAATATCAATTCACCTGAAGTTGGGCCTCATGGGCTTGTGGCTAGACATCGACTATGAGGTGTGGGTACTCCTGAATTAATAAGGGAGATTAATTCTGGAGTGGTCAATTAAAAGGGTTTAGTTGATCGGAGCAATTAATTGCTCGTAAATTAAATCACGAAGGGTTCGTGGGCCTGCTGCCAATTGATGGTGAACCTAGAGGGTCACACACAATACAGTTGGACAGTGACAGTCATAAAAAGGAAATAATTGATTTAAGGGAGTTAAATCAATAAATGAATTAAAGTGTTAATTCAATTGGAAGAATAATTAATTAGATAGTCTAATTAATTAAATATTAATTAAAGTGTTAATTAATTGAGAGATAATAATTAATTAGATTAATTGGGCTAATTTAATTAATGGATTAATTAAATTAAGTTGCAAGACATGGGCCTTTTAATTAAAAGCCCAGAAGAAGTCTTGCAAGACTAGGAAGGGGCGATTTTGCTAGCTATCATAATGGAAGAGTTTGTTTTCTTGTAAGACAAGGAAGATCTAAAATATATACATGTATATCTTGTTTCCTAATGAGATAAGGAAAAAGTCATGGAAGAGATATCTATTAAGAGAAGGATTCTTCTCTTATAAATACATATCTCTTCATAATTCTTCAACATGTTGGGGTTTTTATATGTGAATGAAATAAATAAGAGTAAGAGATGTGTCTATTCGGTCCGAAGAGGTACCCTTTGGACCGAAACAATGTGTCCCTTTCCAAGAGGCACTTTTGTGTCTATAAATATGAGACAGAATCTGGCCAATTCTGAATCAATTTAATAGTAACTAAAAAAGGAAAATTAATACACTCTCTTTCTCTTACTTTCATCAAAATTTAGTCCGAAATTTCTGTTTGTTCAAGTTCGCCGTGGGTTCATTATTTGTGCAAATAATGAACAACAGACTGTTGTATCTTGGGAGACTACCGGGAATCAAACTGTATGCACCGTGGCAGCCCCGGAAATATTGTCTTAAGGAAATTTGTTTCGGCAAGCCTCAGTCTTATTTCCTATTTTATGTGTTGATGAAAATGTTCTACGAATTAATCCTAACCAGGTAAGTATGATGATTTATATGCTTTAATAATGCATGAATTTATTTGTTAGAACATTAGCAATTTTGTTTAACTAATCTGTGAAGATATATTTTTCAAATCATTGAAAATAATTTCGTGAGATGGGATATTTCTGAATTGTTGAAACTTTAAAACAAAAACTAAAGTCTGCTATTTATGTGTATAAATTACATTGCATGTGTGAATTTTATATTTAACTATCCGTGGATGTAATTTACACTGCATGTTTTTTGATTTATCTGTGTTTGGCATAATTTTATGCTCAAATCATGAATAACCAATGGAAGTAGAAGTTTGCAAAACTAAAAACTCTTCTATGTGTGTGAATCATTGCAAGTTTGACTTGAGTATGCGGTAAACCAAGCAAACTTTGTTAAGTTGATTTGGTTCTATAATTTTCCAAAAAGAGACTTCACCATGCTAATGTGAATGATAGAATGAATTATCAAATCTATGTTAAGTTGGGAAGAAAAATACAAAATCATGGGTCTATTTAATTTGATATTTTATCAAATAACGTATAGACAAATATTTTGATATCAGAGGACATAATCATGATCATGCACCGTCATAGCAAAATCTAGAAACATAGACATGCAATTAGTATTTGAGTGATTTGTGTCATATGAATTTTAATTGGCATTTCATTTTCTTTATAAATTGGCCGAAGCGGTGCTTCTATTCGTATGTAATGTGAAGTGTGTGTCTTCATTGGGTAGATTTGGAAATGTGTCTTCATATCTCATAACCGTTATTATGCCTATTCCATATTTGTGTAATTTTGGATGTATTACAATTATTCCAATCATTTGCAATCTAAAAATCCGACATCTATTTTCTGTGAGGAAAGAGTGGTATAATCTGATATTTATGGAAATCTTTGATTTCTTGAAAATGGGCTGCGAGCCTGTGAGACGAACTCTTAGCCTGAAATACTCAACCAAGAGTGGAGACTTAAAGGCAAGAATTGTTTGATTTTCCAAAAAAAAAAAAAAAAAAAAAAAAAATTGTTTACAGTGGAGACATGTCTTCAAATTATTTGGGAACAGTCATATTGATGAGGGCTATTTTACACATATAATGGAATAAAGCTTTTCGAGGAGGTTCAGGATCGATCCGACCTGTGAATACAACAAGATCGACTCGATCCGCCCAAACGTATCCGGTCGACCTACTCTGATCGACCTGCAGTCCGTTCCAAGGGATTTAATGGGCCATTGAATACTCCTAGGCCATGCAGGATTCCTAGACTAAATAGGACTTCTAATTCAGTTAGGAAGGGGGGAATATTATAAATAGTGAATCTTACATTGTATTGAGGATCCGAAATTTAACCTACGAAATATACTACAGTTGTTCGCCGTTCATATTATTGTTATTTTATGCTATTATATTACTTTGCTTGTTCTTGAATTGCATCATCCTGAGTACTTTAACCAAACCCCTATTACATAAAATCGTAATCTTAAATAATTTACTGAGTCGAAATCAGGTTAAATCAGTTGGCGCCCACCGTGGGGCAAGGTTAATTACTCGATCGAATATGGCCAATCCAAGGAAAAGCGCGCGTAACGCAGGAAGAAGCACAAATTCTAGACCTTCTCGTGCTGCGGATAGCTTGCCTGAAAATTCCCAAAGGGTCAGCGCTAATAATACGCAGCCTCCCGCAAATCACCAAAATTTAGACCCTGTGGAGGAACATGTTGCAGCAAACGCTAACAACAATCAAAACCAGGGAGGACAACGAACTCCTAGCGTGAGTCAGGCCCCTAACTCACCCGTTCGATCTGTCCCGGCTCCCCCGCTTTCCGCTGATCAGGAAAAAATACTACAAATTGCTCAACTTTTAAGTTCGTTTTTTCCTCAAATTCTACAGACTCCGGCAGTTGCGGAACCAGTAAGGGCAGTTGTTGGTCCTTCAAGAGCGGTTAACAATGTCAGGGAACCTCGGGAGAATATTGACCACCAGTCAACTCAAGCGGAGAGTCCGGACGCGGATCAACGATCTCAAATTTCCCCGCCAAACGTAGCAGGAAGGAACCTTGGTCGAAAAACTAATCAGGCAAGAGCTAATGCTCGACCTGAACCTCGCCTATCCAAGGAACGCACTGTTATACCGATCGACGATATGGACGAACCCCCAGTTATCAATCGACAAACAAATAGAAGAGTCTCTGAAAGAGAGTTAGAGAGGATGGTCGAGGAACGAGTGGAACAAAGGCTTTTGACTTTGCAACAACCTTGGCCTCGCTCCAGAGAAATACAGGATAGTATAGCTGCTTGTTCCCCTTTCTGCTTAGAAATTAGGGAAGCACATGCTTATGGATCTTTACCTGCTCGACTCCCCAGATACGACGGAACTAGTGATCCGACCGACTATATCTTTAGTTTTACAAATATAATGAGCTTGTATGCTCATTCAGCAGAGTATACGGCCAAGCTGATGATCACAACGTTCGAGGGGTTGGCGCTGGATTGGTTCGGAAAACAACCGCCCAATTCAATCTTCAGTTTTAGAGAATTATGCAACAAGCTGGAACAACAATTTGCTAGTCAGAAAAGACAAAAGCTTCCCATGAGTTATTTAGGAACTATAGTCCAACAAGATGGAGAATCTTTAAGAGCTTGGTTAGCAAGGTTCAATGTAGAATTACTGAAGATCGATTCCCCAAATATTGATTATATTATATCTATACTGTTCGACCTAACCAAGAATAGGCAGTTTGGTAACGCATTAAGTCGGAAACAGCCTAGAACCTTTACTGAAATCATGACTTTAGCCTCCAAATATATGACCCAGGAAGAGATGAACTCTTACAAAGATAAAAATAAGAAAGCGTCCGTTTCGGGACCCAAAAAACCTGAAAAACCCCCAATCCAGAAAGCCATGGATTACGATCGGTTTTCGCGAAGAGGTAACGTATTTCATAGATTAGAACATAACGGGAATAACCCTGAGAAAAGACCCAATGTCTACCTCAGGCCTCGATCTCCAGAAAGGAATATAAGAGATCGATTCAGTTATGTGGAGTTCACAAAACTAAATGCCCCAAGAGAAGACATCCTGGTGATACTGGAAAGAAATAATTTAATCCCCCCCAGCAAAAAGAATCACACAAGCCAAACCAGGGGCAAAGAACTACAATTTATATTGTAGGTACCATCGAGCTCACGGTCATAGGACCGAGGACTGTTATCACCTGAAACAAGAAATCGAAAAATTGATTCAATAGGGTAGATTGAATGAATTCATAGATAGAGCAGATCGGAGAAGACAAAGGACAAGAAGTCCTAGAAGGAGAAAGGAAAATAGAAGTCCTCGTGATAGATCTCCCAGTAATCATGCTCCCCGAAGAAATGAAATCGATGATGACCAGGTCAATGGTACAATACATGTGATCTCTGGTGGACCAGCGGGGGGGGATAGTCGGAATGCCAGACGAAAGGTCGCACGATCTCTAGAAAAAGGGATTATGACCCCTAAAGAGGTATGGGCACTCGAGAGGAAAAACTCCGACCAACACATAATTAAGTTCGATGAGAGCGAAGTCCCCAGAAACCTGAATTGGGATAATAACGAAGACCACCCTGATTTTCCGATGGTGGTCTCACTGAAAATTGCCGATTTCAATGTCAAGAGAATTCTGATCGACAATGGAAGCTCGGCCAACATAATAGCCATCGAAGTGCTGAACCAGATGAACCTGGGAAAAATAACTCTCCAAAAAGTAGCTACGCCACTAGTAGGATTTGGAGGATCAGAAATAGTTCCAGCCGGAACTATCAATTTGAGTGTAACTCTTGGGAACAAACCTCATCGAGTGGTCAAAATGATAAAATTCTTAGTGGTAGAAGCACCTTTCGCTTATAATGCCATTTTGGGAAGACCGGCATTAAACCAATTTCGAGCAGTTGTATCAACCTATCACCAGAAAATAAAATTTCCTACAATCTCTGGTGTCGGCGAAATCGTCAACGACCACTGCATGGCTTGGGATTGTTACAACACGGCACTGTCTTTAAAAAGGAACGTCGATCCTCTAACACCGTCGAAAAGAAAAACAGTAGGATCCTCGACTGAGAGATCTCATGAGCCTGAGTTGCCTAGCACGGATCGGATCGATAAAAAAGGAAAAGAGCCCATAGATCTGACCCTGCGTGCGCCAGAGCATAAAGAGGTCAAGTTGATCGAGAATGATCCGACAAAAATCACCAGGATCGGAACTGAACTGTCTCCACGGGGAGAAATTATGTTGATCAAATTCTTAAGGGAAAATGTAGATGTTTTCGCCTGGAGCTCGGAGGACATAGTGGGGATCGACCCAAGAATAATAACCCACTCTTTGAAGATAGATCCGAGCGCAAAGCCGGTCAGACAAAAGAAAAGGAATCATGGTCCTGTCAAGGACAAAATAATAAAAGTGGAGGTCGAAAGGTTGTTATTATCTAAACAGATTAGAGAAATATACTTTATTGAATGGCTATGTAATGTCGTACTTGTCTCAAAGGGTGACAAGAAGGATAATAAGTGGCGAATGTGCAACGATTTTACAGACTTGAATAAATTGTGTCCAAGAGATCCTTATCCTCTCCCAAGGATCGACCTATTGGTCGACTCAACAGCAGGCTTTGCAATCTTTAGGATGCATTCCAAGGTTTCTATCAGATTTTCATGGATGAAAGAGATCAAGAAAAGACTGCGTTCATTACCGAACAAGGCGTCTATTGTTTCATAGTAATGCCATTCGGATTAAGAAATGCAGGAGCAACCTATCAACGGTTGGTCAACCTGATGTTTCAAGAGTTGATCGGAGAAATAATGGAAGTATATGTCGATGACATGCTGGTAAAAAGCATGAGTGAAGAAGATCACATTAAACACCTTGATCGTTGCTTCAAAATCTTGAGGAAATATGGAATGAAGCTCAACCCATTAAAATGTACATTTGGGGTAAGGTCTGGGAAATTCTTAGGATACCTGGTCCATGAAAGAGGCATTGAGGCAAATCCGGAGAAGATACGTGCTATTACTGAAATGAAGCCTCCTAGAAATATTACTCAGGTGCAAAGTCTGGTCGGGAAGATTGTTGCTCTTAATAGATTCATATCCAGGTCCGCAGATAAAAGTCTACCATTTTTTCAAACTTTGAGAAAAGCTAAGACCTTTGAATGGACCGAGGATTGTGATCATGCATTCGAGCAGCTGAAAGAATATTTGACCTCGCCTCCCCTGCTCGCCAAACCTACGGAGGGACAGCCTTTATACATATACATCGCTATTTTCGAGGCTGCAGTGAGCTCGGTTATGGTGAAAATTGAGGGCTCGGAACACAAGCCTGTTTATTATTTGAGTAAATTATTGCAAGGAGCGGAAAAGAATTATTTAACGATTGAAAAATTCGCTCTGGCTTTGGTAACGTCATCACGTAGGTTGCGGCCATACTTTCAGACATACAAGATCATCGTACTTACCAATCAACCTTTGAGGCAAGTTTTATCGAAGCCAAAAGCCTCAGGAAGGTTAATCAAATGGGCTGTAGAATTGGGACAGTACGAGATCGAATATCTACCACGAACTGCAATCAAAGCTCAGATACTTGCTGATTTCCTCCTTGAAACTCCAAGTCTGTCGGAGACAAGCTCCGCAGCAACATCGACAAGTGATAACAGTATTATGATCGTCAATGACCTACCATGGCTTATGCATGTCGATGGCGCATCAAGCAGAGATGGGGGAGGTGCAGGAATTAATTTCCAAGGGCCTAACGGCGAAGATATGAATTATGCCATCACTTTAGACTTTGTGGTAACCAATAACGAAGTAGAATATGAAGCTCTGATCGCTGGATTGGAAATGGCTATACAAGCCAATATGAGAGTTTTGAATGTCTTGACAGATTCTGAACTAATTCAGAGACAAATTAGTGGAATGTACGAAGCAAAAGAGTTCAACATGATAAAATATTTGGAGAAAGTAAAAGAATTAACTGGGAAATTTGATAAATTTGACATCCAAAATATCCCACGAGAAGAAAATCGATGGGCTGATCAACTATCTAGATTTACAGGAACAAGGGATGGTAAATCAAAAAGGGTAATCACCTGGCTGATCTCCAAGACACCCGCGATCGACCTCGACAATGTCCCTGCTGTTGAAGTAATGGAAATTGACCTGGCAGCAGACAGTTGGATGACTCCATTAATTTCCTATTTGAAAGACGGTTCACTCCCTAAGTGTAAAAATGAAGCCAGGAGGATAAGGTATCGAGCACCAAGATATGCAATGTTAGAAGGAAAACTTTACAGAAGATCCGTCTCAGGAATTCTGCTAAAATGTATTCCCGAACACAATTCCGAAAGCATCCTTCGAAGCATACACGAGGGAGAAGCTGGGAATCACAGTGGCGCTCGAGCACTTACACTCAAATGCTTGAGAACAGGTTACTATTGGCCAACGATGTACGCCGACGCACAAGACTACGTTAAACACTGTCATTACTGTCAGGTACATTCAAATATAATACACCAACCAGCTGAGGCGATACACCCAATTCCGATCTGTTGGCCTTTTGATCAATGGGGAATCGATATTGTGGGACCATTTCCAATGGCCAGATCGAAGAAGAGTTATGTTTTGGTCGCTGTCGAATATTTCAGCAAGTGGATCGAATGAATACCCTTAGCTCGGATAACACAGTTCCAAGTTATAAACTTTCTCTGGAAAAATATAGTCTGTCGTTTTGGAATCCCAAGAATTTTGATTTCTGACAATGGAACGCAATTTTCCGGAAAACAAGTTCAAGAATGGTGCTCGAAGCTTGGAATACAGCAAAACTTCACGTTTGTCGGACATCCTAGAGCTAATGGACAAACTGAAGTGGCAAATCGAGAGATTGTCAAATCACTCGAGAAAAGACTGGACGACGCCAAAGGGAAATGGTTGGACGAACTGCCAGGCGTCATTTGGGCCAACAGAACCACAGTAAAAGCCTCAACGGGTAAAACACCGTTTAGCCTAGTCTATGGGTCGGAGGCAGTCATCCCAGTAGAGGCACTAGTCCCCAGCCCTAGAATTGAGCTCTACGAGGAGGAATCAAACAATCAACTGAGAAAAGATGATATCGATTTGAGCGAGACCTTAAGGGAAAAAGCCAGTCTGCGTTTAGAAGCGGCTAAGTCCAGCATGGAAAAAGCCTACAATCAAAAGGTGAGGATACGATCATTCAAAGAAGGTGATTTGGTACTTAAAAAAGTTGAAGTTTCCAAACACGTGGGAAAGTTACAACAAAATTGGGAAGGTCCCTACGTGGTGATTGCGGTCGGAAAAAAGGGATCGTATAAGATAGCACATATGGATGGGACTCCACTTCCTCGAACATGGAACGCAGTAAATCTCAGAAGATATTATGGTCGTTAACTTCGAGATAAGAAGATTTAGAATTAAGACAGGATTTGCAAGGAATTAGTTTTTCCATTTTATAGAATATTTTGTTATTTCCCTTTCATGCATTAAAATTACCTACAATTCTAATAAAAAGCTTTTGCTTATTTCCACATGTGACATGTTCAAAAGACTTTTGTCAAAAAACGATCTACAAAGGTTAAAACCAATAATTGGTATACAACCTAATAAATCTTTGAGTGACACCGATTGGGTCGGTATAAACTCATCGATCTACTGAAACGATCTACAAAGGTTAAAACCAATAATTGGTATAAAACCTAATAAATCTTTGAGTAACACCGATTGGGTCGGTATAAACTCATCGATCTACTGAAACGATCTACAAAGGTTAAAACCACAGTTGGTATAAAACCTAAGTATAATAAATCTTTGAGTAACACCGACGGGGTCGGTATAAACTCATCGGTCTACTGAAACGATCTACAAAGGTTAAAACCACAGTTGGTATAAAACCTAAGCATAATAAATCTTTGAGTAAACACCGATTGGGTCGGTATAAACTCATTGATCTACTGAAATGATCAACAAAGGTTAAAACCAAACTTGGTAAAAAACCTAAGTACGATAAATTTTTGAGTAATACCGGTTGGGTCGGTATGAAATTATTGATCAACATAATATATAAAAAGGGAATTTAATAAATAAAAAGAAGAATTTTGTTTATGTCCCTAAAACTGTTACAATTACATAAAATATCTTGGAAAGAAAAAACAGATCTCCCTGATCTAACGACACCAGATCCTATTACATGCTATATCCGTTCTTGATACCAACTACGCCAAAGCTCGACGAAGACGACCGCCTTTAGGTTTCATGATGACGGCCACAAAGCTTTGGAATCAGAGAGAGCTTTGTGAGATCATAATGTTACGACGGTCGATGGTGGTCAGCATTCCTGGTCACACATTAAAATTTTAATGAACTGACCAGCTTTCCACCTACCACGTAACTAATAGATCGGAACCCCACAACACCGACCTTTACCTATTTACACAGGTTGATCGATTTATGGTCGGTATTCCAATCTAATCCCCTTATTAGGGGTCGGAGACTTCATGGTTCTTGAGAAGCCTCCATTTTCCGATTCCGCCCATACCAAGTCGAGGTAAGGAATGATTAGTTGGATTCGCGAATTAGGCGGACGACCACCATTTTGAACAAAGAGGGAGTACATTGTTTTGAATTTTACTCCTGATGGTAACTAAATGGAAGATAAAAGGTTCCTTTTATAGACAGGATGAGTTAAAATCCAACGGTAAAACTCTCATATAATCAACGGCAATGACCTATCATCGGGATTTACGTTACAGCGTTATAACTACAAGCATTAAATACGGGATAAATGCACTTTTTAGTCGGTCAAAATAAAAGTCGTATATTAGATCGATGGAGACGATACAAAGACTATCATAGCAAAACTAATATTACATATCAAGAATTCCTATCTGAGCGGAAATTATCGATCAATGCACTAAGCAATCACACCTACAAAATATCAGAGGAAAGCATTTGGTCTCAAAACGCTTCAGAGCTTCCTCGGAACGATCATCTTTCTTTCTACTTTGAGAACAGTGACGAGAACCTAAAGTTCAGGCTTCTTCTATAAGATCGGCAGGTGTCGTCGGGCGAGCAAAGCCGCACGCTATCATGACTCGACCACCTTGAAGAAGTTGACGCTTCTTCTTCGCCAATGATAGTAGGGATCAGAGGAGTCTCATGCATGACATCACCAACCTGTTAGAAACAAGTTGATTTCGATAAGCATAGAATCCTGCTTTCCTCCACTATCGATCTCTATCATATGGCGTGGTATATGGTCAACTAATCCCCAGTTGTGAGATTTGCCCGACCGTCACCACTTAAGATGGAGATCTCAACTTTCCAAATCCTCCCATACCAAATCATGAACTCCTAGGTGTATAAACTGACAAATTTGGTGGTCGATGATACTTATAACAATAAATATTCATTTTGAACGACTTCATCTTCTGAGGAATGGAGAGGAAATGAGTGACCTTTTTATAGGCAGGGGATAAAAGATCCAATGGTGTTACATTGAGACCCTATCAACGGTCCAGATTTAAAGCATTATTAGGATGGTTTTCAGCAGCGGAAATATGATCAATCATTGTTATCGAGCTGAAGACTACTACCACTGCATATAAGCGAGGAACATGCAGAAGTGCGTATATTTGCTGATGCTGGTGAATGAACGACCTCCAAACGGGCCACATGGCAATCTGGAAGCCAGCTGCATCTAAGGTCGATCACAGTATCACGCTAAAGCACACTGAGAAGGAAAGAACTTTGCTGTCATACAATTGAGACAGGTTCGTTCTCCATGCATTGGGGGCAAAATTCCGAGCATGCAGGGACGGAAGAGCTTACCTCCCCCTGGGATCACCACCATTTTTAATGAACTAACCAGCTCTCGTTTCTACAAAAAACTTTTTGATTTGATATCTCCACCATAGTCTACATACCATAAAAGCCAAATTGAAATATTTATGGGAGACATATTATTTCACTCTTTTGTTTTTCTACTTC
Source organism: Penstemon newberryi var. newberryi (assembly GCA_030819805.1). NCBI lineage: Eukaryota > Viridiplantae > Streptophyta > Magnoliopsida > Lamiales > Plantaginaceae > Penstemon > Penstemon newberryi. Next base: position 5,028,377 of record JAUALY010000007.1, on the reverse strand, counting down.
TCCAATAAATTTATACTACAGGAAATTAAGTTATCAACGGACAAAGCATACGAACCGTTCCTACAGTTACGGCACACCTACCCAATTGACTCCTCGTCTTCCGAAAATATTGAAGGAAGTTATTTATTGGCAGGCAACTCGGAAGGACGCAGAAATCGAACAACAAAAAATGATCCTCTATTCAGCTGACAAAATGTATTTTTACATTCCATATTCTCCAAAAAAAAAAAAAAAAAAAAAAAGTGATAAGATCCTTGTCTACTGTTCGTGATTATGATTGGGAATGGTCGGATAACCAAGATAAGTCATCATTTGTTGGGCTCGCTGCTTATATCCAAAAGAAAAACCTCTATCAAACTCTAGATTTTTCAATTGAAGAAGATCTTCTCTCTCCATTGCAAGCTGCTCTCTTTCAGACTCCAAACTGCTATTTACTCGAGCAAGTTCTTCTTTCTCTTTAGTAAGCCTTTCAGTAGTAGCTCGTAGATGCTCGACCTCAATCGACAGCAATTGATGAGCAGCAGTAATTGTATTTAGATGTTCGAGAGATGCTTCTCGTTCAAAGTAGGAATCATCATTTTGTATCCCGAGCTGAAGAGCTTCATGCTTAGCCTGTTTTTGAGAAATAAGGGTGAGAAACTTAAAACACCTAGATCTCTTTTGACAAATAACAAAATACACTTACCATCTCCAAACGTTTGAAAATGGACTGGACAAGCTGCAAGGAAGAGTGGTTCTTCAATTTTTCAAGCTCCTTGGGCAAAATTGTACCCATTCCAAAATTCCAAGAAACCCCATCAGGCTCAAGGGAGGTTGGAATACAAGCATCAATCGAAACCCCACCTGATCGGCTCATATCGAACTCAGTTATCTCTTCGACCTGCTCCTTGAATGGACGTTCGTCTAGAAGTGACGGGTCGTCAGAGATATTTTTGAAACCAGAACAACTGGGAACAGACCCAGTTTTCGACACACCTTGAGAAATGTAGGCAGGAGAGACGACTTGAGTATGTTGAGAAGTCGAAACAACGACCTGAGAGTGCGGAGGGGCAAAGAATGACTCAGGGATGTCTTCCACAGAACCCCTTAATTGCAGTATTGGATCAATCTCAGAATTGGGAGCAGTAGCCACAACCTGAGCGCAACCGTCTTGACGGCTCGAGAGGGGACGTTCATCTATTGATCGTTCATCTGGAAGAGGAGAAGCGGCTCGAGCCTCCTCATTTGTTATTTGTTCCTCGGGAGGAGGAGAAATAGTTCTAGATTCCTCGTTGGTTGATTGGTCAACTGGAGGAGGAATAGCACCTCTGGACTCCTCGTTCGTAATTTGCTCCACAGGAGGATGAAGAATAATTCTAGACTCCTCGTTGGAGGTTTGATTTACTGGAGGAGGAGAGATAGATCGAGAACTTTCGATTAGGCAAGCTTCCAGAATTTTTGGATCAACCAAGGGACTACGGATCGGAGCTCTCGAAATTTCCATCGAAGAGTTTGTAGTTTCCCTTGTTGGAGAAGGGATATTCTTCACCATATCCGGATTCCCTCCTGACGAGGATGATATCGGATCAGATCGAGGAATAGTTTCCCGAGAGGAAGCTCCTCCCTGGAAAGAGGATTGATGCGAACCATCGGTTCGGGATTTCTTCCTCGGAGTATCTCGACGAGATAGACCCCGTTGGGATCGTTTAGCAGCTCCAGAAAAAAGGTTGGAACTCATGGTCAGAAAATCAGGAATTCCTTTGAAATATCGAACTAAGAGCTCCGATCAACAGCAAGAATATTTTATATTACTAAGTAGGGACGCGCGGTAAAACTCCAAAAGATTTACCTTTATATATAGCTAAGGAAATGACAATTATGTCCTTGGACCTTGGCGCGCACAGTAAAAATTCAAATATAAGGCAAAAAGCGGGTCATCAAATACGTACTATGATCATCAAAGCGACGAAGTATATCAGAGTTAAAATCATATATATATCATAAAAGGGATTTTATACGTTCTACGAAGATTTAAAAGATCTAACTTTACAACAAAATAAAAGAAAATCATAAAAAACATCCTAACTAGGTGAATTGGTTTCCTTGGGGGACGATCCTTCCTCTCCTTCTTCATTCCCTTCGTCGACATGGTCTCCTTCGATATCCTCCTCGGAATCATCGCCTTCCTCATCGCCTGCTTCATTCTCCAGGATATCCTTTATGAGTTCCAAATCAGGTGTCGGCACAGGAAATGGGTTTCCATACTCCTCGACTAAGTGGGCCAGAGGGTGGTTACTATACTCAACAGAGGATAAGCAGTCGGGAGGATAGTCTTGAAGACTTCGGTCCTTTTCAATGGCCATAACTTTGCGATATTCCTCGCGTCGATCAGGAATCTGTCCAGACTCGATTAGTTGGTCAACCCCCTTAAAAAATGAGCTCAAGAGTAAATCTCCAATTTTCTGTTGGATTATAGCAGTATGTACTGGAGAATCAAGAAACTCTCGAACAATGGGCTCGATATCGGAAGGTTGATGCTCGTCGATGACCTTTTCTAGATCAGAAGAATCGTCTTCCTTTGCCGCGAGTTGAGAGCGAAGTAAGGCAATCTCCGACTCTAGCTTGCTAACTACAGTGGCATGTGAAACTCGCTTCTCATCTAGTTCTCGAGTCAATTGGTCGACCTGCGCCTGGTATCGACTAGAATCTGTCATCATACTGATAATATGAGGATTGTCGGTCTCCAAATTAGGATTAGCGAGAGGATCGGTTGAAGTGGCAGCGGAAGCTCGAAAGTTACCGACCTGAGCAAGTTGATCTTCGAGCTCCTTAACCCTGGCAGTTAAAATATTGTTGCTTTCTTCAACATATTTACACTGATCTCTGTGCAATGCCATATCATATAGCGCGGATACCAAGGCATTACCGGTCTGTGGCAAGAAAAGATTGTCTAAATAAAGACCAATAAGAATATTGAGGATTATTAAAAGAACAGAAGGAGTTAAAGAATATTACCACTTCATGAGCATGAGCAGCCCTCGCTAGCTGTTCGAGAGGTTTCTTCATAACAGTCCTCTCCACGTCTCGAACAAAGGTCGAGGATAGAAGGACTCGAATGGATTTGTCGACCACATTCTCCTTATCATCAGACATCAAGGAATCTTTCTCAGAATAACCAGCCGCTCGTTTTCCTTGGAGATGATTCTCAATCATATCTACCAAAGAAGCTTGACGACTAGTGTCTCCAACGTGAGTGAAGTACTCTCCTTCTTTGTCGAAATATTGAGTCCTTCTTTTGGCTTCAGGACCAGTAGGATTACGTTCGGGTCAATATTTACTACCCAGAATGCCATATTTCTCCTTAAAAGTTTTGGGAGGATAACCGCGACCTGGACGAGAGCTTGAAGCCGGTATATCTGAAGAAGTTAGACCAGAGAGAGGAGGAGCTACTCGGATAGGATCAGCATTCTCGGACGATTCCTCCTCAATGTCCTCCAGGTCTTGGAATTGATTCCTTCTCCTTTTTCTAGATTCCTTTTGCTCTATAAGGACTTTACCCCAGGACTTTTTCGAGTTCGAAAGAACAGATTTTCCGACCACGGAAAAACGGCAGTTTTCGACCATGGAAGCTACAGCATGAAGTCAATAAACATTAATGAGCAACTGGATTATGTGTCTTTATATAAATTTATTACTAGCAAGAAATCTTACATAAAGGTCGATCGTCCGACGGCATAGGGAAATCCAGAGAACTCAATCCAGCCCTTCGAAGGAAAATCTCTCCGATCAAATAAGCTGATTGATATTTATCTGATCTCATCTCCTCAATCAAGATAGTTGAAAATTGGTCGTCTGGGGACATCTCACCAATCACTTTTCGACCACCGTATACCCATGCATCGTTGTATCCCCAGTCATGAGTAAACTCCTCGGTTTCTCTGTTCTCGAGGATATGCACGGTTGGAGCCTTAACAAAAAAGAAACTTGATTTCCATTCCGTGTTATTGCTCGAAATGGCATTTTCAAGAACTGCGTAGCCAGGTCTTTGGCTAACATAATAATAACCTCTGTTGGAGGAGGTCGATATGGAGAGTCGGAAAAAATGAAGAAAATTACGGAATGAGGGCTGCAAACCTCGCGCAACCATCAAAACGGAGAATGCCATAATAAATGCTATGGCGTTCGGAACAAGCTGAGTCAGTGAGACAATGAAGGTCTCCAGGAATTGACGAAGAATTGGAGAAAGTGGAAAACGGAGCCCATGCTCAAAATGGGAAGTATAGAAAGCTCGACAGTTGGCGGGAGGAGTGTTGACTCTCTCCTCGGAAGAAGGAATAATGATCTCAAAATCCAACGGAAAATAGCGGCCGTATTCCTTTTTCAGAGATGGTAAATCCTCTTTTCTCCATCGAGAAGGAAAGAATTCCACAGGAGCAGAAATTTGAGGTTGAGACGTTTTGGATTTCTTGGATGCCTTCGACACCATCTCTTCCTCTGGAATAATCTCCACTACCAAACTATCTACTTCTTTTTCAGTATAATCTCTAATCTCCTCCACTTGAGAATTGTCTGCTCTTTCCTCATCAGATGAAGGAATATCAGGATTAGGGATATTAGGTGGTACTTGTTCTTCTACGGTCCTAGTTGAGGAATGGGGATTTCGCGAGGTCGAAGCCATAGCTTTTGAAATAATGCACTCGAGAAGACAAGAAAATAATAAGATTATCGACTTAAGCTTTTACTGCTGGAAAGTTTAAATATCTGGGGTAAAAGTAAAATATCCCGCAGATTTCGGTTATATATATGGGCGGTGAAAAGACGGATTCAACCCTTCGCGTCTCTTCATATTTCCGCCTATCAAAGTCACGAAAAGACCCAGCCATTGTCTGACACACGTTAACCAAAATACATGTATATATGTAGAAGGTTCAAACGGATATGCACTCTTTTTTCCTCGTTCGGTTTTTATCCCGAAGAGGGTTTTTTCGAACTAGGTTTTTAATGAGGCATGTTTCATGAACCACGAAAAGACCAAGGTAACTACTACTTCTACTTCTACGAGCTCCAGCTATGATTACGCTCGAGAAGTGAGGGAGTACTGATGAGGGCTATTTTACACATATAATGGAATAAAGCTTTTCGAGGAGGTTCAGGATCGATCCGACCTGTGAATACAACAAGATCGACTCGATCCGCCCAAACGTATCCGGTCGACCTACTCTGATCGACCTGCAGTCTGTTCCAGGGGATTTAATGGGCCATTGAATACTCCTAGGCCATGCAGGATTCCTAGACTAAATAGGACTCCTAATTCAGTTAGGAAGGGGGGAATATTATAAATAGTGAATCTTACATTGTATTGAGGATCCGGAATTTAACCTACGAAATATACTACAGTTGTTCGCCGTTCATATTATTGTTATTTTATGCTATTATATTACTTTGCTTGTTCTTGAATTGCACCATCCTGAGTACTTTAACCAAACCCCTATTACATAAAATCGTAATCTTAAATAATTTACTGAGTTTTAACCTAAGACGAAATCAGGTTAAATCACATATCCATTCAAGTTTATGAGATAATTCAAATATCATGCATTTTGTGAAAATTCATGTTGAATAAGTAATTTTTTTAAGCGCATGTCTATGACTAATTGAACGAGGTTCAATTAAGTTTGTGCTTTCATTGACCATGAGTTACTTCTTGTATAAATATTTTAGTGGTGGGCTAATTTATTTATTTTTGTTGAAGTAAATTAAATCATATGTGTATTCTTGCGTCATATACACGACGTAATGAATAAAAATATGATTAAATGTCTGAACATCGAATTTAACTTCATATGTGTATGTGGTTTCATAATTCTTTGAATGAACATTTTTCTAATAAGTGCGGCTTATACTTATGAGGGACATATATGATATTTGTGTAATTACTAATAAACTTTATATGGAAATAAAAGATTAATTAGTATTTACTACCAAATCAATATTTTATTTGTGAAAATATTGATAATTAATTTGTGAAAATAATTATAATTTATTTGCGATATAATTATAATTTATATCAATATTTTATTGAGGAAATATTGATAATATGTATTTGCGAAATAAACATCAATATTTTATTGGGAAGATATTGATAATATTTATTATTTATTTGTGAGAAATAATTATAAATTATCATGTGTATAAGAGTTCAAACTTTTGGATTAATTACGTGATTTTAAATCATAACTAACTTGTGGAGTTTAAAATGTATTTGATCACATATATTTTATTGCGCTATTTATTGAATAATAAATAAGAGGTAATAAATGTATTTGCGAAATACAAAGAGATGCATTTGTGAAATACAAATCCGGATAATGGAATAAGAAAATGAAAAACCCTTATATCCGAATTGTGGGGTTGAATACGATATATTCATTTAACAAGAGTGTGTTAAATTGAGAATAATTCGTCAAAATAATTCACCTAGCTCAACTCTATTCAATTGAGTACGTAGCTAAATGGAATAATCAAACCTAAGAAGTTGTGTGTAATATTATTCTATAAATTCGGGTGTACTGAATAACTTGTGGGGGGGAAACTCATTAGATGTCTAACTGCATATTGAATTGAGTTTCACACAAGAAAATCAAATATAATTCCATATGAGTTATGGAAGAGAAGAAAAAACAAAATACCTTAAAATGTGGGGGTACTTGGTCAGATATTCGGTTTCACCACCGAAAAAGAAAAATAACTTAAAAAATATTAATTACTACTAGCTTATGCGATAAATAGTAGCAGTTCATATTTTTTGTGTTTAAATCTGAAATAAATGTAATCATGTGAACTGAGTCATGTGATGTAACTTTAATTGAGAATGTAAGAAGGATTTGAGAATAATTTCTTATAAAATTGATCCTTTTTTTGGTTCAAATTTATTTTCAGTAAGTGTGATTTACTGATATTAAAATATGATAAAGTATTATATTACATAAAGCTTTTTATAGTTTATAATTAGAGTTAATTATAAATTATTTATTCTGCGAGAATAAATATTATAGTCTAACCCGTTTTAGACTAGAATATTTTTTTTAAATTCATAGAATATTTTGCGAAAATATTTAATTGATTTTGATCAAGAGGATCAACTTTGTGAAGTTTATAATTATATTTAATTATAAACTACTATATTCTGCGAGAATATACATATGAATATCTCTAAAGATGTCAATCTCTTACTTCAACATGAGTTTGTTGACGAGTTGAAGCGACAAATGAGCTAAAAGCTCGAAGTTATTTGATCCAGATATTCTAACTTATATGTTAAAGGATTAACCTCAAACATATAAATAAATTATGTCAAATTCCAATATCGTGGATTGGAAAGAGGCGATTAACAGTGATTTACATTCATAAAATTGGTAGACCTCGAGGAGTGAACCAATTAAATGTAGACGGAGTGCCTTACTCATATTCACTAGCGATTAGGATGACATTCATTTGAATGTTAATAGCTCTATGAGCTATATACAATGGACTTTAAAATTGTCTTCCTTAATGGTGAATTAAATGAGAATATTTATGAGGAGTAACCAGAGAGTCGTTGTTAAAGGAAAAGAAAACATACTTTGCGAAAATTTTATAGTTTCTTGTTGACCTTTAACAAGCTCCTAAACAATGACACGAAAAATGTGATAGTGTCGTCAACAAATTTTGACTTTCATATTAATAAATATGACAAGTGTGTCCATATAAACAAATTGGATAATTGAGTATCAGAGTTTGTTTATACGCAAATGATATGTTAATATTTGAGACTAATATTGAAAATATTAAATCCATGAGAAAATATTAACTTATGATATGAAAAACTTCGGTTTAATCAATTATGATTTGGAGGTCATGTGATGACATTAAATTATCTCAAGCACATTACGTGGATGAGTGATAGATAAATTAAATACTTATGAAATTACGAGATTTCATAATTCTATTTAATTAATATCTTGTGTGCTACATGAGAACAAATGTGATATAATATCACAATTTGAGTATGCTCATAAAATTAGATGCCACGCATATATCGTAAAATGCAAGAGGCCAGACATCGTCTCTTTAGTTAATAAACCAAGGAGACATGAGCAATCTTAGCAAGATTCGTTGGGATGCATTAATGAGAATGCTTGAATCTTGAAAGAATACATATGTATGTGCATTATATTTTCGAAAAATATCCTAAGATCCAGGAGGGATATAGTAATGCAAATGAAACTTCTGATTTAGAGAAATCAAAGTTTATAAGCGGATATGTATTCAATTTAGGAGGCACCGCTATTTCTTGAGAATCTTCCAAACAAATGAATATAGCTCAATCCACTATGGAATTAGAATGCATAACATTGGATAAAGCTAATGAAGAATTTGAGTGGCTTCACAAAATTCATGGAAGATATTCTAATATGACTGAAAATTGTGTCAGCCATACGTAAAATGTGATAATCAAGCGGTGATACACAGAGCTCAACAAACTCTATGTATAATGGTAAAGTCACGGCATATTCGTTGTCGTTGATACAATACCGAGAGACATCTACTTTCAAATGGGAGGACTTTATGAAGTCAAGAGATAATCCTGATTCCGGATATTAAAGGTTTATCTAGAGAGTAGTATGTGCATCGAGGGGAATGGGCCTAAAGCCTAAATTTGACTAAGTTACCTCGTACGGAAACCTAACCTGGCGACTGGAGATCCCACGGATCAGGTTCAATAGGACAACCAGTCTTGGCTAACTTAAAACAAAGCACTTAAGAGTATAACTCTATCCCATTCTTATGATGCAATAAGTGCAAGCCTACCGCGTTATTTTATAGGTTAAGCAAAGGCTTTTAATGACATCTATATCTTGTCAAAACAAGTGGAGTATGGTAGGATACTCTTGATAGATGCGGTCACCTATGTTAGTGTGAGTTGGGTCGACTCGTTGAGAATTTCTTTATAGGTTGGAATTCTCTAAAGCACTCGCATAACCAAGAATGTTCAGGGCCAAAACGAACACAACCGAGAACTTGAAACAAATCGGTTTAGTACTGTGTTAAGTTTATTGTCTTGGTTTACACAAACAGCCGACGGTTCAAGATGAAATATTTCACCGATTGGCTGAGTAAATCCGATAAGCTTTAACTAGGGAAGGTTCAAGATGAAATATTTCACCTATCCCGATGCGGTATTATTCCTAAAGAAATTTCGACATGATATATCTCATGAGAAGGAACTCGAAGAACAATTTCATTCATGTGGGGGATTGTTGGGGTTTTTATATGTGAATGAAATAAATAAGAGTAAGAGATGTGTCTATTCGGTCCGAAGAGGTACCCTTTGGACCGAAACAATGTGTCCCTTTCCAAGAGGCACTTTTGTGTCTATAAATATGAGACAGAATCTGGCCAATTCTGAATCAATTTAATAGTAACTAAAAAAGGAAAATTGATACACTCTCTTTCTCTTACTTTCATCAAAATTTAGTCCGAAATTTCTATTTGTTCAAGTTCGCCGTGGGTTCATTATTTGTGCAAATAATGAACAACAGACTGTTGTATCTTGGGAGACTACCGGGAATCAAACTGTATGCACCGTGGCAGCCCCGGAAATATTGTCTTAAGGAAATTTGTTTCGGCAAGCCTCAGTCTTATTTCCTATTTTATGTGTTGATGAAAATGTTCTACGAATTAATCCTAACCAGGTAAGTATGATTTATATGCTTTAATAATGCATGAATTTATTTGTTAGAACATTATTTATTATATTCTATGTTTTGTGAAACATATAAGTGCACAGATTGTTAGACACCAACACAACACACTAGAAACACAAAACTTGCATAATCCCTAAGAGCTGAAAATCAGCCCTAGCCGCCCCCTACCCTGTGCCGCCCCCTCTCTCTCTTTGTCTTCCATATCCGGATCTAGATCTGAATCTAGATCTGCTTCTTCCTCCACTGACAACCTTCAAGATCTAGTTCGTAGCATGTGCCTTGAAGGTGTTGCTACAATCCAACTGGTGTGGATACACTCTGGAGGTGAGACAATTGGATCACTATTTGTGAATCAGCAACAAAGCCGGAGGTTACCACGACCTTGCCTGTGGTGAGGTAAAATCGCAAATCTCCCCTTTTTGTTTATTGTTGTTGTTTGATTCAACCTTTTCGCATACATAAGGTGGAAAACATATCTTGGGACTGATGGGTTGCCTCGGAAAAATTTTAAATTCCGTACTCTCGTTGTTCTGACAACCGAGGCATTCCCAACATGATGGCAGTGTTCCCATCGATCGTTGTTCCATTGACGTATTGAGAAATGTGCCGATAGTTCGTGCCTAAAACTTTGTTTGCACTAATGATAATGACAGCACCGATGGGGCGATACATTCCATCCAAGGGAAATTTGGATTTTTTTAATGTATTGTACAAACATCTATATCAACACTTCTCAAGAGAAGACGTAGATCATATTTCTCAAACACTTTTGAAATTTCTTGGTATGGTTTCTTTCGATTTTTTGAAGATAGGAACTTTTGAGTTTTGATTAAAAAAATGTATTTTTGTATATGATTCTTTTTGTGTATATAATACTTTTGAAATTTCTTGGATATGGTTTCTTTCGATATTTTGAAGATAGGAACTTTTGAGTTTTGATTAAAAAAATGCACTTCTGTATATGATTCTTTTTATGTATATAATGCTTACATGTTGCTCTTTATGTACTTCATTGAATAAGATTATGTGGTTGTAGATTATTCATTAACATTTATGTTCTCATATATGACTCTTGATATTGATTGGGAGATCATAGTCATAGATCACTATATGCGTTGAAAGTTGCGGGTTGTACAATTCTATGATTATATTCAATCCTCCCGTCACCCGCCTATTTTTTATTTACCAACCCGCTTGTTGATTTATAAGAGCATTCGGTTTGTCGATTTACCAACCCGCTTACATTAGGGTCTGGTTGAATTTTTCATGTAAATCCATCCAAACACGCCCGTGTATCCCTTAGTAATCAATGGAGAAAAGAGGCTAGAAGACTCCTACCCCTTGATTCCTTGATCACTTCAAAAGGACTCGAGACATGCTCACATTTTCCCTTGAATTCTTTTACCAATCTTCAGATAAAATATAGATCTAGTATAAACTACTAGTAATTGATTGAAATAATAAAGATACTTACAAAATTAAAGCAATTATCTATTTCTCTCTTAAGTGTAAAGTTTTGGTTCTATGAAATGTAAATGCAAACTTTAATCTAACTAAGTTAAATTCAAATTCAAATATAAATTGAGATTCAAATCCACCCTGTTGGATGAAGATGAAGACTTTGAAGTGAAGGGAGGTTTTGATGATTTCCAAAAGTCATCAGCTAAGTATGGAAACTTATTACAAACCTTAGAAGATATTTGACCAAGGAAGAATTATTTCAGACTAGTCAAATATGGTCCAGAAGACTACTGATCTGTTGCTGAAGAAAGGAATCAGACTGGTGGACTATCAGCCGACTCAAATCAGATGAGTTCAAGTTTGGGATCAGCCGAGTATACATCAGACGAGTGATTTCGATCAGCAGAGTGGAAGTGGATCAGAAGTTATTGCAATGGTAATAAATGCACTTGGAGTAATAAATGCTGAAGAGGAAGGGTATTTATGACAAATGATTGAAGAGAAACCTCGTATCAGCTTGGTGCATTTAATGCGAACTGACAGCAAGTACAACAGAGTGTACAGTGTTCAGTCGCAGGTAGTCGTTTCTGCAGAAGGGACCAGTACTCGATGATTTGGACACCTGTCGATCTCTCAACGGGCAGATTTTCAAATCTCAAGTATAAATAGTTCAGTTCGTGAGTTGAAGAAGAAGATACAACACATTTTGAGAGCAAAAATCTGAAGCAGAATTCTTCTAAGTCTCAAACTCAAGAACAGAACACTCATCAACCGAGTCATTTGTTGACAAAGCAGAATAGAGAGAAAACAGAATATACACATAAATCTGAGTGATTTTGTTAGAATCGTGTTGTGAGAAGCTGTTATCCATCTTTGTGAGTGATAAAGCTTTGTAGTATAGGACTTCTTTGTGATTTCCTGTAAAGAACTTGTGGCCAGTTCATTTGTTGTTTGGCGCAAGCAGAGTATATTGTAAACTGTGTGTTTATAGTATAACCCAAGATCTAAGTGACTTGGAAGAGTGGACTAAAGGATTTCTATCCACATAACCACTATAAAAATCCTTTGTGTTATACGTGCATTATTTTTTGCACATTTTAAAGAGCATACTTTAACACAAAAAGTTAACTGTTGAAAGGTTTTAAAAAGGAGTTTATTAAAACTGGGGATAAAACTTTTTCTAAGTTAAGAAAACTACTTGTGAAAAACACTAGAAAAATCCGCTGCAAGTTAGTTAATTTAAAACTCTGATTTTGATAAAATGAGCTGAGTGAAATCAGAAGAGTGGTCAACTCCGCTGTTCAAAGCTTTGTGCGAGATCAGCATAGTCAACTTACAATTCCTGATCAGCTCAGTCTGCTGACAGAAAAGTTAGAGAATTTAAAAGATAAATTTTTAGAGGTCTATTCATCCCCCCCCCCCCCCCCCTCTAGACCTCATCTGACCACTTGGGACCAACAAGTGGTATCAGAGCAGGTGGTTCATCTGAATCATTTGCCTGATCAACGAGCTTGATCCTAGAGTGTTTTTCAAAGGTTTTCAAAAGTTTTCAAAAGAGCATCTTTTTGAAAAATAAAAACTTTTTGAAAAATGGATTGTATCAGCCTAGTTCCCCACATAGGCGGTATGAGCTTTGAGGACTGGAAAATACGCATGGAAATTTTCCTTGCTGCTTATAATGACAATATGTACACGTGCATAACACAAGGTCCGATAAGAGTTACCAAGACAATCAAAATTGATGGCATAGATACGGTCGTTGATAAAGAACGATCAGAGATGTCACCTGATGAAATCAAGTTGAAGAATCTTGACAAAGTCGGAATCTTCATCATGACAAAGGCCCTGGACAATGAAAGGTTTGACAAGGTCAAACACTGCAAAACATCTAAAGAGATGTGGGACAAAGTCCGCGACATGAGTGAAGGGAATGACTCAATAAAAGAACACAATCTGAGCGTAGCCCTGGAGAAGTTTGAAAACTTCAAGATGAAACCTGGAGAAACCATTGAACAGATGGATTCAAGGTTTACAAAGGTGTTGAACAACGTACTGAAATTGGGAAAGACGTTTACTGATAAGGAGATCACTTTGAAAGTCTTAAAGGCGCTACCACCCAAGTTCAACATGAAGATCACAGCGATGGAAGAATCAAGGGATCTGGGGAAGATCTCACTGACGGAGCTGTTTTCTGTACTCAAGGCGTACGAGTATAAAATGCCAAGGATAGGAATAGAAGAAACCTCAACTTCTGGCCCCACTGCTGCCCTGGTCGCTGCAGAAATAACTAGAAGATCAGCCGGAAAGATTAGAGAAGTGGACTCATCTGATGAGACCACAGTGCTGAGTAAAAAGGAGTACACTGCTGGCGATGTTGCCTTGTTATTGAACGGGTTCAAAAAGTTCTACAAAAGAAAAATGAAGAACAAATATAACAATGCTTCTACTTCTAAATCTACCTCTAATTCTCATGATAGTAAGGATGATTATAAATCCAAAATGATGTGCTATAATTGCAGGAAATTGGGACATTTCATCAAGGACTGCCCATATCCTAAAGCTATGAAATATACAGAGGAAGAAAAGAAACAAAGAAGAGAGGGGAGACACCAGAAAAGCAAAGTGTTGTTGGCTGAAGCTGAAACTGAAGCTGAAAAGATAGCAGCCATCTATTCGTCTAACTCAGAATCAGGCACGTCAAGTGATGACTCTGCGTTTAAGAGACACCTGCACTGCTCTGTCTCATGGCCAAAGAATCAGAGAATTCTGATGATGAGGTAATTCTCTCTGAAAATGAAATTGAGCTATTTAGCTCATTTGAGCAAATGATGAAAAACAACACAGGTGTTGTTAATGAATTTGCAAAGCTTAAGGACGAGATGATCGTGCTGAAAAAGCAAAATGCTAAACTGAAACTTAGGGTTGAAAAGCAACAAGATTCAGCTGAGTATAAAAAGCTTTCGCATGAATGTGAATCTCTGAGAGCAGAATGTGAAGTTTACCAAGGACAAATCATGGAACTTGAAGCAATAATATCTCTACATGATAAGTCGTCTGTTGCTAAGTCGTCTGTTGCATCAATAGATAAATCTAATGAACAGAGTACACCCTTAGTAAAAGAAAATTTAGAACTGAACAGAACTGAGAAATTTATATCTGCTGATAACAGTAATGTTATCTTGTATGTTCAGACTGCTAAATCTGCTTCACTTGAAACTGAGAAAAAGGAGAAGAAATCTCCTAGGCTAAAAAGGGTAAAAAGCCTGAAAATGAAAAACAGACTGGTAAAACCAAACAGCAGAGTAGTCCTAAGAAGTCTGCTGATAAGAGTAAAACCAATCAGACTAGTAAAGCTAAGTCGTCTGTTAAAGAGCAAGTAAAGAGCAGACCTAAGAAGCAAAGAAATTATAACAATAATGCTTGGTATGGAAATGAGTCTTATTATGTGCAACCTCCTTATTCACCTTATTATGCTGCACCTTATTATCCACCTTATTATGCTGCATATCCTGCTCATCAACCAATGCATGCTTACCCTGCTTATCATGCATCTTACCCAGCTTATGAGCATTATTCAAATCATAATGATCATCAACATAATATGCCTGCTGATTATGATGAAAACAAAGTTGCTCATGCTCCTGCTAAAACTCAAAAGCCTAAGAAGCCTAAGACTTCAACATCTTGGGTTGTCAAAGGTGACACTAATCCACCAGGACTCTCTCAATAAAGGGTACCTAAAACAATTTTTTTTTTTTTTGTAGGTTAGGATTAGGAGTAGGAGTAAAGTAGTGAAGAAATGGTACTTGGACAGTGGATGTTCAAGGCACATGTGCGGAGACATACATGAACTGGCAGATGTTGTTGAGGTGAATGGTCCAAGAGTTACTTTTGGAGACAGCAAAGAAGGCAAGGTTGTTGCTGTTGGAAAGTTAATCAAAGGAAACATAGAGATATCTGACGTCTCTTATGTTAATGGCCTGAAGTACAATCTGCTGAGCATAAGTCAATTTTGTGACAAGGGATTTTCTGTAATGTTTTCATCAGATAAGTACTATGTTGAACAAGTTGGAACAAAGAAGGTTATTTTATCTGGAAGAAGACAGGGAAGTATCTATGTAGTCGACTGGAATTCTGTGGACAAGAATTCTAATGTTTGTTTGATGGCTTCTACACCAAGTGAAATCAGTTGGCTGTGGCACAAAAGAATGAATCATTTGAATTTCAAGACCATAAACAGATTGATAAAGAATTATCTGGTAGAAGGAATTCCAAAGACAGTCATGAGCAAAGGCAAGCTGTGTGACGCATGTCAGAAGGGTAAACAAGTGAAGTCCACTTTCAAAAGCAAGAAGCACCAATCTTCAACCAGAATTTTGGAGCTGTTACATATGGATTTGTTTGGCCCTATTGATCCTATCAGCAATGGTGGAAAGAAATATTGCCTAGCTGTTGTGGATGATTATTCAAGATTTACTTGGGTGATTTTCATGAAGAAGAAAAGTGAAACCAAGGAACATCTTATTAATCTGATGGAACTGATCCAGAATGAGAAGAGTCAAAGAATATTGAAGATCAGATCAGATAGAGGGACTGAATTTACAAACTCTACTGTTGAAGAGTATTGTAACTCCAGAGGAATCAATCATGAGTACTCTGCTACTAGAACCCCTCAACAAAATGGAGTTGCAGAAAGGAGAAACAGAACTCTAAAGGAAGCTACCAGGACAATGATAGCTGAAGCAAAACTGCCCCAAAGATTTTGGGCAGAAGCCACAAATACAGCATGTTATACACAGAACAGATGTATGATCAACAAAAGTCAAAACAAGACACCTGATGAGCTATGGAACAACAGAAAGCCTAATTTACATTATCTTAGGATTTTTGGTTGTAAATGTTATGTTTTGAATAATGGGAAAAATCACCTTACTGCATTTGCAGAAAAGGCTGATGAAGCTGTTTTTGTAGGTTACTCTACTGTTAGTAAAGCTTACAGAGTCTTTAACAAAAGAACTTTACTTGTAGAAGAATCTATTCATGTAGTATTTGATGAACCAAGCCAATCTTCTGAAAAGAATCAAAGTGCAAATCCAGAGATATCTGCTGACCTTCAGAAATTGAGTATGGAAAGAAAGGAAGAATATGTTCCCATTATACTACCTGATTTTAGCCAAGCTGTTAACTCAAGTGCTGTTCAAAATCAGTCTGCTGATTGTCTAACAGAGGAGTTGCAAACAGCTAACAGACCAGAGCCTGTACAACAGACTGCTACTGAGACTCCAACAGTAGTATTGCAAGATCATTCAAGAGGACAACATCCAGATTTGCAACCTGATCTCAGATGGCTCAGAGATCACCCACCTGACTTAGTGATTGGTGATCCTTTGGATAGAGTGAGAACTAGAAGGTCAACTGCAAATGAAACAATGTTTGTAAGTTTTCTTTCACAAATTGAGCCTAAGTTGATTGATGAAGCTCTTAGTGATTCTCACTGGATTGAAGCTATGCAAGAAGAGTTGAATCAATTTGAAATGAATGAAGTCTGGTACTTAGTTCCCAGACCTACTCATCAAAGGGTAATTGGCACTAAGTGGGTATTCAGGAATAAAATGAATGAAGATGGTATTGTTACCAGAAACAAAGCAAGACTAGTTGCCAAGGGTTATTGCCAAGAATAAGGCATTGATTTTTATGAGACATTCGCACCAGTTGCAAGGCTTGAAGCGATCAGATTATTCTTAGCCTATGCTGCTCACAAGAACTTCACTGTCTATCAGATGGATGTGAAGTCTGCCTTTCTCAATGGAGAATTGCAAGAGGAAGTATATGTTGAACAACCTCCTGGTTTTGAAGCTTATCAACAAGGAGACAAAGTATATCGTCTGAAGAAAGCTCTCTATGGACTGAAACAGGCTCCAAGAGCATGGTATGATACTTTATCTGATTTTCTTTTAGTTAAAGGATTTCGCAAGGGTAAAGTAGATAAGACTTTGTTCACTATTGAATGGGATAATCATATATTGTTGATACAAATATATGTGGACGATATTATTTTTGGTTCAACTAACAAACAGATGTGTGAGAAGTTCTCTAAGCTGATGCAGAATAAGTTTGAAATGAGCATGATGGGAGAACTAAATTACTTTCTTGGATTACAAGTTAAACAGCTACGTGATGGTATTTTATTAATCAAGCGAAGTACACAAAAGATCTGTTTAAGAAATTTGGTATGGAAACTAGCTCATCTGTTAGTGTTCCTATGTCTACTGGTCTTCGTCTGGACAAGGATGAAGGTGGCAAATCAGTTGACATCACCAAGTACAGAGGCATAATTGGGTCAGTGTTATATTTAACAGCTAGCAGACCCGATATTATGTATTCTGTTGGGGTTTCTGCGAGATTTCAATCAGATCCTAAAGAATCTCATCTCTTAGCTGCTAAAGGATATTAAGGTATCTCAAAGGCACACAAGAATTGGGATTGTGGTATCCAAGGGAATCAGGATTTGAACTTATTGGATATTCAGATTCTGACCTTGCTGGCTGTAAAATTGATAGGAAGAGTACTACAGGTACTTGTCAATTTTTAGGCAGTCGTCTGATCTCATGGATGAGTAAGAAACAGACTTCAGTATTCATATCTACTGCTGAAGCTGAATACATTGCTGCTGGAGCATGTTGTGCACAGATACTTTGGTTGAAGCATCAACTAGAAGACTATAATCTCAAGATCAGTGGAATCCCTATCTACTGTGACAATACAAGTGCAATCTCACTTACTCAGAACACTACTAGTCATTCCAGGACTAAGCATATTGAGATCAAACATCACTTCATCAGAGACCATGTTGAAAAAGGAAATGTTATTATTGAGTATGTTCATATAGACAATCAGATTGCTGACATTTTCACTAAACCATTAAGTGATGCAAGATTTTCTACTCTAAGAGTGGAACTGGGCTTGTTAAAATTGGATTCATAAGCTGAGGGGGAACCTATCAGAAGACTAGGTTCAACAGCTGACTAATCTGATATCAACAAGTGTTACACTTCAAGAAGACTGACTCTCAACAGACTAGTTGA
The DNA here is from genome assembly GCA_030819805.1 of Penstemon newberryi var. newberryi. Classification (NCBI taxonomy): domain Eukaryota; kingdom Viridiplantae; phylum Streptophyta; class Magnoliopsida; order Lamiales; family Plantaginaceae; genus Penstemon; species Penstemon newberryi. Next base: position 5,010,106 of record JAUALY010000007.1, on the reverse strand, counting down.
CTGATGAATTCTTGAATTCAGGGGGAACGTATAAGACTAGCGGTACTCCTGTTTTAAAGATGAAATCTTCAATGACAGTTAGTTGAAGTTGTTTTAATCAGAAGATTTGTTCTTAATTCTTGAAGATTTGAAGATTATTTATCTTGCTGGATTGACAAACAGCAAAGGAAGATCACTAGATATTGTCTTTCACTAGTGATATATTGTATCAGACAAGTCGTCTATCAGATAAGTATTATGTTACTCATCTGTTCTATTTATGTCAGCTTATATTTAAGTGTTGTACTAAAAATGTTTTTATCTGAAACACGCTTTTATAAGTAACAGACAAGTGGCGTTTCAAATTCCCGCCTGTCTGACATAATTAATGTTATTTTAAAATCCGCGTATATCGTTCACACGATCTGCTTTTCAGTAACTGATCTAACGGTTGATACTAATCACGGAAACCGACAAGAAACCAACATCTATAAATCCAGATCTGATCAGCTTACTAAGCTTTTACGCACCCTCAAAATTTCAAAAGTACTCAGAGCAATTCTGCACTCATCTACTGCAAAATTTCTCTCTGTTTTTCCTTAATCTTTTTCAGAATGTCTGCCAAAGAAGCTGCTGCTGAAGGTATGTTCTTGAACTACCTAACGTATCATACGACTGGTACCTCGTTGATAAAGGAAATTTTGGAAAAATTCAAGGCGGCTACATTGGTTAACTTCATGGAAGCACATGAAGACATGATTTTCAAAGATCAGGTTATGGAGTTCTACGGTTCTAAAGAGAAGTCTGATTTTGAAAAGCTGGAAATTGTTGCCAAGATTGGGGATAAAGTTATCTGTGTAACCCCCAAACTGCTGAATGAGAGATATGGACTCTCTCTAGAAGGCTCGACTGAAATTGCAACCCTGGCTGAACCGTTTGAGGCAGATTTCTGGAATTTGGCCTCAAAGAAGAATCAAGTTTCGTCTAAGTATCAAAAAGAATCAGCTGAAGGATGAATTTCAGCGTATGGCTGATTTGGTTGCCAAAGTCCTAGAGAATTGCACATTCTCGTTGGACAGTGTGCCGATGAAGTGATTTCACACTATGATAGCCATTTTCTATGGTTTGAAGGTGAATTGGGCAAACTTCATCTGGTATATACTTGCTGATCACAAGGAGCGTGGTCTAACTCTGCACAGGATATTACTTAGCCATCTGCTGGTGAATTTGGGATGTTCAGTGACTAATGGCAAGGATGTTCATAAGGCGAAGGAGTTAAAGATTTATGACCCAGTGAAAACTGGACGATCCAAAAGAGCCTGCTGTTGTGCCAGAAAAGAGGCAACAAAAGAGGAAGGCTGATGAGCCTAAAGAGCCTGCTGATAAAGACAAGAAAAGTAAGACAACTGTTCAAACAGCTAAGCTAGCTGTTCAAGCCAGAACAGTCGTGTCAAAGAAAAAGGATGTAGTTGACTTGATTGTTGATGAAACAGTCAAGGAAATTGAAGAGATGGAAGTTGAAACATCTCCTGAAAGAACCGTTTCAGCTGAAATACCAGCTGAGAACGTAGCTAAAAGGACAAGGAGCGCTATGAAAGATACTGCCACATCTGCTACTGTTGTTCCTTTTACAAAGAAAACTGCCAGAAAGAAAATGACATTTATTGACGAAGATAAAGAGCTTTATGCGCTAGTTAGAGAAAGTCCTCCAACAGCTGAGAGGCCTGTTGGATCAGAAAAGGTGTCTGCTGAAGTGAAGTCAGCTGATCAAGTGAAACAGACTTCTGCACCAACAGCTGAGGTTGCTCAACCTCAAAAGGATCCTGAAGTGCAGATCCTTGAACCAATTGCTGCTGCACCAGTAGCAATTGCTGCTCCAGAACAAACAGCTGCGGCACCAGTTGTTGAATCCAGAGCTGCCAGGAAGAAAAGAACTGGCAAGCAAAAGTGTCAGCTTATCACAAAAAGAAGCGCGAGGAAGCTGAGCAAAGAAAGCGTGATGAGGCTGAGCTTAAAAGAGCTTTAGAAGCGAGCAAGAAAGAAGCTGATGTCAAGAATATGACAGAGGCTGAATTAGCTGCCAAGGAGGAAGCAGACTTGGCTAAAGCTTTGGAAGATAGTAAGAAGGATGCTTATGGACCAAGACGGTCAGAAGGCATCGTAATTGGAGGAAAACCCAAGGAAGGACAGTTTGTTCTACCAAGGGCTGAGCCAATTAAAAGAAAGAAGTTTGAAGTCAGGAGAGCAATTGAAGTTGTTCAGAGTGACTCTGCTGCTTTCAAGAAATTTGAAGCTGAGCTAGAAAAGATTAATCAGCTGCTTCAATCAAAAACCACCTTTCTCCCAGAGAAGATAAGATATAACAGATGGAGGGAGTACAGGTTGAATAAATCTGAGGAAGAAATCCAAGCTTGGAAGGTGTTTGCTGAAGAAGGACGCTGGGTCCTTAACTGGCTGCAGACCACTTCTATTGCGAAGGCTTTGGATTCAGATTTTGTAAAGGACAGACTACATGACTTTGCAAGAGTCATTGTAAGTCAGGAGGCAACTGCTATCAAGAATTCACTTCCAAATAAGCCTGGTCCTGCTGATGACCGGATTGATAGAGCAGTTAAAATTGTTGTTTACACAACTATGGAAAAATGGGCTGAACGGTCAAGATAAGAGCCTGGTTCAACCAGCGATGTGCCCAGTTTACCAAGTTTACAGCAAATTGCCTTTGGCTCAGAGATCAGTACTTATCAAGAAAAGCTGAGTATTCAACAGACTACTTCACCTTTCGTGACAGCTGACTTGATTCGTCAGAAGACAGTTGTGTATGCTGATGGTACTGAGATCATTCACATTGCTGATGAGCCAGCTAGTGAAGAACAGAAGAAAGACCAGCAAGCTGAAGAGATAAGTCTGGATACATCTACTAAGCTGCCTGCTGCCGTCAAAGACTTAGTTCCTTTAGCTATCGAGTGGAAGGCTGAAGTAACTGAAGTTCTTCATGAAGCACCTGTTCAACAGGAAAACCCTGCTGAAACATCACACCCTGCTCCTACTGCTGACTTGCATTCTTCGCTGATGGAGTCAATGCAGATGCTGATTGAAAATGCTATGAAGGAGATGGATATGAGAAATCAGCTGATGATAAAGCAAATGCAGGAAGAGACTGCAAAGATGGTGAAAGATGCCATAGAAAACTTTCCTCTACCACCAGACAATTCCCTTATGCTGACTCAAAGTATCCTGAGCATGAATAGAAACATTGAAGAAGTGAAGGCTGATGTAGGTCATCTGCACTCTACTCTTCAAAGGCATGAGTCTGATATTGCTAGAATTGCAAGAATCATGAAAGAAGTTGGTGAAGCAGAGATAGAGAAGAATGTTGCGTTAATGCAAGAGTTCACTGCTGTCACTAATAAAGCTCAAAGTGAAATATCAACACTTCAACTTAATGTTGATTGTTTAAATGATCAGTCTGGTGAGATAAAGACAAATCAACTTCGCATGGAAGCTAATCAACTTTGCATGGAAGCTACTCTGAATCATCACTGTGCTCAAAATCAAATTATGGATCATAACATCAAGAAGCTTTGTGCTGCTGTCAACATAACTCCTGATCAACTCAACCCTGCTGCTGATGACAAAAAGGGGGAAGAGGAATCAGCTAAGAGGACTGTTGTTGCTGCAACTGTTCAAGTACAAGACCAACGGGCTGCTGCTGGAAAGCCAAGTGATGATGAAGTACTTGAAGAGGAAGCTGAAGATGAAGCTGATGATGAAGTAGAGCCCAAGGATGTAGCTAAGACTGACAAAGAAATAGCTGCCTCTAAGGACACTGCTGAAGAACAGTTGGATACATTCAGGAAAACCAGCAGAATTCAAGAAATCAGAAGAAGAGTTGAAGCTGCAGGAAGAAACTTGACCAATGCTGATCTGTTTTCCAATGGAGAAGATGAAGAAAGTAGTGATGAAGTTGATGATGAGGAAGAAGAAGAAGATGAAGAAGCTGAGGACTAGACTAGGCTTACTAGACTAGGTCACTTGTTGAAAATATGTAATCAGCTTACTTTATTTTGTAATTTTCACTTAAGTCTATTTTGCTTGTAACTTATACTGTAATTTCAAAATCATATATATAAAGGTTCAAGCTTCCAACATATAATTTCTATCTCAGAAATTTTTGAGGACTCAACTTTAGTTTTAGGTACAGGTACTTAGCTGAAGTTTTGTCATCATCAAAAAGGGGGAAATTGTTGGATGAAGATGAAGACTTTGAAGTGAAGGAGGTTTTGATGATTTCCAAAAGTCATCAGCTAAGTATGGAAACTTAGTACAAACCTTAGAAGATATTTGACCAAGGAAGAATTATTTCAGACTAGTCAAATATGGTCCAGAAGACTACTGATCTTTGCTGAAGAAAGGAATCAGACTGGTGGACTATCAGCCGACTCAAATCAGATTAGTTCAAGTTTGGGATCAGACGAGTGATTTCGATCAGCAGAGTGGAAGTGGATCAGAAGTTATTGCAACGGTAATAAATGCACTTGGAGTAATAAATGCTGAAGAGGAAGGGTATTTATGACAAATGATTGAAGAGAAACCTCGTATCAGCTTGGTGCATTTAATACGAACTGACAGCAAGTACAACAGAGTGTACAGTGTTCAGTCGCAGGTAGCCGTTTCTGCAGAAGGGACAAGTACTCGATGATTTGGACACCTGTCGATCTCTCAACGGGCAGATTTTCAAATCTCAAGTATAAATAGTTCAGTTCGTAAGTTGAAGAAGAAGATACAACACATTTTGAGAGCAAAAATCTGAAGCAGAATTCTTCTAAGTCTCAAACTCAAGAACAGAACACTCATCAACCGAGTCATTTGTTGACAAAGCAGAATAGAGAGAAAACAGAATATACACATAAATCTGAGTGATTTTGTTAGAATCGTGTTGTGAGAAGCTGTTATCCATCTTTGTGAGTGATAAAACTTTGTAGTATAGGACTTTTTTGTGATTTCCTGTAAAGAACTTGTGGCTAGTTCATTTGTTGTTTGGCGCAAGCAGAGTATATTGTAAATTGTGTGTTTATAGTATAACCCAAGATCTAAGTGACTTGGAAGAGTGAACTAAAGGATTTTTATCCACATAACCACTATAAAAATCCTTTGTGTTATACGTGCATTATTTTCTGCACATTTTAAAGAGCATACTTTAACACAAAAAGTTAACTGTTCAAAGGTTTTAAAAAGGAGTTTATTAAAACTGAGGATAAAACTTTTTCTAAGTTAAGAAAACTACTTGTGAAAAACACTAGAAAAATCCGCTGCAAGTTAGTTAATTTAATACTATGATTTTGATAAAATCAGCTGAGTGAAATCAGAAGAGTGGTCAACTCCGCTGTTCAAAGCTTTGTGCGAGATCAGCATAGTCAACTTACAATTCCTGATCATCTTAGTCTGCTGACAGAAAAGTTAGAGAATTTAAAAGATAAATTTTTAGAGGTCTATTCCCCCCCCCCCCCCCCCCCCCCTCTAGACCTCATCTGACCACTTGGGACCAACACACCCTAAATTCACATTAACTCACAATTGAATCTCAATTTACTTGGGTAAAAGTACCCATATGCCCTCTAAGGTTTCTTGAGCATTTATTTCGAGTTTGGAGTTGAGAAGATCAGGGACGGATCCAGGATTTGAGTGTAGTGGGGGCTAAAATTGTACCAAAAATTTAAAAATTAAAATACAAAAAAAAATTCAATCAAACTTTAAAATTATATATCATTCACGAGAATATATATGAGGAGATATAAAAAGAAGGGGTGAAGTTTGATAAAAATAATTAACCTCGACAAGTTACTTTTTATATATAAAATTTCAGTGGGGGCTATAGACCCCACTTGCCCCTACGTGGGTTCGCCCCTGGAGAAGACCATTTTGCCTTTAAAAATCGCGAAATCTGCTGATGTTTTTTTCAGGCTCACGGCCATGAGATAGTTATAACTGCTACCTCATGGCCATGAGGAAAACAGCATCGCCGTACAAGGCAGTGACTTGGCTGCGACGGTGCTCCTCTGGCTATGGCACGGCTTGCTTGGATCTTTGCCTTTGTGCCTCCGTGAGTTAAACGACTTCTGTCTTGATTCATCTTGTACTCCCATATTCGCTCTTAAGTGCCGTTCCTACAAATCGCAGAAAGTTATATGAAATCTAACAAAAACTACTAAAACGCACCAAAGCTTAATAAGAGACCTCAAACAGGAAAATCTATCTAAAACACACAAAATTAAGCAAAACTCGTGGAAAAATAAATTGTTTTGAGCTTTAGTAGACACTTTATTACGACGTTTTCACGGTATTATATATATATATATATATATATAAAAGTTGTTATTTTGATTTTAATTATATCTGTTGGAGTAGTGGTTCATATTTAAGAAAATACTATGTTATTCTTAAAAAGCAGTTTACCCCTTTTGATGTAAATCAAATGACAAGTTACTCCTCCCCCTGTGTTTTTGTAAAAGATGCGAATTGTCTGCACTGCCTCTCTTTTGTTATTACATTATCATAGGGGCAAAGTGCCCATTAGAAAATATCACAGGGACGTAAAATACTTATTTTGTATATAATAGGGGGTAAAGTGATCACTATGCAATAATAAGCGGATAAACTGTCCATAACACATATCATAATGGTATAAAGTGAAGGGAGTATGTTGATAAGATATGGTTAAAGAGATCATTTTCCATAGAGAAAATGAAGTCTTAGTATCATTAGAATACATGTGCAACATCTCCACGTAAAATACTCATTTTGTATATAACAGGGCGTAAAGTGATCACTATGCAATAATAAGCGAATAAAATGTCCATAACGCATATCATAATGGCATAAAGTGAAGGGAGTATGTTGATAAGATATGGTTAAGTCGATCATTTTCCATATAAAAAATGAAGTCTCAGTATCATTAGAATATATGTGCAACATCTCCACGAAAAATGTAATAAAACACTTATTTTTGTATATTACATGAAAGTAATATAAAAAAAAAATTAACTTGCAAAAATAATTAGAGTGGGTAAATTGCATACTAGGCATATCATAATTAACTCGCCAAAAAAAATGGATATATAGCAATAAATTCGAAAATATGGATTCAAAACTCTATAATGTGTATTACAGTCAGATAGCACCCTATAGAACGTGTGGGTGTAAAAACTCTATAACATATACTTTTGGCTTGCCCATTATGATTATCACTAGAAAACTAGAAATAGAGATGATATATAAGCGCAGATAAGTAAAAGTCACCTTCATTATTCTATTTTAATTAAATAAACATCAGGTTGTCTGTCACCATTTCTTGTTCCACAATCACAACTCAAACCCACCAAATATAGTAATTCCCTTATTTTCCTTTTCTGTTAGAGTAAAAACACCATCAAACGTCAAACTCATTATCAAAATATTGTCATGTAAATTGATTAACTTCATTGTTATTTTTCATGTCTCGTTTTGTTTATCATGGGATGCAATTCCCTTTTCATGATTCTCCTCCTCTACTGGAATAAATATTTTCACTTTTCATTAACTTTATTGATGTAATTTTCTTATATAAAAATAAAAATCAAATAAGAATATTTCGAATTGGTCACAAATACATTGGGCTTTTTTGGCTTGCTTTCTAGAAAGTGGTTTCACAAATCAATTGATATTTTGGAATTTATCGATTTTTGTAATGTTGTTTGATTTTTGGTATAAAATGAATGGTAGGTACGTGTTCTAGAAATGAGTAGATTTTTTAGAGATTATGAAAAGATGAAAAATAGTGTAAGAGATAGTTTACTATATGCTAAATTATATTTGTTATGTGAGATAAATAGTGCAAGAGATATATTAATTTAGATCAAATTAAAGTAGAATTTATTTAAAACATTTATATCATATCAAACTTGAAGACTATCATTGTTTCGTAATATTTTCATTGAGCTAAATGTAAGAATACCCCTTCGCTTTGTTTAAATTTGTAAAAAGTTCTCTATATTATTTTTATTAGCAATAATCCCCCTGTTTTTTTTATTATCCAAAAACTTCATTTAAATTCCTTCATAAATCAATAGGGATGTTATTGTCAATTTATTAAATGAACATGGAGTTATTGTCAATTTTCAATATGTAGATTATTGTCAATTTGCAAATGAATAGAGATGTTTTCGTACTTTTTTGTGGGAGTATCATTGTCATTTATCCTATAAAATATAAACTCTGCAAAGGAGATTTTTTTATATTAAAAATAACACAAGAATATATAAGGAATATTTTTGCTAATCCAATAAAGCATATCCAATAAAGCATATGGAATATATTTGCGTTTCATTCTTTTTACATTCACTATAAATTAACTTTATATAATAACAGAATAAATTAACTTTATATACTACTAATAATTATAAAATATATATAAAAATATTAAACTTGTAAATCTAAGGAAAATTCTTGTGTAGACTCACTCAATTTTTCGTAGATCATGCACATTCTCACAGTATATTTCGAAAATAACTAACATAAAAACGAGGATCCATAAACTATAATATTTTAATTATGAAAACGAAAGCAAAAGAAAACTTACAAAAAGCTTCCCGTCCTTTGTTCTTTTGGTTGAACTTTTGGCTTCATGCTTTTCTTGAATTTGATGAACAAACGTCTTTGATCTTTTTCACCATTGATATCAACAACGTTCTCCTTCTACTAGGCCTGTCGGCACCAACTTAAGATAATCGAACTTTTCTTTCACGTTTTAGAAATCAAAATTTCAAGATGAAAACTTCTTTTTGGTTTCTTGAACAAGGGGCGGTTTTTTTTTTTTAAGGGTTGAAGATATTTTTCTTTTGAGTGTAATCTTAATGATTTCATAAATCGTTAATCATTTCCTCTAATATCTATATCTTATATATATATATAGATAGTTATGGAAAGAGTTAAAATCTTACCATTACTCACTCAAAGATTCCTACTAGGAAAATAACTCTTCTCTCTCTTACCTTAAGGACCCGTTTGTTTGTACCAAGGAAATTAATTGAATTCCTTTTCAAATGTTTGGTAATAGCAAAGAATGGATTACATAATTAAAGAGTTCACAAAAATAGCCCCACTCATATATTAAATAAAAATCAATTTAAAGCAGCATTTATTATGTAGTATTATTAAAAATATATTGATTTAAAAAAATATGTATAATATATCAATTAATAATTTATATATTATATCATATAATATAATTAATATATAGTCAAAATTAAAAAACATAAAAGAATTTAGTGTTAGAGGAGAGTCGTATATAGTTGCAGCTATATATATATATCATAATAATCCAAGAATGTAACTATCACAAAAAATGTTGTGTGATAATAGTTATAAATACGTTAACACTTTCAAAAGCAATAACAAAATTAAGCGTACAATTTGGAATGAATATGCTATGAGCATAAGCTTTGGATTTGGCACGTAAATTGACATATAAACTATATACATATTTTCAAATCAATTCATATTTAAACAACATTCTATATTATTTCAGTAGATTCAACTAGTAGGTAAATGAACGTGATAATTTAATATTTGATTTAAGCAGTTGAAGAAGGAAAAGAACGCAAGAAACAAAAAAACAATGGCTATGGGAGAGAAATATTTGTAGGGAGAAGAATAAAACTATCATAATTAAGAAAGAATATATGGGTAATGATGGATTTTTTATTTTTAGTATCAAATCCCTCAGGAAAGGAATCATAATACCATAGAAAAATTGGGTTTCACATTCCCATATTTTCACGGTTTGTTGGGATATATTTCCTTTCCCAAATTTCAAAAAAATTGCTCAAACATTATTATCTGATTCCAAGGAATTAGATTGCCAAATAATATGCCATTCTCGAGTAAACAAACGGGTCTTAAGAGAGTTATTAATTAAATACAACTTTTGTAAATAATTAAAACATACATAAATATATTTATACATAAAATTTCAAAAATTACATATATAAATATATAATTTTTTATTTTTATTTATTAATAAATATATAATATATATTTACATAGTAAATAATGAATTTCTACAATTAGAAATTTCATAAATGCCAACTTTTCCTTTTTCTTGAATCTAGTAATCAATTTCCATTAGATTCAATTCTATAATTAATCATGATATTTTTTAATTAATTAATTCTGAATTAATTAATGAAATATCATCTAATTAGTTCATAGTTTCTATTTTGGGAAACAATTTCCAAAATACAATGTGAATGAATTCGTTCTAATTTATTAAGTTCAAATGTAAATTATTGGGAGCCGTGGTTGAAGACCTATGTATATGCAACTTCAAGCTCCAATAGACCGAATAATTGATCAACTCTTTAATATTATTAATTCAATCTATTAAACTCCAAGTGACTCTACTAAAGACTTGGAATTGAACTCTTATCATTACAATATATTTTACTCAAAAGATCAAGATAGCCCATTGATATAATTACTACATGCAATTTGATCCTCCAATAATTGATTTGTAATAAGAGCCAAGCGTAATTACCGTTTTGCCCATCTAATTACTTTTTTTATCCTTAAGTTCCATTAGTTCACTAGTGATCAATTTAATTTATGAACTTATTCGTAAATCAGAGCGCTTTACTGTTCAGTTCCAGAACTAACACTTAAGAGAATCAATATTCGAGCTTCTCGCAAGAAGGGTTGGATTCCATATTTAGAATACATTTCCATCCATTTATTTCAACGGATCTTCAAGACATAAGTTTAGGCTTGACATGGTTACGGACCATTACCTATTGAGTCAAAAGAACTCGTTAACATAAGCAGAAGTTTATGCGTACTCAGGATTTAGATCAATTCACATATGATCATCGATTGACATGTTCTAGAATATTAATATCAACGGTATCTTATTTATGATTCTAGATCATGTCTAGTCCAGTCCTATGTAACCGAATTACACAAAGTACCTCCACCTTCGATGTCTCTACATCAGTAATTTGGATCAAGATTACTACATTGTTAATTTTTTGTGAACCGTACTAGCAGTGTTTAGTTAAAGATCTCAACTTTAACTCACTATGGACTTTTTAGTCTATTAACAATAATTTTAATCCTCTAGTATAACATGTATACTTAAGTTACAATCTCTTTAGTATACTTCGAATTTTCTGATGTTTATATTATGCAATAAATGCATAATCGAAATGATTATATGAAAATGAATTTTAAATTTATTAATTCAATTAAAAAATGTACAAATACACGTTTTAAAAGCACTGTACCTAACAAATATGTCTAATAAATATATTGGTTTTGTTAATGATTTATTTAATACCATATATATATACAAAAAAATTCCTAGATTTTGTTTATGATCTCAAAGACCAGATTTTTACAATAATTTTCCATATCTAATTCGTGTTCAAATAAAAAAAATCGTTTCCTTTTAAGTACAATAAGATTAATGCTTAAAGCAATTGTTATGGTGTCATTGTCATTTAAGGCCATTTTCTCTTTTTACTTTATTTTGCACAAGGGGTCTATTTTGATGGGTTTTGGCTCGGTTTCGTGGGTCTCTGTTTAAAAAATTTGTTTGGATAGTTTCGATGAAACATTTGAGACCTCATTTGGATAAGTTTTGGCTGTTGGGTTTTATAGTTTGAATAAGTTGAAACCCACTTGAATTGAGTTTGGATGTTGGGATTTAGGGAAAAAAGTAGGTGGTAGGTGTCAAATCAATGTATTTTTTACTGAGATTTGGGAGAAAAAGTAGGCGATAAGCATTAAATCAATGTTTTATAGGATTAAAGAGTTTGAGTGTGAGTTTCTAAATATATTTTTGATGATTTTATTGGTTTGACAAAAACTCATGTGAAAGAATTTTGGCTTACCCACGAGACCGTGCCAAGATCTATACACATTCACACCCAAGACGATTTTATTAATCCTATTCCATAGAGTCAGCAATTAAAAAAATCTCCTCCTACTTGAAACTTCAAATTAAATCTCTCTCCTCCTCTCCAATCTCACTCATTCTCTCCAATTTCCATTATTTTTTATTTTTTATCGGTACTCCTATTTGTGTATGTCCTTTTCTTGCTTGTCTTTCCCAACATGGGGCTCCAAAGTCTTTTTCTCAGCCCAATTCAACCATGGCTCTATCCCACCACCAGTAACCCTTTTTCTTCAATATAAAATATATATAAAGAAAGAAGCTATATGCATATAAAGCTAGATTTGATGTTAAAACTTAATAAATATCGGTTTTCAAAGTGGGGACATGTGAATTTTTCGTCGATGCACTGATTTGGGAGGAGGGATTTCTTTAGGTTTTTGGGGAGTCGCAGTTGTGAGACACTGAGGATACTATTTAAAACAAAAAAAAAAAAAAAAAGCATTTCAGAAGAAGAAAGGGGGTTTACAAAAAAAAAAAAAATTAAAATTAATAATAATTGGGATTTGGGTAAAGTGGACATCAAAGAAAGGGGGGAAATGATGTCTTCAGGAATAAATTTGGTGATGACAGTAATTGGATTTGCAGTGAGTACTATGTTCATAGTGTTCGTGTGTACAAGACTAATTTGTGCTCGAATTCATTTGAATTCATCAAGGCGGTCTTTTGCCAGAGCATCTAGATCTGATCTTAGCATTGTAAGTATAATTTTTGATAATTTATCATACTTATAAATCTGTTTTTTTTCTTTCTATTTTTTTTAATTGTTGCAGATTTGCAGGTAACTTGTTTTCCATGTCAAGCTTGTATTTGTTGACCAAAATCTAATTAAGTGGTCATGTCTGTTTTTCACAAAGCAGTTAGGCAGTTTGACTGATGCTCAATTATGTTTTAATTTAATCTGGTCTTTTGATGTAATTGTTTCCTAATTAGTTTCTAAATATGACAATCTTGGATGAAATGTCACTTGTTCTTTTTTGTATATACTTATGATTGATTTCCTCTTGATTGAAACCCTCTTGATTTAGATCTTTGACAGTGTTATGAAAGTGTGTATTCTTTTGTTTTATTCTCTTTTCAATGGGTTTTCTTTCCTTTACTTGTATGTTGTCTCATTCTATGTTTGAGAATCTTGTTTTCTCTACAGATCACTTCAAACTCTTAAAATCTGAAGGTGTGTTTAAACTTTTGTCGTTTTTTTAACAGTTGGAGAGGGGTCTTCATGGTCTTGAGCCTCTTGTGCTGGCCAACTTTCCTACAAAGAAATATAGAGAATTGTGTTTGTCCTCAAAAGAAAATGCTCAGTAAGTTTATTTCCTTTCATTTCAGTTCCTCTCTCTATCTCGCTCCCTTCTTCTCCTATGAGAATCGAGTTCTAGTTACTTAGAAAGATTCTTATTTCTTTGAAGAGTGTGGCTTAATTTGCTTAAGAACCATATAGATTGACACCTGCAATTCTGTGGAGGTAAAATGTTTGGATATTGCACATTAGTTCTTTGTGTGTGTTGTAGAGAAATAGCGATTAAATGGTTAAGTTAAAACAAGACAATACAATAGAATCTCATTTATTCAGATTCACCTTTTCACTTGCATAGTTTCTTGAAAAAAATATTGCCAACTATGGATTGTATAATTCAGAGTTGTAGTTACAGCAATCTTCAGTTCTTACAACCCCAAACATATATCTATTCATCTAAAGAATGTTGCTTAGTTGATGTCGAGATTTTAGTGGTATACTGAATATAGTTTCTAACTAATTCAATCAGAAGGTAGATGAGAACCCCCCGTGATAATCATGATGTTCAATTTACCCTTTAATTCTTTCGACCGGAGAGTGTAACTCACTTGCCGAAATTAAGAGTGGGCATGATTTTTTGTAACATAGGGGGTAAAATGCAACATTTATCATAACACGGGGAGGGGGGGGGGGGGGTAAATTGCAACATTTATTATAACACAGGGGGTAAAGTGCCACATATAAGAAGGGTAGTTTAGTCAATTCATATTTTTTTAAGTTTAAAATGTCGAGATAGTGTGTGAAACTTCTATAAGATTATAGGGGGGTAAATTGCTTTTTTTCAAATTCCAGGAAGGTAAGTTGAACATTATGCATATCACAAGGAGGTAAATTGCCATTAACTCGAAGGTAGATGAACAATGCTAATGCTTGAAGTGTCACACTGTTTTGTTACACCATGGGGGGGTAAATTGCTCTTTTTTCAAATTACAGGGAGGTAAGTTGAACATTATGCATATCACAAGGAGGTAAATTGCCATTAACTCGAAGGTAGATGAACAATTCTAATGCTTGAAGTGTAACACTGTTTTGTTTAGGGCAGCAATTTATCTGCCACGAAAAAAATCTTGTTAGAGGCTCAGAGATTTACTCAATCCTAATGGACAAAATACTATTGATAGCTCCAGGTCTGCAAACAATATTTGGTTCCAAGAAGCTCAAGCTTCTGTATAAACCGACTTTGGCCTACTTGACCACAAGTTTACTTTGTTAATGTTTTGAAAATTGAACTTATTGTAGTAACATAGTTAAGTACTCTTTTAGAATTAAGCACGAGCTGAAGAGCGGGTGAAGTGAAGATAAAAAGAGTACGTTGTCTAACAGTTCTTAACAAATGTATGACTTATACAACAACAAAAAAGGGTTTAACTTAGTTCCATTTTCCTTTTAACAAATATGTTATATATTGGTTGTTAATGTTGAGTATAAAATAAAAAATCGTGGTGAGCCAGGAAATGAAGGAAACTTTAATTGTTTCCCTGTTTATTAGCATTTTATGTAGTTTTTTAGGATGAATTAATTTTGTTTGCTTCTTATCAAAGCCACAATATTTTGTCTACTGGTTGGTTTATTATACTACTTTGTGGAATTGTGATCCTTTTTGTTCTGTACCATAATATCCTTTAAGTAGATTGAGTTCTAGACTGCTAGTTGTGTTTCCCCATTTCGTATAAATCAATTGACCATAAAACTATTTTACCCGAAAAAGTCTAGAGTTTCCGAAATAATTGGAAAGCACTTGGTGCAAAGCTATTTTAGTTATACAGGGTGTGACACCGAGACACTCATCCCTGAAAAATGATGCTTTATGTTTTTTATGCTCAAGTGATGCGCTACTTGTATTCTACTTAGTGAAATACAAAACACCTCTTATGTTACTTTAACTGATAGAAACCCCCATGTTATTTTTATTAGCAAAAAACCCTGCGTTAACAAGTCAAAGATATTTACCCCTCCGAGGCCGCAATGTGTTTTAACTCTATGTTTGAGTATTCTTCATGATTTGCAAGGGAAGTGGCAAATATACTCCTATAGATGTTTCTTTTTTGAAATAAAATGCAAAAACACAATTGTTCACTTAAAAATCGGCAATACCCCCTTATAAACTTAAAAAATTAGCAATAACCCCCCTGTAAACTTAAAAAATTGGCAATAACCCCCTGTGCTCAATTCTTAATTTTCAAATAGGTGCATGGAGCTAATTAGATGATAATATGGGGTTATTTGCTAATAAAATTAACACAGTTTTCTCTCAACAAAGCAAAAAACTGGTTCTGTTATCATTTTATTTCAGTTTTCTGTTTTTTCTTTCTAATATTTGCTTGATCAATTTACTTTTACAATTTTCCGTTGCAGAATCTTTTGTTGTGTCAAACTATCAATGTCTTAATTTGTTTGAAGTAGTTTAACATAAAAATATTATGCAACAGGTGCACTGTATGCTTGGCTGAGTACCATGGGGAAGACAATTTGCGTATTCTTCCAATTTGTGGACATTCCTTTCACGCAACTTGTATAGACATATGGCTCCAACAGCACTCGACATGTCCAGTATGTCGAATTTCTCTCCGCGAGATTCCCGAAAGAAAGTGGTTTATGCAACCAATGTTCAGCTCAGCTGTTCGATCCCAGTATAGTATGCAATCAATCAACGCAAATTATTATTGTCATTGCATGGCTAGCGGCCACAGACGTGGTACATCAACAAGATCCCAAGACAACAACCAAATTATTATGGAATCCGAAAGGGATATTAGTAACAGCAACTCTATCTCCATCGATGATCGTAATCAAGTCAGGAAAGATTCTGCTAATACAAGAGTAGAGTGTCCATCGAATCAATGAGCTTCTCCAACCACAAAAAGTTGGTAAAAATGCATTTTTAGGCCTTTAACTTTACTAATTGGCTATTTTGGGACAGTTTTTTTTTTTCCAGTGTCCTTTTCAACTTTTTAGTGTTTGCAATATTAGGATATTTGACTGCAATTTTGGTCCTTTTTAGTTGTTGCAATTTTAGGACATTTGATAGAAATATCGGTATGTTGTTCCGGAAATTCAAAAGGTTAAGGGACCAAAATAGCGGCTAAATGTCCTAAAGTTGCAAACTAAGTTCAAGGAATTACAGTCAACAGTCTTAGAATTGCAAATAATGAAAAGTGAAAGGATCAAGATTACTTACCTAAAAGAAATTGTCCCGAAACCGCTAGCCATTAAAGGTTAAAGAATTGAAAATGCATTGTTGCCCAGAGAAGTTGGTACCTGCCTTGGTCTTTTGGCTTTCTGTAAATATGAAATTAGTGATTTAATTTTTACCTTTGTGTTACAGTTTTTCCTAGTCGACACATTTCTTAGTTTAGTTAGAAACCTATGTAATATAGTTACTGCATGTTTCAGGGAACGCGGTAAACTTTCAGGAGATCTATGTTTGCCTCTATCATGTTTCACAAAGTAGTCTTTGGAACTAATTAGCATGACACGTGATTTTTCATGTATTTTTAAATGCAGAAACATGCACGGAAAATAGCTTAATTCCACCTTGCACCACAAAAATAGGTTAGTTTACCACTTTGCACCCTCGAAAATTAATTATTCCGTTTTGCACCTTGAAAACACATTTATGACTTCACTTTGCATCCTCCGCATCTTCAACAATCTTAATGTCATCGGAAAGGTCATTTCGAACTGTTAAGCAAGGGCATGTTTGGCTGTAAAGAAAAAATTCCTTCTATTTTCTACTGAACATGCCACTTTTTCTTTCAATTGATTTTTTGAAGGAGTCTGAAATCATTTTCATCTATTTAAACAACAAATTATTTATTATTATTTTCTTGCTTAATAACCAACAAAATCACATAGAGCAAGTGTCAATAAGAAATTCTTCCTGAAAACATTATTTCTTGTTTCGTTGAACGGTATGACCCATTTGCCTACGAAATTATTCCTGGTATGAGGTTTAAATAACAAATAACATTTTCACGCCAACAATCAATGATAGAAAAATGGCGTGTTTAATAGAAAATAAAGGGAACATATTCTTAATTCCCAAGCATGTCCTTGCTTAAAAGTTCGAAATGACTTTTTCGACTACATTAAGGTGGTTGAATATATTGGAGTGTAATGTGAAATCATTTTGGTGTTTTGAAGGTGTAAAGTGGAATAGTTGATTTTTTAGGGTACAAAATGATAAAATAACCTATTTCCGGAATGCAAATAGAATTAAGCCCAAGGAAAATAGAGTGCTAACATGTATGGAATGAGATTGGTTGGGTTTGGTTTCACCCAAATCGATCATACCCCATTACATAAAGTGTTTGAAGAGGTTTCAACTTAAATTCAAATTTCAATCCAAAAAAATTTATTTTGAGACATATAAAGTTATTGATTTGACACATACCATCTACTTTTTATACATATAAAGTTATTGATTTGACACATGCCATGTACTTTTTACATATATAAAGTTATTGATTTGACATCTACTACCCACTGTTCTCCCTCAAACCAGTACAACCAACTTTGAATCCAAATGAAATCTCAAATTTTCAAAATCCACTAACTATTATTCAATAATAATTTACAATCTCAATATTCCATTGAAACTATTATCAAAATCGAGTTTTAAAAGTTTCGTCAAAATTTTAAAACCACTTATTGAAATTAATTCGAGACCAAATTCAATTAAACTACTTCCATATTAACCATAGGTGACCCTCTAGCCCAAAGTGGGCTGCCGTATGAGTGATGGTGTCAACTGTCAAGTCAGCTTTACAAGATATTAACATTTGGCTGCATTCCTCTTGCAGAGTGAAAATAAGCTTAATGGGATGCAGTACATGTGCAGCACATGTAACAAAAACCGATATATAATTGGGTTAAGTTTATAGAATTTTTGGTACAACACACCTCAAAATCTATCATAAAAATAAAAAAGAATTACCCAAAATTTTATAAAGAGTATTTTGTTTTGATATTCAATCAACGTTGGATTAGTCTCAACATGAAATATATTTAAGCAAGAAAATTCAAAATAGTGATAATTTTACAAGGACTGAACAACATGGAAAACATCTGAATGGCGAGCAAGGGAATTCAAATTAGTGTACTTTATACAAGATGAGAACTTATAATTCCAAAATGTTACTATGTGGGCTCTGTTGTCTTTCCTTTACTAGATATTGATACGTCTTTATGATAAATGTTGAACATGACATATTTACGTGGGAAGGATCTCTATCATAGACCTATTGATTATTGTGCAAAATCTAAATTTGTTCGCCCAAACATTCACTTGGGGGCAATGTTGTTAAAACTGGACCTGACCGGTCGATTCGATAGATTCGACCGCGAATCAAAGGCCCGTCAGATCCGGTTAATCCCCTAAAACCACTGAACTTAAAAACCAGTCTGAACCGGCGAACCGGTTTGGACATCGGTTCAATGCAGTTCTGATTTTTTTCTTTTCGATTTTTTGATTTTTTTTAATATTAAAAATAAATTGAAAATTTTGTAGAAGGAGGGATTTGAACACCTGGCCTCTTAAATAAATCATAACATCCTTACATTTCAGCTATATCATTTTTGTTTAACTTTTAGTATAGAAATTTATAAATTATAGAAAATTTGTAACCAATTTATTTAGGAATTAGATTATGATAATCAGTTCAAATTAATATTTTACACATTATCAATGAAATTAAAACTAATTTTAGTTTTATGAAATAATTTTTTATTAAAAGTTTTTCTATAAGATATTTCTTTCCAACTATATTATTTTTAGGATAAAGAGTGTTAAAGTTTGAAAGTCAAATCGATATATTATGCAAATTTGATTTTGAATATTTGACTTGTATACATAATCAAATTTTAAAATTTATTAATATCTTAGTTTGTTGTATTTTTAACTTACACTTTTATATTTTGAATTAAATAAATATTTATATTTATATGAGTTTACTAATTAGTATCATATTACCGTTATGATATAAGTTAGATAAATATTATATGGTTTAATTTAAATATATTCTAAGTTTTTGTATATTTTTAATCAATTGTAGGATAATTTTTAAATTTTATGCATATTGTATATACTTTAAAATTAAATATATCTATTATATAATTATGACGTCATCCGTCCGAAATGTGGTCCGACCAGTTCAACCAGTAGAACCAGTAGCAAGTCCGCTCACTGGTTCATTGTCCGGTTCAATTATGAAAATATTTCTTGGAGGATGGATATCATGTGACATTAAAATGAAATATGAAAATGTGATATATGATCATTTGCTAGAGTTACGTGAACTGCCTTCACACCCCTAGACATGATATAATTTGTTCATATGATACAATAAATATTTAGAAAAATGAAATTTATTCGAACAATATCATAAGTAAAATTTCTTGTTATATTTTTTTTTTTAATTTACATTTTTACAAAGCATATATATTATAAAAATAAATAAGAAGAATGTTGGATTTCAATGGGTGTTAACCCAATTTGATTGAGTCCAATTGGAGTTAAGCCCGTGAACTATAAATGAATGAAACTTGGAAGAGAGGAAAAATATCTCCATCCCATAGGGTAAAGAAGATTTTGCTATTTATAATGCAAAAAATTGTTCTAAAAGTTGGGCCTCTTGGGGGTACCAAGTTTTATAAAGGAAGAGGACCTACATGACCATGAGTTCACCACACGTGGCCGACCAATAGGCTCAGTCCGGTCTCGGGCTCGAGTTTGGGCCTCTAAAGATATTAATTTTTTAAAGAAAATTTAATTAACTTTTTGGCCCAAAATAAAAAAGCCCAATAATTAAATCCATATCAAATAGATCCGCGTGGCAGATCCAATTGGCCGAGTAAGATCCGCAACTGACCCGGTTCTTGTGATGAGATCCGCACGTCATTTTTTAAATGAATTATTGTGTCGAACCGAATCGATTGCACTTGTTCGGACCAAAGCATTGCTTCTTTGTTTTTGCAAGCATCAGTCGATTTATTTCTGTTTCAAAATTTTGCAGTAAGTGTGTTGTTATTAAATTTTTATTTTGTTTGTTTTGCGAGAATAAACTATACTAAGATTATAATTAGAGTTAATTATAAATAATTATTTTGTGAGAATAATTTACTATAGTTTTTGAATTATAGTACTTAGACATATAAAGTATTTATAATATTTTATATACACATATTATTTTAAACATAAACAACAATCTTAAGACAATATCTAATATGTTTAATTCATCTGTGTAGATGGCAACAAACAGTACAGTCTGTTGCTCCGCCAACAGTACCACCATTTAAGTTCAAATGGACTGATTTTGCGACATGGCTAGACAAGATGTACTTCTACATCACATCGTTGAGCATGGCTAGGTTTCTCACTGAGGATGTACGTAAACCAAAAGAGGGAGCCACTTCGGAGAAACTCGAGGAAATGACCCTTGTGATCAAAGCTTGGAATCACTCGGACTTCATGTGCCAAAACTACATCCTTAGCTATTTGGATAAAACTTTGTACAAGATTTATAGTCCCATAAAGACTATTAAACTCTTGTGGGAAAGTTTACCAAAAAGTTTAGGACTGAAGATGCGGGTTACATAAAGTTGTTGGTGGATAAGTTCCAATTTTATCGAATGGTGGACAACAAAACTGTGAATGAACAAGTCATTGATCTTCAGATGATGATTCATGACATTCAGGCCGAAGGACATGAACTTAGTGAGTCCTATTTGGTTGCTTCCATTATTGGAAAGCTTCATTCTGGTTGGATGGGGTTCAAGCATCACCTCAGGCACAAGAAATCTGTAGTCACATAATATTTGAAAATCGAAGAAAATAATCAGTGTACTGATAAAGGCGGCAGTAACTATGTGGCTATGCCTCAGTCCGAGGGGGCTAAGGTTCATGTTAGAAAAGCAAGATGATTCTGCTCAGATTCGTATAGGTCGAAATAAGCTAGAAAGAATAATAAAGTGCAAGCAATAACGATGTAGTGAATATTCCGATCTCAATATGAGTGATTTTACAAGGTCTGTCCGAGTATTACAGGGTATCGTATACTACAAGCTAAACACAGGAAATCCGATCAACCAGTCCGAGCTATAATGCCTAGAAATGCGTGCCCTATGTCATGAAATGTACTTTGTTTATATAGGTATATGATGGAGCTAGGTAATCCTTCCACACCAGAGTATGCCTCGGCCCATAGCCCAGGTCATGAGTCAGGCCCGAGATGAGCTCGAAGATGCCACGTTTGGAGACATGTTTGTGAGCTATGCGAAGTCTTGAGATCGGAATCCATTGTCTTTTTAGGTCGGAATATGGTACCGAGCAGAGCGGTATTTCCTGCTTTGGCGACTATGAAATATCCCTTATCAGTACCCCCCACTTCTCGAGAGTAAGCGTAGGTGAAGCTCGGAGAAGTAAATCCAAGATTGGTCATTCACGTGCATCGAATATGCCTCGTTAAAAACCTTGTTAGAAAACCCAGTGGAAATAACCTAACAAGGAAAAAAGAGCACATATCCACAGGATGAAGTGATTGATAGTTTGTGAGAAAGTTATTAACTCAAAGAGCTAACAACTAAGTAATTAACAGCTGAGTTAATGGATAAGTTTTGATGATAACAAAAGTTAAGTAAGAAAAGCTAAGTTAGAATCAGAAACCTAGTCAAAATAGCTATAAAGTGAAACAACTAAGTTGACCAAAATTAGACAAATAAATACTGAGAAAATATTAAAGTATCGTATTTATTTAATGTTTTATTAAACTAATCAATCTAATTTTGATTGATTAACAGAAGGAAAATTCATCAACAACTATGTTCAAGTGAAGATTTCATAAAATCAGCTGAGTCAGAAGACATCAGCAGAGCAAAGACTTCACAAAGGAACAGGCGAAGTACTTCAGGCAAACAAACAAGTGACCTTGATCAGCCAAGTACAAATCAGCTGACTAGTATAGGACCTAAGTCTGTAGAAGACTCAAACGGGAAACAATCATCCAAGTGTCTACATCAGAGGATCAGCCAAGTCAATTTGAATATTGAAGAAGACAAATAAAGACCTCGATCAACAGTGTTCCTTTAATGTACCTGACAGTCGTACAAACAGAGTGCAGAGCCTGCAAATATAGCCTTTTGAAGTTGGTGAAAATGGACAAGGGTGTTCCAGGAATTAGGGAAAGTTTCAACGGCCTCAATCTCAGTTGTTGGTCCCAAGTGGTTAGATGAGATCTAGAAGAGGGGGGGGGGGGGGGGGGGGGGGGGGGGGGGGAGAGGAGGGTGAATAGACCTCTGTTCCTTCAAAAAATTTCTCTAACTTTCTTTCATCAGAGTAAGCTGATCTAACTTATGAGTCTAGTTAGCTGTTTTGCACTTAGCTTATTCAGTGTAAATTGACCACTCGTTTGATTTTACTTATCTGTTTAAGATGTAATCATAGTTTTAAAACTTGTATGCAGCGGATTTTCTCAAGTACGTTTTTCAAACAAGTTTATCTTTAAAAGTTTTACCCCAATTTTTGTAGACCCCCTTTTTAAAAGCTTTGTCTTTTAAAGTGTTTGTTTGCTTTATAAAAGTATGCAAGGATAAAAGCCAATGATCAAACACATGAATTTTTATAGTGGTTATATAGACAAGAAGTCTTTTAGTCCACTCTTCTAAATCATGAAGATTTAGGTTCCACTAGAAACACTAAGTAACTAGTACAACACTACTTGCGCTTTTACAACAAATGAATAAGCCACAAGTTCACTATAGGAAATCATAAAGAAAACATATACTCTGAAGTAATATCACTCACTTAGATGGATATTAACTTCTCACAACTCTCAAAGTTGTAGAAACTACTCAGATTTAAGTTTTGGATTGTTTCTTCGACTCGGCTTTGTCAACAGATGACTCGGCTGATAGTGTTATGTTCTTGAGTTTTTGAGACGTAGAAAGATTTGATTGTTCACAACTCTCACTAGTTGTGTTTTCTAACTCTTGAATGTAGAACTATTTATACTGGTTGTTTAAATTCTGCCCGTTGAAGTGAGACATATTCAAAATTTTCCTCGAGCTTTGCTCCTTTTCTCTGGACGGCTCCCTGCAATGGTTCAATGTACAGTCTGCTGTACGAATCTATCAGTCGCATTTAATGCACCATGCTAGTACGAGGTTTTCCTTCAATCATTGTCATTAATGCCCTTCTCATACATCATTTATTACTTCAAGTGCACTGTTACCGTTGGAATGACTTTCTGATCTCTTCCACTCTACTGATCGAATCTACTCTGTTGATGAACACTTTGCTGATTCAAATCGAACTCATCTGATTTGACTTTGCTGAAATCCACCAGTCTGATTTCAAACTCAGCAACAGATCAGTAATCTTCTGGACCGAAATTCAATCTTCTAATTTTACTTGTCTTCTCGATTGAACATTTTCAGAGGTTTGCTAAGCTTCCATTACTTAGCTGATGACTTCTGGAAATAATCAAAACCTCCCTTCACTTTTTTATCTTCATCCAACAATTTTTCCCTTTTTGATGATGACAAAACTTCATCTAAGTACCTGTCCTAACTTCAGTTAAGTCTTCACACAAAATTTCTGAGATAGAAATTAAGTTGGATAACTTGTAATCTTTTATTGATATAAAACTTGTTACATTTTACAACATATTACAAAGAATGAAGATTTGTTTTTTTTTTTTTGCAAAAGATAGAAAATTACGAAGAGTGCAAAAAGAAAAGTAGAAGGTTCTTCAGTCTTCAGCTTCTTCTTCTTCTTCATCTTCTCCACTAGAGAAATCCAGTGCTAATTTCTTGACTTTTTCTAACTTTTCTTCCTTTTCAGCAGCCTCGAATCTAGCTCTTAATTCCTCTATTCTCTTGACTTTTCGGAATGGGTCTAGCTGTTCTTCAGCAGAATCCTTGTCAGCAGGAATTTCCTTGTCATCTTTTGCTACATCCTTGGGTTATTTTTCCTCTTCAGACTCAACTTCATTTTCAACATCTTCAGCAGCTTTAGGCTCTTCAGTAGGCTTATCAGAGGCCTCTTCAGCAACCTTAGTTTTAACTTCCTCCTTTTGTGACAAGTAGAAGGTTCTGCAGTCTTCAGAAGGGTAAAGAAGTGAAGTCCACTTTCAAAAGCAAGAAGCACCAATCTTCAATCAGAATTTTGGAGTTGTTACATATGGATTTGTTTGGCCCTATTGATCCTATCAACAATGGTGGAAAGAAATACTACCTAGCTGTTGTGGATGATTATTCAAGATTTACTTGGGTGATGATGAGGGATATTTAGTATGTTCTATTCTAGGAAATACCCCGCTCGAGATCGACCTGGATTCCGACCAGGAAGGCTGTTCTCCAACCTACAGAACTCACTTAGCGATCAAGCCAGATTGGTAGCACAAGGTCCTTTTTCCGATCTACTTCTCTCCTCGGAATCACTGTGGGCCCGACCCACAGACCAGGACAGCTAGCCGAGACATATTCCCCTGCGGAGGGTCTAACTAGCTCATCACTGTTCCTATATATACCCAGCGCATTTATGACATCAACAACGGCACATTTCCCTAGGTGATCCCAGTTCGGACGTAGAGATCGGAATAGGACTAGCTTGCTTTCTTTTGTATTTGTCTAACTAGTTGTACGACATCCTGTAACGCTCGAATATACCTACTTTGTAACTTGTGATTGGAACGGAATATCAATACATATCATTTATACACTCGATCTAAATTATTGTTTTTGCTCGACTTTCCTAATTAACCTCGCACGAAAAAGAGCATAATCAATTGGCGCCCACCGTGGGGTCTATCCGAGTGTTAGATCGAAAAAATGCCTACTACTAGGAAATACACGTACAATCGTGGCGAGCCGTCACACGCAGTTGGAGCTCAACAATCTGTAAACAATGAACCTAGCGATCAATCCCGAGCGGCCCACCAGTCGGAAACGCCGCCGCTCGACCCGCCTAACGACTTGCCTATACATACGACAGTGGCTGATCTACGATCTATTATTGGCACTATGTGTAGAGAATTCTTGAACACGGAGCGAGGAGATCGTGAAACCTTACCTGGCCAACAGCCCCCGGTTGACCAACCTACAGCTCGTGCTCTCGTTTCTAACCAGCAAAGGGAAAGGAGCATTCGCCGATCTGCTATGGCTGCTCCGTCCGATAACCCTCCCCGAGCAGCCCGAGCTAGAATCGTTGTCCGCTCAGGGCAACCGTCTAGAACCGTTCGAGATCTGGAAGATTCTGTAGTCGGAGAAAGCCAGCCCGAAGCTGCGGATAAGTTAAAGAAGCCGGTTTACCGAAAAGTGACCGACGCTGATTTAGAGAAAATCTTGCAGGAGAGAGTTGTTAAGGAGTTGAAGAAGGAGATGCTGGTTAAGGAAACCCGACCCGCAGATGTTAGGGCTCGGCGAGCTGAAGCTAAGGAGGATGGGGCTGTGATTCTCGAGGAGGGTCGAGATAAGGAGATGAGTACGAATATCATGCGATGTTCACCTTTTTGCCAAGAGATTAGAGAAGCTCGAGGTACTAAAACTGTTCCGACGAGGTTACCGAGGTATACTGGAACTACTGATCCAGGAGAGCACATTAATAGTTTCATAAATGTGTTGAATTTGTATGGGCACTCAGAAGACTTCTGTTGCAAAATCATGGTCACCACCTTCGAAGCAATTGCCTTGGACTGGTTTTGAAAGTTGCCTCCGAATTCTATTTTCTCTTTCGATGAGTTATGCGATAAATTAAAGCACCAATTTGCGAGTCAGAGGAAACAAAGGTTACCAGCCAACCATTTGGGAACAGTGAAGCAGCTAGAAGGTGAAACACTAAGGCAATGGCTGGCTAGGTTTAGTATCGAGCTTCTGAAGGTCTATACCCCTCAGATTGAGTTTTTATCATCACTGATGTTCGAGCTAACCCGAAATACCCAGTTCGGTAACGCTCTTTGCCGAAAGCAACCAAAATCTTTCGAGCGAATCATGGAAATAGCTGAGAAATATATGATTCAGGAGGAAATGAACAAGCTGAAAAACGCTCAGAATCCCAGGCCCCAGGTCGGAAAGAAACCTGACAGGGCCGCTATCCCTAAGCCAAGTGATTACGGAGGGTCAAACGCGCAGCGAAGAGGCTCGGTTTGGCAGAGAATTAACGTCTATAAACCTCAGGCTCGGACCCACAGATCTAATGTCTACGGCCGACCTGCTTCTCCAGAAATGGCTCCAAGGAGGGAATCTGAAAAAACTAGCTTCACTAAGCTGAATACCTCGAGGGACGAAATACTCACCGTGCTCGAGGAAAAGAACTTTGTCCCAGAGGCTCGGTGTATCACCCAAGCCAGGCCGGGACGATGAATAATGATAAGTACTACAGGTACCATAGGGCTCGGGGACATAGTACCGAGGATTGTTTCCAGTTGAAACAGGAAATTGAGAAGTTGATTGCTCAAGGAAAGTTAAAAGAGTATGTTAGAAGGGGTAACCCCAACCATCGGTTCAGATCGAGGAGTCCACGGAATTTTTCTGAATAACACCGTAATGATCAGCATCAGCTCGAGGAGCAGACGAACGGGTAATAAACGTGATCGCTGGCGGACCTGCTGGAGGAGATAGCAGGAAATGACAGAGAGGTCAATAAAGACAGATGTCTCGACCGGAAAGGAGATTATGTCCTTGGAGTCAGGACCATCGATGAGTCAGGCCATTAGTTTTACGGAGGTTGATAGGCCGCGCGAGGTGACTTGGGACACTAATGAAGATGACCCTGACTTCTCGATGGTTTTGACCCTCAAAATTGCCAACTTCGAGGTTAAGAGAGTACTGATCGACAATGGCAGCTCGGCAAACATAATTTCCTCCGAAGCCCTGGATCGAATGAATTTGCAGCATCCACATCTGGACCGGGTATCTACTCCGCTTATTGGATTTGGTGGTTCGGAAATTGTCCCCCTCGGAACCATCCTTTTGAGCACCACCTTGGGAAGAAAGCCAAAGGATGTAACAAAGATTGTTAAGTTCCTGGTTGTGAGTACCCCATTTGCCTATAATGCTATTTTGGGAAGACCGGCGCTGAACATCTTCAAAGCGGTCGTGTCGACTTACCATCAGAAGGTCAAGTTTCCCACTTTGGCAGGGGTGGGAGAGATGAGAAATGATCAGTGCATGGCATGGGCGTGTTACAACACATCCCTAACCATGAAGAAGAAAATCGAGCCTGTGTTACCCGCAAAGCGCAAGTTGGTCGATGAAAAGGTTTTTTCTGTGTCCGATCTCCCCTTACCAGATTGCGAAAAGTTATAGGGAAAAAAAGGAAAAGAGGTCGATATGAGTGTGAAGCCTCCGAATCATAAACAGGTGACGTTGGTTCCTGGCTCCCCCGAGAAATTTACCAGGATCGGGACCGAGATGAGTCAGGGAATGGAAACTATGTTGATCGAGTTTCTGAGAAATAATGCCGATGTATTTGCTTGGAGCTCCGACGACATTGTGGGGATTGACCCATGGGTAATCACTCACTCGCTGAATATCGACCCTAAGGCTAAGCCAGTTAGGCAAAAGAAGAGGAATCATGGTCGGGAAAAAGACAAGATCATTAACGCCGAAGTGGATAGATTGTTAGCCGCCGGACAAATCAAGGAGATAACTTTTACTGAATGGCTTTGCAATGTTGTGTTAGTATCTAAGGGAGAAAAGGTAGACAAAAAGTGGAGAATGTGTAATGATTTCACGGACTTGAATAAGCTATGTCCAAGAGATCCTTATCCCTTACCACGGATCGATATCCTGGTCGATTCGACCGCTGGTTTCATCTTTTTCAGCATGATGGATGCCTTCCAAGGTTTCTATCAAATCTATATGAATGAAAGGGATCAGGACAAAACCGCCTTCATTACCGAGCGCGGAGTGTATTGTTTCATAGTGATGCCTTTTGGATTGCGAAATGCAGGAGCAACGTATCAAAGACTTGTGATCATGATGTTCAAAGATTTGATCGGGGAGATCATGGAAGTGTATGTAGATGATATGCTCGTGAAGAGCATGACCGAGGAAGACCACATCAAGCACCTCGATAGGTGTTTCGGGATCTTGAGAAAGTACGGAATGAAGTTGAATCCAGCAAAGTGCACTTTTGGTGTGAGATCGGGGAAGTTTCTTGGCTACTTAGTCCACGAGCGTGGTATCGAGGCGAATCCTGAGAAAATTAGAGCTATTGCTAAGCTCAGACCGCCAAGGAAACTTTCCGAAGTGCAGAGTTTAATCGGAAAAAGTATATCTTTGAACAGATTCATATCCCGTTATGCGGATAAGAGCTTGCCTTTCTTTAAATTGTTGAGGAAATCAAAAAATTTCGAGTGGAATGAGGAGTGCGATAAAGCTTTCGAGGAGCTTAAAAACTACTTAGTCTCCCCACCAATGCTAGGGAAACCGGTCGAAAGGGAGCCTTTGTATTTATATATAGAAGTTTCAGAAGAGGCCATAAGTTCTGTTTTGGTAAGAGTTGAGAATTCCGATCACAAGCCGGTGTATTACCTAAGCAAGTTGCTCCAAGGCGCGGAGAAGAACTATTTGGAAATCGAGAAATTCGCACTAGCTCTGGTAATTGCAGCTCGGAAGCTAAGGCCTTATTTTGAGACTTATAAAATTATCGTTTTGACAAACCAGCCTTTAAGGTAGGTATTGTCAAAGCCCGAGGCCTCTGGGAGATTGATTAAGTGGGCAGTGGAATTTGGACAGTTAGAGATCGAGTACCAACCCCGAACGACAATCAAGGCACAGGTCCTTGCTGATTTTATTGCAGAGTCTAAATCGACAGGAGCGGATTCGATCGAGCAGCCAGTTCCCGAAGTTAACTTGGTGGCAAATGTTCAGGAAAAAGTTTGGTTAATGCACATCGATGGTTCATCGACTAGAGAAGGTGGAGGAGCCGGAATTCACTTTCAAGGCCCTGATGGGGAGGACCTTAGTTATGCAATTACTTTGGATTTTGTGGTAACAAACAATGATGAAAGGATAGTGTCCTGCAAGCCAATATATTTAGCTTGTATTAGGACTATCGTAAACTTTCTCTAGTATAAATGAACTAATACGCTCGTTTGTTTATAGTATGTAAATCAAACAATGGCCAACTTCATCTCTCGCGAATCACTTAAGCGATTGGATGAAATCCTTGGATCACAATAGACTATGGGACGATTCACTTCAGTATTGAGTGCAATCATGAAACAGTCTCTAAGGTCGTGATCTTAAAACACGTTCCAAGTCATAGATTCCGAACGAGACGGGGTATCGAAGGAATCGCCAAGGCTTGTATGAATATGAATGATTCACATGGAGTGAATTTGTAGCGTTTCATGAGCAAGGCATTTGATGCTAGTGCATATGAGTAGGTGGTTCGATAGGGGATCAAACGACCCGAACAGAAAAACCCATTGTGGAAGCGCATGACGCACATCGGCAATGGGATGTTTCCGAAGACTTATAATAGTGTACGATTTAGTCCTTTGACTTGAGGTGCTACGGCGAATTCGGTGCACGTGAGTACGTACTTTGATTTAGGAGCCGATCACTTAGCCTGATCGTTGTGCGATTACTTTGGGTACGTAGGATCGTGTACGCGAATGGTTAGCACTAATATGGGATCTACCGACTCAACATAGTGTGTTGAGAGAATTTCCTATACGTTCTTAGATAATAGATTCCGAGAAACCTATGATCATAGTTGGTGACGGATTTGGAAAGGGGTTTCCAAATTTAGCAGTCACACTGGAATCATTATCCAGAATTAGAAAGTATAGTTATCGAGATAATTAGAGGTGCCGATCAATTCACACACCCTAGGTCTCGATCGGGAAATTAAGTCGATAGAAGGACCGTATGTACATGGTACTTATAAGAGGTGAGGTTCACTGAGATCAATTCACCTGAAGTTGGGCCTCATGGGCTTGGGGCTAGACATCGACCATGTGGTGTGGGTACTCATGAATTAATAAGGAGATTAATTCTTGAGTGGTTAATTGAAGGTGTTCAATTAATCGGAGCCATTATAAGCTCATTAATTAAATCACGAAAGTCGTGGGCCCGCTTCCAATTGATGGTGAACCTAGAGGTTCACACACAATACAATTGGACTGCAACAAATCATATAAGGAAAGTTTGATTTAAAGAGTTAAATCAAAACTGGAGAATTAAAGTGTTAATTCTTAAGGGAGAAAAATATTAATTAGAAGTAGTCTAATTAATTAATGGAGAAGGATTAATTAATTAATTGGATTAATTAATTAAATGGGCTGAATTAATTAAAAGGGTTTAATTAATTAAAAGATGGTCTAGGTCCATTAGGAAACAAAAGGCCATAAGTAAATGGGCTTTAAGTTTCCTAGTAGGATTAGAACACATCTTGGTCAACACTCCTTATCTATATAAGGAGCTCAAGACCTCAAAAACCTAAGCCTCCATACAAGATGAGCCGCCCCCTTCTCCAAATCTGAAAATCAGCCGCCGTCCCTTCTTGTTCTTGAGGTTCGGTCGAACCCTGTGAAATTGCACAAGGTTCATGCGATTTATCTCTTCTTTCTTCCTTGCTTGATAACCTTTGAATCCTAGTTCTGAGCCTGTGGATTCAAAAGGAGTTGCTTCAATCCAGTTGGTGTGGACACCGCTAGAGGCACAACATATGGGGTGCTTCTCCGAACCAAAAGTCCTGCAGATCTGAAAGAAGACCGGAGAAAAACCACCACCGTTCCTGTGGTGAGTTAAAAATCGCTAAACACCTTATGGATGTTTTGATTTGTGTAAAAATCCTTTTCGTATGACTAGATGAATAAAGATTGCTGGTTTGGGTTATTTAAATATTTTAAATTCCGCTGCTTTTAACGTCCTGACGTTACCAATAACCCAACAGTGGTATCAGAGCTAGGTTCATTACTCTCATACGAAAAGGTCTGAATATAATTTGATTGCCTTATTGTATTGCATGTTATATTCATGTTATTGATTCTTACTTGTTATGGGTAGATCTGATTTTGGGTAAAATTGCATAAAAACATTTTGGGCCAATTTTGTATTTTTTGAAATTTGAAGGGCTGTTTTGCGATTAGCGATTTTTTTGGAAAATCTGGACTGAAATTGATATTTTACGAACTGTGTGTTTTCTGGACATAATGGAACTTTCTGGAAATTTGAATTTGGGGCTGTTTTGCAATTATCGAAAGTTTTGGGGCTGTTTTGTAAATACCGAAAATTGCAGGGGCTGAATTGCAAATTCGAATTTTTTCTGGAAATTAATTTTTTATTTCCGGTCTTCTGCCCAGTTTCAAATTTGGGGTTAATTTGTAATTTCCAAAACTTCAGGGGTCAAATAGTAATTTCCAAAAGTTGGTGGGCCGAATTGCAATTTTCAAAAGTTGAATTTTTTTTTATTCTGTTTTTGTGCATAAAATGGTTTTGTTTATCCGAATATAGATTACCTATAATTAGTAGAGACTAAAGTAAGAATCTAGAGAAATATTTTAAAGGTGTTTAAAATAATTGAAGTAAGATAGGAAACTAGTAAATGTGTTTGCTTGTTTCTTTGCTCAACGTGAATTGTTTACGTGGTTTTCGATCGAGCCGAGCCTTGACCATAGATGTGATTGGTTTATTTTGCTTTGGATTTTTGTTGGGCCTGCGAGCCTTTATTTGGGCCCTTTTGTGCCAATGTAATAGATTAGGGCTTTACATTAAATAGTTTAGGATGGAGGCCCATTACATGCAAGAAGGAAGCCCAATGGAGAATGAAGGCCAAGTATGCTTGGTTATTAATGTAATAGCCCAGGCCCATTAAGAACCCATTAGATAGACCAATTCGGCTAACATTATTGGCTCAATGATGGCCCAAACATAGGTGGCTCCCGATCGAAAACATATTGTGTTAGAAATGCATGCTAGGTTTATTTATTTATGTCTTATTTATTTATTGGTTCTATTATTTGGCTTGTATGGTGATGGGTGTTGGGATACCTCGGTTGTCAGAACAACGAAAGTGCGGAATTTAAAAATTTTTCCGAGGCACCCATCAGTCCCAAGAAATCGATCTCCATATTATTCATGCGAAAGAGGTTGAATCAAACAACAATTTAAACAAAAAGAGGGGGTAATATGCGGAATACCTCACCACAGGTTCGGTGGTGGTAACCTCCGGCTTTCTTGATTGATTCACGATGCAGTGATCCAATTGTCTCACCTCCAGAACGTATCCACACCAGATGGATTGTAGCAACGTCTCCAAGTCACAGGCTACGAACTAGATCTTGGAGATTTGTCAGTGAAGGAAGAGTTGGAACTGGATCCAGCTCTTGAACTAGATCCAGATGGAGAAAAGAACAGGAAGAGGGCGGAGGCGGCACATAACTTTTCTGTCTAGGGTGGGGCGATTTTTCTTCTTAATTTTCAGCTATATTTTTCTTTCTTAGTTTTCTTGTGTGTCAATATGGAAGATATGATGAGTTATATTTATAAGAGAAGAGTGGTTCTCTTATTAGATATCTCATCAAGATTTGATGAATCCTTTCCTTATCACAATAGGAAACAAGATTCAACCAAATCTCGTCTTTGTCACTTGTTAAACAAGAAACAAACTCTTCCACTTATCAACTAGCCAAAATCGCCCCTTATGCCTTATCCATGCAATCCGAAAATTGCATGCTTAATTCTTCTTCCATTTAATTAATTAATCACTTTAATTAATATTATAATTAATTAGACAATCCAATTAATTAATTAGACACTCTAATAATTTAATTAGATATTCTAATTAATAATTCTTCTCTTTGAATTAACACTTTAATTCATTAACTTTGATTAAACTTCCTTAAATCAACTATCTCCTTTTATGACTGTCACTGTCCAACTGTATTGTGTGTGACCCTCTGGGTTTACCATCAATTGGCAGCAGGCCCACGACTTTCGTGATTTAATTAACGAGCAATTAAATGCTCCGATCAATTAAACCCTTTTAATTGACCACTCCAGAATTAATCTCCCTTATTAATTCAGGAGTACCCACACTTAATGGTCGATGTCTAGCCACAAGCCCATGAAGCCCACCTTCCAAAGACTGATTTCCCGACCGAGACCTAGGGTGTGTGAATTGACCGGCACCTCTAATTATCTCGATAACTATACTTTCTAATTCTGGATAATAATTCCAGTGTGACTGCTAAATTTGGAAACTCCTTTCCAAATCCGTCACCGACTGCGGCCGCAGGTTCCTCTGAACCTATTATCTAAGAACGTATAGGAAATTCTCCCACCTTATCAGGATGAGTCGATAGATCCTTTCTTAGTACTAACCACTCGCTTACACGAAATCTACGTGACCAGTACCTAAATTTAAATACGTACACCCATGCACC
The DNA here is from genome assembly GCA_030819805.1 of Penstemon newberryi var. newberryi. NCBI lineage: Eukaryota > Viridiplantae > Streptophyta > Magnoliopsida > Lamiales > Plantaginaceae > Penstemon > Penstemon newberryi. The sequence continues at coordinate 4,976,454 of JAUALY010000007.1, read as the reverse complement.
AAATTCGCCCTAGCACCTCAAGTCTAAGGACTAAATCGTACACTATTATAAGCCTTGAGAAACATCCCATCACCGATATGCGTCATGCGCTTCCACAATGGGTTTCTCTGTTCGGGTCGTCCGATGCGTTCGATCCCCTATCGAACCACCTAGTCATATGCACTGACATCAAATGTCTTGTTCATGAAACTCTACAAATTCACTCCATGTGAATCATGCATACTCGTACAAGTCTTGGCGATTCCTTTGATACCCCGTCTCGTTCGGAATCTATGACTTGGAACGTATTTTAAGATCACGACCTTAGAGACTGTTTCATGATTGCACTCAATACCGAAGTGAATCGTCCCATAGTCGAATGTGATCTTAGGATTTCATCCAATCGCTTAGATACGTTCGCGAAAGATGAAGTTGGCCATTGTTTAATTTACGTACTATAAATAAACGGTCGTATTAATTATTAATCCACAAGAAGATAGTCCTCTTACAGGCTAATTAAGATTGGCTTGCTGGGCACTATCCTATCAATCTCCCACTTGCCCTAAAGCCAATCACAACATTTCTAAGACCCATCTTATCAAGATGTCCTTCGAACCCTTTTGCGATAATGGCTTCACTAGTGGATCTGCTAAGTTGTCTGTTGAGATGACGTGACCCTTCTACATGTCTCAACTATCTATGATTTATCCAATCATATGGTTTTGTGTTCAGATCGTTGGTGTGATCTCGATTCCCTTTCATTTAGCAATTGTCCTATCTTATCAGTGAAGATAACGACAGGTTTTGCTATGCTAGGTATTACATCCAACCATTGGATGGATTTTCTTATCCAAACACTTTCTTTTGCTGCATCCCATGCTGCGACATATATTCTGTTTGAGTTGGCAGTGGTAGACTATTGGAGTTTCTTCCAATTTACCTCTGCACCATCGAGACAGAATAAATCATCCACATCAGACTGGAAAAACTCGAATCACTAAATCCTTCGAGTCTCAATCCTCCACTGCTACCACAGACCAGCAATATATCCTTTAATTATCTTCGAGGATTGCTTTACGGCAGTCCAGTGTTCCTTACTGGTGTTTGACTAACAATGTCTCGTGAAAATCACAGCATGTGTTAAGTCAGGTGTTGTACATGACATTGCATGCTACATGCAATCCAAATGCCAAAGCATAAGGCTTTGAGACATCCTCTTCTTTCCTTATCATGTGTAGGGCACATTGAGTAAGAAAAAGAGATTTTGTATCTCATTGGAACTAATCCTTTCTTGGATTCTTCCATATTGATTTTATTCAATATTTAGTCTATGTACTTGGATTTGGAGAATTGCAACATCTACTTCGCTCTATCTTTATAGATACGTATTGCCAATACGTGAGATGTAATTTCCAAATCTTATCATGGAGAATTGCGTGAAAAACACGCTTTCGTCTGCGCTTGATATTCTGATATCGTCCTTGATAATCAGAACGTCGTCATGTTATGTTACGAACATTACTATGCTCCCACTGATCCTTTTGCACAATTGGAATCCATATGCCTTTTGACGAAGTGAACAGTCTTGATCATCTTATCAAGTCGCATATTCCCAAGTTCGGGATTTCTGTTAAAAGTCATAGATTGACCTTTGGATTTAAATAAAGATCTTCTCATCAATTTCCAATTGCGAGAGGCAGGATTCATATCCAATAGTCATATTTTGGCAGTCAAACCACCCTTCTATGGCTAATAGTTTCAAAATGAATTTTGACGTTTGCAAAATGGAGAGAAGGTATCTACATTAGTCTTTAAAAAGCTTTTGAAGAATAACCTTCCGTCATTTAAGCGAGTCAAACAAGTTGAACCTTTCCATTTCGGATCTTATGGCTTCATGCCATATCCCTGAGTCTATGTCAATCATAGTCTCTTTGTAATCTTGGATCAATATCCAATTTATCAATTTCGTAAAATGGAATTTTGAGTTCCTTACGAATTTGATTTGAATCACGAAGTGTTTGTGCGTAATTTGGTTCAGTAGGTTTAGGATTTGCTGCCACTGTTTGTGGGGATGGTTCCAAATCTTGGACTTCATCAAGTTTTATGACATTCCCTATTTCCTTTGACGAAGAACTCATCAACAGAGGAACGGGTACTTATGAGAAACGATTGTCCTATTGTTTTTCACTGTCGTAGAACAGGTATCCAATGGATTTCGTTGGATATCCCACAAATTTGCGTGAATTGGATCTTCCATCCAATTTGTCATGCAAGGGTATTATGCCATATCATAAATGGTACGGCGGTGTAAGGACTTACTTCGAAGGGTACTAGCCTAAGTATCTTCTTGAAGAGTCAGGGGAGGCTATCCCCAAAAGTGAACAAGGAAGTTCAGTGAAGTCTTATCCTGAAATGAACCTTTCTCAGAAAGTTCGATTTCTACTCAGTTCGCTTCGTGAGAATCCTATTCTCGTTTAGATAATCGAGGAATTTATAGCTTATGTTTCGGCCAATCTGATTAGATCAAACGGTTTCAACATTATGCTCTTAATTACTTCATTTCCAAAAACTTCTTTGAACATTTCAACAGTTTTAGAACTGTACTTCACAAAGTACACATATGCTTTGACGATTTAAAATCGTAAGTATATATGAAGTAATGTCCTTTTGAACTAACCCATTAGTTCTCCACATTTGTCCTTATGGATTAAATCCATTCGGTTGATATGTCTACTCAGTTCGCTTCGTGAGAATCCTATTCTCGTTTAGATAATCGAGGAATTTATAGCTTATGTTTCGGCCAATCTGATTAGATCAAACGGTTTCAACATTATGCTCTTAATTACTTCATTTCCAAAAACTTCTTTGAACATTTCAACAGTTTTAGAACTGTACTTCACAAAGTACACATATGCTTTGACGATTAAAAATCGTAAGTATATATGAAGTAATGTCCTTTTGAACTAACCCATTAGTTCTCCACATTTGTCCTTATGGATTACCATTCGGTTGATATGCTTAGAATGCCTAGCAAACATAATTTCAGTCATCATTCCTTTGAGACAAGATTAGTAAGATGCGAATTCATCTAAGTTCTATGTTTCAAGAGCCTCAAATGAAATCATCCTTTCGAATCCTTCTTTTGGAAATATGTCCAAAATATGCATTTCAAGTATGTGGGTGATTATCTTGTTGTTTTACCTTTCTCGATTTAGCATACAGTTTACTTAGAGTTTTAATTGTTTATCATTGGTTCATTTCTATGCTTTAAAAACATTCCATTCATAATGGTAAAGCATCAATACTTTGTACAAAGTAAAAGCTTTAAATAATATTCCATTCATAATGGTAAAGCAATATTGTCTTGTACAAAAAATTCGAAATAATACTCAAAAATAAATTAAAACTAAAACTCATGCTAATATGAAAAACTAAGTAAAACTCTTTGCTAAAAAGTGAAGTCTAGATTCTTCTTGACCCAAGTCCTGAAGCATTTTTCCCTTATATATTGTTGCAACTCTTGCCTTCTCCTTCCAAGGAATGCCCTTCTTCCCAAGGGCAAGGGAATGCCGTCATCACCTGCAAACACTTTACAGATATGAGGGTCTATGAGATGTCATACATCAAAAAGAAATAACTAGGTTATATCGTTGTTAATTCTCTTCAGGAATTTCTTTCCAGCAAGCATCCTTAGTTCTTTATCTTTCTTACACAAGGGGCAATCCTTTCCTTCACTCAGACCCAATCCCTGTAGATGGGCTTTCTCATATTTGTCCAACAACTTGCGCAAATCATTTGTTTTAATCCCGTCACACGGAATTTCCAAATGATGCACAAAATGAGAAAATGAGTCAGACAAGCCATTGAGAATAATTTCTATCCCATCATTTTGATCCAAATCAACGCCTAGCTTTTTGATTCGTTTCATCATCTTGATTAGGTAAGAACAATATTCTCTAACATTGTCGAACCCAACCATGCTTGTCTCTTGGAGTGAAAAACTCATGCTTTGTCCCAAAGTTTGTTCGTACATGATTGTGGATTTTGAATGGCTATATATAAACAATTTAAAAGACAACAATAAGCAGACAGGTTTAATAAAATACTTATAATTAACGAAAATTGGACTTTTTATCAAAAAAGTTCTCCCACTATTTTTATCGAAACAATAACCCCTTTAATTGTTCGGGAAATCTTATTTCCTAGTAGATCTTGACGTCCCAACAGACATTAACTGCACCCACGACTCGTGGCCATACAATTAATTCCCTAGGTAGGTATACTTTTACCAATTGTGTCCCTACACAACCTTCAAGCTATTTTGCCTCGGTTTTCGCATTTATCTAGAACTGCTACATCATAAATGTTACTACTCGTTAAGTCTAACCCATTAATCATGATGAGCAACGGGCCCGGTCATGAAATCCCCGTAACTAGTTATCGGTCGATATACATGTCCCGACCAGTCCCCACCCTTGTCGAGTTTTAAGAAAAACAAGAATCAAGGAATTTCGCGTATTGTCCCTTTCTTCGCCTCGGGTGCCAGACTCTGGATCACCTTAATCGATAAGTAGACAACTTACGCTAGTTCCTATTAATGGAAGGCTTGGATTTATAAAACTTCATTTTATAGTTAACCCAATATGACTTAATATTTATTCAAGAGGGGATTTTCGGTTTTGAAAGTTTGAAGAAACTCTCCTCGAGATCTCACCGTATTTAATTATGCTTTATCTTTTATTTACGATCTAATTACTAGCGCGCATCACATACAAGCCATAAATAAATCGCCAAATAAAATAAAACATTCACACCTAGCATGCATGCTATCACAGTATGTTTTCGATCGGAAGCCTCCTATGCGGGCCAGCATCGAGCCATGATGTTGGCCCAATTGGTCAATCTAATTGGGTTCTTAATGGACCTAGGCTATTACAATAATAACCATGCATACATGGCCTTCATTCCTTATTGGGCCTCCACCTTGTTTGTAATGGGCCTCCATCCTAAACTATTTAAAAGTAAAGCCCTAATATATTACAAAGGCTCAAAGTGGCCCAAAAACTTAAAGCTCGCAGGCCCAATAAAAACAACACAATTAAAATTAAACCAATCACATCTACCCTAGGGTCAAGGCTCGGCACGATCGAAAACCACGTAAACAGTTCACGTAGAGCAAGAAACAAGCAAACAACTTTTACGTATTTCTTATCTTCCTTATTTTAAAACCCCTTTTTAAAATAACCCATGATCCTTACTTTAGTCTCTACTAGTTATGATAAAATTAATTTTCGGATAAACAAAAACACTTTTTATGCACAAAACAGATTCTGTTTTTCAACTTTTTAAAATTACAGTTGGTCCCTTAACTTTTGAAAATTATATTTTGACCCCTCAAGTTTCGGAAATTAACAAATTAACCCCAAAAATTTTGACAGCTGCAAATCGGTCCAGAAAACAGAAACTTACAGATTTAACCCAGAAATTTTCATTAATTGCAAACAGACCCCTGAACTTTACGTAAATTACAAAAATAGCCCCAACTTACGGTAATTACAAAACCGACCCAGTTTTCAAAAAATCCAGAAAATTACAATTTCAGTCCAGAAACATGCAGAAAGTGAAATTTTCAATTTTGGTCCAGTTTTTCGAAAATCGCTATTTGCAATAACAATCCACTAATTTTCAGAAATTCAAAATCGGCCCAAACTAATTCATGCAAATTTATCCGAGCATACATCATATCATAACAAGCAAGAATCATCACATAGAACATAATAAACACTAATATCCATATATTAACTTATGTTCATGCCTTTTTCACATAAGAATAATGGAGTTGGCTCTGATACCACTGTTGGGATACCTCGGTTGTCAGAACAACGAAAGTGCGGAATTTAAAAATTTTTACGAGGCACCCATCAGTCCCAAGAAATCGATCTCCATATTATTCATGCGAAAGAGGTTGAATCAAACAACAATTTAAACAAAAAGAGGGGGTAATATGCGAAATACCTCACCACAGGTTCGGTGATGCTAACCTCCTGCTTTCTTGTTTGATTCACGATGCAGTGATCCAATTGTCTCACCTCCAGAACGTATCCACACCAGATGGATTGTAGCAGCGTCTCCAAGTCACAGGCTACGAACTAGATCTTGGAGATTTGTCAGTGAAGGAAGAGTTGGAACTGGATCCAGCTCTTGAACTAGATCCAGATGGAGAAAAGAACAAGAAGAGGGCGGCGGCGGCACATAACTTTTCTGTCTAGGGTGGGGCGATTTTTCTTCTCAATTTTCAGCTATATTTTTCTTTCTTAGTTTTCTTGTGTGTCAATATGGAAGATATGATGAGTTATATTTATAAGAGAAGAGTCCTTCTCTTATTAGATATCTCATCAAGATTTGATGAATCATTTCCTTATCACAATAGGAAACAAGATTCAACCAAATCTCGTCTTTGTCACTTGTTAAACAAGAAACAAACTCTTCCACTTATCAACTTGCCAAAATCGCCCCTTATGCCTTATCCATGCAATCCGAAAATTGCATGCTTAATTCTTCTTCCATTTAATTAATTAATCACTTTAATTAATATTATAATTAATTAGATAATCCAAGTAATTAATTAGACACTCTAATAATTTAATTAGATATTCTAATTAATAATTCTTCTCTTTGAATTAACACTTTAATTCATTAACTTTGATTTAACTTCCTTAAATCAACTATCTCCTTTTATGACTGTCACTGTCCAACTGTATTGTGTGTGACCCTCTGGGTTCACCATCAATTGGCAGCACGCCCACGACTTTCGTGATTTAATTAACGAGCAATTAAATGCTCCGATCAATTAAACACTTTTAATTGACCACTCCAGAATTAATCTCCCTTATTAATTCAGGAGTACCCACACTTCATGGTCGATGTCTAGCCACAAGCCCATGAAGCCCAACTTCAGGTGAATTGATCTTGTGAACCTCACCTCTTATAATTGCCATGTACATACGGTCCTTCCAAAGACTGATTTCCCGACCGAGACCTAGGGTGTGTGAATTGACCGGCACCTCTAATTATCTCGATAACTATACTTTCTAATTCTGGATAATAATTCCAGTGTGACTGCTAAATTTGGAAACTCCTTTCCAAATCCGTCACCGACTGCGGCCGCAGGTTCCTCTGAACATATTATCTAAGAACGTATAGGAAATTCTCCCACCTTATCAGGATGAGTCGATAGATCCTTTCTTAGTACTAACCACTCGCGTACACGACTATACGCAGCCAACTTAGGCATATTAAGGTCAGGCTACGTGACCAGTACCTAAATCTAAATACGTACACCCATGCACCGAATTCGCCCTAGCACCTCAAGTCTAAGGACTAAATCGTACACTATTATAAGCCTTGAGAAACATCCCATCACCGATATGCGTCATGCGCTTCCACAATGGGTTTCTCTGTTCGGATCGTCCGATGCGTTCGATCCCCTATCGAACCACCTAGTCATATGCACTGACATCAAATGTCTTGTTCATGAAACTCTACAAATTCACTCCATGTGAATCATGCATACTCGTACAAGTCTGGGCGATTCCTTCGATACCACGTCTCGTTCGGAATCTATGACTTGGAACGTGTTTTAAGATCACGACCTTAGAGACTGTTTCATGATTGCACTCAATACCGAAGTGAATCGTCCCATAGTCGAATGTGATCTTAGGATTTCATCCAATCGCTTAGATACGTTCGCGAAAGATGAAGTTGGCCATTGTTTAATTTACATACTATAAATAAACTGTCGTATTAATTATTAATCCATAAGAAGATAGTCCTCTTACAAGCTAATTAAGATTGGCTTGCTGGGCACTATCCTATCAATGGGCGCTAGAATATTAGAACGTAAATAAGATAATTCATAATCAAAGCGGTGAGATCTCGAGAGAGTTTGCTTAAACTTTCAAACCTGAAAATTCCCTCTTGAATTAAAATATTAAGTCATATTGGGTTAAAATAAAATGAAGTATTTATATAAATCCAAGCCTTCCATCAATAGGGACTAGCGTATGTTGTCTACTTATCGATTAAGGTGATCCAGAGTCTGGCCCCCGAGGCGAAGAAAGGGACAATACGTGAAATCTCTCGATTCTTGTTTATTAAACAAACTCGACAAGGGTGGGGACTGGTCGGGACATGTACAATCGACCGATAACCAGTTACGGGGATTTCATGACCGGGCCCGTTGCTCATCGAGATTGATGGGTTAGACTTAACGTGTAGTACCACTCATGATGTAGTAGTGCTAGATGAGTGCAAAAATCGAGGCAAAATAGCTTGAAGGTTGTATAGGGACACAATTGGCAATAAGTATGCCTACCTGGGGAATTAGTTGTATGGCCACGAGTCGTGGGTGCAATTAATGTCCGCTGGGACGTCAAGACCTACTAGGAAATAAGATTTCCCGAACAATTGAAGGGGTAATTGTTTCGATAAAATAGTGGGAGAACTTTTACGATAGAAAGTACAACCTTCGTAGATTATAACTATTATTCATTAACTAGTCCTCTATATATTTGTCTTCTCTTTAAAATAGATATTGAGATATCTATAATTATCCATTTTACTTTTTATCCTCGACTTATAAAATAACTGGATCAAAATATCGACTGGCCTAGAAACTTGAGGATTGTCCTCAATTCCGAAATTCGGAATTATGTTCTTAATGACGAGGCTATGCCTGATGCACTTCCGAGATGAGTCTAAAAAGGGGAACGAATCACCCATAGAGTATGGGAACATTAATGATCGTTTCCTCATATAAGAATGAGTCTCAAAAGTGGAACAAATCACCTATAGGGTATGGGAATATTAATGATCGTTTCCTCAAATAAGCATCAAGTTTGAACGAGCTATAGAAGAGCCATAGTAGTATGTCTAAAGCTTCAAAAACAAACCTCCACCTCAAAAGCTTGTTTTGAAAAGCAGTTTCGAATCATTTGATTCGAGACCACTAAGGAGTTGTTTTAAAACTCGAGAATAAGTGAAGGAACTAATGTCAAGGATCATTGTCCTTGTTTTATCAATTTGGTTGAAAACTGGATCGATTAAACGTAGGCCTGCAAGTGATCTTAACATTGACCTCCACCTAAATTCTCCTCCCTGCTCATTCAAACGATTCGTGAAAAACTCTGATCTTATTTGATAAGTTGATCATATTTCATGAATTAACCAAAGTATTGGAAAATGGCAAATAGGATGAACCTGTCATGATCGTTCACACTTCAAGGACTGCAAGGTCAAAGAAGGGTAATAAGAAGAAGAAAATTGTTCTCTTCTAAAAGCGACCATAAAAGTAGTTGAAAGAGCGCTAGTAGCCTAAAAGTTGAATTATCCCACTGCACATAAGAAAGGCACATATAAGTTTAATTGATTAGAAGATAATTGAAAAGGAAATGAATCAATTAAAGAGTTAATTGAAAGCAATGAATCAATTAAATAGTTAATTGAAAGGAAGCAAATTAATTAAATCAAACCGTTAACTCAATTCGATTGAAATAATGTGTTAGTTCAATTAATTCTAAGATAATAATCCACACATATGGGACGCAAGGTGTGACACCCCACCTGGGAGCATCCTGCTTTCAGATGAGGTGTCACCCGCCTGCGACTTGTTTTCTTTCTAACAGATGTCGCAGGAACGACATAAAAATGTAAATGAATGGAGCCATGTACTAAATCGTAAAGTACCTTATTGAATCAAGGTTTCCTGGAAATGTGGTACGATCAAGTTTCTTTAGTCGCCCTTACTAATGTAATTTAAAATTCACATCATCTATGCCAAACAATAGCTCATCCTGAGGAATTAAAACATAGAAGTAAAATATAGAGGGTGAGTCCTAACTGACTCAGTGAGGGTATGAGCACAAACAAAATCAAATGAAAATGGAATGAATGTAAACGAATTTAAGATCAACATATGATAAAGTATGAGTCGTACAAATGAACCAAAATACGAGCATGGTAGAGATAGACGGTAATTGAATCAATTCACATGTAAATTTAAGAATATTGTGACTTTCAAGTATAGTTATGTAAATGAGAAAAGTTGTTAGATATGAGCACGTATACCATATAAAATATCACCTTGTATATATATATATTCATCGAGGAGCGACCTCGGAACTTGACTTGTAACTTTCAAGCTTCTAACTTTTAAGCTTGTGACTTGTAACTTGAAACTTTTAACTTGAAACTTGTACTGATTTACGTGCTCGATGTATGAGATAAGAATTCATAGTCCGAATAAAAGCCAGAATATAAACTTTATGTATCAATTTCCACAAGATTTGAGAAACATGTATAAGATTTCAAGTCAGATTAGAAGCACAATAAAATGCGAGAATTCAGCTGATTAAGAAACTCAATAGGATACAAAACCAATCGAATACGAAATCCAATGAGAGGATGAGAATTCAGTCCACGCCGAATTTCTATGATACAATGAGAAGCCATTCGAATTAAAAGTTGACATGATAAAGAAAAACATATATCTTGTTTAAATCTAGTGACTTAACTAGAAGGCAAACGAATCAAAGCTTCATAATATAACAAGAAGACATTCGGATTTAAAGCCTTAATAAGAATTGAAAGCTCTCACGGATATTTTGATTATTGAACAATCAATAAAAGGGTTGATCCAAGATGATTTAGTAAGGAGTGGTGTATATAACCAATTTGCGAACTAGAAATAATCAAGCCTAAGAAATAGAACTCAATCCAAAAGAAGTTACCCTAATCATGAAGCCGACATGAACGCATTTCGAAATATTTGCAGCCAAGTAATAACCAAACGACATGAGTCAAGCATGAGTTTGCAACAAAAGGCGATATACAGGATAAGAACGAATATGTTCAATTTCCTCAAGGCGTCGTGCCAAAATGTACGAAGAAATGGATTGAATCCCTCACCTGATGTCCGACGATGCGCTACATGGCAACTTCAAGCTCTATTTGAGTGTGGGTGCCAAGATATTCAACGCGTACACAAGCCATTAATACTTAATGAGATACTCGCTATACGTTAATCTAAGTACATTAGTGCTCATTCGAATCATGATAGCCGGTGAGTTGCACCTTCTTTATTTTATTCTCTAAACTATCTAAACTTTCCGATAATGAGGCAAATCCTCTATAATTTAATACAAATCAACTAAACATCCTTCAATCATACAACATTAGCACCGCTGAATTTAACAATTTATTTATCATATACAATTACTAAATGTGTCTAATGTAATTTAAAGCTAACTGTTCAAATATAGATTAAGAATTTACCTGCTGCCACAGTTTGTTCCGATCTACACCGTGCAATCCACGAATCTCCAATAGATTCAAAATTCATACCACCTAAAAGCCATCGAATCTATCTACGACTTTGATGAAGACATCAACTCCAAATTCCCACTTTAAGGTTGTCAACAAAGCCCCTAAATGTTAAGTTGAATTCATATCCCCTGTTTGGCAGATTCATACAACTTCGGTTTATATTAACTCTGTTCTATTAAAATTCAAAATACCACTTAAAAATAACACCTAATTATATTTCTTGATGTTATCTACAACTTTCATGAGTAAAACATTTCCAAATTCCTTCTCCAATTAAGTCAAAATCTCCTTCAAAGTTACGATCGCACCATATATTTTCCACAGATTCTGGACTGCTGCTGCTGCCGCCTTGATTACGCCATCTTAACAGCAGTTTAAGACAAAATAATTTGATCATTCATATACTAATCGACCTCCTCTACAACTTTGATGAAGAACCCGAAGCCAAAATCCCACTCTAAGGACCTCAAATTTACCCTGAAACCTTTAGTACACAGTCTGCCATCTCTGCCGGATTCCGGCCACCAACGGAGGCCAACTCCGTCGAAAATACAACCATCTGAAAGCTGACGTTTCAAGATTTCCAACAGTACCCTCTGATAGTCAAAGCTCAAACCCTAAACCCTCTATGCAACCTTTATTTGGGAGATGATGTTTTAAGAACATACCTTAACTCTTCAATTTATAAATTTACCACTTTAATCTTCAATTCAAGACTTCAATTCACCCATCACACTTTCAAATTGCTATACTATAAGCAACCCTTTTTTTTTCCTTCTTGGTAGAGAGACTTAGTAGTGAATTGGGAATTTAGTGTGTGTTTGGAGTTGTGAAAAATGGTTGTGGAATGTGGAGAGTCATACTTATAGTTATGATATTTTCACATACCCCTCAATTCTTGAAGCTTTCAATTGAACCCATGTTTTAGTACTTAACTTCAACTTAGTCCTTAAGTTTCAAGTCATATCAATATATCCAAAAACAATTTAAATCTTCTGCTTTAGTTCACTGGTTACTAAATCTTGATTTATCGTCCACATAACTAAATTCAATAATCCATGTCTACTAGAAATAATAATATGCATATTTTGATTGGGTAAATTTTTTTTTTTTTAAGCTATGAAATTTCGAAGCGTCACACAAGGTTAGGTCACATTTCCATAGGAAGGATTCAAAAGCTGGTGTCATCGACGCTTCTTGAAATATAGATCTTAGATGAACTATCAACTTGCGAATCCTGTCTGAGGGAAAAGATGACAAGCCTACCGTTTGTTAGGCATCCGGTGCGTACCAAAAGAACTTTGGATTTGATCCAAACAAATGAACGTGGACCACTAAATGTTAGTGCTAGAGGAGATTACTCATACCTCGTAACTTTTACTGACGACTTTAATCGTTAGTGATATATGTATCTTATGAAGTACAACTCCGAAACTCTTGAAAAGTTCAAAGAATTTCGAAACGAAGTAGAGAATCAACAACGCATAGTATTTAGGCCATTCGATCTTATCGAGGTGGCAAATACTTAAGCTTAGAATTCCTCGATTATCTTACTGAGAATGGGATTCTCATACAACTAACTCATCCTAAGACGCCTCAACTACTTGAAGTATCTAAGAGAATGAATCGAACTTTGTTGGACATGGTTCGATCCATAATGAGTTTTGTTAAGCTTCCTTATGCATTCTAGGGGTTGACCCTCATGACTGCACCGAAGATACTGAACATAGTACCTTCAAAATCCGTGCCTACAAAGCCTTACCAAGAATGGTATGGGAAAACACCTCTATACTCTTACTTATGAGTATAGGGATCTCCTGCCTAAGTTAGGAACAAGAAAGGAGATAAATTGGATAGTAGATCCAATTTGTATAAGTTTGTGGGGTATCCAAAGAAATCCATTGGATACCTGTTCTACAATCCTAAAAACGAACGGTGTTTGTTTCAAGAAATGTCCATTTCTTAGAGGATGATTTCCTCAAGAATAGAAACGAGACTCTTGTAGAACTTGATGAGGTCCAAGAAATGGACCCATCCCCACGTACAGTGGGAGCAAAATCCAGAAACTGCTGAACCGTCTAGTACACCAGTACTTCGTAGATCTGATCAAGTTTGTAAGGAGCCTGAAAGATATGGTTTCACCATATACGAAGAAGTTACATTGAATGTAGACGTGCATGCATGGCAAGAGGCCATGCAATCCGAAATGGATTCCATACATTCCAACAAGGTATGGACCTTGGTCGATCCACCCGAGGGATTTATCCCTGTAAGTTGAGAATGGATCTTCAAGCTAGGAATGAATGGAGAGGTGTTGACCTCTAAGACTCGACTAGTGGTAAAAGGCTATTCACAAAGTTCCGGAATAGACTTTGATGAAACTTTTTCTCCAGTAGCAATGTCTGAATCCATTCAGATTCACATTTGTTTTGATGAGACAGTCAAGGCATTTGACTTCATAAAAAATGAACATGAACCTTGAGTGTACAAAAGGATTAGTGGGAGCTCTATGAAGCTCATATTTTATATGTCGATGACATTCTGCTTATCTGGGATGATATCGGAATGTTAGCGCAGACGAAAGCATGGTTATCCATGCAATTCTCCATGAAAGATTTGGGAGAGGCATCTTGCATATTGGGATACGCATCTATAGAGATAGATCGAAGAAGATGTTGGGTCTCTCAATCTAAGTACATAGAAATAATACTGAAAAGATTCAGTATGGAAGAATCCAAGAGATGATTGCTTCCAATGAGACACATTATCTCTCCTTCCAAATCGATGTGCCCTACATCGAATAAGGATAAAAGGAAAATGTCTCAAATACCTTATGTTTCAACAATAGGTTGCATATTGTATGCTATACTGTGTACTAGACCAGACGTAGAACCTGCTCAAGTGTCACGAGCAGTTACTAGTCAAACTCCGGTGAAGAGTACTGGACCACCGTAACAGATATCCTTAAGCTCTTGAGAAAGACTAAGGATTTGTTCTTGGTCTACGGTGGTAGTGGAGAATTAAAACTCGAAGGATTTACTGATTCGAGTTTTCAGTCTGACTTGGATGAATATATATATCCAATTTTGGATACATATTTTGCCTCAATGGGGTAGCGGTAAATTGGAAAGGTTCCAAGCAAAGCACCGTTGCCGACTCAACCACTGAAGCATAATATATCGCAGCATCGGATGCAACAAAAGAAAGTGTTTGGATGAAAAACTTCATCTAATGGTTGGATGTAGTGCCTAGCATTGCGAAGCTCGTGGTTATCTTTTATGATAACAATGGAGCTATTGCTAAAGCAAAAGATTCGAGATCTCACCAGAAATCTAAACACAATGAGAGAAAAGGTACCGTTTGATTGGATAAATCATTGGTAGAGTAGACGTACTTAATGGATCACGTCGACTCAGAAGACAACTTAGTTGATCCACTAGTAAAGCCTTTGTCACGAAAAGAGTTCGAAGAACATCTTTGGAAGATGGGTCTTAGAAGCGTTTGTGATTGGCTTTTGGGCAAGTGGGAGATTGAAAGGATAGTGTCCTACAAGCCAATATGTTTAGCTTGTATTAGGACTATCGTAAACTTTCTCTAGTATAAATGAATTAATACGCTCGTTTGTTTATAGTATGTAAATCAAACAATGGCCAACTTCATCTCTCACGAATCACTTAAGCGATTGGATGAAATCCTTGGATCACAATAGACTATGGGACGATTCACTTCAGTATGAGTGCAATCATGAAACAGTCTCTAAGGTCGTGATCTTAAAACATGTTCCAAGTCATAGATTCCGAACGAGACGGGGTATCGAAGGAATCGCAAAGACTGTACAAGTATGCATGATTCACTTGGAGTGAATTTGTAGCGTATCATGAGCAAGGCATTTGATGCTAGTGCATATGAGTAGGTGGTTCGATAGGGGATCGAACGCATCGAACGACCCGAACAGAGAAACCCATTGTGGAAGCACATGACGCACATCGGCGATGGGATGTTTCTCAAGACTTATAATAGTGTACGATTTAGTCCTTTGACTTGAGGTGCTAGGGCGAATTCGGTGCACGTGAGTACGTACTTTGATTGAGGAGCCGATCACTTAGCCTGATCGTTGTGCGACTACTTTGGGTACGTAGGATCGTGTACGCGAATGGTTAGCACTAATATGGGATCTACCGACTCAATGTAGTGTGTTGAGAGAATTTCTTATACGTTCTTATATAATAGATTCCGAGAATACTATGATCATAGTTGGTGACGGATTTGGAAAGGGGTTTCCAAATTTAGAAGTCACACTGGAATCATTATCCAGAATTAGAAAGTATAGTTATCAAGATAATTAGAGGTGCCGATCAATTCACAGACCCTAGGTCTCGATCGGGAAATTAAGTCGATAGAAGGACCGTATGTACATGGTACTTATAAGAGGTGAGGTTCACTGAGATCAATTCACCTGAAGTTGGGCCTCATGGGCTTGTGGCTAGACATCGACCATGAGGTGTGGGTACTTATGAATTAATAAGGAGATTAATTCTTGAGTGGTTAATTGAAGGTGTTCAATTAATCGGAGCGATTATAAGCTCATTAATTAAATCACAAAAGTCATGGGCCCGCGGCCAATTGATGGTGAACCTAGAGGGTCACACATAATACAATTGGACTGCAACAAATCATATAAGGAAAGTTTGATTTAAAGAGTTAAATCAAAACGAGAGAATTAAAGTGTTAATTCTTAAAGGAGAAAAATATTAATTAGAAGTAGGCTAATTAATTAATGAAGAAGGATTAATTAATTAATTGGATTAATTAATTAAATGGGCTGAATTAATTAAAAGGGTTTAATTAATTAAAAGATGGTCTAGGTCCATTAGGAAACAAAAGGCCATAAGTAAATGGGCTTTAAGTTTCCTAGTAGGATTAGAACACATCTAGGTCAAGACTCCTTATCTATATAAGGAGCTCAAGACCTCAAAAACCTAAGCCTCCATACAAGATGAGCCGCCCCCCTTCTCCAAATCTGAAAATCAGCCGCCGTCCCTTCTTGTTCTTGAGGTTCGGTCGAACCCTGTGAAATTGCACAAGGTTCATGCGATTTATCTCTTCTTTCTTCCTTGCTTGATAACCTTTGAATTCTAGTTCTGAGCCTGTGGATTCAAAAGGAGTTGCTTCAATCCAGTTGGTGTGGACACCGCTAGAGGCACAACATATGGGGTTCTTCCTGGTCCTCGACGAAGTGCCCCGCCATAAAGACTTTGATTGATTTATCGTAGACGTTCTTGATAGGATAGTGCCCAGCAAGCCAATTCTCTTTAGCTTGTAATAGGACTATTCTGTAATAAACAATCTTTGATTTTTATGAATAATACGCACGTTTATTTATAACTGTATAGAATAAACAATGGCCATATTCATCTCTCGCGAATACATTTAAGCGATTGGATGAAATCCTTAGATCACATTCGACTATGGGACGATTCACTTCGGTATTGAGTGCAATCATGAAACAGTCTCTAAGGTCGTGATCTTAAAACACGTTCCAAGTCATAGATTCCGAACGAGACGGGGTATCGAAGGAATCGCCAAGACTTGTACGAATATGCATGATTCACATGGAGTGAATTTGTAGAGTTTCATGAACAAGACATTTGATGTCAGTGCATATGACTAGGTGGTTCGATAGGGGATCGAACGCATCGAACGACCCGAACAGAGAAACCCATTGTGGAAGCGCATGTCGCATATCGGTGATGGGACGTTTCTCAAGACTTATAATAGTGTACGATTTAGTCCTTAGACTTGAGGTGCTAGGGCGAATTCGGTGCATAGGTATATGTACTTATATTTAGGTACTGGTCACGTAGCCTGACCATAATGTGCCTAAGTTGGGTGCTTATAGTTGTGTACGCGAGTGGTTAGTACCAAGATGGAATCTACCGACTCATCATAATGGATGAGAGAATTTCCTATACGATTCTTAGATAATAGATCCAAGAAACCCGTGGCCACGGTCAGTGACGGATTTGGAAAGGTGTTTCCAAATTTAGCAGTCACACTGGATTATTATCCCGAATTAGAAAGTATAGTTATTGAGATAATTAGAGGTGCCGATCAATTCACACACCCTAGGTCTCAATCGGGAAATTAAGTCGATAGAAGGACCGTATGTACATGGCAGTTATAAGAGGTGAGGTTCACAAATATCAATTCACCTGAAATTGGGCTTCATGGGCTTGTGGCTAGACATCGACCATGAAGTGTAGGTACTCCTGAATTAATAAGGGAGATTAATTCTGGAGTGGTCAATTAAAAGGGTTTAATTGATCGGAGCATTTAATTGCTCATAAATTAAATCACGAAGGGTTCGTGGGCCTGCTGCCAATTGATGGTGAACCTTGAGGGTCACACACAATACAATTGGACAGTGACAGTCAAAGAAGGAAATATTTGATTTAAGGGAGTTAAATCAATTAAATGAATTAAAGTGTTAATTCAAAGGGAAGAATAATTAATTAGATGGTCTAATTAATTAAATATTAATTAAAGTGTTAATTAATTGAGAGATGTTAATTAATTGGATTAATTGGGCTGATTTAATTAATGGTTAATTAAATTAAGTTGCAAGACATGGGCCTTTAATTAAAAAGCCCAGAAGAAGTCTTGCAAGACTAGGTGGGGGGGCGATTTTATGGCTAAGGATAAGAAGGAGAGTTTGTGTTCATGTATGACAGGGAGGATCTAAGAAGATATATGATATATCTTATTTCCTTATGAGATAAGGAAGAGATCTTTAAGAGATATCTACAAAGAGAAGGTTTCTTCTCTTATAAATAGATATCTCCTCACAACTCTTCAACACACTTAACACTTTAAAGAGCTGAAAATTCAACCCTAGCCGCCCCCTACACCCTAGCCGCCCCCTAGCAGTGCCGCCGCCCCCTCTCTCTCTGTCCTCCATTGCTGGATCTAGATCTGATTCTAGATCTGTTCTTCCTCCATTGACAACCTTCTATCTCTAGTTCGTAGCCTGTGAATAGAAGGTGTTGCTACCATCCAATTGGTGTGGATACACTCTGGAGGTGAGACAATTGGATCACTCGTTGTGAATCAACAAAAGCCGGAGATTGACACCACCTTGCTTGCAGTGAGGTATATCGCATATCTCCTTCTTTATTCTATTGTAGATTTGTTTGATTCAACCTTTTCGCATACATAAGGTGGAAAATATATCTTGGGTCTGCTGGGGTGCCTCGGAAAAATTTTAAATTCCGCACTCTCGTTGTTTTGACAACCGGGGCATTCCCATCAGTGGTATCAGAGCCAGGTTCCATTACTATTATGCGAAAAGGCCTGAACATAAATAAATATATGGATATTTGTGATTGTTATGTTCTGTGTGATGATTCTTGCTTGTTATGATATGATCTTTGATTGGGTAAAATCGCATATTAAGATTTGGGGCAAATTTATAGTTTTTGAAACTTCAGGACTTTTTATGCAAATCGTGATTTTGTGAAATAAAGGGCTGGAAATTTATTTTCTGTTTTCTGGAAATATTTGAAAAATCTGGACTGTTTTTGCAAATCTGGTCTGTACGCATTTTTGGGTCGTTTTTGCAATTTCCGAAAATTAAAGGACTGTTTTGTAATTTCCGAAAGTTCAGGGGTCTGTTTGCGAAACTGAAAATTTTCTGGATTCAAATTTTAATTTTCTGTCCTCTGGCCGATTTGTAAATTGGGGCTGTTTTGCAATTTTCAAATCTTTGGGGTTAAAAGTGTAATTTCCGTGAGTTGAGGGGCCGAACTGAAATTTTCAAAAGTTGAAAATCCGAATCTGATTTTATGCGGAAAAAATTGTTTTGTTTACCCGAAAATTGATTTTTCATAATTAGTAGTGACTAAAGTAAGAATCATAGGATATTATTTTTAAAAGGTGTTTTAAAAGTAAGAAAGAAATACGTAAAAAAGGTTGTTTGCTTGTTTCTTGCTCTACGTGAACTGTTTACGTGGTTTTCGATCGTGCCGAGCCTTGACCTTAGGGTAGATGTGATTGGTTTAATTTATTGTTGTTTTTATTGGGCCTGCGAGCCTTAAGTTTTTGGGCCACTTTGAGCCTTTGTAATAGATAGGGCTTTACTGTTTTAAATAGTTTAGGATGGAGGCCCGTTACAAGCAAGGTGGGAGCCCAAGAAGGAATGAAGGCCATGTATGCATGGTTATTTTTGTAATAGCCTAGGTCCATTAAGAACCCTTTAGATTGACCAATTGGGCCAACATCATGGCTCGATGATGGCCCACATAGGAGGCTCCCGATCGAAAACATATTGTGGTAGTATGCATGCTAGGCTTGTATGTTTTAATTTATTTATCGATTTATTTATTTAGCTTGTATGTGATGCGCGCTAGAATCTAGATCGTAAATAAAAGATAAAGCATAACTTATGCGGTGAGATCTCGAGGAGAGTTACTTTGAACTTTCAAACCCGAAAACCCCCTCTCGAATTAAATATTAAGTCATATTGGGTACATTTGAAATGAAGTTTTAAAGATCCAAGCCTTCCATCAATAGGAACTAGCGTGAGTTGTCTACTTATTGACAGAGGTGATCCAGAGTCTGGCACCCGAGTCAAAGAAAGGGACAATACGCAAAATTCCTTGACTCCTGTTTTTAACTAAACTAGACAAGGGTGAGGACTCGTCGGGATGTGAATATCGACCGATAACCAGTTACGGGGATTTCACGACCGGGCCTGTTGCTCATCATGATTGATGGGATAGACTTAACGATTAATAACACTTATGATGTAGCAGTGCTAGATAAGTGAGAAAACCGAGGCAAAATAGCTTGAAGGTTGTGTAGTGACACAATTGGTAAAAGTATACCTACCTGGAGAATTAACTGTATGGCCACGAGTCGTGGGTACAATTAATGTCTGCTGGGACGTCAAGACCTACTAGGAAATAAGATTTCCCGAGCAATCAAAGGGGTGATTGTTTCGACAAAATAGTGGGAGAACTTTTTCGAAACCAAGACCAAAATTCGTTAATTATAAGTATTAGGCATAGATCAGTCAGCTAAACGTTGTCTTCTTTCCATTTGTAGATATTTACTGAACAATGTCTAAAAATCCATTATCTGTCATCCTCGACGCTAATAAACTAAATGGGTCAAACTTTGTCGACTGGCTGAGAAACTTGAGGATAATCCTCGACTCCGAACGTCGGAGCTATGTACTCGACACGCCTATGCCTGCTGCACCCGCAGCACGAGCTACTGAGGAACAACGAACCGCCCATGCTAAAAGGGTTGATGATGATCTTCAGGTTCGCTGCCTCATGTTAGCTTCAATGTCAAATGAGCTGCAGAAACAGCATGCTGGTATACCGCTTGCTAGAGATATACTTCTCCACCTCCAACAAATGTTTGGAGAAAGGTCTCGTACCGAAAGGTTCGCAGCCACTAAGGAGTTGTTTAGTCTCAAGATGGCTGAGGGAAGCAGTGTCAAGGATCACTGTCTGCGTTTCATCAACCTGATTGAAAAATTAGGGAGATTGGAAGTAGAATTGCATGCTGATCTTAGCACTGATCTTCTCCTCCATACTCTGCCTCGCTCGTTCGACCAGTTCGTGTTGAACTTCAACATGGAAGAGAGAAATCTTGCTCTTCACGAACTGACCAATCTGTTGGTTACGGCAGAAGCCACTCTCAAGAAAGAGAAACCCGTGATGATTGCTCACCAATCGAAGGCTGCAAAGCCCAAGAAAGGTAAAAAGAAGAAAAAGGTGTTCTCTTCTAAATCAATCACCAAGGTTGTCGAGAAGAAGCGCAAAAGTCCAGAAGACGAATGCTTCCACTGCAAGAAAGCAGGGCACTGGAAAAGGAACTGCCCAGACTACCTGAAAACGGTAGCCAAAGGTATTTTCTTGGTTGAAGTTAATATTTCTATTAACTGTGCATCTTGGGTGTTAGACACCGCAGCGGGTTCTCATATCTGCAATGATTTGCAGGTGATGGGAGCAGTAAGAACGCTCAAGCCCGGGGATAGGATCCTGCGTTTTGGAAACGGAGCAAGAGTTGCTGCAGAGGCTGTAGGAGACGTGGAGTTAGTGATAGGGAATTTTACTTTACTTTTAAAAGACTGTTTGTACGTACCAACTATTATTAAAAACATTATTTCTATTCCGTTATTAGATAATGATGGTTTTAATTTTTCCATTATGAATGGATCTATGAGCATAATTAAAAATGGTTTAATTTATGCTAGTGGTACTTTGATGGATGGTCTATATTCCCTTGAACCTACAAACTCCAACGTTTTGCACATACAATCAAGAAAAAGAAAATATGATAATCACACACCACAACTTTGGCACGCTAGACTTGGACATATCTCCAAGAGTAGGATCCAAAAGTTGGTTTCCTCTAAGGCTCTTGAAATAAAGAACTTAGATGAACTTCCGACTTGCGAATCTTGTCTCAAAGGAAGGATGACCAAATCACCCTTCACCGGGAATCCTGAGCGAACAAAACAAACCTTGGATTTGATCCATACTGATGTTTGTGGACCACTGAGTGTCAGTGCAAGAGGAGGATACTCCTACTTCGTCACATTCACTGACGACTTCAGTCGTTATGGATACGTGTACTTGATGAAGTACAAATCCGAAACTTTTGAAAAGTTCAAGGAGTTTCGAATGGAAGTAGAGAATCAACTTGGACATAGTATTAAAGCACTTCGATCTGATCGAGGAGGAGAATACTTGAGTCAAGAATTCCTCGATTATCTAAAAGAGAATGGGATTCTCGCTCAGCGAACTCCCCCTAGGACGCCTCAACTCAATGGAGTGTCTGAAAGGAGGAATCGAACTTTGTTGGACATGGTTCGTTCCATGATGAGCTTCGCTGAACTTCCCTTTTCATTTTGGGGCTTAGCCCTATTAACTGCTTCGAAGATACTGAACATAGTACCTTCAAAGTCAGTGCCAACTACACCACATCAAGAATGGTATTGTAAAGCACCCGTATATTCGTATCTACGAGTATGGGGATCTCCTGCCTATGTTAAGAACAAGAAAGGAGATAAGCTGGATAGTAGATCTAGTTTGTGCAAATTTGTGGGGTATCCAAAGGAATCCATTGGATACTTGTTTTACGATCCTAAAGAACGTAATACGTTCGTGTCTAGGAATGCCCACTTCTTAGAGGATGATTTCCTCACCAACAGAAATGGGACAATCGTAGAACTCGATGAAGTCCAAGAATCGGACGCATCCTCACAAACAGTGGGAGCTGATCCTGATTTTACTGAACCTACTAGTACACCTATACTCCGAAGGTCTGATCGAGTTCGTAAAGAACCAGAGAGATTTGGTTTCATTCACGAAAACGATAAGTTGGATACTGATCCAAGGACTTATGAAGAAGCTATGTCTGACATAGAATCGGGTGCGTGGCTCGAAGCCATGCAATCCGAAATGGATTCCATGCATTCCAACAAGGTTTGGACCTTGGTCGATCCACCTGAGGGAACTATCCCTGTAGGATGCAAATGGATCTTCAAGCGTAAGCTTGGAATGAATGGAGAGGTAATAACCCATAAGGCTCGCCTAGTGGCGAAAGGTTATTCTCAAAGGCCTGGAATAGACTATGAGGAAACCTTTTCTCCAGTAGCGATGTCGAAATCCATTCGGATACTATTAGCCATAGCCGCGTGGTACGACTACGAAATATGGCAAATGGACGTAAAGACCGCCTTTCTCAATGGAGACATTGACAAGGAGATCTTTATGCAACAGCCCGAAGGCTTTGCGTCCAAAGGAAGCGAGCACAAGGTGTGCAAACTTCAAAGGTCAATTTATGGCCTCAAACAGGCGTCCCGAACCTGGAACATACTATTTGATGAGACAGTCAAAGCTTTTGGCTTCATCAAAAACGTATTTGAACCTTGCGTGTACAAGAAGAATAGTGGGAGTTCGGTCCAATTCATAGTTTTATACGTCGATGATATTCTGTTGATCGGGGACGATATCAGAATGTTAGCGCAGACAAAAGCGTGGTTATCCGCGCAGTTCTCCATGAAAGATTTAGGAGAGGCATCTTACGTATTGGGAATACGTATCTATAGAGATAGATCGAAGAAGATGTTAGGACTCTCCCAATCTCAGTATATCAACACGATATTGAAAAGATTCAATATGGAAGAATCCAAGAGAGGATTACTTCCAATGAGACATGGAATCTCTCTTTCCAAGTCAATGTGCCCTACAACTGACGAAGAAAAGAAGAGAATGTCTCTCATACCTTATGCCTCTGCTATAGGGAGCATAATGTATGCAATGTTGTGTACTAGACCAGACGTAGCACACGCTCTTAGTGTAACGAGCCGCTATCAGTCGAATCCAGGCGAAGAGCACTGGACTGCCGTTAAAGCAATCCTTAAGTACTTGCGAAGGACTAAGGATATGTTCTTGGTCTACGGTGGTAGTGGAGAATTGAAACTTGAAGGATTCACTGATTCAAGTTTCCAGTCTGACGTGGATGATTACAAATCCAATTCTGGATACATATTCCGCCTCAATGGCGCAGCGGTGAGTTGGAAAAGTTCCAAGCAATCCACCACTGCCGACTCAACCACTGAAGCAGAATATATTGCAGCATCGGATGCGGCAAAATAGAGTGTTTGGATGAGAAACTTCATCCAAGAGTTGGATGTAGTTCCTAGCATTGCAGAGCCTGTAGTAGTCTTCTGTGACAACAACGGGGCGATAGCTCAAGCGAAGGAGCCGAGATCACACCACCAATCTAAACACGTAATGAGGAAATACCATGTGATCAGGGAGATCATTGGTAGAGGAGACATACACGTGGATCGTGTCAACTCAGAAGACAACATAGCTGACCCACTAACGAAGCCACTTTCGCAAAAAGCGTTCGAGGGACATCTTGAAAAGATGTGTCTTAGAAATGTTTGTGAATGGCTTTAGGGCAAGTGGGAGATTGATAGGATAGTGCCCAGCAAGCCAATTCTCTTTAGCTTTTAATAGGACTATTCTGTAATAAACAATCTTTGATTTTTATGAATAATACGCACGTTTATTTATAACTGTATAGAATAAACAATGGCCAAATTCATCTCTCGCGAATACATTTAAGCGATTGGATGAAATCCTTAGATCACATTCGACTATGGGACGATTCACTTCGGTATTGAGTGCAATCATGAAACAGTCTCTAAGGTCGTGATCTTAAAACCCGTTCCAAGTCATAGATTCCGAACGAGACGGGGTATCGAAGGAATCGCCAAGACTTGTACGAATATGCATGATTCACATGGAGTGAATTTGTAGAGTTTCATGAACAAGACATTTGATGTCAGTGCATATGACTAGGTGGTTCGATAGGGGATCGAACGCATCGAACGACCCGAACAGAGAAACCCATTGTGGAAGCGCATGTCGCATATCGGTGATGGGACGTTTCTCAAGACTTATAATAGTGTACGATTTAGTCCTTAGACTTGAGGTGCTAGGGCGAATTCGGTGCATAGGTATATGTACTTATATTTAGGTACTGGTCACGTAGCCTGACCATAATGTGCCTAAGTTGGGTGCTTATAGTTGTGTACGCGAGTGGTTAGTACCAAGATGGAATCTACCGACTCATCATAATGGATGAGAGAATTTCCTATACGATTCTTAGATAATAGATCCAAGAAACCCGTGGCCACGGTCAGTGACGGATTTGGAAAGGTGTTTCCAAATTTAGCAGTCACACTGGATTATTATCCCGAATTAGAAAGTATAGTTATTGAGATAATTAGAGGTGCCGATCAATTCACACACCCTAGGTCTCAATCGGGAAATTAAGTCGATAGAAGGACCGTATGTACATGGCAGTTATAAGAGGTGAGGTTCACAAATATCAATTCACCTGAAATTGGGCTTCATGGGCTTGTGGCTAGACATCGACCATGAAGTGTAGGTACTCCTGAATTAATAAGGGAGATTAATTCTGGAGTGGTCAATTAAAAGGGTTTAATTGATCGGAGCATTTAATTGCTCATAAATTAAATCACGAAGGGTTCGTGGGCCTGCTGCCAATTGATGGTGAACCTAGAGGGTCACATACAATACAATTGGACAGTGACAGTCAAAGAAGGAAATATTTGATTTAAGGGAGTTAAATCAATTAAATGAATTAAAGTGTTAATTCAAAGGGAAGAATAATTAATTAGATGGTCTAATTAATTAAATATTAATTAAAGTGTTAATTAATTGAGAGATGTTAATTAATTGGATTAATTGGGCTGATTTAATTAATGGTTAATTAAATTAAGTTGCAAGACATGGGCCTTTAATTAAAAAGCCCAGAAGAAGTCTTGCAAGACTAGGTGGGGGGGCGATTTTATGGCTAAGGATAAGAAGGAGAGTTTGTGTTCATGTATGACAGGGAGGATCTAAGAAGATATATGATATATCTTATTTCCTTATGAGATAAGGAAGAGATCTTTAAGAGATATCTACAAAGAGAAGGTTTCTTCTCTTATAAATAGATATCTCCTCACAACTCTTCAACACACTTAACACTTTAAAGAGCTGAAAATTCAACCCTAGCCGCCCCCTACACCCTAGCCGCCCCCTAGCAGTGCCGCCGCCCCCTCTCTCTCTGTCCTCCATTGCTGGATCTAGATCTGATTCTAGATCTGTTCTTCCTCCATTGACAACCTTCTATCTCTAGTTCGTAGCCTGTGAATAGAAGGTGTTGCTACCATCCAATTGGTGTGGATACACTCTGGAGGTGAGACAATTGGATCACTCGTTGTGAATCAACAAAAGCCGGAGATTGACACCACCTTGCTTGCAGTGAGGTATATCGCATATCTCCTTCTTTATTCTATTGTAGATTTGTTTGATTCAACCTTTTCGCATACATAAGGTGGAAAATATATCTTGGGTCTGCTGGGGTGCCTCGGAAAAATTTTAAATTCCGCACTCTCGTTGTTTTGACAACCGGGGCATTCCCATCAGTTCTCCCCGTTGGGGCTGCGGCCGCTCAGGATAGATCCTTCCTCGGGATAACTAGCCGCTCTGCGACCCTTGAGCTGGTCCTTGATAAAGTCAACCATATCGGGTTTTTCTCGACCCTCGCGACGGGTGAGAGGTCTATTGTTTCGTCCCCATAAGTCTTTCTTCCTCTTCGCTTCGGGGGCCCCGTCTTGACTTTCCCTGGCTCGCCTATGACGGATCTCTTCCCCCCTCATCTTCTTCATAGTAAACAAACTGTACCCTAATCCCGAGGACGTAGAGGGACCAGCTTGGTTCAAAGGGCGACCTATTTGCAGCGGCTCAACATCTTCAGGCTCTTCATCTGCTTCAGATAGAGCGGCTTGAGAAGGGTTGCCCTGCGGAGGATCCATAGTTCGACTAGTCTGCGCCTGATAAGGTTTAACTTGTCTCCTCGGTTGGCCCGGTGTCTTTTTCGAGGTAGAGGCAACAATTCTACCGACTATGGAAGCTCGGTAACTCTCTACCATCTCACCTGGAGAAATAAAAAATGACATTAGGGAACGAAGTTTCGAAATAGCATGTTTAAAAATAGAAATAACATCTTACTCAACGATCGAGAATCGACAGCGTCCACGA
Organism: Penstemon newberryi var. newberryi; assembly: GCA_030819805.1. Classification (NCBI taxonomy): domain Eukaryota; kingdom Viridiplantae; phylum Streptophyta; class Magnoliopsida; order Lamiales; family Plantaginaceae; genus Penstemon; species Penstemon newberryi. The sequence continues at coordinate 4,949,452 of JAUALY010000007.1, read as the reverse complement.
GAGCGAACGTCGCCTTACTAAGCTCCGCTTTCCGAAGAATGGGCTCCAAAATAAGAAAAGCCGACTGATAGAGGTCGGAATGCATCGAGACAACAATATAGTCGCGGATACCCTGTTTAACCCGACCCATAAGCTCGCGTTTGCCGTATACCCAATCACGCCGACCTGGCCATCGATACGGGATAATTTCCGAGCTCCCCTCAGAAATCGGATCGTCCGGTCCCTTAACGAAGAAGAATCGTTTATTCCAATCCAGAGAGTTGTTGGAGACGATCGTGGATAAAACCGAGTGGTTCGGGCATTGGGAGAAATATACAAACCCCGCGTTGGAAGCCGGGGAGTTGCTGATTTTGAAGAACTGTCAAAAATTCTGGAAATTGGCAAATTTGCCTTTGCTTTTCATCAAAACACTAAAAGCGATCAAGTATCCGATGGAGTTGGGAAGGATCTGTGCGGGAGCTAGGGAGAATACATCCAAAACATCCTCGAGTAGTGGGGCGAAAGGAATCCGCAGCCCATAAGAGAATTGTTTAGCGTAGAAGGCTTGACATCCTTCTGTGGGCTCATTGACCCGTTGAGAGGAGGTCGGGATGACCAACGAGTAACCTTCTGGGAGAAATTTCCCTATTTCTGCCTCTAGTTCTGCCCTGCTGTCGATCGGATCGTAAGCACAGATAATCTCATCGACCCGTTTCTCAGTTTTCTGAAGTCGCCCCGAGGTGTTACACTTCTTTGAGATAGCATCCAGATCGAGGATTCTCACAAAGACGTTATTTCCGATCGGGTATTTCATTATCTCGTGCTCTCCCAGCACTTCGGCCGAACCTTCTTCGCTACCAGAGTTCGCATTTTGTTCCCCCTCTCCATCGGGCTCAAAATTGGGCTCCACGTTCTGATTTCCGTCCCTTTCGGGCTCGGTAATTTGTCTCCCGGAAGTTTCCTCGCCCTTATCCGACTCCAAGAGCTATATAGCCTTGTCGACGGCTATGTTTACTTCGTCCGTAGAATCTCTTGTGGGTTCGTAGGTATTTATGAAATGGCTCGTAGACCCCTGATCGGACTCCAATCTCTGAAGAGTCGTCTGGTTCCCTATGTTCTCTGTGTTAGACATTCTAACGAGGATTACTATGATGGTCAGTGAATAAGGAAAGCTATTATCGATGTGAGTACTCCGATCTGTAGCAATTTATGAAGCAGTGCTCGTCTTATCTGGTCAACGCATATATATAAGGGTTAAAAGGGTAAATTGCAAATTAAACCCCGAGTAACCGCGATGGTTAAGCTTCCACTCAGTAAATTCAAAGTTTATTTTTCCATTAATGGCATTTCCGGTCCTCAAAGTTTTGAAAAATGATCTTTTAGCTCGATAGGTTGCAGATTAACATCATCATCATCTTCCGAGGATATGCACTCTTTTTCCCACGCTCGGTTTTTATCCCTCTGGGTTTTTCCGAGTAAGGTTTTTAATGAGGTATATCCGACGCAAGATCATTCAACACCTATTCTCTATTATTTATTTCTCCGAGCTTCAGATATCGTAATACCTGGATGAATCATCGAAGTGAAACTCTCGGATCGGGGATTTCGTCCTTCTATCATCTGAAGCATCTCACCTCTCCAGGGCTCCTCCAGATAAAATGTGCGCTCTTTTTCCCTAGCTCGGATTTTGTCCCACTGGGTTTTTCCGAGTAAGGTTTTTAACGAGGCATATCGAAAATTTTACCATGATGCTGTGTTTACTTCTCCGAGCTTCAGCTCCACTTACGCTCGAGAAGTGGGGGATTATTGATGAGGGATATTTCACATGTTCTATTCTAGGAAATACCCCGCTCGAGATCGATCTGGATTCCGACCAGGAAGGCTATTCTCAGACCTACAAAACTCACTTAGCTATCAAGTCAGATTGGTAGCACAAGGTCCTTTTTCCGATCTACTTCTTTCCTCGGAATCACTGTGGGCCCGACCCACAGACCAAGACAGCTGGCCGAGACATATTCCCCTGCGGAAGGTCTAGCTAGCTCATCACTGTTCCTATATATACCCAGCGCATTTATGACATCAACAACGGCACATTTCCCTAGGTGCACCCCAGTTCGGACGTAGAGATCGGAATAGGACTAGCTTGCTTTCTTTTGTATTTGTCTAACTAGTTGAACGGCATCCTGTAACGCTTGAATAGACCTACTTTGTAACTTGTGATTGGAACGGAATATCAATACATATCATTTATACACTCGATCTAAATTATTGTTTTTGCTCGACTTTCCTAATTAACCTCGCACGAAAAAGAGCATAATCAGGTGATTTTCATGAAGAAAAGTGAAACCAAGGAACATCTTACCAATCTGATGGAACTGATCCAGAATGAAAAGAGTCAAAGAATATTGAAGATCAGATCAGATAGAGGGACTGAATTTACAAACTCTAATGTTGAAGAGTATTGTAACTCCAGAGGAATCAACCATGAGTACTCTGCTGCCAGAACCCCTCAACAAAATGGAGTTGCTGAAAGGAGAAACAAAACTCTAAAGGAAGCTACCAGGACAATGATAGTTGAAGCAAAACAGCCCCAGAGATTCTGGGCAGAAGCCACAAATACAGCATGTTACACCCAGAACAGATGCATGATCAACAAAAGTCAAAACAAGACACCTTATGAACTGTGGAACAACAGAAAGCCTAATATACACTATCTTAGGATTTTTGGTTATAAATGTTATGTTTTGAATAATGGGAAAAATCACCTTACTGCTTTTGCAGAAAAGGCTGATGAAGCTGTCTTTGTAGGATACTCTACTGTTAGTAAAGCTTACAGAGTCTTTAACAAAAGAACTTTACTTGTAGAAGAATCTATTCATGTAGCATTTGATGAACCAAACCAATCTTCTGAAAAGAATCAAAGTGCTAATCCAGAGATATCTGCTGATTTTCAGAAATTGAGTGTGGAAAGAAAAGAAGAATATGTACCCATCTTACTACCTGATCTAAACCAAGCTGGTAACTCAAGTGCTGTTCATAATCAGTCTGCTGATTGTCTAACAGAGGAGTTGCAAACAACTGACAGACCAGAGCCTGTTCAACAGACTACTACTGAGACTCCAACAGTAGTGTTGCAAGATCAATCAAGAGGACAACATCCAGATTTGCAACCTGATCTTAGATGGCTCAGAGATCACCCACCTGATTTAGTGATTGGTGATCCATTGGATAGAGTGAGAACAAGAAGGTCAACTACAAATGAAATAATGTTTGTAAGTTTTCTTTCACAAATTGAGCCCAAGTTAATTGATGAAGCTCTTAGTGATTCTCACTGGATTGAAGCAATGCAAGAAAAGTTAAATCAATTTGAAAGGAATGAAGTCTGGTACTTAGTTTCCAGACCTACTCATCAAAGGGTAATTGGCACTAAGTGGGTATTCAGGAATAAAATGAATGAAGATGGTATTGTTACCAGAAATAAAGCAAGACTAGTTGCCAAAGGTTACTGCCAGGAAGAAGGCATTGATTTTGATGAGACATTCTCACCAGTTGCAAGGCTTGAAGCAATCAGATTATTCTTAGCCTATGCTGCTCACAAGAACTTCACTGTATATCAGATGGATGTGAAGTCTGCTTTTCTCAATGGAGAATTGCAAGAAGAAGTTTATGTTGAACAACCTCCTGGATTTGAAGCCTATCAACAAGGAGACAAGGTATATCGTCTGAAGAAATCTCTTTATGGACTGAAACAGGCTCCAAGAGCATGGTATGATACTTTATCTGATTTTCTTTTAATTAAAGGATTTCGCAAAGGTAAAGTAGATAAGACTTTGTTCACTATTGAATGGGATAATCATATATTGTTAATTCAAATATATGTGGACGATATTATTTTTGGTTCAACTAACCAACAGATGTGTGAAAACTTCTCTAAGCTGATGCAGAACAAGTTTGAAATGAGAATGATGGGAGAACTAAATTACTTTCTTGGATTACAAGTCAAACAACTACCTAATGGTATCTTTATTAATCAAGCAAAGTACACAAAAGATCTGTTTAAGAAATTTGGTATGGTTACTAGCTCATCTGTTAGTATTCCTATGTCTACTGGACTTCGTCTGGATAAAAATGAAGATGGCAAATCAGTTGACATCACCAAGTACAGAGGCATAATTGGGTCACTGTTATATCTAACAGCTAGCAGACCTGACATCATGTATTCTGTTGGGGTTTGTGCGAGATTTCAATCAAATCCTAAGGAATCTCATCTCTTAACTGCTAAAAGGATATTGAGGTATCTCAAAGGCACTCAAGAATTGGGATTGTGGTATCCAAGGGAATCAGGATTTGAACTTACTGGATATTCAGATTCTGACCTTGCTGGCTGCAAGATTGATAGGAAGAGTACTACAGGTACTTGTCAATTTCTAGGCAGTCGTCTGATCTCATGGATGAGTAAAAACAGACTTTAGTATCCATATCTACTGCTGAAGCTGAATATATTGCTGCTGGAGCATGTTGTGCACAGATACTTTGGTTGAAACATCAACTAGAAGATTACAATCTCAAGATCAGTGGAATCCCTATCTACTGTGACAATACAAGTGCAATCTCACTTACTCAGAATACTACTAGTCATTCCAGGACTAAGCAAATTGAGATCAAACATCACTTCATCAGAGACCTTGTTGAAAAAGGAAATGTTATTATTGAGTATGTTCATATAGATAATCAGATCGCAGACATTTTCACCAAACCATTAAGTGATGCAAGATTTTCTACTCTAAGAGTGGAACTGGGCTTCTTAAAATTGGATTCATAAGCTGAGGGCGAACCTATCAGAAGACTGGGTTCATCAGTTGACTAATCTGATAGCAACAAGTGTTATCCTTCAAGAAGACTGACTCTCAACAGACTAGTTGACTGATGAATTCTTGAATTCAGGGGGAATGTGTAAGACTAGCGGTACTCCTGTTTTAAAGATGAAATCTTCAATGACAGTTAGTTGAAGTTGTTTTAATCAGAAGATTTGTTCTTAATTCTTGAAGACTTGAAGATTATTTATCTTGCTGGATTGACAAACAACAAAGGAAGATATCTAGATATTGGCTTTCACAAGTGATATATTGTATCAGACAAGTCATCTGCCAGATAAGTATAATTTACTCATCTGTTTACTTATGTCAATTTATAAATAAGTGTTGTACTAAAAACGTTTTATCAGAAACACGCTTTTATAAATAAGAGACTAGTGGCGTTTCAACTTCCCGCCTAGTCTGACATAATTAATAAATTTTGAAATCCGCGTATCTCGCTCACACGATCTACTTTTTTAGTAACTGATCTAACAGTTGGCTTGAATCACAGAAACCGACATCAAACCAACTCTTATAAATCCAGATCTGATCAGCTGACTGATCTTTTACGCACCCTCAAAATTTCAAGAGCACAAGAGCATTTTTGCATTCATATTTTCTGCGAATTTCTCTCGTTTTCCTTCTAATCTTTTTCAGAAAAGCAATGACTTCCAAGGATGCAAATGCTGAAGGTAGATTCTTGAACTACCAGACCTACTATGCAACAAGCACTCCACTGATGAAAGAAATTCTGGAAAAGTTCAAGGCCGCGACACTAGTTAACTTCATTGAAGCTCATGAAGATATGGTGTTCACACCAGAAGTGCTGGAGTTTTACAAGGTGGATGGGAAACCAGATTATGAAAATCTGGAGATTAAGGCCAAGGTTAGGGGAAAAGACATCTGTCTGACTCCCAAAGTATTGAATGAGAAGTATGGGCTGTCCCTTGAAGGTTCAACTGAACTTTCTACTCTGGCTGAGCCGTTGGAGGCTGATTTCTGGAACATTGCTGCGAAGAAGGATGAAATCCTCTCTGGGAACATAAAGAAGCCCCAGCTGAAGGACGAATTTCAGAGGATGGCAGACCTACTTGCCAAAATTGTGGAGAACTGCACTTTCTCCCTCGACAGTGTGCCTATGAAGAGGTTTCACATGATGATAGCAGTTTACTACGGGCTGAAAGTAAACTGGGCAAGCTATGTTTGGTACATTCTTGTTGATCACAAGGAGCGTTTTCAAACACTTCATAGAAGATTTCTCAGTCATCTGCTGATGAATCTGGGATGTACTATGACAAATGGCAAGGAAATTCACAAGGCCAAGGAGCTGAAATATATGAAGCTGTAAAGGCTGGCAAATCTAAGGAGCCTGTTGCCGTAACAGAAAAGAGGCAACCTAAGAGAAAGGCTATTGAGCCTAAGGAGCCTGCTGTTAAGGGAAAAATGAGCAAGGTGACTATTCCTAAGGCATCTGTTCAAACAGCTAAGCCAGTTGTTCAAGCCAGAACAAATTCGCCTGCTGAGAAGAATACTGCTGATACTGTCTTAGATCAGACAGTAAAGGAAATTGAAGAAATAGCTTATGGTTTTCCTTCTAGAACCATTTCTGCTGATAAGCCACTGGAGAATGTTGCTGCCAGAACAAGGAGCGCATTGAAAGATACTGCAACATCCAAAGTAGGTCATACAAAAGTTACTATCAGAAAGAGATTGACCTTCGTTGAATAACCTACTAAGCTATCAGAGTTAGTAAGGCAAAGTCCTCCATCAGCAGATAGGCCTGTTGGAAGTAAGTCTACTGATGACAAGTCGTCTGATGCTCAGAAGAATCAGACCACTGCACCAACAGCTGAGGTTAATCAACCTCAAGAGGATCCTGAAGTGCAGATCCTCGAACCAATTGTTGGTGCACCTATTGCAACTGCTGCTCCAGAACCAACTGCTGCTGCACAAGTCACTGAATCCAGAGCTCAAAGAAAGAGAAGAACTGGAAAAGCTAAAGTCTCTGCTCTTCACAAGAAAAAGAGAGAAGAAGCTGAACAAAGGAAGAGAGACGAAGCTGAGATTCAGAAGGCAATTGAGCTGAGCAAAATTGCTGCTCAAACAAAGCAGTTAACTGATGCAGAGATTGCTGCCAAGAAGGTAGAAGATTTGGCTAAGGCCTTGGAGGAGAGCAAAAATGATGCTTATGGACTTAGAAGGTCAGGAGGCATCGTCATTGGAAAACCCAAGGAAGGGCAGTTTGTGATGCCAAGAGCCAAGCCAATCAAAAGAAGAAAGTTTGAAGTCAGGAGAGCACTTGACATTGTCAAGAGTGACTCTACTTCCTTGGAAAGATTTGAAGCTGAGCTTGAAAGGATGAATCAGCTGCTTCAATCAAGAACCACTTTCCTCCCAGAAAAGATCAGATACAGCAGATGGAGGGAATACAGGTTGAACAAATCCGAGGCTGAAATCCAAGCCTGGAGGGAGTTTGCTGATGAAGGACACTGGGTTCTAAATTGGCTGCAGACTACTTCAATTGCAAAGGCTTTGGACTCAGACTTTGTTAGAGACAGATTACATGGTTTTGCAAAAGCCATTGTAAAAAGAGAGGCAACTGCTATCAAGGACTCATTGCCAAATAAGCCAGGTCCATCTAATGACCTAGTTGATAGAGCAGTTAAAATTGTTGTATATACAACCTTGGAGAAATAGGTACAGAGATCAAGATATGAACCTGGATCAACCATTGGCCTACTCTGCCAAGTTTACAGCGAATTGCCTTTGGCTCAGAGATCAGTACATTTCAAGAACAGCTGAGTGTCCAACTGTCTACATCACCTTTTGTTCCAGCTGACTTGATTCATCAGAAGACTGTTGTGTCTACTGATGGTACTGATGTCATTCACTTAGCTGATGAGCCAGCTGATGAAGAACTTAAGAAAGACCAGCAAGCCGTGGAGATCAACCTGGATACATCCAAGACATTGCCTGCTGCTGTTAAAGAAAATATCCCTTTGGCTATTGAGCTGAAGAGGCCCAAGTTCTTCATGAAGTCCCTATTCAACAGGAAGAACCTGCTAAAGCATCAATCTCCATTTCTACTGCTGACTTTCATTTATCACTGATGGAGTCAATGCAGCTGTTTATTGATAATGCCATGAAGGAAGTGGAAAAGAGGAACCAATTGATGTTACAGCAAGTGCAGGAGGCTACTGCAAAGATTGTGCATGATGCAATTGAAAATTTTCCTCTGCCACCAGACAATTCCTTAGCACTGACTCATAGTATACTAAGCATGAACAGAAACGTTGAAGATGTGAAGGCTGATATTGCTGGAATTGCAAGGGTCATGAAAAAAGTTGGTGAAACTGAGATCGAGAAAAATGTTGCACTTATGCAAGAATTCACAGCCATCACCCACAAATCACAAAATGAAATGTCAACACTTCAGCTGAATGTTGACTATCTAAATGACCAAGCTGGTGAAATGAAAGCTACTCAACAACATCATTCTGATCAACTCCGAGTGGGGGATCAAAACATCAGAAAGCTGTGTGCTGCTGTCAACGTCTCTCCTGATCAACTCAACCCTGATGCTGATGACAAAAAGGGGGAAGAGGAGTCAGCTAAAAAGAGTGTTGCCACTGCAACTGTTCAAGTACAAGACCAAAGAGCTGCTGCTGAAAAGCCTATTGAAGATAAAGTACTTGAAGAGGAAGCTGATGATGAAGAAGTTGATGATGAAGTAGAGCCCAATGATGTAGCTAAGACTGACAAAGAAATAGCTGCCTCTAAGGACACTGCTGAAGAACAGCTAGATCCATTCAGGAAAACCAGCAGAATTCAAGAAATCAGACTGGTGGATTTTCAGCAGACTCAAATCAGATAAGTTCAGTTTGGGATCAGCCGAGTGTTCATCAGACGAGTGATTTCGATCAGCAGAGTAGAAGTGATCAGAAGTTATTACAACGGTAATAAATGCACTTGAAGTAATAAATGCTGAAGAGGAAGGGTACTTATGGAAAATGATTGAAGAAAACCTCGTATCAGCTTGGTGCATTAAATGCGAACTGACAGAAAGTACAGCAGAGGGTACAGTGTTCAGTCGCAGGTTGTCGTTTCTGAAACAAGGACCAGTACTCGAGGATTTGGACACCTGTCGATCTCTCAACGGGCAAATTTTCAAACCTCAAGTATAAATAGTTCAGTTCAAGAGTTAGAGAAGAAGATACAACACAACTGAGAGCATATTTTCGAAGCAGAATTCTTCAAAGTCTGAAACTCAAGAACAGAACACTCAATAGCTTAGTCATTTGTTGACGAAAGCAGAATAGAGAGATAAAAGAATATACATATAAATCTGCGTGATTTTGTGAGAAACGTGTTGTGAGAAGCTGTTATCCATCTTTGTGAGTGATAAAACTTTGTAGTATAGGACTTCTTTGTGATTTCCTGTAACGAACTTGTGGCCAGTTCATTTGTTGTTTGGCGCAAGCAGAGTATATTGTAATCTGTGTGATTATAGTATAACCTAAGATTTAAGTGACTTGGAAGAGTGGACTAAAGGATTTTTATCCATATAACCACTATAAAAATTCTGTGTGTTTATACTTGCATTATTTTCTTGCATATTTTCAAAAAGCATACTTAAACACTTAAGTTAACTGTTGAAAATATTTTAAAAGGAGTTTGCAAAAAACTGGGGATAAAACCTTTTCTAAGTTAAGAAAACTACTTGTGAAAAATTGATAGAATAGTGCCCTGCAAGCCAATATATTTAGCTTGTATTAGGACTATCGTAATCTTTCTCTAGTATAATCTCGTTTGTTTTTAGTATGTAAATCAAACAATGGCCAACTTCATCTCTCGCGAATCACTTAAGCGATTGGATGAAATTCTTGGATCACAATAGACTATGGGACGATTCACTTCAGTATGAGTGCAATCATGAAACAGTCTCTAAGGTCGTGATCTTAAAAATGTTCCAAGTCATAGATTCCTTGATTCACATGGAGTGAATTTGTAGCGTTTCAAGAGCAAGGCATTTGATGCTAGTTGATTGGTGCTTGAAAATGCACTTAAATTGTTCTAATTTTCCAAATAAATTTAGTGTTAATTTGATATTTTCATGAAATTATTAGAAATTATTGTGATTAGAAAATATTGAGTTTTGATTTGTTTTTATAGGAAAATAAAATATGAACCCCGGAATATTTAGCTTTCTCAAATTGTACAAGTACAAAAGGCATGAGTTGGAGCAAGGAAAGATTCAAGGAAGTCAAGTAGTGCAAGAACAACAAATAAGGAATCTGCCATAAATATTGCTGCTTCTTCCAAGGACTATAACTCTCGTAAGGAAACTCCTATGAAGCTGAATTTAGGATATGTTATAGAGGAAGGAGTTAGATACGTTAAGGACTTTACGGATCTGGATTTGGAATTCGGAGCGCAAAGATATGCCTTTTACAAATATGTCGCGCAGAGCAGAATTTACTACGAGGGAAAAGCGATTTTTGTCCTAAAGTGATTGGGAAACTTGCCTAAGTCCTTTCCATACGAGGATTGAGCCTCCTAAACATCTTCCTACTCAATTTCTACCTCCTAGACATTCTCCTACTTGAATTAGGGCTCATTAACACCTATATATAGTCCTAGAATTACACATCTTGAAACACACAATTTTTAGTCTTAGTTACAATTCTCTTTCAAATCATTATCATATTTTCTGTCTAGAACTTGTGATAATGATTAGCAAATTAGGCTAAGAGTTCTTTGGTGATGAACTTATATGCATAGTGATCTTATTTGGATTCGATTCTTCAAGGTTTTGTAAGTCTTATAAATTTGAGTAATTTACTCTTCTTCAACTATTTTCATCAACTCTTATGTTAATACAATTGTTTTATAAATTTTCTTATAAATCTAGTCAAGCTCTTTTTATGTGAGAATCTTTATGATATAATTATATTGATATAAGTCATTCGTTTTATGGGTAGTCTTTTAATGCAATATGCCTTGGTATATCGTATGTTTTCGATTTCTCATAAGATGATATTTTGTGACAATTCTAAAAGCAAGAAAATTATTTACTCAAATACATTAGAAATCATGTGTTTTTCAATTCTTTATCTTCCAATTGATTGTTTGGGATGTGAAACTTTCAATTGAGTAATTTTATGAATCAATCCAAATAAGTGAACGAAGCATATAAGGGATTCTTGACACCTTACCGTTTTAATTATCGTATTTTCCAACAACCAAAAATTCACTTTTCTTTAAGTTTTCTTAAAATCAAATTGCTTCGTTAATTTAGATTGTTTATTTATCTCTAAAGCTACTTTGTCTACTAATGGTTTTAGCTTATTTTAGTCATCTCCTCGTGGATACGACCGCCCAATCTATTCTACATCGATCGCTTTGTTTCGACAAGTTTGGGCGTAATCAAATTTTGGCGCCGTTGCCGGGGAGGTGCAACAAGTAAGCATCATAAGTAGTTATTTAGCTAACGAGGTAAGTAAACTTTATTTTATTCAATTTTTGTTCTATTAGGTAATTGTAGGAAGTTTCGTACTATTTCTATTTATTAGTTAATTGATTAGTTTTTATTAAAAAAAAAAAAAAAAATTTGTTTTTTATGTTTGTAGCTCGATCTTCTAATCAAGGTGAATTGCAGTACGATCCAGAAATTGAGAAAACGTTGTGTAGGTTAAAGAAAGAACTTAGGGAAAACAATGAAAAAATCAATCCAACCTCTCAAGTTTTAAGTGAATCTTGGTCAAGTATTGCATTAACTGATAGACCTACCACAATGGACCAACTTGAAAACAACCCTGCATGTTCCTTAAGAGAATACCTACACCCAAACCGCACAGCCACCCCCTCATGCATCATGTTTCCCTCAAATAATCCGCAAATAGATTTCAAACCAGGAATGAACCAACTCTTACAAACCTTTCATGACATGGATAGTGAGAATCCTTACCTACACATTAGAGAATTCGAGGAGGTCATCGCCACTTTTAATAGACAACCCAATGTCGTAGAGTCAATTAGGTTGAAATTCTTCCCTTTCTCGCTAAAAGACAAAGCAAAAAGTTGGTTGTACTCTTTGAGACCTAGATCTATAGGTACATGGGCAGAAATAACCGAAGCCTTTTTCAACAAATACTTTCCCCAACATAAGACCAACAATCTTAAGAGACAAATCTCTACCTTTTCCCAAAAAGATAATGAAACTTTATACCAAGCTTGGGAGAGGTTCAAAGAATTGTTGAATATGTGTCCGCACCATTGGTATGAAAATTGGAGTCTTGTTAGTTATTTCTATGAGGGACTTACATCTAGGGAGCGTCAATTTATTGAAATGATGTGTAATGGGGAGTTTCTTGAAAAAGATCCTGATGGGGCCATAGATTACCTAAATGACATAGCCGAAAAAGCTCACACCTGGACTGGAACTAGTACTACCGATGGTACTAGTAGAACAAAAACTAGTGGAATTTACTATCTTAAGGAAGAAGACAACCTTAAAGCACAAGTTGAAGCATTGACTAACAAATTAAAAGCTTTATAAACAAAAGATAGTTAAAAACATCAACCAGTTGCAAGGGTAGAGTCACAAGATAGTTGTTTCATTTGTGGTGGGATAGATCATTTAGCTCAAGTATGTCCTACACTTGGTGAGATGAGAGAGGTTTACGAAGAACAATGTAATGCCTTAGGAACATATAGGAAACCTTTTTCACCTTATTCTGAGACGTACAATCCTGGTTGGAGAAATCACCCTAACTTTAGTTGGAAATCTGAGGGACAAGCACTTAGAACTTACCCTGCACCTCAAAATAATGCTCACCAAAATAGGAATCATTTAGAGGACACACTTCACGCATTTATTGAGACACAGAGTAAGACTAATCAAAAGGTAGAAGCCGTAATAACTCAGATTGTGGAAGAGAACAAAGAGATAAAAAATCAAATTGGTAAGCTAACTAGTGCTCTTACTATACAAGAACGAGGCAAGTTCCCTTCCCAACCACTGTCTAATCCTAAGGGGCAACATAAGGTAGAGTCTTCCGAATCACATAACATCAAAGATATCAATGCCATCACCACTCGTAGCGGTAAGGTCATAGAGGGACCAACTTTACCTAGTCCACCAAACGACCCCCCTTAGGAAGTTGAGCAGAAAACCTTGGTCCATGTTCCTTTCCCTCAAGCACTGAAATTGGGAAAAATACCAGAAAATCATGGTGAAATTCTTGAACATTTGAAACAAGTCAAAATTAATTTGCCTTTGTTACATATTATCAGACAGGTACCTTCATATGCCAAGGTGATTAAGGATCTGTGTACTGTGAAAAGAAAACACAATGTCAAGAAAACCGCATTTTTGACCGAGCAAGTAAGTGCAGTGATTGAGCAAAAGGTACCACCTAAATATAAAGATCCTGGGTGTCCCACAATAACCTGTCAGATTGGTCCACATGAGTTTAGTCAAGCTTTATTAGACCTTGGAGCAAGTGTAAACCTTATGCCATACTCAGTTTATTTGCAACTTGGCCTTGGAAAGATCAAGCCTACATCTGTTGTTTTGCAACTAGCTGACCGAACCATTCGTAGACCCAAGGGAATAGTAGAGGATGTTTTGCTTCAAATTGACAAATTCTATTATCCTGTTGATTTCTTGGTATGGATACTCAATCTGTGGTCAATATGGAGTCTAAGATACCACTGATCCTAGGTAGACCTTTCCTTGCTACAGCAAATGCTCTCATCAATTGTAGGAATGGTCTTATGAAGTTTACATTTGGTAAGATGACACTGGAAGTCAATGTCTTCCATGTTGGGAAGCAACTACAAGATGAAGATGAGTGTCACCATACTTATATGATAGATTCATTGGTGTCTGAAACATTCGAAAGGGAAAATTCTGAATCCTTACACTATCTCCTTTGTAATTCTGATTTTGATGATTCGCTTAACTCTGTTAATAATATTAATTCATCTAATTTTGTTAATGAAACAGGGGTAAAGGAAAGAAGTGTTTAGCAACCACGCTTTGAGGAGCTACCAAAAGAAAGAACAAAACCAAAGGCATCTTCCATCGAAGCACCAAAAGTCTAGTTATCTCAACTACCGAAAGGACTGAAATATGCATTCTTGGGATCAGGTGATACCTTTCCTGTTATAATTTCGTCTAAACTTAGTGTCGAGCAAGATAAGAAACTCATAAATCTGTTGAAAGAACATAAGTCTGCACTAGGTTGGTCGATAGCTGATATCAAAGGTATTAGTCCCTTAATTTGTTCACATAATATTCATTTAGAAGAAGGTGCTAACCCACGTAAAGACCCTCAAATAAGATTAAACCCCACCATGAAAGAAGTAGTTGATGAGGGCTATTTTACACATATAATGGAATAAGGCTTTCCGAGGAGGTTCAGGATCGATCCGACCTGTGAATACTACAAGATCGATTCGATCCGCCCAAATGTATCTGATCGACCAGAAGACCGATCCAGAAGATTTAATGGGCCATGCATTTCTCCTAAGCCATGCAGGATTCCTAGGCCTAATAGGACTCCTAGTCAAGTTAGGACTAGACAATTATTATAAATACTGAGTTTTACATTGTATCAAGGATACACAATTTTGCCTATCAATAATAATAGTTCAATTGTTCTCCTCTTACATATTTTTATCTACGCGTTTACTATATTTCATACATATCTTGAATTGCGCCATCCTGAGTACTTTAACCAAACCCTAAATACAAAATTGTTCTCATAATTATTCTCTATTACTGATTTTATAACCTACGAACGAAATCCGGTTAAATCAGTTGGCGCCCACCGTGGGGCTAGGTTAATTGCTCGATCGAATATGGCCAATCCAAGAAAAAGCACACGTAAAGCAGGAAGAAGTGCAAATTCTAGACCTTCTCGTGCTGCGGATAGCCTGCCTGAGAATTCCCAAAGGGTTAGCGCTAATAATACGCAGCCTCCCGCAAATCACCAAAATTTAGACCCGGTGGAGGAACATGTTGCAGCGAACGCTAACATCAATCAAAACCAGGGAGGACAACGAACCCCTAGCGTGAGTCAGGCCCCTAACTCACCCATTCGATCCGTCCCGGCTCCCCCGCTTTCCGCTGACCAGGAAAAAATACTACAAATTGCTCAACTTTTAAGTTCGTTTTTTCAAATTCTACCGACTCCGGCAGTTGCGGAACCAGTAAGGGCGACTGTTCGTCCTTCAAGAGCGGTTAACGACGTCAGAGAACCTCGGGAAAATAACGACCATCAATCAACTCAAGCAGAGAGTTCGGACGCGGATCAACGATCTCAAATCTCCCCACCAAACGTAGCAGGAAGGAACCTGGGTCGAAGAACTAATCAGGCAAGAGCTAATGCTCGACCTGAACCCCGCCTGTCCAAAGAACACACTGTTATACCGATCGACGACATGGACGAACCCCCAGTTGTCAATCGACAAACAAATAGAAGAGTCTCTGAAAGAGAATTAGAGAGGATGGTCGAGGAACGAGTGGAACAAAGGCTTTTGACCTTGCAACAACCTTGGCCTCGTTCCCGTGAAATACAGGATAGTATAGCTGCTTGTTCCCCTTTCTGCTTAGAAATTAGGGAAGCACATGCTTCCGGATCTTTACCTGCTCGGCTCCCCAGATATGACGGAACCAGTGATCCAACCGACTATATCTTTAGTTTCACAAATATAATGAGCCTGTATGCCCATTCAGCAGAGTATACGGCCAAGTTGATGATCACAACATTTGAGGGGTTAGCATTGGATTGGTTCGGAAAACAACCGCCCAATTCAATCTTCAGTTTTAGAGAGTTATGTAATAAGTTGGAACAACAATTTGCTAGTCAAAAAAGACAAAAGCTTCCCATGAGTTATTTGGGAACTATAGTCCAGCAAGATGGAGAATCCCTGAGGACCTGGTTGGCGAGGTTCAACGTGGAACTGTTAAAGATCGACTCCCCAAATATTGATTATATTATATCCATTTTGTTCGATCTAACCAAGAATAGGCAATTTGGTAACGCGTTAAGTCGGAAACAGCCTAGAACCTTCGCTGAAATCATGACTTTAGCCTCCAAATATATGACATAGGAAGAGATGAACTCTTTCAAAGATAAAAATAAGAAGGCGTCCGTTTCGGGATCCAAGAAACCGGAGAACCACCAGTGCAAAGAGCCATGGATTACGATCGGTTTTCGCGAAGAGGAAACGTATTCCATAGATTAGAACATAACGGGAATAACCCTGAGAAAAGACCCAATGTCTACCTCAGGCCTCGGTCTCCAGAAAGGAATATAAGAGATCGAATCAGTTATGTAGAATTCACGAAACTAGATGCCCCGAGAGAAGACATCCTGGTGATACTGGAAAGAAATAATTTAATTCCCCCTGCAAAAAGAATCACACAGGCCAAACCTGGGGCAAAGAACTACGATTTATATTGTAGGTACCATCGAGCTCACGGTCATAGGACCGAGGACTGTTATCACCTGAAACAAGAAATCGAGAAATTAATTCAACAGGGTAGATTGAATGAATTCATAGAAAAAGCAGACCGGAGAAGACAAAGGACAAGAAGTCCTAGAAGGAAGGAGGAGAATAGGAGTCCTCGTGATAGATCTCCCAGTAATCATGCGCCCCGAAGAAATGAAATCGATGATGACCAGGTCAATGGTACTATACATGTGATCTCTGGTGGACCCGCGGGCGGGGATACTAAAAATGCTAGAAGAAAGGTTGCACGATCTCTAGAAAAGGGGATAATGACTCCTAAAGAGGTATGGGCGCTCGAGAGTAAAAACTCCAACCAACAAATAATCAAGTTCGAGGAGAGCGAAGTCCCCAGAAATCTAAATTGGGACAATAACGAAGACCACCCCGACTTTCCCATGGTGGTCTCTCTAAAGATCGCCGATTTCAATGTTAAAAGAATTCTGATCGACAACGGAAGCTCGGCTAATATAATAGCCATCGAAGTGCTAAACCAAATGAACCTGGGAAAAATAACCCTCCAAAAAGTAGCTACGCCACTGGTAGGATTTGGAGGATCTGAATAGTTCCAGCTGGAACTATCAATTTGAGTGTAACTCTTGGGAACAGGCCTCATCGAGTGATCAAAATGATAAAATTCTTAGTGGTTGAAGCACCATTCGCCTATAACGCCATTTTGGGAAGACCGGCTTTAAACCAATTCCGAGCGGTTGTGTCAACCTATCACCAAAAAATAAAATTTCCTACAATCTCTGGGGTCGACGAAATCGTCAACGACCACTGCATGGCCTGGGATTGTTACAACACGGCACTATCTTTGAAAAGGAACGTCGATCCTCTAACACCCTCAGAAAGAAAAACAGTAGGATCCTCGACGGAGAGATCTCTTGAGCCTGAGTTGCCCAGCACGGATCGGATCGATAAAAAAGGAAAAGAGCCCATAGACCTGACTCTACGTGCGCCACAGCATAAGGAGGTCAAGTTAATCGAGAATGATCCAACCAAAGTCACCAGGATTGGAACTGAACTGTCTCCACAGGGAGAAATTATGTTGATCAATTTTTTAAGGAAAAATGTAGATGTTTTCGCCTGGAGCTCGGATGACATAGTGGGGATCGACCCAAGAATAACAACCCACTCTTTGAAGATAGATCCGAGTGCAAAACCAGTCAGACAAAAGAAAAGAAATCATGGTCCTGTCAAAGACAAAATAATAAAAGCGGAGGTCGAAAGGCTGTTGTTATCTAAGCAGATTAGAGAAATACACTTTACTGAGTGGTTGTGTAATGTCGTACTGGTCTCGAAGGGTGACAAAAAGGACAACAAGTGGAGAATGTGTAACGATTTCACAGATTTAAATAAATTGTGTCCAAGAGATCCTTACCCTCTCCCAAGGATCGACCTGTTGGTGGACTCAACAGCAGGTTTTGCAATTTTTAGTATGATGGATGCATTCCAAGGTTTCTATCAGATTTTTATGGATGAAAGAGATCAAGAGAAGACTGCGTTCATTACCGAACAGGGCGTATATTGTTTCATAGTAATGCCGTTCGGATTAAGAAATGCCGGAGCTACCTATCAACGATTGGTCAACTTGATGTTTAAAGAGTTGATCGGAGAAATAATGGAGGTGTATGTCGATGACATGCTAGTAAAAAGCATGAGTGAAGAAGACCACATTAAACACCTTGATCGTTGCTTCAAAATCTTGAGGTAGTATGGAATGAAGCTCAACCCCTTAAACTGTACCTTTGGGGTAAGGTCTGGAAAATTCTTAGGTTATCTGGTCCATGAGAGAGGCATCGAAGCAAATCCAGAGAAGATACGTGCTATTACTGAAATGAAACCTCCTAGAAATATTACTCAGGTGCAAAGTCTGGTCGGAAAGATTGTTGCCCTTAATAGATTCATATCCAGGTCCGCAGATAAAAGTCTACCATTTTTTCAAACTTTGAGAAAAGCTAAGACCTTTGAATGGACCGAGGCTTGTGATCATGCATTTGAACAGCTCAAAGAATATTTGACCTCGCCTCCCCTGCTCGCCAAACCTACGGAGGGACAGCCTCTATACATATACATCGCTATTTTCGAGGCTGCAGTGAGCTCGGTTATGGTGAAAATTGAGGGCTCGGAACACAAGCCTGTTTATTATTTGAGTAAATTATTGCAAGGAGCGAAAAAGAACTATTTAACAATTGAAAAATTCGCTCTGGCTTTAGTAACGTCAGCGCGTGCTTACCAATCAACCTTTGAGGCAAGGTTTATGAAAGCCAGAAGCCTCGGGAAGGTTAATCAAATGGGCTGTAGAATTGGGACAGTACGAGATCGAATATCGACCGCGAACTGCAAACAAAGCTCAGATACTTGCTGATTTCCTCCTTGAAACTCCAAGTCTGTCAGAGACAAGCTCCGCAGCAACATCGACAAGCGATAACAGTATTATGATCGTCAAAGACCTACCATGGCTTATGCATGTCGATGGCGCATCAAGCAGAGATGGGGGAGGTGCAGGAATTAATTTCCAAGGGCCAAACAGCGAGGATATGAATTATGCCATCACTTTAGACTTCGTGGTAATCAATAACGAAGCAGAATATGAAGCTCTGATCGCTGGATTGGAAATGGCTATACAAGCCAATATGAAAGTTTTGAATGTCTTGACAGATTCTGAACTAATTCAGAGACTAATTAGCGGAATGTACGAAGCAAAAGAATTCAACATGATAAAATATTTGGAAAAAATAAAACAGTTAACTGGGAAATTTGATAAATTTGACATTCAAAATATCCCACGAGAAGAAAATCGATGGGCTGATCAACTATCTAGATTTACAGGAACAAGGGATGGTAAATCTAAAAGGGTAATCACCTGGCTAATCTCCAAGACACCCGCGATCGACCTCGACACTGTCCCTGTTGCTGAAGTAATGGAAATTGACCTGGCAGCAGACAGTTGGATGACTCCATTAATCACCTATTTGAAAGACGGATCACTCCCTAGCTGTAAAAATGAAGCCAGGAGGATAAGGTACCGAGCACCAAGATATGCAATGTTAGAAGGAAAACTTTATAGAAGATCCGTCTCAGGAATTCTGCTAAAATGCATTCCCGAGCACAATTCCGAAAGCATCCTTCAAAGCATACATGAGGGAGAAGCTGGGAATCATAGTGGCGCTCGAGCACTTACACTCAAATGCTTGAGAACATGTTACTATTGGCCGACGATGTACGCAGATGCGCAGGATTACGTCAAACACTGTCATTACTGTCAGGTACATTCAAATATAATACATCAACCAGCTGAGACGATACACCCAATTCCGATCTGTTGGCCTTTTGATCAATGGGGAATTGATATAGTGGGACCGTTCCAATGGCCAGGTCAAAAAAGAGTTATGTTTTGGTCGCTGTCGAATATTTCAGCAAGTGGATTGAATGCATAGCTTTAGCTCGGATAACACAGTTCCAAGTTATAAATTTTCTCTAGAAAAATATAGTCTGTCGTTTTGGAATCCCAAGAATTTTGATTTCTGACAATGGAACCCAATTTGCTGGAAAACAAGTTCAAGAATGGTGCTCGAAGCTTGGAATACAGCAAAACTTCACGTCTGTCGGACATCCTAGAGCTAATGGACAAACTGAAGTGGCAAATAGAGATTCTCAAATCACTCGAGAAAAGATTGGACGACGCCAAAGGGAAATGGTTGGACGAACTGCCAGGCGTCATTTGGGCCAACAGAACTACAGTAAAAGCCTCAACGGGTGAAACACCGTTTAGCCTAGTCTATGGATCGGAGGCAGTTATCCCAGTAGAGGCGCTAGTCCCCAGCCCAAGAATTGAGCTCTACGAGGAGGGATCAACTGGTCAACTTAGAAAGGATGACATCGATTTGAGTGAGACCTTGAGGGAAAAAGCCAGTCTACGTTTAGAAGCGGCTAAATCCAGTATGGAAAAAGCCTACAATCAAAAGGTAAGGATACGATCATTCAAAGAAGGTGATTTGGTACTTAAAAAAGTTGAGGTATCCAAACATGTTGGAAAGTTACAGCAAAATTGGGAGGGTCCCTATACAGTGATTGCGGTCGCAAAAAAAGGATCGTACAAGATAGCACATATGGATGGGACTCCACTTCCTCGAACGTGGAATGCAGTAAATCTCAGAAGATATTATGGTCTTTGAGTTCGAGACAAGAAGATTTAGAATTTAGACAGGATTTGCAAGAAATTAGTTTTTCCATTTTATAGGATATTTTGTTATTTTCCTTTCATGCATTTAAATTACCTACAATTATAATAAAAGCTTTTGCTTATTTATACATGAGATGTGTTAAAAAGACTTTTGTCAAAAAACGATCTACAAAGGTTAAAACCAATAATTGGTATACAACCTATTACATTTTGCCTAAGACCGAATGAATCGGGAAACATTCATCGATCTACTGAAACGATCTACAAAGGTTAAAACCACGATTGGTATAAAACCTAAGTATACTAAATCTTTGAGTAAGACCGATACGGTCGGTATAAACTCATCGATCTCCTACACGAACGATCTACAAAGGTTAAAACCACAGTTGGTATAAAACCTAAGTATACTAAATCTTTGAGTAACACCGATACGGTCGGTATATACTCATCGATTTCCTACACGAACGATAGACAAAGGTTAAAACCACAGTTTGTATAAAACCTAAGTATAATAAATCTTTGAGTAACACCGATTGGGTCGGTATAAACTCATCGATCTACTGAAATGATCTACAAAGGTTAAACACCACAGTTGGTATAAAACCTAAGTATAATATATCTTTGAGTAAAACCGATTGGGTCGGTATAAACTCATCAATCTCATAACTGACAATCTACGTAACGCAAACAGCTGATATAATGTAAATTTTTTATTATCACTGATAAAAAAAAAAGATGCAGATCGGAAAGATACATAAATTCCCCTAGCTAAATCAATAGCAGATTCTATTACATGATAAAAAAGGAGCTAACAAAAGGACTTCAGCTTGATTTATCTCTGTATTTCTCTCAGAATTCTTGCCACCAGTTAGGACCAGTCGTGCTTACGGCCACAAAGCTTTGGAATCAGAGAGAGCTTTGAGAGATCATAATGTTACGACGGTCGATGGTGGTCAGCATTTTTTGATCATACATTCTCGTTTTAATGAACTAACCAGCTTTCCACCGACCGCGTAACTAATAGGTCGGAACCCCACAACACCGACCTTTACCCATTTACATAAGATGGTCGGATGAGGGTAGGCGTTCCAATCCATTCCCCTTATTAGGTGTCGGAGATTTCATGGTTTTTGAGAAATCTCCACTTTCCGATTCCGCCCATACCAAGTCGACGTAATAAGTGTTCTGTTTGATTCTCGAATTAGGCGGACGACCGCCATTTTGGACAAAGAAGGAGTACATTTGTTTCAAGTTTTTACTTCTAATGGTAACTGAAAGATAAAAGATTCCTTTTATAGACAGGATGAGTTAAAACCCTACGGTGCAACTCGCATCCAATCTACGGCAATGAGGCCACATCGGGAATTACGTTACAAAGTCATAACTACAAGCCTTAAATACTGGAATGAAAATAAATGCGTTTTTGATTCGGTCAAAATAACAGTCTTATATTAGATCGTTAGAATCAATACAAAGACTATTATGGCAGAGCTAATATTACATTTTGAATATTCGTCGATCAAGTGTATTAAGCAATTACACCTACAAAAGAACAAAAGAAAGAATCTGGTCTACAATACGCTTCAAAGTTTCATCGGACCGATCATCTTTTCTTCTACCTTGAGAACAGTGACGAGAAACTAAAGTTCAGCCATTCTTCTCAAGATCGACGACTGATGATCATTTAGAGAAGGATACATATCTTCTCAACTCGACCACCTCGAAAAAGTTGATGCTTATTTCTTTCGTAGTAGATTAGGGATCAGAAGGATCTCATGCATGACGTCGTCGACCTGTTAGAAACAAGTTGATTTCGATAAGCATAGAATCCTGCTTTCCTCTAATGTCGACCTCTGTTATACGGCATGGTTTATGGTCAACTAATCCCCAATTAGGAGATTTGCCCGACCATTACCAGATATAACGGAGATCTCTTCTTTCCAATTCCTCCCATACCGAATCAAAGATTCATCATTTGACAAGATAACATGTTTTGTTGGACGACAATGATTGTAACAATAACAATGCTTGTTGGACAAGTTCATTTCTGAGGATGAAGAAACATGGAATAACCCTTTTTATAGGTGGGGGATACTGGATCCAATGGTGCTACATTGGGATCCTGTCAACGGTCCAGATCTACAGTATTACAAGAATAATTCATAATGTCGATCGATCAATGCCATAGAACTAAAATTACGAGACTCCAGATAAACTGGTCAAGAATAATTGATTTTATTCAGATCTTTAAGAGGATCATTACATTTCACGGAAACAGCCAAATCATCAGGAAAAATTACATTCACCTTCAAAGTCTAATTACAAGTATTACAAATGCTAGTCCTATTTTGCTACTCCTCGGAATGATCTGCTCCTTCAAACTCAGACTACCACCAATGCAGGGAAACAAGGAACATGCAGAAGTGCGTATATTTGCTGATGCTGGAAGAGAAGCGTGCTGCATAAAAAGTCGATCACAGTATCAAGCTAAAGCACACTGAGAAAGGAATGGTTCAGATACTACTCTTCCTGCAAACGAGGAAGGAAAGAACTTTGCTGTCATACAATTGAGACAGGTTCGTTCTCCATGCCTTGGGGGCAAGTTTTCGAGCACACATGGACGAAAGAGCTTACTTTCCCCAGGGATCACCACCATTTTTAATGAACTAACCAGCTCTCGCTTCTCCAAAAACCTACTTGGTTTGATATCTCCACCATAATCTACATGCCATAAAAACCAAATTGAAACGTTTATGGGAGACATATTATTTCAGCTTTTTTGTTTTTTCCTACTTCTCCAACAAGTTATTTATACTATGGGCAGTTAATCAATCAACGGACAAAGCATACGAACCGTTCCTACAGTTATGGCCCACCTACTAAATTGACTCCTCGTCTTCCAAGAATATTGAAAGAAGTTATTTATTGGCTGGCAGGTCAAAAAGACGCAGAAATCGAACAAAAAGCATGATCTTCTATTTAATCAAATAAAATGTATATTTACATTACAAAAAAAAAAAAAAAAAAAAAAAAAAAAAGAGAAGATCTTTATCTACTGTTCCTGAGCATGATCAGAAATTGTCGGATAACCAAGATAAGTCATCATTTCTTGGGCACGTTGCTTATATCCAAGGGAAAAACCTCTGTCAAACTCCTGATCTTTCAGTTGGAGCAGATTTTCATTTTCCTTAGTAAGCTGTTCTTTATCAGACTCCAGGCTGTTATTTAATTGAACAAGTTCTTCCTTCTCTTTGGTAAGCCTCTCAGTGGTAGCTCGGAGATGCTCGACCTCAGTCATTAGTAATCGATGAGCAACAGCAATTGAGTTTACCCTTTCGAGGGATTCTTCTCGAGCGAAGTAAGATTCGTCATTTTGTATCCCGAGCTGAAGAGCTTCATGCTTAGCCTGATGAGAAGAAAAGATAAGGAGCTTCAGAAGTCTAAATATCTATTAAACAACAACAAAGATATGCTTACCATTTCTAAACGCTTGAAAATGGACTGAACGAGACGTAAGGAAGAATGGTTTTGCAGTTTGTCGAGCTCTTTGGGCAAAATCGTACCCATTCCTAAATTCCAAGAAACCCCATCAGGATCGAGGGTTGTTGGAATACATGCATTGGTCGAGACCCCACCGGATCGACGCATCCCGAACTAAGTTATTTCTTCAACCTGCTCCTTGAACGAACGATCGTCTAAAAGAGACGGATCGTCCGCCGTATTTTCAAAGCCAGAACGGCTGGGACCAGACCCAGTTTTTAACACTTCTTGGGAAATAAGGACAGGGGAAATGGCTTGAGTATCTTGAGAGGAGAAAACAACGACCTGAGAACGCGGAGGGGCAAAGAAAGACTCAGGGATGTCTTCCACAGAACCCGTTAATTGCAGAGTTGGATCAATCTCAGAATTGGGAGCAGTAGTCACGACCTGTGCGCAACCATCTTGACTTATAGATTGGTTTGTTGCATTTCGGCCAGAAGGGGAACGTTCATCCACTGATCGTTCATCTGGAAGAGGAGAAGCGGCTCGAGACTCCTCATTCGTTATTTGTTCCTCGGGAGGAGGAGAAATAATTCTAGATTCCTCGTTTATTGATTGATCGACTGGAGGAGAAGTAGCACCTCTGGACTCCTCGTTCGTAATCTGCTCCACAGGAGGATGAAAAATAGTTCTAGACTCCTCGTTTGATGTTTGATTTACTGGAGGAGGAGAAATAGATCGAGAACTTTCGGTCTGGCAAGCTTCTAGAATTTTCGGATCAACCAAGGGACTACGGATCGGAGCCCTCGAAATTTCAATCGAAGAGTTCGTAGTTTCCCTTGTCGGAGAAGGGATATTCTTCACCATATCTGGGTTTCCTCCTGACAAGGGTGATATCGGATCAGATCGAGACATGGCTTCTCGAGAAGAAGATCCACCTTGGGAAGATGATTGATGAGAACTTTCTGTTCGAGCTTTTTTCCTCGGAACATCTCGTCGGGATGGACCCTGATGAGGGGTATTTCGCATACGCCGATCTAGGAAATACCTTCTGCTCGAGGTCAGCCTCGATCTCGATCAGAATGGTATTCACCGACCATAAGAACATGGTTCTCCGATCAAGCCTGACTGATAGCTCTCGATCAAGTACTCCGACCTTCTTCCCGATCTACTCGTCTCCTCGGAATCTATTGTGGGACCGACCTACAGCTTTACACAGCTGGCCGAGAGCTATTCTCCTACGGATGGTCTAGCTAGCCCATTACTGTTCCTATAAATACGCGGCGCATTTATGACATCAGGGACGGCACAACTTCCAAGATATCCCTTCTGCTCGGACCTACTGTTCGAACTAGGAGCTAGTTTGTATTCTCTTTGTATTGATCATTTTAGTAGTGCGGCATCCCGTAATGCTCGGGTAGACCTGCCTTGTAATTTGTATTCGAACACCAATATTAATATACGGTTTTTACGTACTCGATTCATAGATTGTTATGCTCCACTTTCCTTATTGAACTCGAACGAAACACTGTATAATCAATTGGCGCCCACCGTGGGGCCTGCTCGGGTGTTAGATCGAAATATGCCTACTACTAGGAGATTTACGTACAATCGTGGCGAGCCTTCACACGCCGTAGGAGCTCAACGTTCTGTAAACAATGAACCAAGTAACCAATCCCGAGCGGCCCACCAATCTGAGGTGCCGCCGCTCGACCCGCCGAATGATATGCCTATTCATACGACAGTGGCAGATTTGCGTTCTATTATCGGAACCATGTGTAGAGAATTCTTGAATACGGAGAGAGCAGATCGTGAAACTCTGCCAGGTCAGCAGCCCCCGGTCGATCAACCTACTGCTCGGGGACCGATTTCCAACAGGCCAAGGGAAGGAAGTATTCGTCGATCTGCTCTGGGCGAACCATCTGAGGTTCGGCCCAACCCACCACAAGCTAGAACCATTGTCCGATCTGGGCAACCTTCTAGGAACATACAAAACTTAGAGGATTCCGTGGTCGGGGAAAGTCAACCCAAAGTTGTGGAGAGGTCTAGAAAGCCAGCCCATAGAAAGGTAACTGAGGCTGACTTGGAAAGGATGGTGCAAGAAAGGGTTGCTAAGGAGTTAGAAAAAGAGAAGCTAGTAAAGGAAACCCGACCCACAGGTGTCAGGGCTCGAGGAGTTGAGGCCAAAGAGGATGGGGTCGTGTTCCCTGAAGTGCGAAGTAGGGAATTGAGTACAAATATTATGCGATGCTCACCTTTCTGTCAAGAAATTAAGGAAGCTCGAGGAACAGAGTCAGTCCCTACAAGATTGCCAAGATATAATGGAACCTCTGACCCCGGGGAGCATATAAACAGTTTCATAAATGTGTTAAATTTATATGGACACTCGGAGGATTTTTGCTGCAAAATCATGGTCACCACATTCGAAGGAATTGCTTTGGATTGGTTCGGAAAACTGCCTCCGAACTCGATCTTCTCCTTTGACGAGCTGTGCGATAAATTAAAACATCAGTTTGCCAGCCAAAGGAAACAAAGGTTACCTGCTAATCATTTGGGGACGGTGAAGCAAATGGAAGGAGAAACACTGAGGCAGTGGCTGGCTAGATTTAGTATTGAACTTCTGAAAGTCGATACCCCACAGATTGAGTTTCTATCATCATTAATGTTCGAGCTGACCCGCAATAGCCAGTTCGGAAATGCTCTCTGCCGAAAGCAGCCAAAGTCCTTCGAGCGAATTATGGAAATAGCTGAGAAATACATGATCCAGGAGGAAATGAATAAGTTAAAAAATGCACAGAATCCTAGGCCCCCGATCGTGAAGAAACCTGATCGGGCCCCTATCCCTAAACCAAGCGACTACGGAGGGTCAAACGCGCAGCAAAAATGCTCGGTTTGGCAGAGACTAAAGGTCTATAAACCTCAAGCTCCGACCCACAGATCTAATGTCTACGGTCGACCTGCATCTCCAGAGAGGACTCCGAGGACGGGGCATGAAAAAAGCAACTTTACCAGATTGAATACTTCGAGGGACGAGATTCTAACGGTACTCGAAGAGAGAAATTTAGTCCCTGGAGCTCGGCGTATCACTCAACCTAGGCCAGGGACTATGAATCACGATAAGTATTGTAGATACCACAGAGCTCGGGGGCATAGCACCGAGGATTGCTTCCAGTTGAAGCAAGAGATCGAAAAACTGATTGCTCAGGGAAAGTTGAAGGAATATGTCAGGAAGGAAAACCATAACAGCCGTTATAGGTCCAGGAGTCCTAGGAGGTCCTCCGAACAACACCATGAGGATCAACGACAAGCAGAGGACCAGACGACTCGGGTGATAAATATGATATCTGGTGGGCCAGCCGGGGGAGATAGCAGGAATGCGAGGAAAAGGACCGCTAGGTCGATAAAGACTGGTCTCTCGTCTAGGAAGGAGGTCATGTCCTTAAGACCAGCGCCCTCGGTGAGCCAAGTCATTAGCTTTTCCGAGGCTGACAGACCAAGTGATGTGACTTGGGATACTAATGAAGACGACCCTGATTTTTCAATGGTCTTGACCCTGAGAATTGCTAACTTCGAGGTTAGGAGGGTGTTAATCGATAATGGCAGTTCGGCAAACATAATCTCTTCTGAGGCGCTCGACAGAATGAATCTACAACACCCGCGATTGGAACGAGTATCCACCCCGCTCATTGGGTTCGGTGGATCGGAAATTGTTCCTCTCGGAACCATACTCTTGAGTACTACTATGGGCAAGAAACCTAGAGATGTTACGAAGATGGTTAAGTTCCTAGTCGTGAGTACCCCGTTCGCTTATAATGCAATCTTGGGGAGACCGGCTTTAAGCGTATTCAAAGCGGTCGTGTCAACTTACCACCAGATGGTCAAGTTTCCCACTTTGGCAGGGGTCGGAGAAATGAGAAACGACCAATGCATGGCATGGGAATGTTATAACACATCTTTAAACATGAAGAAGCAGTTCGAACCAGTATTGCCCTCGAAGAGAAAGTTAGAGGAGGAAAAGGTATTCTCAGTATCCGACCTACCGTTGCCAGATTGTGAAAAGTTGCAGAGTAAAAAAGGAAAAGAGATCGATATGAGCGTACAACCCCCAAATCATAAACAAGTAACGTTAATCCCTGGCTCTCCCGAGAAGTTCACCAGGATTGGGACCGAGCTAAGTCAAGGGATGGAGACCATGTTGATCGAATTCCTTAGAAACAACGCCGATGTCTTTGCTTGGAGTTCTGATGATATAGTCGGAATCGACCCGAGAGTGATCACTCATTCTTTAAATATCGATCCTAAAGCAAAGCCAGTTAGGCAATAGAAGAGGAATCACGGTCGAGAAAAAGACAAAATCATCAATGCTGAGGTGGATAGGTTATTGGCCGCGAAACAGATTCGGGAAATAACTTTCACTGAATGGCTTTGCAATGTAGTGTTGGTGTCGAAGGGAGAGAAGGTCGACAACAAATGGAGGATGTGTAATGATTTTACCGACCTGAACAAGTTGTGTCCAAGGGACCCCTATCCTTTACCACGGATCGATATGCTGGTTGACTCGACTGCGGGATTCATTTTCTTTAGTATGATGGATGCTTTCCAAGGGTTTTATCAAATATTTATGAATGAAAGAGATCAGGATAAAACAACTTTTATTACCGAACGGGGAGTGTACTGCTTCATTGTAATGCCGTTCGGGCTAAGGAATGCAGGAGCAACTTATCAAAGGCTCGTGAATATGATGTTCAAGGATCTTATTGGTGAGATCATGGAAGTTTATGTTGATGATATGCTAGTGAAGAGCATGACCGAGGAGGAACATATAAAGCACCTTGACAGATGTTTCGCAATCTTAAGGAAGTACAGAATGAAATTAAATCCGGCCAAGTGCACTTTAAGGGTAAGGTCGGGAAAGTTCCTCGGTTATCTGGTTCACGAGCGCGGAATCGAGGAGAATCCAGAAAAAATCCGAGCTATAGCTGAGCTACAACCGCCAACTAAATTGTCTGAAGTGCAGAGTCTAATCGGAAAAATAATATCTTTGAATAGGTTTATATCCCGATCAGCAGACAAGAGTTTGCCTTTCTTCAAATTGTTGAGGAAATCGAAAGGCTTCGAATGGAATGAGGAATGCAGTAAAGCTTTCGAAGAGCTTAAAAGATATTTGGTTTCCCCTCCGATGTTGGCAAAACCGGTCGAGGGGGAACCCTTGTATCTGTACATAGCGGTATCAAGTGAGGCAATAAGTTCTGTTTTGGTGAGAATTCAGGATTCCGAGCATAAACCGGTGTACTATCTGAGTAAGTTGCTTCAAGGGGCAGAAAAGAATTACCTGGAGATCGAGAAATTCGCACTGGCTTTAGTTATTGCCGCACGAAGGCTGCGACCTTATTTCCAAACTTACAAAATTATTGTTCTGACTAATCAACCTCTACGGCAAGTTCTATCAAAACCAGAGACGTCCGGGAGATTGATTAAATGGGCGGTGGAACTGGGTCAGTTCGAGATCGAGTACCAACCTCGAACTACAATCAAGGCTCAAGTCCTGGCTGATTTCATGCAGAATCAACAGGGTCCAGTTCGGGTGACTTGTCCATTCCCGTGGTAAATCTGGTTGAGGATGTTCAGCACAAAGTTTGGGTAATGCATGTCGACGGGTCGTCGACCAGAGAAGGTGGTGGGGCCGGAATTCACTTTCAGGGTCCCGAGGGGGAGGATCTCAGTTATGCGATCACCCTGGACTTCGTTGTCACGAACAATGAGGCAGAGTATGAGGCTTTGATCGCAGGTTTAGAAATGGCAGTTAAAGCAAATATAAAGTCACTGACAGTGCTAACTGACTCTGAACTCGTACACAGACAAATAAAAGGGGTTTATGAAGCAAAAGAGTTTAACATGGTGAAATATTTGAAAAGAGTGAAGGATCTGGCGACAAAGTTCGAGATATTTGATATACAAGCTATCCCTCGAGAAGAGAACTGTTGGGCGGATTTGCTTTCGAAATTTACGGGGGCGTTTGACGGACGGAAGGAAAGAATAATAACCTGGCTAATGTCCAACTCCCCAGCTATAGACTCCGACCTAACCCCAAACTCGGAGGTAATGGAGATAGATGTTCGAGAATCTTCTTGGATGGAGCCTTTGAAGGCTTATCTAAGAGATGGTACTTTACCGGAAGATAAAAATCAAGCTCGAAGGATTAAATATCGAGCTCCTATGTACGTTTTGAACGAAGATAGGCTTTATAAAAGATCAAGCTCAGGAGTTTTGTTGAAGTGCATTCCTGAGAGTCAGTTCGATCTAATTTTAAAGGAGGTTCACGAAGGTGAAGCGGGAAGTCATTGCGGTGCACGAGCCTTAGCCTTGAAGTGCTCGAGGACCGGATATTATTGGCCCACTATGATCTCAGATTCCATCGACTATGTCAAGAAATGCCATCATTGCCAAATCTATTCAAATCTAATTCATCAGCCCGCCGAGCAGATGCATTCGATTCCGATCTGCTGGCCCTTCGACAAGTGGGGAATCGATATTGTGGGACCTTTCCCAACTGCTAGATCGAAAAAAAACTATGTCCTGGTCGCTGTGGAATACTTCAGCAAGTGGATCGAATGCATTGCGCTAACAAAAATTACTCAATTTCAGGTGATAAATTTTCTCTGGAAGAATATTGTTTGCAGGTTTGGTATACCGAGGATCCTCATCTCCGACAATGGAACTCAGTTCGCGGGAAAACAAATTTTGGAGTGGTGCGAAAGGTTTGGGATCCAGCAGAATTTCACGTCGGTCGGACATCCCCAGGCGAACGGACAAACCGAGGTCACCAACAGGGAAATTGTTCGATCACTTGAAAAACGTTTAGCCGAAGCGAAAGGCCATTGGTTAGACGAGCTTCCAGGAGTAATTTGGGCGAACAGAACTACAGTAAAGTCTGCTACTGGAGAAACTCCTTTCTCATTGGTTTATGGGTCGGAGGCTGTTATACCGGTGGAGACATTAGTACCTTCACCAAGGGTCTAATCTTATGATCCTGATCAGAATCAATTGCTGAGGCAGTTGGATGTCGATCAAGCAGATGGTAAACGCGACCGAGCATGCATAAAGATACAGGCCACCAAGTCCAGCATGGAAAGAGCTTATGATAAAAAAGTCAGGATACGCACATTCAAGGTCGGGGATTTGGTTCTAAAAAAGGTGGAAGTGTCTAAGCATGTCGGAAAGCTTCAGCCAAACTGGGACGGCCCTTATGTCGTGCAGGAAGTCGGAAAAAAGGGATCCTATAAAATTGCTCACCTCAACGGTGAAGCTTTGCCAAGAACTTGGAATGCAGTCAATCTGAGGAAATATTATGGAAGATAGATGTTATCATTTTTAATTTTTCTTGTAATTTACAGTCTTCTCAAACTTTACTTTCCAAAAGTGTAAGGACAATCAATGAAATCCTTGGTTCAAGTTCAAATTGTTTTCCGAGTACCATGACAAAGAAAGTCTAAGAAAATCGGCCGAGGGTGAAAGCTGTTGCTATGACCCTCCCTCGATAAAATATGATCAATAAAAAAAAAAAAAAAATCGGCCGAGGGTGAAAGCTGTTGCTATGACCCTCCCTCGATAAAATATGATCGAAAAAGAAAAATCGGCCGAGGGTGAAAGCTGTTGCTATGACCTTCCCTCGATAAAATATGTTCCCAAAACAAAATCGGCCGAGGGTGAAAGCCTTTGCTATGACCCTCCATCGATAAAATATGTTCCAAAATCAAAATCGGCCGAGGGTGAAAGCCTTTGCTATGACCCTCCCTCGATAAAATATGTTCCAAAATCAAAATCGGCCGAGGGTGAAAGCCTTTGCTATGACCCTCCCTCGATAAAATATGTTCCAAAATCAAAATCGGCCGAGGGTGAAAGCCTTTGCTATGACCCTCCCTCGATAAAATATTTTCAAAAATCAAAATCGGCCGAGGGTGAAAGCCTTTGCTATGACCCTCCCTCGATAAAATATGTTACAAAAATGAAAATCGGCCGAGGGTGAAAGCAATTGTTATGACCCTTCCTCGATAGAAATTCAACGTGACTATCCAACCCCAACTGATGCTCAAAATGTTATGATGATGCAGTTCTGCTCGAAACCCGAACACTTTTCAAGAGTTTCTGATTATCTGGGGAATTACTAAAGTTGGGATCATTATTTCCTAAGTTCAATTATTCTTAAAGGGAACTTCTCGGTTTTCAGACATTATTCATTTGGACGATTATCGGATAATATTTTCGAGGACAGTTCATCGATCAATAGACATTATTCATTTGGACGATTATCGGATAATATTTCCGAGGACAGTTCATCGATCAATAGACATTATTTATTTGGACGATTATCGATCAATAAATATTCTCATTAATTCATCATCAAATTGGCTTTTACGAGCAGAAGACTTACAATAAGACGATGGAAAGGAAAAGTAAAGTGGCAACTATATGGTTTGAAACAATAGGTTCTCATTATTATTTTCGAGCAAGATACAAAAGATCAATGAAAGGCAAATGTTACAACTTTATTGACATTCATCGAACAAATTACAAAGTTGTTAAGAGTGTACAAATGAAGTCCTACTACAACTACATTACCCTATTCTATGGTCTTTGAGTCTTCGAGCATCTTTCAGTGTTGTCGACCAGGAATACCGCCGAACATCCGATAATTGCACCACAATTTGGGGCAAAGTGATCGAGCTGTATATGTTTATCGTCTTATGATATCTGGTTTTGAAATTAGACAATATGGATCGCGAATTAATGTTTCTGATCTCCATACAACCCCCAGCATTCTGGCTACCAGCCGAGCCCGATCACTTCCCCGAGTTGGCGTACAAGGTTGAAATTCCTCATTTTTAGATCCGAAATTTCAACCTTTGGCAAGTCATCTTTTTATGATCGGGAAGCTTGACCCAAAGTGACCATTCTTCAAGGAAGAAAGGAAGAACTTCGTGAAACAAGATAACCCCAAAGAAAGTACTTGAGGTCAAACTCCCTTTTGATTATCTGACCTGCTTTCCGCCCTCAGGTATACCCCTCGAAACCAGCAATGCTAACCCTGCCCAAAATACTCAAGCAAGGGTCAGCCACTTGTTGGTATTTCAAGGGGAGATCCCATTTTCAGGGATCGGAGACCCCTCGATATCCGAGGGGCCACTTTTTTCCAATTCCACCCATACCAAAGGAAACCGTATTTTTAAGATGAGATCGGAAATAAGTTCGAAGCCGAATTTCAAAGGCTTGATCAGGAAGAGGAAAAAATCCGAGCTTCGTCCTCGGATAAAACATTTTTGACAGCGAAGGGTAAATATTTTCAACTGGGTAAATGCCATATTTATACTAAAAGGATGATTCGATCGACGGTCAGTATTCAACGAAACCAACGGCGCAGATTAATTCATTTATCACGGATGACCTTTCCACTTCCCGAGATTGAGGTACTGTTTGGACAGACTTTCTTTGGAACTTTGCTGAAAAAAGAGGAATACTATGACTTGGTCAAATATGCAGTGCAGAAACTTTCCATCTCTGAAATATGCTCGGAGTTCGAACGACCACTCTTAACTCGAGTATAAATTGTTTTGACTAAGAATGCTACTTGATTGCTTACTCTTTACTCGAGTATAAATTGTCTATACAGTAAATCACTTTATCAGAACACAAAACATCATCGATTAGAAGGAAGAAAAAGTTTATTATTTCAACGAGGAAAACAAGTACAAAAGGAAAAATTTAAAAGTACAACATTTAATCGAGCAGTCGACAGAAGAAATCTCTAAACACTTTTCTCGAAGAGAAGCTTGCGGACTTCAACATTGCGGGCCTCATACCCGACCTCATAACCTTTTTGATAGGCCTCTTTCTCCCGCTGCTCGGTGCTTTTCTTCTCCTGCTCGATGAGTGACTTCAGCCTATCCAACTCCTTGCTCAACTCCTCGTGAACCTGGCTCTCTTTCTCCTTCACAGCTTTCTCCGTCTCGGAGGCCAGTTTCAGCTCGATGGCTCTGGCTTCTTCAAGGGACCTTGATAATGCAACCTTCTTTTCCTCCAACTCGAGGATAACCTTTGCACGCTGTTCGGCTTCTTGTCAACTTGCAGCCCGAGGGTAAATAACTGTTGTCCGACCTTAAATGGACAAAAAAGTTATTTAGTAAAAAAAAAAGGGGGGGAAGAGAGGACACAACACTTACTTGAAAACGCAGGTCCGTGTTCGATCGTGCCGTTTCATTCGCATTTTTCCCTTCTGGCTCGGCCATGGCCTTACTTTTCACCTCTTCAAAAAAGGCGCTAAGCGTCCGAGCAACGTTGGGGACAGTGCTTTGGGGCTCTGGATTCCCACCCGACGAGGGAGTTGTCTTTTGATCGACGGAAGGGTCATTTATTTTGACCTTCTTTTTGGGAGGCTCAACCACAACATCCTTATTAGCCCCCAAGGCCAGAACACTATCAGCTATTGTCCTTTTTTCCCCGGTCATTTGAATCAAGGCCGAGGTTGGAATCAAATCGTCCGCGAGCGGTCTTTTATATGGAGCAGGCTCAGGGTCACCTGATGTGATTTGCTTATTAGGCCTGTTGACCTTCTTGTTACCCTCGGAGCTATTTTTCGACTGAGAGGGGGAGTCCGGAATTGGTATGACCGGCCCTTTCTCGGAGGCAGATATTTGCTTGGCCACAGTTTTGCCAAGGTCACCAGTTGATTCGATGACCGTCTTCGAAGGAGAATCGACCTTGTGCTTGCCTCGATCGTTCTTAGAAGTCTTTCCTGCGTCCGAGGAGGACTTTGGTTATTTGACTCTCTTGGAAGGTTTCTCTTTCTTGACTTTAAGCAACAACCTCGGGTCGATCTTGGAGTTCACCAGGCCTTCCATGATCTCTATATTTCTAACGGGGAAGAGAGCCCGATTTACTTATCGACCGAGTAGCTCCGACGAAGAGTGAATTATAATTTCAGTGACAAAAATCTTAAACTACCGTCTATTTATAAGAGAAAGGAACGTTGCCTTTTTGGGAGCCCAACAGTCACGAGTTTCAAGATTTCCGTGCCTATTTAAAAAGGTCGATTGTTTTGATACTACGCCTACTAAGTGTTTCGCGCGCTCGAAAATGCTCGATATCGATGTTCTTTTCATGAACCCTACGCCTCACAAAAACTTTTGTCTAGTTGAGCAGTATAATAAATTATCGATGAGGACTCAGAGAAAAACAGGAAAAGCTGATTTATAGATGATCAAAATATTTACAAGGCATATAAAGAGAGTCCTACAACCTATTACATAAAATCTAAGGTTTTGACTGCTCCCCTTTGCCCTCGCTCTCGGAGCCATCCTCGATGTCAACGTCATTGTCTCCAGAGGCTTCTCGATCATCCCCACTATCAGAAGAATCTTGATCGTCTCCGGAACTATCTTGGTTATCTTCCTCATCGGAGCCATCTGAACTCGAGCTCGAGCCGGATGTATCCAAATCCATCATGTCTGGATTGGGCATCGGAACTCCGAACTCTTCCACAAACGGAGCGAACTCGTGTCTTTCCCAGTCGGCCGAGCTCGAGGACCCGGTTCGATAGTCTTCCCCGCTAGAATTTTTCATTATATCCATGTGCTTTATATACTCCGTCATTTTGTCAGGAATAACCTTTGCCGCGGCCAACTGTTGAACCCCTTTGAAAAAGGTAGTTTGAAGGATTTCGCCGACCCTCCTTCGAGCTATGGCATCCAATGCGGGAGACTCCAAAAATTCTCTTATCGAGCTTAGGCGAGAATCTTCTTTGCCCCGCTGATAAGATAGCTCGGAATCAGCCTTAGTCTGTGCAAGCTCCTCTTCAAGTTTCCTAACTTTCTCCTCGAGCAAGCTTTTCTCTTCCACGACCTTCACCAAGTTTTCCTCGACGGCAGGGGTATATTTGGCTTTCATGGACTCCAATTCTGCTTGGACGGAGGAAAATTGATTGCGCAGTTGGGATTCCTCCTTAAGCAAGTCCCTATAAGCAATATGGACTCGATCGGACTCCTCTTCTAACATAGACACACGATTCACCTCAGTGAGAAAGCAGTCCCCGATCTGCAAGAACAGGGTGATTAGTTCCTCTGCTCCAAAACTTAAAACAGTTGCAACAATTGTAAAGGGATTTACCGTGTGATATGCTTTGGAGAATTGGCCTAGTACGTCGAGGTCGCAATGGCCAAGAAGCTCCTCCTGGTCCTCGGCAAATCTCCCCGCCATGAAAATCTTGATCGCCTTATCATGTTCGTTCTCGCCGTTCGGGGTGCGATCGCTTCAAATTGATCCCCTCTCGGGATAACCTGCCGCTCGGGAACCTCTAAGTTGGTCTTCGATGAAATCCACCATGTCAGGCCTACTTCGACCAGGACGGGAAGAAAGGGGCGTTCGGTGTCGGCCCCACAGTCCGGTCCTCCTTTTGGCCTCGGGGGGTCCCTCGAGATCTTCCCGAGCTCTCCGATTATAAATCTCTGTCCCTCTGAGCTTCTTCATGGTAAACATGCTGTATCCTAAGCCAGAAGAAGAAGAACCAGCTTGATGAGGAGGTCGCACCATTTGGATTGGCTCAGCATTCTCAGGCTCCTCTTCGTTTCCGACCTGGCCAGTCTGGGCCGAGCTTCCCCGAGGAGGGACGGCAGTTCTGAGCTCCGGTCTAACTTGTCTCCTCGGCTGACCGGGTGTCTTTCTCGAGGTAGACGCTACCGTTTTACCAACTATGGAAGCTCGGTATTGCTCCACCATCGTACCTAAAAAACAAAAATGATAACTAATAAAATTCTCTGGATAGTTTACTATTACGGGCACTCGGGAAAGATTGTTATCCTTACTCAGTGATCGAGGATCGTCAGCATCTGCTAGTCGATAGGTAGCTTGGCTGAGACCAGCTTTCCGAAGAACGGGCTCTAGGACCAGGAAAGCCGACTGATACAGATCAGAACGCATCTCTTTAACCAGATCGTCTGAGACAACCTTCCCAAGCTGGCCTAACACTTCTCGTTTCCCGTACACCCATTCTTGCTCGCCTGGCCATTGGTATGGAACCATCTCCGAGCTTCCCTCAGAGGCTGGTACTTCAGGTCCCTTGATAAAAAAGAACTGTTTCTTCCAGTCAAGAGAATTGCTGGAAGTTAGGGTCGATAAGACCGAATGATTCGAACGCTGGGAGAAATACACAAACCCAGCGTTCGAGGCGGAGGAGGTGCTAATCTTAAAGAATTGCCAGAAGCGTCGGAAATTAGCAGCTTGGTTCTTGGCCTTCGTCAAAACGCTAAAAGCTATCAAGTACCCAATAGAATTGGGAAGGATTTGTGCGGGAGCCAAGCTGAATGCATCTAAAACCTGCTTGAGCAAGGGGGCAAAAGGAATGCGCAACCCATAGTCAAACTGCTTAGCGTAGAAGGCTTGACATCCTGCTGGGGGCTTATTCACTCTTTGAGAGGAGGTCGGAATGATTAGCAAGTAGCCCTCGGGAAGGAATTTACCGATCGTAGCTTTGATGCTTGCCTCGTGCTCTTTTGGATCGTACGCACTGGGGATGTCGTCGACCCGTTTCTCGGTTTTCTGAGCTCGACCGGTGGCCTTGGACTTTTTCGCGACCCCGGCTAGATCAAGAATTCTCACGCTGCACCCGCCTCCGATCTCATATCTCATAATCTCGTGCTTGTCAAACGGTACAGTCAAGCTATTCTCATGATCGGAATCTGCTTCTTCTCCATCTCCACCCTCCTTGCTGCCGCCTTCGGCATTTTCTTCCGCATCACCATCGTGCTCGGAATCCTGTCGACCTGATGTACCCTCTCCAGCGTTCGACCCCATGACATATTCTATTTGATTGACGATTCTGTTCGTCTCTTCGGAAGAATTTTCAGTGGTTTTGAAGTCATTGATGAGTTCCCCAGTGGATCCCAGGTCGGAATCTGATCCAGAGGGAATGTTGGTTTGGACGTCGGGATTCTGGGAAGTAGACATGATTAGAAGATATTTATTGGAATGCTCGAAGTAAAGACGAAATACTGTTTATCGATCTAAAAGCTCCGATCAGCTGTGAATTGTAAAGATGCACTCTTTTTTCTCCAAGTAAACATATATATAAAGGTTAAAAGGGTAAATTGCAAATTCAACCCCGAGTAACCGCGACGGTTAGGCTCCCACTCAGTAAAATTGAAGATTATCTTTTGCTAATAGCATTTATGGTCCTCCAAGCTTCGGAAATGAGTATTTTTCGACTCAACGGG
The DNA here is from genome assembly GCA_030819805.1 of Penstemon newberryi var. newberryi. Lineage (NCBI taxonomy): Eukaryota > Viridiplantae > Streptophyta > Magnoliopsida > Lamiales > Plantaginaceae > Penstemon > Penstemon newberryi. Next base: position 4,911,167 of record JAUALY010000007.1, on the reverse strand, counting down.
ATAAATATGTGCTCTTTTTCCCTTCGCTCGGTTTTTATCCCCCTGGGTTTTTCCGAGTAAGGTTTTTAACGAGGCATATCCGACTTAAGACTATCCAAGGCCCGTTCTCTACTGTCTATTCCTCCGAACTTCAAACATTGCGGCTCCTTGTGAATCATCGAAGTGAATCTCTCAGGTCAAAAACTTCACACTTCTATCTTCGGGGCGATTCGATATTTCGAGGCTCCTCCAAGGAAGATGTGCACTCTTTTTCCCTAGCTCGGATTTTGTCCCACTGGGTTTTTCCGGACTAGGTTTTTAACGAGGCATGTCCGAAAACATCAAGAGATCAAAGTCTTTCGCCGTGATGCAGTGTTTACTTCTCCGAGCTTCTGCTTCACTTACGCTCGAGAAGTGGGGGAGTATTGATGAGGGGTATTTCGCATACGCCGATCTAGGAAATACCTTCTGCTCGAGGTCAGCCTCGATCTCGATCAGAATGGTATTCACCGACCATAAGAACATGGTTCTCCGATCAAGCCTGACTGATAGCTCTCGATCAAGTACTCCGACCTTCTTCCCGATCTACTTGTCTCCTCGGAATCTATTGTGGGACCGACCTACAGCTTTACACAGCTGGCCGAGAGCTATTCTCCTACGGATGGTCTAGCTAGCCCATTACTGTTCCTATAAATACGCGGCGCATTTATGACATCAGGGACGGCACAACTTCCAAGATATCCCTTCTGCTCGGACCTACTGTTCGAACTAGGAGCTAGTTTGTATTCTCTTTGTATTGATCATTTTAGTAGTGCGGCATCCCGTAATGCTCGGGTAGACCTGCCTTGTAATTTGTATTCGAACACCAATATTAATATACGGTTTTTACGTACTCGATTCATAGATTGTTATGCTCCACTTTCCTTATTGAACTCGAACGAAACACTGTATAATCAGACCCCGCTGAGATCGTTTGACAGCTCCAGAAAACAGATTGGAACTCATGGTCATAAAATCAGAAATGCTTATGAATTATTGAACTATCAGCTCCGATCAACAGCAAGAAAATTTTATATTACAAGTGGGGACGCGCGGTAAAATCCCAAAAGATTTACCTTAACGAAACACTGTATAATCAGACCCCGCTGAGATCGTTTGACAGCTCCAGAAAACAGATTGGAACTCATGGTCAGAAAATCAGAAATGCTTATGAATTATTGAACTATCAGCTCCGATCAACAGCAAGAAAATTTTATATTACAAGTGGGGACGCGCGGTAAAATCCCAAAAGATTTACCTTTATATATAGCTAAGGAAATGACAATTATGTCCTCGGACCTAGGCGCGCACAGTAAAAATTCAAATATAAGGCAAAAGCGGGTCATCAAATACGTACTATGATCGTCAAAACGACGAAGTATATCTGAGTTAAAATCATATATATATCAATAAAGGAATTTTACATATTCTACGAGATTTGATACACAAAAGATCTAAACTTACAACAAAATGAAAGAAAATAATAAAAACATCCTAAGTGGGAGAGTTAGTTTCCTTCGGGGGCGATCCTTCCTTTTCTTCTTCATTCCCTTCGTCGACATGATCTCCTTCGATATCCTCCTCGGCATCGTCGCCTTCCTCTTCGCCTGCTTGATCCCCCATGATATCCTTTATTAATTCCAAATCAGGTGTTGGCACAGGAAATGGGGTTCAATACTCCTCGACTAAGTGAGCCAGAGGATGATTACTATACTCAACGGAAGTCAAGCAATCAGCTGGATAGTCTTGGAGTCTTCGATCTTTTTCAATAGCCATAATCTGGTAATATTCATCGCGCCTATCAGGGATCAGACTCGACTCATTCAATTGATCGACTCCTTTATAAAACGAGCTTAAGAGCAAACTTCCAATCTTCTGGTGAATTATGGCAGTATGTACAGGGGAATCGAGAAACTCTCGGACGATGGGTTCGACGTCGAACGATCGGTGATCATCAATGATTTTGTCTAGATCCGAAGAACCATCCTCTTTTGCCGCGAGTTGAGATCAAAGAGAGGCAATCTCCGACTCCAGTTTGCTAACTACAGTGGCGTGCGAAACTCGATGCTCATCCATTTCTCGAGTTAACTGGTCGACCTGGGCCTGATATCGACTAGCATCCGTCATCATACCAATAATATGCGGATTGTCAGTTTCCAAGTTCTCATTGGTAAGAGGAACAGATCGAGTCTCAGTGGAAGCTCGAGAATTGCCGACTTGAACAAGTTGATTTTCGAGCTCCTTAACCCTGGCGATTAAAATGTTGTTGCCTTCTTCAACATATTTGCATTGATCTCTATGCAATGCCATATCATATAGCGCGGACACCAAAGCATTACCTGCCTGTGGCAAGGAAAATTTGTCTAAACAAAGACCAAGAAGAATATTGAGAACTATTAAAAGAACAGAAGGAGTAAAATAATATTACCAATTCCTGAGCGTGAGCTGCCCTCGCTAGCTGTTCGGGGGGTTTCTTCCTAACAGTCCTCTCCACGTCTTGAACAAAGGTCGAGGATAGGAGAACTCGAATGGATTTATCAACCACGTTCTCCTTATCATCAGACGCCAATGTATCCTTCTCGGAATAACCTGCCGCCCGCTTTCCTTGAAGATGACTCTCAATCATATCTACCAAAGAAGCTTGATGGCTAGTATCTCCAACGTGAGTGAAATACTCTCCTCCTTTGTCAAAATATTGAGTTCTTCTTTTGGTTTCGGGGCCAGTAGGATTATGTTCGGGCCAATATTTACTACCAAGAATACCATATTTTTCCCTAAAAGTTTTGGGCGGATAACCGCGACCTGGGCGAGAGCTTGAAGGGGGTATGTCCGAAGAAGTGAGGCCAGATAGTGGAGGAGCTACTCGGATAGGATCTGCGTTATCAGACGACTCCTCCTCAATATCCTCCAGATCGTGGAATTGATTTCTTCTCATCTTTCTGGATTCCTTTTGCTCTATGGGAGCTTTACCCCAGGATTTTTTCGAGTTCAAAAGAACAGATTTCCCGACCACCGAAAAATGGCAGTTCTCGACCATGGAGGCTGAAACATGAGGTCGATAAATATTAGTAAACAACGAATTCGTAAATCTATTTATAAAAGAATAAAGTAGCAAAACAATAGAATTCCTACCTAGAGATCGATTGTCCGATGGAATGGGAAACTCTAAAGAACTATTTGACCTCATCTCCTCGATTAAATCAGGCGAAAATTGATCATCTGGGGACATCTCACCAATTACTTTTCGACCACCGTATACCCAAGAATCGTTGTATCCCCAATCATGAGTAAACTCTTCAGTCTCTCCGTTCTCAAGAATATGCACACTTGGAGCCTTAACAAAGAAGAAATTTGATTTCCATTCCGTGCTGTTGCTCGAAATGGCATTTTCTAGAACTGCATAGCCAGGTCTCTGGCTAACATAGAAGTAACCCCTATTGGAGGAAGTCGATACGGAGAGTCGGAAAAAATGGAGAAAATTACGGAACGAAGGCTGCAAACCTCGCATGACCATCAAAACAGAGAATGCCATAATAAATGCTATGGCATTCGGAACAAGTTGAGTCAGTGAGACAATGAAGGTCTCCAGGAATTGACGAAGAATTGAAGAAAGTGGAAAACGAAGTCCATGCTCGAAGTGGGACGTATAGAAAGCTCGACAGTTGGCAGGAGGAGTGTTGACTCTCTCCTCGGAAGAAGGAATAATGATCTCAAAATCCGACGGGAAATAGCGGCCGTATTCCTTTTTCAAAGAAGGAAGATCCTCTTCTTTCCATCGAGAAGGAAAGAATTCTACAGGGGCGGAAATTTGAGGCTGAGACGTTTTGGATTTCTTGGATGCCCTCGACAACATCTCTTCCTCTGGAACAATCTCCACCACCAAATTATCAACTTCTTTTTCAGTATAATCTCTGATCTCCTCCACTTGAGAATTGTCTGCTCCTTCGTCATCAGATGAAGGAATATCAGGATTAGAGATATTAGGTGGTACCTGTTCTTCTACGTTCCTAGTTGAGGGATGGGGATTTTGCGAGGTCGAAGCCATAGCCTCTTGAAATAATGCGCTCGAGAAAATAAGAAAATGGTGAGATTGTCGACTTAAGCTTTTACTGCTGGAAGCTTTGAATATTTGGGGTAAAAGTAAAATATCCCGCAAATTTCGATTATATATATGGGCGGTGAAAAGACGGATTCAGCCCTTCACGTCTCTTCAAATTCCCGCCAATCAAAATCATGAAAAGACCTAGCCGTTGTCTGACGCACGTTAACCAAAATACGTGTCTGCTTGTAGAAGGTTCAAACGGATATGCACTCTTTTTTCCTCGCTCGGTTTTTATCCCGAAAAGGGTTTTTCCGAGAAAGGTTTTTAACGAGGCATACTTCACGAATATCCTACGAAAAATCATCAGAAAGACTTTATTTACTTCTACGAGCTTCAGCTACAATTACGCTCGAGAAGTGAGGGAGTACTGATGAGGGCTATTTTACACATATAATGGAATAAGGCTTTCCGAGGAGGTTCAGGATCGATCCGACCTGTGAATACTACAAGATCGATTCGATCCGCCCAAATGTATCTGATCGACCAGAAGACCGATCCAGAAGATTTAATGGGCCATGCATTTCTCCTAAGCCATGCAGGATTCCTAGGCCTAATAGGACTCCTAGTCATGTTAGGACTAGACAATTATTATAAATACTAAGTTTTACATTGTATCAAGGATACACAATTTTGCCTATCAATAATAATAGTTCAATTGTTCTCCTCTTACATATTTTTATCTACGCGTTTACTATATTTCATACATATCTTGAATTGCGCCATCCTGAGTACTTTAACCAAACCCTAAATACAAAATTGTTCTCATAATTATTCTCTATTACTGATTTTATAACCTACGAACGAAATTCGGTTAAATTAGTAGTGAAAAAAGAGGTCTTGAAATTATTAGATGTAGGCATTATCTTTCCTATATCTGATAGTCATTGGTTTAGTCCTACACAAGTAGTACCAAAGAAATCTGGAGTTACAGTTGTAGAAAATGAAAAAGGGCATCCTATTCCCACTAGAGTTGTAACTGGGTGGCGTATGTGCATTGACTATAGGAAATTAAACTCTGCAACACGAAAAGATCACTTTCCATTTCCTTTTATCGACCAAATATTAGAACGTATAGCTGGTCATCCATTTTATTGCTTTCTTGATGGATATTCTGGATATTATCAAATTGAAATAGCTTTAGAGGATCAAGAAAAGACAACATTTACATGTCCTTTTGGTACTTTTGCATTTCGTAGAATGCCATTTGGTTTATGTAATGCACCTGCTACGTTCCAACGTTGTATGATGAGCATATTTTCTGATATGGTTGAAATATTCATGGAAGTGTTTATGGATGATATAACTGTTTTTGGAGATTCTTTTGATTCTTGTTTACTTAACTTGAAAGCTGTTCTGAGCAGGTGTGAAGAAAAAGGTCTCGTTCTGAATTGGGAGAAATGTCACTTCATTGTTTCATCTGGGATTGTTTTAGGTCATATAGTGTCTGAAAAAGGAATAGAGGTTGACAAAGCAAAAATTGAGTTAATTTCTAATGTACATATACCCAAAATTGTGAAAGATGTTAGGTCATTCCTTGGACATGCTGGTTTTTATAGGAGGTTCATACAAAATTTCTATTCTATATCTCGTCCCCTATGTAACCTTTTAGCCAAAGATGCTAGGTTTGACTGGACTCCCGAGTGTGAAAAAGCTTTCAAAACACTTGTCCAAAAGCTCACTACCGCACCCATCATACAATCACCGGATTGGAACTTACCTTTCGAAATCATGTGTGACGCTAGTGACCATGCTCTTGGAGCCGTTTTAGGACAACGTAGGGAAGGAAAACCATTTGTTATCTATTATTTCCTCGTCTGATGAACACTTGGCTGATCCCAAACCGAACTCATCTGATTTGAGTTTGCTGAATTTTCACCAGTCTGATTCCATTCTTCAGCAACAGATCAGTAGTCTTCTGGACCATAAGATTTGACCCTTCTGTTTTAGCTTATTCCTTGGTCAAAAATCTTCTAAGGGATTGACTAAGCTTCCATTACTTAGCTGATGATGATGTTTTGGATATCATCAAAACCTCCCTTCACTTTTGAGTCTCTATCTTCATCTTCATCCAACAATTTCCCCCTTTTTGATGATGACAAAACTTCATCTAAGTACCTGTACCTAAAACTGAAGTTAAGTCCTCAAAAATTTCTGAGATAGAAATAATGTGTTGGATAAAAAAACTTGACTTTTATAGATGTTTAAAGATATTACAAAGTACAAGTTTTGAACAGATGAGATACAATGAAGTAGACTGATTACATTGATTTCAGATAAGTAAACCTAGCCTAGAAAATCTAGTCTAGTCATCAGCTTCGTCATCTTCTTCCTCTTCACCACTGGAAAACACATCAGCATTAAGGTTTCTTTCAGCAGCATCAATCTTCTTCCTGATGTCTTCCAATCTCTTATACTTAACATCTGGATTTAGCTGTTCTTCAGGAGTTTCCTTGGCAGCAGCAATTTCTTTCTCAGATTTTGCTGATTCCTTGGTCTCTTCTTCAACAGCTTTATCAGCAGCTTCCTCTTGAAGTACTTTGTCCGTTGTCTGCTTGTCTCTTCTTCATTTGTCTTTTCAGCAGCAGCAGATCCATCAACAGTTACTTGAACAGTTGCAGTTGCAACACTTTTCCTCGTAGCTGATCCCTCTTCCCCCTTTTTGTCATCATCAGCAGGGTCGAGTTCAACAGGCGAGATGTTGACAGCAGCACAAAGCATCTTCATGTTTTGATCCATGACGTTCAGTTGATTGGTCTGATGATTCAGAGTTGACTTGATTGCCCCAGCTTGGTCATTTACATAATCAACATTCAACTGAAGTGTTGACATTTCATTTTGCACTTTGTTGTTGATGGTCATTTAAATAACCAACATTCAACTGATGGTTGTGAATTCTCGATCTCAACTTCACCAACTTCTTTCATGACCCTTGCAATTCCTGCAATATCAGACTCGTGTCTTTGAAGAGCAGTGTACAGGTGATTTACATCAGCCTTCACATCTTCAATATTTCTGTTCATACTTAGGATGCTCTGAGTCAGTGCTAAGGAATTGTATGGTGGCAGAGGAAAGTTTTCTATGGCATTCTGTACAATTTTGGCAGTAGCTCCTCCATTTGCTTCAACATCAATTTGTTCCTCTCTTCCATTTCCTTCATGGCATTGTCAATCAGCAGCTGCATTGACTCCATCAGTGATGAATGAAAGTCAGCAGTAGGAATGGAGGTTGATGCTTCAGCAGGTTCTTCCTGGTGGACAGGGGTATCTTGAAGAACATTACCATCTTCAGCTTTCCACTCAAGTGCTGAAGGGCTCTGTACAACAGCTTGTTGTTCCATGTTCTGTTCTTCTTTTGCTGGCTCATCAGCTTTCTGAATGACTTCAGCAGTACCATCAGCAGACACAGAAGTCATCTGATGAATCAGGAGCAGCGACATGAATTTTGAAGTAGACTGTTGAGTGCTGAGTTGTTCCTGGTACTTGCTGATTTCAGAGCCAAAAGCTATATGTTGAAGGCTTGGCAGACTGGGCATATCACTTGAAGTTCCTTGTCCATATCTGGACTTTTCTACCCATTTCTCCAAGGTTGTGTAGACATCTATCTTCACTGCTCTATCAACAGGATCATCATTAACTCCAAGTTTCTTTGGGAGTGCATCCTTGATAGACTTAGCTTCTTTCTTTACAATGGCCCTTACATAGTCATGTAATCTGTCATGAACAATGTCAGTGTCCAGGGCTTGCACAATTGAAGTAGTTTGCAGCCAGGTTAAAACCCATTTTTCCTCAGCAGCAAACTGCTTCCAAGCTCTAACTTCTGCCTCAGACTTGTTCACTATGTAATCCCTCCACCTGTTGTATCTGATCTTTTCAGGAAGGAAAACAGTCCTAGTTTGAAGCAGCTGATCAAACTTCTCCAGCTCTTCTTCAAATTTTTCAAAAGCAGCAGTGTCACTCTTGACAATTTCTGGATCTCTGCGTACTTCAAACTTCTTTCTCTTAGGCCTCAGACCAGGCGGCAGTAAGAACTTCCCTCCCAAGGATTCTCCTATCTTGATGCCTCCAGTCTTTCTAGGACCATGAGCATCCTTTTTACTCAGTTCTAAGCTTTGGCCAGATCTTCATCTTCCTTGGCCTTAAGCTCTGCCTCTATCATATGTTTCCTTTGAGCTTCAGCTTTGCTCAGCTCAAGGATCTTCTTATATTCGGCCTCATCCCTTTTCCTCTGCTCTGCTTCTTCTCTTTTCTTCTTATTAGCAGCAGATACCTTGGCCTTTCCTTTTCCAGTTCTTTTCCTTTTCTGAATTCTTATCTCATGAACTGGGGCGGCAGCAAATGGTTCAGGGGCAGCTGTAGCAATGGGTGCAACAGCAATTAGTTCGAGGATCTGCACTTCAGGATCCTCTTGAGGTTGGTTAACCTCAGCTGTTGGGACGGAAGTAGTCTGTCCAGTCTGTTCAGCAGATGACCCTTTAACATCAGACTCCTTCTCAGTTCCAACAGGCCTCTCTGCTGTTGGAGGACTTTCCCTTACTAACTCAGATAGCTTAGTAGGCGATTGGATGAAGGTCATCCTTTTTCTGACAGTGGCCTTGGTATGCGCCACTTTGGAGGTTGCAGTATCTTTGAGTGCGCTCCATGTCCTAGCAGCAACATTCTCCAATGGCTTTTCAGCAGAAATAGTTCTGGAAGGAGAACCATAAGCCATATCTTCAATTTCTTTTACTGTCTGATCTAAGATAGCATCAGCAGCATTCTTATCAGCAGGCGATTATGTTCTGGCTTCAACAGCTGGATTAGCTGTTTGAACAGACGCCTTAGGAGCAGTCACTTTGCTCTTCTTCATCTTAGCAGCAGGCTGCTTTGGCTCAGCAACAGCCTTCCTTTTCGGTTGCTCTTTGACAGCAAGATAAACGTTCATCTCCTTGGCATTGTGACTGACCTTGCCATGGGTCATTGAACAGCCGAGGTTGTAGAACAGGTGACTGAGAAATATCCTATGAAAAGTATGGCCCTTCTCCTTGTGATCGGCCAAAATATACCAAACAAAAGTATCCCAGTTAATCTTCAACCCGTAGTGGATAGCAATCATGGCGTGAAATCTTTTCATAGGCAAGCTATCCAAGGAAAACGTGCAGTTCTCAATAACTTTGGCGAAGAGACCCGCCATTCTTTGGTATTCATCCTTCAGCTGGTTTTTCTTGATGTTACCAGCCAGGATTTCATCCTTCTTCGCAATCAGATTCCAGAAATCAGTGTTGGATGAAGATGAAGACTTAAAAGTGAAGGGAGGTTTTGATGATTTCCAAAAGTCATCAGCTAAGTATGGAAGCTTAGTTCAAACCGTAGAAGATATTTGACCAAGGAAGAATTTATTTCCGACGAGTCAAATATGGTCCAGAAGACTACTGATCTGTTGCTGAAAGAAAGGAATCAGACTGGTGGATTTTCAGCCGACTCAAATCAGATTAGTTCAGTTTGGGATCAGCCGAGTGTACATCAGACGATTGATTTCGATCAGCAGAGTGGAAGTGGATCGGAAGTTATTGCAACTGTAATAAATGCACTTGGAGTAATAAATGCTGAAGAGGAAGGGTATTTATGACAAATGATTGAAGAGCAACCTCGTATCAGCTTGGTGCATTTAATGTGTACTGACAGGAAGTACAGCAGAGTGTACAGTGATCAGTCGCAGGTAGCCGTTTCTGCAGAAAGGACCAGTACTCGAGGATTTGAACACCTGTCGATCTCTCAACGGGCATATTTTCAAATCTGAAGTATAAATAGTTCAGTTCAAGGGTTGAAGAAGAAGAGACAACACAACTGAGATTAAAATCGGAAGCAGAATTCTTCTAAGTCTCAACTTCAAGAACAGAACACTCATCAGCCGAGTCATTTGTTGACGAAGCAGAAAAGAGAGAAAAACAATTATACATACAAATCTGAGTGATTTTGTGAGAAAAGTGTTGTGAGAAGTAGATATCCATCTAAGTGAGTGATATTACTTCAGAGAGTAGGAGTTTCTTTGTGATTTCCTATTGCGCACTTGTGGCCATTACATTTGTTGTTTGGCGCAAGCATTGTATATTGTAAACTGTGTGTTTATAGTATAACCCAAGATCTAAGTGACTTGGAAGAGTGGACTAAAGGATTACTATCCATATAACCACTATAAAAATCCTTTGTGTTTATACTTGCAATATTTCTTGCATATTTTCAAAGAGCATATTTAAACACGTAAAAGTTAACTGTTGAAAAGTTTTAAAAGGAGTTTGCAAAACTGGGGATAAAATATTTTCTAAGTTAAGAAAACAACTTGTGAAAAACACTTGATAAATCCGCTGCAAGTTAGTAAATTTAAAACTCTGATTTTGATAAAATCAGCTAAGTAAAATCAGAAGAATGGTCAACTCTGCTGTTCAAAGATTTGTGCGAGATCAGCTTAGTCTACTTACAATTCTTGATCAGCTTAGTCCGCTGACAAAAAAAGTTAGAGAATTTAAAGATAAATTTTTAGAGGTCTATTCACCCCCCCCCCCCTCTAGACCTCATCTGACCACTTGGGACCAACAAGTGGTATCAGAGCAGGTGGTTCATCTGAATCATTTGCCTGATCAACGAGCTTGATCCTAGAGTGTTTTTCAAAGGTTTTCAAAAGTTTTCAAAAGAGCATCTTTTTTAAAAGAAAACTTTTTGAAAAATGGATTGTATCAGCCTTGTTCCCCATATTGGTGGTATAAGCTTTGAGGACTGGAAAATACGCATGGAAATTTTCCTTGCTGCTTACAATGATAATATGTACAGGTGCATAACCCAAGGTTCGATAAGAATCACCAAAACAATCAAAGTTGATGGCCAAGATAAGGTTGTTTGTTGGGTTAGTGGTAACGTCAGAACGTTAAAAGCAGCGGAATTTAAAATTTTAAAATAACCCAAACCAGCAATCTTTATTCATCTAGTCATACAAAAAGGATTTTTACATAAATCGAAACATCCATAGGGTGTTTAGCGATTTTACCTTACCACGGAAACGGTGGTGATTTTTCTCCGGTCTTCTTTCAGATCTGCAGGATTTGGTTCGGAGAAGCACCTCATGTGTTGTGCCTCTAGCGGTATCCACACCAACTGGATTGAAGCAACTCCTTTGGATCCTCAGGCTCAGAACTAAGATCCAAAGGTTATCAAGCAAGGAAGAAAGAAGGGAGAAATCGCATGAACCCTGTGCAATTTCACAGGGTTCGGCCGAACCTTCTTTGTAAGAGAAAGGGCGGCGCTTTTCAGCTTTGGAGAGAGGGGGGGCACGAAATTTTGTGTCTTAGGGCTTAGGTTTTTCAAGTGTATGAAGAGTTATGAAGAGTTGTCTATTTATAAGAGAAGAATCCTTCTCTTAATAGATATCTCTTCAAGACCTTTTCCTTATCTTATATGGAAACAAGATATACACATATATCTTCTTAGATCCTCCTTGTCATACAAGAAAACAAACTCTCCCATCCTTATCCTAGCAAAAATCGCCCCTTATCTTGTTAGGAAAGTAGAATCCCATTCTATCTTTATTTCCTTAACTAACAAGGTCTCTTTTAATTAATTAAACTCTTTAATTAGTTAGATTCTTTAATTAATTAAACTCTTTTAATTAATTCAGCCCATTTAATTAATTAATCCAATTAATTAATTAATTCTTCTCCATTAATTAATTAGACTACTTCTAATTAATATTTTTCTCCTGTAAGAATTAACACTTTAATTCTCCAGTTTTGATTTAACTCTTTAAATCAAACTTTCCTTATATGATTTGTTGCAGTCCAATTGTATTGTGTGTGACCCTCTAGGTTCACCATCAATTGGCCGCGGGCCCACGACTTTCGTGATTTAATTTGCGAGCTTATTAATTGCTCCGATTAATTGAACACCTTCAATTAACCACTCAAGAATTAATCTCCTTATTAATTCATGAGTACCCACACCTCATGGTCGATGTCTAGCCACAAGCCCATGAGGCCCAACTTCAGGTGAATTGATCTCAGTGAACCTTACCTCTTATAAGTACCATGTACATACGGTCCTTCTATCGACTTAATTTCCCGATCGAGACCTAGGGTGTGTGAATTGATCGGTACCTCTAATTATCTCGATAACTATACTTTCTAATTCCGGATAATGATTCCAGTGTGACTGCTAAATTTGGAAACCCCTTTCCAAATCCGTCACCAACTATGGCCATAGGTTTCTCGGAATCTATTATCTAAGAACGTATAAGAAATTCCCTCATCCATTACGATGAGTCGGTAGATTCCATCTTGGTACTAACCACTCGCGTACACAACTATAGGCACCCAACTTAGGCACATTATGGTCAGGCTACGTGACCAGTACCTAAATCTAAGTACATATACCTATGCACCGAATTCGCCCGAGCACCTCAAGTCTAAGGACTAAATCGTACACTATTATAAGTTTGAGAAACATCCCATCACCGATATACGTCATGCGCTTCCACAATGGGTTTCTCTGTTCGGGTCGTTCGATGCGTTCGATCCCCTATCGAACTACCTACTCATATGCACTGACATCAAATGTCTTGTTCATGAAACTCTACAAATTCACTCCATGTGAATCATGCATATTCGTACGAGTCTTGGCGATTCCTTCGATAACCCGTCTCGTTCGGAATCTATGACTTGGAACGTGTTTTAAGATCACGACCTTAGAGACTGTTTCATGATTGCACTCAATACTGAAGTGAATCGTCCCATAGTCGAATGTGATCTAAGGATTTCATCCAATCGCTTAAATGTATTCGCGAGAGATGAATTTGGCCATTGTTTGATTTACATACTATAAACAAACGAGCGTATTAATTTATTTATACTAGAGAGAGATTACGATAGTCCTAATACAAGCTAAATATATTGGCTTGCAGGGCACTATCCTATCATTGTTGACAAAGAACCTGAAGAGATGACAGCTGAGGAAATCAAGCTGAAAAATCTTGACAAGGTTGGAATCTTCATCATGACCAAAGCCCTCGACAACGAAAGGTTTGACAAGGTCAAACATTGCAAAACATCCAAGGAGATGTGGGATAAGGTCCGTGACATGAGTGAAGGGAATGACTCCATCAAAGAACACAATCTGTGTGTTGCCCTGGAGAAGTTTGAGAACTTCAAAATGAAACCTGGAGAAACCATTGACCAGATGGATACAACGTTTACAAAGGTTTTAAATAACGTGCTAAAGTTGGGAAAGACGATCACTGATAAAGAAATCACTCTTAAAGTCTTAAAGACGCTACCACCCAAGTTCAACATGAAGATCATAGCTATGGAAGAATCAAGGGATCTGGGGAAGATCTCACTGACGGAGCTGTTTTCTGTACTCAAGGCGTACGAGTATAAAATGCCAATAATGGGTATAGAAGAGACCTCAACTTCTGGCCCCACTGCTGCCCTGGTCGTTGCAGAAAGATCGAGAAGATCAGCTGGGAAGATAAGAGAAGTGGACTCATCTGATGAGACCACAGTGCTCAACAAAAAGGAGTACACTACTTGCGATGTTGCTTTGTTATTAAATGGGTTCAAAAAGTTCTATAAAAGAAAAATGAAGAACAAATATAATAATGCTTCTACTTCTAAACCTACCTCTTATTCTCATGATAGTAAGGATGATTATAAATCCAAAATCATGTACTATAACTGCAGGAAATTGGGACATTTCATCAAGGACTGCCCATATCCTAAAGTTGAGAAGTATACTGAGGAGGAAAAGAAAGCGAGGAAAGATAGGAGACACCAGAAAAGCAAAGTGTTGTTGTCTGAAGCTGAAAAGATTACAGCCATCTATTCGTCTAACTCAGAATCAGGGACATCAAGTGATGACTCTACTGGAGAAGAGACACCTGCACTGCTCAGTCTCATGGCCAAAGAATCAGAGGATTCTGATACTGAGGTAACTCTCTCTGAAAATGAAGATGAGCTATTTAACTCATTTGAGCAAATGATGAAAAACAACACAGATGTTGTTAATGAATTTGCAAAGCTTAAGGAAGAGATGATTTGCTGAAAAAGTAAAATGCTAAACTGAAACTTAGTGTTGAAAAACAACAAGATTCAGCTAAATATAAAAAGCTTTCGCATGAATGTGAATCTCTGAAAGCAGAATGTGAAGTTTACAAAGGAAAAATCATGGAACTTGAAAAGATAATATCCTGTCATGATAAGTCGTCTGTTGCATCAGTAGACACATCTAATGAACAGAGAACACCTTTAGTAAAAGAGAATTTAGAACTGAACAAAACTGAGAAGTTCATATCTGCTGATAACAGTAATGTTATTTTATATGATCAGACTGCTAAATCTACTTCACTTGAAACTGAGAAAAAGGAGAAGAAATCTCCTAAGGTTAAAAAGGGTAAAAAGCCTGAAAATGAAAAACAGACTGGTAAAACTAAACAACAGAGTAGTCCCAAGAAGTCTGTTGATAAGAGTAAAACCAATCAGACTAGTAAAACTAAGTCATTTGTTAAAGAGCAGACCTAAGAAGCAAAGAAACTATAATAATGATGCTTGGTATGGAAATGAGTCTTATTATGTGCAACCTGCTTATTCATCTTATTATGCTGCACCTCATTATCCACCTTATTATGCTGCATATCCTGCTCATCAACCAATGCATGCTTACCCTGCTTATCATGCATCTTATCCTGCTTATGAGCCTTATCATCATAATGATTATCAACATAACATGCCTGCTGATTATGATGAAAATGAAGTTGCTCATGCTCCTGCTAAAACTCTAAAGCCTAAGAAGCCTAAGACTTCAACATCTTGGGTTGTCAAAGGTGATACTAATCCACCAGGACCCTCTCAATAAAGGGTACCTAAAACATTTTTATTTTGTTTTGTAGGTTAGGATTAGGAGTAGGAGTAAAGTAGTGAAGAAATGGTACTTGGACAGTGGATGTTCAAGGCACATGTGTGGAGACATACATGAACTGGCAGATGTTGTTGCTATAAATGGTCCAAGAGTTACTTTTGGAGACAGCAAAGAAGGCAAGGTTGTAGCTGTTGGAAAGCTTATCAAAGGAAACATAGAGATATCTGACGTCTCTTATGTTAGTGGCCTGAAGTACAATCTGCTGAGCATAAGTCAATTTTGTGACAAGGGATTTTCCGTAGTGTTTTCATCAGATAAGTGCTATGTTGAACAAGTTGGAACAAAGAAGGTTATTTTATCTGGAAAAAGACAGGGAAACATCTATGTAGTCGACTGGAATTCTGTGGACAAGAATTCTAATGTTTGTTTGGTGGCTTCTACACCAAGTGAAATCAGTTGGCTTTGGCACAAAAGAATGAATCATTTGAATTTCAAGACCATAAACAGATTGATAAAGAATGATCTGGTAGAAGGAATTCCAAAGACAGTCATGAGCAAAGACAAGCTTTGTGACGCATGTCAGAAGGGTAAACAAGTAAAGTCATCTTTCAAAAGCAAGAAGCACCAATCTTCAACCAGAATTTTGGAGCTGTTACATATGGATTTGTTTGGCCCTATTGATCCTATCAGCAATGGTGGAAAGAAATACTACCTAGCTGTTGTGGATGATTATTCAAGATTTACTTGGGTGATTTTCATGAAGAAGAAAAGTGAAACCAAGGAACAACTTACTAATCTGATGGAACTAATCCAGAATGAAAAGAGTCAAATAATATTGAAGATCAGATCAGATAGAGGGACTGAATTTACAAACTCTACTGTTGAAGAGTATTGTAATTCCAGAGGAATCAATCATGAGTACTCTGCTGCCAGGACCTCTCAACAAAATGGAGTTGTTGAAATGAGAAACATAACTCTAAAGGAAGCTACCAGGACAATGATAGCTGAAGCAAAACTGCCCCAAAGATTATGGGCAGAAGCCACAAATACAGCATGTTATACCCAGAACAGATGTATGATCAACAAAAGTCAAAACAAGACACCTTATGAGCTATGGAACAACATAAAGCCTAATTTACATTATCTTGGGATTTTTGGTTGTAAATGTTATGTTTGAATAATGGGAAAATCACCTTACTTCTTTTGTAGAAAAGGCTGATGATGCTGTTTTTGTAGGATACTCTACTGTTAGTAAAGTTTACAGAGTCTTTAACAAAAGAACTTTACTTGTAGAAGAATCTATTCATGTAGTATTTGATGAACCAAGCCAATCTTCTGAAAAGAACCAAAGTGCTAATCCAGAGATATCTGCTGACTTTCAGAAATTGAATGTGGAAACAAAAGAAGAATATGTACCCATCATACTACCTGATCTAAACCAAGCTGTTAACTCAAGTGCTGTTCAAAATCAGTCTGCTGATTGTCTAACAGAGGAGTTGCAAACAGCTGACAGACCAGAGTCTGTTGAACAGACTACTACTGAGACTCCAACAGTAGTGTTGCAAGATCAATCAAGAGGACAACATCCAGATTTGCAACCTGATCTCAGATGGCTCATAGATCACCAACCTGATTTAGTGATTGGTGATCCACAGGACAGAGTGAGAACAAGAAGGTCAACTACAAATGAAACAATGTTTGTAAGTTTTCTTTCACAAATCGAGCCTAAGTTGATTGATGAAGCTCTTAGTGATTCTCACTGGATTGAAGCAATGCAAGAAGAGTTAAATCAATTTGAAAGGAATGAAGTCTGGTACTTAGTTCCCAGACCTACTCATCAAAGAGTAATTGGCACTAAGTGTGTATTCAGGAATAAAATGAATGAAGATGGTATTGTTACCAGAAACAAAGCAAGACTAGTTGCCAGAGGTTATTGCTAAGAAGAAGGCATTGATTTTGATGAGACATTCGCACCAGTTGCAAGGCTTGAAGCGATCAGATTATTCTTAGCCTACGCTGCTCACAAGAACTTCACAGTCTATCAGATGGATGTGAAGTCTGCCTTTCTCAATGGAGAATTGCAAGAAGAAGTTTACGTTGAACAACCTCCTGGTTTTGAAGCTTATCAACAAGGAGACAAAGTATATCGTCTGACGAAAGCTCTCTATGGACTGAAACAGGCTCCAAGAGCATGGTATGATACTTTATCTGATTTTCTTTTAGTTAAAGGATTTCGCAAAGGTAAAGTAGACAAGACTTTGTTCACTATTGAATGGGATAATCATATATTGTTAGTTCAAATATATGTGGACGATATTATTTTTGGTTCAACTAACCAACAGATGTGTGAGAAGTTCTCTAAGCTGATGCAGAACAAGTTTGAAATGAGCATGATGGGAGAACTAAATTACTTTCTTTGATTACAAGTCAAACAGTTACCTGATGGTATTTTTATCAATCAAGCAAAGTACACAAAAGATCTGTTCAAGAAATTTGGTATGGAAACTAGCTCATCTGTTAGTGTTCCTATGTCTACTGGACTTCGTCTGGACAAGGATGAAGATGGCAAATCAGTTGACATCACCAAGTACAGAGGCATAATTGGGTCACTGTTATACTTAACAGCTAGTAGACCTGATATTATGTATTATGTTGGGGTTTGTGCGAGATTTCAATCAAATCCTAAGGAATCTCACCTCTTAGCTGCTAAAAGGATATTAAGGTATCTTAAAGGCACACAAGAATTGGGATTGTGGTATCCAAGGGAATCAGGATTTGAACTTATTGGATATTCAGATTCTGACCTTGCTGGCTGCAAAATTGATAGGAAGAGTACTACAGGTACTTGTCAATTTTTAGGCAGTCGTCTGATCTCATGGATGAGTAAGAAACAGACTTCAGTATCCATATCTACTGCTGAAGCTGAATACATTGCTGCTGGAGCATGTTGTGCACAAATACTTTGGTTGAAGCATCAACTAGAAGACTATAATCTCAAGATCAGTGGAATCCCTATCTACTGTGACAATACAAGTGCAATCTCACTTACTCAGAATACTACTAGTCATTCCAGGACTAAGCATATTGAGATCAAACATCACTTCATCAGAGACCATGTTGAAAAAGGAAATGTTATTATTGAGTATGTTCATACAGATAATCAGATCGCTGACATTTTCACCAAACCATTAAGTGATGCAAGATTTTCTACTCTAAGAGTGGAACTGGGCTTGTTAAAATTGGATTCATAAGCTGAGGGGGAACCTATCAGAACACTGGGTTCAACAGCTGACTAATCTGATAGCAACAAGTGTCACACTTCAAGAAGACTGACTCTCAACAGACTAGTTGACTGATGAACTCTTGAATTCAGGGGGAACGTTTAAGACTAGCGGTACTCCTGTTTTATAGATGAAATCTTCAATGATAGTTAGTTGAAGTTGTTTTAATCAGAAGATTTGTTCTTAATTCTTGAAGATTTGAAGATTATTTATCTTGCTGGATTGACAAACAACAAAGGAAGATCACTAGATATTGGCTTTCACTAGTGATATATTATATCAGACAAGTCATCTATCAGATAAGTATTATTTTACTCATCTGTTTATTTATGTCAGCTTATAAACTGTGTTGTATTAAAAACGTTTTATCAGAAACACGCTTTTATAAGTAACAGACAAGTGGCGTTTCAAATTCCCGCCTGTCTGACATAAGTAATGAATTTTGAAATCCGCGTATCACGATCACACGATCCACCTTTTCAGTAGCTGATCTAACGGTTGGCACAAATCACGGAAACCGACATTAAACCAACCTTTATAAATCCAGATCTGATCAGCTTACTAAGCTTTACGCACCCTCAAAATTTGAAAAGCATAGAGCATTTTTGCATTCAATATTACTGCAAATCTTTCTCGTTTTTTTCCTTAATCTTTTTCAGAGATGTCTGCCAAAGAAGCTAATGCTGAAGGTAGATTCTTGAACTACCTAACTTATCACGCGACTGGCACTCCAAAAATGAAAGAAATTCTGGAGAAATTCAAAGCTGCTACACTGGTTGATTTCATGGAGGCCCATGAAACAATGGTGTTTAAAGATCAAATCATGGAGTACTATGGTTCGAAGGCGAAGCCTGATTTTGATAAACTGGAAATAAAGACTGAAGTTGGGGGTAAGGTTATTTGCATAACTCCCAAGCTGCTGAACGAGAAATATCACTTATCTCTTGAAGGCTCCACAGAAATCTCTACTCTAGCTGAGCCCTTGGAAGTAGATTTCTGGAATTTGGCTGCCAAGAAAAATGAAGTTTTGTCTGGCAACATAAAGAAAACTCAGCTGAAAGACGAGTTTCAGCGAATGGCAAATTTGGTTGCCAAAGTTTTAGAAAATTGCACATTCTCGCTGGATAGTGTGCCTCTGAAAAGATTTCATACCATGATTGCTATCTTTTATGGCTTGAAGGTGAACTGGGCAACTTTCATGTGGTACATATTGGCTGATCACAAGGAGCGTGGTCAATCCAACCACAGAATATTTCTTAGTCATCTGTTCATGAATCTTGGTTGCAGTATGACCCATGGAAAGGTCGTACATAACGCAAAGGATTTAAAGGTTTATGAGCCTGTTCGCTCAAAGACAACTGATGGGACACCAGAAAAGAAAAAGGAGCAACCAAAGAGAAAGGATGCTGCTGAGCCAAAGCAGCCTGCTGTTAAAGCAAAAAGGAGTAAGGCATCTGTTCAAATAACTAAGCCAGCTGTTCAAGCCAGAACAGACCCGCCTAAACAAAAGGATGTTGTTGATACGATTGTAGATGAAACAGTCAAGGAAATTGAGGAGATGGCCTATGACATATCTCCTGAAAGAACTGTTTCAGCTAAAGTGCCAGCTGAAAACGTTTCTAAAAGGACAAGGAGCGCTTTGAAAGATACTGCTACATCTGCTGCTGTCCATCACACCAAGAAGACTGCTAGAAAGAAGATGACATTTATTGAAGAAACCACTGAACTTTCTGAGCTGGTAAGGGAAAGTCCTCCAACAGCAGAGAGGCCTGTTGGATCTGAGAAGAAGTCTGTTGAAGTGGAGTCAGCTGCTGAACAAGTGAAGCAGACTACTTCTGCACCAACAGCTGAGGTTGCTCAACCTCAAAAGGATCCTGAAGTGCAGATCCTTGAACCAATTGCTGCTGCACCAGTAGCAATTGCTGATCCAGAACCAACAGATGTGGCACCAGTTGTTGAATCAAGAGCTGCCAGAAGAAAAAGGACTAGCAAAACCAAAGTGTCAGCTTATCACAAGAAGAAGCGCGAAGAAGCGCGAAGAAGCAGAACAAAGGAAGCGTGATGATGCTGAACTTAAAAGAGTGCTTGAGGCTAGCAAGAAATATGCTGAAGTCAAGAAGATGACTGAAGCTGAATTAGCTGCCAAGGAAGATGAAGACTTGGCCAAGGCTCTTGAAGAAAGTCAGAAGGATGCATATGGACCAAGACGGTCAGAAGGCATCGTGATTGGAAAACCCAATGAAGGACAGTTTGTGCTACCAAGGGCTAAACCAATCAAAAGAAAGAAGTCTGAAGTCAGAAGAGCACTTGAAATTGTTCAAAGTGACTCTGCTGTCTTTAGAAAGTTTGAAGCTGAGCTGGAGAGGATGAATCAACTGCTTCAATCAAGAACCACCTTCCTCCCAGAAAAGATAAGGTACAACCGATGGAGGGAGTATAGGTTAAACAAGTCTGAGGAAGAAATCCAAGCATGGAAGGAGTTCGCTGATGAAGGACGCTGGGTTCTAAGTTGGCTGCATACAACTTCTGTTGCAAAGGCGTTGGATTCAGACTTTGTAAGAGACATACTACATGACTTTGCAAGAGTCATTGTAAATCAAGAGGCAACTGCTATCAAGGATTCACTGCCAAACAAGCCAGGTCCTGCTGATGACCTCATTGATAGAACAGTTAAAGTGGCTGTATGTACAACTATGGAGAAATGGGCTGAGAAATCAAGATATGAACCTGGTTCAACCAGTGATGTGCCCACTCTACCAAGTTTACAGCGCATTGCCTTTGGCTCAGAAATCAGTACTTATCAAGAACAGCTGAGTGCTCAACAGTCTACTTCACCTTTTGCTCCAGCTGACTTGATTCATCAGAAGACTGTTGTGTCTGCTGATGGTACTGAAATAATTCACATTGCTGATGAGCCAGCTAGTGAAGAACTGAAGAAAGACCAGCATGCTGCAGAGATCAACCTGGATACATCCAACACACTGCCTGCCGAAGTCAAAGAAAAGATTCCTTTAGCTATTGAGTGGAAAGCTGAAGAGAGTCAAGTTCTTCACGAAGCTCCTGTTCAATAGGAAGAGCCTGCTGAAGCATCACCCTCTGTTCCAACTGCTGACATTCATTCTTCACTGATGGAGTCAATGCAGATGCTGATTGATAATGCTATGAAAGAGATGGAAAAGAGGAATCAGCTGATGTTGAAGCAAAAGCAGGAGGCTACTACAAAGATAGTGCAGGAAGCCATAGAGAATTTTCCTCTACCACCAGACAATTCCCTTGCACTAACTCAGAGTATTTTGAGCATGAACAGAAGCATTGAAGACGTGAAAGCTGATGTGAATCATCTGCACACCGCTCTTCAAAGGCACGAGTCTGACATTGCAGGAATTGCTAGAGTCATGAAAGAAGTTGGTGAAGCTGAATTAGAGAAAAGTGTTGCACTTATGCAAGAGTTCAAAAGTGTCACCAACAAAGCTTACGATGAAATGTCAACACTTCAGCTGAATGTTGACTACTTAATGATAGGATAGTGCCAAGCAAGCCAATCTTAATTAGCTTGTAAGAGGACTATCTTCTTATGGATTAATAATTAATACGACCGTTTATTTATAGTACGTAAATTAAACAATGGCCAACTTCATCTTTCGCGAACGTATCTAAGCGATTGGATGAAATCCTAAGATCACATTCGACTATGGGACGATTCACTTCGGTATTGAGTGCAATCATGAAACAGTCTCTAAGGTCGTGAACTTAAAACACGTTCCAAGTCATAGATTCCGAACGAGGCGGGGTATCGAAGGAATCGCTAAGACTTGTACGAGTATGCATGATTCACATGGAGTGAATTTGTAGAGTTTCATGAACAAGACATTTGATGTCAGTGCATATGACTAGGTGGTTCGATAGGGGATCGAACGCATCGAACGACCCGAACAGAGAAACCCATTGTGGAAGCGCATGACACATATCGGTGATGGGATGTTTCTCAAGGCTTATAATAGTGTACGATTTAGTCCTTAGACTTGAGGTGCTAGGGCGAATTCGGTGCATGGGTGTACGTATTTAGATTTAGGTACTGGTCACGTAGCCTGACCTTAATGTGCCTAAGTTGGGTGCGTATAGTCGTGTACGCGAGTGGTTAGTACTAAGAAAGGATCTATCGACTCATCCTGATAAGGTGGGAGAATTTCCTATACATTCTTAGATAATATGTTCCGAGGAACCTGCGGCCGCAGTCGGTGACGGATTTGGAAAGGGGTTTCCAAATTTAGCAGTCACACTGGAATTATTATCCGGAATTAGAAAGTATAGTTATCGAGATAATTAGAGGTGCCGGTCAATTCAAACACCCTAGGTCTCGGTCGGGAAATTAGTCTTTGGAAGGACCGTATGTACATGGCAATTATAAGAGGTGAGGTTCACAAGATCAATTCACCTGAAGTTGGGCTTCATGGGCTTGTGGCTAGACATCGACCATGAAGTGTGGGTACTCCTGAATTAATATGGGAGATTAATTCTGGAGTGGTCAATTAAAAGTGTTTAATTGATCGGAGCATTTAATTGCTCATTAATTAAATCACGAAAGTCGTGGGCCTGCTGCCAATTGATGGTGAACCCAAAGGGTCACACACAATACAGTTGGACAGTGACAGTCAAAAAGGAAATAGTTGATTTAAGGAAGTTAAATCAAAGTTAATGAATTAAAGTGTTAATTCAAAGAGGAGAATTATTAATTAGAATATCTAATTAAATTATTAGAGTGTCTAATTAATTAATTGAATTATCTAATTAATTATGATATTAATTAAAGTGGTTTATTAATTAAATGGAAGAAGAATTTAGCATGCAATTTTCGGATTGCATAAATAAGGCATGAGGGGCGATTTTCTTGGCTAGGAGATAAGTGGAAGAGTTTGTTTGTTGTTTGACAAGTGACAAAGAAGAGATTTGGTTGAATTTTGTTTCCTATTGTGATAAGGAAAGGATTCACCAAATCTTGATGAGATATCTAATAAGAGAAGGACTCTTCTCTTATAAATATAACTCATCATATCTTCCACATATAAGAGAACACAAGAAAAGTGAGAACTAATCCAAGCAATAAAAGAGAGAATTTGGAAAGCTGAAAATCGTGATCAGCCCTGGCCGAAAATTCCCTGTGCCGCCGCCCCCTCTTCTTCCTCTCTTTCATCTGGATCTAGTTCAAGAGCTGGATCCAGTTTCAACTCTTCCTTCACTGACAAATCTCCAAGATCTAGTTCGTAGCCTGTGACTTGGAGACGTTGCTACAATCCATCTGGTGTGGATACGTTCTGGAGGTGAGACATTCGGATCACTACATCGTGAATCAAACAAGAAAGCCGGAGGTTACTACCACCGAACCTGTGGTGAGGTATTTCGCATATCACCCCCTTTGTTTCTATTATTATTTGATTCAACCTATTTCACATAAATAATATGGAGATCGATTTTTGGGACTGATGGGGTGCCTCGGAAAAAATTTAAATTCCGCACTCTCGTTGTTCTGATAACCGAGGCATACCCAAAAATGGTATCAGAGCCAACTCCATTATTATTATGTGAAAAAGGCCTGAACATAATTTAATATATGATATTGGTGATATTATGTTCTACGTGATGATTCTTGCTTGTTATGATATCATGTATTCTCGGATAAATTTGCATGAATTAGTTTGGGCCGATTTTGAATTTTCGAAAATTAGTGGACTGTTTTTGCAAATAGCGATTTTCGAAAAACTGGACCAAAAATTGAAAATTTCTTTTTCTGCATATTTCTGGACTGAAATTGTAATTTTCTGGATTTTCTGAAAAACTGGGTCGTTTTGCAATTTCCGTAAGTTGGGGCTGTTTTCGTAATTTACGTAAAGTTCAGGGGTTTTTTTGCAATTAACGAAAATTTCTGGGTAGAATCTGTAAGTTTCTGTTTTCTGGACCGATTTGCAGCAGTCAAAATTTTTGGGGGTTAATTTGTTAATTTTCGAAACTTGATGGGTGAAAATATAATTTTCGAATGTTAAGGGACCAAACTGTAATTTTCAAAAGTTGAAAACAGAATCTGTATTTGTGCATAAAAAGTGTTTTTGTTTATCCGAAAATTAATTTTATCATAATTAGTAGAGACTAAAGTAAGGATCATGGGTTATTTTAAAAGGAGGTTTAAAATAAGTAAGATAAGAAATACGTAAAAATTGTTTGCTTGTTTCCTGCTCTACGTGAACTGTTTACGTGATTTTCGATCGTGTCGAGCCTTGACCCTAGGGTAGATGTGATTGGTTTAATTTTTAATTGTGTTGTTTTTATTGGGCCTGCGAGCCTTAAGTTTTTGGGCCACTTTGGCCTTTGTAATAGATTAGGGCTTTACTTTTAAATAGTTTAGGATGGAGGCCCATTACAAGCAAGGTGGAGGCCCAAGAAGGAATGAAGGCCATGTATACATGGTTATTATTGTAATAGCCTAGGTCCATTAAGAACCCAATTAGATTGACCAATTGGGCCAACATCATGGCTCGATGATGGCCAGCATTGGAGGCTCCCGATCGAAAACATACTGTGGTAGCATGCATGCTAGGTGTGAATGTTTTATTTTTATTTGTCGATTTATATATGGCTTGTATGTGATGCGCGCTAGTAATTAGATCGTAAATAAAAGATAAAGCATAATTAATGCGGTGAGATCTCGAGGAGAGTTTCTTCAAACTTTCAAAACCGAAAATCCCCTCTTGAATAAATATTAAGTCATATTGGGTTAACTATAAAATGAAGTTTTATAAATCCAAGCCTTCCATTAATAGGAACTAGCGTGAGTTGTCTACTTATCGATTAAGGTGATCCAGAGTCTAGCACCCGAGGCGAAGAAAGGGACAATACGCGAAATTCCTTGATTCTTGTTTTTCTTAAAACTCGACAAGGGTGGGGACTGGTCGGGACATGTATATCGACCGATAACCAGTTACGGGGATTTCATGACCGGGCCCGTTGCTCATAGTGATTAATGGGTTAGACTTAACGAATAGTAACATTTATGATGTAGCAATGCTAGATAAATACGAAAACCGAGGCAAAATAGCTTGAAGGTTGTGCAGGGACACAATTGGTAAAGGTATACCTACCTAGGGAATTAATTGTATGGCCACGAGTCGTGGGTGCAGTTAATGTCTGCCGGGACGTCAAGACCTACTAGGAAATAAGATTTCCCGAACAAATAAAGGGGTTATTGTTTCGATAAAAATAGTGGGAGAACTTTTTCGATAAAAAGTCCAATTTTCGTTAATTATAAGTATTTTACTAAACCTGTCTGCTTATTGTTGTCTTTTAAATTGTTTATATATAGCCATTCAAAATCCACAATCATGTACGAACAAACTTTGGGACAAAGCATGAGTTTTTCACTCCACGAGACAAGCATGGTTGGGTTCGACAATGTTAGAGAATATTGTTCTTACCTAATCAAGATGATGAAACGAATCAAAAAGCTAGGCGCTGATTTGGATCAAAATGATGAGATAGAAATTATTCTCAATGGCTTGTCTGACTCATTTTCTCATTTTGTGCATCATTTGGAAATTTCGTGTGACGGGATTAAAACAAAAGATTTGCGCAAGTTGTTGGACAAATATGAGAAAGCCCATCTACAGGGATTGGGTCTGAGTGAAGGAAAGTATTGCCCCTTGTGTAAGAAAGATAATGAACTAAGGATGCTTGCTGGAAAGAAATTCCTGAAGAGAATTAACAACGGTATGACCTAGTTATTTCTTTTTGATGTATGACATCTCATAGACCCTCATATCTGTAAAGTGTTTGCAGGTGATGACGGCATTCCCTTGCCCTTGGGAAGAAGGGCATTCCTTGGATGGAAAAGGCAAGAGTTGCAACAATATATAAGGGAAAAATGCTTCAGGAGTTGGGTCGAGAAGAATCTAGACTTCACTTTTTAGCAAAGGGTTTTACTTAGCTTTTCGTATTAGCATGAACTTTGGTTTTATTTTGTTTTTAAGTATTATTTCGAAATTTTGTACAAGACAACATTGCTTTACCATTATGAATGGAATATCATTTATTTAAAGCTTTTACTTTGTACAAAATATTGATGCTTTACCATTATGAATGGAATGTCTTTAAAGCATAGAAATGAATCAATGAAACAATTAAAACTTCAAGTAAATTGTATGCTAAATCGAGAAAGGTAAAACAACAAGATAATCACCCACATACTTGAAATGCATATTTGGACATATTTCCAAAAGAAGGATTCGAAAGGATGATTTCATTTGAGATTCTTGAAACACAGAACTTAGATGAACTCGAAACTTACGAATCTTGTCTCGAAGGAATAATGACCAAAATTAAAGTTTGCTAGGCATCCTAAGCATATCAACCGAATGGATTTAATCCATAAGGACAAACGTGAAGAACTAAAAGGTTAGTTCAAAAGGACGTTACTTCAAATATACTTGCGATTTTAAATCGTCAAAGTATATGTGTACTTTGTGAAGTACAGTTCTAAAACTGTTGAAATGTTCAAAGAAGTTTTTGAAATGAAGTAATTAAGAGCATAATGTGGAAACCATTTGATCTAATCAAATTGGCCGAAACATAAGCTATAAATTCCTCGATTATCTAAACGAGAATAGGATTCTCACGAAGCGAATTAAGTGGAAATCGAACTTTCTGAGAAAGGTTCATTTTGGGAATAGCCTCCCCTGACTCTTCAAGAAGATACTTAGGCTAGTACCTTTCGAAGTAAGTCCTTACACCGCCGTACCATTTATGATATGGCATAATACCCTTGCATGACAAATTGGATGGTAGATCCAATTCGCACAAATTTGTGGGATATCCAACGAAATCCATTGGATACCTGTTCTACGACAATGAGAAACAATAGGAAAATTGTTTCACCTAAGTACCCGTTCCTCAGTTGATGAATTCTTCATCAAAGGAAATAGGGAATGTCATGGAACTTGATGAAGTCCAAGATTTGGACCCATCCCCACAAACAGTGGGAGCAAATCCTAAACCTACTGAACCAAATTACGCACAAACACTTCGTGATCCAATCAAATTCGTAAGGAACTCAAAACTCCATTTTACGAAATTGATAAAATTGGATATTGATCCAAGATTACAAAGAAACTATGTTTGACATAGACTCAGGGATATGGCATGAGGCCATAAGATCTGAAATGGAAAGGTTCAACTTGTTTGACTCGCTTAAATGGCGGAAGGTTATTCTTCGAAAGTTTTTTTTTTTAAGACTAATGTAGATACCTTCTCTCCATTTTGCAAACGTCAAAATTCATTTCGAAACTATTAGCCATAGAAGGGTGGTTTGACTGCCAAAATATGACTATTGGATATGAATCCTGCCTCTCGCAATTTGGAAATTGATGAGAAGATCTTTATTCGAATCCAAAGGTCAATCTATGACTTTTAACAGAAATCCCGAACTTGGAATATGCGACTTGATAAGATGATTAAGACTGTTGACTTCGTCAAAAGGCATATGGATTCCAATTGTGCAAAAGGATCAGTGGGAGCATAGTAAAGTTCGTAACATAACATGACGACGTTCTGTTTATCAAGGACGATATCAGAATATCAAGCGCAGACGAAAGCGTGTTTTTCACGCAATTCTCCATGATGAGATTTTGAAATTACATCTCACGTATTGGCAATACGTATCTATAGAGATAGATCAAAGTAGATGTTACAATTCTCCAAATCTAAGTACATAGACTAAATATTGAATAAATTCAATATGGAAGAATCCAAGAAAGGACTGGTTCCAATGAGATACAAAATCTCTCTTTCTTACTCAATGTGCCCTACATATGATAAGTAAAGAAGAGGATGTCTCAAAAGTCTTATGCTTTGGCATTTGATTGCATGTAGCATGCAATGTCATGTACAAGACCTGACTTAACACATGCTGTGATTTTCACGAGACATTGTTGGTCAAACTCCAGTAAGGGACACTGGACCGCCGTAAAGCAATCCTCGAAGATAATTAAAGGATATATTGCTGGTCTGCGGTAGTAGTGGAGGATTGAAACTCGAAGGATTTAATGATTCGAGCTTCCAAGTCTGATGTGGATGATTTATTCTGTCTCGATGGAGCAGAGGTAAATTGGAATAAACCCCAATAGTCTACCACTGCCAACTCAAACAGAATATATATCGCAGCATGGGATGCAGCATAAGAAAGTGTTTGGATAAGAAAAATCATCCAATGGTTGGATGTAATACCTAGCATAGCAAAAGCCTGTCGTTATCTTCACTGATAAAATAGGACAATTGCTAAAAGAAAGGGAATCGATATCACACCATCGATCTGAACACAAAACCATATGATTAGATAAATCATAGGTAGTTGAGACACGTAGAAGGGTTACATCATCTCAACATACAACTTAGCAGATCCACTAGTGAAGCCATTATCGCAAAAGGGTTCGAAGGACATCTTGATAAGATAGGTCTTAGAAATGTTGTGATTGGCTTTAGGGCAAGTGGGAGATTGATAGGATAGTGCCCAGCAAGCCAATCTTAATTAGCTTGTAAGAGGACTATCTTCTTATGGATTAATAATTAATACGACCGTTTATTTATGATATGGCATAATACCCTTGTACGAGTATGCATGATTCACATGGAGTGAATTTGTAGAGTTTCATGAACAAGACATTTGATGTCAGTGCATATGACTAGGTGGTTCGATAGGGGATCGAACGCATCGAACGACCCGAACAGAGAAACCCATTGTGGAAGCGCATGACGCGTATCGGTGATGGGATGTTTCTCAAGGCTTAAAATAGTGTACGATTTAGTCCTTAGACTTGAGGTGCTAGGGCGAATTCGGTGTATGGGTGTACGTATTTAGATTTAGGTACTGGTCACGTAGCCTGACCTTAATGTGCCTAAGTTGGTTGCATATAGTCGTGTACGCGAGTGGTTAGTACTAAGAAAGGATCTATCGACTCATCCTGATAAGGTGGGAGAATTTCCTATACATTCTTAGATAATATGTTCCGAGGAACCTGCGGCCGCAGTCGGTGACGGATTTGGAAACGGGTTTCCAAATTTAGCAGTCACACTGGAATTATTATCCGGAATTAGAAAGTATAGTTATCGAGATAATTAGAGGTGCCGATCAATTCACACACCCTAGGTCTCGGTCGGGAAATTAGTCTTTGAAAGGACCGTATGTACATGGCAATTATAAGAGGTGAGGTTCACAAGATCAATTCACCTGAAGTTGGGCTTCATGGGCTTGTGGCTAGACTGTTGGGAATCCATGGGTATGATTGTCAAATACAACGTTGCGGAATATAAAAAACTTTTCAATTTTTTCATACACCAATTCCCAAGAACACTTATTAGCACATATGAATAAGGTTGAAAACAATTTAGCAACAAATTACTAAATTTGAAGGTGGTAAATCGAGATTTACCTCACCACAGGCAAGGTGGTGGTTTCTCCGGTCTTCTTTTTGGATCACTAGAGCACCCCAAGTGTTGTGCCTCTAGAGATAAGTCCACACCAGCTAGATCTGTGATTGCTTCAGTCCTCAGGCTCAGAACTAGGAAAGAAACACGTCAGATTCAAGAGTTGGATCAAAATCCAACTCTAGATGTAGAAGTAGAAGGTGGAGAGAGATGATGCACTGTTGATCTACACAACCACGGCAGCGGTGTGGCTGTTTGGACGGCGGCGGCGGCGGCTAGGGCAAGAGGAGGGGGCGGCGACTATGGAGAGAGGCTAGGGTTTTGAGTCTCCAAGACTCATATTCATAGCTCACTTCAAACCCTATCTCTCCTTAGCTAATGGGCCACTAGTTAAGTTGGCCCATCCCTCCTATTTAATTAATTCTTTTAATTAAATAGTCCAGTCATTCAATTAACACTTTAATTAAATGACCCATTCATTTAATTAACACTTTAATTAAATGTTCCAATAAATCTAATTAAAGATTTAATACTTTAATTAACCCTTTAATTAAATATTTAATTAATTAGATAATTCTAATTAATTTTCTCTCTCCTAGAATTAACCATTTAATTCTTTTACTTTGATTTAACCCTTTAAATCAATTCTTTCTACAATTGACTATCACAGTTCCAACTGTATTGTGTGTGACCCTCTAGGTTCACCATCAATTGGCCGCAGGCTCACATTTCTGTGATTTAATTAACGAGCAATTAATATTCAATTAATTGCTCCGATCAATAAACTCCTTTAATTGACCACTCCAGAATTAATCTCCCATTAATTCAGGAGTACCCACACCTCATGGTTGATGTCTAGCCACAAGCCCATGAGGCCCAACTTCAGGTGAATTGACATTAGTGAACCTCACCTCTTATAAATACCATGTACATACGGTCCCTCTAACAACTAATTTCCCGATCGAGACCTAGGGTGTGTGAATTAGTCAGCACCTCTAATTATCTCGATTCTGCACTTTCTAATTCTGGATAATAATTCCAGTGTGACTGCTAAATTTAGAAACTCCTTTCCAAATCCGTCACAGACCATGGCCATGGATTTCTCGGAATCTATTATCTAAGAACGTACAGGAAATTCCCTCATTCATTACAATGAGTCGGTAGATCCCATCTTGATGCTAACCATCCGCGTATACGACTGTAATTACCCAATGTAGGCGCACAATGGTCAGGCTACGTGACCGGCTCCTAAATCAAAGTACGCACACCCGTATACCGAATTCGCCCTAGCACCTCAAGTCTAAGGACTAAATCGTACACTGTTATAAGTCCTGAGAAACATCCCATCACGGATATGCTTTACGCACTTCCACAATGGGTTTCTCTGTTCGGGTCGTTCGATGCGTTCGATCCCCTATCGAACCACCTAGTCATATGCATTGACATCAAATGTCTTGTTCATGAAACTCCACAAATTCACTCCATATGAATCATGCATAATCCTACAAGTCTTGACGATTCCTTCGATACCCCGTCTCGACAGGAATCTATGACTTGGAACACTTTTGAGATCACGACCTTAGAGATTGTTTCATGATTGCACTCAATACTGAAGTGAATCGTCCCATAGCCATGAGTGATCTCAGGGTTTCAACCAATCGCTTAAATGTGTTCGCGAAAGATGAAGTTGGCCATTAGTTTATCTTATGAAATAAATAAACTTTGCGTATTAATTAATAAATCAAAGATTCATTCAAGATAAAATAGTCCTATTACAAGCTATTGAGTTGGCTTGCTGGGCACTATCCTATCAATCTCCCACTTGCCCTAAAGCCAATCACAAACATTTCTAAGACCCATCTTCAAAAGATGTTCTTCGAACACCTTTTGCGATAGTGGCTTCGTTAGTGGAACAGCTACGTTATCTTTTGAGTTGACACGTTCCATTTGAATGTCTCCTCTACCAATGATTTCTCTAATCACATGGTATTTCCTCATCACGTGTTTGGACTGATGGTGTGATCTCGGCTCCTTTGCTTGAGCGATTGCCCCATTGTTGTCACAGAAGACTACTATGGGCTCTGCAATGCTAGGTACTACATCCAACTCTTGGATGAAGTTTCTCATCCAAACACTTTCCTTTGCTGCATCCGATGCGGCAATATATTCTGCTTCAGTGGTTAAATCTGCAGTGGTGGACTGCTTGGAACTCTTCCAACTCACCGCTGCTCCGTTGAGGCAAAATATATATCCAGAATTGGATTTATAATCATCCACGTCAGACTGGAAACTCGAATCCGTGAATCCTTCGAATTTCAATTCTCCACTACCGCCGTAGACCAAGAACATATCCTTAGTCCTTCTCAGGTACTTGAGGATAGCCTTTACGGCGGTCCAGTGTTCCTCCCCTGGATTTAACTGGTAGCGACTCGTCACACTTAGAGCGTGTGCTACGTCAGGTCTAGTACATAACATCGCATACATTATGCTGCCTATGGCAGACGCATAAGGTATGAGAGACATCCTCTTCCTTTCTTCATCATTTGTAGGGCACATAGATTTAGAAAGAGAGATCCCATGTCTCATTGGAAGCAATCCCTTCTTGGATTCTTCCATACTGAACCGTTTCAGTATAGTGTTAATGTACTGAGATTGGAAGAGTCCTAACATGTTCTTTGATCTATCTCTATAGATACGTATTCCCAATACGTAAGATGCGTCTCCCATATATTTCATGGAGAATTGCGTGGATAACCACGCTTTCGTCTGCGCCAACGTTCTGATACCGTTTCCGATTAACAGAATGTCATCAACATACAACACAATAAATTGTACCGAACCCCTTTCGAATTTCTTATACACGCACGACTCATAAACGTTCTTGATGAAGCCAAATCCTTTGACTGTCTCATCAAAACGTTTGTTCCAGGTTCGGGATGCCTGTTTTAGGCCATAAATTGACCTTTGAAGTTTTCAGACCTTATGCTCACTTCCTTTAGATGTAAAGTCTTTTGGCTGTTGCATAAAGATTTCTTTATCAATGTCTCAATTGAGAAAGGCGGTCTTTACATCCATTTGCCATATCTCGTAGTCATACCACGCGGCTATGGCTAATAATATCCGAATGGATTTTGACATCGCCACTGGAGAGAAGGTTTCCTCATAGTCTATACCAGGCCTTTGAGAATAACCTTTCGCCACAAGGCGAGCCTTATGAGTCAAAACCTCTCCATTCATTCCAAGCTTGCGCTTGAAGATCCACTTACAGCCTACAGGGACAGTTCCCTCAGGTGGATCAACCAAGGTCCATACCTTGTTGGAATGCATGGAATCCATTTCGGATTGCATGGCTTCCTGCCATGCACCCGAGTCTATGTCTGACATAGCTTCTTCGTATGTCCTTGGATCACCATCCAATTGATCGTTCTCGTGAATAAAGCCATACCTCTCAGGCTCTCTACGAACTCGATCGGACCTTCGAAGTACTGGTGTACTAGATGGTTCAATAGGTTCAGAATCAACTCCCACTGTTTGTGGGGATGGGTCCACTTCCTGGACTTCATCAAGTTCTACGGACACCCCTCTTCTTTTAGTGAGGAAATCATCCTCTAAGAAGTGGGCGTTCCTAGACACAAACGTCTTTCGTTCTTTAGGGTCGTAGAACAGGTATCCAATGGATTCCTTTGGATACCCCACAAATTTGCACAAACTAGATCTACTTTCTAGTTTATCTCCTTTCTTGTTCCTAACATAGGCAGGAGATCCCCATACTCGTAAATACGAGTACATGGGTGCTTTACCAAACCATTCTTGGTGTGGCGTCGTCGGCACCGACTTTGAAGGTACTATATTAAGTATCTTTGAAGCCGTTAAGAGGGCTGAACGAACCATGTCCAACAATGTTCGGTTCCTTCTCTCAGACGCACCATTCAACTGCGGTGTTCTAGGAGGAGTTCGCTGTGAGAGAATTCCATTCTCTACAAGATAATCGAGGAATTCTTGACTTAAGTATTCCCCACCTCGATCAGATTGAAGTGCCTTAATACTGTGTCCAAGTTGGTTCTCAACTTCCATTCGAAACTCTTTGAACTTTTCAAAAGCTTCGGACTTATACTTCATTAGGTACACATACCCAAAACGACTGTAGTCGTCTATGAAAGTTATGAAATCCTCCTCTTGCACTGACACTCAGTGGTCCACAAACATCGGTATGGATCAAATCCAAGGTTTGTTTGGTTCGCTCCGGTTTCCCAGTAAAAGGCGATTTGGTCATCTTTCCCTTGAGACAGGACTCGCAAGTTGAGAGATCATCTAGGTTCTGTATTTCAAGAGCCCTAGAGGAAACCAACTTTTGAATTCTACTCTTGGATATATGTCCAAGCCTAGCGTGCCATAACTGTGGACTATTATCATCTTGTTTTCTTTTCTTTGATTGAATGTGCATGACATTAGAATTAGCAGATTCTAAGGAATAAAGACCATCTATCAAAGTACCACTAGCATAAGTAAAACCACCTTTTATTATGCTAAAATTTCCATTAGAAATGGAAAAACAAAAACCATCATTATCCAGCAAAGGAATCGAAATAATGTTTTTGATAATTGTCGGTACGTACAAACAGTCCTTTAAAACCAAAGTAAAATTCCCTAAAACTAATTCAACGTCCCCTATGGCCTCTTCCGCAACCCTTGCTCCGTTTCCAAAGCGCAGGATCCTATCCCCAGGTTTAAGAGGTCTTACTGCTCCCATCACCTGCAAATCATTGCAGATATGAGAACCAGCTGCGGTGTCTAACACCCATGATGCACAGTTAATTGAAATATTAACTTCAATAAAGAAAATACCTTTGGCTACCGTTTTAAGGTAGTCAGGGCAGTTCCTTTTCCAATACCCTGCTTTCTTGCAGTGGAAACATTCATCTTCTGGGCTTTTTCTCTTTTTCTCGACAACCTTCTTGGTTGTTTTGGAAGAGAACACTTTCTTCTTCTTCTTGCCCTTCTTTGGCTTTGCAGCCTTAGGTTGCTCAGCAATCAAGACAGACTTCTCCTTCTTAAGGGTAGCTTCTGTCGTTACCAACATATTGGTCAGTTCGTGAAGAGCGAGATTTCTCTCCTCCATATTGAAATTCAACACGAACTGATCAAATGAGCGTGGTAGAGTATGGAGTAAGAGGTCAGTGCTAAGATCAGCGTGCAAGTCTACTTCCAAATTCTCCAATTTTTCAATCAGATTAATGAAACGAAGACAGTGATCTTTCACACTTGAACCCTCAGCAAACCTCAGATTAAACAACTCCCTTGTAGTCTTGAACCTTTCGGTCCTAGACTTCTCTCCAAATAAATCTCGGAGATGGAGAAGTATATCAGCAGCATGAGGCATCTTAGCATGCTGTTTCTGTAGCTCATTGGTCATTGATGCTAGCATTAGGCAACGAACCTGAATATCATCATCAACCCATCTAGCATGGGTGGCTCGCTCCTCTTCCGAAACTCCTTCCGGAAGTACTCCAGGCATTGGGGCATCGAGAACATAGCTCCGACGATCGGAGTCGAGGACTATCCTCAAATTTCTTAGCCAGTCGATAAAATTTGATCCGTTCAGTTTGTTAGTGTCAAGGATGATAGATAATGGATTTTTAGACATTTTCGCAAAATGATCTACAAAATGAAATGATAACGTTCAGCTGACTGATCTAAACTAATACTTATAATTAATGACTATTGGACTTGTTATCGAAAAAGTTCTCCCACTATTTTCTCGAAACAATTACCCCTTCAATTGTTCGGGAAATCTTATTTCCTAGTAGGTCTTGACGTCCCAGCAGACATTAATTGCACCCACGACTCGCGGCCATACAATTAATTCCCTAGGTAGGTATACTACTACCAATTGTGTCCCTACACAACCTTCAAGCTATTTTGCCTCGATTTTCGCACTCATCTAGCACTGCTACATCATGAGTGGTACTACTCGTTAAGTCTATCCCATCAATCTTGATGAGCAACTGGCCTGGTCATGAAATCCCCATAACTTGGTTATGGTCGATGTTTATGTCCCGACCAGTCCCCACCCTTGTCAAGTTTAGTTAAAAATGAGAATCAAGGAGTTTCGCGTATTGTCTCTTTCCTCTACTCGGGTGCCAGACTCTGGATCACCTTAATCGACAAGTGGACAACTCACGCTAGTTCCTATTGATGGAAGGCTTGGATATTAAAACTTTATTTTAATGTACCCAATTTGACTCAATATAATTATCAAGAGGGGGTTTTCGGGTTTAAGAGTTTGAGGTAACTCTACTCGAGATCTCACCGTTCCAGTTATGCATTATCTTTTATTTACGATCTAAATTACTAGCGCGTATCACCATACATGCTAAAATAATAAATACGTAAATAAAAGGAACATACACACCTAGCATGAATGCTACCACAGTATGTTTTCGATCGGGAGCCTCCTATGCGGACCACCATCTAACCAAAGAAGATGGTCCTATTGGTCAATCTAATAGGTTTCATAGAGGCCTACTCTATTACACACTTTACCATGCATACATGGCCTTTATTCTTCTTGGGCTCCCACCTTGCTTGTAACGGGCCTCCATCCTAAACTAATAAAACAGTAAAGCCCTATCTATTACAATGGCTCAAAGTGGCCCAAAAACTTAAGGCTCGCAGGCCCAATAAAACCAACAATTAAAAATTAACCAATCACATCTACCCTAAGGGTCAAGGCTCGGCGCGATCGAAAACCACGTAAACAGTTCACGTAGAGCAAGAAACAAGCAAAACATGTTTTCTTATTTCTTATCCTATTTTAAAACTCCTTTTAAAACAACTTCTTTTAATTCTCACTTTAGTCCCCACTACTTTATGATAAAAATTAATTTTTCGGATATACTAAACCCTTTTAGTGCACAAAACAGTTTCTGTTTTTCAACTTTTGAAAAATTGCAGTTCGCCCCCCTGAATTTTCGAAAATTACATTTTGACCCCTCAACTTTAGGAAATTACAAATCAGCCCTAAAATTTCCAGAACATGCAAATCGGACCAGCAAGCAGAAAATTAACAAAATTTCCAGAAACTTTCGTTTAATGCAAAACAGACCCTTGATTTTACGGTAATTGCAAAAACAACCCAAACCTCTCGTAAATTGCAAAACAGTCCAGATTTTGAAAATTCCAGAAATTACAATTTGGTCCAGAATTGCATAAAATGAAAATTTTACTTTCTGTCCAGATTTTACAAAAATCGTAATTTGCAAACAAGCCCTCAAATTTTCGTTAATTACAGATTTGGCCCAAAACCGAAAAGTGCATAGATCCAAACAATTTAATTTATAATAACAAGCAAGAATAAAAAATCAGAACACAACATACACATATATCCATATATTTTGATGTGTTCAGGCCTTTTCATATGTGCATAATAAATTTGGCTCTGATACCACTGTTGGGAATCCATGGGTATGATTGTCAAATACAACGTTGTGGAATATAAAAATTTTTCAATTTTTTCATACACCAATTCCCAAGAACACTTATTAGCACATATGAATAAGGTTGAAAACAATTTAGCAACAAATTACTAAATTTGAAGGTGGTAAATCGAGATTTACCTCACCACAGGCAAGGTGGTGGTTTCTCCGGTCTTCTTTTTGGATCACTAGAGCACCCCAAGTGTTGTGCCTCTAGAGATAAGTCCACACCAGCTAGATCTGTGATTGCTTCAGTCCTCAGGCTCAGAACTAGGAAAGAAACACGTCAGTTTCAAGAATTGGATCAAAATCCAACTCTAGATGTAGAAGTAGAAGGTGGAGAGAGATGATGCACTGCCGATCTACACAACCACGGCGGCGGTGTGGGTGTTTGGACGGCAGCGGCGGCGGCTAGGGCAAGAGGAGGGGGCGGCGACTATGGAGAGAGGCTAGGGTTTTGAGTCTCCAAGACTCATATTTATAGCTCACTTCAAACCCTATCTCTCCTTAGCTAATGGGCCACTAGTTAAGTTGGTCTATCCCTCCTATTTAATTAATTCTTTTAATTAAATAGCCCAGTCATTCAATTAACACTTTAATTAAATGGCCCATTCATTTAATTAACACTTTAATTAAATGTTCCAATAAATTTAATTAAAGATTTAATACTTTAATTAACCCTTTAATTAAATATTTAATTAATTAGATAATTCTAATTAATTTTCTCTCTCCTAGAATTAACCCTTTAATTCTTTTACTTTGATTTAACCCTTTAAATCAATTCTTTCTACAATTGACTATCACAGTTCCAACTGTATTGTGTGTGACCCTCTAGGTTCACCATCAATTGGCCGCAGGCTCACATTTATGTGATTTAATTAATGAGCAATTAATATTCAATTAATTGCTTCGATCAATAAACTCCTTTAATTGACCACTCCAGAATTAATCTCCCATTAATTCAGGAGTACCCACACCTCATGGTCGATGTCTAGCCACAAGCCCATGAGGCCCAACTTCAGGTGAATTGACATTAGTGAACCTCACCTCTTATAAGTACCATGTACATACGGTCCCTCTAACGACTAATTTCCCGATCAAGACCTAGGGTGTGTGAATTAGTCAGCACCTCTAATTATCTCGATTCTGCACTTTCTAATTCTGGATAATAATTCCAGTGTGACTGCTAAATTTGGAAACTCCTTTCCAAATCCGTCACAGACCATGGCCATGGATTTCTCGGAATCTATTATCTAAGAACGTATAGGAAATTCCCTCATTCATTACAATGAGTCGGTAGATCCCATCTTGATGCTAACCATCCGCGTATACGACTGTACGTACCCAATGTAGGCGCACAATGGTCAGGCTACGTGACCGGCTCCTAAATCAAAGTACGCACACCCGTATACCGAATTCGCCCTAGCACCTCAAGTCTAAGGACTAAATCGTACACTGTTATAAGTCCTGAGAAACATCACATCACTGATATGCTTTACGCACTTCCACAATGGGTTTCTCTGTTCGGGTCGTTCGATGCGTTCGATCCCCTATCGAACCACCTAGTCATATGCATTGACATCAAATATCTTGTTCATGAAACTCCACAAATTCACTCCATGTGAATCATGCATAATCCTACAAGTCTTGATGATTCCTTCGATACCCCATCTCGACAGGAATCTATGACTTGGAACACTTTTGAGATCACGACCTTAGAGACTGTTTCATGATTGCACTCAATACTGAAGTGAATCGTCCCATAGTCATGAGTGATCTCAGGGTTTCAACCAATCGCTTAAATGTGTTCGCGAAAGATGAAGTTGGCCGTTAGTTTATCTTATGAAATAAATAAACTTTGCGTATTAATTAATAAATCAAAGATTCATTCAAGATAAAATAGTCCTATTACAAGCTATTGAGTTGGCTTGCTAGGCATTATCCTATCATAGATATCGACCATGAAGTGTGGGTACTCCTGAATTAATAAGGGAGATTAATTCTGGAGTGGTCAATTAAAAGTATTTAATTGATCGGAGCATTTAATTGCTCATTAATTAAATCACGAAAGTCGTGGGCCTACTGACAATTGATGGTGAACCCAGAGGGTCATACACAATACAGTTGGACAGTGACAGTAAAAAAGGAAATAGTTGATTTAAGGAAGTTAAATCAAAGTTAATGAATTAAAGTGTTAATTCAAAGAGGAGAATTATTAATTAGAATATCTAATTAAATTATTAGAGTGTCTAATTAATTAATTGAATTATCAAATTAATTATGATATTAATTAAAGTGGTTAATTAATTAAATGGAAGAAGAATTTAGCATGCAATTTTCGGATTGCATAAATAAGGCATGAGGGGCGATTTTCTTGGCTAGGAGATAAGTGGAAGAGTTTGTTTCTTGTTTGACATGTGACAAAGAAGAGATTTGGTTGAATTTTGTTTCCTATTGTGATAAGGAAAGGATTCACCAAATCTTGATGAGATATCTAATAAGAGAAGGACTCTTCTCTTATAAATATAACTCATCATATCTTCAACATATAAGAGAACACAAGAAAAGTGAGAACTAATCCAAGCAATAAAAGAGAGAATTTGGAGAGCTGAAAATCGTGATCAGCCCTGGACGAAAATTCCCTGTGCCGCCGCCCCCTCTTCTTCCTCTCTTTCATCTGGATCTAGTTCAAGAGCTGGATCCAGTTCCAACTCTTCCTTCACTGACAAATCTCCAAGATCTAGTTCGTAGCCTGTGACTTGGAGACGTTGCTACAATCCATCTGGTGTGGATACGTTCAGGAGGTGAGACATTTGGATCACTACATCGTGAATCAAACAAGAAAGCCGGAGGTTACTACCACCGAACCTGTGGTGAGGTATTTCGCATATCACCCCATTTGTTTCTATTATTGTTTGATTCAACCTATTTCACATAAATAATATGGAGATCGATTTTTGGGACTGATGGGGTGCCTCGGAAAAATTTTAAATTCCGCACTCTCGTTGTTCTGACAACCGAGGCATACCCAACACTTAAATGACCAATCTGGTGAGATGAAGACTACTCAACTTCGTATGGAAGCAACTCAAAATCATCACTCTGATCAACTCCGAGTTGTGGATCAAAATATCAGAAAGCTTTGTGCTGCTGTTAACGTCACTCCTAATCAACTCAACCCTGCTGCT
This sequence comes from Penstemon newberryi var. newberryi, assembly GCA_030819805.1. NCBI lineage: Eukaryota > Viridiplantae > Streptophyta > Magnoliopsida > Lamiales > Plantaginaceae > Penstemon > Penstemon newberryi. Next base: position 4,870,766 of record JAUALY010000007.1, on the reverse strand, counting down.
GATGACAAAAAGGGGGAAGAGGAATCAGCTAAGAAAACTGTTGCTGTTGCAACTATTCAAGTACAAGACCAATGTGCTGCTGCTGAAAAGCCAAGTGAAGATAAAGTACTTGAAGAGGAAGCTGAAGATGAAGAAGTTGCTGAGGAAGAGCCTAAGGACGTAGCAAAAACTGACAAAGAGTTGGCTGCCTCCAAAGACTCTGCTGAAGAACAGCTAGATCCAGACAGAAAATACAAGAGATTAGAGAACATTAAAAGAAAGATCGAAGCTGCCTCTAAGAACTTGGAAGCATTTTCTAGTGGAGAAGATGAAGATGATGAAAGTGAAGAGTATGAAGAAGAGGAAGATGAAGAAGCTGAAGACTAGACTAGATTTTCTAGACTAGGTTATCTGTTGAAAATTTGTATCAGCTTACTTTACTTGTAAATTCACTTAAGTACTTTTTCTTGTAAACTTGTACTGTAATCTTTCAAAGAATATTTATAAAAGTCAAGTTTCCAACAAATCATTTCTATCTCATAATTTTTGAGGACTTAACTTTAGTTTTAGGTACAGGTACTTAGCTGAAGTTTTGTCATCATCAAAAAGGGGGAAATTGTTGGATGAAGATGAAGTCTTAAAAGTGAATGGAGGTTTTGAAGATTTCCAAAAGTCATCAGCTAAGTATGGAAGCTTAGTTCAAACCGTAGAAGATATTTGACCAAAGAAGAATTTATTTCAGACGAGTCAAATATGGTCCAAAAGACTACTGATCTGTTGTTGAAGAAAGGAATCAGACTGGTGGATTTTCTGCCAACTTAAATCAGATTAGTTCAGTTTGGGATCAGCCGAGTGTACATCAGACGAGTGATTTCGATCAGCAGAGTGGAAGTGGATCAGAAGTTATTGCAACGGTAATAAATGCACTTGGAGTAATAAGTGCTGAAGAGGAAGGGTATTTATGACAAATGATTGAAGAGAAACCTCGTATCAGCTTGGTACATTTAATGCGGACTGACAGGAAGTACAGCAGAGTGTACAGTGATCAGTCGCAGGAAGCCGTTTCTGCAGAAAAGACCAGTACTCGAGGATTTGAACACCTGTCGATCTCTCAACGGGCAGATTTTCAAATCTCAAGTATAAATAGTTCAGTTGAGGGTTGAAGAAGAAGAGACAACACAACTGAGATTAAAATCCGAAGCAGAATTCTTCTAAGTCTCAACTTCAAGAACAGAACACTCATCAGCCGAGTCATTTGTTGACGAAGCAGATTAGAGAGAAAAACAATTATACATACAAATCTGAGTGATTTTGTGAGAAAAATGTTGTGAGAAGTAGATATCCATCTAAGTGAGTGATATTACTTCAGAGAGTAGGAGTTTCTTTGTGATTTCCTATTGCTCACTTGTGGCCATTACATTTGTTGTTTGGCGCAAGCATTGTATATTGTAAACTGTGTGTTTATAGTATAACCCAAGATCTAAGTGACTTGGAAGAGTGGACTAAAGGATTTCTATCCATATAACCACTATAAAAATCCTTTGTGTTTATACTTGCATTATTTCTTGCATATTTTCAAAGAGTTTTAAAAGGAATTTGCAAAACTGGGGATAAAATATTTTTTAAGTTAAGAAAACAACTTGTGAAAAACACTTGATAAAATCCGCTGCAAGTTAGTAAATTTAAAACTCTGATTTTGATAAAATCAGCTAAGTAAAATCAGAAGAGTGGTCAACTCTGTTGTTCAAAGCTTTGTGCGAGTTCAGCTTAGTCTACTTACAATTCTTGATTAGCTTAGTCCGCTGACAGAAAAAGTTAGAGAATTTAAAGATAATTTTTTAGAGGTCTATTCACCCCCCACCCCCCATCTAGACCTCATCTGACCACTTGGGACCAACAATCAGCTTCATAAGGCTCAGCCAAGGTTGAAATTTCAGTACTCCCTTCCATTGAAAGTTTTTACTTCTCGTTGAGCAGCTTAGGGGTAATACAAACATCAACCCCTCCAACTCTAGCCTTTATCTCCATTTTCTCATGATCTGGGTCAGCAGCAGACCCATAAAATTCCAGTACTTGATCTTTGAAGACCATAGTTTCATGGGCTTCCATGAAATCTACGAGCGAGGCAGCTTTGAATTTCTCTAGAATCTCCTTCATCAGAGGAGTCCCCGTGGTGTGAAATGTAGAGTAATTCAAGTACCTTCCTTCAGCGTTGGCTTCTTTGGAACATAGTGAGTTTCTGAAAAAGATTAGAAGAAACGAGAGTAGATTTGCAGAAAATAGAAAGCAAAAATTCTCTCTAAGTGCTTGAATATTTGAGGGTGCGTAAAAGACGAGTAAGCTGAACAGATCTGAATTTATAGAGTTAGAAAAATTTTGGTTTCCGTGTTTCACGCGAACCATTTGATCAGTTTCTGTCAGATATGATCGTGTGAGTGAGATATGAGGATTTCAAATTTCAAGATAATCAGCTGACTGGGCAGGAATTTGAACCGTCCTAGTCTTTTACTTATAAAGGCATGTTTTTAAATAAACGTTTTTAGTGCATTCTTTTATAAAGCATCAGAACAGTAAATAAAACAGATTACTTAGCTGTCAGACGACTGAGCTGATTACTGATATCACTAGTGAAAGCCAATAGCTAGTGATCTTCCTTTGCTGTTTGCCAATCCAGCAAGATAAATCTTCAGTCTTCAAGAATTAAGAACAAATCCTCTAAACACATAACTTCAACTAACTGTCATTAAAAAATTTCATCTTTAATCAAGAGTACCGCTAGTCTTACACGTTCCCCCTGAGTTCAAGAATCCATCAGTCAACTAGTCTGTTGAAAGTTAATCTTGAAGGTGATAACGGATTGGTAAGTTGATGAACTTTAGTCTTCTGATAAGTTCCCCCTCAGCTTATGAATCCAAATTAAGTAGACCTTGTTCTGCTCTTAGAGTAGAAAACCTTGCATCACTTAGTGGTTTTGTGAAGATGTCAGCAATCTGATTGTCTGTATGAACATACTCAATAATGACATTTCCTTTCTCCACATGATCTCTGATGAAGTGATGTTTGATCTCAATATGCTTCGTCCTTGAATGACTTGTAGTATTCTGAGTAAGTGATGACTTGTAGTATTCTGAGTAAGTGAGATTGTACTTGTATTGATGAGGGATATTTCGTATACGCCATTTTAGGAAATACCTCAACTCGAGATCGACCTGGATCCCGACCAGGAAGCTATTTACCGACCTACGGAACGCTGTTTCCGATCAAGCCAGATTATTAACACAAGATCCTATTTTTCGATCTACTTCTCTCCTCGGGATCACTGTGGGACCGACCCACAGGCCTGGACAGCTGGCCGAGACATTTTCCCCTGCGGAGGGTCTAGCTAGCCCATCACTATTCCTATATATATCCAGCGCATTTATGACATCAACAACGGCACTATTCCCAAGGAACACCCCAGCTCGGACTTAGAGCTTGGAATAGGTTTTAGCTTGCTTTACTTTGTATTTATCTAGCTAGTTGTACGGCATCCAGTATTGCTCGAGTAGACCTATTTTGTAATTTGTACTTGAATCTGATCATTAATATACATCATACACACACTCGACTCTATTTATTGTTTTGCTCGACTTTCCCTATTTGTCCCGAATGAAAAAGAGCATAATCAATTAGCACCCACCGTGGGGCCTATTCGGGTGTTAGATCGAAAAATGCCTACTACTAGGAGATACACGTACAATCGCTGTGAGCCTTCACATGCCGTTGGAGCCCAACGCTCGGTAAACAATGAACCAAGTAATAAATCCCGAGCGGCCCACCAGTCTGAGGTGCCGCCGGTCGACCCGCCTAATGATTTGCCTATACATGCGACATTAGCCGATCTGCGTTCAATTATTGGAACCATGTGTAGGGAATTTCTTAACACGGAAAGAGCAGATCAGGAAACTGTGCCAGGTCAGCAGCCCCCGGTCGATCAACCTACTGCTCGGGGTCCCGTTTCTAACAGGCAAAGGGAAGGGAGTATTCGTCGATCTGCAATGGGTGCCCCATCCGATATTCCAGCCCGAGCACCTCGAGCAAGAACTGTTGTCCGCTCAGGGCAACCATCTAGAACTGTCCAAGACTTGGAAGATTCAGTGGTCGGGGAAAGTCAGCCCGAAGCCGCGGATAAGTTAAAGAAGCCAGTCTACAGAAAAGTTACCGAGGCTGACTTGGTGAGGATTGTGCAGGAGAGAGTTGTAAAAGAGTTGAAGAAGGAAATGTTGGTTAAGGAAACCCAACCCATGGATGTTAGGGCTCGGCGAGCTGAGGCTAAAGAGGATGGGGCTGTTTTCCTCGAGGACGGTCGAGAAAAGGAGTTAAGTACGAATATCATGCGATGTTCACCCTTTTGCCAAGAGATTAGAGAAGCTCGAGGTACCGAGACAGTTCCGACGAGGTTACCAAGGTATAATGGAACCACCGATCCAGGAGAGCATATTAATAGTTTCATTAATGTGTTGAATTTATATGGGCATTCAGAAGACTTCTATTGCAAAATTATGGTAACCACGTTCGAAAGAAGCTCTTTGGACTGGTTCGGAAAGCTACCTCCGAACTCTATCTTCTCTTTCGACGAGTTGTGCGATAAGTTGAAACACCAATTTGCCAGTCAAAGGAAACAAAGATTACCGGCCAATCATTTGGGAACGGTGAAGCAGTTAGAAGGAGAAACACTAAGGCAATGGCTGGCTAGGTTTAGCATCGAGCTTTTGAAGGTTGACACGCCTCATATTGAATTTTTATCATCGCTAATGTTTGAGCTAACCCGAAATACTCAGTTCGGAAATGCTCTTTGTCGAAAGCAACCAAAATCTTTCGAACGGATCATGGAAATAGCTGAAAAATACATGATTCAGGAGGAAATGAACAAGTTAAAAAACGCTCAGAATCCCAGGCCCCCGATGGTGAAGAAACCTGATAGGGCCCCTGTCCCTAAGCCAAGTGATTACGGAGGGTCAAACGCGCAGCGAAGAGGCTCGGATTGGCAGACTTAACGGCTATATACCTCAGGCTTCGACCCACATATCTAATGTCTACGGTCGACCTGTATCTCCTGAAATAGCCCATAGGAGGGAACCTGAAAAAAATGGTTTTACTAAGCTGAACACCTCGAGGGACGAGATACTAACTGTGCTCGAGGAAGGGAATTTGGTCCCGGAGGCTTGGCGTATCACTCAGGCCAGGCCGGGGATGATGAATCATGATAAGTATTGCAGGTACCACAGTGCTCGGGGGAACAGCACCGAGGATTGTTTTCAGTTAAAACAGGAAATTGAGAAATTGATTGCTCACGGAAAGTTAAAGGAGTATGTTAGAAGGGGACACCCCAACAACCGGTTCCGGTCGAGGAGCCCCCGGAAGTTTTCTGAACAGCACCGTAATGATCAACATCAAGTCGAGGAGCAGACGAACGGAGTGATAAATGTAATAGCTGGTGGACCTGCAGGAGGAGATAGCAGGAATGCGAGGAAAAGGACAGCTAGGTCGATAAAGACAAGTTTCTCGACCAGAAACGAAATTATGTCCTTAGAGCCAGCACCTTCGATAAACCAGGTCATTAGTTTTGCCGAGGCTGACAGACCGAGTGAAGTAACTTGGGACACTAATGAGGATGACCCCGATTTCTCGATGGTGTTAACTTTGAAAATTGCCAACTTCGAAGTCAAGAGGGTGTTGATCGATAATGGTAGCTCGGCCAACATAATCTCATCTGAGGCCCTCGATCGGATGAATTTGCAGCATCCGCGTCTAGATCGGGTATCTACTCCTCTTATTGGCTTTGGTGGCTCGAAAATTGTTCCTCTCGGAACCATCCTTCTGAGTACCACTTTGGGTAAAAAACCAAAAGATGTGACGAAGATGGTCAAGTTCTTAGTGGTGAGCACCCGTTTCGCTTATAATTGTTGGGATTTCATGGGGTATGATTGTCATACAACAGTGCGGAATTTAAAATTTTCATAACACCCAAAATCACAGGATTAATCACTAGCTCATACGAATAGGTTGAATACAATTTTGCAACAATTTACAAAATAAAAGAGGTGTAATTCGAAATTACCTGACCACAGGTAAGGTGGTGGTTTTTCTCCGGTCTTCTTTCAGATCTGATGGATTTGGTTCGAGAGGAGCACCCCAAGTGTTGTGCCTCTAACGGTATCCACACCAATTGAATGATGCAACCCCTTTGAATCCTCAGGCTCAGAACTAGGATTCAAGGGTAATCAAATATGGAAGATTAGAAGAAGAAAACTCGTGAACCCTATAGATCTCTACAGGGTTCGGCCGAACCAAGAGAGGTGGTCGGCGGCGATGGGAGAGGGGGCAGCGACTGCTCTTCTTCTCCAAGAGGGGGGCGGCGCCTTTTTCAAGAAAAGGGGGCTAGGGTTTTTGTTTTGCACTTAGGGTTTTAGTCTCAACTTAATCCCCTTTTTATAGCCACCCTAAAAGGCCCTTTTAGTGCAAGACTTAGCATGGGCCATTAATTAAATTGGCCCATGTCTTGCATTAATTTAATTAACACATTTAATTAAATTAATCCAATTAATCCAATTAATTCCCTCTCTCTTTAATTAACTCCTTAATTAATATTTAATTTTCTTCTTCAAGAATTAAAACTTTAATTCTTCAGTTTCGATTTAACAAATTAAATCAAACTTTCCTTATATGATTTGTTGTAGTCCAATTGTATTGTGTGTGACCCTCTAGGTTCACCATCAATTGGCCGCGGGCCCACGAATTTCGTGATTTAATTTGTGAGCTTATTAATTGCTCCGATTAATTGAACACCTTCAATTAACCACTCAAGAATTAATCTTACAATTAATTCATGAGTACCCACACCTCATGGTCTATGTCTAGCCACAAGCCCATGAGGCCCAACTTCAGGTGAATTGATCTCAGTGAACCTCACCTCTTATAAGTGCCATGTACATACGGTCCCTCTATCGACTAATTTCCCGATCGAGACCTAAGGTGTGTAAATTGATCGGCACCTCTAATTATCTCGATAACTATACTTTCTAATTCAGGATAATAATTCCAGTGTGACTGCTAAATTTGGAAACCCCTTTCCAAATCCGTCACTGACCGTGGCCACGGGTTTCTCGGAATATATTATCTAAGAACGTATAGGAAATTCTCTCAACGCACTACGTTGAGTCGGTAGATCCCATATTAGTGCTAACCATTCGCGTACACGATCCTACACACCCAAAGTAGTCGCACAATAATCAGGCTAAGTGATCGGCTCCTAAATCAAAGTACGTACTCACGTGCACCGAATTCGCCCTAGGACCTCAAGTCAAAGGACTAAATCGTACACTATTATAAGTCTTGAGAAACATCCCATTGCCGATGTGCGCCATGCGCTTCCACAATGGGTTTCTCTGTTCGGGTCGTTCGATGCGTTCGATCCCCTATCGAACCACCTACTCATATGCACTGGCATCAAATGCCTTGCTCATGAAACGCTACAAGTTCACTCCATGTGAATCATGCATATTCGTACAAGTCTTAATGATTCCTTCGATACCCCGTCTCGACAGGAATCTATGACTTGGAACATTTTTAAGATCACGACCTTAGAGACTGTTTCATGATTGCACTCATACTGAAGTGAATCGTCCCATAGTCTATTGTGATCTAAGGATTTCATCCAATCGCTCAAGTGATTCGCGAGAGATGAAGTTGGCTATTGTTTGATTTACATACTATAAACAAACGAGCGTATTAATTCATTTATACTAGAGAAAGCTTATCACGTGATAGTCCTTATATAAAATCCATTGGCTTGCAGGGCACTATCCTTTCAATCTCCCACTTGCCCTAAAGCCAATCACAAACGCTTCTCAGACCCATCTTCCAAAGATGTTCTTCGAACTCTCTTTGTGACAAAGGCTCTACTAGTGGATCCGCTAGATTGTCTTCCGAGTCGACGCGATCCATTAAGTGCGTCAACTCTACCAATGATTACTCTAATCGAGTGGTACTTTTCTCTCATTGTGTTTAGATTTTTGGTGAGATCTCGAGTCCTTTGCTTTAGCAATAGCTCCATTGTTATCTTAGAAGATAACCAAGAGCTTCGCAATGCTAGGCACTACATCCAACTTTTGGATGAAGTTTTTCATCCAAACACTTTCTTACGCTGCATTCCTTGCTGCGATATATCTTGCTTCAGTGGTTAAGATGGCAACGGTGTTTTCCTTGGAACCTTTCCAACTTACCGCTACCCCATTGAGGCAAAATATTTATCCAAAATTGGATATATATATTCATCCACATCAGACTGGAAACTCGAATCAGTAAATCGTTCGAGTTTCAATTCTCCACTACCACCGCAGACCAAGATCAAATCCTTAGTCTTTCTCAAGAGTTTAAGGATATCTTTTACGGTGGTCCAGTACTCTTCACTGGAGTTTGACTAGTAATTGCTCGTGGTACTTAGAACAGGTTCTACGTCTGGTCTAGTACATAGTATTGCATACCATATGCTACCTTTTGTCGAAACATAAGGTATTTGAGACATTCTCCTTTTCATCATTCGATGTAGGGCACATCGATTTGGAAGGAGAGATACAGTGTCTCACTAGAAGCAATCCTCACTTGGATTCTTCCATATTGAATATTTTTCAGTATTGTTTCTATGTACTTTGATTGAGAGAGTCCCAACATCTTCTCCGATCTATCTCCATAGATATGAGAATTGCATGGACAATCATGCTTCCGTCTGTGCTAACATTCCAATATCATTCCAGATAATTAAAATGTTATCGACATGTAAAAAATAATGAACTTTAAAGAGCTCCCACTAAACTTCTTGTACACTTAAGGTTCACATTAGTTTTCGATGAAGTCAAACGCCTTGACGTTCTCATCAAAATGAATGTGAGTCCAAATGGATTCAGACATTGCTAATGAACAAAATATTTTATCAAAGTCCATTCCAGGCCTTTGTGAATAACCTCTTTGCCATTAGGCAAGTCTTATAGGTCAATACCTCTTCATTCATTCCTAGCTTGCGCTTGAAAATCCATTTGCAACCTACAGGGACACTTCCCTCGGGTGGATCGACCAAGGTCCGTACCTTGTTGGAATGGATGGAATCCATTTCGGATTGGATGGCCTCTTGCCATACATGAGCGTCTACATCCAATGTAGATTCTTCGTATATGGTCTAACCATATCTTTCAAGTTCCTCACGAACTTGATCAGATCTACGAAGTACTGGTGTACGTTTATGGTTCAGCAGTTTATGGATTAACTCCCACTGTTTGTGGGGATGGGTTCCACTACTTGTACCTCATCATGTTCTACTAGGGTACCGTTTCTATTCATGAGGAAGCTATCCTCTAAGAAATGGATATTCCTTGAAACAAACACCCTTTGTTCTTTAGGAATGTAGAACAGGCATCAAAATTGATTTCTTTGGATACCCCACAAATTTGTACAAACTGGATCTACTATCCAATTTATCTCCTTTCTTGTTCCTAACATATGCAGGAGATCCCCATACTCAATAGAGAGAGTATGGAGGTGTTTTACCACACCATTCTTAGTAGGCTTTTGCAGGCACGAACCTTGAAGTTACTTTGTTCAGTATCTTCGATGCAATCATTAGGGTCAATCCTTAGTATGCATAAGGATGTTGAACGAAACTCATCACGGATCGAACCATGTCCAACAAGGTTCGATTCTCTTCTTTTAGACCCTCCAATAGGTTGAGGCGTCTTAGAAGGAGTTCGTTGTACGAGAATATGTTTCTCAGTAAGATAATTGAGGAACTTCTAGCTTAAGTATTTGCCATCTCGATCAGATCGAATGGCCTTAATACTATGCCTTGTTTGATTCTCTACTTCGTTTCGAAATTCTTTGAACTTTTCAAGAGTTTCGGATTTGTACATCATAAGATACACATATCACTAATGACTAAAGTCATCAGTAAACCTCACGAAGTATGAGTAATCTTCTCTCACACTAACACTTTAGTGGTCCACATTCATTCGTATGGATCCAATCCGAAATTTGTTTGGTACGCACCGGATGCCCAGCAAACGGTAACTTTGTCATCTTTTCTTTCAGACAGGATTCGCAAGTTGATAGTTCATCTAAGCCCTATTTTTCAAGAAGCATCAACGACACCAACTTTTGATTCCATCCTATGGAAACACGACCTAATCTTGCGTGCCATATGTGTGGAGTATTATCTTGGTATTGATTGAACTTGACACATTAATTCAATCAATTTTGTTTCCTTTCAATTAACTCTTTAATTGAAACGTTACTATCAATTAACTCTTTAATTGATTCAATTCCCTTTTTCAATTAACTCTTTAATTGAAATGTTGCTCTCAATTAACTCTTTAATTGAAACGTTGTTTAATTAATTAGACCTTCTAATCAATTAAACTCGTTAATGCTTTTCTTAGGTGCAGTGGGATAATTTGATTTTTAGGCTACTTGTGTTCTTTTCACTACCTTTATGTTTGCTTTGGAAGAGAACACTTTCTTCTTCCTTTTACTCTTCTTTGACTTTGCAGTCCTTGAAGTGTAAGCAAACATGACAGGTATACCTTTTAAAAGGTTCCTATTTGCCTTTTACCAATACTTTGGTTAGTTCATGGAACCTGATCAACTTATCGAATAAGTTCAGAACTTTTCACGAATCGTTTGAATGAGTGGGAGGAGAATTTAGGAGGAAGTCAATGTTAAGATCACTTGCAGGCCTACGTTTAATCGATCCAGTTATCAACCAGATTGATAAAACAAGGATAGTGATCCTTGACATTAGTTCCTTTACTTATTCTCGAGTTTTTAAACAACACCTTAGAAATCTCGAATCAGATGATCCGAAATTGCTCCTCAAAACAAGCCTTTTGAGGTGGAGGTTTGTTTTAGAAGTTTCAGACATACTCCTATGTCGCTTCTTTAGCTCGTTCAATCTTGATGCTTATATGAGGCAACGATCATTGAGATTCCCATACTCTATAGGTGATTCGTTCCTCTTTCGAGACTCATCTCAAAATGCATCAGGCATAGGTTGATTATTAAGAACACGATTCCGACTTTCGGAATTGAGGACAATCCCCAAGTTTCTAAGCCAATCGATATTTTAATCCAGTTATTTTCTAAGCCGAGGATAAATAGTAAAATGGATAATTCATATAGATATCTCAATATCTAATCTAAAGTGAAGACAAAAATCTAGAGGACTAGTTAATGAATAATACTTATAATCTACGAAGGTTGGACTTTCTATCGTAAAAGTTCTCCCACTATTTTATCGAAACAATTACCCCTTCAATTGTTCCGGAAATCCTATTTCCTAGTAGGTCTTGACGTCCCAGCGGACAATAATTGCACCCACGACTCGCGGCCATACAATTAATTCCCCAGGTAGGCATACTTATTGCCAATTGTGTCCCTACACAACCTTCAAGCTATTTTGCCTCGGTTTTCGCACTCATCTAGCACTGCTACATCATGAGTGGTACTACTCGTTAAGTCTAACCCATCAATCTTGATGAGCAACGGGCCCGGTCATGAAATCCCCATAACTTGGTTATGGTCGATGTTCATGTCCCGACCAGTCCCCACCCTTGTCAAGTTTAGTTAAAAACGAGAATTAAGGAATTTCGCGTATTGTCTCTTTCAGTTATGCATTATCTTTTATCTTTGAGGTAACACTCCTCGAGATCTCACCGTTCCAGTTATGCATTATCTTTTATTTACGATCTATACTAGCGCGCATCACCATACATGCTAAAATTATAAATACGTAAATAAAAACATACACACCTAGCATGCATGCTACCACAGTATGTTTTCGATCGGGAGCCTACTATGCGGGCCATCATCGAGCCAAAGATGTTGGCCCAATTGGTCAATCTAATTGGGTTCTAAAGGACCTAGGCTATTACATAAATAACCATGCATACATGGCCTTCATTTTTCTTGGGCTCCCACCTTGCTTGTAACGGGCCTCCATCCTAAACTATTTAAAACAGTAAAACCCTATCTATTACAAGGGCTCAAAGTGGCCCAAAAACTTAAGGCTCGCAGGCCCAATAAAACCATCATAATTAAAATTAACCAATCACATCTACCCTAAGGGTCAAGGCTCGGCGCGATCGAAAACCACGTAAACAGTTCACGTAGAGCAAGAAACAAGCAAAACATATTTCCTTATTCCTTATCTTATTTTAAAACTCCCTTTTAAAATACCTTTAGATTCTAGTTTTAAAACCCCTTTTAAAACAATCCACAATTTTTATTTTAAAACCCCTTTTAAAATAACCCCTTGATTCTCACTCTAGTCTCCACTAATTATGATAAAATTAACTTTCCGGATATACTAAACTCTTTTAGTGCACATATCAGTTTCTGTTTTTCAACTTTTGAAAAATTGCAGTTCGGCCCCTGAATTTTTGAAAATTACATTTTGACCCCTCAACTTTTGGAAATTACAAATCAGCCCCAAAATTTCCAGAACATGCAAATCGGACCAGAAAGCAGAAAATTAACAAAATTTCCAGAAACTTTCGTTTAAAGCAAAACAGACCCCAGATTTTACGTAAATTGCAAAACCAGTCCCTAACCTTTCGTAAATTGCAAAACAGTCCAGATCTTGAAAAATTCCAGAAATTACAATTTGGTCCAGAATTGCAGAAAATAAAAATTTTACTTTCTGTCCAGATTTTACAAAAATTGCAATTTGCACATAAGCCCTCAAATTTTCGGAAATGGCAGTTTAGGCCCAAAACCTAATTATGCTAATACCCGAACACATAATTTATCATAACAAGCAAGAATCAAATCATAGAACAAGACAATCAAATATACACATATATTTTGAAGTGTTCAGGCCTATTCATATGAGCGTAGTAAATTTGGCTCTGATACCACTGTTGGGATTTCATGGGGTATGATTGTCATACAACAGTGCGGAATTTAAAATTTTCATAACACCCAAAATCACATGATTAATAACAAGCTCATACGAATAGGTTGAATACAATTTTGCAACAATTTACAAAATAAAAGAGGTGTAATTCGAAATTACCTCACCACATGCAAGGTGGAGGTTTTTCTCCGGTCTTCTTTCAGATCTGATGGATTTGGTTCGAGAGAAGCACCCCAAGTGTTGTGCCTCTAGCGGTATCAACACCAATTGAATGATGCAACCCCTTTGAATCCTCAGGCTCAGAACTAGGTTTCAAGGGTAATCAAATATGGAAGATTAGAAGAAGAAAACTCGTGAACCCTATAGATCTCTACAGGGTTCGGCCGAACCAAGAGAGGTGGTCGGCGGCGGTGGGAGAGGGGCAGCGACTGCTCTTCTTCTCCAAGAAGGGGGCGGCGCCTTTTTCAAGAAAAGGGGGCTAGGGTTTGTGTTTTGCACTTAGGGTTTTAGTCTCAACTTAATCCCCTTTTTATAGCCACCTTAAAAGGCCCTTTTAGTGCAAGACTTAGTATGGGCCATTAATTAAATTGGCCCATGTCTTGCATTAATTTAATTAACACATTTAATTAAATTAATCCAATTAATCCAATTAATTCCCTCTCTCTTTAATTAACTCCTTAATTAATATTTAATTTTCTTCTTCAAGAATTAACACTTTAATTCTTTAGTTTCGATTTAACACATTAAATCAAACTTTCCTTATATGATTTGTTGCAGTCCAATTGTATTGTGTGTGACCCTCTAGGTTCACCATCAATTGGCCGCGGGCCCACGACTTTCGTGATTTAATTTGTGAGCTTATTAATTGCTCCGATTAATTGAACACCTTCAATTAACCACTCAAGAATTAATCTTACAATTAATTCATGAGTACCCACACCTCATGGTCGATGTCTAGCCACAAGCCCATGAGGCCCAACTTCAGGTGAATTGATCTCAGTGAACCTCACCTCTTATAAGTGCCATGTACATACGGTCCCTCTATCGACTAATTTCCCGATCGAGACCTAGGGTGTGTAAATTGATCGGCACCTCTAATTATCTCGATAACTATACTTTCTAATTCAGGATAATAATTCCAGTGTGACTGCTAAATTTGGAAACCCCTTTCCAAATCCGTCACTGACCGTGGCCACGGGTTTCTCGGAATATATTATCTAAGAACGTATAGGAAATTCTCTCAACGAACTACGTTGAGTCGGTAGATCCCATATTAGTGCTAACCATTCGCGTACACGATCCTACGCACCCAAAGTAGTCGCACAATAATCAGGCTAAGTGATCGGCTCCTAAATCAAAGTACGTACTCACGTGCACCGAATTCGCCCTAGCACCTCAAGTCAAAGGACTAAATCGTACACTATTATAAGTCTTGAGAAACATCCCATTGCCGATGTGCGCCATGCGCTTCCACAATGGGTTTCTCTGTTCGGGTCGTTCGATGCGTTCGATCCCCTATCGAACCACCTACTCACATGCACTGGCATCAAATGCCTTGCTCATGAAACGCTACAAGTTCACTCCATGTGAATCATGCATATTCGTACAAGTCTTAATGATTCCTTCGATACCCCGTCTCGACAGGAATCTATGACTTGGAACATTTTTAAGATCACGACCTTAGAGACTGTTTCATGATTGCACTCATACTGAAGTGAATCGTCCCATAGTCTATTGTGATCTAAGGATTTCGTCCAATCGCTTAAGTGATTCGCGAGAGATGAAGTTGGCCATTGTTTGATTTACATACTATAAACAAACGAGCGTATTAATTCATTTATACTAGAGAAAGCTTATCACGTGATAGTCCTTATACAAGCTAAAATCCATTGGCTTGCAGGGCACTATCCTTTCAATAATGCCATTTTGGGGAGACCGGCACTAAACATCTTCAAGGCGGTCGTGTCAACTTACCATCAGAAGGTCAAGTTTCCCACTCTGGCGGGGGTCGGAGAAATGAGAAACGATCAGTGCATGGCATGGGAGTGTTACAACACGTCCCTAACCATGAAGAAGCAGTTTGAGCCTGTTTTGCCCTCGAAGAGGAAGTTAGATGATGAAAAGGTTTTCTCAGTATCCAACCTCCCTTTAACAGATTGTGAAAAGTTGCAGAGCAAAAAAGGAAAAGAGATCGATATGAGCATGCAACCCCCCAATCATAAACAGGTGACGTTAGTCCCAGGCTCCCCCGAGAAGTTTACCAGGATCGGGACCGTGCTGAGTCAAGGGATGGAACTATGCTGATCGAGTTCTTGAGAAATAATGCCGATGTCTTTGCTTGGAGCTCCGATGACATCGTGGGGATCGACCCACGGGTAATTACTCATTCACTGAATATCGATCCTAAAGCAAAGCCAGTTAGGCAAAAGAAGAGGAATCATGGTCGGGAAAAAGATAAAATCATTAAAGCCGAAGTTGATAGATTGTTAGCCACTGGGCAGATCAAGGAAATAACATTTACTGAATGGCTCTGCAATGTTGTGTTGGTATCTAAGGGAGAAAAGGTGGACAACATGTGGAGAATGTGTAATGACTTTACGGACTTAAACAAGTTGTGTCCGAGAGATCCCTATCCCTTACCGCGGATCGATATGCTGGTCGATTCGATCGCGGGTTTCATCTTCTTTAGCATGATGGATGACTTCCAAGGTTTTTATCAGATTTTTATGAATGAAAGGGATCAAGACAAAACCGCTTTCGTTATCGAGCACGGAGTATATTGCTTCATAGTGATGCCTTTTAGATTGCGGAATGCGGGAGCAACTTATCAAAGGCTTGTGAACATGATGTTCAAGGATTTAATTGGGGAAATCATGGAAGTTTATGTCGATGATATGCTCGTGAAGAGCATGACCGAGGAAGATCATATCAAGCACCTCGACAAATGTTTTGGGATTTTGAGAAAATACAGAATGAAGCTGAATCCAGCAAAGTGCACCTTCGGGGTGAGATCGGGAAAGTTTCTTTGCTACTTGGTCCACGAGCATGGTATCGAGGCAAACCCAGAGAAAATCAGAGCTATTGCCGAGCTAAAACCACCAAAGAAGCTTTCCGAAGTACAGAGTTTAATCGGAAAAATAATATCTCTGAACAGATTCATATCCCGTTTTGCGGATAAGAGTTTGCCTTTCTTTAAATTGTTGAGGAAATCAAAGAGTTTCGAGTGGAATGAGGAGTGCGATAAAGCTTTTGAGGAGCTCAAAAAATACTTAGTCTCCCCACCTATGCTAGCAAAACCGGCTGAGGAGGAGCCTTTATATTTGTACATAGCAGTATCAGAGGATGCCATAAGCTCAGTTTTGGTGAGAGTTGAGAATTCCGATCACAAGCCGGTGTATTACCTGAGTAAGTTGCTTCAAGGCGCGGAGAAGAATTATTTGGAGATCGAGAAATTCGCACTTGCTCTAGTGATTGCCGCAAGGAAATTAAGGCCTTATTTTCAGACTTATAAGATTATTGTTTTGACAAACCAGCCTCTGAGGCAGGTTCTGTCAAAACCAGAGACGTCCGGAAGATGGATTAAATGGGCAGTAGAACTTGGATAGTTCGAAATCGAGTACCAACCTGAAACGGCAATCAAGGCCCAGGTCCTTGCTGATTTCATTGCAGAATCAACAGGAGCGAGTTCGGAAAAATAACCCGTTCCCGAGGTAAATTTGGTGGCAGGTTTTCACGAAAAATTTGGTTGATGCAAGTCGATGGTTCATCGACTAAAGAAGGTGGAGGGGCCGTAATTCATTTCCAGGGCCTCGAAGGGGAGGACCTTAGTTATGCAATCACTCTGGATTTTATGGTAACGAACAATGAAGCAGAGTACGAGGCTCTAATCACTGGATTAGAAATGGCAATAAAAGCAAGTATAAAGTCTCTTACTGTGTTGACCGACTCCGAGTTGATACATAGGCAAGTGAAAGGGGTCTATGAAGCAAAAGAGTTCGATATACAAGCTATCCCTCGAGAAGAAAACTCTTGGGCGGATTTGTTGTCAAAGTTTACAGGGTCGATGGATGGACGAAAAGAGAGAAAAAAAACATGGTTGTTGTCTAATACTCCAGCTATAGATTTGAACATATCCCCGAGCTCGGAAGTTATGGAGATAGATAATCAAGGGCCTTCCTGGATGGAACCTTTGAAAACTTATCTAAGGAATGGCGTCTTACCAGAGGAAGTAAACGAAGCACGACGAATTAAATATCGAGCTCCAATGTATGTTTTGGTCGAGGACCAGCTATATAAGAGATCTAGCTCTAGAATTTTGTTGAAGTGCGTTCCTGAGAGTCAATTTGATCTTATCCTAAAGGAAATTCACGAAGGTGAGGCTGGAAGCCTTTGCAGCGGGAGAGCATTAGCTTTGAAGTGCTCGAGGACTGGCTATTACTGGCCTACATTGATTTCGGATTCTATTGACTATGTCAAGAAATGCCATCATTGCCAAATTTATTCAAATTTGATTCATCAACCTGCCGAACAGTTGCACTCTATTCCGATCTGCTGGCCATTCGATAAATGGGGGATCGATATCATGGGACCTTTCCCAACAGCTAGATCGACGAAAAACTATGTCTTGGTTGCTGTTGATTACTTCAGTAAATGGGTAGAATGCATTGCACTAACCAAGATTACTCAGTTTCAGGTCATAAATTTTCTCTGGAAGTATATCGTTTGCAGGTTCGGGATACCGAGAGTCTTGATCTCCGACAACGGAACTCAGTTTGCGGGAAAGAAAATTCTGGAGTGGTGCAAAAAATTTGGAATCCAGCAGAATTTCACCTCGGTCGGGCATCGCCAACCGAACGGGCAGACCGAAGTCACCAACAGGGAAATTGTCCGATCACTGGAAAAATGTTTGGCCAAGGCAAAGGGCAAATGGTTAGACGAGCTTGCTGGAGTCATTTGGGCGAATAGAACCTCAATAAAATCTGCTACTGGAGAGACTCCTTTCTCATTGGTTTACGGTTCGGAGGCTGTTATCCCGATCGAGACGTTGGTGCCATCACCAAGAGTTGAATCTTATGATTCCGACCAGAACCAGTCATTGAGAGAGTTGGACGTCGACCATGCGGATGGCAAGCGTGACCGAGCGTGCATAAAGATTCAAGCTACCAAATCCAGCATGGAAAGAGCTTATGACAAGAAAGTCAGAATAAGAACATTTCAAGTTGGGGATTTGGTCCTCAAAAAAGTGGAGATATCGAAGCACGTCGGAAAGCTTCAACCGAACTGGGATGGCCCTTACGTCGTGCAGGAGGTCGGGAAGAAGGGATCCTATAAAATTGCTCACCTTAACGGTGAAACTTTGCCAAGAGCCTGGAATGCAATTAACTTGAGAAAATACTATGGAAGATAATTGTAATCATTTTATTTTTCTTGTAATTTCCTGTTTTTGCAACTCTATTTTATTTCGAGTGTAAACACAATCAATGAAGTTCCCTTTTTAGCTCCAACTGTATTCCGACTACTATGCTGAAGAAAGAGCAAAATGTCTCGACTGAGGGTGAAAGCTGTTGCTATGCCCCTCAGCTCGGTTAAAGAAGATCGTAAAAAAAAAAAAAAAAGGAGAAGAAGAAGAGCAAAATGTCTCGACTGGGGGTGAAAGTTGTTGCTATGCCCCTCAGCTCGGAAAAAGACTGGCAAAAATGTAAAATGTCTCGACTGGGGGTGAAAGCTGTTGCTATGCCCCTCAGCTCAATAAAGACTTGCTCAAAAATGCAAAATGTCTCGACTGAGGGTGAAACCCGTTGCTATACTCCTCAGCTCGATAAAGACTTGCTCAAAAATGCAAAATGTCTCGACTGAGGGTGAAAGCCGTTGCTATGCCCCTCAGCGCGATAAAGACTTGCTCAAAGATTGGCAAAAAAGCAAAATGTCTCGACTGGGGGTGAAAGTTGTTGCTATGCCCCTTAGCTCGATAAAGACTTGCTCAAAAATGCAAAATGTCTCGACTGAGGGTGAAAGCCGTTGCTATGCCCCTCAGTTCGATAAAGACTTGCTCAAAAATGCAAAATGTCTCGACTGGGGGTGAAAGCTGTTGCTATGCCCCTCAGCTCGGAAAAAGACTGGCAAAAAAGCAAAATGTCTCGACTGGGGGTGAAAGTTGTTGCTATGCCCCTCAGCTCGATAAAAACTTGCTCAAAAATGCAAAATGTCTCGACTGAGGGTGAAAGCCGTTGCTATGCCCCTCAGCTCGATAAAGACTTGCTCAAAAATGCAAAATGTCTCGACTGAGGGTGAAAGTCGTTGCTATGCCCCTCAGCTCGATAAAGACTTGCTAAAAAATGCAAAATGTCTCGACTGAGGGTAAAAGTTGTTGTTATACCCCTCAGCTCGATAAAGACTTGCTCAAAAATTCTAAATGTCTCGACCAAGGGTGAAAGCTGCTGTTATACCCCCCAGCTCGAAAAAAGATTTGCACGAAAAGAACATGCCCGTCTAGCTTGGAGAAAAGGGCTTAAATAATGAAGTTTGTCAAATGATTTATTGTTGGACAAATTAATTGCTGCTCGAAACAAAATAATGAAAAGCCTGCTCGAGTTATGGAGATTTTAAAAGATTTTATATTTTTCTCAAGTTGGTTTATTATTTCCATGATTCGATTCTGATCGAAGCAAATTTCTCCGAAGCAAATTTCTCTGACTTAAGCTATTTCATGTGGGATGTCTCACTTATCGAGAATATAATCCGAGATGATTTAGACGATCGATTAATCACCAGTTGTGGATTGAGTTCACGTTCAGATTTTAGAAATTTCCTCAGATTATGATATCGTTATCGAGCTAGAAATTTCGAGCAGGAACGATCATAAAGATGATCGGAGAAAAGATAAATTGCAAAATGTTTAAGTTGAAACATAAAATTTTTATTTATAAATTCCGAACAGATTACAAAGGATCAATGAGATACAATGAACTACAGTTTTATTGATATTCATCGAACAGATTACAAAGTTCTCGAGTACATTTACAAATAAAGTCCTATTACAACTACTGTGCCCAATTCTATAGTCTTCGAGCTTCCATTAGTGTTGTCAACCACGAGCGGAGGAAAGCATCCGATGAGTGCACCACAGTTTGTGTAACAGAACGGTTGTCCGGTAGACTTGTAAAGTGATCGAGCTGTATATGTTTATCGTGATAGGATAGTGCCCAGCAAGCCAATCTTTATTAGCTTGTAAGAGGACTATCTTCTTATGGATTAATAATTAATACAACCGTTTATTTATAGTACGTAAATTAAACAATGGCCAACTTCATCTCTCGCGAACTTATCTAAGCGATTGGATGAAATCCTAAGATCACATTCGACTATGGGACGATTCACTTCGGTATTGAGTGCAATCACGAAACAGTCTCTAAGGTCGTGATCTTAAAAAACGTTCCAAGTCATAGATTCCGAACGAGACAGGGTATCGAAGGAATCGCTAAGACTTGTACGAGTATGCATGACTTACATGGAGTGAATTTGTAGAGTTTCATGAACAAGACATTTGATGTCAGTGCATATGACTAGGCGGTTCGATAGGGGATCGAACGCATCGAACGACCCGAACAAAGAAACCCATTGTGGAAGCGCATGACGCATATCGGTGATGGGATGTTTCTCAAGGCTTATAATAGTGTACGATTTAGTCCTTAGACTTGAGGTGCTAGGGCGAATTCGGTGCATGGGTGTACGTATTTAGATTTAGGTACTGGTCACGTAGCCTGACCATTATGTTCCTAAGTTGGGTGTGTATAGTCGTGTACGCGAGTGGTTAGTACTAAGAAAGGGTCTATCGACTCATCCTGATAAGGTGGGAGAATTTCCTATACATTCTTAGATAATATGTTCCGAGGAACCTGCGGCCGCAGTCGGTGACGGATTTGGAAAGGGGTTTCCAAATTTAGCAGTCACAATGGAATTATTATCCAGAATTAGAAAGTATAGTTGTCGAGATAATTAGAGGTGTCGGTCAATTCACACACCCTAGGTCTCGGTCAGGAAATTAGTCTTTGGAAGGACCGTATGTACATGGTAATTATAAGAGGTGAGGTTCACAAGATCAATTCACCTGAAGTTGGGCTTCATGGGCTTGTGGCTAGACATCGACCATGAAGTGTGGGTACTCCTGAATTAATAAGGGAGATTAATTATGGAGTGGTCAATTAAAAGTGTTTAATTGATCGGAGCATTTAATTGCTCATTAATTAAATCATGAAAGTCGTGGGCCTGCTGCCAATTGATGGTGAACCCAGAGGGTCACACACAATACAGTTGGACAGTGACAGTCAAAAAGGAAATAGTTGATTTAAGGAAGTTAAATCAAAGTTAATGAATTTAAGTGTTAATTCAAAGAGGAGAATTATTAATTAGAATATCAAATTAAATTATTAGAGTGTCTAATTAATTAATTGGATTATCTAACTAATTATGATATTAATTAAAGTGGTTAATTAATTAAATGGAAGAAGAATTTAGCATGCAATTTTCGGATTGCATAAATAAGGCTTGAGGGGCGATTTTCTTGGCTAGGAGATAAGTGGAAGAGTTTGTTTCTTGTTTGACAAGTGACAAAGAAGAGATTTGGTTGAATTTTGTTTCCTATTGTGATAAGGAAAGGATTCACCAAATCTTGATGAGATATCTAATAAGGGAAGGACTCTTCTCTTATAAATATAACTCATCATATCTTCCACATATAAGAGAACACAAGAAAAGTGAGAACAAATCCAAGCAATAAAAGAGAGAATTTGGAGAAATGAAAATCGTGATCAGCCCTGGCCGAAAATTCCATGTGCCGCCGCCCCCTCTTCTTCCTCTCTTTCATCTGGATCTAGTTCAAGAGCTGGATCCAGTTCAAACTCTTCCTTCACTGATAAATCTCCAAGATCTAGTTCGTAGCCTGTGACTTGGAGACGTTGCTACAATCCATCTGGTGTGGATACATTCTGGAGGTGAGACATTTGGATCACTACATCGTGAATCAAACAAGAAAGCCGGAGGTTACTACCACCGAACCTGCGGTGAGGTATTTCGCATATCACCCCCTTTGTTTCTATTATTGTTTGATTCAACCTATTTCGCATAAATAATATGGAGATCGATTTTTGTGACTGATAGGGTGCCTTGGAAAATTTTTAAATTCCGCACTCTCGTTGTTCTGACAACCGAGGCATATCCAACAGTGGTATCAGAGCCAACTCCATTATTATTATGTGAAAAAGGCCTGAACATAATTTAATATATGATATTAGTGTTTATTATGTTCTACGTGATGATTCTTCCTTGTTATGATATTATGTATTCTCGGATAAATTTGCATGAATTAGTTTGGGCAGATTTTGAATTTCCGAAAATTAGTGGACTGTTTTTGCAAATAGCGATTTTCGAAAAAAAAACTGGAACAAAATTGAAAATTTCATTTTCTGCATGTTTCTGGACTGAAATTGTAATTTTCTGGATTTTTTGAAAACTGGGTCGTTTTGCAATTTCCGTAAGTATGGGGCTGTTTTGTAATTTACGTAAAGTTCAGTGGTATGTTTGCAATTAACGAAAATTTCTGGGTTAAAACTCTAAGTTTCTGTTTTCTGGACCGATTTGCAGCTGTCAAAATTTTTGGGGTTAATTTGTTAATTTCCGAAACTTGAGGGGTCAAAATATAATTTTCGAAAGTTAAGGGACCAAACTGTAATTTTCAAAAGTTGAAAACAGAATCTGTCTTTGTGCATAAAAAGTGTTTTTGTTTATCCGAAAATTAATTTTATCATAATTAGTAGAGACTAAAGTAAGGATCGTGGGTTATTTTAAAAGGAGTTTTAAAATAAGTAAGATAAGAAATATGTAAAAATTGTTTGCTTGTTTCTTGCTCTACGTGAACTGTTTACGTGGTTTTCGATCGTGTCGAGTCTTGACCCTAGGGTAGATGTGATTGGTTTAATTTTTAATTGTGTTGTTTTTATTGGGCCTGCGAGCCTTAAGTTTTTGGGCCACTTTGAGCCTTTGTAATAGAATAGGGCTTTACTATTTTAAATAGTTTAGGATGAAGGCCCATTACAAGCAAGGTGGAGGCCCAAGAAGGAATGAAGGCCATGTATGCATGGTTATTATTGTAATAGCCTAGGTCCATTAAGAACCCAATTAGATTGACCAATTGGGCCAAAATCATGGCTCGATGCTGGCCCACATAGGAGGCTCCCGATCGAAAACATATTGTGGTAGCATGCATGCTAGATGTGAATGTTTTATTTTATTTGTCAATTTATTTATAGCTTGTATGTGATGCGCGCTAGTAATTAGATCGTAAATAAAAGATAAAGCATAATTAAATACGGTGAGATCTCGAGGAGAGTTTCTTCAAACTTTCAAAATCGAGAATCCCCTCTTGAATAAATATTAAGTCATATTGGGTTAACTATAAAATGAAGTTTTATAAATCCAAGCCTTCCATTAATAGGAACTAGCGTGAGTTGTCTACTTATCGATTAAGGTGATCCAGAGTCTGACACCCGAGGCAAAGAAAGGGACAATACGCGAAATTCCTTGATTCTTGTTTTTCTTAAAACTCGACAAGGGTGGGGACTGGTCGGGACATGTATATCGACCGATAACCAGTTACGGGGATTTCATGACCGGGCCCGTTGCTCATCGTGATTAATGGGTTAGACTTAACGAATAGTAACATTTATGATGTAGTAGTGCTAGATAAATGCGAAAACCGAGGCAAAATAGCTTGAAGGTTGTGTAGGGACACAATTGGTAAAAGTATACCTACCTAGGGAATTAATTGTATGGCCACGAGTCGTGGGTGCAGTTAATGTCTGCCGGGACGTCAAGACCTACTAGGAAATAAGATTTCCCGAACAAATAAAGGGGTTATTGTTTCGATAAAAATAGTGGGAGAACTTTTTCGATAAAAAGTCCAATTTTCGTTAATTATAAGTATTTTACTAAACCTGTCTGCTTATTGTTGTCTTTTAAATTGTTTATATATAGCCATTCAAAATCCACAATCATGTACGAACAAACTTTGGGACAAAGCATGAGTTTTTCACTCCACGAGACAAGCATGGTTGGGTTCGACAATGTTAGAGAATATTGTTCTTACCTAATCAAGATGATGAAACGAATCAAAAAGCTAGGCGCTGATTTGGATCAAAATGATGAGATAGGAATTATTCTCACTGGCTTGTCTGACTCATTTTCTCATTTTGTGCATCATTTGGAAATTCCGTGTGACGGGATTAAAACAAAAGATTTGCGCAAGTTGTTGGACAAATATGAGAAAGCCCATCTACGAGGATTGGGTCTGAGTGAAGGAAAGGGTTACCCCTTGTGTAAGAAAGATAAAGAACTAAGGATCCTTGCTGGAAAGAAATTCCTGAAGAGAATTAACAACGGTATGACCTAGTTATTTCTTTTTGATGTATGACATCTCATGGACCCTCATATCTGTACAGTGTTTGCAGGTGATGACGGCATTCCCTTGCCCTTGGGAAGAAGGGCATTCATTGGAAGGAAAAGGCAAGAGTTGCAACAATATATAAGGGAAAAATGCTTCAGGAGTTGGGTCGAGAAGAATCTAGACTTCACTTTTTAGCAAAGGGTTTTACTTAGCACGGTTGGATATGCCTCGGTTGTCAGAACAATGAGAGTGCGGAATTTAAAATTTTTCCGAGGCACCCCATCAGTCCCAAAAATCTATCTCCATATTATTTATGTGAAATAGGTTGAATCAAACAATAATAGAAACAAAGGGGGTGATATGCGAAATACCTCACCACAGGTTCGGAGGTAGTAACCTCCGGCTTTCTTGTTTGATTCACGATGTAGTGATCCCAATGTCTCACCTCCAGAACGTATCCACACCAGATGGATTGTAGCAACGTCTCCAAGTCACAGGCTACGAACTAGATCTTGGAGATTTGTCAGTGAAGGAAGAGTTGGAACTGGATCCAGCTCTTGAACTAGATCCAGATGAAAGAGAGGAAGAAGAGGGGGCGGCGGCACAGGGAATTTTCGGCCAGGGCTGATCACGATTTTCAGCTCTCCAAATTCTCTCTTTTATTGCTTTGATTAGTTCTCACTTTTCTTGTGTTCTCTTATATGTGGAAGATATGATGAGTTATATTTATAAGAGAAGAGCCCTTCTCTTATTAGATATCTCATCAAGATTTGATGAATCCTTTCCTTATCATAATAGGAAACAAAATTCAACCAAATCTCTTCTTTGTCACTTGTCAAACAAGAAACAAACTCTTCCACTTATCTCCTAGCCAAGAAAATCGCCCCTCATGCCTTATTTATGCAATCCGAAAATTGCATGCTAAATTCTTCTTCCATTTAATTAATTAACCACTTTAATTAATATCATAATTAGTTAGATAATCCAATTAATTAATTAGACACTCTAATAATTTAATTAGATATTCTAATTAATAATTCTCCTCTTTGAATTAACACTTTAATTCATTAACTTTGATTTAACTTCCTTAAATCAACTATTTCCTTTTTGACTGTCACTGTCCAACTGTATTGTGTGTGACCCTCTGGGTTCACCATCAATTGGCAGCAGGTCCACGACTTTCGTGATTTAATTAATGAGCAATTAAATGCTCCGATCAATTAAACACTTTTAATTGACCACTCCAGAATTAATCTCCCTTATTAATTCAGGAGTACCCACACTTCATGGTCGATGTCTAGCCACAAGCCCATGAAGCCCAACTTCATGTGAATTGATCTTGTGAACCTCACCTCTTATAATTACCATGTACATACGGTCCTTCCAAAGACTAATTTCCCGACCGAGACCTAGGGTGTGTGAATTGACCGGCACCTCTAATTATCTCGACAACCATACTTTCTAATTCCAGATAATAATTCCAGTGTGACTGCTAAATTTGGAAACCCCTTTCCAAATCCGTCACCGACTGCGGCCGCAGGTTCCTCGGAACATATTATCTAAGAATGTATAGGAAATTCTCCCAACTTATCAGGATGAGTCGATAGATCCTTTCTTAGTACTAACCACTCGCGTACACGACTATACGCACCCAACTTAGGCACATAATGGTCAGGCTACGTGACCAGTACCTAAATCTAAATACGTACACCCATGCACCAAATTCTCCCTAGAACCTCAAGTCTAAGGACTAAATCGTACACTATTATAAGCCTTGAGAAACATCCCATCACCGATATGCGTCATGCGCTTCCACAATGGGTTTCTCTGTTCGGGTCGTTCGATGCGTTCGATCCCCTATCGAACCGGCTAGTCATATGCATTGACATCAAATGTCTTGTTCATGAAACTCTACAAATTCAAGTAAATTGTATGCTAAATCGACAAAGGTAAAACAACAAGATAATCACCCACATACTTGAAATGCATATTTGGACATATTTCCAAAAGAAGGATTCGAAAGGATGATTTCATTTGAGATTCTTGAAACACAGAACTTAGATGAACTCGAAACTTACGAATCTTGTCTCGAAGGAATAATGACCAAAATTAAAGTTTGCTAGGCATCCTAAGCATATCAACCGAATGGATTTAATCCATAAGGACAAACGTGGAGAACTAAAAGGTTAGTTCGAAAGGACGTTACTTCAAATATACTTGCGATTTTAAATCGTCAAAGTATATGTGTACTTTGTGAAGTACAGTTCTAAAACTGTTGAAATGTTCAAAGAAGTTTTTGAAATGAAGTAATTAAGAGCATAATGTGGAAACCGTTTGATCTAATCAAATTGGCTGAAACATAAGCTATAAATTCCTCGATTATCTAAACGAGAATAGGATTCTCACGAAGCGAATTAAGTGGAAATCGAACTTTCTGAGAAAGGTTCATTTCACGATAAGACTTCACTGAACTTCCTTGTTCACTTTTGGGGATAGCCTCCCCTGACTCTTCAAAAAGATACTTAGGCTAGTACCTTTCGAAGTAAGTCCTTACACCACCGTACCATTTATGATATGGCATAATACCTTTGCATGACATAATTGGATGGTAGATCCAATTCGCGCAAATTTGTGGGATATCCAACGAAATCCATTGGATACCTGTTCTACGACAAGTGAGAAACAATAGGACAATCATTTCTCATAAGTACCCGTTCCTCAGTTGATGAATTCTTCATCAAAGGAAATAGGGAATGTCATGGAACTTGATGAAGTCCAAGTTTTGGACCCATTCCCACAAACAGTGGTAGCAAATCCTAAACCTACTGAACCAAATTACACACAAAACACTTCGTGATTCAAATCAAATTCGTAAGGAACTCAAAATTCCATTTTTCGAAATTGATAAATTGGATATTGATCCAAGATTGCAAAGAAACTATGTTTGACATAGACTCAGGGATATGGCATGAGGCCATAAGATCCGAAATGGAAAGGTTCAACTTGTTTGACTCGCTTAATGGCGGAAGGTTATTCTTCAAAAGCTTTTTAAAGACTAATGTAGATACCTCCCCTCCATTTTTCAACGTCAAAATCCATTTCGAAACTTTTAGCCATAGAAAGGTGGTTTGACTACTAAAATATGACTATTGGATATGAATCCTGCCTCTCGCAATTTGGAAATTGATGAGAAGATCGTTATTCAAATCCAAAGGTCAATCTATGACTTTTAAACCAAAAATCCCGAACTTGGAATATGCGACTTGATAAGATGATCAATACTGTTGACTTCGTCAAAAGGCATATGGATTCCAATTGTGCAAAAGGATCAGTGGGAGCATAGTAAAGTTCGTAACATAACATGACGACATTCTGATTATCAAGGACGATATCAGAATATCAAGCGCAGACGAAAGCGTGTTTTTCACGCAATTCTCCATGATGAGATTTGGAAATTACATCTCACGTATTGGCAATACGTATCTATAGAGATAGAGCAAAGTAGATGTTACAATTCTCCAAATCTAAGTACATAGACTAAATATTGAATAAATTCAATATGGAAGAATCCAAGAAAGGATTGGTTCCAATGAGATACAAAATCTCTCTTCTTGCTCAATGTGCCCTACATATGATAAGTAAAGAAGAGGATGTCTCAAAAGTCTTATCCTTTGGCATTTGATTGCATGTAGCATGCAATATCTTGTACTAGACCTGACTTAACACATGCTGTGATTTTCACGAGACATTGTTAATCAAAACACCAGTAAGGGACACTGGACAGCCGTAAAAGCAATCCTCGAAGATAATTAAAGGATATATTGCTGGTCTGCGGTAAAAGTGGGGATTGAAACTCGAAGGATTTAATGATTCGAGTTTTCAAGTCTGATGTGGATGATTTATTCTGTCTCGATGGAGCAGAGGTAAATTGGAAGAAACTCCAATAGTCTACCATTGCCAACTCAAACAGAATATATATCGCAGAATATGATGCAGTAGAAGAAAGTGTTTGGATAAGAAAATTCATCCTATGGTTGGATGTAATACCTAGCATTGCAAAAGCCTGTCGTTATCTTCACTGATAAAATAGGACAATTGCTAAAAGAAATGGAATCGAGATCACACCATCAATCTGAACACAAAACCATATGATTGGATAAATCATAGGTAGTTGAGACACGTAGAAGGGTTACGTCATCTCAACAGACAACTTAGCAGATCTACTAGTGAAGAGCAAAAGGGTTCGAAGGACATCTTGATAAGATGGGTCTTAGAAATGTTGTGATTGGCTTTAGGGCAAGTGGGAGATTGATAGGATAGTGCCCAGCAAGCCAATCTTAATTAGCTTGTAAGAGGACTATCTTCTTATGGATTAATAATTAATACGACCGTTTATTTATAGTACGTAAATTAAACAATGGCCAACTTCATCTCTCGCGAACTTATCTAAGCGATTGGATGAAATCCTAAGATCACATTCGACTATGGGACGATTCACTTCGGTATTGAGTGCAATCATGAAACAGTCTCTAAGGTCGTGATCTTAAAACACGTTCCAAGTCATAGATTCCGAACGAGACAGGGTATCGAAGGAATCGCTAAGACTTGTACGAGTATGCATGATTCACACGGAGTGAATTTGTAGAGTTTCATGAACAAGACATTTGATGTCAGTGCATATGACTAGGCGGTTCGATAGGGGATCGAATGCATACGACCAGAACAGAGAAACCCATTGTGGAAGCGCATGACGCATATCGGTGATGGGATGTTTCTCAAGGCTTATAATAGTGTACGATTTAGTCCTTAGACTTGAGGTGCTAGGGCGAATTCGGTGCATGGGTGTACGTATTTAGATTTAGGTACTGGTCACGTAGCCTGACCATTATGTGCCTAAGTTGGGTGCGTATAGTCGTGTACGCGAGTGGTTAGTACTAAGAAAGGATCTATCGACTCATCCTGATAAGGTGGGAGAATTTCCTATACATTCTTAGATAAAAAAATTGGGAATACTATGACTCGGTCAGAGGTGCTGTGCAGAAAACTTTCCGTTTTCACTACCGAGTCGGAATTTTGGTCGAATTGCAGCTCGAATATTATTTATTTTCACAATGAGAAAACAACTTGAATTTAAAGAAGTTCAAAGTAAATATAACATTCCGACCAAAGCCCAACATTACTTGAGAAGAAAGAGGGTTTATTATTCCGAAGCAAATAACGTTACAAACAGAACAAAAATAAAATTACAACATGTGATCGAACAGGAAGAGTAAAAATTAAAAACAAGAAACGGAATTTCTAAATCAGTTTGTTCTCGGTCAAGATTTTGCGGAGCTCGACACTGCGGGCCTCGTACCCTGCGTCATAACCTTTCTTATACGCCTCTTGCTCCCGCAGCTCGCAATCTTTCTTCTCCTGCTCGACAATGGACTTCAGCATGTCCAACTCTTTGCTCAGCTCCTCATGAACTTGGCTCTCTCTCTGCTTCACAACTTTCTCCGTCTCAGAGGCCAGCTTCAGCTCGATAGCTCTAGCTTCGTCAAGAGATTTCTCCAGCGCGATCTTTTCTTTCTCCAAGTCAAGGACCACTGCAGCGCGCTGCTCGGCTTCCAGCTCGACCTGCAATCCAAGCTAGAAAAGGTGATGTCCAACCTACGTGGAATCACAGAAAGAGTTTTAAAAATAAAATTAAAAAAAAAAAATATGCATAAGACTCACTTGGGTAAGCAGAATTTCCCGAGCACTTTACCCTCTCAACCGCTCCTGCTCGGCCAGCTGAATACTGCTCAAAGTGATGTCCCAACTGTTCGGGGTTACTCCCCCAGCCACGGATTTACTTTTCATCTCCTCAAAAATTGCACTAAGGGTGCGAGTGACGTCGGAGACAGAGCTGGTGGCCTCGGGATTCTTACCCGACAGAGAAGATTCTTTCTCATTGATAGAAGGGTCATTTATTTTGGCCTTTTTACTCTGAGGCTCGATAACGACATTCTTAGTAGCTTCCAGAGCCAGAATACTTTCACCTAATACTTTCCCCGGCCATTTGGATTAAAGTTGTGGTCGGAATCAAATCATCTACACGAGGCCTTTTGTTTGAAGCATGCACGGAGCCACCGGATATGACTTGCTTGCTAGGACTAACGACCCGCGCTTTCCCCTAAGAGCTGTTCTTCGATCTGGAGGGGGAGTCAGCGATTTGTATAACCGGCTCCTTCCCAGAACGAATGGGCGCGAATTTAAAAGGAGGATCGACCTTACTTTTGCCACGATCAGCTTTCGAAATCTTTGCTGCCTCTGCGGAGGACTTAGAATATTTGGTTTTGGATTTGGGAGCTTTATCTTTCTTGGTTTTGAACAATTGAGTTGGGTCGAGCTTGGAGCTTATTAGTCCGTCCATGTTCGAATGTTAGTGAAGGAATTGCTCGGATTATCTACTCGATCTGTTAGCTCCGATGTGAAAGATTAGGATTTCAAAGATTCAAACTTTGTTAGTTTATCAGGTATTTATAAGGAAAAGAAGCGTTGCCTTTTGGGGACCCAACAGTCGCGAATTCCAAGTTTTTCCGAATTACTTTATGAAGATCGACCGTTGTAATATTTTATCTACTAAGGAAATAGGCCTTCATCCGCATCACATGGTTCGATATCGATGTCCTTTTTCGAGCCCCTTACAACTTACAAAGACTATTGTCTAGTTGAGTTGCATTATAAATTCTGACAAAGTTTATGCGTTAGGACTTGGCACATATCGCAAACAAAGAGAGATTTCATAAATAATCAAGTGAATTATATTACAGCAAAAGACAAACCCTGCTATCTATTACAAAGATCCTTCTAAGGGTTTGGTTCATCCTCATCGTCCTCGCTCTCAGAGTCGTTTTCGATGTCGACCTTATCGTCCCCAGAAGCCTCTCGATCATCTCCGTCTTCAGAGGTATCTCGATCATCCTTATCTACAGAACTATTATGATCATCCTCATCTCCAGAACTATCAGAACTCGAGCTCGAGCTGGAGACGTCCAATTCATGCATAACGGGATTGGGCATGGGAACCCCGAACTCTCTCACAAAAGGGGCAAACTCATGCGTCTCCCAATCTGTGGAGCTCGAGGATGAAACTCGATAGTTTTCTCCGTCCATATTCTTTAGGATGTCCATGTGCTTCGCGTACTCCTGCATCTTGTCAGGGATGACTTTCGCGGCGATCAACTGTCGAACCCCTTTGTAAAAGGTAGTTTGAAGAATCTCGCCGACCCTTTTCCGAGCAGTGGCGTCCAATGCGGGAGATTCCAAAAACTCCCTTATTGAGCTCAGGCGTGACTCCTCCTTACCACGCTGATAAGATGACTCTGAATCAGTCTTGGTCTGTGCAAGTTCTTCTTCGAGCCTCTTGATCTTATCTTCGAGCAGGCTTTTCTCTTCAACAACCTTCACCAAGCTCTCCTCGACCGCCGGGGTATACCTAGCCTTAGAATCTTCCAATTTTTTCTGGACTGCGGCAAGCTGATTGTGAAGTTTGGATTCTTCGAAGAGAGAGTTTTGGTAGGCCGTGTGAACTCGATCGGACTCGTCTTCCAACATCGAGGTACGATTCAGCTCGGTGAGGAAGCAGTCTCCGATCTGCAGAGGGATAGCAGAAAACAGTTAATATTCTGTAAAAAGATCTAAAGAGTTATTATTACAATAAAGGAACTTGTACTGTGTGATGCGCTCGAGCGAATCGACCTAGTATATCGAGGTCGTTATGAGCCAAAAGTTCCTCCTGATCCTCGGCGAATCGCCCGGCCATGAAGATTTTGATCGACTTGTCATGCTCGTTCTCCCCCCTCGGGTCGCAATCGCTCAAAATTGATCCTCCTTCGGGATAACCTGCCGCTCTGTGACCCTTAAGCTGATCCTCGATGAAATCCACCATATCGGGTTTATCTCGACCCGGACGACGAGTAAGAGGTCTTCGATGTCGTCCCCACAATCCTGCCCTTCTCTTCGCTTCTGGGGCCCCTTCTTCATCTTCCCTGGCTCGTCGATGAAAGATCTCTTCCCCGCTCAACTTCCTCATGGTAAACATACTGTATCCCAGTCCAGATGAAGTGGAAGGGCCAGCTTGGTTTAGAGGAGGGACCATTTGCAACGGCTCGGGATTCTCGGGCTCTCCATCAGTTTCAGTTCGGGCAGCTTGAGAAGAATTACCCCGATGAGGGACTGCAGTTCGGTTAGTCTGTGCCTGAAGGGTTTAACATGCCTCCTTGGTTGGCCCAACGTCTTTTTCGAGGTAGAAGCCACGATTCTACCGACTATGGAAGCTCGGTATTGTTCTACCATAGCACCTGAAGAGAGGAAGAAATGGTTAAGGAATAAAGTTTCTGAATAACACACTTGTATAATAAGAATTAAATTTCTTTCTTACATAACGATCGGGGATCAACGGCGTCCGCGAGTGGGAACGTCGCTTTGCTAAGCCCTGCTTTCCGAAGAACGGGCTCCAAAATAAAAAAAGCCGACTGATACGGGTCGGAATGCATCTCGGCAACGACGTAGTCACGGACACTCTGCTTAATTTGGCCCATGAGTTCGCATTTTCCGTACACCCAGTCACGCCGACCTTTCCATTGGTTTGGGACCATCTCCGAGCTCCCCTCGGAAACTGGCTCATAAGGTCCTTTGACGAAGAAGAACCGCTTTTTCCAATCCAGAGAGTTGCTGGAGACAATGGTGGATAAGACTGAATGGTTCGAGCGTTGTGAGAGATACACGAACCCTGCGTTGGAGGCCGAGGAGTTGCTGATCTTGAAGAACTGCCAAAAGTTCTGGAAATCGTCACGTTTGCCTTTAGCTTTCATCAAGACACTAAAGGCTATTAGAGATCCGATGGAGTTGGGAAGGATCTGCGCAGGAGCTAAAGAGAATACATCCAAAACATGCTCGAGCAGTGGTGCAAAAGGAATCCGCAGCCCGTAAGAAAATTGCTTAGCATAGAAGGCTTGACATCCTTCCGGCGGCTTATTGACCCGTTGAGAGGAGGTCGGGATAACCAGCGAGTAACCCTCGGGGAGAAATTTCCCTATCTCATCCTCGAGTTCTGCTTTGCTTTCGATCGGATCGTATGCACTGGCAATCTCATCGACCCGCTTTTCAGTTTTCTGGGGCCGCCCTTTAGTCCTAGACTTCTTTGAGACAGCTGATAGGTCGAGGATTCTCACAGAGACGTTATTTCCCACCGTATATCTCATAATCTCGTGCTCTCCCAGCACTTTGGCCGAACCTTCCTCGCTACCAGAACCTGCATTTTGTTCGTCTTCTCCTTCGCGCACGGCATTGGGCTCGACGTTTTGTTCTCCTTCCCCATCGTGCTCAGGGTTCTGTTGACCAGAAGTTCCCTCGCCAGTATCCGATCCCAAGACCTGTTCAGCCTGATCGACGACTTTATTTACTTCATCAGGAGAATTTTCCGTTGTTTTGTTCGTATTTATGAGATCGTCCATTGACCCTAGGTCGGAGTCTGATCTCGGAGGGATGTCGGTTTGGTTCTCTGGGTTTTCATGGTTTGACATTATGAAAGAGTTTGTGAAGATCGATAAGAAAGAAAAGCCTTTATCGATGTGAGTACTCTGATCTGCAGTAATTGGGGAAGCGGTACTCGTCTCGTCAGGTCAACGCATATATAAAGGTTAGAAGGGTAAATTGCAAATTAAACCCCGAGTAACCGCGACGGTTAAGCTTCCACTTTGTAAATCAAAATTTATCTTTCCATTAATGGCATTTCCGGTCCTCTAAGTTTTAAAAGGTAATATTTCAGCTCGAAAAATTATGGTAAACAACATCGTCTTCCGAAGGTGTGCACTCTTTTTCCCTTTGCTCGATTTTTATCCCACTGGGTTTTTCCGAGTAAGGTTTTTAACGAGGCATATCCGACGCAAGACCGTTCCGGACCTGCTCTCTATTATTTATTTCTTCGAACTTCAAGTATGGTAGCTCCTCGTGATTCACTGAAGTGAAACTGTCAGATCGAGAACGCCGTCCTTCTGCTTGGAGCATTTTGCCTATCCAGGGCTCCCCCAGAGAAAATGTGCGCTCTTTTTCCCTAGCCCGGATTTTATCCCACTGGGTTTTTTCGAGTAAGGTTTTTAATGAGGCATATCCAAACTTCTTGCTACGGTGCTGTGTTTACTTCTCCGAGCTTCAGCTTCACTTACGCTCGAGAAGTGGGGGAGTATTGATGAGGGATATTTCGTATATGCCATTTTAGGAAATACCTCAGCTCGAGATCGACCTGGATCCCGACCAGGAAGCTATTTACCGACCTGCGAAACGCTGTTTCCGATCAAGCCAGATTATTAACACAAGATCATATTTTCCGATCTACTTCTCTCCTCGGGATCACTGTGGGACCGACCCACAGGCCTGGACAGCTGGCCGAGACATTTTCCCCTGCGGAGGGTCTAGCTAGCCCATCATTGTTCCTATATATATCCAGCGCATTTATGATATCAACAACGGCACTATTCCCAAGGAACACCCCAGCTCGGACTTAGAGCTCGGAATAGGTTTTAGCTTGCTTTCCTTTGTATTTATCTAGCTAGTTGTACGGCATCCAGTAATGCTCGAGCAGACCTACTTTGTAATTTGTACTTGAATCTGATCATTAATATACGTCATGCACACACTCAACTCTATTTATTATTTTGCTCGACTTTCCCTATTTCTCCCGAACGAAAAAGAGCATAATCATGTATTATCACAGTAGATTAGTATTCCACTGATCTTGATATTATAGTCTTCCAGTTGATACTTCAACCAAAGTATTTGTGCACAACATGCTCCAGCAGCAATGTACTCAGCTTTAGCAGTAGAGATAGATACTGAAGTTTGCTTCCTACTCATCCATGAGATTAGACGACTTCCCAAAAATTGATAAGTACCTGTGGTACTTTTCCTATCAATTTTGCAGTCAGCAAGGTCAGAATCTGAGTAACCAATGAGTTCAAATCCTGATTCTCTAGTGTACCACAATCCCAATTATTGAGTGCCTTTAAGGTATCTGGGAATCCTCTTGGCAGCTAAGAGATGAGATTCTTTAGGATTTGATTGATATCTCTCACAAACCCCAACATAATACATAATATCAGGTCTGCTAGCTGTTAAATATAACAGTGACCCTATTATGCCTCTGTACTTGGTGATGTCAACTGATTTGCCATCTTCATCTTTATCCAGACGAAGTCCAGTAGACATAAGAATACTAACAGATGAGCTAGTTTCCATACAAAATTTCTTGAACAGATCTTTTGTGTACTTAGCTTGGTTGATGAATATACCATCAGACAACTGTCTAACTTGCAATCCAAGAAAGTAATTTAGTTCTCCCATCATGCTCATTTCAAACTTGTTCTGCATCAGGTTAGAGAACTTTTCACACATCTGTTGGTTAGTTGAACCAAAAATAAAGTAATATATGATCTTCCCATTCAATAGTAAACAAGGTCTTGTCTACTTTACCTTTTCGAAATCCTTTAATTAAAAGAAAATCAGATAAAGTATCATACCATGCTCTTGGAGCCTGTTTCAGTCCATAGAGGGCTTTATTCAAATGATATACTTTATCTCCTTCTTGATAGACTTCAAATCCAGGAGGTTGTTCAACATAAACTTCTTCTTGCAATTCTCCATTGAGAAAAGCAGACTTCACATCCATCTGATAGACAGTGAAGTTCTTGTGAGCAGCATAAGCTAGGAACAGTCTGATTGCTTCAAGCCTTGCTACTGGTGCAAATGTCTCATCAAAGTCAATGCCTTCTTCTTGGCAGTAACCCTTGGCAACTAGTCTTGCTTTCTTTCTGGTAACAATACCATCTTCATTCATCTTATTTCTGAAAACCCACTTAGTGCCAATGACTCTTTGATGATTTGGTCTAGGAACTAAGTACCAGACTTCATTCCTTTCAAATTGGTTCAGCTCTTCTTGCATAGCTTCAATCCAGTGAGAATCACTAAGAGCTTCTTCAATTTGTTTGGGCTCAACTTGGGATAGGAAGCTGACAAATATTGCTTCATTTGCAGTAGCTTTTCTAGTCTTTACTTTATCTAGTGGATCACTTATCACTAGATCAGGTGGGTGATCTCTGAGCCATCTGAGATCAGGTTACAAATTTGGGTGTTGTCCTCTTGATTGATCTTGCAACACTACTGTTGAAGTTCCAGTAGTAATCTGTTGAACATTTGTAGTCTGTTGAACAGTCTCTGGTCTGTCAGCTGTTTGCAACTCCTCTGTTAGGCAATCAACAGACTGATTTTGAACAACACTTGAGTAAGCAACTGATTTGAGATCAGGTAGTATGATGGGAACATATTCTTGTTTTCTTTCAACACTTAATTTCTGAAAATCAGCAGATATTTCTGGATTAGCACTTTGATTCTTTTCAGAAGATTGGTTTGGTTCATCAAATACTACATGGATAAATTCTTCTACAAGTAAAGTTCTTTTGTTAAAGACTCTGTAAGCTTTACTAACAGTAGAATATCCTACAAAGACAGCTTCATCAGCATTTTTTGCAAATGCAGTAAGGTGATTTTTCCCATTATTCAAAACATAACATTTACAACCAAAAATCCTAAGATAATGAATATTAGGCTTTCTGTTGTTCCAGACTTCATAAGGTGTCTTGTTTTGACTCTTGTTGATCATGCATCTGTTCTGGGTGTAGCATGCTGTATTTTTGGCTTCTGCCCAGAATCTTTGGGGCAGTTTTGCTTCAGCTATCACTGTTCTGGTAGCTTCTTTTAGAGTTCTGTTTCTCCTTTCAGCAACTCCATTTTGTTGAGGTGTTCTGGCAGCAGAGTATTCATGGTTGATTCCTCTGATGTTACAATACTCTTCAATAATAGAGTTTGTAAATTCAGTCCCTCTATCTGATCTGATCTTCAATATCTTTAAGCTTTTCTCATTTTGGATCAGTTCCATCAGATTTGTAAGATGCTCCTTGGTTTCACTTTTCTTCTTCAAGAAGACAACCCAAGTGTATCTTCAAAAATCATCCACAACAGCTAGGCAGTATTTCTTCCCACCATTGCTGATTGGATCAATGGGTCCAAATAAGTCCATATGTAACAGCTCCAAAATTCTGATTGAAGATTCGTGCTTCTTGCTTTTGAAAGATGACTTGATTTGTTTACCCTTCTGACAGGCGTCACATAGCTTATCTTTGCTCATGACTGTCTTTGGCATTCCTTCTACCAAATCATTCTTGATTAATCTGTTGATGGTCCTGAAATTTACATGATTCATTCTTTTGTACCAAAGCCAACTGATTTCACTTGTGTAGAGGCCACCAAACAAACATTAGAATTCTTGTCCACAGAATTCCAGTCGACTATATAGATATTCCCTT
The DNA here is from genome assembly GCA_030819805.1 of Penstemon newberryi var. newberryi. Lineage (NCBI taxonomy): Eukaryota > Viridiplantae > Streptophyta > Magnoliopsida > Lamiales > Plantaginaceae > Penstemon > Penstemon newberryi. The sequence goes on along the minus strand of JAUALY010000007.1, from coordinate 4,833,025 downwards.
GTCTTCTTACAGATAAGATAACCTTCTGTGTTCCAATTTGTTCAACATAGCACTTATCTGATGAAAAGATGACTGAGAATCCTTTGTCACAAAATTGACTTATGCTTATCAGATTGTACTTGAGGCCTTTTACATAAGAGACGTCAGATATCTCAATGTTGCCTTTGATTAGCTTTCCACACGCCACAATCTTGCCTATTTTGCTGTCTCCAAATGTAACTTTTGGACCGTCTATGGCCGCATCATCAGTCAGTTCATGTATGTCTCCACACATGTGCCTTGAACATCCACTGTCCAAGTACCATTTCTTCTCTACTTTACTCCTACTCCTAATCCTAACCTACAAAACAAAATAAAATTGTTTTAGGTACCCTTTATTTAGAGGGTCCTAAAGGATTAGTTTCACCTTTGACAACCCAAGATGTTGAAGTCTTAGGCTTCTTAGGCTTTTGAGTTTTAGCACGAGCATGAGCAACTTTTTCTTCATAATAATCAGTAGGCATATTATGTTGATAATCATTATGATGTGGATAATGCTCATAAGCAGGGTACGGTGCATGATAAGCAGGGTATGCATGCATTGGATGAGCAGGATAAGTAGCATAGTAAGGTGGAAACTGAGGTGCATGATATAATGGTGGATATGCAGCAGGTTGCACATAATATGATGACTCATTTCCATACCAAGCATTTTGATTTTTCTTATTTTTATGCTTCTTTGGTTTACTTTTTACTAGTCTGATTGGTTTTACTGTTATCAGCAGACTTCCTAAGACTCTGCTATTTAGCTTTACCAGTCTGTTTTTCTATCTTAGGCTCTTTGCTCTTTTTAGCCTTAGGAACATACAAGATGACCTTATTATTGTCAGCAGATATGAATTTTTTGATAGGATAGTGCCCAACAAGCCAATTAACCTTAGCTTGTATTAGGTCTATTATGTAATAAACAATCTTTGGTTCTTATGAATAATACGCATGTTTATTTATAACTGTATAGAATAAACAATGGCCAACTTCATCTCTCGCGAATACATTTAAGCGATTGGATGAAATCCTTAGATCACATTCGACTATGGGACGATTCACTTCAGTATTGAGTGCAATCATGAAAAAGTCTCTAAGGTCGTGATCTTAAAACCCGTTCCAAGTCATAGATTCCGAACGAGACGGGGGTATCGAAGGAATCGACAAGACTTGGATAAATATGCATGATTCACATGGCGTGAATTTGTAGAGTTTCATGAACAAGACATTTGATGTCAGTGCATATGAGTAAGTGGTTCGATAGGGGATCGAACGATGTTGGTTATTTATGGGGTATGATTCTCAAGACAATAGTGCGGAATATAAAAAATTTTCATACACCCGCGTCCCTAGGATTTATTTACTAGCACATATGAACAGGTTGAATACAATTTAGCAACAAATTACTAAATTAAAAGATGGTAAATCGAAATTTACCTCACCACAGGCAAGGTGGTGTTTCTCCGGTCTTCTCTTTCTTCGTTCACTAGAGCACCCCAAGTGTTGTGCCTCCAGAGAATAGTCCACACCAGATGGATGGAGTGACACCTTCAAATCCTTAGGCTTAGAACTGGAAGAGAAGGTTTGTCAATGGCAGATCTAGATCCAAATCTAGGTGAAGGAGAGAGCAAGAGGGAGGGGGGCGGCCAGGGCTTGGAGGGGGCGGCAAGGTCAGATTTTTAGCTTAGGGTTTTGAGTCTCCACTTAGACTCCTTTATATAGCCACCTTCAAGGCCCCTTTGTGTGCAAGACTTAGTATGGGCCATTAATAAAATTGGCCCATGTCTTGTATTAATTTAATTAAACCCTTTAATTAAATTAACCCAATTAATCCAATTAATTTTCTCCCACTTTAATTAACTCTTTAATTAATATATAATTAATTAGACTATCTAATTAATTATTTCTCTCTCAGAATTAACTCTTTAATTCTTTTATTTGATTTAACCCTTTAAATCAAACATTTCCTTAATTGACTGTCACTGTCCAACTGTATTGTGTGTGGCCCTCTAGGTTCACCATCAATTGGCCGTAGGCCCATGATGAGGGGTATTTCGCATACGCCGATCTAGGAAATACCTTCTGCTCGAGGTCAGCCTCGATCTCGATCAGAATGGTATTCACCGACCATAAGAACATGGTTCTCCGATCAAGCCTGACTGATAGCTCTCGATCAAGTACTCCGACCTTCTTCCCGATCTACTCGTCTCCTCGGAATCTATTGTGGGACCGACCTACAGCTTTACACAGCTGGCCGAGAGCTATTCTCCTACGGATGGTCTAGCTAGCCCATTACTGTTCCTATAAATACGCGGCGCATTTATGACATCAGGGACGGCACAACTTCCAAGATATCCCTTCTGCTCGGACCTACTGTTCGAACTAGGAGCTAGTTTGTATTCTCTTTGTATTGATCATTTTAGTAGTGCGGCATCCCGTAATGCTCGGGTAGACCTGCCTTGTAATTTGTATTCGAACACCAATATTAATGTACGGTTTTTACGTACTCGATTCATAGATTGTTATGCTCCACTTTCCTTATTGAACTCGAACGAAACACTGTATAATCAATTGGCGCCCACCGAGGGGCCTGCTCGGGTGTTAGATCGAAATATGCCTACTACTAGGAGATTTACGTACAATCGTGGCGAGCCTTCACACGCCGTAGGAGCTCAACGTTCTGTAAACAATGAACCAAGTAACCAATCCCGAGCGGCCCACCAATCTGAGGTGCCGCCGCTCGACCCGCCGAATGATATGCCTATTCATACGACAGTGGCAGATTTGCGTTCTATTATCGGAACCATGTGTAGAGAATTCTTGAATACGGAGAGAGCAGATCGTGAAACTCTGCCAGGTCAGCAGCCCCCGGTCGATCAACCTACTGCTCGGGGACCGATTTCCAACAGGCCAAGGGAAGGAAGTATTCGTCGATCTGCTCTGGGCGAACCATCTGAGGTTCGACCCAACCCACCACAAGCTAGAACCATTGTCCGATCTGGGCAACCTTCTAGGAACATACAAAACTTAGAGGATTCCGTGGTCGGGGAAAGTCAACCCAAAGTTGTGGAGAGGTCTAGAAAGCCAGCCCATAGAAAGGTAACTGAGGCTGACTTGGAAAGGATGGTGCAAGAAAGGGTTGCTAAGGAGTTAGAAAAAGAGAAGCTAGTAAAGGAAACCCGACCCACAGGTGTCCGGGCTCGAGGAGTTGAGGCCAAAGAGGATGGGGTCGTGTTCCCTGAAGTGCGAAGTAGGGAATTGAGTACAAATATTATGCGATGCTCACCTTTCTGTCAAGAAATTAAGGAAGCTCGAGGAACAGAGTCAGTCCCTACAAGATTGCCAAGATATAATGGAACCTCTGACCCCGGGGAGCATATAAACAGTTTCATAAATGTGTTAAATTTATATGGACACTCGGAGGATTTTTGCTGCAAAATCATGGTCACCACATTCGAAGGAATTGCTTTGGATTAGTTCGGAAAACTGCCTCCGAACTCGATCTTCTCCTTTGACGAGCTGTGCGATAAATTAAAACATCAGTTTGCCAGCCAAAGGAAACAAAGGTTACCTGCTAATCATTTGGGGACGGTGAAGCAAATGGAAGGAGAAACACTGAGGCAGTGGCTGGCTAGATTTAGTATTGAACTTCTGAAAGTCGATACCCCACAGATTGAGTTTCTATCATCATTAATGTTCGAGCTGACCCGCAATAGCCAGTTCGGAAATGCTCTCTGCCGAAAGCAGCCAAAGTCCTTCGAGCGAATTATGGAAATAGCTGAGAAATACATGATCCAGGAGGAAATGAATAAGTTAAAAAATGCACAGAATCCTAGGCCCCCGATCGTGAAGAAACCTGATCGGGCCCCTATCCCTAAACCAAGCGACTACGGAGGGTCAAACGCGCAGCAAAAAGGCTCGGTTTGGCAGAGACTAAAGGTCTATAAACCTCAAGCTCCGACCCACAGATCTAATGTCTACGGTCGACCTGCATCTCTAGAGAGGACTCCGAGGACGGGGCATGAAAAAAGCAACTTTACCAGATTGAATACTTCGAGGGACGAGATTCTAACGGTACTCGAAGAGAGAAATTTAGTCCCTGGAGCTCGGCGTATCACTCAACCTAGGCCAGGGACTATGAATCACGATAAGTATTGTAGATACCACAGAGCTCGGGGGCATAGCACCGAGGATTGCTTCCAGTTGAAGCAAGAGATCGAAAAACTGATTGCTCAGGGAAAGTTGAAGGAATATGTCAGGAAGGAAAACCATAACAGCCGTTATAGGTCCAGGAGTCCTAGGAGGTCCTCCGAACAACACCATGAGGATCAACGACAAGCAGAGGACCAGACGACTCGGGTGATAAATATGATATCTGGTGAGATAGCAGGAATGCGAGGAAAAGGACCGCTAGGTCGATAAAGACTGGTCTCTCGTCTAGGAAGGAGGTCATGTCCTTAAGACCAGCGCCCTCGGTGAGCCAAGTCATTAGCTTTTCCGAGGCTGACAGACCAAGTGATGTGACTTGGGATACTAATGAAGACGACCCTGATTTTTCAATGGTCTTGACCCTGAGAATTGCTAACTTCGAGGTTAGGAGGGTGTTAATCGATAATGGCAGTTCGGCAAACATAATCTCTTCTGAGGCGCTCGACAGAATGAATCTACAACACCCGCGATTGGAACGAGTATCCACCCCGCTCATTGGGTTCGGTGGATCGGAAATTGTTCCTCTCGGAACCATACTCTTGAGTACTACTATGGGCAAGAAACCTAGAGATGTTACGAAGATGGTTAAGTTCCTAGTCGTGAGTACCCCGTTCGCTTATAATGCAATCTTGGGGAGACCGGCTTTAAGCGTATTCAAAGCGGTCGTGTCAACTTACCACCAGATGGTCAAGTTTCCCACTTTGGCAGGGGTCGGAGAAATGAGAAACGACCAATGCATGGCATGGGAATGTTATAACACATCTTTAAACATGAAGAAGCAGTTCGAACCAGTATTGCCCTCGAAGAGAAAGTTAGAGGAGGAAAAGGTATTCTCAGTATCCGACCTACCGTTGCCAGATTGTGAAAAGTTGCAGAGTAAAAAAGGAAAAGAGATCGATATGAGCGTACAACCCCCAAATCATAAACAAGTAACGTTAATCCCTGGCTCTCCCGAGAAGTTCACCAGGATTGGGACCGAGCTAAGTCAAGGGATGGAGACCATGTTGATCGAATTCCTTAGAAACAACGCCGATGTCTTTGCTTGGAGTTCTGATGATATAGTCGGAATCGACCCGAGAGTGATCACTCATTCTTTAAATATCGATCCTAAAGCAAAGCCAGTTAGGCAAAAGAAGAGGAATCACGGTCGAGAAAAAGACAAAATCATCAATGCTGAGGTGGATAGGTTATTGGCCGCGAAACAGATTCGGGAAATAACTTTCACTGAATGGCTTTGCAATGTAGTGTTGGTGTCGAAGGGAGAGAAGGTCGACAACAAATGGAGGATGTGTAATGATTTTACCGACCTGAACAAGTTGTGTCCAAGGGACCCCTATCCTTTACCACGGATCGATATGCTGGTTGACTCGACTGCGGGATTCATTTTCTTTAGTATGATGGATGCTTTCCAAGGGTTTTATCAAATATTTATGAATGAAAGAGATCAGGATAAAACAACTTTTATTACCGAACGGGGAGTGTACTGCTTCATTGTAATGCCGTTCGGGCTAAGGAATGCAGGAGCAACTTATCAAAGGCTCGTGAATATGATGTTCAAGGATCTTATTGGTGAGATCATGGAAGTTTATGTTGATGATATACTAGTGAAGAGCATGACCGAGGAGGAACATATAAAGCACCTTGACCTTGACAGATGTTTCGCAATCTTAAGGAAGTACAGAATGAAATTAAATCCGGCCAAGTGCACTTTCGGGGTAAGGTCGGGAAAGTTCCTCGGTTATCTGGTTCACGAGCGCGGAATCGAGGCGAATCCAGAAAAAATCCGAGCTATAGCTGAGCTACAACCGCCAACTAAATTGTCTGAAGTGCAGAGTCTAATCGGAAAAATAATATCTTTGAATAGGTTTATATCCCGATCAGCAGACAAGAGTTTGCCTTTCTTCAAATTGTTGAGGAAATCGAAAGGCTTCGAATGGAATGAGGAATGCAGTAAAGCTTTCGAAGAGCTTAAAAGATATTTGGTTTCCCCTCCGATGTTGGCAAAACCAGTCGAGGGGGAACCCTTGTATCTGTACATAGCGGTATCAAGTGAGGCAATAAGTTCTGTTTTGGTGAGAATTCAGGATTCCGAGCATAAACCGGTGTACTATCTGAGTAAGTTGCTTCAAGGGGCAGAAAAGAATTACCTGGAGATCGAGAAATTCGCACTGGCTTTAGTTATTGCCGCACGAAGGCTGCAACCTTATTTCCAAACTTACAAAATTATTGTTCTGACTAATCAACCTCTACGGCAAGTTCTATCAAAACCAGAGACGTCCGGGAGATTGATTAAATGGGCGGTGGAACTGGGTCAGTTCGAGATCGAGTACCAACCTCGAACTACAATCAAGGCTCAAGTCCTGGCTGATTTCATTGCAGAATCAACAGGGTCCAGTTCGGGTGACTTGTGCATTCCCGTGGTAAATCTGGTTGAGGATGTTCAGCACAAAGTTTGGGTAATGCATGTCGACGGGTCGTCGACCAGAGAAGGTGGTGGGGCCGGAATTCACCTTCAGGGTCCCGAGGGGGAGGATCTCAGTTATGCGATCACCCTGGACTTCGTTGTCACGAACAATGAGGCAGAGTATGAGGCTTTGATCGCAGGTTTAGAAATGGCAGTTAAAGCAAATATAAAGTCACTGACAGTGCTAACTGACTCTGAACTCGTACACAGACAAATAAAAGGGGTTTATGAAGCAAAAGAGTTTAACATGGTGAAATATTTGAAAAGAGTGAAGGATCTGGCGACAAAGTTCGAGATATTTGATATACAAGCTATCCCTCGAGAAGAGAACTGTTGGGCGGATTTGCTTTCGAAATTTACGGGGGCGTTTGACGGACGGAAGGAAAGAATAATAACCTGGCTAATGTCCAACTCCCCAGCTATAGACTCCGACCTAACCCCAAACTCGGAGGTAATGGAGATAGATGTTCGAGAATCTTCTTGGATGGAGCCTTTGAAGGCTTATCTAAGAGATGGTACTTTACCGGAAGATAAAAATCAAGCTCGAAGGATTAAATATCGAGCTCCTATGTACGTTTTGAACGAAGATAGGCTTTATAAAAGATCAAGCTCAGGAGTTTTGTTGAAGTGCATTCCTGAGAGTCAGTTCGATCTAATTTTAAAGGAGGTTCACGAAGGTGAAGCGGGAAGTCATTGCGGTGCACGAGCCTTAGCCTTGAAGTGCTCGAGGACCGGATATTATTGGCCCACTATGATCTCAGATTCCATCGACTATGTCAAGAAATGCCATCATTGCCAAATCTATTCAAATCTAATTCATCAGCCCGCCGAGCAGATGCATTCGATTCCGATCTGCTGGCCCTTCGACAAGTGGGGAATCGATATTGTGGGACCTTTCCCAACTGCTAGATCGAAAAAAAACTATGTCCTTGTCGCTGTGGAATACTTCAGCAAGTGGATCGAATGCATTGCGCTAACAAAAATTACTCAATTTCAGGTGATAAATTTTCTCTGGAAGAATATTGTTTGCAGGTTTGGTATACCGAGGATCCTCATCTCCGACAATGGAACTCAGTTCGCGGGAAAACAAATTTTGGAGTGGTGCGAAAGGTTTGGGATCCAGCAGAATTTCACGTCGGTCGGACATCCCCAGGCGAACGGACAAACCGAGGTCACCAACAGGGAAATTGTTCGATCACTTGAAAAACGTTTAGCCGAAGCGAAAGGCCATTGGTTAGACGAGCTTCCAGGAGTAATTTGGGCGAACAGAACTACAGTAAAGTCTGCTACTGGAGAAACTCCTTTCTCATTGGTTTATGGGTCGGAGGCTGTTATACCGGTGGAGACATTAGTACCTTCACCAAGGGTCGAATCTTATGATCCTGATCAGAATCAATTGCTGAGGCAGTTGGGTGTCGATCAAGCAGATGGTAAACGCGACCGAGCATGCATAAAGATACAGGCCACCAAGTCCAGCATGGAAAGAGCTTATGATAAAAAAGTCAGGATACGCACATTCAAGGTCGGGGATTTGGTTCTAAAAAAGGTGGAAGTGTCTAAGCATGTCGGAAAGCTTCAGCCAAACTGGGACGGCCCTTATGTCGTGCAGGAAGTCGGAAAAAAGGGATCCTATAAAATTGCTCACCTCAACGGTGAAGCTTTGCCAAGAACTTGGAATGCAGTCAATCTGAGGAAATATTATGGAAGATAGATGTTATCATTTTTAATTTTTCTTGTAATTTACAGTCTTCTCAAACTTTACTTTCCAAAAGTGTAAGGACAATCAATGAAATCCTTGGTTCAAGTTCAAATTGTTTTCCGAGTACCATGACAAAGAAAGTCTAAGAAAATCGGCCGAGGGTGAAAGCTGTTGCTATGACCCTCCCTCGATAAAATATGATCAATAAAAAAAAAAAAAAAAAATCGACCGAGGGTGAAAGCTGTTGCTATGACCCTCCCTCGATAAAATATGATCGAAAAAGAAAAATCGGCCGAGGGTGAAAGCTGTTGCTATGACCCTCCCTCGATAAAATATGTTCCAAAATCAAAATCGGCCGAGGGTGAAAGCCTTTGCTATGACCCTCCCTCGATAAAATATGTTCCAAAATCAAAATCGGCCGAGGGTGAAAGCCTTTGCTATGACCCTCCCTCGATAAAATATGTTCCAAAATCAAAATCGGCCGAGGGTGAAAGCCTTTGCTATGACCCTCCCTCGATAAAATATGTTCAAAAATCAAAATCGGCCGAGGGTGAAAGCCTTTGCTATGACCCTCCCTCGATAAAATATGTTACAAAAATGAAAATCGGCCGAGGGTGAAAGCAATTGTTATGACCCTTCCTCGATAGAAATTCAACGTGACTATCCAACCCCAACTGATGCTCAAAATGTTATGATGATGCAGTTCTGCTCGAAACCCGAACACTTTTCAAGTGTTTCTGATTATCTGGGGAATTACTAAAGTTGGGATCATTATTTCCTAAGTTCAATTATTCTTAAAGGGAACTTCTCGGTTTTCAGACATTATTCATTTGGACGATTATCGGATAATATTTCCGAGGACAGTTCATCGATCAATAGACATTATTCATTTGGACGATTATCGGATAATATTTCCGAGGACAGTTCATCGATCAATAGACATTATTTATTTGGACGATTATCGATCAATAAATATTCTCATTAATTCATCATCAAATTGGCTTTTACGAGCAGAAGACTTACAATAAGACGATGGAAAGGAAAAGTAAAGTGGCAACTATATGGTTTGAAACAATAGGTTCTCATTATTATTTTCGAGCAAGATACAAAAGATCAATGAAAGGCAAATGTTACAACTTTATTGACATTCATCGAACAAATTACAAAGTTGTTAAGAGTGTACAAATGAAGTCCTACTACAACTACATTACCCTATTCTATGGTCTTTGAGTCTTCGAGCATCTTTCAGTGTTGTCGACCAGGAATACCGCCGAACATCCGATAATTGCACCACAATTTGGGGCAAAGTGATCGAGCTGTATATGTTTATCGTCTTATGATATCTGGTTTTGAAATTAGACAATATGGATCGCGAATTAATGTCTCTGATCTCCATACAGCCCCCAGCATTCTCGCTACCAGCCGAGCCCGATCACTTCCCCGAGTTGGCGTACAAGGTTGAAATTCCTCATTTTTAGATCCGAAATTTCAACCTTTGGCAAGTCATCTTTTTATGATCGGGAAGCTTGACCCAAAGTGACCATTCTTCAAGGAAGAAAGGAAGAACTTCGTGAAACAAGATAACCCCAAAGAAAGTACTTGAGGTCAAACTCCCTTTTGATTATCTGACCTGCTTTCCGCCCTCAGGTATACCCCTCGAAACCAGCAATGCTAACCCTGCCCAAAATACTCAAGCAAGGGTCAGCCACTTGTTGGTATTTCAAGGGGAGATCCCATTTTCAGGGATCGGAGACCCCTCGTTATCCGAGGGGCCACTTTTTGCCAATTCCACCCATACCAAAGGAAACCGTATTTTTAAGATGAGATCGGAAATAAGTTCGAAGCCGAATTTCAAAGGCTTGATCAGGAAGAGGAAAAAATCCGAGCTTCGTCCTCGGATAAAACATTTTTGACAGCGAAGGGTAAAGATTTTCAACTGGGTAAATGCCATATTTATACTAAAAGGATGATTCGATCGACGGTCAATATTCAGCGAAACCAACGGCGCAGATTAATTCATTTATCACGGATGACCTTTCCACTTCCCGAGATTGAGGTACTGTTTGGACAGACTTTCTTTGAAACTTTGCTGAAAAAAGAGGAATACTATGACTTGGTCAAATATGCAGTGCAGAAACTTTCCATCTCTGAAATATGCTCGGAGTTCGAACGACCACTCTTAACTCGAGTATAAATTGTTTTGACTAAGAATGCTACTTGATTGCTTACTCTTTACTCGAGTATAAATTGTCTATACAGTAAATCACTTTATCAGAACACAAAACATCATCGATTAGAAGGAAGAAAAAGTTTATTATTTCAACGAGGAAAACAAGTACAAAATGAAAAATTTAAAAGTACAACATTTAATCGAGCAGTCGACAGAAGAAATCTCTAAACACTTTTCTCGAAGAGAAGCTTGCGGACTTCAACATTGCGGGCCTCATACCCGGCCTCATAACCTTTTTGATAGGCCTCTTTCTCCCGCTGCTCGGTGCTTTTCTTCTCCTGCTCGATGAGTGACTTCAGCCTATCCAACTCCTTGCTCAACTCCTCGTGAACCTGGCTCTCTTTCTCCTTCACAGCTTTCTCCGTCTCGGAGGCCAGTTTCAGCTCGATGGCTCTGGCTTCTTCAAGGGACCTTGATAATGCAACCTTCTTTTCCTCCAACTCGAGGATAACCTTCGCACGCTGTTCGGCTTCTTGCTCAACTTGCATCCCGAGGGTAAATAACTGTTGTCCGACCTTAAATGGACAAAAAAGTTATTTAGTAAAAAAAAAAAGGGGGGGAAGAGAGGACACAACACTTACTTGAAAAAGCAGGTCCGTGCTCGATCGCGCCGTTTCATTCGCATTTTTCCCTTCTGGCTCGGCCATGGCCTTACTTTTCACCTCTTCAAAAAAGGCGCTAAGCGTCCGAGCAACGTTGGGGACAGTGCTTTGGGGCTCTGGATTCCCACCCGACGAGGGAGTTGTCTTTTGATCGACGGAAGGGTCATTTATTTTGACCTTCTTTTTGGGAGGCTCAACCACAACATCCTTATTAGCCCCCAAGGCCAGAACACTATCAGCTATTGTCCTTTTTTCCCCGGTCATTTGAATCAAGGCCGAGGTTGGAATCAAATCGTCCGCGAGCGGTCTTTTATATGGAGCAGGCTCAGGGTCACCTGATGTGATTTGCTTATTAGGCCTGTTAACCTTCTTGTTACCCTCGGAGCTATTTTTCGACTGAGAGGGGGAGTCCGGAATTGGTATGACCGGCCCTTTCTCGGAGGCAGATATTAGCTTGGCCACAGTTTTGCCAAGGTCACCAGTTGATTCGATGACCGTCTTCGAAGGAGAATCGACCTTGTGCTTGCCTCGATCGTTCTTAGAAGTATTTCCTGCGTCCGAGGAGGACTTTGGTTCTTTGACTCTCTTGGAAGGTTTCTCTTTCTTGACTTTAAGCAACAACCTCGGGTCGATCTTGGAGTTCACCAGGCCTTCCATGATCTCTATATTTCTAATGGGGAAGAGAGCTCGATTTACTTATCGACCGAGTAGCTCCGACGAAGAGTGAATTATAATTTCAGTAACAAAAATCTTAAACTACCGTCTATTTATAAGAGAAAGGAACGTTGCCTTTTTGGGAGCCCAACAGTCACGAATTTCAAGATTTCCGTGCCTATTTAAAAAGGTCGATTGTTTTGATACTACGCCTACTAAGTGTTTCGCGCGCTCGAAAATGCTCGATATCGATGTTCTTTTCATGAACCCTACGCCTCACAAAAACTTTTGTCTAGTTGAGCAGTATAATAAATTATCGATGAGGACCCAGAGAAAAACAGGAAAAGCTGATTTATAGATGATCAAAATATTTACAAGGCATATAAAGAGAGTCCTACAACCTATTACATAAAATCTAAGGTTTTGACTGCTCCCCTTTGCCCTCGCTCTCGGAGCCATCCTCGATGTCAACGTCATTGTCTCCAGAGGCTTCTCGATCATCCCCACTATCAGAAGAATCTTGATCGTCTCCGGAACTATCTTGGTTATCTTCCTCATCGAGCCATCTGAACTCGAGCTCGAGCCGGATGTATCCAAATACATCATGTCTGGATTGGGCATCGGAACTCCGAACTCTTCCACAAACGGAGCGAACTCGTGTCTTTCCCAGTCGGCCGAGCTCGAGGACCCGGTTCGATAGTCTTCCCCGCTAGAATTTTTCATTATATCCATGTGCTTTATATACTCCGTCATTTTGTCGGGAATAACCTTTGCCGCGGCCAACTGTTGAACCCCTTTGAAAAAGGTAGTTTGAAGGATTTCGCCGACCCTCCTTCGAGCTATGGCATCCAATGCGGGAGACTCCAAAAATTATCTTATCGAGCTTAGGCGAGAATCTTCTTTGCCCCGCTGATAAGATAGCTCGGAATCAGCCTTAGTCTGCGCAAGCTCCTCTTCAAGTTTCCTAACTTTCTCCTCGAGCAAGCTTTTCTCTTCCACGACCTTCACCAAGTTTTCCTCGACGGCAGGGGTATATTTGGCTTTCATGGACTCCAATTCTGCTTGGACGGAGGAAAATTGATTGCGCAGTTGGGATTCCTCCTTAAGCAAGTCCCTATAAGCAATATGGACTCGATCGGACTCCTCTTCTAACATAGACACACGATTCACCTCAGTGAGAAATCAGTCCCCGATCTGCAAGAACAGGGTGATTAGTACTTTGCTCCAAAACTTAAAACAGTTGCAACAATTGTAAAGGGATTTACCGTGTGATATGCTTTGGAGAATTGGCCTAGTACGTTTTACCAACTGAGCTTCTTCATGGTAAACATGTTGTATCCTAAGCCAGAAGAAGAAGAACCAGCTTGATGAGGAGGTCGCACCATTTGGATTGGCTCAGCATTCTCAGGCTCCTCTTCGTTTCCGACCTGGCCAGTCTGGGCCGAGCTTCCCCGAGGAGGGACGGCAGTTCTGAGCTCCGGTCTAACTTGTCTCCTCGGCTGACCGGGCGTCTTTCTCGAGGTAGACGCTACCGTTTTACCAACTATGGAAGCTCGGTATTGCTCCACCATCGTACCTAAAAAACAAAAATGATAACTAATAAAATTCTCTGGATAGTTTACTATTACGGGCACTCGGGAAAGATTGTTATCCTTACTCAGTGATCGAGGATCGTCAGCATCTGCTAGTCGATAGGTAGCTTGGCTGAGACCAGCTTTCCGAAGAACGGGCTCTAGGACTAGGAAAGCTGACTGATACAGATCAGAACGCATCTCTTTAACCAGATCGTCTGAGACAACCTTCCCAAGCTGGCCTAACACTTCTCGTTTCCCGTACACCCATTCTTGCTCGCCTGGCCATTGGTATGGAACCATCTCCGAGCTTCCCTCAGAGGCTGGTACTTCAGGTCCCTTGATAAAAAAGAACTGTTTCTTCCAGTCAAGAGAATTGCTGGAAGTTAGGGTCGATAAGACCGAATGATTCGAACGCTGGGAGAAATACACAAACCCAGCGTTCGAGGCGGAGGAGGTGCTAATCTTAAAGAATTGCCAGAAGCGTCGGAAATTAGCACCTTGGTTCTTGGCCTTCATCAAAACGCTAAAAGCTATCAAGTACCCAATAGAATTGGGAAGGATTTGTGCGGGAGCCAAGCTGAATGCATCTAAAACCTGCTTGAGCAAGGGGGCAAAAGGAATGCGCAACCCATAGTCAAACTGCTTAGCGTAGAAGGCTTGACATCCTGCTGGGGGCTTATTCACTCTTTGAGAGGAGGTCGGAATGATTAGCAAGTAGCCCTCGGGAAGGAATTTACCGATCGTAGCTTTGAGGCTTGCCTCGTGCTCTTTTGGATCGTACGCACTGGGGATGTCGTCGACCCGTTTCTCGGTTTTCTGAGCTCGACCGGTGGCCTTGGACTTTTTCGCGACACCGGCTAGATCAAGAATTCTCACGCTGCACCCGCCTCCGATCTCATATCTCATAATCTCGTGCTTGTCAAACGGTACAGTCAAGCTATTCTCATGATCGGAATCTGCTTCTTCTCCATCTCCACCCTCCTTGCTGCCGCCTTCGGCATTTTCTTCCGCATCACCATCGTGCTCGGAATCCTGTCGACCTGATGTACCCTCTCCAGCGTTCGACCCCATGACATATTCTATTTGATTGACGATTCTGTTCGTCTCTTCGGAAGAATTTTCAGTGGTTTTGAAGTCATTGATGAGTTCCCCAGTGGATCCCAGGTCGGAATCTGATCCAGAGGGAATGTTGGTTTGGACGTCGGGATTCTGGGAAGTAGACATGATTAGAAGATATTTATTGGAATGCTCGAAGTAAAGACGAAATACTGTTTATCGATCTAAAAGCTCCGATCAGCTGTGAATTGTAAAGATGCACTCTTTTTTCTCCAAGTAAACATATATATAAAGGTTAAAAGGGTAAATTGCAAATTCAACCCCGAGTAACCGCGACGGTTAGGCTCCCACTCAGTAAAATTGAAGATTATCTTTTGCTAATAGCATTTATGGTCCTCCAAGCTTCGGAAATGAGTATTTTTCGACTCAACGGGATAAATATGTGCTCTTTTTCCCTTCGCTCGGTTTTTATCCCCCTGGGTTTTTCCGAGTAAGGTTTTTAACGAGGCATATCCGACTTAAGACTATCCAAGGCCCGTTCTCTACTGACTATTCCTCCGAACTTCAAACATTGCGGCTCCTTGTGAATCATCGAAGTGAATCTCTCAGGTCAAAAACTTCACACTTCTATCTTCGGGGCGATTCGATATTTCGAGGCTCCTCCAAGGAAGATGTGCACTCTTTTTCCCTAGCTCGGATTTTGTCCCACTGGGTTTTTCCGGACTAGGTTTTTAACGAGGCATGTCCGAAAACATCAAGAGATCAAAGTCTTTCGCCGTGATGCAGTGTTTACTTCTCCGAGCTTCTGCTTCACTTACGCTCGAGAAGTGGGGGAGTATTGATGAGGGGTATTTCGCATACGCCGATCTAGGAAATACCTTCTGCTCGAGGTCAGCCTCGATCTCGATCAGAATGGTATTCACCGACCATAAGAACATGGTTCTCCGATCAAGCCTGACTGATAGCTCTCGATCAAGTACTCCGACCTTCTTCCCGATCTACTCGTCTCCTCGGAATCTATTGTGGGACCGACCTACAGCTTTACACAGCTGGCCGAGAGCTATTCTCCTACGGATGGTCTAGCTAGCCCATTACTGTTCCTATAAATACGCGGCGCATTTATGACATCAGGGACGGCACAACTTCCAAGATATCCCTTCTGCTCGGACCTACTGTTCGAACTAGGAGCTAGTTTGTATTCTCTTTGTATTGATCATTTTAGTAGTGCGGCATCCCGTAATGCTCGGGTAGACCTGCCTTGTAATTTGTATTCGAACACCAATATTAATGTACGGTTTTTACGTACTCGATTCATAGATTGTTATGCTCCACTTTCCTTATTGAACTCGAACGAAACACTGTATAATCAGCCCACGACTTTCGTGATTTAATTAATGAGCAATTAATATTCAATAAATGCTCCGATCAATAAACTCTTTTAATTGATCACTCCAGAATTAATCTCCCATTAATCAAGGAGTACCCATACCTCATGGTCAATGTCTAGCCACAAGCCCATGAGGCCCAACTTCAGGTGAATTGACGTTAGTGAACCTCACCTCTTATAAGTACCATGTACATACGGTCCCTCTAACGACTAATTTCCCGATCGAGACCTAGGGTGTGTGAATTAGTCAGCACCTCTAATTATCTCGATTCTGTACTTTCTAATTCTGGATAATAATTCCAGTGTGACTACTAAATTTGGAAACCCCTTTCCAAATCTGTCACTGACCATGGCCATGGATTTCTCGGAATGTATTATCTAAGAACGTACAGGAAATTCCCTCATTCATTACAATGAATCGGTAGATCCCATCTTGATGCTAACCATCCGCGTATACGACTGTACGTACCCAATGTAGGCGCACAATGGTCAGGCTACGTTTCCTGCTCCTAAATCAAAGCACTCACACCCGTATACCGAATTCGCCCTAGCACCTCAAGTCTAAGGACTAAATCGTACACTGTTATAAGTCCTGAGAAACATCCCATCACTGATATGCTTTACGCACTTCCACAATGGGTTTCTCTGTTCGGGTCGTTCGATGCGTTCGATCCCCATCGAACCACCTAGTCATATGCACTGACATCAAATGTCTTGTTCATGAAACTCCACAAATTCACTCCATGTGAATCATGCATAATTCTACAAGTTTTGACGATTCCATCGATACCCCGTCTCGACAGGAATCTATGACTTGGAACACTTTTGAGATCACGACCTTAGAGACTGTTTCATGATTGCACTCAATACTGAAGTGAATCGTCCCATAGTCATAAGTGATCTCAGGGTTTCAACCAATCGCTTAAAGGTTTTCGCGAAAGATGAAGTTGGCCATTAGTTTATCTTTTATAAATAAACTTTGCGTATTAATTAATAAATCAAAGATTCATTCAAGATAAAATAGTCCTATTACAAGCTATTGTGTTGGCTTGCTGGGCACTATCCTATCAATCTCCCACTTGCCCTAAAGCCAATCACAAACATTTCTAAGACCCATCTTCACAAGATGTTCTTCGAACACTTTTTGCGATAGTGGCTTCGTTAGTGGATCAGCTACGTTATCTTTTGAGTCGACACGTTCCATTTGAATGTCTCCTCTACCAATGATTTCTCTAATCACATGGTATTTCCTCATCACGTGTTTGGACTGATGGTGTGATCTCGGCTCCTTTGCTTGAGCGATTGCCCCATTGTTGTCACAGAAGACTACTATGGGCTCTGTAATGCTGGGTACCACATCCAACTCTTGGATGAAGTTTCTCATCCAAACACTTTCCTTTGCTGCATCCGATGCAGCAATATATTCTGCTTCAGTGGTTGAATCTGCAGTGGTGGACTGCTTGGAACTCTTCCAACTCACTGCTGCTCCGTTGAGGCAAAATATATATCCACAATTGGATTTATAATCATCCACGTCAGACTGGAAACTCGAATCCGTGAATCCTTCGAGTTTCAATTCTCCACTACCGCCGTAGACCAAGAACATATTCTTAGTCTTTCTCAGGTACTTGAGGATAGCCTTTACGGCGGTCCAGTGTTCCTCCCTTGGATTTGACTGGTAGCGGCTCGTTACACTTAGAGCGTGTGCTACGTCAGGTCTAGTACATAACATCGCATACATTATGCTGCCTATGGCAGATGCATAAGGTATGAGAGACATTCTCTTCTTTTCTTCATCACTTGTAGGGCACATTGATTTAGAAAGAGAGATCCCATGTCTCATTGGAAGCAATCCTTTCTTGGATTCTTCCATACTGAACCGTTTCAGTATAGTGTTAATGTACTGTGATTAGGAGAGTCCTAACATCTTCTTTGATCTATCTCTATAGATACGTATCCCCAATACGTGAGATGCGTCTCCCATATCTTTCATGGAGAATTGCGTGGATAACCACGCTTTCGTCTGCGTCAACGTTCTGATATCGTCCCCGATCAACAGAATGTCATCGACATACAACACAATAAATTGTACCGAACCCCCATCGAATTTCTTGTACACGCATGACTAATAAACGTTCTTGATGAAGCCAAACCCCTTGACTATCTCATCAAAATGTTTGTTCCAGGTTCGGGATGCCTGTTTTAGGCCATAAATTGACCTTTGAAGTTTGCAGACCTTATGCTCACTTCTTTTAGATGTAAAGCCTTTTGTCTGTTGCATAAAGATTTCCTTATCAATGTCTCCATTGAGAAAGGCGGTCTTCACATCCATTTGCCATATATCGTAGTCATACCACGCGGCTATGGCTAATAGTATCCGAATGGATTTTGACATCGCCACTGGAGTGAAGGTTTCCTCATAGTCTATACCAGGCCTTTGAGAATAACCCTTCGCCACTAGGCGAGGCTTATGAGACAAAATCTCTCCATTCATTCCAAGCTTGCGCTTGAAGATCCACTTACAGCCTAGAGGGACAGTTCCCTCAGGTGGATCAACCAAAGTCCATACCTTGTTGGAATGCATGGAATCCATTTCGGATTGCATGGCTTCCTGCCATGCACCGGAGTCTATGTCTGACATAGCTTTTTCGTATGTCCTTGGATCACCATCCATTTGATCGTTCTCGTGGATAAAGCCATACCTTTCAGGCACTCTACGAACTCGATCGGACCTTCGAAGTACTGGTGTACTAGATGGTTCAATAGGTTCAGGATCAACTCCCACTGTTTGTGGGGATGGGTCCACTTCCTGGACTTCATCAAGTTCTACGGACACCCTGCTTCTTTTAGTGAGGAAGTCATCCTCTAAGAAGTGGGCGCTCCTAGACACGAACGTCTTTCGTTCTTTAGGGTCGTAGAACAGGTATCCAATGGATTCCTTAGGATACCTCACAAATTTTCACAAACTAGATCTACTGTCTAGTTTATCTCCTTTCTTGTTCCTAACATAGGCAGGAGATCCTCATACTCGTAAATACGAGTACATGGGTGCTTTACCAAACCACTCTTGGTGTGGCGTCGTTGGCACCGATTTTGAAGGTACTATGTTAAGTATCTTTGAAGCCGTTAAGAGGGCTAAGCCCCAAAACGAAAAAGAAAGGTCAGCGAAACTCATCATGGAACGAACCATGTCCAACAAGGTTCGGTTCCTTCTCTCAGACACACCATTCAACTGTGGTGTTCTAGGAGGAGTACGCTGTGAGAGAATTCCATTCTCTACAAGATAATCGAGGAATTCTTGACTTAAGTATTCCCCACATCGATCCGATCGAAGTGCCTTAATACTATGTCCAAGTTGGTTCTCAACTTCCATTCGAAACTCTTTGAACTTTTCAAAATCTTCGGACTTATACTTCATTAGGTATACATACCCAAAACGACTATAGTCGTCTGTGAAGGTTATGAAGTATGAGAATCCTCCTCTTGCACTGACACTCAGTGGTCCACAAACATCGGTATGGATCAAATCCAAGGTTTGTTTGGTTCGCTCCGGTTTCCCAGTAAAAGGCGTTTTGGTCATCTTTCCCTCGAGACAGGACTCGCAAGTTGAGAGATCATCTAGGTTCTGTATTTCAAGTGCCCTAGAGGAAACCAACTTTTGAATTCTACTCTTGGATATATGTCCAAGCCTAGCGTGCCATAACTGTGGACTATTATCATCTTGTTTTCTATTCTTTGATTGAATGTGCAATACGTGAGAATTAGTTGGTTCAAGGGAATAAAGACCATCTATCAAAGTACCACTAGCATAAGTAAAACCACCTTTTATTATGCTAAAAATTCCATTAGAAATGGAAAAACCAAAACCATCATTATCCAACAAAGGAATCGAAATAATGTTTTTGATAATCGTTGGTACGTATAAACAGTCCTTTAAAACTAAAGTAAAATTCCCTAAAACTAATTCAACGTCCCCTATGGCCTCTGCCGCAACCCTTGCTCCGTTTCCAAAGCGTAGGATCCTATCCCCAGGTTTAAGAGGTCTTACTGCTCCCATCACCTGCAAATCATTGCTGATATGAGAACCAGCTGCGGTGTCTAACACCCATGATGCACAGTTAATTGAAATATTAACTTCAATAAAGAAAATACCTTTGGCTACCGTTTTAAGGTAGTCAGGGCAATTCCTTTTCCAGTACCCTGCTTTCTTGCAGTGGAAACATTCATCTTCTGGGCTTTTTCTCTTTTTCTCGACAACCTTCTTGGTTGTTTTGGAAGAGAACACTTTCTTCTTCTTCTTGCCCTTCTTTGGCTTTGTAGCCTTAGGTTGCTCAGCAATCAGGACAAACTTCTCCTTCTTAAGGGTAGCTTCTGACGTTACCAATAAATTGGTCAGTTCATGAAGAGCGAGATTTCTCTCCTCCATGTTGAAATTCAACACGAACTGATCAAATGAGCGTGGTAGAGTATGGAGTAAGAGGTCAGTGCTAAGATCAGCGTGCAAGTCTACTTCCAAGTTCTCCAATTTTTCAATCAGATTAATGAAACGAAGACAGTGATCTTTCACACTTGAACCCTCAGCCATTCTTAGATTGAATAACTCCCTCGTTGTCTTGAACCTTTCGGTACGAGACTTCTCTCCAAACATATTTCGGAGATGGAGAAGTATATCAGCAGCATGAAGCATCTTAGCATGCTGTTTCTGCAGCTCATTGGTCATTGATGCTAGCATTAGGCAACGAACCTGAATTTCATCATCAACCCATTTAGCATTGGTGGCTCGTTCCTCTTCCGAAACTCCTTCCGGAAGTGCACCAGGCATCGGTGCATCGAGAACATAGCTCCGACGATCGGAGTCGAGGACTATCCTCAAATTTCTTAGCCAGTCGATAAAATTTAATCCGTTCAGTTTGTTAGTGTCAAGTGATTTAACCAAATTTCGTCTTAGGTTTAGTCTCAGTAATATTGTTTATGATCACGATTTTATGTATTAAGGGTTTGGCTAAAGTACTCAGGATGTTGCAATTCAAGAATAAGAAAAGTAATATAATCGTGTATAAAATAATAATATGAAAGGCAAACAGTAGTAGTATATTTCGTAGGTCGATCAGAGTAGGTCGACCAGATTTAGCCTAGGAATCCTGCACGGCCTAGGAGTACCGCATGGCCCATTAAGTCCCTTGAAACAGACAGTAGGTCGATCAGAGTAGGTCGACCAGATATGCATTCAGCTGATCGAGCCGATCTCACAGTTTAAAATAGGTCGGATCGATCTTGAATCTGCTCGGATATTCCTAGCTGGTTAGATGTGCAAAATAGCCCTCATTAGTACTCCCTCACTTCTCGAGCGTAATCGTAGCTGGAGCTCGTAGAAGTAGAAGTAGTAGTTACTTTAATCTTTTCATCGTTCATGAAATATGCCTCGTTAAAAACCCAATTCGGAAAAACCCTCTTCGGGATAAAAACGGAACGAGGAAAAAAGAGTGCATATCCGTTTGAACCTTCTACAAGCAGACACGTATTTTGGTTAACGTGCGTCAGACAACGGCTAGGTCTTTTCATGATTTTGATTGGCGGGAATATGAAGAGACGCGAAGGGCTGAATCCATCTTTTCACCGCCCATATATATAGTCGAAATTTGAGGGATATTTTACTTTTACCCCAGATATTTAAACCTTCTAGCAGTAAAAGCTTAAGTCGACAATCTTACCATCTTCTTATTTTCTCGAGAGCATTATTTCAAAAGGCTATGGCTTCGACCTCGCAAAATCCCCATCCCTCAACTAGGAACGTAGGAGAACAGGTACCACCTAATATCTCTAATCCTGATATTCCTTCATCTGATGACGAAGGAGCAGACAATTCTCAAGTGGAGGAGATCAGAGATTATACTGAAAAAGAAGTTGATATTTTGGTGGTGGAGATTATTCCAGAGGAAGAGATGGTGTCGAGGGCATCCAAGAAATCCAAAACGTCTCAACCTCAAATTTCTGCCCCTGTGGAATTCTTTCCTTCTCGATGGAAAGAAGAGGATCTACCTTTTTTGAAAAAGGAATACGGCCGCTATTTCCCGTCGGATTTTGAGATCATTATTCCTTCTTCCGAGGAGAGATTCAACACTCCTCCCGCCAACTGTCGAGCTTTCTATACGTCCCACTTTGAGCATGGGCTCCGTTTTCCACTCTCTTCAATTCTTCGTCAATTCCTGGTGACCTTCATTGTCTCACTGACTCAGCTTGTTCCGAACGCCATAGCATTTATTATGGCATTCTCTGTTTTGATGGTCGCGCGAGGTCTGCAGCCTTCGTTCCGTAATTTTCTCCACTTTTTTCGACTCTCCGTATCGACTTCCTCCAATAGAGGTTACTACTATGTTAGCCAGAGACCTGGCTATGCAGTTCTAGAAAATGCCATTTCGAACAACAACACGGAGTGGAAATCAAATTTCTTCTTTGTTAAGGCTCCAACCGTGCATATTCTTGAGAACGGAGAGACTGAGGAGTTTACACATGATTGGGGATACGACGATTCTTGGGTGTACGGTGGTCGAAAGGTAATTGGTGAGATGTCCCCAGATGATCAATTTTCGCCCGATTTGATCAAGGAGATGAGGTCAAATAAATATCAATCAGCTTATTTGATTGGGGAAAATTTCCTTCGTAAGGCGGGATGAGCTCTTTAGAGTTTCCCATTCCATCGGACAATCGATCTCTAGGTAAGAATTCTCTTGTTTTGTTACTTTATTCTTTTATAAACGGATTTACGAATTCGTTGTTTACTAATATTTATCGACCTCATGTTTCAGCCTCCATGGTCGAGAACTGCCGTTTTTCTGTGGTCGGGAAATCTGTTCTTTCGAACTCGAAAAAGTCCTGGGGTAAAGTCCCCATAGAGCAAAAGGAATCCAGAAAGAGGAGAAGAAATCAATTCCACGATCTGGAGGACATTGAGGAGGAGGAGTCCGAGAACGCAGATCCTATCCGAGTAGCTCCTCCTCTATCTGGCCTAACTTCTTCGGACATACCCCCTTCGAGCTCTCACCCAGGTCGCGGTTATCCGCCCAAAACTTATAGGGAGAAATATGGTATTCTGGGTAGTAAATATTGGCCCGAACGTAATCCTACTGGCCCTGAAGCCAAAAGAAGAACTCAATATTTTGACAAAGGAGGAGAGTATTTCACTCACGTTGGAGATACTAGCCATCAAGCTTCTTTGGTAGATATGATTGAGAGTCATCTTCAAGGAAAACGGGCGGCAGGTTATTCCGAGAAGGATACATTGGCGTCTGACGATAAGGAGAATGTGGTCGATAAATCCATTTGAGTTCTCCTATCCTCGACCTGTGTTCGAGACGTGGAGAGGACTGTTAGGAAGAAACCCCTCGAACAGCTAGCGAGGGTAGCTCACGCTCATGAAGTGGTAATATTTTTTTACTCCTTCTATTCTTTTAATAGTCCTC
The DNA here is from genome assembly GCA_030819805.1 of Penstemon newberryi var. newberryi. Taxonomy (NCBI): domain Eukaryota; kingdom Viridiplantae; phylum Streptophyta; class Magnoliopsida; order Lamiales; family Plantaginaceae; genus Penstemon; species Penstemon newberryi. The sequence goes on along the minus strand of JAUALY010000007.1, from coordinate 4,809,666 downwards.
AATATTCTTCTTGGTCTTTATTTAGACAAATTTTCCTTGCCATAGGCAGGTAATGCCTTGGTGTCCGCGCTATATGATATGGAATTGCATAGAGATCAATGCAAATATGTTGAAGAAGGCAACAACATTTTAATCGCCAGGGTTATGGAGCTCGAAGATCAACTTGCTCAAGTCGGTAATTCTCGAGCTTCCACTGAGACTCAATCTGTCCCTCTTACCAATGAGAACTTGGAAACTGACAATCCGCATATTATTGGTAGGATGACGGATGCTAGTCGATATCAGACCCAGGTCGACCAGTTAACTCGAGAAATGGATGGCAGCGAGTTTCGCACGCCACTGTAGTCAGCAAACTGGAGTCAGAGATTGCCTCGCTTCGATCTCAACTCGCGGCAAAAAGAAGATGGTTCTTCGGATCTAGACAAGATCATCGATGATCACCGATCGTCCGACGTCGAACCCATCGTCCGAGAGTTTCTCGATTCCCCTGTGCATACTGCCATAATTCACCAGAAGATTGGAAGTTTGCTCCTGAGCTCGTTCTATAAAGGCGTCGATCAATTGATCGAGTCTGGTCGGATCCCTGATAGGTGCGATGAATATCTCCAGATTATGGCTATTGAAAAAGATCGAAGACTTCAAGACTATCCAGCTGATTGCTTGCCTTCCGTCGAGTATAGTAATCACCCTCTGGCTCACTTAGTCGATGAGTACGGAACTCCATTTTCCGTGCCAGCCCCTGATTTGGAGCTAACAAAGGATATCCTGGAGGATCAAGCAAGCGAAGAGGGAGACGAAGATGATGAAGAGAATGTTGAAGGAGATCAAGTCGACGAAAGGAATGAAGAAGAAAAGGAAGGCTCGCCCCCGAAGGAAACTAACTCTCCCACTTAGGATGTTTTTATTATTTTCTTTCATTTTGTTGTAAGTTTAGGTCTTTTGTGTATCAAATCTCGTAGAATATGTAAAATTCCTTTTATGATATATATATGATTTTAACTCAGATATACTTCGTCGTTTTGATGATCATAGTACGTATTTGATGACCCGCTTTTGCCTTATATTTGAATTTTTACTGTGCGCGCCAAGGTTCGAGGACATAATTGTCATTTCCTTAGCTATATATAAAGGTAAATCTTTTGGGGTTTTACCGCGCGTCCCCACTTGTAATATAAAATTTTCTTGCTGTTGATCGGAGCTGATAGTTCAATAATTCATAAGCATTTCTGATTTTCTGACCATGAGTTCCAATCTGTTTTCTGGAGCTGTCAAACGATCTCAGCGGGGTCCATCCCGACGGGATGTTCCGAGGAAAAAAGCTCGAACAGAAAATTCTCATCAATCATCTTCCCAAGGTGGATCTTCTTCTAGAGAAACCATGCCTCGATCTGATCCGATATCACCCTCGTCAGGAGGAAACCCAGATATGGTGAAGAATATCCCTTCTCCGGCAAGGGAAACTACGAACTCTTCGATGGAAATTTCGAGGGCTCCTATCTGTAGTCCCTTGGTTGATCCGAAAATTCTGGAAGCTTGCCAGACCGAAAGTTCTCGATCTATTTCTCCTCCTCCAGTAAATCAAACATCAAACGAGGAGTTTAGAACTATTCTTCATCCTCCTGTGGAGCAAATTACGAACGAGGAGTCCAGAGGTGCTACTCCTCCTCCAGTCGATCAATCAATAAACGAGGAATCTAGAACTATTTCTCCTCCTCCCGAGGAACAAATAATGTTGGATGAAGATGAAGACTTTGAAGTGAAGGGAGGTTTTGATGATTTCCAAAGTCATCAGCTAAGTGAAAGCTTAGTACAAACCTTAGAAGATATTTGACCAAGGAAGAAGTATTTCAGACTAGTCAAATATGGTCCAGAAGACTACTGATCTGTTGCTGAAGAAGGAATCAGACTGGTGGACTATCAGCCGACTCAAATCAGATTAGTTCAAGTTTGGGATCAGCCGAGTACACATCAGACGAGTGACTTCGATCAGCAGAGTGGAAGTGGATCAGAAGTTAGTGCAACGGTAATAAATGCACTTGGAGTAATAAATGCTGAAGAGGAAGGGTATTTATGACAAATGATTGAAGAGAAACCTCGTATCAGCTTGGTGCATTTAATGCGGACTGACAGCAAGTACAGCAGAGTGTACAGTGTTCAGTCGCAGGTAGCCGTTTCTGTAGAAGGACCAGTACTCGAGGATTTGGACAGCTGTCGATCTCTCAACGGGTAGATCTTCAAATCTCAAGTATAAATAGTTCAGTTCGTGAGTTGAGGAAGAAGATACAGCACAAGAGACAACGCACTTTGAGAGTAAAAATCTGAAGCAGAATTCTTCTAAGTCTCAAACTCTAGAACAGAACACTCAACAGCCGAGTCATTTGTTGACGAAGCAGAATAGGGAGAATACTTGTAAAATCTGAGTGATTTTGTTAGGATTGTGTTGTGAGAAGTAGATATCCATCTTAGTGAGTGATATTACTTCAGAGGATAGGAGTTTCTTTGTGATTTCCTATTGTGAACTTACGGCCATATCATTTGTTGTTTGGCGTAAGCAGTGTATACTGTAATCTCCGTGATATAGTATAACCCAAGATCTAAGTGACTTGGAAGAGTGGACTAAAGGATTTATATCCATATAACCACTATAAAAATCCTTTGTGTTTTTACTTGCATAAACTTCTGCATATTTAAAACAGCATACTTAAAACATTTAAAGGTTAACTGTTGGAAAAGTTTTTAAAGGAGTTTGTTAAAAAGTGGGGATAAAACTATTTCAAAGTTAAGGAAAACGACTTGTGAAAAACACTTGATAAATCCGCTGCAAGTTAGTTATTTTTAAAACTCTGATTTTGATAAAATCAGCTGAGTGAAATCAGAAGAGTGGTCAACTCTGCTGTTCAAAGCTTTGTGCGAGATCAGCTTAGTCTGCTTACAATTCTTGATCAGCTTAGTCTGCTGACAGAAAAGTTAGAGAATTTTTAAAAGGGAAATATTTATAGAGGTCTATTCACCCCCCCCCCCCCCCCTCTAGACCTCATCTGACCACTTGGGACCAACAAGTGGTATCAGAGCAGGTGGTTCATCTGAATCATCTGACTGATCAACGAGCTTGATCCTTAAGTGTTTTTCAAAGGTTTTCAAAAGTTTTCAAAAGAGCATCTTTTTGAAAAACAAAACTTTTTGAAAAATGGATTGTATCAGCCTAGTTCCCCACATAGGCGGTATGAGGTTTGAGGACTGGAAGATACGCATGGAAATTTTCCTTGCTGCTTACAATGATAATATGTACAGGTGCATAACAAAAGGTCCGATAAGAGTCACCAAAACAATCAAGGTTGATGGACAAGATGTGGTTGTTGACAAAGATGAAGACGAGATGACAGCTGATGAAATCAAGCTGAAAAATCTTGACAAAGTTGGAATCTTCATCATGACAAAAGCTCTGGACAATGAAAGGTTTGACAAAGTCAAACATTGTAAAACATCAAAAGAGATGTGGGATAAAGTCCGTGATATGAGCGAAGGAAATGACGCCATCAAAGAACACAATCTAAGTGTTGCCATGGAGAAGTTTGAGAACTTCAAAATGAAACCTGGAGAAACCATTGACCAGATGGATTCAAGGTTTACAAAAGTGTTGAACAATGTTCTGAAGTTGGGAAAGACGTTTACAGATAAGGAGATCACTGTTAAAGTTTTAAAGGCGCTACCACCAAAGTTCAACATGAAGATAACAGCGATGGAAGAATCAAGGGATCTGGGGAAGATCTCATTGACTGAGCTGTTTTCTGCACTCAAGGCGTACGAGTATAAAATGCCAATGATGGGAATAGAAGAGACCTCAACTTCTGGCCCCACTGCTGCACTGGTTGCTGCAGAAAGAACAAGAAGATCCGCCGGAAAGATCATAGAAGAGGACTCATCTGATGAGGCCCCAGTACTGAGCAAAAAGGAGTACACGGCTGGCGTTGTGGCTTTGTTATTGAACGGGTTCAAAAAGTTCTACAAGAGAAAAATGAAGAACAAATATAACAATGCTTCTACTTCTAAACCTACCTCTAATTCTCATGATATTAAGGATGATTATAAATCCAAAATGATGTGCTATAATTGCAGGAAATTGGGACACTTCATCAAAGACTGCCCATATCCTAAAGCTGAGAAATATACGGAGGAGGAAAAGAAACAAAGAAAAGAGAGAAGAGAGAAGAGATACCAAAATAGCAAAGTGCTGTTGGCCGAAGCTGAAAAGATGGCAGCCATCTACTCATCAAACACAGAATCTGGCACTTCAAGTGATGACTCTGTTTTTGACGAAACACCTGCACTGCTGTGTCTCATGGCCAAGGAATCTGATGATTCTGACAATGAGGTAATACTCTCTGAAAGTGAGCTTGAACTGTTTAGCTCATTTGAGCAGATGATGAACAACAAAGTAGATGTTGTTAATGAGCTCGCTAAGCTTAAGGACGAGATGATTCTGCTGAAAAAGCAAAATGCTAAACTGAAACTTAAGGTTGAAAAACCTGAAGAATCAGCCATGTATAAAAAGCTTTCGCATGAATGTGAATCTCTGAGAGCTGAATGTGAAATGTACAAAGGACAAATCAAGGAACTTGAAGCTAGAATATCTGCACATAATAAGTTGCCTGTTCCTATGTCGTCTGTTGCATCAATAGATAAATCAACTGAACAGACCACACCCGTGGTGAAAGAAAGTTTAGAACTGAACAGAGCTGAGAAGTTTGTATCTGCTGATAATAGTAACATTATCCTGTATGTTCAGACTACTAAATCTACTTCACTTGAAACTGAGAAAAAGGAGAAGAGTACTCCTAAGGCTAAAAAGGGTAAAAAGCCTGAAAATAAAAAACAGACTGGTAAAACCAAACAGCAGAGTAGTCCTAAGAAGCCTGCTGATAAGAGTAAAACCAATCAGACTAGTAAACCTAAGTCGTCTGTTAAAGAGCAAGTTAAGAGCAGACCAAAGAAGCAAAGAAATTATAACCATAATGCTTGGTATGGAAATGAGTCTCACTATGTGCAACCTGCTTATTCACCATATTATGCTGCACCTCATTATCCACCTTATTATGCTGCATATCCTGCTCATCAACCAATGCATGCTTACCCTGCTTATCATGCATCTTATCCTGCTTATGAGCCTTATCATCATAATGATTATCAACATAACATGCCTACTGATTATGATGAAAATGAAGTTGCTCATGCTCCTGCTAAAACTCTAAAGCCTAAGAAGCCTAAGACTTCAACATCTTGGGTTGTCAAAGGTGATATTAATCCACCAGGACCCTCTCAATAAAGGGTACCTAAAACATTTTTATTTTATTTTGTAGGTTAGGATTAGGAGTAGGAGTAAAGTAGTGAAGAAATGGTACTTGGACAGTGGATGTTCAAGGCACATGTGTGGAGACATACATGAACTGGCAGATGCTGTTGCTATAAATGGTCCAAGAGTTACTTTTGGAGACAACAAAGAAGGCAAGGTTGTAGCTGTTGGAAAGCTTATCAAAGGAAACATAGAGATATCTGACGTCTCTTATGTTAGTGGCCTGAAGTACAATCTGCTGAGCATAAGTCAATTTTGTGACAAGGGATTTTCCGTAGTGTTTTCATCAGATAAGTGCTATGTTGAACAAGTTGGAACAAAGAAGGTTATTTTATCTGGAAAAAGACAGGGAAACATCTATGTAGTCGACTGGAATTCTGTGGACAAGAATTCTAATGTTTGTTTGGTGGCTTCTACACCAAGTGAAATCAGTTGGCTTTGGCACAAAAGAATGAATCATTTGAATTTCAAGACCATAAACAGATTGATAAAGAATGATCTGGTAGAAGGAATTCCAAAGACAGTCATGAGCAAAGACAAGCTTTGTGACGCATGTCAGAAGGGTAAACAAGTAAAGTCATCTTTCAAAAGCAAGAAGCACCAATCTTCAACCAGAATTTTGGAGCTATTACATATGGATTTGTTTGGCCCTATTGATCCAATCAGCAATGGTGGAAAGAAATACTGCCTGGCTGTTGTGGATGATTTTTCAAGATTTACTTGGGTGATTTTCATGAAGAAGAAAAGTGAAACCAAGGAACATCTTACTAATCTGATGGAACTGATCCAGAATGAGAAGAGTCAAAGAATATTGAAGATCAGATCAGATAGAGGGACTGAATTTACAAACTCTACTGTTGAAGAGTATTGTAACTCCAGAGGAATCAATCATGAGTACTCTGCTGCCAGAACCCCTCAACAAAATGGAGTTGCTGAAAGGAGAAACAGAACTCTAAAAGAAGCTACCAGGACAATGATAGCTGAAGCAAAGCTGCCCCAAAGATTCTGGGCAGAAGCTACAAATACAGCATGTTATACACAGAACAGGTGTATGATCAACAAAAGTCAAAACAAGACACCCTATGAGATATGGAACAACAGAAAGCCTAATTTACATTATCTTAGGATTTTTGGTTGTAAATGTTATGTTTTGAACAATGGGAAAAATCACCTTACTGCATTTGCAGAAAAGGCTGATGAAGCTGTTTTTGTAGGTTACTCTACTGTTAGTAAAGCTTATAGAGTGTTTAACAAAAGAACTTTACTTGTAGAAGAATCTATTCATGTAGTATTTGATGAACCAAGTCAATCATCTGAAAAGAATCAAAGTGCAAATCCAGAGATATCTGCTGACTTTCAGAAATTGAATGTGGAAAGAAAGGAAGAATATGTACCCATCATACTACCAGATTTAACTCAAGCTATTAACTCAAGTGCTGTTCAAAATCAGTCTGCTGATTGTCTAACAGAGGAGTTGCGAACAGCTAACAGACCAGAGACTGTTCAACAGACTACAACTGTTCAACAGACTACTACTGAAACTCCAACAGTAGTGTTGCAAGATCAATCAAGAGGACAACATCCAGATTTGCAACCTAATCTCAGATGGCTCAGAGATCACCCACCTGAACTAGTGATTGGTGATCCCCTTGATAGAGTTAGAACAAGAAGGTCAACTGCAACTGAAACAATGTTTGTAAGTTTTCTTTCACAAATTGAGCCTAAGTTGATTGATGAAGCTCTTGGTGATTCTCACTGGATTGAAGCAATGCAAGAAGAGTTGAATCAATTTGAAAGGAATGAAGTCTGGTACTTAGTTCCCAGACCTACTCATCAAAGAGTAATTGGCACTAAGTGGGTATTCAGGAATAAAATGAATGAAGACGGTATGGTTACCAGAAATAAAGCAAGACTAGTTGCCAAAGGTTATTGCCAAGAAGAAGGCTTGAAGCAATCAGATTATTCTTAGCCTATGCTGCTCACAAGAACTTCACTGTCTATCAGATGGATGTGAAGTCTGCTTTTCTCAATGGAGAATTGCAAGAGGAAGTTTATGTTGAACAACCTCCTGGTTTTGAAGTTTATCAACAAGGAGACAAGGTATATCGTCTGAAGAAAGCTCTCTATGGACTGAAACAGGCTCCAAGAGCATGGTATGATACTTTATCTGATTTTCTTTTAATTAAAGGATTTCGCAAAGGTAAAGTAGATAAAACCTTGTTTACTATTGAATGGGATAATCATATATTGTTGGTACAAATATATGTGGACGATATTATTTTTGGTTCAACTAACAAACAGATGTGTGAAAGATTCTCTAAGCTGATGCAGAACAAGTTTGAAATGAGCATGATGGGAGAATTAAATTACTTTCTTGGTTTACAAGTTAAACAACTACCTGATGGTATTTTTATTAATCAAGCAAAGTACACAAAAGATCTGTTCAAGAAATTTGGTATGGAAACTAGCTCACCAGTTAATGTTCCTATGTCTACTGGACTTCGTCTGGACAAGGATGAAGGTGGCAAATCAGTTGACATCACCAAATACAGAGGCATAATTGGGTCACTGTTATACTTAACAGCTAGCAGACCAGATATTATGTATTCTGTTGGGGTTTGTGCGAGATTTCAATCAGATCCTAAGGAATCTCACTTCTTAGCTGCTAAAAGGATATTAAAATATCTCAAAGGCACACAAGAATTGGGATTGTGGTACCCAAGGGAATCAGGATTTGAACTTATTGGATATTCAGATTCTGACCTTGCTGGCTGCAGATTGATAGGAAGAGTACTACAGGTACTTGTCAATTTTTAGGCAGTCGTCTGATCTCATGGATGAGTAAGAAACAGACTTCAGTATCCATATCTACTGCTGAAGTTGAATACATTGCTGCTGGAGCATGTTGTGCACAAATACTTTGGTTGAAGCATCAACTAGAAGACTATAATCTTAAGATCAGTGGAATCCCTATCAACTGTGACAATACAAGTGCAATCTCACTTACTCAGAATACTACTAGTCATTCCAGGACTAAGCATATTGAGATCAAACATCACTTCATCAGAGACCACGTTGAAAAGGAAAATGTTATCATTGAGTATGTTCATACAGACAATCAGATTGCTGACATTTTCACCAAACCTTTGAATGAAGCAAGATTTTCCACTCTAAGAGCGGAATTGGGCTTGTTAAAATTGGATTCATAAGCTGAGGGGGAACCTATCAGAAGACTGGGTTCAACAGCTGACTAATCTGATATCAACAAGTACTGTACTTCAAGAAGACTGACTCTCAACAGACTAGTTGACTGATGAATTCTTGAATTCAGGGGGAACGTGTAAGACTAGCGGTACCCTTGTTTTAAAGTTGAAATCTTCAATGACAGTTAGTTGAAGTTGTTTAATCAGAAGATTTGTTCTTAATTCTTGAAGATTTGAAGATTATTTATCTTGCTGGATTGACAAACAGCAAAGGAAGATCACTAGATATTGGCTTTCACTAGTGATATATTGTATCAGACAAGTCATCTATCAGATAAGTATTATTTTACTCATCTATTGTTATTTATGTCAGCTTATATTTAAGTGCTGTTCTAAAAACGTTTTATCAGAAACACGCTTTTATAAGTAACAGACATGTGGCGTTTCAAATTCCCGCCTGTCTGACATATTAAATGCTATTTTGAAATCCGCGTATCATGAGCACATGATCTGCTTTTCAAGTAACTGATCTAACGGTTGACACCTTTCACGAAAACCAACAAGAACTAACATCTATAAATCCAGATCTGATCAGCTTACTACGTTTTTACGCACCCTAAAAATTTCAAATGCATACAGAGCAATTCTGCAAATTATCTACTGCAAATTTCTCTCCGTTTCCTTAATCTCTTTTTCAGAATGTCTGCCAAAGAAGCTGCTGCTGAAGGTATGTTCCTGAACTACCTGACTTACCACACGACTGGCACACCCTTGATGAAAGAAATTTTGGAAAAATTCAAGGCAGCCTCACTGGTTAACTTCATGGAAGCCCATGAAGATATGATTTTCAAAAACCAAGTAATGGAGTTTTACGGTTCAAAAGATGAGGTTAATTTTGAAAAACTGGAGATTACTGCCAAGATTGGGGATAAAGTTATCTGCGTAACCCCCAAGTTGCTGAATGAGATGTACGGACTCACTCTTGAAGGGTCTACTGACATTGCAAACTTAGCTGAACCACTCAAGTCAGATTTCTGGAATTTGGCTTCGAAGAAGAATCAAGTGATGTCTGGAGGCATCAAGAAAAATCAGCTGAAGGATGAGTTTCAGCGAATGGCTGATTTGGTTGCCAAAGTCCTTGAGAATTGCACATTCTCGTTGGACAGTGTACCAATGAAGAGGTTTCACACAATGATAGCCATTTTCTATGGTTTGAAAGTGAACTGGGCAAACTTCATTTGGTATGTGCTTGCTGATCACAAAGTGGGTGGTCTGACTCTGCACAAGATATTCCTCAGTCATCTGCTAGTGAATTTGGGATGTATTGTGACTGATGGCAAGGATGTCCATAAGGCGAAGGAGCTGAAAATTTATGAACCAGTGAAAACTGGTAGATCAAAAGAGTCTGCTGCTGTGCCTGAGAAAAAGCAAACAAAAAGGAAGGCTTCTGAGCGTGAAAAGCCTGCTGTCAAAGGCAAAAAGAGTAAGACATCTGTTCAAACAGCTGAGCCAGCTGTTAAAGCCAGAACAGACGTGTCTAGGAGAAGGGATGCTGTTGACCTGATTGTTGATGAAACGGTCAAAGAAATTGATGAGATGTCATCTCCTGAAAGAACAGTTTCAGCTGAACTACCAGCTGAAAATGTGGCTAAAAGGACAAGGAGTGCCCTGAAAGATACTGCCACATCTACTGCTCCTGTTCTCCATACAAAGAAAACCATCAGAAAGAGGATGACCTTTATTGATGAAGAAAAGGAACTTTCTGAGGTGGTTAGAAAAAGCCCTCCATCTGCTGAGAGGCCTGTTGAAGTAGTGAAGAAGTCTGCTGCAGTAAGGTCAACTGATGAACAAGTTAAACAGACTTCTACACCAACAGCTGAGGTTGCTGAACCTCAAAAGGATCCTGAAGTGCATATCCTTGAACCTGTTGCTGCTGCACCAGTAGCAATTGCACCACCAGAATCAACAGCTGTGGCACGAGTTGTTGAATCCAGAAATGCCAGAAGAAAAAGAACTGGCAAGGCAAAAGTGTCAGCTTATCACAAGAAGAAGCGCGAGGAAGCTGAACAGAGAAAGCGTGATGAAGCTGAAATGAAGAGAACTCTTGAAGCTAGTAAGAAAGAAGCTGATGTCAAGAAAATGACAGAAGCTGAATTGGCTGCCAAGGAAGAAGCAGACTTGGCAAAGGCCTTAGAAGAGAGCAAGAAGGATGTTTATGGACCAAGGAGGTCAGAAGGCATCAAGATTGGAGAAAAGCCTAAGGAAGGAGACTTTGTGCTACCAAGGGCTGCACCAATCAAAAAGAAAAAGAAGGAAGTAAGAAGAGCAATAGAGATTGTTCAAAGTGATTCTGCTGCCTTCAAGAGATTTGAAGCTGAGCTGGAAAGGCTAAACCAGCTATTTCAATCAAGGACTACTTTTCTCCCTGAGAAGATAAGGTACAATCGCTGGAGAGAGTATAGATTGAGTAAATCTGAGGAGGAGATTCAAGCCTGGAAGGAGTTTGCTACAGAAGGAAGATGGGTTTTGAACTGGTTGCAAACAACTTCTGTTGCCAAGGCATTGGACTCAGATTTTGTGAGAGACAGACTACATGACTATGCTAAAGTCATTGTCAGTCAGGAGGCAACTGCTATCAAGGATTCAATTCCAAAGAAACCAAGTCCTGCTGATGACAGGATTGATAGAGCAGTCAGGATTGAACCAGGAACTTCAAGTTCAACGCCCACTCTGCCAAGCTTACAGCAAATTGCTTATGGCTCTGATATCAGTACTCATCAAGAACAGCTAAGTACCCAACAGACTACTTCACCATTCGTGCCAGCTGACTTGATTCGTCAGAAGACAGTTGTGTCTGCTGATGGTACTGAAATCATTCACGTTGCTGATGAGCCAGCCAGTGAAGAACAAAAGAAAGACCAGCAAGCTAAAGAGATCAACCTGGATACATCTGTTAAGCTGCCTGCTGTGGTCAAGGACTTAGTTCCTTTAGCTTTGGAATGGAAAGCTGAAAACATTCATGTTCTTCATGAAGCACCTGTTCAACAGGATGAAGAACCTGCTGAATTTCAACAAGAAGAGGAACCTGCTGAATCATCACACCCTGCTCCCACTGCTGACTTGCATTCCTCTCTTATGGAATCCATCCAGCTGCTGATTGAAACTACTATGAAGGAGATGGAGACCAGGAATCAGCTGATGATTAAGCAAATGCAGGAAGAGACTGCAAAAATGGTAAAGGATGCCATTGAAGACTTCCCTCTACCACCAGATAACTCCTTAATGGTGACTCGGAGCATATTGAATATGAATAGAAGTATTGAAGAAGTGAAGGCTGATGTAGGTCACCTCCACACTGCTCTTCAAAGAAATGAAGATGATATTGCTGGAGTTGTTAGGGTCATTAAACAGGTTGGTGAAGCAGAGATGGAAAAAGATGTTGCATTACTGCAAGAGTTTACTGCTGCTGCTAACAAAGTTCAAAATGAGATATCAACACTTCAGTTGAATGTTGATTGTCTGAATGACCAATCTGGTGAGTTAAAATCAAATCAACTTCGCTTGGAAGCTGCTCAACTTCGCATGGAGACCACTCTCAATCATCACTGTGTTGAACAACAAGTTTTGGATAAAAACATCAAGAAGCTTTGTGCTGCTGTCAACATAACTCCTGATCAACTCAACCCTGCTGATGCTGACAAAAAGGGGGAAGAGGAATCAGCTAAGAGAACTGTTGATGATGCAACTATTCAAGTACGAGACCAACGGGCTGCTGCTGGAAAGCCAAGTGAAGAAGAAGTACTTGAAGAAGAAGCTGAAGATGAAGCTAATGATAAAGTAGAGCCCAAGGAAGTAGCTAAAACTTACAAGGAGTTAGCTGCCTCTAAGTACTCTGCTGAAGAACAGCTTAATCCAGACATGAAGGTTAAAAGGATTGAAGACATCAGAGCAAGATTTGAAGCTGATGAAAGAAGAGAAAAATTAAAAGGTCTTGCTGATGCTTTCACATCTGGTGAAGATGAAGTTGAAGAAGAGGATGAAGAAGAAGATGAAGAAGCTGAGGACTAGACTAGCTACTAGACTAGGTCATCTGTTGAATATTTGTAACCAGCTTTCTTTACATGTAATTTTTCACTTAAGTCTAAATTTGCTTGTAACTTGTACTGTAATTTTTAAAATCATCTATAAAAGTTCAAGCTTCCAATACATCATTTCTATCTCAGAAATTTTTGAGGACTCAACTTTAGTTTAGGTACAGGTACTTAGCTGATGTTTTGTCATCATCAAAAAGAGGGAAATTGTTGGATGAAGATGAAGACTTTGAAGTGAAGGGAAGTTTTGATGATTTCCAAAGTCATCGGCTAAGTGAAAGCTTAGTACAAACCTTAGAAGATATTTGACCAAGGAAGAAGTATTTCAGACTAGTCAAATATGGTCCAGAAGACTACTGATCTGTTGCTGAAGAAGGAATCAGACTGGTGGACTATCAGCCGACTCAAATCAGATTAGTTCAAGTTCGGGATCAGCCGAGTACACATCAGACGAGTGACTTCGATCAGCAGAGTGGAAGTGGATCAGAAGTTAGTGCAACGGTAATAAATGCACTTGGAGTAATAAATGCTGAAGAGGAAGGGTATTTATGACAAATGATTGAAGAGAAACCTCGTATCAACTTGGTGCATTTAATGCGGACTGACAGCAAGTACAACAGAGTGTACAGTGTTCAGTCGCAGGTAGCCGTTTCTGCAGAAGGACCAGTACTCGAGGATTTTGACACCCGTCGATCTCTCAACGGGTAGATTTTCAAATCTCAAGTATAAATAGTTCAGTTCGTGAGTTGAGGAAGAAGATACAACACAAGAGACAACGCACTTTGAGAGTAAAAATCTGAAGCAAAATTCTTCTAAGTCTCAAACTCTAGAACAGAACACTCAACAGCCGAGTCATTTGTTGACGAAGCAGAATAGAGAGAATACTTGTAAAATTTGAGTGATTTTGTTAGGATTGTGTTGTGAGAAGTAGATATCCATCTTAGTGAGTGATATTACTTCAGAGGATAAGAGTTTCTTTGTGATTTCCTATTGTGAACTTACGGCCATATCATTTGTTGTTTGGCGTAAGCAGTGTATACTGTAATCTGCGTGATATAGTATAACCCAAGATCTAAGTGACTTGGAAGAGTGGACTAAAGGATTTATATCCATATAACCACTATAAAAATCCTTTGTGTTTTTACTTGCATAAACTTCTGCATATTCAAAACAGCATACTTAAAACACTTAAAGGTTAACTGTTGGAAAAGTTTTTAAAGGAGTTTGTTAAAAACTGGGGATAAAACTATTTCAATGTTAAGGAAAACGACTTGTGAAAAACACTTGACAAATCCGCTGCAAGTTAGTTATTTTTAAAACTCTGATTTTGATAAAATCAGCTGAGTGAAATCAGAAGAGTGGTCAACTCTGCTGTTCAAAGCTTTGTGCGAGATCAGCTTAGTCTGCTTACAATTCTTGATCAGCTTAGTCTGCTGACAGAAAAGTTAGAGAACTTTTAAAAGGCAAATTTTTATAGAAGTCTATTCACCCCCCCCCCCCCCCCCCTCTAGACCTCATCTGACCACTTGGGACCAACAAATAACGAATGAGGAGTCTCGAGCCGCTTCTCCTCTTCCAGATGAACGATCAGTGGATGAACGTTCCCCTTCTGGCCGAGATGCAACAAATCAATCTATATGTCAAGATGGTTGCGCACAGGTCGTGACTACTGTTCCCAATTCTGAGATTGATCCAATACTGCAATTAAGGGGTTCTGTGGAAGACATCCCTGAGTCTTTCTTTGCCCCTCCGCGTTCTCAGGTCGTTGTTTCCTCCTCTCAAGATACTCCAGCCATTTCCCCTGTCCTTATTTCCCAAGAAGTGTTAAAAACTGGGTCTGGTCCCAGCCGTTCTGGCTTTGAAAATACGGCGGACGATCCGTCTCTTTTAGATGATCGTCCGTTCAAGGAGCAGGTCGAAGAAATAACTGAGTTAAGGATGCGTCGATCCGGTGGGGTCTCGACCGATGCATGTATTCCAACAACCCTCGATCCTGATGGGGTTTCTTGGAACTTGGGAATGGGTACGATTTTGCCCAAAGAGCTCGACAAACTGCAAAACCATTCTTCCTTACGTCTCGTTCAGTCCATTTTCAAGCGTTTAGAAATGGTAAGCATATCTTTGTTGTAGTTAATAGATACTTAGACTTTTGAAACTCCTTATCATTTCTTCTTAACAGGCTAAGCATGAAGCTCTCCAGCTCGGGATACAAAATGATGAATCTTACTTTGCCCGAGAAGAATCCCTCGAACGGGTAAACCATATTGCTGCTGCTCATCGATCGTTGATGACCGAGGTGGAGAATCTCCGAGCTGCTGCTGAAAGACTTACCAAAGAGAAAGAAGAACTAGCTCAAGCAAATAGGAACTTGGAGTCTGATAAAGAGCAGCTTACTAAGGATAAAGAAAATCTGCTTCAATTGAAAGAGCAAGAGTTCGACAGGGGTTTTTCTCTTGGGTATAAGCAAAGTAAGAAAGAAATGATGACCTATCTTGCTCATCAGACATGTCCCGATCATGCTTTTGAAGGATAGACAAGGGTCTTCTATATATTTTTTTTTTTTTTTTTTTTTAGTATAATGTAAATATACATATTGCTTGATGAATAGAGAATCATGCTCCTTTTGTTCGATATCTGTATAGGCGATGCGTCTTTTCGACCTGTTTGCCTGCTAACAACTTTTTCCAACTTTCTTGGGAGAGAGGAAACCATTTTGGTTGTTGTGCCGTAACCGTAGGACGTTTCGTATGCTTTGTGCATTAATTGAACATTTCCTCATACTATAAATAACCCATTTGAATATGGAAAATAACATAACTCCCATAAATTTTTCATTCTTGTATTTATGGCATGTCGACTACGGTGGAGATATCAATCCAATTATTTTGTGAGTAATGAAAGCTGGTTAGTTCATTAAAATGATGGTGTCCCCTGGGGCAGGTATGCTGTTCGACAGCAAGGGTCTTCCTTCATCGTTTGCAGAAAGAATTACCCTTCGAACCATTCCTCTCTCAGTGTGCTTTTAACTTGATACTGTGACCGACCCCAGATGCAGAATGTTCCCTAATTACAATGTCGCTCGTTTGGAGGTCGACAGTTCACTAGCATCAGCAAATATACGCACTTCTGCATGTTCCTGGTCTCTTTTGATTTCAATCTAAAAAGGAACAAAATCCAGAGTTTGGATAACATTTTCTTCTGTTCAAGTGGACACTTGGTATTCTTTTATTTGGACATCCTCCGACCAAGGATGATATCTCGCGAAGGTCTGGTGAAGTATGTTTGTCAATCTTCACCATGGTATGGAGTACATCGGATTGAAGGAGCAGATCATTCGGAGGAGTAGCATAGTAGGCTAATATTTGTAACGATTGTAGTTAATTTTCGCAGATAAATGTAGTTTTTTCTAACGATCAGCTTTTTTCAAGCACTGTAATGATCCTTTTTCAAAAAAGGTAGATCCTCTTAAAGATTTGAATAAAATCAATTGCTCTTGATTTGTTTATCTGGAGTCTTGTACTTTTAGATCTGTAATAATAATCGATCATACACTGGACGTTGTGAGTTAAGTCGCCCATGTAGAAATCTGGACCGTAGATTAGTTCTCAATGCAACACCATTGGATCTTATGCCCCCAGCCTATAAAAAGGGGCCGTTCCATGCTTCCTCATTCTTCAAAAATGAATTTATTCAATAAGAATTTTTGTTGTTATAAGCATCATCGACCACCAAAATGTGTTACCTTATCAAATGAGGAATTCTTGACTTGGTATGGGAGGAATTGGCAAAATTAGATCTCCATCCTATATGGTGATGGTCGGGCTAATCTCATAATTGGGGATTAGTTGACGATAGATTATGCCATAAGATAGAGGTCGAGATCAGAGGAAAGCAGGATTCTTGGTTTATCGAAATTAACTTGTTTCTAGCAGGTGATGATGCCATGCATGAGATCCTTCTGATTCCTATTTTACTCTGTAAATAAGAAGCATCAACTTTTTCGAGGTGGTCGAGTTGAGAGAACATGTGTCCTTCCCTCGATAATCGGCAGATGTCGATCTTAAGAAGGATGACTGAATTTTAGTTTCTCGTCACTGTTCTCAAAGTAGAAGAAAAGACGATCGTTCCGAGGAAGCTCTGAAACGTCTGGAAACCAGATTCTTTCCTTTGAAATTTTGTAGTTGTGATTGCTTAGTGCATTGATCGATAATTTCCGTTCAGATAGGAATTCTTGATATGTAATATTAGTTTCGCTATGATAGTCTTTGTATCGTCTCCATCGATATAATATACGACTTTTATTTTGACCGATCAAAAGCGCATTTATCCCGTATTTAATGCTTGTAGTTATGACGCTGTAACGTAAATCCCGATGATATGTCATCGCCGTTGATGCTATATGAATTCCACCGTTGGATTTCTACCCCTTTATCTATAAAAGGCAATCCTTTCTTTGTAGTCATTTATCTTTATAAGCAAAAAGAAAATGTACTCCATCTATTCTCAAAACTGTGGTCGTCCACCTAACTCGGAAAATCAACAATCTGTTTGTTATGTCGACTCGGTATGGGCGGAATCGGAAAATGGAGATTTTTCAAAAACCATGAAGTCTCCGACCCCTAATAAGGTGGATGGACTGGAACGCCGACCATAAATCGACCAACCTATATAAATAGGTAAAGGTCAGTGTTGTGGGGTTCCGATCTATTAGTTACGTGGTTGGTGAAAAGCTGGTCAGTTCATTAAAACGAGAGAGTATGATCCAGAAATGCTGACCACCATCGACCGTCGTAACATTATGATCTCTCAAAGCTCTCTCTGATTCCAAAGCTTTGAGGTTGTAACCACGGAATTTTAAAATCGACCGGTTTCAGCTGGCGGCAAGAATTGCGAGAAAATATGGAGATAGACGAAACTGAAGTCCTTTTGTTAGCTTCTTTCTTTATCAAATAGATTTTAGAAAGACTTGTGTATCTTTCCGATGTATGCTGTTATTTTAATGAGAATAGAGTTTTGCAATATATCCTCTGATATTTCTATTGTTTTGTTATTTGTACGATGATCCACTACCGACCCAATCGGTTTTGCTTTTAAGCTTTTGTTTTAATTTACTTAGCAATTGTCTTGCTTATCTTGCGCGTCTGTTAAGAGATCGATAAGTGTATACCGACCAATCGGTTTTACTCAAGGATGTATTTGTACTTAGGCTTGTACTCCCTGTGGTTTTAACCTTTGTAGATCGTTCGTTAGGGGATCGATGAGTTTATACCGACCCAATCGGTTTTACTCAAATATTCATTAAGTTTTATACCAACTGTGGTTTTAACCTTAGTAGATCGTTTATTAGGAGATCGATGAGTGTTTACCGATTCATTCGGTTTTACTCAAAAGTTTGAAGTTTTATACCAATTATTGGTTTTAACCTTTGTAGATCGTTTTAGTAGATCGGTGAGTGTTTACCGATTCATTCGGTTTTACTCAAAGCGTTTTTAGGTTGTATACCAATTATTGGTTTTAACCTCTGTAGATCTTTTTAGTAGATCGATGAGTGTTTACCGATTCATTCGGTTTTACTCAAAGTGTTTTTAGGTTGTATACTAATTATTGGTTTTAACCTTTGTAGATCATTTTTTTTTTTTTTTACAAAAGTCTTTTTGAGCGCGACTTATGGGAAAATAAGCAAAAGCTTTTATTATAATTGTAGAAAAATTTAATGCACGAAAAGGAAATAACAAAACATTCTAAAAAATGGAAAAAACTAATTCCCTGGGAATCCTATATAATTTCTAAATCTTCTTCTCTTTGGATTTAACGACCATAATATCTTCTGAGATTTACTGCATTCCATGTTCGAGGAAGCAAAGTTCCATCCATATGAGCTATCTTGTACGATCCCTTTTTTCCGACCGTAATCACCACATAGGGACCTTCCCAATTTTGCTGTAATTTCCCCACATGTTTGGATACTTCAACTTTTTTAAGTACCAAATCACCTTCTTTGAATGATCGTATCCTTACCTTTTGATTGTAGGCTTTTTCCATACTGGATTTAGCCGCTTCTAAACGCAGACTGGCTTTTTCCCTCAAGGTCTCACTCAAATCGATGTCATCCTTTCTCAGTTAATCGTTTGATTTCTCCTCGTAGAGCTCTATTCTAGGGCTGGGGACTAGTGCTTCAACTGGGATAACTGCCTCCGACCCATAGACTAAGCTAAACGGCGTTTCACCCGTTGATGCCTTTACTGTGGTTCTATTGGCCCAAATGACGCTTGGAAGCTCGTCTAACCATTTTCCTTTCGCGTCGTCTAGTCTTTTCTCGAGGAATTTAATAATCTCACGATTTGCCACTTCAGTCTGTCCATTAGCTCGAGGATGACCAACGGACGTAAAGTTCTGCTGTATCCCAAACTTTGAGCACCATTCTTGAACTTGTTTTCCAGCGAATTAGGTTCCATTGTCGGAAATTAGAATCCTCGGAATTCCGAAACGACAGACTATATTTTTCCAAAGAAAATTTATAACCTGAAACTGTGTTATTCGGGCTAGGGCTATACATTCAATCCATTTGCTAAAATACTCGACAGCGACCAAGACATAGCTCTTTTTTGATCTGGCGATAGGGAATGGTCCTACTATGTCAATACCCCATTGATCGAAAGGCCAGCAGATCGGGATCGAGTGCATAGTCTCTGCTGGTTGATGTATTATATTTGAATGCACTTGGCAATAATGACAATGTTTGACGTAATCCTGCGCATCTACGTACATCGTCGGCCAATAGTACCCAGTTCTTAAACACTTGAGTGTGAGTGCACGAGCTCCACTATGATTTCCAGCTTCTCCTTCATGGATATTATGGAGGATACTTTGGACCTGGTGTTCGAGAATGCACTTTAATAGGATTCCAGAAACAGATCGTCTATAGAGTTTTTCTTCTACCATGGCATACTTTGGTGCTCGATACGTTATTCTCCTAGCTTCATTCTTAGAGCCAGGGAGTGCCCCATCTTTCAGATAAGTGATCAGCGGGGTCATCCAACTGTCCGCTGCTAGGTCGATATCCATTATTTCGGTAACGGGAATAATATCGAGATCTATGGAAGGTGTTTTGGAGATTAGCTAGGTGATTACTCTTTTTGACTTACCATCCCTTGTGCCTGTGAATCTAGATAGTTGATCAGCCCATCGATTCTCTTCACGTGGAATATTTTGAATGTCAAACTTTTCAAACTTTCCAGTTAACTCTTTTACCTTTGCCAGATATTTTATCATATTGTATTCTTTGGCCTCATACATTCCGTTGATCTGCCTCTGAATGAGTTCAGAATCTGTCAAGACATTCAAAACTCTCATATTGGCTTGTTTAGCCATTTCCAATCCAGCGATCAGAGCTTCATATTCTGCTTCGTTATTGGTTACCACGAAGTCTAAAGTGATGGCATAATTCATATCCTCGCCGTTTGGCCCTTGGAAATTAATTCCTGCACCTCCCCCATCTCTGCTTGATGCGCCATCGACATGCATAAGCCATGGTAGGTCATTGACGATCATAATACTGTTATCGCTTGTCGATGTTGCTGCGGAGCT
Organism: Penstemon newberryi var. newberryi; assembly: GCA_030819805.1. NCBI lineage: Eukaryota > Viridiplantae > Streptophyta > Magnoliopsida > Lamiales > Plantaginaceae > Penstemon > Penstemon newberryi. Next base: position 4,789,435 of record JAUALY010000007.1, on the reverse strand, counting down.
TGTCTCCGACAGACTTGGAGTTTCAAGGAGGAAATCAACAAGTATCTGAGCTTTGATTGCAGTTCGTGGTCGATATTCGATCTCGTACTGTCCCAATTCTACAGCCCATTTGATTAACCTTCCCGAGGCTTCTGGCTTCGATAAAACTTGCCTCAAAGGTTGATTGGTAAGCACGACGATCTTGTATGTTTGAAAGTATGGCCGCAACCTACGCGCTGACGTTACCAAAGCCAGAGCGAATTTTTCAATTGTTAAATAATTCTTTTCCGCTCCTTGCAATAATTTACTCAAATAATAAACAGGCTTGTGTTCCGAGCCCTCAATTTTCACCATAACCGAGCTCACTGCAGCCTCGGAAATAGCGATGTATATGTATAGAGGCTGTCCCTCCGTAGGTTTGGCGAGCAGGGGAGGCGAGGTCAAATATTCTTTCAGCTGCTCGAATGCATGATCACAAGCCTCGGTCCATTCAAAGGTCTTAGCTTTTCTCAAAGTTTGAAAAAATGGTAGACTTTTATCTGCGGACCTGGATGTGAATCTATTAAGGGCAACAATCTTTCCGACCAGACTTTGCACCTGAGTAATATTTCTAGGAGGTTTCATTTCAGTAATAGCACGTATCTTCTTTGGATTTGCTTCGATGCCTCTCTCATGGACCAGATAACCTAAGAATTTTCCAGACCTTACCCCAAAGGTACATTTTAAGGGGTTGAGCTTCATTCCATACTTCCTCAAGATTTTGAAGCAACGATCAAGGTGTTTAATGTGGCCTTCTTCACTCATGCTTTTTACCAACATGTCATCGACATATACTTCCATTATTTCTCCGATCAACTCTTTAAACATCAAGTTGACCAATCGTTGATAGGTAGCTCCGGCATTTCTTAATCCGAACGGCATTACTATGAAACAATATACGCCCTGTTCGGTAATGAATGCAGTCTTTTCTTGATCTCTTTCATCCATGAAAATCTGATAGAAACCTTGGAATGCATCCATCATACTAAAAATTACAAAACCTGCTGTCGAGTCCACCAATAGGTCGATCCTTGGGAGAGGGTAAGGATCTCTTGGACACAATTTATTTAAATCTGTGAAATCGTTACACATTCTCCACTTGTTATCCTTCTTGTCACCCTTCGAGACAAGTACGACATTACACAACCACTCAGTAAAGTGTATTTCTCTAATCTGCTTAGATAATAACAGCCTTTCGACCTCCGCTTTTATTATTTTGTCCTTGACAGGACCATGATTTATTTTCTTTTGTCTGACCGGTTTTGCGCTCGGATCTATCTTCAAAAAGTGGGTTATTATTCTTGGGTCGATCCCCACTATGTCCTCCGAGCTCCAGGCGAAAACATCTATATTTTCCCTTAAAAAATTGATCAACATAATTTCTCCCTGTGGAGACAGTTCAGTTCCGATCCTGGTGATTTTGGTTAGATCATTCTCGATTAACTTGACCTCTTTATGCTCTGGCGCACGTAAAGTCAGATCTATGGGCTATTTTCCTTTTTTATCGATCCGATCCGTGCTAGGCAACTCAGGCTCATGAGATCTCTCCGTCGAGGATCCTACTGTTTTTCTTTTTGACGGTGTAAGAGGATCGACGTTCCTTTTCAAAGATAGTGCCGTGTTGTAACAATCCCAGGCCATGCAGTGGTTGTTGACGATTTCGCCGACCCCAGAGACTGTAGGAAATTTTATTTTCTGGTGATAGGTTGACACAACTGCTCGAAATTGGTTTAATGCCGGTCTTCCCAAAATGGCATTATAAGCGAATGGTGCTTCAACCACTAAGAATTTTATCATTTTGATCACCCGATGAGGTTTGTTCCCAAGAGTTACACTCAAATTGATAGTTCCAGCTAGAACTATTTCTGATCCTCCAAATCCTACCAGTGGCGTAGCTACTCTTTGGAGAGTTATTTTTCCCAGGTTCATCTGGTTCAGCACTTCGATGGCTATTATGTTAGCCGAGCTTCCGTTGTCGATCAGAATTCTCTTGACATTGAAATCGGCAATTTTCAGTGAGACCACCATGGGAAATTCGGGGTGGTCTTCGTTATTATCCCAATTCAGGTTTCTGGGGACTTCGCTCTCATCGAACTTAATTATCTGTTGGTTGGAGTTTTTACTCTCGAGCGCCCATACCTCTTTAGGGGTCATAATCCCCTTTTCTAGAGATCGTGCAACCTTTCGTCTAGCATTCCGACTATCCCCCCCCCCCCCCCCCCCCCCCCCCCCGCTGGTCCACCAGAGATCTCATGTATTGTACCATTGATCTGGTCATCATTAATTTCATTTCTTCGGGGCGCATGATTACTGGGAGTCTATCACGAGGACTTCTATTTTCCTCCCTCCTTCTAAGACTTCTTGTCCTTTGTCTTCTCCGATCTGCTCTATCTATGAATTCATTCAATCTACCCTGTTGAATTAATTTTTCGATTTCTTGTTTCAGGTGATAACAGTCCTCGGTCCTATGACCGTGAGCTCGATGGTACCTACAATATAAATCGTAGTTCTTTGCCCCAGGTTTGGCTTGTGTGATTCTTTTTGCTGGAGGGATTAAATTATTTCTTTCCAGTATCACCAGGATGTCTTCTCTTGGGGCATTTAGTTTTGTGAACTCCACATAACTGATTCGATCTCTTATATTCCTTTCTGGAGATCGAGGCCTGAGGTAGACATTGGGTCTTTTCTCAGGGTTATTCCCGTTATGTTCTAATCTATGGAATACGTTTCCTCTTCGCGAAAACCGATCGTAATCCATGGCTTTCTGGATTGGGGGTTTTTCAGGTTTTTTGGGTCCCGAAACGGACGCTTTCTTATTTTTATCTTTCAAAGAGTTCATCTCTTCCTGGGTCATATATTTGGAGGCTAAAGTCATGATTTCAGTGAAGGTTCTAGGCTGTTTCCGACTTAATGCGTTACCAAACTGCCTATTCTTGGTTAGATCGAACAGAATAGATATAATATAATCAATATTTGGGGAATCGATCTTCAGTAGTTCTACATTGAACCTTGCTAACCAAGCTCTTAAAGATTCTCCATCTTGTTGGACTATAGTTCCCAAATAACTCATGGGAAGCTTTTGTCTTTTCTGACTAGCAAATTGTTGTTCCAGCTTGTTGCATAATTCTCTAAAACTGAAGATTGAATTGTGCGGTTGTTTTCCGAACCAATCCAGTGCCAACCCCTCGAACGTTGTGATCATCAGCTTGGCCGTATACTCTGCTGAATGAGCATACAAGCTCATTATATTTGTAAAACTAAAGATATAGTCGGTCGGATCACTAGTTCCGTCATATCTGGGGAGCCGAGCAGGTAAAGATCCAGAAGCATGTGCTTCCCTAATTTCCAAGCAGAAAGGGGAACAGGCAGCTATACTATCCTGTATTTCTCGGGAACGAGGCCAAGGTTGTCGCAAATTCAAAAGCCTTTGTTCCACTCGTTCCTCGACCATCCTCTCTAATTCTCTTTCAGAGACTCTTCTATTTGTTTGTCGATTGACAACTGGGGGTTCGTCCATGTCGTCGATCGGTATAACAGTGTGTTCTTTGGACAGGCGAGGTTCAGGTCGAGCATTAGCTCATGCCTGATTAGTTCTTCGACCAAGGTTCCTTCCTGATACGTTTGGTGGGGAGATTTGAGATCATTGATCCGCGTCTGGACTCTCTGCTTGAGTTGATTGATGGTCGTTATTTTCCCGAGGTTCCCTGACGTTGTTAACCGCTCTTGAAGGACGAACAGCCGCCCTTACTGGTTCCGCAACTGCCGGAGTCGGTAGAATTTGAGGAAAAAACGAACTTAAAAGCTGAGCAATTTGTAGTATTTTTTCCTGGTCAGCGGAAAGCGGGGGAGCCAGGACGGATCGAATGGGTGCGTTAGGGGCCTGACTCACGCTAGGAGTTCCCTTGTTTTGATTGACGTTAGCGTTCGCTGCAACACGTTCCTCTATAGGATCTAGATTTTGCTGATTCGCCGGAGGCTGTGTATTATTAGCACTGATCCTTTGGGAATTTTCATGCAGGCTATCTATAGCACGAGAAGGTCGAGAACTAGTGCTTTTTCCTCCGTTACGTGTGCTTTTTCTTGGATGGACCATATTCCGATCGAGTAATTAACCTTGCCCCACGGTGGGCGCCAACTGATTTAACCGAATTTCGTCTTAGGTTTAGTCTCAGTAATATTGTTTATGATCACGATTTTATGTATTAAGGGTTTGGCTAAAGTACTCAGGATGTTGCAATTCAAGAATAAGCAAAGTAATATAATCGTGTATAAAATAATAATAAGAAAGGCAAACAGTATTAGTATATTTCGTAGGTTAAATTCTGGATCCTCAATACAATGTAAGATTCACTATTTATAATATTCCTTATGTCCTAACTGAACTAGGAGTCCTATTTAGCCTAGGAATCCTGCACGGCCTAGGAGTACCGCATGGCCCATTAAGTCCCTTGAAACAGACAGTAGGTCGATCAGAGTAGGTTGACCAGATATGCATTCAGCTGATCGAGCCGATCTCACAGTTGAAAATAGGTCGGATCGATCTTGAATCTGCTCGGATATTCCTAGCTGGTTAGATGTGCAAAATAGCCCTCATCATCAAGGATGATAGATAATGGATTCTTAGACATTTTCGCAAAATGATCTACAAAATAGAATGATAACGTTTAGCTGACTGATCTAAATTAATACTTATAATTAACGACTATTGGACTTGTTATCGAAAAAGTTCTCCCACTATTTTCTCGAAACAATTACCCCTTCAATTGTTCGGGAAATCTTATTTCCTAGCAGGTCTTGACGTCCCAGCAGACATTAATTGTACCCACGACTCGCGGCCATACAATTAATTCCCTAGGTAGGTATACTTTTACCAATTGTGTCCCTACACAACCTTCAAGCTATTTTGCCTCGGTTTTCGCACTCATCTAGCACTGCTACATCATGAGTGGTACTACTCGTTAAGTCTAACCCATCAATCTTGATGAGCAACTGGCCCGGTCATGAAATCCCCATAACTTGGTTGTGGTCGATGTTTATGTCCCGACCAGTTCCCACCCTTGTCAAGTTTAGTTAAAAACGAGAATCAAGGAGTTTCACGTATTGTCTCTTTCTTTGACTCGGGTGCCAGACTCTGGATCACCTTAATCGACAAGTGGACAACTCACGCTAGTTCCTATTGATGGAAGGCTTGGATCTTAAAACTTCATTTTAATGTACCCAATATGACTTAATATAATTATCAAGAGGGGTTTTCGGGTTTAAGAGTTTGAGGTAACTCTCCTCGAGATCTCACCGTTCCATTTATGCATTATCTTTTATTTACGATCTAAATTACTAGAGCGCATCACCATACATGCTAAAAATATAAATACGTAAATAAAAAATATACACACCTAGCATGCATGCTACCACATTATGTTTTCGATCGAGAGCCTCCTATGCGGGCCATCATCGAGCCATAGATGATGGTCCTATTGGTCAATCTAATTGGGTTTTAAAGAGACCTAGACTATTACACAAATTACCATGCATACATGGCCTTTATTCTTCTTGGGCTCCCACCTTGCTTGTAACGGGCCTCCATCCTAAACTATTTAAAACAGTAAAGCCCTATCTATTACAAAGGCTCAAAGTGGCCCAAAAAACTTAAGGCTCGCAGGCCCAATAAAACCAACAAAATAATAATTAACCAATCACATCTACCCATAGGGTCAAGGCTCGGCGCGATCGAAAACCACGTAAACAGTTCACGTAGAGCAAGAAACAAGCAAAACATATTTTCTTATTTCTTATCTTATTTTAAAACTCCTTTTAAAACAACTTCTTTGATTCTCACTTTAGTCCCCACTAATTATGATAAAAAATTAACTTTCCGGATATACTAAACCCTTTTAGTGCACAAAACAGTTTCTGTTTTACAACTTTTGAAAAATTACAATTCGGCCCCAGAATTTTCAAAAATTACATTTTGACCCCTCAACTTTTGGAAATTACAAATCAGCCCCAAAATTTCCAGAACATGCAAATCGGACCAGCAAGCAGAAAATTAACAAAATTTCCAGAAACTTTTGTTTAATGCAAAATAGACCCCTGAATTTATGGTAATTGAAAAAACAGCCCCAAACCTTTCTTAAATTGCAAAACAGTCCAGATTTTGAAAAATTCTAGAAATTACAATTTGCTCCAGAATTGCAGAAAAACAAAATTTTACTTTCTGTCCAGATTTTACAAAAATCGCAATTTGCAAACAAGCCCTCAAATTTTCGGTAATTACAGATTTTGCCCAAAACTGAAAAGTGCATACATCCAAACATTTAATTTATCATAACAAGCAAGAATCAAAAATCAGAACACAACAAACACATATATCCATATATTTTGATGTGTTCAGGCCTATTCATATGTGCATAATAAATTTGGCTCTGATACCACTGTTGGTTATTTATGGGGTATGATTGTCAAAACAACAGTGCGGAATATAAAAAAATTTCATACACCCACGTCCCTAGGATTTATTTACTAGCACATATGAACAGGTTGAATACAATTTAGCAACAAATTACTAAATTAAAATATGGTAAATCGAAATTTACCTCACCACAGGTAAGGTGGTGGTTTCTCCGGTCTTCTCTTTCTTCGTTCACTAGAGCACCCCAAGTGTTGTGCCTCCAGAGAATAGTCCACACCAGATGGATGGAGTGACACCTTCAAATCCTTAGGCTTAGAACTGGAAGAGAAAGTTTGTCAATGGCAGATCTAGATCCAGATCTTGATCCAAATCTTGATCCAAATCTAGGTGAAGGAGAGAGCAAGAGGGAGGGGGGCGGCCAGGGCTTGGAGGGGGCGGCTAGGTCAGCTTTTTAGCTTAGGGTCTTGAGTCTCCACTTAGACTCCTTTATATAGCCACCTTCAAGGTCCCTTTGTGTGCAAGACTTAGTATGGGCCATTAATTAAATTGGCCCATGTCTTGTATTAATTTAATTAAACTCTTTAATTAAATTAACCCAATTAATCTAATTAATTTTCTCCCACTTTAATTAACTCTTTAATTAATATATAATTAATTAGACTATCTAATTAATTATTTCTCTCTCAGAATTAACGCTTTAATTCTTTTATTTGATTTAACCCTTTAAATCAAACATTTCCTTAATTGACTGTCACTGTCCAACTGTATTGTGTGTGACCCTCTAGTTTTACCATCAATTGGCCGTAGGCCCACGACTTTCGTGATTTAATTAATGAGCAATTAATATTCAATTAATTGCTCCGATCAATAAACTCTTTTAATTGATCACTCCAGAATTAATCTCCCATTAATCAAGGAGTACCCACACCTCATGGTCGATGTCTAGCCACAAGCCCATGAGGCCCAACTTCAGGTGAATTGGCATTAGTGAACCTCACCTCTTATAAGTACCATGTACATACGGTCCCTCTAACGACTAATTTCCCGATCGAGACCTAGGGTGTGTGAATTAGTCAGCACCTCTAATTATCTTGATTCTGTACTTTCTAATTCTGGATAATAATTCCAGTGTGACTACTAAATTTGGAAACCCCTTTCCAAATCTGTCACTGACCATGGCCATGGAATTCTCGGAATGTATTATCTAAGAACGTACAGGAAATTCCCTCATTCATTACAATGAGTCGGTAGATCCCATCTTGAAGCTAACCATCCGCGTATATGACTGTACGTACCCAATGTAGGCGCACAATGGTCAGGCTACGTTACCTGCTCCTAAATCAAAGCACGCACACCCTTATACCGAATTCGCCGTAGCACCTCAAGTCTAAGGACTAAGTCGTACACTGTTATAAGTCCTGAGAAACATCCCATCACTGATATGCTTTACGCACTTCCACAATAGGTTTCTCTGTTCGGGTCGTTCGATGCGTTCGATCCCCATCGAACCACCTAGTCATATGCACTGACATCAAATGTCTTGTTCATGAAACTCCACAAATTCACTCCATGTGAATCATGCATAATTCTACAAGTCTTGACGATTCCTTCGATACCCCGTCTCGACAGGAATCTATGACTTGGAACACTTTTGAGATCACGACCTTAGAGACTGTTTCATGATTGCACTCAATACTGAAGTGAATCGTCCCATAGTCATAAGTGATCTCAGGATTTCAACCAATCGCTTCAATGTGTTCGCGAAAGATGAAGTTGGCCATTAGTTTATCTTATATTAATAAACTTTGCGTATTAATTAATAAATCAAAGATTCATTCAAGATAAAATAGTCCTATTACAAGCTATTGTGTTGGCTTGTTGGGCATTATCCTATCAAACGCAACGAACGACCCGAACAGAGAAACCCATTGTGGAAGCGCATGACGCATATCGGTGATGGGATGTTTCTCAAGGCTTATAATAGTGTACGATTTAGTCCTTAGACTTGAGGTGCTAGGGCGAATTCGGTGCATGGGTATATGTACTTAGATTTAGGTACTGGTCACGTAGCCTGATCATAATGTGCCTAAGTTGGGTGCATGTAGTTGTGTACGCGAGTGGTTAGTACCAAGATGGAATCTACCGACTCATCGTAATGGATGAGAGAATTTCCTATACGATTCTTAGATAATAGATCCGAGAAACCTGTGGCCACGGTCGGTGACGGATTTGGAAAGGGGTTTCCAAATTTAGCAGTCACACTGGATTATTATCCCGAATTAGAAAGTATAGTTATTGAGATAATTAGAGGTGCCGATCAATTCACACACCCTCGGTCTCGATCGGGAAATTAAGCCGATAGAAGGACCGTATGTACATGGCAGTTATAAGAGGTGAGGTTCACAAATATCAATTCACCTGAAGTTGGGCCTCATGGGCTTGTGGCTAAACATCGACCATGAGGTGTGGGTACTCCTGAATTAATAAAGGAGATTAATTCTGGAGTGGTCAATTAAAAGTGTTTAATTGATCGGAGCAATTAATTGCTCGTAAATTAAATCACGAAGGGTTCGTGGGCCTGCTGCCAATTGATGGTGAGCCTAGAGGGTCACACACAATACAGTTGGACAGTGATAGTCATAAAAGGAAATATTTGATTTAAAGGAGTTAAATCAATAAATGAATTAAAGTGTTAATTCAATTGGAAGAATAATTAATTAGATAGTCTAATTAATTAAATATTAATTAAAGTGTTAATTAATTGAGAGATAATAATTAATTGGATTAATTGGGCTGATTTAATTAATGGTTAATTAAATTAAGTTGCAAGACATGGGCCTTTTAATTAAAAGCCCAGAAGAAGTCTTGCAAGATAGGTGGGGGGCGATTTTGATAGGGATAAGAATAGGAGAGTTTGTTTTCTTGTGTGACAAGGAAGATCTAGAAGATATACAAGTATATCTTGTTTCCTAATAAGATAAGGAAAAGGTCCCTTGAAGAGATATCTACTAAGAGAAGGATTCTTCTCTTATAAATAGATATCTCCTCACAACTCTTCCTAAGCTTTTCACTCTTGCACACAATTAACCCTGGCCGCCCCCCTCTGCCTAGCCGCCCCCTTGCAGCACCGCCCCCTCTCTCTGTTCTTCCATATTTGGATCTAGATCTGAATCTAGATCTGTTTCTTCCTCCATTGACAGCCTTCAATATCTAGTTCGTAGCCTGTGACTTGAAGGTGTTACTACAATCCAACTGGTGTGGATACACTCTGGAGGTGAGACAATTGGATCACTAATTGTGAATCAACAACTAAGCCGGAGGTTGCCACCACCTTGCCTGTAGTGAGGTAAAATCGCATATCTCCTCCTTTTGTTTTATTGTTGTTGTTTGATTCAACCTTTTCGCATATATAAGGTGGAAAATATATCTTGGGACTGATTGGTGCCTCAGAAAAAATTTAAATTCCGCACTTTCGTTGTTTTGACAACCGGGGCATTCCCAACAGTGGCATCTGATTATGCTCTTTTTCGTTCGCGTCAAATAAGGAAAACCGAGTAAATCAATGAATATATCGAGCGTGTAAATGGTGTATATTAATTTCAAGATCCGAATACAAGTTACAAAGTAGGTCTATCCGAGCATTACAGGATGCCGTACCACTAGCTAGATAAAATACAAAGAAAAGCAAGCTAAAGCCTATTCCGAGCTCTAAGTCCGAGCAGGAGAGTTTCTTGGGAATTGTGTCGTCCCTGATGTCATAAATGCGCCCCGTATATATAGGAACAATAATGAGCTAGGTAGACCCTCCACATGGGAATACGTCTCGCCATCGGAAAGAAGATCGAAGTACTGGATCTAGTGCTATCAATCTGGCTCGATCGGAAACAAGGTTCTTCAGGTCGGAGAATACCATCTTGGTCGGGATAGAGTTCGACCTCGAGCAGAGGTATTTCCTCAGATAAAGCATGCGAAATATCCCTCATCAGTATCAGAGCCAATTCCATTACTAATATGCGAAAAGGCCTGAACATAATTAAATATATGGATATTTGTGATTATTATGTTCTGTGTGATGATTCTTGCTTGTTATGATATGATCTATGATTGGGTAAAATCGCATATTAAGATCTGGGGCAAATTTATAGTTTTTGAAACTTCAGGACTTTTTATGCAAATCGCGATTTTGTGAAATAAGGGCTGGAAATTTATTTTTCTGTTTTCTGGAATTTTTTTAAAAATCTGGACTGTTTTTGCAATTCTGGTATGTTCGTAATTTTGGGCCATTTTTGCAATTTCAAAAAATTAAAGGAATGTTTTGTAATTTTCGAAAGTTTAGGGGTCTGTTTGCAAAATTGAAAATTTTCTAGATTCAAATTTTAACAGTCCTCTGGCCAATTTGTATATTGGGGCTGTTTTGTAATTTTCAAATCTTTGGGGTTAAAAATGCAATTTCTATTTTTTTGCGGAAAAATTGCTTTGTTTACCAGAAAATTGATTTTGTCATAATTAGTAGTGACTAAAGCAAGAATCATAGGTTGTTATTTTTAAAAGGAGTTTTAAAAGTAAGAAAGAAATACGTAAAAAGTTGTTTGCTTGTTTCTTGCTCAACGTGAACTGTTTACGTGGTTTTCGATCGTGCCGAGCCTTGACCCTAGGGTAGATGTGATTGGTTTAATTTATTGTTTGGTTTTTATTGGGCCTGCGAGCCTTAAGTTTTTGGGCCACTTTGAGTCTTTGTAATAGATAGGGATTTACTGTTTTAAATAGTTTAGGATGGAGGCCCGTTACAAGCAAGGTGGGAGCCCATGAAGAATTGAAGGCCATGTATGCATGGTTATTTATGTAATAGCCTAGGTCCGTTAAGAACCCTTTAGATTGACCAATTGGGCCAACATCATGGCTCGAAGATGGCCCACATAGGAGGCTCCCGATCGAAAACATATTGTGGTAGTATGCATGCTAGGCTTGTATGTTTTAATTTATTTATCGATTTATTTATTTAGCTTGTATGTGATGCGCGCTAGAATCTAGATCGTAAATAAAAGATAAAGCATAACTTATGCGGTGAGATCTCGAGGAGAGTTTAGTATGAACTTTCAAACCCGAAAACCCCCTCTCGAATTAAATATTAAGTCATATTGGGTACATTTAAAATGAAGTTTTAAAGATCCAAGCCTTCCATCAATAGGAACTAGCGTAGGTTGTCTACTTATTGATAGAGGTGATCCAGAGTCTGGCACCCGAGTCGACGAAAGGGTCAATACGCAAAATTCCTTGACTCTTGTTTTTAACTAAACTCGACAAGGGTGAGGACTGGTCGGGATGTGAATATCGACCGATAACCAGTTACGGGGATTTCACGACCGGGCCCGTTGCGCGTCATGATTGATGGGTTAGACTTAACGATTAGTAACACTTATGATGTAGCAATGCTAGATAAGTGAGAAAACCGAGGCAAAATAGCTTGAAGGTTGTGTAGTGACACAATTGGTAAAAGTATACCTACCTCGAGAATTAATTGTATGGCCACGAGTCGTGCGTGCAATTAATGTCTGCTGGGGCGTCAAGACCTACTAGGAAATAGGATTTCCCGAGCAATCAAAGGGGTGATTGTTTCGACAAAATAGTGGGGGAACTTTTTCGAAACCAAGACCAAAATTCGTTAATTATAAGTATTAGGCATAGATCAGTCAGCTAAACGTTGTCTTCTTTCCATTTGTAGATATTTTTTGAACAACGTCTAAGAATCCATTATCTGTCATCCTCGACACTAATAAACTGAATGGATCAAACTTTGTCGACTGGCTGAGAACCTTGAGGATAGTCCTCGACTCCGAACGTCGGAGCTATGTACTCGACATACCTATGCCTGCTGTACCGACAGCACGAGCTACTGAGAAACAACGTACCGCCCATGCTAAAAGGGTTGATGATGATCTTCAGGTTCGCTGCCTCATGCTAGCATTAATGTCGAATGAGCTGCAGAAACAGCATGTAGCTATACCGCTTGCTAGAGATATACTTCTCCACCTCCAACAGATGTTTGGAGAAAGGTCTCATACCGAAAGGTTCGCAGCCACTAAGGAGTTGTTTAGTCTCAAGATGGCTGAGGGAAGTAGTGTCAAGGATCACTGTCTGTGTTTTATCAACCTGGTTGAAAAACTGGGGCGATTAGACGTGGAATTGCACGCTGATCTTAGCACTGACCTCTTTCTCCATACCCTGCCTCGCTCGTTCGACCAGTTCGTGTTGAACTTCAACATGGAAGACAGAAACCTTGCTCTTCACGAACTGACCAATCTGTTGGTTACGGCAGAATCCACTCTCAAGAAAGAGAAACACGTGATGATTGCTCACCAATCGAAGGCTGCAAAGCCCAAGAAAGGTAAAAAGAAGAAGAAGGTGTTCTCTTCTAAAGCAGTCACCAAGGTTGTCGAGAAAAAGCGCAAAAGCCCAAAAGACGAATGCTTCCACTGCAAGAAAGCAGGGCACTGGAAAAGGAACTGTCCAGACTACCTGAAAATGGTAGCCAAAGGTATTTTCTTGGTTGAAGTTAATATTTCTATTAACTGTGCATCTTGGGTGTTAGACACCGCAGCGGGTTCTCATATCTGCAATGATTTGCAGGTGATGGGAGCAGTAAGAACACTTAAGCCCGGGGATAGGATCCTGCGTTTTGGAAACGGAGCAAGAGTTGCTGCAGAGGATATAGGAGACGTGGAGTTAGTGATAGGGAATTTTACTTTACTCTTAAAAGACTGTTTGTACGTACCAACAATTATTAAGAACATTATTTCTATTCCGCTATTAGATAATGATGGTTTTAATTTTTCCATTATGAATGGATCTTTAAGCATAATTAAAAATGGTTTAACTTATGCTAGTGGTACTTTGATGGATGGTCTATATTCCCTTGAACCTACAAACTCCAACGTCTTGCACATACAATCAAGAAAAAGAAAATATGATAATCACACTCCACAACTTTGGCACGCTAGACTTGGACATATCTCCAAGAGTAGGATCCAAAAGTTGGTTTCTTCTAAGGCTCTTGAAATACAGAACTTAGATGAACTTCCGACTTGCGAATCTTGTCTCAAAGGAAAAATGACAAAATCACCCTTCACCGGGAATCCCGAGCGAACCAAACAAACATTGGATTTGATCCATACTGACGTTTGTGGACCACTGAGTGTCAGTGCAAGAGGAGGATTCTCCTACTTCGTCACATTCACTGACGACTTCAGTCGTTATGGATACGTGTACTTGATGAAGTACAAATCCTAAACTTTTGAAAAGTTCAAGGAGTTTCGAATGGAAGTAGAGAACCAACTTGGACATAGTATTAAAGCACTTCGATCTGATCGAGGAGGAGAATACTTAAGTCAAGAATTCCTCGATTATCTAAAAGAGAATGGAATTCTCGCTCAGCGAACTCCCCCTAGGACGCCCCAACTGAATGGAGTGTCTGAAAGGAGGAATCGAACTTTGTTGGACATGGTTCGTTCCATGATGAGCTTCGCTGAACTTCCCTTTTTATTTTGGGGCTTAGCCCTATTAACTGCTTCGAAGATACTGAACATAGTACCTTCAAAGTCAGTGCCAACAACACCACACCAAGAATGGTATGGTAAAGCACCCGTATATTCGTATCTACGAGTATGGGGATCTCCCGCCTATGTTAAGAACAAGAAAGGAGATAAGCTGGATAGTAGATCTAGCTTCTGCAAATTTGTGGGGTATCCAAAGGAATCCATTGGATACTTGTTCTACGATCCTAAAGAACGTAATACGTTCGTGTCTAGGAATGCCCACTTCTTAGAGGATGATTTCCTCACTAACAGAAATGGGACAATCGTAGAACTCGATGAAGTCCAAGAATCGGACCCATCCTCACAAACAGTGGGAGTTGATCCTGAATTTACTGAACATACTAGTACATCTATACTTCGAAGGTCCGATCGAATTCGTAAAGAACCAGAGAGATTTGGTTTCATTCACGAAAACGATAAACTGGATACTGATCCAAGGACTTATGAAGAAGCTATGTCTGACATAGAATCGGGTGCGTGGCTCGAAGCCATGCAATCCGAAATGGATTCCATGCATTTCAACAAGGTTTGGACCTTGGTCGATCCACCTGAGGGAACTGTCCCTGTAGGATGCAAATGGATCTTCTAGCGTAAGCTTGGAATGAATGGAGAGGTTATAAACCATAAGGCTCGCCTAGTGGCGAAAGGTTATTCTCAGAGGCCTGGAATAGACTATTAGGAAACCTTTTCTCCAGTAGCGATGTCGAAATCCATTCGGATACTTTTATCCATAGCCGCGTGGTACGACTACGAAATATGGCAAATGGACGTAAAGACCGCCTTTCTCAATGGAGACATTGACAAGTAGATCTTTATGCAACAGCCCGAAGGCTTTGCGTCCAAAGGAAGTGAGCACAAAGTGTGCAAACTTCAAAGGTCAATTTATGGCCTCAAACAGGCATCCCGAACCTGGAACATACGATTTGATGAGACAGTCAAAGCTTTTGGCTTCATCAAAAACGTATTTGAGCCTTGTGTGTACAAGAAGAATAGTGGGAGTTCGGTACAATTCATAGTTTTATACGTCGATGATATTCTATTGATAGGGGACGATATCATAATGTTAGCGCAGACGAAAACGTGGTTATCCGCGCAATTCTCCATGAAAGATTTAGGAGAGGCATGTTACGTATTGGGGATACGTATCTATAGGGATAGATTGAAGAAGATGTTGGGACTCTCCCAATCTCAGTACATCAACACTATATTGAAGAGATTCAATATGGAAGAATCCAAGAGAGGATTGCTTCCAATGAGACATGGAATCTCTCTTTCCAAGTCAATGTGCCCTACAACTGACGAAGAAAAGAAGATAATGTCTCTCATACCTTATGCCTCTGCTATAGGGAGCATAATGTATGCTATGTTGTGTACTAGACCAGACGTAGCACACGCTCTAAGTGTAACGAGCCGCTATCAGTCGAATCCAGGCGAAGAGCACTGGACTGCCATTAAAGCAATCCTTAAGTACCTGCGAAGGACTAAGGATATGTTTTTGGTCTACGGTGGTAGTGGAGAATTGAAACTTGAAGGATTCACTGATTCAAGTTTCCAGTCTGACGTGGATGATTACAAATCCAATTCTGGATACATATTCCGCCTCAATGGCGCAGCGGTGAGTTGGAAAAGTTCCAAACAGTCCACCACTGCTGACTCAACCACTGAAGCAGAATATATTGCAGCATCGGATGCGGCAAAAGAGAGTGTTTGGATGAGAAACTTCATCCAAGAGTTCGATGTAGTTCCTAGCATTGCAGAGCCTGTAGTAGTCTTCTGTACAACAACGGGGCGATAACTCAAGCGAAGGAGCCGAGATCACACCACCAATCTAAACACATAATGAGGAAATACCATGTGATCAGGGAGACAACATAGCTGACCTACTAACGAAGCCACTTTCGCAAAAAGCGTTCGAGGGACATCTTGTAAAGACGGGTTTTAGAAATGTTTGTGAATGGCTTTAGGGCAAGTGGGAGATTGATAGGATAGTGCCCAGCAAGCCAATTAACCTTAGCTTGTATTAGGTCGATTCTGTAATAAACAATCTTTGGTTCTTATGAATAATACGCATGTTTATTTATAACTGTATAGAATAAACAATGGCCAACTTCATCTCTCGCGAATACATTTAAGCGATTGGATGAAATCCTTAGATCACATTCGACTATGGGACGATTCACTTCGGTATTGAGTGCAATCATGAAACAGTCTCTAAGGTCGCGATCTTAAAACCCGTTCCAAGTCATAGATTCCGAACGAGATGGGGTATCAAAGGAATCGACAAGACTTGTATAAATATGCATGATTCAATCTGTAGAGTTTCATGAACAATACATTTGATGTTAGTGCATATGAGTAGGTGGTTCGATAGGGGATTGAACGGATCGAACGACTCGAACAAAGAAACCCATTGTGGAAGCGCATGACGCATATCGGTGATGGGATGTTTCTCAAGGCTTATAATAGTGTACAATTTAGTCCTTAGACTTGAGGTGCTAGGGTGAATTCGGTGCATGGGTATATGTACTTAGATATAGGTACTGGTCACGTAGCCTGATCATATGTGCCTAAGTTGGGTGCATGTAGTTGTGTACGCGAGTGGTTAGTACCAAGATGGAATCTACCGACTCATCGTAATGGATGAGAGAATTTCCTATACGATTCTTAGATAATAGATCCGAGAAACCTGTGGCCACGGTTGGTGACGGATTTGGAAAGGGGTTTCCAAATTTAGCAATTACACTGGATTATTATCCCGAATTAGGAAGTATAGTTATTGAGATAATTAGAGGTGCCGATCAATTCACACACCCTAGGTCTCGATCGGGAAATTAAGTCGATAGAAGGACCGTATGTACATGGCAGTTATAAGAGGTGAGGTTCACAAATATCAATTCACCTGAAGTTGGGCCTCAAGGGCTTGTGGCTAGACATCGACCATGAGGTGTGGGTACTCCTGAATTAATAAGGGAGATTAATTCTGGAGTGGTCAATTAAAAGTGTTTAATTGATCGGAGCAATTAATTGCTCGTAAATTAAATCACGAAGGGTTCGTGGGCCTGCTGCCAATTGATGGTGAACCTAGAGGGTCACACACAATACAGTTGGACAGTGACAATCATAAAAGGAAATATTTGATTTAAAGGAGTTAAATCAATAAACGATGTAAAGTGTTAATTCAATTGGAAGAATAATTAATTAGGTAGTATAATTAATGAAATATTAATTAAAGTGTGATGAGGGATATTTTGCATACGCCATTTTAGGAAATACCTTTGCTCGGGATCGACCTCAATCCCGACCAGGAAGACTATTCTTCGACCTGCTAGACGGTGTTTCCGATCAAGTCAGGTTGAAAGCTCGAGACCTTACTTTCCGATCTGAGTCTCTCCTCGGAATTTCTGTGGGGCCGACCCTCAGGCCTGAACAGCTGGCCAGACGTATTCCCCTGCTGAGGGTCTAGCTAGCTCATCACTGTTCCTATATATACGCGGCGCATTTATGACATCAGGGACGACACTATTCCCAAGATACGCTCCAGCTCGGACGTAGAGTTCGGAATAGGCCTTAGCTTGCTTGCCTCTGTATTTATCTAGCTAGTAGTACGTCATCCTGTAACGCTAGAGTAGACCTACTTTGTAACTTGTATTCGGATCTTAACATTAATATACACCACTTATACACTCGACTTATTTTATTGTTTTGCTCGACTTTCCTTAATTTGTCCCGAACGAAAAACAGCATAATCAATTGGCGCCCACCGAGGGGCCTACTCGGGTGTTAGATCGAAAAATGCCTATTACTAGAAGATATACGTACCAACGTGGAGAGCCTTCACAAGCCGTTGGAGCTCAACAGTTGGTAAACAACGAACCAAGCAACCAATCCCGAGCGGCCCACCAGTCTGAGGTGCCGCCGCTCGACCCGCCGAATGATTTACCTATTCATACGACAGTGGCCGACTTGCGTTCTATTATTGGAACTATGTGTAGAGAATTCCTGAACACGGAGAGAGCAGATCGTGAAACTCTGCCTGGTCAGCAGCCCCCGGTCGATCAACCTACTACTCGAGGTCCCGTTTCTAACAGGCGAAGGGAAGGAAGTATTCGTCGATCTGCTTCGGGTGAACCTTCTAATATTCAACCCATAGAACCTCGAGCTAGAACCGTTGTCCACTCGGGGCAAACATCTAAAACTGTTCAAGACATAGAATATTCAGTGGTCGGGGAAAGTCAACCTGAAGCTGCTGATAGGTTAAAGAGGCCAGTCTACAGAAAAGTGACCGAGGCTGACTTAGAAAAGATTGTGCGGGAGAGAGTTGTGAAGGAGTTAAAGAAGGAGATGCTGGTAAAGGAAACCCGACCCGCAGGTGTCAGGGCTCGAAGAACTGAGGCCAAAGAGGACGGGGCTGTTTTCCTTGAGGATGGGCGAGACAAGGATTTGGGTACGAATATCATGCGATGTTCGCCCTTTTGCCAAGAAATTAGAGAAGCTCGAGGTACAGAGACCGTTCCAACGAGGTTGCCGAGGTATAATGGAACTGTTGGGTTATGGGTAACGTCAGAACGTTAAAAGCAGCGGAATTTTAAAATTTTTAAATAACCCAAACAAGATCTTTATTCATCTAGTCATACGAAAAGGATTTTGCACAAAAATCACAACAAACATAGGGTGTTTAGTGATTTTACCTCACCATAGGAACGGTAGTGGTTTTTCTCCAGTCTTCTTTCAGATCTGATGGATTTGGTTCGAGAGAAGCACCCCAAGCGTTGTGCCTCTAGCGGTATCCACACCAACTGGATTGAAGCAACTCTCTTGAATCCTCAGGCTCAGAACTAGGATCCAAAAGTTATCAGACAGGAAGAAAGAAGAAAAGAAATCGCATGAACCCTGTAGAATTCTACAGGGTTCGGCCAACCTCAAAAGGAAGAAGGTGGCGGCGGCAATTTTCAGATTTGGAGAAGAGGGGGCGGCTCCTCATTGTCTTAGGGCTTAGGTTCTTCACTTGTTATCTTTTTTTGAAGAGTTATGAAGAGTTGTCTATTTATAAGAGAAGAATCCTTCTCTTAATAGATATCTCTTCCATGTATATCCTTATCTCATTAGGAAATAAGATATACATGTATATCTCTTAGATTTTCCTTGTCACACAAGAAAACAAACTCTCCCATTCTTATCCTAGCAAAAATCGCCCCTTATCTAGTTAGGAAAGTAGAATCCCATTCTATCTTTATTTCCTTAACTAACTAGGTCTCCTTTAATTAATTAAACTCTTTAATTAATTTGACCATTTAATTAATTAAACTCTTTTAATTAATTCAGCCCATTTAATTAATTAATCCAATTAATTAATTAATCCTTCTCCATTAATTAATTAGACTACTTCTAATTAATAATTTTCTCCTTTAAGAATTAACACTTTAATTCTCCAGTTTTGATTTAACTCTTTAAATCAAACTTTCCTTATATGATTTGTTGCAGTCCAATTGTATTGTGTGTGACCCTCTAGGTTCACCATCAATTGGCCGCGAGCCCACGACTTTCGTGATTTAATTTGCGAGCTTATTAATTGCTCCGATTAATTGAACCCCTTCAATTAACCACTCAAGAATTAATCTTGCTATTAATTCATGAGTACCCACACCTCATGGTCGATGTCTAGCCACAAGCCCATGAGGCCCAACTTCAGGTGAATTGATCTCAGTGAACCTCACCTCTTATAACTGCCATGTACATACGGTCCTTCTATCGACTTAATTTCCCGATTGAGACCTAGGGTGTGTGAATTGATCGGCACCTCTAATTATCTCAATAACTATACTTTCTAATTCGGGATAATAATTCCAGTGTGACTGCTAAATTTGGAAACCTCTTTCCAAATCCGTCACTGACCACGGCCGTGGATTTCTCGGAATTATTATCTAAGAATCGTATAGGAAATTCTCTCATCCATTACGATGAGTCGGTAGATTCCATCTTGGTACTAACCACTCGCGTACACAACTATATGCACCCAACTTAGGCACATTATGGTCAGGCTACGTGACCTGTACCTAAATCTAAGTACATATACCCATGCACCGAATTCGCCCTAGCACCTCAAGTCTAAGGACTAAATCGTACACTATTATAAGTCTTGAGAAACATCCCATCACCGATATGCGTCATGCGCTTCCACAATGGGTTTCTCTGTTCGGGTCGTTCGATGCGTTCGATCCCCTATCGAACCACCTACTCATATGCACTGACATCAAATGTCTTGTTCATGAAACTCTACAAATTCACTCCATGTGAATCATGCATATTCGTACAAGTCTTGGCGATTCCTTCGATACCCCGTCTCGTTCGGAATCTATGACTTGGAACGTGTTTTAAGATCACGACCTTAGAGACTGTTTCATGATTGCACTCAATACCGAAGTGAATCGTCCCATAGTCGAATGTGATCTAAGGATTTCATCCAATCGCTTAAATGATTTGCGAGAGATGAAGTTGGCCATTGTTTGATTTACATACTATAAACAAACGTGCGTATTAATTTATTTGTACTAGAGAAAGCTTACGATAGTCCTAATACAAGCTAAATATATTGGCTTGCAGGGCACTATCCTATCAATCTCCCACTTGCCCTAAAGCCAATCACAAACGCTTCTAAGACCCATCTTCCAAAGATGTTCTTCGAACTCTTTTCGTGACAAAGGCTTTACTAGTGGATCCACTAGATTGTCTTCCGAGTCGACGTGATCCATTATGCACGTCTACTCTACCAATGATTTCTCCAATCAAATGGTACTTTTCTCTTATTGTGTTTAGATTTCTGGTGAGATCTCGAGTCCTTTGCTTTAGCAACAACTCCATTGTTATCACAGAAGATAACCATGAGCTTCGCAATGCTAGGCACTACATCCAACTATTGGATGAAGTCTTTCATCCAAACACTTTTTGTTGCATTCAATGCTGCGATATATTATGCTTCAGTGGTTGAGTCGGCAACGGTGCTTTGCTTGGAACCTTTCCAATTTACCGCTACCCCATTGAGGCAAAATATGTATCCAAAATTGGACTTATATATTTATTCATCCACATCAGACTGAAAATTCGAATCATTAAATCCTTCGAGTTTTAATTCTCCATTACCACCGTAGACCAAGGAAAAATCCTTAGTCTTTCTCAAGAACTTAAGGTTAGCTTTGACGGCGGTCCAGTACTCTTCACCGGAGTTTGACTAGTAACTGCTCGTGACACTTGAGCAGGTTCTACGTCTGGTCTAGTACATATTATAGCATGCCACATGCTACCTTTTGTCGAAACATAAGGTATTTGAGACATTCTCCATTATCCTCATTCGATGTAGGGCACATCGATTTGGAAAAAGAGTTAAAGTGTCTCATTGGAAGCAATCCTCCCTTGGATTCTTCCATACTGAATATTTTCAGTATTGTTTCTATGTACTTAGATTTAGAGAGTTCCAACATCTTCTTCGATCTATCTCTATAGATACGTATCCCAATACGCAAGATGTCTCTCCCAAATCTTTCATGGAGAATTGCATGGATAACCATGCTTTCGTCTGTGCTAATATTCCGATATCATCCCAGATCAGCAGAATGTGATCGACATATAAAATATGAACTCCATAGAGCTCCCACTAATCCTTTTGTACACTCAAGGTTCATATTCATTTTTGATGAAGTCAAAAGTCTTGACTGTCTCATCAAAACAAATGTGAATTTGAATGGATTCAGACTTTGCTACTGGAGAAAAGGTTTCATCAAAGTCTGTTCCAGAACTTTGTGAATAGCCTTTCACCACTAGTCGAGTCTTAGAGGTCAATACCTCTCCATTTATTCCTAGCTTGAAGATCCATTCACTACTTACAGGGATAAAACCCTCGGGTGGATCGACCAAGGTCCATACCTTGTTGGAATGTATGGAATCCATTTCGGATTACATGAACTCTTGTCATGATGCACGTCTACATCCAATGTAGCTTCTTCGTATATGGTAAAACCATATCTTTCAAGCTTCCTACGAACTTGATCAGATCTACGAAGTACTGGTGTACCAGACGGTTTAGCAGTTTCTGGATTAACTCCCACTGTTTGTGGGGATGGGTCCAAATCTTGGACTTCATCAAGTTCCATGACATTCCCTATTTCCTTTGACGAGGAATTCATCAACTGAGGAACGGGTAATTAGGAGAAACGATTGTTTCTCATTGTCGTGGAACAGGTATCCAGTGGATTTCGTTGGATACCCCACAATTATATACAAATTGGATCTACTAGCCAATTTATCTCCTTTCTAGTTCCCAACTTAGGCAGGAGATCTCCATACTTAATAGTAAAAGTATAGAGGTGCATTACCATACCATTCTTGGTAGGGCTTTGTAGGCACGGACTTTGAAGGTACTTTGCTCAGTATCTTCGATGCAGACAGGAGGACCAACCCCTAGGATGCATAAGGAAGCTTAACAAAAACCAGTATGGATCGAACTATGTCCAACAAGGTTCGACTCCTTCTCTCAGACACTCCAAATAAATTGAGGCGTCTTAGGAGGAGTTTGTTGTATGAGAATCCCATTCTCAGTAAGATAATTGAGGAATCCTTGACTTAAGTATTTGCCATCTTGATTAAATCGAATGGCCATAATACTATGCCCTTGTTGATTCTCTACTTCGTTTCGAAATTCTTTGAACTTTTCAAAGGTTTTTCGGATTTGTATCTCACTAGATACATATATTACTAACGACCTAAGTCATTAGCAAAAAGGTACGAGGTATGAGTAATTTCCTCTTACACTAACCTTTAGTGGTCCACTTTCATTCGTATGGATCATATCCAAAGTTATTTGGTTCGCTCTTGATTCCATGTGAAGGGAGATTTGGTCATCTTTCCTATGAGACAGGATTCGCAGGTTGAAAGTTCATCTAAGTTCTATATTTCAAGAGCCTTAGAAGAAACCAACTTTTGAATCCTACTCTTGGAGATATGTCCAAGTCTAGCGTGCCAAAGTTGTGGATTATTATCTTGGTATTAATTGAACTTAGCACATTAATTCAATAGAATTGAGTTAACGGTTCAATTCAATTAATATGCTTCCTTTCAATTAACTCTTTAATTGATTCATCTCATTTTTCAATTAACCCTTTAATTGAAACGTTGCTTAATTAATTAGACCTTCTAATCAATTAAACTAATCAGTGCCTTTCTAAGATTCAGTGGGATAATTCGACCTTTTAGACTACTTGTGTTCTTTCGACTACCTTTTATGGTCGATTTTAGAAGAGAACAACTTCTTCTTCACATTACTCTTCTTTGACTTTGCAGTCCATGAAGTGTGAACGATCATGACAGGTTTACCCTATTTGCCTCTTACCAATACTTTGGTTAATTCATGAAATGTGATCAACTTATCAAATAAGATCAGAGTATTTCACGAATCTTTTGAATGAGCGGGAGGAGAATTTAAATGGAGGTCAATGCTAAGATCACATGCAGGCCTACGTTTAATCGATCCAGTTTTCAACTAGATTTATAAAACAAGGACAGTGATCCTTGACATCAGTTCCTTCACTTATTCTCGAATTTTAAAGCAACTCCTTAGTGGTCTCGAATCAAACGATTCGAAACTGCTCCTCAAAACAAACTTTTGAAGTGGAGGTTTGTTTTAGAAGCTTCAGACATACTCCTATGTCGCTTCTTTAGCTCGTTCAATCTTGATGCTTATTTGAGGAAACGATCATTAAGATTCCCATACCCTATAGGTGATTCGTTCCACTATTGAGACTTGTCCTTATATGAGGAAACGATCATTAATGTTCCCATACCCTACGGGTGATTCGTTCCTCCTTTTAGACTCATCTCGGAAGTGCATCAGGCATAGGCTAGTTATTAAGAACACGATTCCGACTTTCGGATTTGAGGACAATCCTCAATTTCTACGCCAGTCGATATTTTGATCCAGTTATTTTATAAGTCGAGGATAAATAGTATAATGGATAATTATAGATATCTCAATATCTATTTTAAAGAGAAGACAAATATAAAGAGGACTAGTTAATAATTAATACTTATAATCTACGAAGGTTGGACTTTCTATCGTAAAAGTTCTCCCACTATTTTATCGAAACAATTACCCCTTCAATTGTTCGGGAAATCCTATTTCCTAGTAGGTCTTGACGTCCCAGCGGACATTAATTGCACCCACGACTCGTGGCCATACAACTAATTCCCTAGGTAGGCATACTTATTGCCAATTGTGTCTCTACACAACCTTCAAGCTATTTTGCCTCGATTTTCGCACCCATCTAGCACTGCTACATCATGAGTGGTACTACTCGTTAAGTCTAACCCAATCAATCTCGATGAGCAACGGGCCCGGTCATGAAATCCCCGTAACTGGTTATCGGTCGATTATACATGTCCCGACCAGTCCTCACCCTTGTCAAGTTTATTTAATAAACAAGAATCAAGAGATTTCACGTATTGTCCCTTTCTTCGCCTCGGGTGCCAGACTCTGGATCACCTTAATCGATAAGTAGACAACATACGCTAGTCCCTATTGATGGAAGGCTTGGATTTATATAAATACTTCATTTTATTTTAATCCAATATGACTTAATATTTAATTCAAGAGGGGATTTGCTGGTATGAAAGTTTAAGGCAAACTCTCTCGAGATCTCACCGCTTCGATTATGAATTATCTTATTTACGTTCTAATATTCTAGCACGCATCACCATACAAGCCAAATAATAGAAGCAATAAATAAATAAAACATAAATAAATAAACCTAGCATGCATTTCTAACACAATATGTTTTCGATCGGGAGCCACCTATGCTTGGGCCATCATTGAGCCAATAATGTTGGCCCAATTGGTCTATCTAATGGGTTCTTAATGGGCCTAGGCTATTACATTAATAACCAAGCATACTTGGCCTTCATTCTCCATTGGGCTTTCTTCTTGAATGTAATGGGCCTCCATCCTAAACTATTTAATGTAAAACCCTAGTCTATTACATTGGCACAAAAAGGCCCAAATAAAGGCTCGCAGGCCCAACAAAAATCCAAAACAAAATAAACCAATCACATCTAAGGTCAAGGCTCGGCTCGATCGAAAACCACGTAAACAATTCACGTTGAGCAAAGAAACAAGCAAACACATTTACTAGTTTCCTATCTTACTTCAATTATTTTAAACGCCTTTAAAATATTTCTCTAGATTCTTACTTTAGTCTCTACTAATTATAGGTAATCTATATTTGGATAAACAAAACCATTTTATGCATAAAAACAGAATAAAATTTTCAACTTTTGAAAATTGCAATTCGGCCCTCCAACTTTTGGAAATTGCGATTTGAAACCCTGAAGTTTTGGAAATAACAATTTAACCCCAAAATTAGAACTGGGCAGAGGACCGAAAATAAAAATTTTATTTCCAGAAAAAATTTCGAATATGCAATTCAGCCCCTGCAGTTTTCGGTATTTACAAAACAGCCCCAAAACTTTCGTTAATTGCAAAACAGCCCCAAATTCAAAAATTTCCAGAAAGTTGCATTCTGTCCAGAAAACACACAGTTCGTAAAATCTCAATTTCAGTCCAGTTTTCCAAAAATCGCTAATCGCAAAAACAGCCCTTTAATTTTCGTAAAATTCAAAATTGGCCCAAAACGTTTTTATGCAATTTTACCCAAAATCAGATCTACCCATAACAAGTAAGAATCAATGACACGAATATAACATGCAATACAATAAAGCAATCAAATTATATTCAGACCTTTTCGTATGATAGTAATGAATTAGGCTCTGATACCACTGTTGGGTTATGGGTAACGTCAGAACGTTAAAAGCAGCGGAATTTTAAAATTTTTAAATAACCCAAACAAGATCTTTATTCATCTAGTCATACGAAAAGGATTTTGCACAAAAATCACAACAAACATAGGGTGTTTAGTGATTTTACCTCACCATAGGAACGGTAGTGGTTTTTCTCCAGTCTTCTTTCAGATCTGATGGATTTGGTTCGAGAGAAGCACCCCAAGCGTTGTGCCTCTAGCGGTATCCACACCAACTGGATTGAAGCAACTCTCTTGAATCCTCAGGCTCAGAACTAGGATCCAAAAGTTATCAGACAGGAAGAAAGAAGAAAAGAAATCGCATGAACCCTGTAGAATTCTACAGGGTTCGGCCAACCTCAAAAGGAAGAAGGTGGCGGCGGCAATTTTCAGATTTGGAGAAGAGGGGGCGGCTCCTCATTGTCTTAGGGCTTAGGTTCTTCACTTGTTATCTTTTTTTGAAGAGTTATGAAGAGTTGTCTATTTATAAGAGAAGAATCCTTCTCTTAATAGATATCTCTTCCATGTATATCCTTATCTCATTAGGAAATAAGATATACATGTATATCTCTTAGATTTTCCTTGTCACACAAGAAAACAAACTCTCCCATTCTTATCCTAGCAAAAATCGCCCCTTATCTAGTTAGGAAAGTAGAATCCCATTCTATCTTTATTTCCTTAACTAACTAGGTCTCCTTTAATTAATTAAACTCTTTAATTAATTTGACCATTTAATTAATTAAACTCTTTTAATTAATTCAGCCCATTTAATTAATTAATCCAATTAATTAATTAATCCTTCTCCATTAATTAATTAGACTACTTCTAATTAATAATTTTCTCCTTTAAGAATTAACACTTTAATTCTCCAGTTTTGATTTAACTCTTTAAATCAAACTTTCCTTATATGATTTGTTGCAGTCCAATTGTATTGTGTGTGACCCTCTAGGTTCACCATCAATTGGCCGCGGGCCCACGACTTTCGTGATTTAATTTGCGAGATTATTAATTGCTCCGATTAATTGAACCCCTTCAATTAACCACTCAAGAATTAATCTTGCTATTAATTCATGAGTACCCACACCTCATGGTCGATGTCTAGCCACAAGCCCATGAGGCCCAACTTCAGGTGAATTGATCTCAGTGAACCTCACCTCTTATAACTGCCATGTACATACGGTCCTTCTATAGACTTAATTTCCCGATTGAGACCTAGGGTGTGTGAATTGATCGGCACCTCTAATTATCTCATTAACTATACTTTCTAATTCGGGATAATAATTCCAGTGTGACTGCTAAATTTGGAAACCTCTTTCCAAATCCGTCACTGACCACGGCCGTGGATTTCTCGGAATTATTATCTAAGAATCGTATAGGAAATTCTCTCATCCATTACGATGAGTCGGTAGATTCCATCTTGGTACTAACCACTCGCGTACACAACTATATGCACCCAACTTAGGCACATTATGGTCAGGCTACGTGACCTGTACCTAAATCTAAGTACATATACCCATGCACCGAATTCGCCCTAGCACCTCAAGTCTAAGGACTAAATCGTACACTATTATAAGTCTTGAGAAACATCCCATCACCGATATGCGTCATGCGCTTCCACAATGGGTTTCTCTGTTCGGGTCGTTCGATGCGTTCGATCCCCTATCGAACCACCTACTCATATGCACTGACATCAAATGTCTTGTTCATGAAACTCTACAAATTCACTCCATGTGAATCATGCATATTCGTACAAGTCCTGGCGATTCCTTCGATACCCCGTCTCGTTCGGAATCTATGACTTGGAACGTGTTTTAAGATCACGACCTTAGAGACTGTTTCATGATTGCACTCAATACCGAAGTGAATCGTCCCATAGTCGAATGTGATCTAAGGATTTCATCCAATCGCTTAAATGATTTGCGAGAGATGAAGTTGGCCATTGTTTGATTTACATACTATAAACAAACGTGCGTATTAATTTATTTGTACTAGAGAAAGCTTACGATAGTCCTAATACAAGCTAAATATATTGGCTTGCAGGGCACTATCCTATCAATCTCCCACTTGCCCTAAAGCCAATCACAAACGCTTCTAAGACCCATCTTCCAAAGATGTTCTTCGAACTCTTTTCGTGACAAAGGCTTTACTAGTGGATCCACTAGATTGTCTTCCGAGTCGACGTGATCCATTATGCACGTCTACTCTACCAATGATTTCTCCAATCAAATGGTACTTTTCTCTTATTGTGTTTAGATTTCTGGTGAGATCTCGAGTCCTTTGCTTTAGCAACAACTCCATTGTTATCACAGAAGATAACCATGAGCTTCGCAATGCTAGGCACTACATCCAACTATTGGATGAAGTCTTTCATCCAAACACTTTTTGTTGCATTCAATGCTGCGATATATTATGCTTCAGTGGTTGAGTCGGCAACGGTGCTTTGCTTGGAACCTTTCCAATTTACCGCTACCCCATTGAGGCAAAATATGTATCCAAAATTGGACTTATATATTTGTTCATCCACATCAGACTGAAAATTCGAATCATTAAATCCTTCGAGTTTTAATTCTCCATTACCACCGTAGACCAAGGAAAAATCCTTAGTCTTTCTCAAGAACTTAAGGTTAGCTTTGACGGCGGTCCAGTACTCTTCACCGGAGTTTGACTAGTAACTGCTCGTGACACTTGAGCAGGTTCTACGTCTGGTCTAGTACATATTATAGCATGCCACATGCTACCTTTTGTCGAAACATAAGGTATTTGAGACATTCTCCTTTATCCTCATTCGATGTAGGGCACATCGATTTGGAAAAAGAGTTACAGTGTCTCATTGGAAGCAATCCTCTCTTGGATTCTTCCATACTGAATATTTTCAGTATTGTTTCTATGTACTTAGATTTAGAGAGTCCCAACATCTTCTTCGATCTATCTCTATAGATACGTATCCCAATACGCAAGATGTCTCTCCCAAATCTTTCATGGAGAATTGCATGGATAACCATGCTTTCGTCTGTGCTAACATTCCGATATCATCCCAGATCAGCAGAATGTGATCGACATATAAAATATGAACTCCATAGAGCTCCCACTAATCCTTTTGTACACTCAAGGTTCATATTCATTTTTGATGAAGTCAAAAGTCTTGACTGTCTCATCAAAACAAATGTGAATTTGAATGGATTCAGACTTTGCTACTGGAGAAAAGGTTTCATCAAAGTCTGTTCCAGAACTTTGTGAATAGCCTTTCACCACTAGTCGAGTCTTAGAGGTCAATACCTCTCCATTTATTCCTAGCTTGAAGATCCATTCACTACTTACAGGGATAAAACCCTCGGGTGGATCGACCAAGGTCCATACCTTGTTGGAATGTATGGAATCCATTTCGGATTACATGAACTCTTGTCATGATGCACGTCTACATCCAATGTAGCTTCTTCGTATATGGTAAAACCATATCTTTCAAGCTTCCTACGAACTTGATCAGATCTACGAAGTACTGGTGTACCAGACGGTTTAGCAGTTTCTGGATTAACTCCCACTGTTTGTGGGGATGGGTCCAAATCTTGGACTTCATCAAGTTCCATGACATTCCCTATTTCCTTTGACGAGGAATTCATCAACTGAGGAACGGGTAATTAGGAGAAACGATTGTTTCTCATTGTCGTGGAACAGGTATCCAGTGGATTTCGTTGGATACCCCACAATTATATACAAATTGGATCTACTAGCCAATTTATCTCCTTTCTAGTTCCCAACTTAGGCAGGAGATCTCCATACTTAATAGTAAAAGTATAGAGGTGCATTACCATACCATTCTTGGTAGGGCTTTGTAGGCACGGACTTTGAAGGTACTTTGCTCAGTATCTTCGATGCAGCCAGGAGGACCAACCCCTAGGATGCATAAGGAAGCTTAACAAAAACCAGTATGGATCGAACTATGTCCAACAAGGTTCGACTCCTTCTCTCAGACACTCCAAATAAATTGAGGCGTCTTAGGAGGAGTTTGTTGTATGAGAATCCCATTCTCAGTAAGATAATTGAGGAATCCTTGACTTAAGTATTTGCCATCTTGATTAAATCGAATGGCCATAATACTATGCCCTTGTTGATTCTCTACTTCGTTTCGAAATTCTTTGAACTTTTCAAAGGTTTTTCGGATTTGTATCTCACTAGATACATATATTACTAACGACCTAAGTCATTAGCAAAAAGGTACGAGGTATGAGTAATTTCCTCTTACACTAACCTTTAGTGGTCCACTTTCATTCGTATGGATCATATCCAAAGTTATTTGGTTCGCTCTTGATTCCATGTGAAGGGAGATTTGGTCATCTTTCCTATGAGACAGGATTCGCAGGTTGAAAGTTCATCTAAGTTCTATATTTCAAGAGCCTTAGAAGAAACCAACTTTTGAATCCTACTCTTGGAGATATGTCCAAGTCTAGCGTGCCAAAGTTGTGGATTATTATCTTGGTATTAATTGAACTTAGCACATTAATTCAATAGAATTGAGTTAACGGTTCAATTCAATTAATATGCTTCCTTTCAATTAACTCTTTAATTGATTCATCTCATTTTTCAATTAACCCTTTAATTGAAACGTTGCTTAATTAATTAGACCTTCTAATCAATTAAACTAATCAGTGCCTTTCTAAGATTCAGTGGGATAATTCGACCTTTTAGACTACTTGTGTTCTTTCGACTACCTTTTATGGTCGATTTTAGAAGAGAACAACTTCTTCTTCACATTACTCTTCTTTGACTTTGCAGTCCATGAAGTGTGAACGATCATGACAGGTTTACCCTATTTGCCTCTTACCAATACTTTGGTTAATTCATGAAATGTGATCAACTTATCAAATAAGATCAGAGTATTTCACGAATCTTTTGAATGAGCGGGAGGAGAATTTAAATGGAGGTCAATGCTAAGATCACATGCAGGCCTACGTTTAATCGATCCAGTTTTCAACTAGATTTATAAAACAAGGACAGTGATCCTTGACATCAGTTCCTTCACTTATTCTCGAATTTTAAAGCAACTCCTTAGTGGTCTCGAATCAAACGATTCGAAACTGCTCCTCAAAACAAACTTTTGAAGTGGAGGTTTGTTTTAGAAGCTTCAGACATACTCCTATGTCGCTTCTTTAGCTCGTTCAATCTTGATGCTTATTTGAGGAAACGATCATTAAGATTCCCATACCCTATAGGTGATTCGTTCCACTATTGAGACTTGTCCTTATATGAGGAAACGATCATTAATGTTCCCATACCCTACGGGTGATTCGTTCCTCCTTTTAGACTCATCTCGGAAGTGCATCAGGCATAGGCTAGTTATTAAGAACACGATTCCGACTTTCGGATTTGAGGACAATCCTCAATTTCTACGCCAGTCGATATTTTGATCCAGTTATTTTATAAGTCGAGGATAAATAGTATAATGGATAATTATAGATATCTCAATATCTATTTTAAAGAGAAGACAAATATAAAGAGGACTAGTTAATAATTAATACTTATAATCTACGAAGGTTGGACTTTCTATCGTAAAAGTTCTCCCACTATTTTATCGAAACAATTACCCCTTCAATTGTTCGGGAAATCCTATTTCCTAGTAGGTCTTGACGTCCCAGCGGACATTAATTGCACCCACGACTCGTGGCCATACAACTAATTCCCTAGGTAGGCATACTTATTGCCAATTGTGTCTCTACACAACCTTCAAGCTATTTTGCCTCGATTTTCGCACCCATCTAGCACTGCTACATCATGAGTGGTACTACTCGTTAAGTCTAACCCAATCAATCTCGATGAGCAACGGGCCCGGTCATGAAATCCCCGTAACTGGTTATCGGTCGATTATACATGTCCCGACCAGTCCTCACCCTTGTCAAGTTTATTTAATAAACAAGAATCAAGAGATTTCACGTATTGTCCCTTTCTTCGCCTCGGGTGCCAGACTCTGGATCACCTTAATCGATAAGTAGACAACATACGCTAGTCCCTATTGATGGAAGGCTTGGATTTATATAAATACTTCATTTTATTTTAATCCAATATGACTTAATATTTAATTCAAGAGGGGATTTGCTGGTATGAAAGTTTAAGGCAAACTCTCTCGAGATCTCACCGCTTCGATTATGAATTATCTTATTTACGTTCTAATATTCTAGCACGCATCACCATACAAGCCAAATAATAGAAGCAATAAATAAATAAAACATAAATAAATAAACCTAGCATGCATTTCTAACACAATATGTTTTCGATCGGGAGCCACCTATGCTTGGGCCATCATTGAGCCAATAATGTTGGCCCAATTGGTCTATCTAATGGGTTCTTAATGGGCCTAGGCTATTACATTAATAACCAAGCATACTTGGCCTTCATTCTCCATTGGGCTTTCTTCTTGAATGTAATGGGCCTCCATCCTAAACTATTTAATGTAAAACCCTAGTCTATTACATTGGCACAAAAAGGCCCAAATAAAGGCTCGCAGGCCCAACAAAAATCCAAAACAAAATAAACCAATCACATCTAAGGTCAAGGCTCGGCTCGATCGAAAACCACGTAAACAATTCACGTTGAGCAAAGAAACAAGCAAACACATTTACTAGTTTCCTATCTTACTTCAATTATTTTAAACGCCTTTAAAATATTTCTCTAGATTCTTACTTTAGTCTCTACTAATTATAGGTAATCTATATTTGGATAAACAAAACCATTTTATGCATAAAAACAGAATAAAATTTTCAACTTTTGAAAATTGCAATTCGGCCCTCCAACTTTTGGAAATTGCGATTTGAAACCCTGAAGTTTTGGAAATAACAATTTAACCCCAAAATTAGAACTGGGCAGAGGACCGAAAATAAAAATTTTATTTCCAGAAAAAATTTCGAATATGCAATTCAGCCCCTGCAGTTTTCGGTATTTACAAAACAGCCCCAAAACTTTCGTTAATTGCAAAACAGCCCCAAATTCAAAAATTTCCAGAAAGTTGCATTCTGTCCAGAAAACACACAGTTCGTAAAATCTCAATTTCAGTCCAGTTTTCCAAAAATCGCTAATCGCAAAAACAGCCCTTTAATTTTCGTAAAATTCAAAATTGGCCCAAAACGTTTTTATGCAATTTTACCCAAAATCAGATCTACCCATAACAAGTAAGAATCAATGACACGAATATAACATGCAATACAATAAAGCAATCAAATTATATTCAGACCTTTTCGTATGATAGTAATGAATTAGGCTCTGATACCACTGTTGGGTTATGGGTAACGTCAGAACGTTAAAAGCAGCGGAATTTTAAAATTTTTAAATAACCCAAACAAGATCTTTATTCATCTAGTCATACGAAAAGGATTTTGCACAAAAATCACAACAAACATAGGGTGTTTAGTGATTTTACCTCACCATAGGAACGGTAGTGGTTTTTCTCCAGTCTTCTTTCAGATCTGATGGATTTGGTTCGAGAGAAGCACCCCAAGCGTTGTGCCTCTAGCGGTATCCACACCAACTGGATTGAAGCAACTCTCTTGAATCCTCAGGCTCAGAACTAGGATCCAAAAGTTATCAGACAGGAAGAAAGAAGAAAAGAAATCGCATGAACCCTGTAGAATTCTACAGGGTTCGGCCAACCTCAAAAGGAAGAAGGTGGCGGCGGCAATTTTCAGATTTGGAGAAGAGGGGGCGGCTCCTCATTGTCTTAGGGCTTAGGTTCTTCACTTGTTATCTTTTTTTGAAGAGTTATGAAGAGTTGTCTATTTATAAGAGAAGAATCCTTCTCTTAATAGATATCTCTTCCATGTATATCCTTATCTCATTAGGAAATAAGATATACATGTATATCTCTTAGATTTTCCTTGTCACACAAGAAAACAAACTCTCCCATTCTTATCCTAGCAAAAATCGCCCCTTATCTAGTTAGGAAAGTAGAATCCCATTCTATCTTTATTTCCTTAACTAACTAGGTCTCCTTTAATTAATTAAACTCTTTAATTAATTTGACCATTTAATTAATTAAACTCTTTTAATTAATTCAGCCCATTTAATTAATTAATCCAATTAATTAATTAATCCTTCTCCATTAATTAATTAGACTACTTCTAATTAATAATTTTCTCCTTTAAGAATTAACACTTTAATTCTCCAGTTTTGATTTAACTCTTTAAATCAAACTTTCCTTATATGATTTGTTGCAGTCCAATTGTATTGTGTGTGACCCTCTAGGTTCACCATCAATTGGCCGCGGGCCCACGACTTTCGTGATTTAATTTGCGAGCTTATTAATTGCTCCGATTAATTGAACCCCTTCAATTAACCACTCAAGAATTAATCTTGCTATTAATTCATGAGTACCCACACCTCATGGTCGATGTCTAGCCACAAGCCCATGAGGCCCAACTTCAGGTGAATTGATCTCAGTGAACCTCACCTCTTATAACTGCCATGTACATACGGTCCTTCTATCGACTTAATTTCCCGATTGAGACCTAGGGTGTGTGAATTGATCGGCACCTCTAATTATCTCAATAACTATACTTTCTAATTCGGGATAATAATTCCAGTGTGACTGCTAAATTTGGAAACCTCTTTCCAAATCCGTCACTGACCACGGCCGTGGATTTCTCGGAATTATTATCTAAGAATCGTATAGGAAATTCTCTCATCCATTACGATGAGTCGGTAGATTCCATCTTGGTACTAACCACTCGCGTACACAACTATATGCACCCAACTTAGGCACATTATGGTCAGGCTACGTGACCTGTACCTAAATCTAAGTACATATACCCATGCACCGAATTCGCCCTAGCACCTCAAGTCTAAGGACTAAATCGTACACTATTATAAGTCTTGAGAAACATCCCATCACCGATATGCGTCATGCGCTTCCACAATGGGTTTCTCTGTTCGGGTCGTTCGATGCGTTCGATCCCCTATCGAACCACCTACTCATATGCACTGACATCAAATGTCTTGTTCATGAAACTCTACAAATTCACTCCATGTGAATCATGCATATTCGTACAAGTCCTGGCGATTCCTTCGATACCCCGTCTCGTTCGGAATCTATGACTTGGAACGTGTTTTAAGATCACGACCTTAGAGACTGTTTCATGATTGCACTCAATACCGAAGTGAATCGTCCCATAGTCGAATGTGATCTAAGGATTTCATCCAATCGCTTAAATGATTTGCGAGAGATGAAGTTGGCCATTGTTTGATTTACATACTATAAACAAACGTGCGTATTAATTTATTTGTACTAGAGAAAGCTTACGATAGTCCTAATACAAGCTAAATATATTGGCTTGCAGGGCACTATCCTATCAGGAACCTCCGACCCGGGGGAGCATATTAATAGCTTCATAAATGTGTTGAATTTATATGGGCATTCAGAAGATTTCTGTTGCAAAATCATGGTGACCACGTTCGAAGGGATCGCCTTCGATTGGTTCGGAAAACTACCTCCGAACTCTATCTTCTCTTTCGACGAGTTATGCGATAAGCTGAAACACCAATTTTCCAGCCAAAGGAAACAAAGGTTACCGGCCAATCATTTGGGAACGGTGAAGCAGCTGGAAGAAGAAACATTAAGGCCATGGCTGGCTAGGTTTAGTATTGAACTTCTGAAAGTCGATACTCCTCAGATCGAATTTTTGTCATCTTTGATGTTCGAGCTAACCCGTAATAGCCAATTCGGGAACGCCCTTTGTCGAAAGCAACCCAAGTCTTTCGAGCGAATCATGGAAATAGCTGAGAAATACATGATTCAGGAGGAAATGAAAAAGTTGAAGAACGCTCAGAATCCTAGGCCCCCTGTCGGAAAGAAACATGACAGGGCCCCTATCCCGAAACCAAGCGACTACGGAGGGTCAAACGCACAGCAAAGAGGCTCGGTTTGGCAGAGACTTAAGGTCTATAAACCTCAGGCTCCGACCCACAGATCTAATGTCTACGGTCGACCTGCTTCTCCAGAGAGAGCTCCGAGGAAAGAACCTGAAAAAAGCAGTTTCACCAGGTTGAACGCCTCTAGGGATGAAATCTTAACTGTGATAGAGGAAAGGAATTTGATCCCAGAAGCTCGGCGTATCACTCAAGCCAGGCCAGGGACTATGAATCATGATAAGTATTGCAGGTACCACAGGGCTCGGGGGCACAACACCGAGGATTGTTTTTAGTTGAAACAGGAAATTGAGAAATTGATCGCCCAGGGAAAACTGAAGGAGTACGTTAGGAAGGGGAATCCTAACAACCGTTTCCAATCTAGGAGTCCACGGAAATTTTCCGAACAGCACCGTGAAGATCAACACCTTGCCGAAGAACAAACGAACCGGGTGATAAATGTAATAGCTGGCGGACCTGCTGGAGGAGACAGTAGGAATGCAAGGAAAAGGACAGCTAGGTCGATAAAGACAGGGGTATCGACCAGGAATGAGGTTATGTCCTTAGAGTCCGCACCTTCGATAAATCAGGTCATTAGTTTTACTGAGGCAGACAGACCAAGTAAAGTAACTTGGGATACTAATGAAGATGACCCCAATTTCTCGATGGTGTTAACCTTGAAAATTGCTAACTTTGAGGTTAAAAGAGTGTTGATCGATAATGGTAGCTCAGCAAACATAATCTCCTTGGAAGCCCTTGATAGAATGAATTTACAGCACCCACGTTTGGATCGGGTATCTACCCCGCTTATTGGTTTCGGTGGCTCGAAAATCGTTCCTCTCGAAACCATCCTCCTGAGTACCACTATGGGCAAGAAACCTAAAGATGTCACGAAAATGGTCAAGTTCTTGGTTGTAAGTACCCCTTTTGCTTATAACGCTATTTTGGGAAGACCGGCTTTAAATATTTTCAAAGCAGTCGTGTCGACTTACCATCAGAAGGTCAAGTTTCCCACTTTGGCGGGGGTCGGAGAAATGAGGAATGATCAATGCATGGCATGGGAGTGTTACAACACGTCCCTAAACACGAAGAAGCAGTTCGAGCCAATTTTGCCCTCGAAGAGGAAGTCAGAAGATGAAAAGGTTTTCTCGGTATCCGACTTACCTCTACCTGATTGTAAAAAATTGCAAAGTAAGAAAGGTAAAGAGGTTGATATGAGCTTCCAACCCCCGAATCATAAACAGGTGACCTTAGTTCTTGGCTCCCCCGAGAAGTTCACCAGGATCGGGACCGAAATAAGTCAAGGGATGGAAACTATGCTGATCGAGTTCTTAAGAAACAATGCCGATGTCTTTGCATGGAGTTCTGATGACATCGTGGGGATCAACCCAAGGGTAATTACTCATTCACTAAACATCGATCCAAAAGCAAAGCCAGTTAGGCAAAAGAAGAGGAATCATGGTCGGGAAAAGGATAAAATCATTAAGGCTGAGGTCGATAGATTGTTAGCAGCTGGGCAGATCGAGGAAATAACATTTACGGAGTGGCTCTGCAATGTTGTACTGGTGTCGAAGGGAGAAAAGGTGGACAACAAGTGGAGAATGTGTAATGACTTTACGGACTTGAATAAGCTATGTCCGAGAGATTCCTATCCCTTACCACGGATTGATATGCTAGTCGATTCGACCGCCGGTTTCATCTTCTTCAGCATGATGGACGCCTTCCAAGGATTTTATCAGATTTTCATGAATGAAAGGGATCAAGACAAAACCGCCTTCATTACCGAACGCGGAGTGTACTGCTTCATAGTGACGCCTTTTGGACTAAGGAATGCTGGAGCAACTTATCAAAGGCTCGTGAACATGATGTTCAAGGATTTAATTGGAGAGATTACGGAAGTTTATGTCGATGATATGCTCGTAAAGAGCATGACCGAGGAAGATCATATAAAGCACCTCGACAGATGTTTTGCGATTTTGAGGAAGTACAGAATGAAACTAAATCCAGCAAAATGTACTTTCGGGGTAAACTCGGGAAAATTTCTCGGCTATTTGGTCCACGAGCGGGGCATCGAGGCGAACCCAGAGAAAATCAGAGCTATTGCCGAACTTAAACCGCCAACAAAGCTATCCGAAGTGCAAAGTTGATCGGAAAAATAATATCGTTGAACAGATTTATATCCCGCTCTGCGGACAAAAGTTTGCCTTTCTTCAAATTGCTGAGGAAATCGAAAGGCTTTGAGTGGAATGAGGAGTGCGATAAGGCTTTTGAAGAGCTTAAAAAATACTTAGTCTCCCCACCGATGTTAGCAAAGCCAGTCGAGGGGGAGCCTTTGTATTTATACATAGGCAGGTGAAAGGGGTCTATGAAGCAAAAGAGTTCAACATTGTTAAGTACCTGAAAAGGGTGAAGGATCTGGTGGCCAAGCTGGATAAGTTCGATATCCAGGCTATCCCTCGAGAAGAAAACTCTTGGGCGGATTTGCTTTCCAAATTTACGGGGTCGATGGATGGACGTAAGGAGAGAGTAATAACTTGGTTGATGTCAAACATTCCAGCTATAGATTTGAACGTAGCTCCGAGCTCAGAAATCAGGGAGATAGATACTGAAGGGCCTTCCTGGATGGAACCTTTAAAAACTTATCTAAGAAATGGTACCTTGCCAGAGGAAGCAAACGAAGCCCGACGAATTAAATATCGAGCTCCAATGTACGTCTTGATCGAGGACCAACTTTATAAGAGGTCAAGCTCGGGAATTTTGTTGAAGTGCATTCCGGAGAGTCAATTCGATCTTATTCTAAAGGAAGTTCACGAAGGTGAAGCTGGAGGTCATTGCGGTGCAAGAGCATTGGCTTTGAAATGCTCAAGGACTGGATATTATTGGCCTACTTTGATTTCGGATGCCATCGATTACGTCAAGAAATGCCATCATTGCCAAATTTATTCAAATTTGATTCATCAGCCCGCTGAACAACTGCAGTCTATTCCGATCTGCTGGCCATTCGATAAATGGGAGATCGATATCTTGGGTCCTTTCCCAACAGCTAGATCGAGAGAAAATTATGTCCTGGTCGCTGTTGAATACTTCAGTATATGGGTCGAATGCATTGCAGTAACCAAGATTACTCAGTTTCAGGTTATAAATTTTCTCTGGAAGTATATTGTT
Source organism: Penstemon newberryi var. newberryi (assembly GCA_030819805.1). Taxonomy (NCBI): domain Eukaryota; kingdom Viridiplantae; phylum Streptophyta; class Magnoliopsida; order Lamiales; family Plantaginaceae; genus Penstemon; species Penstemon newberryi. The sequence continues at coordinate 4,750,529 of JAUALY010000007.1, read as the reverse complement.
TGCAGGTTCGGGATACCGAGGGTCCTAATCTCCGACAACGGAACTCAATTTGCGGGAAGGCAGATTTTGGAGTGGTGCGAAAAATTTGGAATACAGCAGAATTTCACCTCGGTCGGGCACCCCCAAACAAACGGGCAGACCGAGGTCACAAACAGGGAAATTGTCCGGTCACTTGAAAAACGCTTGGCCGAGGCAAAAGGCAAATGGTCAGACGAGCTTCCTGGAGTCATTTGGGCAAATAGAACTTCAGTAAAATCTGCCACTGGAGAGACTCCTTTCTCGTTGGTGTACGGTTCGGAAGCTGTAATTCTGGTTGAGACGTTAGTACCATCACCAAGGGTTGAATCTTATGATCCCGACCAGAACCAGTTGTTGAGAGAGATGGATGTCGATCACGCAGATGGCAAGCGTGACCGAGCACGCATAAAGATCCAGGCCACCAAATCCAGCATGGAAAGAGCTTATGATAAAAAAGTCAGAATAAGAACATTTAAAGTTGGGGATTTGGTCCTCAAAAAGGTGGAGGTATCAAAGCACGTCGGAAAGCTTCAACCGAATTTGGATGGCCCTTATGTCGTGCCGGAGGTCGGAAAGAAGGGATCCTATAAAATAGCTCACCTTAACAGTGAAACTTTGCCGAGAACCTGGAATGCAGTTAACCTGAGAAAATACTATGGAAGATAGTTGTAACCATATCATTTTTCTTGTAATTTCCTGTTTTTTTTTTGCAGCTTTGTTTTACTTCAAGTGTACGCACAATCAATGAAATTCTCTTTTTAAGCTACAACTGTATTCCGAGTACCACGATGAAGATAAGAGCAAAATGTCTCGACTGAGGGTGAAAGTTGTTGCTATGCCCCTCACCTCGATAAAGACTTGCTCAAAAAAGCAAATTTCTCGACTGAGGGTGAAAGCTGTTGCTATGCCCCTCACCTCGATAAAGACTTGCTCAAAAAAAGCAAAATGTCTCGACTGAGGGTGAAAGCTGTTGCTATGCCCCTCACCTCGATAAAGACTTGCTCAAAAAAGCAAATGTCTCGACTGAGGGTGAAAGATGTTGCTATGCCCCTCACCTCGATAAAGACTTGCTCAAAAAAGCAAATGTCTAGATTGAGGGTGAAAGCTGTTGCTATGCCCCTCAGCTCGATAAAAGACTTGCTAAACAAAACAGCAAAATGTCTCGACTGAGGGTGAAAGTTGTTGCTATGCCCCTCACCTCGATAAAGACTTGCTCAAAAAAGCAAATGTCTCGACTGAGGGTGAAAGCTGTTGCTATGCCCTCTCAGCTCGATAAAATACTTGCTAAACAAAACAACAAAATGTCTCGACTGAGGGTGAAAGTTGTTGCTATTCCCCTCAGCTCGATAAAGACTTGCTCAAAGAAGCAAAATGTCTCGACTGAGGGTGAAAGCCGTTGCTATGCCCCTCAGCTCGATAAAAACCGTGCTCGGAAAAAGACTTGCACAAAGAGAACATGATTGTCTAGCTTAGAGAACATGACTAGTAGTATTCTGAGTAAGTGAGATTGCACTTGTATTATCACAGTAGATAGGGATTCCACTGATCTTAAGATTATAATCTTCTAGTTGATGCTTCAACTAAAGTATTTGTGCACAACATGCTCCAGCAGCAATGTATTCGGCTTCAGCAGTAGATATGGATACTGAAGTCTGTTTTTTACTCATCCATGAGATCAGACGACTGCCTAAAAATTGACAAGTACCTGTAGTACTCTTCCTATCAATTTTGCAGCCAACAAGGTCAGAATCTGAATATCCTATAAGTTCAAATCCTGATGCCCTTGGGTACCACAATCCCAATTCTTGAGTGCCTTTGAGATACTTTAGTATTCTTTTAGCAGCTAAGAGATGAGATTCCTTAGGATCTGATTGAAATCTCGCACAAACCCCAACAGAATTCATAATATCAGGTCTGCTAGCTGTTAAGTATAACAGTGACCCAATTATGCCTCTGTATTTGGTAATGTCAACTGATTTGCCATCTTCATCCTTGTCCAGACGAAGTCCAGTAGACATAGGAACATTAACAGATGAACTAGTTTCCATACCAAATTTCTTGAACAGATCTTTTGTGTACTTGGCTTGATTTATAAAAATACCATCAGGCAGCTGTTTGACTTGTAATCCAAGAAAGTAATTTAATTCTCCCATCATGCTCATTTCAAACTTGTTCTACATCAGCTTAGAGAATCTTTCACACATCTGTTTGTTAGTTGAACCAAAAATAATATCGTCCACATATATTTGTACCAATAATATATGTTTATCCCATTCAATAGTGAACAAAGTTTTATCTACTTTACCTTTACGAAATCCTTTAATTAAAAGAAAATCAGATAAAGTATCATACCATGCTCTTGGAGCCTGTTTCAGTCCATAGAGAGCTTTCTTCAGACGATACACTTTGTCTCCCTGTTGATATACTTCAAAACCAGGAGGTTGTTCAACGTACACTTCTTCTTGCAATTCTCCATTGAGAAAAGCAGACTTCACATCCATCTGATAGACAGTGAAGTTCTTGTGAGCAGCATAGGCTAGGAACAATCTGATTGCTTCAAGCCTTGCAACTGGTGCGAATGTCTCATCAAAATCAATGCCTTCTTCTTGGCAGTAACCTTTGGCAACTAGTCTTGCTTTGTTTCTGGTAACCATACCATCTTCATTCATCTTATTTCTGAAAACCCACTTAGTTCCAATTACTCTTTGATGAGTAGGTCTAGGTACCAAGTACCAAACTTCATTCCTTTCAAATTGATTCAACTATTCTTGCATAGCTTCAATCCAGTGAGAATCACCAAGAGCTTCATCAATTAATTTAGGCTCAATTTGTGAAAGAAAACTTACAAACATTGTTTCATTTGCAGTTGACCTTCTTGTTCTAACTCTATCAAGTGGATCACCAATCACTAGTTCAGGTGGGTGATCTCTGAGCCATCTGAGATCAGGTTGCAAATCTGGATGTTGTCCTCTTGATTGATCTTGCAACACTACTGTTGGAGTCTCAGTAGTAGTCTTTTGAACAGTTGTAGTCTGTTGAACAGTCTCTGGTCTGTCAGCTGTTCGCAACTCCTCTGTTAGACAATCAGCAGACTGATTTTGAACAGCACTTGAGTTAACAGCTTGAGTTAAATCAGGTAGTATGATGGGTACATATTCTTCTTTTCTTTCCACATTCAATTTCTGAAAGTCAGCAGATATCTCTGGGTTTGCACTTTGATTCTTTTCAGATGATTGACTTGGTTCATCAAATACTACATGAATAGATTCTTCTACAAGTAAAGTTCTTTTGTTAAACACTCTATAAGCTTTACTAACAGTAGAGTAACCTACAAAAACAGCTTCATCAGCCTTCTCTGCAAATGCAGTAAGGTGATTTTTCCCATTGTTCAAAACATAACATTTACAACCAAAAATCCTAAGATAATGTAAATTAGGCTTTCTGTTGTTCCACAGCTCATAAGGTGTCTTGTTTTGACTTTTGTTAATCATACACCTATTCTGTGTATAACATGCTGTATTTGTAACTTCTGCCCAGAATCTTTGGGGCAGCTTTGCTTCAGCTATCATTGTCCTGGTAGCTTCTTTTAGAGTTCTGTTTCTCCTTTCAGCAACTCCATTTTGTTGAGGGGTTCTGGCAGCAGAGCACTCATGACTGATTCCTCTGGAGTTACAATACTCTTCAACAGTAGAGTTTGTAAATTCAGTCCCTCTATCTGATCTGATCTTCAAAATTCTTTGACTCTTCTCATTCTGGATCAGTTCCATCAGATTAGTAAGATGTTCCTTGGTTTCACTTTTCTTCTTCATGAAAATCACCCAAGTAAATCTTGAAAAATCATCCACAACAGCTAGGCAGTATTTCTTTCCACCATTGCTGATTGGATCAATAGGGCCAAACAAATCCATGTGTAGTAGCTCCAAAATTCTGGTTGAAGATTGGTGCTTCTTACTTTTGAAAGATGATTTCACTTGTTTACCCTTCTGACAGGCATCACAGAGCTTGTCTTTGCTCATGACTGTCTTTGGAATTCCTTCTACCAGATCATTCTTTATCAATCTGTTGATGGTCTTGAAATTCAAATGATTCATTCTTTTGTGCCAAAGCCAACTGATTTCACTTGGTGTAGAGGCCACTAAGCAAACATTAGAATTCCTGTCCACAGAATTCCAGTCGACCACATAGATGTTTCCCTGTCTTCTTCCAGATAAAATAACCTTCTTTGTTCCAATTTGTTCAACATAGCACTTATCTGATGAAAACACTACGGAAAATCCCTTGTCACAAAATTGACTTATGCTCAGCAGATTGTACTTTAGGCCACTAACATATGAGACGTCAGATATCTCTATGTTTCCTTTGATAAGCTTTCCAACAGCTACAACCTTGCCTTCTTTGCTGTCTCCAAAAGTAACTCTTGGACCATTCACAGCAACGGCATCTGCCAGTTCATGTATGTCTCCACACATGTGCCTTGAACATCCACTGTCCAAGTACCATTTCTTCACTACTTTACTCCTACTCCTAATCCTAACCTACAAAACAAAATAAAAATGTTTTAGGTACCCTTTATTGAGAGGGTCCTGGTGGATTAGTGTCACCTTTGACAACCCAAGATGTTGAAGTCTTAGGCTTCTTAGGCTTTACAGTTTTAGCAGGAGCATGAGCAATTTCATTTTCATCATAATTTGCAGGCATGTTATGTTGATAATCATTATGATGATGATAAGGCTCATAAGCAGGATAAGATGCATGATAAGCAGGGTAAGCATGCATTGGTTGGTGAGCAGGATATGCAGCAAAATGAGGTGGATAATGAGGTGCAGCATAATATGGTGGATAAGCAGGTTGCACATAATAAGACTCATTTCCATACCAAGCATTATTGTTATAATTTCTTTGCTTCTTAGGTCTGCTCTTAACTTGCTCTTTAACAGACGACTTAGGTTTACTAGTCTGATTGGTTTTACTCTTATCAGCAGACTTCTTGGGACTACTCTGCTGTTTGGTTTTACCAGTCTGTTTTTCATTTTCAGGCTTTTTACCCTTCTTAGCCTTAGGAGTTTTTATCTCCTTTTTCTCAATCTCAGGTGAAATGGGTTTAGCAGTCTGAACATACAAGACAATATTACTATTATCAGCAGATATAAATTTTTCAGCTTTGTTCAGTTCTAAACTTTCTTTTACTAAGGGAGTGCTCTGTTCAATAGGTTTCTCTATTTGCACAACAGACGACTTAGGAACAGATTACTTATTATATAAGTTTATTGTTGCTTCGAGTTCCATGATTTTTCCCTTATACATTTCACATTCAGCTCTCAGAGATTCACATTCGTGTGAAAGCTTTTTATACATGGCTGATTCTTCAGGTTTTTCAACCTTAAGTTTCAGTTTAGTATTTTGCTTTTTCAGTAGAATCATCTCGTCCTTAAGCTTAGCAAGCTCATTTACAACATCTACTTTGTTGTTCATCATTTGCTCAAATGAGCTAAATAGTTCAAGCTGACTTTCAGAGAGTATTACCTCATTGTCAGAATCATCAGATTCCTTGGCCATGAGACAGAGCAGTGCAGGTGTCTCGTCGAAAACAGAGTCATCACTTGAAGTACCAGATTCTGTGTTTGATGAGTAGATGGCTGCCATCTTTTCAGCTTCAGCCAACAGCACCTTGCTCTTTTGGTATCTCTTCTCTTTTCTCTCTCTTCTTTGTTTCTTTTCCTCCTCTGTGTATTTCTCTGCTTTGGGATATGGACAGTCCTTGATGAAGTGTCCCAATTTCCTGCAATTATAGCACATTAGTTTGGATTTATAATCATCCTTACTATCATGAGAAAATGAGGTAGGTTTAGAAGTAGAAGCATTGTTATATTTGTTCTTCATTTTTCTTTTATAGAACTTTTTGAATCCGTTTAGTAACAACGCAACATCGTCAACAGTGTACTCCTTTTTACTCAGGACTGTGGCCTCATCAGATGAGTCCACTTCTATAGTTCTCCCGGCTGATCTTCTGGATTTCTCTGCAGCAACCAGGGCAGCAGTGGGACTAGAAGTTGAGGTCTCTTCTATACCCATTCTTGGCATTTTATACTCGTACACCTTGAGTACAGAAAACAGCTCCGTCAGAGAGATCTTCCCCAGATCCCTAGATTCTTCCATAGCTGTGATCTTCATGTTGAACTTGGGTGGTAGCGCCTTCAGGACTTTGAGAGTAGTCTCTTTGTCTGTGAACGTCTTTCCCAGCTTCAACACGTTGTTTAGCACTTTGGTAAACCTTGAACTCATCTGTTCAATGGTTTCTCCAGGCTTCATTTTGAAGTTCTCAAACTTCTCCATGGCAACACTTAGATTGTGTTCCTTGATGGCTTCATTTCCTTCACTCATATCCCTGACTTTGTCCCACATCTCTTTTGATGTTTTACAGTGTTTGACATAGTCAAACCTTTCATTGTCCAGGGCTTTAGTCATTATGAAGATTCCAACTTTATCAAGGTTTTTCAACTTGATTTCTTCAGGTGTCATCTCTTCTTCATCTTTGTCCACGATCACTTCTTGATCATTGACTTTGATGGTTTTTGTGATTCTTATCGGACCTTTGGTTATGCATCTAAACATGTTATCATTATAAGCAGCAAGGAAAATTTCCATGCGTATTTTCCAGTCCTCAAAGCTCATACCGCCAATGTGGGGAACATGGCCGATACAATCCATTTTTCAAAAAGTTTTTCTTTTTCAAAAAGATGCTCTTTTTAAAACTTTTGAAAACCTTTGAAAAACACTCTAGGATCAAGCTCGTTGATCAGGCAAATGATTCAAATGAACCACCTGCTCTGATACCACTTGTTGGTCCCAAGTGGTCAGATGAGGTTTAGAGGGGGGGGGGGGGGGGGGTGAATAAACCTCTTTAAAAATTTTACCTTTTAAAATCTCTAACTTATCTGTCAGCAGACTAAGCTGATCAAGAATTGTAAGCAGACTAAGCTGATCTCGCACAAAGCTTTGAACAGCAGAGTTGACCACTCTTCTGATTTTACTTAGTTGATTTTATCAAAATCAGAGTTTCAAAAATAACTAACTTGCAGCGGATTTATCAAGTGTTTTTCACAAGTAGTTTCTTTTAACTTTGAAATAGTTTTATCCCCAGTTTTAACAAACTCCTTTTAAAACTTTTCAAACAGTTAACCTTTAAGTGTTTTCAGTATGCTGTTTTAAATATGCAGAAAATAATGCAAGTTAAAAACACAAGGATTTTTATAGTGGTTATATGGATAGAAATCCTTTAGTCCACTCTTCCAAGTCACTTAGATCTTGGGTTATACTAAATCACACAGATTACAGTATACACTTCTTACGCCAAACAACAAATGAAGTGGCCGTAAGTTCACAATAGGAAATCACAAAGAAATTCCTAACCTCTGAAGTAATATCGCTCACAAAGATTGATATCTACTCCTCACAACACAATCTAACAAAATCACTCAGATTTTACAAGTATTTTCTGTTTTCTCTCTATTTAGCTTCGTCAACAAATGACTCGGCTGATGAGTGTTCTGTTCTTTGAGTTTGAGACTTAGAAGAATTCTTGCTTTAGATTTTTACTTTCAAATGCGCTGTCTCAGTGTTGTGCCTTCTTCCTCAACTCACGAACTGAACTATTTATACTTGGAGATTTGAAAATCTGCCCGTTGAGAGATCGACAGTTGTCAATGATAGGATAGTGCCCTGCAAGCCAACTCAATAGCTTGTAATAGGACTATTTTATCTTGTATGAATCTTTGATTTATTAATTAATACGCAAAGTTTATTTATTTGATAAGATAAACTAATGGCCAACTTCATCTTTCGCGAACACATTTAAGCGATTGGTTGAAACCCTGAGATCACTCATGACTATGGGACGATTCACTTCAGTATTGAGTGCAATTATGAAACAGTCTCTAAGGTCGTGATCTCAAAAGTGTTCCAAGTCATAGATTCCTGTCGAGACGGGGTATCGAAGGAATCGTCAAGACTTGTAGGATTATGCATGATTCACATGGAGTGAATTTGTGGAGTTTCATGAACAAGACATTTGATGTCAGTGCATATGACTAGGTGGTTCGATAGGGGATCGAACGCATCGAACGACCCGAACAGAGAAACCCATTGTGGAAGTGCGTAAAGCATATCAGTGATGGGATGTTTCTCAGGACTTATAACAGTGTACGATTTAGTCCTTAGACTTGAGGTGCTAGGGCGAATTCGGTATACGGGTGTGCGTGCTTTGATTTAGGAGCCGGTCACGTAGCCTGACCATTGTGCGCCTACATTGGGTACGTACAGTCATATACGCGAATGGTTAGCATCAAGATAGGATCTACCGACTCATTGTAATGAATGAGGGAATTTCCTGTACATTCTTAGATAATACATTCCGAGAAATCCATGGCCATGGTCAGTGACGGATTTGGAAAGGGGTTTCCAAATTTAGCAGTCACACTGGAATTATTATCCAGAATTAGAAAGTACAGAATCGAGATAATTAGAGGTGCTGACTAATTCACACACCCTAGGTCTCGATCGGGAAATTAGTCGTTAGAGGGACCGTATGTACATGGTACTTATAAGAGGTGAGGTTCACTAATATCAATTCACCTGAAGTTGGGCCTCATGGGCTTGTGGCTAGACATCGACCATGAGGTGTGGGTACTCCTGAATTAATGGGAGATTAATTCTGGAGTGGTCAATTAAAGGAGTTTATTGATCGGAGCAATTAATTGAATATTAATTGCTCGTTAATTAAATCACGAAAGTCGTGGGCCTACGGCCAATTGATGGTGAACCTAGAGGGTCACACACAATACAGTTGGACAGTGACAGTCAATTAAGGAAAGGTTTGATTTAAAGAGTTAAATCAAATAAAAGAATTAAAGAGTTAATTCTGAGAGAGAAATAATTAATTAGATAGTCTAATTAATTAAATATTAATTAAAGAGTTAATTAAAGTGGGAGATAATTAATTAGATTAATTGGGTTAATTTAATTAAAGGGTTTAATTAAATTAATGCAAGACATGGGCCAATTTAATTAATGGCCCAATAGCAAGTCTTGCACACAAAGGGGCTTTGGAGGTGGCTATATAAAGGAGTCTAAGTTGAGACTCAAACCCTAAGCTAAACTAAAACCCTAGCCGCCCCCCCTCACTTGGGCGCCCCCTCTCTCCCTCTTGCTCTCTCCTTCACTTAGATCTAGATCTGGATCTAGATCTGCCACCATTGACAAACCTTCAATTCCAGTTCTTAGCCTAAGGATTCGAAGGTGTCATTCCATCCATCTGGTGTGGACTAATCTCTGGAGGCACAACACTTGGGGTGCTCAGTGAACGAGGAAAGAGAAGACCGGAGAAACCACCACCTTGCCTGTGGTGAGGTAAATTCGATTTACCACTTTTAATTTAGTAATTTGTTGCTAAATTGTATTCAACCTTATTCATATGTGCTAATAAATGTTCTTGGGAATTGGTGTATGAAAAATTGAAAAATTTTATATTCCGCAACGTTGTTTTTGACAATCATACCCATAAAATCCCAACAGTGGTATCAGAGCCAAATTTATTATGCACATATGAAAAGGCCTGAACACATCAAAATATATGGATATATGTGTTTGTTGTGTTCTGATTTTTGATTCTTGCTTGTTATGATAAATTAAATTGTTCGGATGTATGCACTTTTCGGTTTTGGGCCAAATCTGTAATTACCGAAAATTTGAGGGCTTGTTATGCAAATTTCAATTTTTCGAAAATCTGGACAGAAAGTTAAATTTTCATTTTCTGCAATTCTGGACCAAATTGTAATTTCTGGAATTTTTTAAAATCTGGACTGTTTTTGCAATTTACGAAAGGTTTGGGCTGTTTTTGCGATTGCCGTAAATTCAGGGGTCTGTTTTGCATTAAACGAAAGTTTCTGGAAATTTTGTTAATTTTCTGCTTCCTGGTCCGATTTGCATGTTCTGGAAATTTTGGGGCTGATTTGTAATTTCCAAAAGTTGAGGGGTCAGAATGTAATTTTTGAAAATTCAGGGGGCCGAACTGAAATTTTTCAAAGGTTGAAAAACAGAAACTGTTTTGTGCACTAAAAGGGTTTAGTATATCCGAAAGGTTAATTTTATCATAATTAGTAGGGACTAGAGTGAGAATCAAAGAGATTGTTTTAAAAGGTGTTTTAAAATAAGTTTATGGATTGTTTTAAAATGAGTTTTAAAACTAGAATCTGAAAGACATTTTAAAAGGAGTTTTAAAATAGGATAAGAAATAAGAAAATCTGTTTTGCTTGTTTCTTGCTCTACGTGAACTGTTTACGTGGTTTTCGATCGCGCCGAGCCTTGACCCTTAGGGTAGATGTGATTGGTTAATTTTAATTTGTTGGTTTTATTGGGCCTGCGAGCCTTAAGTTTTTGGGCCACTTTGAGCCTTTGTAATAGATAGGGCTTTACAGTTTTAATTAGATTAGGATGAAGGCCCGTTACAAGCAAGGTGGGAGCCCAAGAAGACTAAAGGCCATGTATGCATGGTAAAATGTGTAATAGTGTAGGCCTCTTTGAAACCTATTAGATTGACCAAAAGGACCATCGTCTTTGGCTCGATGGTGGTCCGCATAGGAGGCTCCCGATCGAAAACATACTGTGGTAGCATGCATGCTAGGTGTGTATGTTTTTATTTACGCATTTATATTTTAGCATGTATGGTGATACGCGCTAGTAATTTAGATCGTAAATAAAAGATAATGCATAACTGGAACGGTGAGATCTCGAGTAGAGTTACCTCAAACTCTTAAACCCGAAAACCCCCTCTTGATAATTATATTAAGTCATATTGGGTACATTAAAATAAAGTTTTAATATCCAAGCCTTCCATCAATAGGAACTAGCGTGAGTTGTCCACTTGTCGATTAAGGTGATCCAGAGTCTGGCACCCGAGTCGAGGAAAGAGACAATACGCGAAACTCCTTGATTCTCGTTTTTAACTAAACTTGACAAGGGTGAGGATTGGTCGGGATATGAACATCGATCATAACCAAGTTATGGGGATTTCATGACCGGGCCCGTTGCTCATCAAGATTGATGGGTTAGACTTAACGAGTAGTACCACTCATGATGTAGCAGTGCTAGATGAGTGCGAAAATCGAGGCAAAATAGCTTGAAGGTTGTGTAGGGACACAATTGGTAATAGTATACCTACCTAGGGAATTAATTGTATGGCCGCGAGTCGTGGGTGCAATTAATGTCTGCTGGGACGTCAAGACCTGCTAGGAAATAAGATTTCCCGAACAATTGAAGGGGTAATTGTTTCGAAAAAATAGTGGGAGAACTTTTTCGATAACAAGTCCAATAGTCGTTAATTATAAGTATTAATTTAGATCAGTCAGCTGAACGTTATCATTCTATTTTGTAGATCATTTTGCGAAAATGTCTAAGAATCCATTATCTATCATCCTTGACACTAACAAACTGAACGGATCAAATTTTATCGACTGGCTAAGAAATTTGAGGATAGTCCTCGACTCCGATCGTCGGAGCTATGTTCTCGATGCCCCAATGCCTGGAGCACTTCCGGAAGGAGTTTCGGAAGAGGAACGAGCCACCCATGCTAGATGGGTTGATGATGATATTCAGGTTCGTTGCCTAATGCTAGCATCAATGACCAATGAGCTACAGAAACAGCATGCTAAGATGCCTCATGCTGCTGATATACTTCTCCATCTCCGAGATTTATTTGGAGAGAAGTCTAGGACCGAAAGGTTCAAGACTACAAGGGAGTTGTTTAATCTGAGAATGGCTGAGGGAGCCAGTGTCAAAGATCACTGTCTTCGTTTCATTAATCTGATTGAAAAATTGGAGAATTTGGAAGTAGACTTGCACGTTGATCTTAGGACTGACCTCTTACTCCATACTCTACCACGCTCATTTGATCAGTTCGTGTTGAATTTCAACATGGAGGAGAGAAATCTCGCTCTTCACGAACTGACCAATATGTTGGTAACGGCAGAAGCTACCCTTAAGAAGGAGAAATCTGTCTTGATTGCTGAGCAACCCAAGGCTGCAAAGCCAAAGAAGGGCAAGAAGAAGAAGAAAATGTTCTCTTCTAAAACAACCAAGAAGGTTGTCGAGAAAAAGAGAAAGAGCCCAGAAGATGAATGTTTCCACTGCAAGAAAGCAGGGCACTGGAAAAGGAACTGCCCTGACTACCTTAAAACGGTAGCCAAAGGTATTTTCTTTATTGAAGTTAATATTTCAATTAACTGTGCATCATGGGTGTTAGACACCGCAGCTGGTTCTCATATCTGCAATGATTTGCAGGTGATGGGAGCAGTAAGACCTCTTAAGCCTGGGGATAGGATCCTACGTTTTGGAAACGGAGCAAGGGTTGCGGCAGAGGCCATAGGGGACGTAGAATTAGTTTTTGGCAATTTTACTTTGGTTTTAAAGGACTGTTTGTACGTACCAACAATTATCAAAAACATTATTTCGATTCCTTTGTTGGATAATGATGGTTTTTGTTTTTCCATTTCTAATGGAAATTTTAGCATAATAAAAGGTGGTTTTACTTATGCTAGTGGTACTTTGATAGATGGTCTTTATTCCTTAGAACCTGCTAATTCTAATGTCATGCACATTCAATCAAAGAAAAGAAAACAAGATGATAATAGTCCACAGTTATGGCACGCTAGGCTTGGACATATATCCAAGAGTAGAATTCAAAAGTTGGTTTCCTCTAGGGCTCTTGAAATACAGAACCTAGATGATCTCTCAACTTGCGAGTCCTGTCTCAAGGGAAAGATGACCAAAACGCCTTTTACTGGGAAACCAGAGCGAACCAAACAAACCTTGGATTTGATCCATACCGATGTTTGTGGACCACTGAGTGTCAGTGCAAGAGGAGGATTCTCATACTTCATTACCTTCACTGACGACTACAGTCGTTTTGGGTATGTGTACCTAATGAAGTATAAGTCCGAAGCTTTTGAAAAGTTCAAAGAGTTTCGAATGGAAGTTGAGAACCAACTTGGACACAGTATTAAGGCACTTCGATCTGATCGAGGTGGGGAATACTTAAGTCAAGAATTCCTCGATTATCTTGTAGAGAATGGAATTCTCTCACAGCGAACTCCTCCTAGAACACCACAGTTGAATGGTGTGTCTGAGAGAAGGAACCGAACTTTGTTGGACATGGTTCGTTCCATGATGAGTTTCGCTGATCTACCTTTTTCATTTTGGGGCTTAGCCCTCTTAACGGCTTCAAAGATACTTAATATAGTACCTTCAAAGTCGGTGCCGACGACGCCACACCAAGAATGGTTTGGTAAAGCACCCATGTATTCGTACCTACGAGTATGGGGATCTCCTGCCTATGTTAGGAACAAGAAGGGAGATAAACTAGATAGTAGATCTAGTTTGTGCAAATTTGTGGGGTATCCAAAGGAATCCATTGGATACCTGTTCTACGACCCTAAAGAACGAAAGACGTTCGTGTCTAGGAACGCCCACTTCTTAGAGGATGACTTCCTCACTAAAAGAAGCGGGGTGTCCGTAGAACTTGATGAAGTCCAGGAACTGGACCCATCCCCACAAACAGTGGGAGTTGATCCTGAACCTATTGAACCATCTAGTACACCAGTACTTCGAAGGTCCGATCGAATTCGTAGAGAACCCGAAAGGTTCGGCTTCATCCACGAAAATGATCAATTGGATGGTGATCCAAGGACGTACGAAGAAGCTATGTCAGACATAGACTCGGGTGCATGGCAGGAAGCCATGCAATCCGAAATGGATTCCATGCATTCCAACAAGGTATGGACCTTGGTTGATCCACCTGAGGGAACTGTCCCTGTAGGCTGTAAGTGGATCTTCAAGCGCAAGCTTGGAATGAATGGGGAAGTTTTGACTCATAAGGCTCGCCTTGTGGCGAAAGGTTATTCTAAAAGGCCTGGTATAGACTATGAGGAAACATTTTCTCCAGTAGCGATGTCAAAATCCATTCGGATCTTATTAGCCATAGCCGCGTGGTATGACTACGAGATATGGCAAATGGATGTAAAGACCGCCTTTCTCAATGGAGACATTGATAAGGAAATCTTTATGCAACAGCCAAAAGGCTTTACATCTAAAGGAAGTGAGCATAAGGTATGCAAACTTCAAAGGTCAATTTATGGCCTAAAACAGGCATCCCGAACCTGGAACAAACGTTTTGATGAGACAGTCAAAGGGTTTGGCTTCATCAAGAACGTTTATGAGTCATGTGTGTACAAGAAATTCGAAGGGGGTTCAGTACAATTTATTGTGTTGTATGTCGATGACATTCTGTTGATCGGAGACGATATCAGAACGTTGACGCAGACGAAAGCGTGGTTATCCACGCAATTCTCCATGAAAGATATGGGAGACGCATCTTACGTATTGGGAATACGTATCTATAGAGATAGATCGAAGAGGATGTTAGGACTCTCCCAATCTCAGTACATTAACACTATACTGAAACGGTTCAGTATGGAAGAATCCAAGAAGGGATTGCTTCCTATGAGACATGGGATCTCTCTTTCTAAATCTATGAGCCCTACAAATGATGAAGAAAGAAAGAGGATGTCTCTCATACCTTATGCGTCTGCCATAGGCAGCATAATGTATGCGATGTTATGTACTAGACCTGACGTAGCACACGCTCTGAGTGTGACGAGTCGCTACCAGTCAAATCCAGGGGAGGAACACTGGACCGCCGTAAAGGCTATCCTCAAGTACCTGAGAAGGACTAAGGATATGTTCTTGGTCTACGGCGGTAGTGGAGAATTGAAGCTCGAAGGATTCACGGATTCGAGTTTCCAGTCTGACGTGGATGATTATAAATCCAATTCTGGATATATATTTTGCCTCAACGGAGCAGCGGTGAGTTGGAAGAGTTCCAAACAGTCCACCACTGCAGATTCAACCACTGAAGCAGAATATATTGCAGCATCGGATGCAGCAAAGGAAAGTGTTTGGATAAGAAACTTCATCCAAGAGTTGGATGTAGTACCTAGCATTGCAGAACCCATAGTAGTCTTCTGTGACAACAATGGGGCAATCGCTCAAGCAAAGGAGCCGAGATCACACCATCAGTCCAAACACGTGATGAGGAAATACCATGTGATTAGAGAAATCATTGGTAGAGGAGACATTCAAATGGAACGTGTCGACTCAAAAGATAACGTAGCTGATCCACTAACGAAGCCACTATCGCAAAAAGTGTTCGAAGAACATCTTGTGAAGATGGGTCTTAGAAATGTTTGTGATTGGCTTTAGGGCAAGTGGGAGATTGATAGGATAGTGCCCTGCAAGCCAACTCAATAGCTTGTAATAGGACTATTTTATCTTGTATGAATCTTTGATTTATTAATTAATACGCAAAGTTTATTTATTTGATAAGATAAACTAATGGCCAACTTCATCTTTCGCGAACACATTTAAGCGATTGGTTGAAACCCTGAGATCACTCATGACTATGGGACGATTCACTTCAGTATTGAGTGCAATCATGAAACAGTCTCTAAGGTCGTGATCTCAAAAGTGTTCCAAGTCATAGATTCCTGTCGAGACGGGGTATCGAAGGAATCGTCAAGACTTGTAGGATTATGCATGATTCACATGGAGTGAATTTGTGGAGTTTCATGAACAAGACATTTGATGTCAGTGCATATGACTAGGTGGTTCGATAGGGGATCGAACGCATCGAACGACCCGAACAGAGAAACCCATTGTGGAAGTGCGTAAAGCATATCAGTGATGGGATGTTTCTCAGGACTTATAACAGTGTACGATTTAGTCCTTAGACTTGAGGTGCTAGGGCGAATTCGGTATACGGGTGTGCGTGCTTTGATTTAGGAGCCGGTCACGTAGCCTGACCATTGTGCGCCTACATTGGGTACGTACAGTCATATACGCGAATGGTTAGCATCAAGATAGGATCTACCGACTCATTGTAATGAATGAGGGAATTTCCTGTACATTCTTAGATAATACATTCCGAGAAATCCATGGCCATGGTCAGTGACGGATTTGGAAAGGGGTTTCCAAATTTAGCAGTCACACTGGAATTATTATCCCGAATTAGAAAGTACAGAATCGAGATAATTAGAGGTGCTGACTAATTCACACACCCTAGGTCTCGATCGGGAAATTAGTCATTAGAGGGACCGTATGTACATGGTACTTATAAGAGGTGAGGTTCACTAATATCAATTCACCTGAAGTTGGGCCTCATGGGCTTGTGGCTAGACATCGACCATGAGGTGTGGGTACTCCTGAATTAATGGGAGATTAATTCTGGAGTGGTCAATTAAAGGAGTTTATTGATCGGAGCAATTAATTGAATATTAATTGCTCGTTAATTAAATCACGAAAGTCGTGGGCCTACGGCCAATTGATGGTGAACCTAGAGGGTCACACACAATACAGTTGGACAGTGACAGTCAATTAAGGAAATGTTTGATTTAAAGAGTTAAATCAAATAAAAGAATTAAAGAGTTAATTCTGAGAGAGAAATAATTAATTAGATAGTCTAATTAATTAAATATTAATTAAAGAGTTAATTAAAGTGGGAGATAATTAATTAGATTAATTGGGTTAATTTAATTAAAGGGTTTAATTAAATTAATGCAAGACATGGGCCAATTTAATTAATGGCCCAATAGCAAGTCTTGCACACAAAGGGGCTTTGGAGGTGGCTATATAAAGGAGTCTAAGTTGAGACTCAAACCCTAAGCTAAACTAAAACCCTAGCCGCCCCCCCTCACTTGGGCGCCCCCTCTCTCCCTCTTGCTCTCTCCTTCACTTAGATCTAGATCTGGATCTAGATCTGCCACCATTGACAAACCTTCAATTCCAGTTCTTAGCCTAAGGATTCGAAGGTGTCATTCCATCCATCTGGTGTGGACTAATCTCTGGAGGCACAACACTTGGGGTGCTCAGTGAACGAGGAAAGAGAAGACCGGAGAAACCACCACCTTGCCTGTGGTGAGGTAAATTCGATTTACCACTTTTAATTTAGTAATTTGTTGCTAAATTGTATTCAACCTTATTCATATGTGCTAATAAATGTTCTTGGGAATTGGTGTATGAAAAATTGAAAAATTTTATATTCCGCAACGTTGTTTTTGACAATCATACCCATAAAATCCCAACAGTCAAATCCTCGAGTACTGGTCCTTTTCTGCAGAACGGCTGTTGCGACTGAACACTGTACACTCTGCAGTACTTTCTGTCGCTTCGCATTAAATGCACCAAGCTGATACGAGGTTTCTCTTCAATCATTTGTCATAAATACCCTTCCTCTTCAGCATTTATTACACCAAGTGCATTTATTACCGTTGCAATAACTTCTGATCCATTTCCACTCTGCTGATCGAAGTCACTCGTCTGATGTATACTTGGCTGATCTCAAACTTGAACTAATCTGATTTGAGTCGGCTGATAATCCACCAGTCTGATTCCTTCTTCAGCAACAGATCAGTAGTCTTCTGGACCATATTTGACTCGTCTGAAATGTTTCTTCCTCGGTCAAATATTTTCTAAAGTTTGTACTAAGCTTCCACTTAGCTGATGACTTTGGAAATCATCAAAACCTCCCTTCACTTCAAAGTCTTCATCTTCATCCAACACTCAACAACTTGAAGAAAGGCAAACTCTTGTCTGCTGATCGGGATATAAACCTATTCAAGGATATTATTTTTCCGATTAGACTCTGCACTTCAGACAACTTAGTTGGCGGTTGTAGCTCAGCTATAGCTCGGATTTTTTCTGGATTTCCCTCAATGCCACGCTCGTGAACCAGATAACCGAGGAATTTTCCCGACCTTACCCCGAAAGTGCATTTCGCCGGATTTAATTTCATTCTGTACTTCCTTAGGATCGCGAAACATCTGTCAAGGTGCTTTATATGATCCTCCTCGGTCATACTCTTCACAAGCATATCATCAACGTAAACTACCATAATCTCACCGATGAGATCCTTGAACATCATATTCACGAGCCTTTGATAAGTTGCTCCTGCATTCCTTAGCCCGAACGGCATTACAATGAAGCAGTACACTCCTCGTTCGGTAATAAAGGCTGTTTTATCCTGATCTCTCTCATTCATAAATATTTGATAAAACCCTTGGAAAGCATCCATCATACTATAGAAAATGAATCCCCCAGTCGAGTCGACCAGCATATCGATCCGTGGTAAAGGATAGGGGTCCCTTGGACACAATTTGTTTAGGTCGGTAAAATCATTACACATTCTCCATTTGTTGTTGACCTTCTCTCCCTTCGACACCAACACTACATTGCAAAGCCACTCAGTGAATGTTATTTCCCGAATCTGTTTTGCGGCCAATAATCTATCCACCTCAGCATTGATGATTTTGTCTTTTTCTCGACCGTGATTCCTCTTCTTTTGTCTAACTGGCTTTGCTTTAGGATCGATATTTAAAGAGTGAGTGATCACCCTTGGGTCGATTCCGACGATATCATCCGAACTCCAAGAAAAGACATCGGCGTTGTTTCTAAGGAATTCGATCAGCATGGTCTCCATCCCTTGACTTAGCTCGGTCCCAATTCTGGTGAACTTCTCGGGAGAGCCAGGGATTAAAGTTACTTTTTTATGATTTGGGGGTTGTACGCTCATATCGATCTTTTTTCCTTTTTTACTCTGCAACTTTTCACAATCTGGCAAAGGGAGGTCGGAAACAGAGAATACCTTTTCGTCTTCTAATTTTCTCTTTGAGGGCAATAATGGCTCAAAGTGCTTCTTCATGTTTATGGACGTGTTGTAACATTCCCATGCCATGCATTGGTCGTTCCTCATTTCTCCGACCCCTGCCAAAGTGGGAAACTTGACCATCTGGTGGTAAGTTGACACGACCGCTTTGAATACATTTAAAGCCGGTCTTCCCAAAATTGCATTATAAGCGAACGGGGTACTCACGACCAAGAACTTAACCATCTTCGTAACATCTTTAGGTTTCTTACCCATAGTAGTACTCAAGAGTATGGTTCCGAGAGGAACAATTTCCGATCCACCGAACCCAATGAGCGGGGTGGATACCCGTTCCAGTCGCGGGTGTTGTAGATTCATTCTGTCGAGCGCCTCAGAAGAGATTATGTTTGCCGAACTGCCATTATCGATTAACACCCTCCTAACCTCGAAGTTAGCAATTCTCAGGGTCAAGACCATCGAAAAATCGGGGTCATCTTCATTAGTATCCCAAGTCACATCACTAGGTCTGTCGGCCTCGGAAAAGCTAATGACTTGATTTATCGAGGGCGCTGGTCTTAAGGACATGACCTCCTTCCTGGTCGAGACACCAGTCTTTATCGACCTAGCAGTCCTTTTCCTCGCATTCCTGCCATCTCCCCCAGCTGGCCCACCAGATATCATATTTATCACCCGATTCGTCTGGTCCTCTGATTGCTGATGATCCTCACGGTGTTGTTCGGAGGACCTCCTAGGACTTCTGGATCGGTAACGGCTGTTATGGTTCTCCTTTCTGACATATTCCTTCAACTTTCCCTGAGCAATCAGTTTCTCGATCTCTTGTTTTAACTGAAAACAATCCTCGGTGCTATGCCCCCGAGCCCTGTGGTATCTGCAATACTTATCGTGATTCATAGTCCCTGGCCTAGGTTGAGTGATACGCCGAGCTCCAGGGACCAAATTTCTCTGCTCGAGCACCGTTAGAATCTCGTCCCTCGAGGTATTCAATCTGGTAAAGCTGCTTTTTTCATGCTCCGTCCTCGGAGCCCTCTCTGGAGATGCAGGTCGACCGTAGATATTAGATCTGTGGGTCGGAGCCTGAGGTTTATAGACCTTAAGTCTCTGCCAAACCGAGCCTCTTTGCTGCGCGTTTGACCCTCCGTAGTCGCTTGGCTTCGGGATAGGGGCCCGATCAGGTTTCTTCATGATCGGGGGCCTAGGATTCTGTGCATTCTTTAACTTATTCATTTCCTCCTGGATCATGTATTTCCCAGCTATTTCCATAATTCGCTCGAAAGACTTTGGTTGCTTTCGGCAGAGAGCATTCCCGAACTGGCTATTACGGGTCAGCTCGAACATTAATGACGACAGAAATTCAATCTGTGGGGTATCAACTTTCAGAAGTTCAATACTAAATCTAGCCAGCCACTGCCTCAGTGTTTCTCCTTCCATTTGCTTCACCGTTCCCAAATGGTTAGCAGGTAACCTTTGTTTCATTTGGCTGGCAAACTGGTGTTTTAATTTATCGCACAACTCGTCAAAAGAGAAGATCGAGTTCGGAGGCAGTTTTCCGAACCAATCCAAAGCAATTCCCTCGAACGTGGTGACCATGATTTTGCAGCAAAAATCCTCCGAATGTCCATATAAATTCAACACATTTATGAAACTGTTTATATGCTCCCCGGGGTCAGAGGTTCCATTATATCTTGGCAATCTGGTAGGGACTGCCTCCGTTCCTCGAGCCTCCTTAATTTCTTGACAGAAAGGCGAGCATCGCATAATATTTGTACTTAATTCCCTATTTCGCCCTTCAGGGAAAACGGCCCCATCCTCTTTGGCCTCAACTCCTCGAGCCCTGACATCTGCGGGTCGGGTTTCCTTTACTAGCATCTCCTTCTCTAACTCCTTAGCAACCCTTTCTTGCACAATCTTTTCCAAGTCAGCTTCAGTCACCTTTCTGTAGGCTGGCTTTCTAGACCTCTCCACAGCTTTGGGTTGACTTTCCCCGACCACTGAATCCTCTAAGTTTTGTACGTTCCTAGAAGGTTGCCCAGATCGGACAACGGTTCTAGCTTGTGGAGGGTTGGGCCAAACATCAGATGGTTCGCCCAAAGCAGATCGACGAATACTTCCTTCCCTTGGCCTGTTGGAAATCGGACCCCGAGCAGTAGGTTGATCGACCGGGTGCTGCTGGCCTGGCAGAGTTTCACGATCTGCTCTCTCCGTGTTCAAGAATTCTCTACACATAGTTCCGATAATGGAACTCAAATCGGCCACTGTCGTATGAATTGGCATATCATTCGGCGGGTCGAGCGGAGTCACCTCAGATTGGTGGGCAGCTCGGGATTGGTTACTTGGTTCATTATTTACTGAGCGCTGCGCTCCAACGGCGTGTGAAGGCTCGCCGCGATTATATGTAAATCTCCTAGTAGTAGGCATTTTTCGATCTAACACCCGAACATGCCCCACGGTGGGCGCCAATTGATTAAGCTGTATTTCGTTCGTACCAAATAAGGAAAGTAGAGCAAAACAATAAGTGTATAGAGTGCGTAAATCTTATATATCACAATCAAATATCGAGTTCAGATTACAAAACGGGTCTGCTCGAGCATTACAGGATGTCGTACAACTAGGAAAGTAAATATAAGGAATAAACAAGCGGGTTCCTAATCCGAACAGTAAGTCCGAGCTTAGGGCCTTTCTTGGAAGTTGTGCCGTCCCTGATGTCATAAATGCGCCGCGTATTTATAGGAACAGTAATGAGCTAGCTGGACCGTCCGTAGGAGAATACCTCTCGGCCAGCTGTACAAAGCTGTAGGTCGGCCCCACAGTAATCCCGAGGCGGTGAGCAGATCGGAGAGTAGATCCCGTGCTATCAATCTGACCTGATCGAAAAACTAGATTCTCCTGGTCGAGAATACCAGTCCTGGTCGGGAAGAGGTCGATCTCGAGCATAGGTACTTCCTAAAACGGCGTATGCGAAATACCCCTCATCACTTGGGCTTTGCAGCCTTTGATTTGTGAGCAATCATCACATGTTTCTCTTTCTTGAGAGTGGCTTATGCCGTAACCAACAGATTGGTTAGTTCGTGAAGAGCGATATTTCTCTCTTTCATGTTGAAGTTCAACACGAATTGGTCGAACGAGCGAGGCAGAGTATGGAGGAGAAGATCAGTGCTAAGATCAGCGTGCAATTCTACTTCCAATCTCCCCAATTTTTCAATCAGGTTGATGAAATGCAGAGAGTGATCCTTGACACTGTTTCCCTCAGCCATCTTGAGATTAAACAACTCCTTAGTGGCTGCGAACCTTTCGGTACGAGACCTTTCTCCAAACATCTGTTGGAGGTGGAGAAGTATATCTCTAGCAAGCGGTATACCAGCATGCTGTTTCTGCAGCTCATTTGACATTGAAGCTAACATGAGGCAGCGAACTTGAAGATCATCATCAACCCTTTTAGCATGGGCGGTTCGTTGTTCCTCAGTAGCTCGTGCTGCGGGTGCAGCAGGCATAGGCGTGTCGAGTACATAGCTCCGACGTTCGGAGTCGAGGACTATCCTCAAGTTTCTTAGCCAGTCGACAAAGTTTGACCCATTCAGTTTATTAGCGTCGAGGATGACAGATAATGGATTTTTAGACATTGTTCAATAAATATCTACAATTGGAAAGAAGACAACGTTTAGCTGACTGATCTATGCCTAATACTTATAATTAACGAATTTTGGTCTTGGTTTCGAAAAAGTTCTCCCACTATTTTGTCGAATCAATCACCCCTTTGATTGCTCGGGAAATCTTATTTCCTAATAGGTCTTGACGTCCCAGCAGACATTAATTGCACCCACGACTCGTGGCCATACAATTAATTCTCCAGGTAGGTATACTTTTACCAATTGTGTCACTACACAACCTTCAAGCTATTTTGCCTCGGTTTTCTCACTTATCTAGCACTGCTACATCATAAGTGTTACTAATCGTTAAGTCGATCCCATCAATCATGATGAGCAACAGGCCCGGTCGTGAAATCCCCGTAACTGATTATCGGTCGATATTCACATCCCGACCAGTCCTCACCCTTGTCTAGTTTAGTTAAAAACAGGAGTCAAGGAATTTTGCGTATTGTCCCTTTCTTCGACTTGGGTGCCAGACTCTGGATCACCTCTATCAATAAGTAGACAACTCACTCTAGTTCCTATTGATGGAAGGCTTGGATCTTTAAAACTTCATTTTAAATGTACCCAATTTGACTTAATATTTAATTCGAGAGGGGGTTTTCGGGTTTGAAAGTTCGAAGTACCTCTCCTCGAGATCTCACCGCATAAGTTATGCTTTATCTTTTATTTACGATCTAGATTCTAGCGCGCATCACATACAAGCTAAATAAATAAATCGATAAATAAATTAAAACATACAAGCCTAGCATGCATACTACCACAATATGTTTTCGATCGGGAGCCTCCTATGTGGGCCATCATCGAGCCATGATGTTGGCCCAATTGGTCAATCTAAAGGGTTCTTAATGGTCCTAGGCTATTACAAAAAATAACCATGCATACATGGCCTTCATTCCTTCTTGGGCTCCCACCTTGCTTGTAACGGGCCTCCATCCTAAACTATTTAAAACAGTAAAGCCCTATCTATTACAAAGGCTCAAAGTGGCCCAAAAAACTTAAGGCTCGCAGGCCCAATAAAAACCAGACAATAAATTAAACCAATCACATCTACCCTAGTGTCAAGGCTCGGCACGATCGAAAACCACGTAAACAGTTCACGTAGAGCAAGAAACAAGCAAACAACTTTTTACGTATTTCTTTCTTACTTTTAAAACTCCTTTTAAAAATAACATCCTATGATTCTTACTTTAGTCACTACTAATTACGACAAAATCAATTTTCGGGTAAACAAAACAATTTTTCCGCATAAAATCAGATTCGGATTTTCAACTTTTGAAAATTGCAGTTCGGCCCCTCAACTCACGGAAATTGCACTTTTAACCCCAAAGATTTAAAAATTGCAAAACAGCCCCAATTTACAATCCGGCCAGAGGACAGAAAATTAAAATTTGAATCCAGAAAATTTTCAGTTTCGCAAACAGATCCCTGAACTTTCGGAAATTACAAAACAGTCCTTTAGTTTTCGGAAATTGCAAAAACGACCCAAAAATACGTACATACCAGATTTGCAAAAACAGTCCCGATTTTTCAAATATTTCCAGAAAACAGAAAATAAATTTCCAGCCCTTTATTTCACAAAATCGCGATTTGCATAAAAAGTCCTGAAGTTTCAAAAACTATAAATTTGCCCCAAATCTCAATATGCGATTTTACCCAATCAAAGATCATATCATAACAAGAAAGAATCATCAAACAGAACATAACAATCACAAATATCCATATATTTATTTATGTTCAGGCCTTTTCGCATAATAGTAATGGAATTGGCTCTGATACCACTGTTGGGAATGCCCCGGTTGTCAAAACAACGAGAGTGCGGAATTTAAAATTTTTCCGAGGCACCCCAGCAGTCCCAAGATATATTTTCCACCTTATGTATGCTAAAAGGTTGAATCAAACAATCTACAATAGATAAAAAGAGGAGATATGCGATTTTACCTCACTACAAGCAAGGTGGTGGCAATCTCCGACTTTTTGCTGATTCACAACGAGTGATCCAATTGTCTCACCTCCAGAGTGTATCCACACCAATTGGATTGTAGCAACACCTTCAATTCACAGGCTACGAACTATAGTAGAAGGCTGTCAATGGAGGAAGAAACAGATCTAGATTCAGATCTAGATCCAACTATGGAAGACAGAGAGAGAGGGTCGGCGCTTGTGCAGGGGGCGGCTAGGGTTTATTTTCAGCTCTTGGTGTTCAAGTTTGTGGAAGAGTTGTGAGGAGATATCTATTTATAAGAGAAGAATCATTCTCTTAATAGACATCTCTTCAAGACCTTTTCCTTATCTTATAAGGAAACAAGATATACACATATATCTTCTTGGATTCTCCTTGTAATACAAGAAAACAAACTCTCCCTTCTTATCCTTAGCCAAAATCGCCCCACCCTTATCTTGCAAGACTTCTTCTGGGCTTTTAATTAAAAAGGCCTAAGTCTTGCAACTTAATTTAATTAACCATTAATTAAATCAGCCCAATTAATCCAATTAATTATTATCTCTCAATTAATTAACACCTTAATTAATATTTAATTAATTAGACCATCTAATTAATTATCCTTCCAATTGAATTAACACTTTAATTCATTTAATTGATTTAACTCCCTTAAATCAAATATTTCCTTTTATGACTGTCATTGTCCAATTGTATTGTGTGTGACCCTCTAGGTTCACCATCAATTGGCAGCAGGCCCACGAACCCTTCGTGATTTAATTTATGAGCAATAAAATGCTCCGATCAATTAAACCCTTTTAATTGATCACTCCAGAATTAATCTCCCTTATTAATTCAGGAGTACCCACACTTCATGGTCGATGTCTAGCCACAAGCCCATGAAGCCCAACTTCAGGTGAATTGATATTTGTGAACCTCACCTCTTATAATTGCCATGTACATACGGTCCTTCTATCGACTTAATTTCCCGATTGAGACCTAGGGTGTGTGAATTGATCGGCACCTCTAATTATCTCAATAACTATACTTTCTAATTCGGGATAATAATCCAGTGTGACTGCTAAATTTGGAAACCCCTTTCCAAATCCGTCACCGACCGTGATCACGGGTTTCTCGGATCTATTATCTAATAATCGTATAGGAAATTCTCTCATCCATTGCGACGAGTCGGTAGATTCCATCTTGGTACTAACCACTCGCGTACACAACTATAGGCACCCAACTTAGGCACATTATGGTCAGGCTAAGTGACCAGTACCTAAATCTAAGTACATATACCCATGCACCGAATTCGCCCTAGCACCTCAAGTCTAAGGACTAAATCGTACACTATTATAAGTCTTGAGAAACATCCCATCACCGATATGCGTCATGCGCTTTCACAATGGGTTTCTCTGTTCGGGTCGTTCGATGCGTTCGATCCCCTATCGAACCACCTACTCATATGCACTGACATCAAATGTCTTGTTCATGAAACTCTACAAATTCACTCCAAGTGAATCATGCATATTCATACAAGTCTTGGCGATTCCTTCGATACCCCGTCTCGTTCGGAATCTATGACTTGGAACGTGTTTTAAGATCACGACCTTAGAGACTGTTTCATGATTGCACTCAATACCGAAGTGAATCGTCCCATAGTCGAATGTGATCTAAGGA
This sequence comes from Penstemon newberryi var. newberryi, assembly GCA_030819805.1. Taxonomy (NCBI): domain Eukaryota; kingdom Viridiplantae; phylum Streptophyta; class Magnoliopsida; order Lamiales; family Plantaginaceae; genus Penstemon; species Penstemon newberryi. The sequence goes on along the minus strand of JAUALY010000007.1, from coordinate 4,724,482 downwards.
TTTCATCCAATCGCTTAAATGTATTCGCGAGAGATGAATTTGGCCATTGTTTATTCTATACAGTTATAAATAAACGTGCGTATTATTCATAAGAATCAAAGATTGTTTATTACAGAATAGACCTAATACAAGCTAAAGAGAATTGGCTTGCTGGGCACTATCCTATCAAGAATTGCTTCTTTCTTTTTGCCTCAGGACCAGCAGGGTTACGTTCCGGCCAAGTCTTACAGCCAAGAATACCATATTTCTCTCTGATGAACTTGGGAGGAAAGCCCCGTCCTGGGCCAATGCTCGAGGAGGGTGTCTCCGTAGAAGTTTGATCGGCCATGGGATGAGCTACTCGAATAGGGTCTGCACTTTCGAAGGACTCTTCCTCAATGTCTTCCAAATCCTGGTGCTGATCTCTCCTCCTTTTTCTGGACTGTCTCGATTCTATTGGTACCTTTCCCGATGACTTCTTCGAATTAGAAAGGACAATTTTTCCAACCACTGAATAACGACATTTCTTGACCATAGAAGCTGCAAGATAAGATTACAAATGTTAAAGGATGACAATCAATGAATCCTTTTTAAGGATAGATCACTTTTTATTAAAATCTTACTTAGGGGACGATCATCAGTTGAAATGGGAAAATCCAGAGAGCTTAATCCAGCTTTTCGAAGATAGATTTCTCGGACCAAGTAAGCCGACTAGTATTTGTCCGATCACATCTCCTCCACCATGTCTGAAGAAAAATGATCATCTTGGGCCATTGATAGGATAGTGCCCAGCAAGCCAATTAACCTAAGCTTGTAATAGGTCTATTCTGTAATAAACAATCTTTGATTTTTATGAATAATACGCACGTTTATTTATAACTGTATAGAATAAACAAATGGCCAAACTTCATCTCTCGCGAATACATTTAAGCGATTGGATGAAATCCTTAGATCACATTCGACTATGGGACGATTCACTTCGGTATTGAGTGTAATCATGAAACAGTCTCTAAGGTCGTGATCTTAAAATACGTTCCAAGTCATAGATTCCGAACGAGACGGGGTATCAAAGGAATCGCCAAGACTTGTATGAATATGCATGATTCACATGGAGTGAATTTGTAGAGTTTCATGAACAAGATAGGTGGTTCGATAGGGGATCGAACGCATCGAACGACCTGAACAGAGAAACCCATTGTGGAAGCGCATGACGCATATCGGTGATGGGATGTTTCTCAAGGCTTATAATAGTGTACGATTTAGTCCTTGGACTTGAGGTGCTAGGGCGAATTCGGTGCATGGGTATATGTACTTAGATTTAGGTACTGGTCACGTAGCCTGACCATAATGTGCCTAAGTTGGGTGCATATAGTTGTGTACGCGAGTGGTTAGTACCAAGATGGAATCTACCGACTCATCGTAATGGATGAGAGAATTTCCTACACGATTCTTAGATAATAGATCCGAGAAACCCGTGGCCACGGTCGGTGACGGATTTGGAAAGGGGTTTCCAAATTTAGCAGTCACACTGGATTATTATCCCGAATTAGAAAGTTTAGTTATTGAGATAATTAGAGGTGCCGATCAATTAACATACCCTAGGTCTCAATCGGGAAATTAAGTCGATAGAAGGACCGTATGTACATGGCAGTTATAAGAGGTGAGGTTCACAAATATCAATTCACCTGAAGTTGGGCCTCATGGGCTTGTGGCTAGACATCGACCATGAGGTGTGGGTACTCCTTAATTAATAAGGGAGATTAATTCTGGAGTGGTCAATTAAAAGTGTTTAATTGATCGGAGCAATTAATTGCTCATAAATTAAATCACGAAGGGTTCGTGGGCCTGCTGCCAATTGATGGTGAACCTAGAGGGTCACACACAATACAGTTGGACAGTGACAGTCATAAAAGGAAATATTTGATTTAAAGGAGTTAAATCAATTAAATGAATTAAAGTGTTAATTCAATTGGAAGAATAATTAATTAGATAGTCTAATTAATTAAATATTAATTAAAGTGTTAGTTAATTGAGAGATAATAATTAATTAGATTAATTGGGTTGATTTAATTAATGGTTAATTAAATCAAGTTGCAAGACATGAGCTTTTTAATTAAAAGCCCAGAAGAAGTTTTGCAAGATAGGTGGGGGCAATTTTTGCTAGGATATGGATGGGAGAGTTTGTTTTCTTGTATGACAAGGAGGATCTAAGAAGATATACATGTATATCTTGTTTCCTTATAAGATAAGAAAAAGGTCTTGAAGAGATATCTATTAAGAGAAGGATTCTTCTCTTATAAATAGACAACTCTTCATAACTCTTCAATACACTTGAAAAAAAAGAGCTGAAAATTAACCCTAGCCGCCCCCTAGCCCTGGCCGCCCCCTTGCACAGCGCCGCCCCCTCTCTCTCTGTCTTCCATATCTGGATCCAAGTTCTGAAACTGGATCTGCTTCTTCCTCCATTGACAGCCTTCTATATCTAGCTCGTAGCCTGTGAATAGAAGGTGCCACTACAATCCAATTGGTGTGGATACACTATGGAGGTGAGACAATTGGATCACTTGTTGTGAATCAGCAATAAAGCCGGAGGTTGCCACCACCTTGCCTGCAGTGAGGTAAAATCGCATATTTCCTCTTTTTATCTATTGTAGATTGTTTGATTCAACCTTTTCGCATACATAAGGTAGAAAATATATCTTGGGTCTGCTGGGGTGCCTCGGAAAAATTTTAAATTCCGCACTTTCGTTGTTTTGACAATCGGGGCATTCCCAACAGCCATTTCACCTGTCACTTCCGACCGCCGTATACCCAGGATTGGTCATAACCCTAATAGTAGGTGAACTCTTCAGTTTCTCCATTCCCAAGAACACGGTGGGTCGGAGGCTTGACAAAAAAGAAGTTCGACTTCTACTCCATGCTGTTACTTGAGATGGCATTTTCTAAAACAGCAAACCTAGGTCTTTGACTAACATAATAGTAGCCACGATTGGAGGAAGTCGTATGGAAAGTCGGAAGAAGTAAAGAAAGTTACGAAACGAGGGTTGCAAACCTTTCGCAACCATCAAGACAGAGAAAGCCATAATAAAGGCTATGTCGTTTGCTAAGAGTTGGGTCAAAGAAACAAAGAAGGTCTCTAGAAGTTGGCGGAGGATCGGGGAAAGAGGAAAACGTAATCCGTGATCGAAATGTGAGGTATAAAAAGCTCGGCAATTTGGAGGGGGTGGGGGGCGTATTAACTCTCTCTTCTGCAGAAGGAAGAATTATTTCGAAATCCGACGGGAAATAACGACCATAATCTCTCTTCAAGGCCGGTTAATGCTCCACTTTCAGTCGAGAAGGGAAGAACTCAATGGGGGCAGAAATTTTAGGTTGAGCAGTTTTTGATTTCTTTGAAGCTTTGGCGACTATTTCTTCCTCAGGAACGATCTCAACTACTAAACTATCTACTCCTTTCTCCTCATAATCTCTAACTTCCTCGGCCTGTACACCATTGATGAGGGCTATTTTTACACATACAACCGAGCAGGGTTTTCCGAGGAGAATCAAGATCGATCCGACCCGTGTAGACACCGAGATCGGCTCGACCTGCCAAAATGTATCTGATCGACCTAATGTCCGATCCAGAAGACTTATTGGGCCATGCGGTACTCCCAGGCCAGGCAGGATTCCTAGGCTTAATAGGACTCCTAGCTCCGTTAGGACATAATGAATATTATAAATAGCGAGTCTTACAATGTATTAAGGATCCAGAATTTCATCTATCAATAATACAATAATTGTTCTCCTCTTATATACTTTTTTACGTGATTACAGCAATATTTCATACTATTCTTGAATTGCACCATCCTGAGTACTTTAACCAAACCCTAAATATAAAGTTGTTCTTTTAATATTTTACTGAGATTAAACCTAAGACGAAATTAGGCCAAATCAGTTGGCGCCCACCGTGGGGCAGGTTAATTACTCGATCGAAATATGGTCAATCCAAGAAAAAGCACACGTAACGCAGGAAGAAGCATGAGTTCTCGACCTTCTCGTGCTATAGATAGCCTGCCTGAAAATTCCCAAAGGGTCAGCGCTAACAATATGCAGCCTCCGGCAAATCACCAAAGTTTAGATCCTGTAGAGGAACATGTTGCAGCGAACGCTAATATCAATCAAAACGAGGGAGCACAACAAACTCCTAGCGCGAGTCAGGCTCCTAACTCACCCATGCGATCCGTCCCTGCTCCCCCGCTACCGGCTGACCAGGAAAAAATACTACAAATTGGTCAACTTTTAAGTTCATTTTTTCCTCAAATTCTATCAACTTCGGCAGTCGCGGAACCAACAAAGGCTGCAGTTCGTCCCTCGAAAGCGGTTAATAACGACAGGGAACCTCGGGGAAATAACGACCGTCTATCAACTCAAGTAGAGAGTCCAAATGCGGACCAACGATCTCAAATCTCCCCACCAAACGCAGCTGGTAGGCACCCTGGACGAAGAACTAATCAGGCAAGAGCTAATGCTCATCCTGAACCTCGCTTGTCCAAGGAACAGACGGTTATCCCGATCGATGACGAGGAGGAGCCCCCAATTGTCAATCGACAAGCAACTAGAAGAGTCTCTGAAAGAGATATAGAGAGGATGGTCGAGGAACGATTGGAGCAAAGGTTATTAACCATGAGACAACCTTGGCCACGTTCCCGAGAAGTCCAGGATAGTATAGCAGCTTGTTCTCCATTCTGCCAAGAAATAAGAGAGGCACAGGCATCTGGGCCCTTACCGGCCCGACTTCCCAGATATGACGGAACTGGTGACCCAACTGATTACATATTCAGTTTCACGAATATCATGAACTTATACGCTCATTCAGCGGAGTACACGGCGAAGCTAATGATCACAACTTACGAGGGATTAGCGCTGGACTGGTTCGGAAAACAGCCACCTAATTCAATTTTCAATTTTAGAGAACTACGTAACAAACTAGAACAACAATTCGCTAGCCAGAAACGGCAAAAGCTCCCCATGAGTTACCTAGGAACTATTATCCAACAAGAAGGAGAATCCTTGAGGGCTTGGCTGGCAAGGTTCAATGTTGAACTGTTGAAAATCGATTCGCCGAATATCGATTATATCATATCGATTTTGTTCGACCTAACGAAAAATAGGCAATTTGGCAATGCCTTGAGTCGGAAACAGCCACGAACTTTTGCAGAAATCATGACGCTAGCCTCAAAGTATATGACTCAAGAAGAGATGAACTCATTTAAAGATAAAAATAAGAGTAAAGCATCCACTTCGGGATCTAGGAGGCCTGAAAGACCACAGGGGCAAAAAGCCATGGATTTCGATCGGTATCCTAGGAGGGACAACGTTTTCAAAAGAATGGAGTTTAGCGGGGGTAACCCTGAGAAAAGACCTAATGTCTACCTGATTTAACCTAGTTTCGTCTTAGATTTAATCTCAGTATATTTATATATGATCACAAAGTTATGATTTAAGGGGTTTGGTTAAAGTACTCAGGATGGTGCAATTCAAGAACAAGCAACGTAATATAATTGAATCAATAACAATAATAGTATATTTCGTAGGTAAAAAACCCCTTCATACAATGTAAAACTCAGTATTTATAATAATTCTCAAGTCCTAATTTGACTAGGAGTCCTATTAGGCCTAGGAATCCTGCCTGGCTTAGGAGAACCGCACAGCCCACTTAAATCTTCTAGATCGATCTGTCTGGTCGATCTGATACATTTGGGCGGATCGAGTCGATCTTGTAGTATTCACAGGTCGGATCGATCCTGAACCTCCTCGGGAAGCTTTAGTCCCTTATACGTGTAAAATAGCCCTCATCAGTACTCCCTCACTTCTCGAGCGTAATTGTAGCTGTAGCTCGTAGAAGTAAAAAATAGTAGTTACCCTGGTCTTTTCATCGTTCATGAAATATGCCTCATTAAAAACCTAGTTCGGAAAAACCCTTTTTGGGATAAAAACCGAACGAGGAAAAAAGAGTGCAAATCTGTTCGAACCTTCTATGTATAGACATGTATTTTGGGTTAACGTGTGTCAGACAACGGCTGGTCTTTTCATGACTTTGATTGGCGGGAATACGAAGAGACGCGGAGGGCTGAATCCGTCTTTTCACCACCCATATATATAGTCGAAATTTGCGGGATATTTTTACTTTTACCCCAGATATTTAATCCTCCCAGCAGTAAAAGCTTAAATCGATAATCTTGTCAATTTCTTACTTCCTCGAGCATATTATTTCAAGGACTAATGGCTTCGACGTCGCAGAATCCTCCTTCTTCAACCCAAAACGTAGATGAACAAGTACCTCCTAACATCCTTAATCCTGAAATCCCTCCATCTGAGGAAGAAGCTGCGGATATTTCCCAAGTAGAGGAAGTCAGAAATTACGAAGAACAGGAGGTTGATGGCTTGGTGGTGGAGATTATCCCAGAGGAAGAGATGGTATCGCGGGCATCTAAGAAATAAAAAATGTCTCAACCTCAAATTTCTGCCCCCGTGCAATTTTTTCCTTCTCGATGGAAAAAGGATGATCTACCTTCTTTGAAAAAGGAATACGGTCGCTATTTCCCCTCGGACTTTGAGATCATTATTCCTTCTTCCGAGGAGAGAGTCAATACTCCTCCCGCCAATTGTCGAGCTTTTTACACGTCCCATTTCGAGCATGGGCTCCGTTTTCCCCTATCTTCAGTTCTTCGTCAATTTCTGGAGACTTTTATTGTCTCATTGACCCAACTTGTTCCGAATGCTATAGCTTTTATTATGGCATTCTCTGTGTTGATGGTTGCTCGAGGTCTGCAACCCTCATTCCGCAATTTTCTCCACTTTTTCCGACTCTCTGTATCGACCTCCTCCAACAGAGGTTATTATTATGTCAGCCAAAGACCTGGCTACGCAATTCTTGAAAACGCCATTTCAAGCAACAGCACGGAATGGAAATCCAGTTTCTTTTTCGTTAAGGCTCCGACTGTGCATATCCTCGAGAATGGTGAACCCGAGGAATTTACTCATGATTGGGGATATAACGATGCTTGGGTATATGGTGGTCGAAAAGTGATCGGCGAGATGGGCCCGGACGACCAATTCTCATCCGCTATGATCGAGGAGATGAGATTAAATAAGTACCAATCAGCTTATTTCATCGGAGAGATCTTTCTTCGAAAAGCAGGACTGAGTTCTCTGGAGTTTTCCATTCCACCGGATAATCGATCTCTAGGTAAAGTCATTTCCTAACTTCACTTTATTCATAAAAAGATTATGAACTCGACATTTTCTAACACCTATCTTTTTCGCAATGCAGCCACCATGGTCGAGAACTGCCATTTTTCCGTAGTCGGAAAATCTGTTCTTTCGAATTCGAAAAAGTCCTGGGGTAAAGCCCCCATAGAGCAAAAGGAATCTAGAAAGAGGAGAAGGAATCAATTCCAAGATCTGGAAGACATCGAGGAGGAGTCATCCGAGAATGCAGATCCTATCCGAATAGCTCCTCCTTTCTCTGGTCTAACTTCTTCAGACATACCGACTTCAAGCTCTCGTCCAGGCCGTGGTTATCCTCCCAAAACTTTTAGGGAGAAATATGGCATTCTGGGTAGTAAATATTGGCCCGAACGTAATCCTACTGGTCCTGAAGCCAAAAGAAGGACTCAATATTTCGACAAAGAAGGAGAGTACTTCACTCACGTTGGAGACACTAGTCGTCAAGCTTCTTTGGTAGATATGATTGAGAATCATCTCCAAGGAAAACGAGCGGCTGGTTATTCTGAGAAAGATTCCTTGATGTCTGATGATAAGGAGAATGTGGTCGACAAATCCATTCGAGTCCTTCTATCCTCGACCTTTGTTCGAGACTTGGAGAGGACCATTAGGAAGAAACCCCTCGAACAGCTAGCGAGGGCAGCTCATGCTCACGAAGTGGTAATATTATTTGGCTCTCTCTATTCTTTTAACAGCCTTCAATCTTTTTCTTGATTTTTATTTAGACAAGTTTCCTACACGACAGGCCGGAAATGCCATGGTGTCTGCGCTATACGATATGGCGTTGCATAGGGATCAATGCAAATATGGTGAGGAAAACAACAATATTTTAATCGCCAGAGTTAAGGAGCTTGAAGATCAACTTACTCAGGTCGATAATTCTCGAGCTTCCGCTGCCACTTCATCCGATCCTCCTGCTAATCCTAATTTGGAGACCGACAATCCTCACATTATTAGCATGATGACGGATTCTAGTCGATACCAAGCGCAGGTCGACCAATTGACTCGTGAAATGGAAGAGCAACGAGTTGCGCATGCCACCCTCGTTAGCAAGCTTGAGTCGGATATTGATGCTCTTCGATCTCAACTTGCGACCAAGGAAGATGATTCTTCTGACTTAGAGAGGGTCATAGATGCGCACCAATCTTCAGACGTCGAGCCCATAGTCCGTGAGTTTCTCGATTCTCCCGTGCATACTGCCATAATTCATCAAAAGATTGGAGGTCTGCTCTTAAGCTCGTTCTACAAGGGTGTCGATCAATTAATCGAGTCTGGGCAGATTCCTGATAAGCGGGAGGAATATCGCAGAGTTATGGCCATTGAAAAGGACCGAAGTCTTCAAGACTATACTCCCGACTGCTTATCCTCTGTTGAGTATAGTAATCATCCATTGGCTCACCTAGTCGAGGAGTATGGAGCCCCAATTCCTGTGCCAACACCTGATTTGGATTTGATAAAGGATATCATGGAGAATCAGTCAGGCGAAGAGGAAGGCGACGATGCCGAGGAGTATATCGAGGGAGACCATGTGGACGAAGGGAATGAAGAAGGAGAGGAAGGATCGTCCCCCAAGGAAACCAATTTACCCAGTTAGGATGTTTTTTTATGATTTTCTTTTATTTTGTTGTAAAGCTAGGCCTTTTAAATCTCGTAGATTATGTAAAACTCCTTTTTGAGATATATATCATTTTAATTCTGATATACTTCGTCGTTATGATGATCATAGTACATATTTGATGACCCGCTTTTACCTTATTTTTGAATTTTAACTGTGCGCGCCAAGGTCCGAGGACATAATTGTCATTTCCTTAGCTATATATAAAGGTAAATCTTTTTGGGGTTTTACCGCGCGTCCCCACTTGCAATATAAAATTTTCTTGCCATTGATCGGAGCTCTTAGTTCGATATTTCATAGGAATTCCTGATTTTCTGACCATGAGTTCCAATCTATTTTCTGGAGCTTCCAAACGATCCCAACGGGCTTTACCTCGTCGGGAGACTCCGAGAAAGAAATCTCGAACGGACGGTTCACATCCATCATCCTTCCAGGGAGGAGTTTCCTCTCGGGAAACCATTCCTCGACCTGATCCAAAATTATCCTCGTCAAGCGGGAACTTAAAAGAAACGAAGAACATCCCCTCTAACGCCCCGATCCGCAGTCCAATTGTCGATCCGAAGATGCTGGAGGCTTTCCAGAGTGAAGGTTCTCGCTCTACTTCTCCTCCTTTAGTAGAGCAAACATTTAATGAGGTATCTCGAACTGTTTCCCCCCCTCCAGTCGTCCATACGACGAACGAGGAAAGTCAAGCTATTTCTCCTATTCTCGGGGAGCAAACCATAAATGAGGAGTCGCGAACCGTTTCTCCTCCTCCAGTCGTCCATATGATGAACGAGGAAAGTCAAGCTATTTCTCCTACTCTCGGGGAACAATCAATGAATGAGGAGTCACGAGCTGTTCCTATTCCAGATGAACGATCAGTGGATGAACATTCCCCTTCAGGCCGAGATGCAACAAATCAATCTATAAGTCGAGATGGTTGCGCTCAGGTCTCGGCTACTGCTCCTCATTCTGAGATTGCCGCTCCCAATTCTGAGATCGATCCCACTCTGCAATTAAGGGGGCCTGTGGAAGATATTCCAGAATCTTTCTTTGCCCCTCCAGGTTCACAGGTTGTTTCGACCTCTCAAGACACTCAGGTTGTCTCTCCTGTTCGTATTTCACAAGAAGCGTCCAAAATTGGGTCTGGTCCCAGTCGTTCTGATTTTGAAAAGGTCGCGGATGACCCGTTTCTTTTAGACGAACGTCCATTTAAGGAGCATGTCGAAGAGATAACTGAGTTTGATATGACCCGATCAGGTGGGGTTTCGATTGATGCATGTATTCCAACAACCCTCGAGCCTGATGGGGTTTCTTGGAATCTGGGAATGGGTACTATTTTGCCTAAGGAGCTTGATAAATTGAAGAACCACTCTTCCTTGCAACTTGTCCAGTCCATTTTCAAACGTTTGGAGATGGTAAGCGTATTTTGTTGTTTGTCAAAAAAGATCTAGGTGTTTTAAGTTTTTCACCCATATTTCTCAAAACAGGCTAAGCATGAAGCTCTCCAGCTCGGGATACAAAATGACGAATCTTATTTTGCTCGAGAAGAATCCCTCGATCGGGTAGATACAATTGCCGCTGCTCATCGATTGCAGATGACTGAGGTTGAGCACCTCCGAGCTACCACTGAAAGGCTCACTAGAGAGAAGGAAGAACTTGCTCGAGTAAATAGCAGTTTGGAGGCTGAAAAAGAGCAGCTTACCAAGGAGAAAACAGATCTTCTTCAGTTGAAAGATCTGGAGTTTGATAGGGGTTTTTCCCTTGGATATGAGCAACGTGCCCAAGAAATGATGACTTATCTTGGTTATCCGACAATTCCTGCTTATGTTCACGAAACGGTAGACAGAGATCTTACCCCCGATCATACTCCCGAGCAGTAGATAAGAGTCTTTCTGCATTTTTTTTTTTATTTTATTTTTTTTTTATTTTTTTTTGATTGAAATGTAAATATATATTTTGCCTGATAAATGGAAGAACATGCTTTTTGTTCGATTTCTGCGCCTCTTCGACCTGCATGTTGATAATTAACTTTTAATATTATTGGAAGACTAGAAGTCAACTTGGTAGGTGTGCCATAACTGTAGGAACGATTCGTATGCTCTGTCCATTGATTGGTTATTTCCCCGTAGTATAAAGAACTTGTTGGAGAAGTAGGAAAATAAGAAATACGGATACAATATGCCACCTCTGAACAGTTTAATTTGGTTTTTATGTCCTGTTGACTATGGTGGAGATATCAACCAGATAGTTTTTTGGATAGGCGAGAGCTGGTTAGTTCATTAAAATGGTGTTTTGTCCATGCATGCTCGAAAACTTGCCCCCAAGGCAAGGAGAACGAGCTTGTCTCAATTGTATGACAGCAAAGTTCTTCCCCTCTTAGTGTGCTTTAGCTTGATACTGTGATCGACCCTAGATGCAGTATGCCTCCTGGTTACCACTTGGCTCATTTAGAGGTCGGTAATTCACCAGCATCAGCAAATATACGCACTTCTGCATGTTCCTCGTTTTTATGCAGCGGTAGTAGTCTGAGGAGAAGGTCGATTTGAAGGAACAGATCATTCCGAGGAGTAGCAAAGTAGGACTAGTGTTTGAAATAATTGTAACGATCCTTGAATGTAAATGTAGTTTTTTGTGACGATATGGCTGTACTTGTGAAATGTAATGACTCTCTCAAAGACCTGAATAAAATCAATTATTCTTTGTATGTTCAGTCCGATAACAATGATTGATCATTTTTTCTGATACTGCGATCCATTCTTATAACGTTTTAAATCTGGACCGTTGATAGGACCTCAATTTAACACCATTGGATCCTTTATCCTCCGCCTATAAATAGATTCACTCCATCCCTCTCCATTTCTCAGAAGATGAAGTCATTCAAGATGAATATGTATTGTTATAAGTATCATCGTCGACCAAACTTGTCGATTTATTTACCTAAGAGGTCATGAGTTGGTATGGGAGGAATTGGAAAAATGAGATCTCCATTTTAAGCTGTGATGGTCGGGCAATTCTCACAACTGGGGATTAGCTGATCATATATCACGCCGTATGATAGAGGTCGAGAGTGGAGGAAAGCAGGATTCTATGCTTTATCGAAATCAACTTGTTTCTAACTGGTTGGTGACATCATGCATGAGACCCTTCTGATCTCTACTTTAATCGGCGAAGAAGAAACATCAACTTCTTCGAGGTGGTGGCATCATGATAGCGTGCGGCTTAGGTCGCCCACTGGTACCCGCCGATCTGTAGAATAAGCCTGAACTTTAGGTTCTCGTCACTGTTCTCAAAGTGGGAGAAAAGATGATCGTCCCGAGGAAGCTTTGAAGCGTTTTGACAACGAAGTCTTTCCTTTGATATTTTGTAGTTGTAATCGCTTAGTGCTTAGATCGATGATTTCTGTTCGGATAAGGCTCTTGTACATGTATTATTGCTTTTGCTCTACAATATTCTTCGTAATGTATCTATCGATCTAATATACGATTTTTGTTTTTATCGACTCAAGAACGTATTTACTTCCAATCCTTGTTTTTTAATGCTTGCAGTTATGTCTTTGGAACGTAACTCCCGATGTGGCGTCATGGCCGTTGATTATATAAGAGTGTGACCGTTGGATTTTGACTCATCCTGTCTATAAAAGGAATCTTTTATCTTCCATTTAGTTACCATCAGGAGTAAAGTTCTAAACAATGTACTCCCTCTTTGTTCACAACCGCGGTCGTCCACCTAATTCGCGGATCCAACTAATCATTCATTACTTCGACTCGGTATGGGCGGAATCGGAAAATGGAGGCTTTTCAAAAACCATGAAGTCTCCGACCCCTAATAAGGGGATTAGATTGGAGCGTTGTCCATAATTCGATCAACCTGTTTAAATAGGTAAAGGTCGGTGTTGTGGGGTTCCGATCTAATAGTTACGTGGTAGGTGGAAAGCTGGTCAGTTCATTAAAAATATTTATGTGTGACCGGGAATGCTGACCACCATCGACCATCGTAACATTATGATCTCACAAAGCTCTCTCTGATTCCAAAGCTTTGTGGTCGTCATCACGAAACTTAAAGGCGGTCGTCTTCGTCGAGCTTTGGCTTTGATGGTATCAAAGATGGATATAACATGTAATAGGATCTGGTGTCGTTAGATCAGGGAGATCTGTTTTTGTCTTTTCAAGATATTTTATGTATTTGTAATAGTTTTAGGGTCATAAATAAAATTCTTCTTTTTACTTATTAAATTCCCATTTATACCAACTGTGGTTTTTACCTCTGTAGATCGTTTGTTAGTAGATCGATGAGTTTATACCAACCCAATCGGTGTTACTCAAAGATTTATTATACTTAGGTTTTATACCAACTGTGGTTTTAACCTTTGTAGATCGTTCTTTATTAGATCGATGAGTTTATACCGACCTAATCGGTGTTACTAAAAGATTTATTATACTTAGGTTTTATACCAAATGTGGTTTCAACCTTTGTAGATCGTTCGTTAGTAGATCGATGAGTTTATACCGACCCAATCGGTGTAACTCAAAGATTTATTATACTTAGGTTTTATACCAAATGTGGTTTTAACCTTTGTAGATCGTTCGTTAGTAGATCGATGAGTTTATACCGACCCAATCGGTGTTACTCAAAGATTAATTATACTTAGGTTTTATACCAAATGTGGTTTTAACCTTTGTAGATCGTTCGTTAGTAGATCGATGAGTTTATACCGACCCAATCGGTGTTACTCAAAGATTTATTATACTTAGGTTTTATACCAAATGTGGTTTTAACCTTTGTAGATCGTTCGTTAGTAGATCGATGAGTTTATACCGACCCAATCGGTGTTACTCAAAGATTTATTATACTTAGGTTTTATACCAAATGTGGTTTTAACCTTTGTAGATCGTTCGTTAGTAGATCGATGAGTTTATACCGACCCAATCGGTGTTACTCAAAGATTTATTATACTTAGGTTTTATACCAAATGTGGTTTTAACCTTTGTAGATCGTTCGTTGACAAAAGTCTTTTGAACATGTCACATGTGGAAATATGCAAAAGCTTTTTACTAGAATTGTAGGTCATTTTAATGCATGAAAGGAAAAAATCAAAACATTCTAGAAAATGGAAAAAACTAATTTCTTGCAAATCCTATCCAACTTCTAAATCTTCTTGGCTCGAACTTAACGACCATAATATCTTCTGAGATTCACCGCATTCCATGTTCGAGGAAGCGGAGTCCCATCCATATGTGCTATCTTGTACGATTCCTTTTTTCCGACCGCAATCACCACGTAGGGACCTTCCCAATTTTGCTGTAACTTTCCCACGTGTTTGGAAACTTCAACTTTTTTAAGTACCAAATCACCTTCTTTGAATGAGCGTATCCTCACCTTTTGATTGTAGGCTTTTTCCATGCTGGACTTTGCCGCTTCTAAACGCAGACTGGCTTTTTCCCTTAAGGTTTCGCTCAAATCGATATCATCTTTTCTCAGTTGATCGTTTGATTCCTCCTCGTAGAGCTCAATTCTAGGGCTGGGGACTAGCGCCTCTACTGGGATGACTGCCTCCGACCCATAGACTAGGCTAAACGGTGTTTCACCCGTTGAGGCTTTTACTGTAGTTCTGTTGGCTCAAATGACGCCTGGCAGTTCGTCCAACCATTTCCCTTTGGCGTCGTCCAATCTTTTCTCGAGTGATTTGACAATCTCTCGATTTGCCACTTCAGTTTGTCCATTAGCTCTAGGATGTCCGACAGACGTGAAGTTTTGCTGTATTCCAAGCTTCGAGCACCATTCTTGAACTTGTTTTCCAGCAAATTGGGTTCCATTGTCAGAAATCAGAATTCTTGGGATTCCGAAACGACAAACTATATTTTTCCAGAGAAAATTTATAACTTGGAACTGTGTTATCCGAGCTAAAGCTATGCATTCGATCCACTCTCTGAAATATTCGACAGCGACCAAAACATAACTCTTCTTTGATCTGGCCATTGGGAATGGTCCCACAATATCGATTCCCCATTGATCAAAAGGCCAACAGATCAGAATTGGGTGTATCGTTTCAGCTGGTTGGTGTATTATATTTGAATGTACTTGACAGTAATGACAGTGTTTAACGTAGTCTTGTGCGTCGGCGTACATCGTCGGCCAATAATAACCTGTTCTCAAGCATTTTAGCGTAAGTGCTCGAGCGCCACTGTGATTCCCAGCTTCTCCTTCATGTATGCTTCTAAGGATGCTTTCGGAATTGTGTTCGGGAATGCATTTCAAAAGAATTCCTGAGACGGACCGTCTGTAGAGTTTTCCTTCTATCATTGCATATCTCGGTGCTCGATATTTTATCCTCCTAGCTTCTTTTTTAGAGCTAGGGAGTGATCCATCTCTCAAATAGGTGATCAATGGAGTCATCCAACTATCCGCTTCTAAGTCGATATCCATTACTTCGATAACTGGAACAGTATCGAGGTCGATCGAAGGAGTTTTGGAGATTAACCAGGTGATTACTTTTTTAGATTTACCATCCCTTGTCCCTGTAAATCTAGATAGTTGATCAGCCCATCGATTTTCTTCTCGTGGGATATTTTGGATATCAAACTTGTCAAATTTCCCAGTCAAATTTTTACTTTCGCCAAATACTTCATCATGTTGTATTCTTTCGCTTCGTACATTCCATTAATTTGTCTCTGAATTAGCTCGGAATCCGTTAAGACATTTAGAATCTTTATATTGGCCTTTATAGCCATTTCCAATCCCGCAACTAGAGCTTCGTACTCAGCTTCGTTATTGGTTACCACGAAGTCTAAAGTAATGGCATAATTCATGTCCTCGCCGTTTGGCCCTTGAAAATTAATTCCTGCCCCCCCACCATCTCTGCTTGATGCGCCATCGACATGCATAAGCCATGGCGGGTCATTGACAATCATAATACTGTTATCACTTGTCGATGCAGCTTCGGGGCTTGTTTCCGACATACTTGGAGTTTCAAGGAGGAAATCAGCAAGTATCTGAGCCTTGATCGCACTTCGCGGTTGATATTCGATCTCATATTGTCCCAATTCTACCGCCCATTTGATTAATCTTCCCGAGGCTTCTGGTTTCGATAAAACTTGCCTCAGAGGTTGATTTGTAAGTACGATGATCTTATATGTCTGGAAGTATGGCCGCAACCTTCGTGCTGACGTCACCAAGGCCAGAGCAAATTTTTCAATTGTTAAATAATTCTTTTCCGCTCCTTGCAGCAACTTACTCAAATAATAGACAGGCTTGTGTTCCGAGCCCTCAATTTTTACTATAACCGAGCTCACAGCCGCCTCGGAAATTGCAATGTAAATGTATAGAGGTTGTCCTTCTGTAGGTTTGGCAAGCATAGGTGGTGAGGTCAAATAATTTTTGAGTTGCTCGAATGCATGATCACATTCCTCAGTCCATTCAAAGGTCTTAACTTTTCGCAAAGTTTGAAAAAATGTTAAACTTTTGTCTGCGGACCTTGATATGAATCTATTAAGAGCAACAATCTTCCCGACCAGACTTTGCACCTGAGTAATATTTCTAGGAGGCTTCATTTCAGTAATAGCACGTATCTTCTCAGGATTCGCTTCGATGCCTCTCTCGTGGACCAGGTAACCTAAGAATTTCCCTGACCTTACCCCAAATGTACATTTTAAGGGGTTGAGCTTCATTCCGTATTTCCTCAAGATTTTGAAGCATCGATCAAGGTGTCTAATGTGGTCTTCTTCACTCATGCTTTTCACCAACATGTCATCGACATAAACTTCCATTATTTCCCCGATCAACTCTTTAAACATCAAGTTGACCAACCGTTGATATGTAGCTCCGGCACGCCCTGTTCGGTAATGAACGCAGTCTTTTCTTGATCTCTTTCATCCATAAAAATCTGATAGAAACCTTGGAATGCATCCATCATACTAAAAATTGCAAAGCCTGCTGTCGAGTCGACCAACAGGTCGATCCTTGGGAGAGGATAAGGATCTCTCGGACATAATTTATTCAAGTCTGTAAAATCGTTGCACATCCTCCACTTGTTATCCTTTTTGTCACCCTTCGAGACAAGTACGACATTACACAACCATTCAGTAAAGTGTATTTCTCTAATCTGCT
The DNA here is from genome assembly GCA_030819805.1 of Penstemon newberryi var. newberryi. Taxonomy (NCBI): domain Eukaryota; kingdom Viridiplantae; phylum Streptophyta; class Magnoliopsida; order Lamiales; family Plantaginaceae; genus Penstemon; species Penstemon newberryi. The sequence goes on along the minus strand of JAUALY010000007.1, from coordinate 4,707,531 downwards.
TAGATAATAAAAGTCTTTCGACCTCTGCTTTTACTATTTTATCCTTCACTGGGCCAAGATTTCTTTTCTTTTGTCTGACAGGTTTTGCGCTCGGATCTATCTTCAAAGAGTGAGTTATGATTCTCGGGTCGATCCCCACTATATCTTCCGAGCTCCAGGCGAAAACATCCACATTTTTTCTTAAGAAGTTGATCAACATGATTTCTCCCTGTGGAGATAGTTCTGTTTCTATCCAGGTGATTTTGGTCGGATCACTTTCGATAAGCTTGACCTCTTTATGCTCTGGTGCCCGTAGAGTCAGATCTATGGGCTCTTTCCCTTTTTTACTAATCGGGTCCGTGCTAGGCAACTCAGGCTCCCGAGATCTTTTCGTCGAGGATCCCACCGTTTTTCTTTTTGACGGTGTTAGAGGATCGACGTTCCTTTTTAAAGACAGTGCCGTGTTGTAACAATCCCAGGCCATGCAGTGGTCGTTAACGATTTCGCCGACACCAGATACTGTAGGAAATTTTATCTTCTGGTGATAAGTTGATACAACTGCTCGAAATTGGTTTAATGCTGGTCTCCCCAAAATGGCATTATAAGCGAAAGGTGCTTCTACCACTAAGAATTTTATCATTTTGACCACTCGATGAGGTTTGTTCCCAAGAGTTACACTCAGATTGATAGTTCCGGCTGGAACTATTTCTGATCCTCCAAATCCTACCAGTGGCGTAGCTACTTTTTGGAGAGTTATTTTTCCCAAATTCATCTGGTTCAGCACTTCGATGGCTATTATGTTAGCCGAGCTCCCATTGTCGATTAAAATTCTCTTGACATTGAAGTCGGCAATTTTCAATGAGACTACCATGGGAAAATCGGGGTGGTCTTCGTTATTATCCCAATTCAGGTTTCTGGGGGCTTCGCTCTCGTCGAACTTAATTATGTGTTGGTCGGAGTTTTTCCTCTCGAGCGCCCATACCTCTTTAGGGGTCATAATCCCCTTTTCTAGAGATCGTGCGATCTTTCGTCTGGCATTCCGACTATCTCCCCCCGCTGGACCACCGGAGATCACATGTATTGTACCATTGACCTGGTCGTCATCGATTTCATTCCTTCGGGGAGCATGATTACTGGTAGATCTATCACGAGGACTTCTATTTTCCTCTCTCCTTCTAGGACTTCTTGTTCTTTGTCTTCTTCGATCTGCTCTATCTATGAATTCATTCAATCTACCTTGTTGAATCAATTTTTCAATTTCTTGTTTCAGGTGATAACAGTCCTCGGTCCTATTACCATGAGCTCGATGGTACCTACAATATAAATCGTAGTTCTTTGCCACCGGTTTTGCCTGTGTGATTCTTTTTGCTGGGGGGATTAAATTATTTCTTTCCAGTATCACCAGGATGTCTTCTCTTGGGGAATTTAGTTTTGTAAACTCCACGTAACTTATTCGATCTCTTATATTCCTTTCAGGAGATCGAGGCCTGAGGTAGACATTGGGTCTTCTCTCAGGGTTACTCCCATTGTGTTCTAATCTTTGAAAAACGTTCCCTCTATGGGGAAATCGATCATAATTCGTTACCCTTTGCACCGGAGGTTTTTCAGGTTTTCTTGACCCTGAAGTCGATGCTTTATTCTTATTTTTGTCTTTGAAAGAATTCATTTCTTCTTGGGTCATATATTTGGAGGCCAAAGTCAGAATTTCTGCAAAGGTTCTTGGCTGCTTTCGACTCAAAGCGTTGCCAAATTGCCTATTTTTTGTCAGATAAAAAAGAATTGAAATGATGTAATCAATATTTGGGGAGTCAATCTTCAAAAGTTCTACATTGAACCTTGCTAACCATGTTCTTAAGGATTCCCCATCTTGCTGGACTATTGTTCCCAGATAGCTCATGGGGAGCTTTTGTTTTTTCTGGCTGGCAAATTGTTGTTCTAGCTTGTTGCACAACTTTCTAAAACTGAAGATCGAGTTAGGCGGTTGTTTTCCGAACCAATCTAGTGCCAAACCCTCGAACGTTGTGATCATCAATTTGGCCGTATATTCTGCTGAATGAGCATACAATCTCATTATGTTTGTAAAACTAAATATATAGTCGGTCGGGTCACTAGTTCCATCGTATCTGGGGAGCCGAGCAGGTAGAGATCCAGAAGCATGGGCTTCCCTAATTTCTAAGCAAAAAGGGGAACAAGCAGCTATACTATCCTGTATCTCTCGGGAGCGAGGCCAAGGTTGTTGCAAAGTCAAAAGCCTTTGTTCCACTCGTTCCTCGACCATCCTCTCTAATTCTCTTTCAGAAACTCTTCTATTTGTTTGTCGATTAACAACTGGAGGATCGTCCACGTCGTCGATCGGTATAACAGAGCGTTCCTTGGATAGGCGAGGTTCAGGTCGAGCATTAGCTCTTGCCTGATTAGTTTTTCGACCAAGGTTCCTTCCTGCTACGTTTGGCGGGGATATTTGAGTGTTGGGATTTTATGGGTATGATTGTCAAAAACAACGTTGCGGAATATAAAATTTTTCAATTTTTCATACACCAATTCCCAAGAACATTTATTAGCACATATGAATAAAGGCTGAATACAATTTAGCAACAAATTACTAAATTAAAAGATGGTAAATCGAATTTACCTCACCACAGGCAAGGTGGTGGTTTCTCCGGTCTTCTCTTTCCTTGTTCACTAGAGCACCCCAAGTGTTGTGCCTCCAGAGATTAGTCCACACCAGATGGATTGAATGACTCCTTCAATTCTTAGGCTTAGAAATGGAAGAGAAGGATTCTTGTCAATGGCAGATCTAGATCTAGATCTAGATCTAAGTGAAGGAGAGAGCAAGAGGGAGAGAGGGGGGGCGGCCAAGTGAGGGGGCGGCTAGGGTTGGGGTTTTTGCTTAGGGTTTGAGTCTCAACTTAGACTCCTTTATATAGCCACCTCCAAAGCCCCTTTGTGTGCAAGACTAGCTATTGGGCCATTAATTAAATTGGCCCATGTCTTGCATTAATTTAATTAAACACTTTAATTAAATTAACCCAATTAATCTAATTAATTATCTCCCACTTTAATTAACTCTTTAATTAATATTTAATTAATTAGACTATCTAATTAATTATTTCTCTCTCAGAATTAACTCTTTAATTCTTTTATTTGATTTAACTCTTTAAATCAAACATTTCCTTAATTGACTGTCACTGTCCAACTGTATTGTGTGTGACCCTCTAGGTTCACCATCAATTGGCCGTAGGCCCACGACTTTCGTGATTTAATTAACGAGCAATTAATATTCAATTAATTGCTCCGATCAATAAACTCCTTTAATTGACCACTCCAGAATTAATCTCCCATTAATTCAGGAGTACCCACACCTCATGGTCGATGTCTAGCCACAAGCCCATGAGGCCCAACTTCAGGTGAATTGATATTAGTGAACCTCACCTCTTATAAGTACCATGTACATACGGTCCCTCTAACGACTAATTTCTCGATCGAGACCTAGGGTGTGTGAATTAGTCAGCACCTCTAATTATCTCGATTCTGTACTTTCTAATTCTGGATAATAATTCCAGTGTGACTGCTAAATTTGGAAACCCCTTTCCAAATCCGTCACTGACCATGGCCATGGATTTCTAGGAATCTATTATCTAAGAACGTACAGGAAATTCCCTCATTCATTACAATGAGTCGGTAGATCCCATCTTGATGCTAACCATCCGCACATACGACTATACGTACCCAAAGTAGGCGCACAATGGTCAGGCTACGTGACCGGCTCCTAAATCAAAATACGCATACCCGTATGCCGAATTCGCCCTAGCATCTCAAGTCCAAGGACTAAATCGTACACTGTTATAAGTCTTGAGAAACATCCCATCACTGATATGCTTTACGCACTTCCACAATGGGTTTCTCTGTTCGGGTCGTTCGATGCGTTCGATCCCCTATCGAACCACCTAGTCATATGCACTGACATCAAATGTCTTGTTCATGAAACTCCACAAATTCACTCCATGTGAATCATGCATAATCCTACAAGTCTTGACGATTCCTTCGATACCCCGTCTCGACAGGAATCTATGACTTGGAACACTTTTGAGATCACGACCTTAGAGACTGTTTCATGATTGCACTCAATACTGAAGTGAATCGTCCCATAGTCATGAGTGATCTCAGGGTTTCAACCAATCGCTTAAATGTGTTCGCGAAAGATGAAGTTGGCCGTTAGTTTATCTTATCAAATAAATAAACTTTGCGTATTAATTAATAAATCAAAGATTCATACAAGATAAAATAGTCCTATTACAAGCTATTGAGTTGGCTTGCATGCACTATCCTATCAATCTCCCACTTGCCCTAAAGCCAATCACAAACATTTCTAAGACCCATCTTCACAAGATGTTCTTCGAACACTTTTTGCGATAGTGGCTTCGTTAGTGGATCAGCTACGTTATCTTTTGAGTCGACACGTTCCATTTGAATGTCTCCTCTACCAATGATTTCTCTAATCACATGGTATTTCCTCATCACGTGTTTGGACTGATGGTGTGATCTCGGCTCCTTTGCTTGAGCGATTGCCCCATTGTTGTCACAGAAGACTACTATGGGTTCTGCAATGCTAGGTACTACATCCAACTCTTGGATGAAGTTTCTTATCCAAACACTTTCCTTTGCTGCATCCGACGCTGCAATATATTCTGCTTCAGTGGTTGAATCTGCAGTGGTGGACTGTTTGGAACTCTTCCAACTCACCGCTGCTCCGTTGAGGCAAAATATATATCCAGAATTGGATTTATAATCATCCACGTCAGACTGGAAACTTGAATCCGTGAATCCTTCGAGCTTCAATTCTCCACTACCGCCGTAGACCAAGAACATATCCTTAGTCCTTCTCAGGTACTTGAGGATAGCCTTTACGGCGGTCCAGTGTTCCTCCCCTGGATTTGACTGGTAGCGACTCGTCACACTCAGAGCGTGTGCTACGTCAGGTCTAGTACATAACATCGCATACATTATGCTGCCTATGGCAGACGCATAAGGTATGAGAGACATCCTCTTTCTTTCTTCATCATTTGTAGGGCTCATAGATTTAGAAAGAGAGATCCCATGTCTCATAGGAAGCAATCCCTTCTTGGATTCTTCCATACTGAACCGTTTCAGTATAGTGTTAATGTACTGAGATTGGGAGAGTCCTAACATCTTCTTCGATCTATCTCTATAGATACGTATTCCCAATACGTAAGATGCGTCTCCCATATCTTTCATGGAGAATTGCGTGGATAACCACGCTTTCGTCTGCGTCAACGTTCTGATATCGTCTCCGATCAACAGAATGTCATCGACATACAACACAATAAATTGTACTGAACCCCCTTCGAATTTCTTGTACACACATGACTCATAAACGTTCTTGATGAAGCCAAACCCTTTGACTGTCTCATCAAAACGTTTGTTCCAGGTTCGGGATGCCTGTTTTAGGCCATAAATTGACCTTTGAAGTTTGCATACCTTATGCTCACTTCCTTTAGATGTAAAGCCTTTTGGCTGTTGCATAAAGATTTCCTTATCAATGTCTCCATTGAGAAAGGCGGTCTTTACATCCATTTGCCATATCTCGTAGTCATACCACGCGGCTATGGCTAATAAGATCCGAATGGATTTTGACATCGCTACTGGAGAAAAGGTTTCCTCATAGTCTATACCAGGCCTTTGAGAATAACCTTTCGCCACAAGGCGAGCCTTATGAGTCAAAACTTCTCCATTCATTCCAAGCTTGCGCTTGAAGATCCACTTACAGCCTACAGGGACAGTTCCCTCAGGCGGATCAACCAAGGTCCATACCTTGTTGGAATGCATGGAATCCATTTCGGATTGCATGGCGGGACTATGTCTGACATAGCTTCTTCGTATGTCCTTGGATCACCATCCAATTGATCATTTTCGTGGATGAAGCCGAACCTTTCGGGTTCTCTACGAATTCGATCGGACCTTCGAAGTACTGGTGTACTAGATGGTTCAATAGGTTCAGGATCAACTCCCACTGTTTGTGGGGATGGGTCCACTTCCTGGACTTCATCAAGTTCTACGGACACCCCGCTTCTTTTGGTGAGGAAGTCATCCTCTAAGAAGTGGGCGTTCCTAGACACGAACGTCTTTCGTTCTTTAGGGTCGTAGAACAGGTATCCAATGGATTCCTTTGGATACCCCACAAATTTGCACAAACTAGATCTACTATCTAGTTTATCTCCCTTCTTGTTCCTAACATAGGCAGGAGATCCCCATACTCGTAAGTACGAATACATGGGTGCTTTACCAAACCATTCTTGGTGTGGCGTCGTCGGCACCGACTTTGAAGGTACTATATTAAGTATCTTTGAAGCCGTTAAGAGGGCTAAGCCCCAAAATGAAAAAGGTAGATCAGCGAAACTCATCATGGAACGAACCATGTCCAACAAAGTTCGGTTCCTTCTCTCAGACACACCATTCAACTGTGGTGTTCTAGGAGGAGTTCGCTGTGAGAGAATACCATTCTCTACAAGATAATCGAGGAATTCTTGACTTAAGTATTCCCCACCTCGATCATATCGAAGTGCCTTAATACTGTGTCCAAGTTGGTTCTCAACTTCCATTCGAAACTCTTTGAACTTTTCAAAAGCTTCGGACTTATACTTCATTAGGTACACATACCCAAAACGACTGTAGTCGTCTGTGAAGGTAATGAAGTATGAGAATCCTCCTCTTGCACTGACACTCAGTGGTCCACAAACATCGGTATGGATCAAATCCAAGGTTTGTTTGGTTCGCTCTGGTTTCCCAGTAAAAGGCGTTTTGGTCATCTTTCCCTTGAGACAGGACTCGCAAGTTGAGAGATCATCTAGGTTCTGTATTTCAAGAGCCCTAGAGGAAACCAACTTTTGAATTCTACTCTTGGATATATGTCCAAGCCTAGCGTGCCATAACTGTGGACTATTATGATCTTGTTTTCTTTTCTTTGATTGAATGTGCATGACATTAGAATTAGCAGGTTCTAAGGAATAAAGACCATCTATCAAAGTACCACTAGCATAAGTAAAACCACCTTTTATTATGCTAAAATTTCCATTAGAAATGGAAAAACAAAAACCATCATTATCCAGCAAAGGAATCGAAATAATGTTTTTGATAATTGTTGGTACGTACAAACAATCCTTTAAAACCAAAGAAAATTTCCCTAAAACTAATTCAACGTCCCCTATGGCCTCTGCCGCAACCCTTGCTCCGTTTCCAAAACGTAGGATCCTATCCCCAGGCTTAAGAGGTCTTACTGCTCCCATCACCTGCAAATCATTGCAGATATGGGAACCAGCTGCGGTGTCTAACACCCATGATGCACAGTTAATTGAAATATTAACTTCAATAAAGAAAATACCTTTGGCTACCGTTTTAAGGTAGTCAGGGCAGTTCCTTTTCCAGTGCCCTGCTTTCTTGTAGTGGAAACATTCATCTTCTGGGCTCTTTCTCTTTTTCTCGACAACCTTCTTGGTTGTTTTAGAAGAGAACATTTTCTTCTTCTTCTTGCCCTTCTTTGGCTTTGCAGCCTTGGGTTGCTCAGCAATCAAGACAAACTTCTCCTTCTTAAGGGTAGCTTCTGCCGTTACCAACATATTGGTTAGTTCGTGAAGAGCGAGATTTCTCTCCTCCATGTTGAAATTCAACACGAACTGATCAAATGAGCGTGGTAGAGTATGGAGTAAGAGGTCAGTGCTAAGATTAGCGTGCAAGTCTACTTCCAAATTCTCTAATTTTTCAATCAGATTAATGAAACGAAGACAGTGATCTTTCACACTTGAACCCTCAGCCATTCTCAGATTAAACAACTCCCTCGTCGTCTTGAACCTTTCGGTCCGAGACTTCTCTCCAAACATGTTTCGGAGATGGAGAAGTATATCAGCAGAATGCAACATCTTTGCATGCTGTTTCTGTAGCTCATTGGTCATTGATGCTAGCATTAGGCAACGAACCTGAATATCATCATCAACCCATCTAGCATGGGTGGCTCGTTCCTCTTCCGAAACTCCTTCCGGAAGTGCTCCAGGCATTGGGGCATCGAGAACATAGCTCCGACGATCGGAGTCGAGGACTATCCTCAAATTTCTTAGCCAGTAGATAAAATTTGATCCGTTCAGTTTGTTAGTGTCAAGGATGATAGATAATGGATTCTTAGACATTTTCGCAAAATGATCTACAAAATAGAATGATAACGTTCAGCTGACTGATCTAAATTAATACTTATAATTGACGACTATTGGACTTGTTATCGAAAAAGTTCTCCCACTATTTTCTCGAAACAATTACCCCTTCAATTGTTCGGGAAATCTTATTTCCTAGCAGGTCTTGATGTCCCAGCAGACATTAATTGCACCCACGACTCGCGGCCATACAATTAATTCCCTAGGTAGGTATACTATTACCAATTGTGTCCCTACACAACCTTCAAGCTATTTTGCCTCGATTTTCGCACTCATCTAGCACTGCTACATCATGAGTGGTACTACTCGTTAAGTCTAACCCATCAATCTTGATGAGCAACGGGCCCGGTCATGAAATCCCCATAACTTGGTTATGATCGATGTTCACATCCCGACCAATCCTCACCCTTGTCAAGTTTAGTTAAAAACGAGAATCAAGGAGTTTCGCGTATTGTCTCTTTCCTCTACTCGGGTGCCAGACTCTGGATCACCTTAATCGACAAGTGGACAACTCTACTCGAGATCTCACCGTTCCAGTTATGCATTCTCTTTTATTTACTATCTAAATTACTAGCGCGTATCACCATACATGCTAAAATATAAATGCGTAAATAAAAACATACACACCTAGCATGCATGCTACCACAATATGTTTTCGATCGGGAGCCTCCTATGCGGACCACCATCGAGCCAAAGGCGATGGTCCTATTGGTCAATCTAATAGGTTTCAAAGAGGCCTACACTATTACACATTTTACCATGCATACATGGCCTTTAGTCTTCTTGGGCTCCCACCTTGCTTGTAACGGGCCTTCATCCTAATCTAATTAAAACTGTAAAGCCCTATCTATTACAAAGGCTCAAAGTGGCCCAAAAACTTAAGGCTCGCAGGCCCAATAAAACCAACAAATTAAAATTAACCAATCACATCTACCCTAAGGGTCAAGGCTCGACGCGATCGAAAACCACGTAAACAGTTCACGTAGAGCAAGAAACAAGCAAAACAGATTTTCTTATTTCTTATCCTATTTTAAAACTCCTTTTAAAAATGTCTTTCAGATTCTAGTTTTAAAACTCATTTTAAAACAATCCATAAACTTATTTTAAAACACCTTTTAAAACAATCTCTTTGATTCTCACTCTAGTCTCTACTAATTATGATAAAATTAACCTTTCGGATATACTAAACCCTTTTAGTGCACTAAACAGTTTCTGTTTTTCAACCTTTGAAAAATTTCAGTTCGGCCCCTGAATTTTCGAAAATTACATTTTGACCCCTCAACTTTTGGAAATTTCAAATCAGCCCCAAAATTTCCAGAACATGCAAATCGGACCAGCAAGCAGAAAATTAACAAAATTTCCAGAAACTTTCGTTTAATGCAAAACATACCCCTGAATTTACGGCAATTGCAAAAACAGCCCAAACCTTTCGTAAATTGCAAAAACAGTCCAGATTTTAAAAATTCCAGAATTTACAATTTGGTCCAGAATTGCAGAAAATGAAAATTATACTTTCTGTCCAGATTTTTCAAAAATCGCAATTTGCAAACAAGCCCTCAAATTTTCGGTAATTACAGATTTGGCCCAAAAACCGAAAAGTGCATACATCCGAACAATTTAATTCATCATAACAAGCAAGAATCAAAAATCAGAACAGAACAAACACATATATCCATATATTTTGATGTGTTCAGGCCTTTTCATATGTGCATAATAAATTTGGCTCTGATACCACTGTTGGGATTTTATGGGTATGATTGTCAAAAACAACGTTGCGGAATATAAAATTTTTCAATTTTTCATACACCAATTCCCAAGAACATTTATTAGCACATATGAATAAAGGCTGAATACAATTTAGCAACAAATTACTAAATTAAAAGATGGTAAATCGAATTTACCTCACCACAGGCAAGGTGGTGGTTTCTCCGGTCTTCTCTTTCCTTGTTCACTAGAGCACCCCAAGTGTTGTGCCTCCAGAGATTAGTCCACACCAGATGGATTGAATGACTCCTTCAATTCTTAGGCTTAGAAATGGAAGAGAAGGATTCTTGTCAATGGCAGATCTAGATCTAGATCTAGATCTAAGTGAAGGAGAGAGCAAGAGGGAGAGAGGGGGGGCGGCCAAGTGTATTGTGTGTGACTCTTTAAATCAAACCTTTCCTTAATTGACTGTCACTGTCCAACTGTATTGTGTGTGACCCTCTAGGTTCACCATCAATTGGCCGTAGGCCCACGACTTTCGTGATTTAATTAACGAGCAATTAATATTCAATTAATTGCTCCGATCAATAAACTCCTTTAATTGACCACTCCAGAATTAATCTCCCATTAATTCAGGAGTACCCACACCTCATGGTCGATGTCTAGCCACAAGCCCATGAGGCCCAACTTCAGGTGAATTGATATTAGTGAACCTCACCTCTTATAAGTACCATGTACATACGGTCCCTCTAACGACTAATTTCCCGATCGAGACCTAGGGTGTGTGAATTAGTCAGCACCTCTAATTATCTCGATTCTGTACTTTCTAATTCTGGATAATAATTCCAGTGTGACTGCTAAATTTGGAAACCCCTTTCCAAATCCGTCACTGACCATGGCCATGGATTTCTAGGAATCTATTATCTAAGAACGTACAGGAAATTCCCTCATTCATTACAATGAATCGGTAGATCCCATCTTGATGCTAACCATCCGCACATACGACTATACGTACCCAAAGTAGGCGCACAATGGTCAGGCTACGTGACCGGCTCCTAAATCAAAATACGCATACCCGTATGCCGAATTCGCCCTAGCATCTCAAGTCCAAGGACTAAATCGTACACTGTTATAAGTCTTGAGAAACATCCCATCACTGATATGCTTTACGCACTTCCACAATGGGTTTCTCTGTTCGGGTCGTTCGATGCGTTCGATCCCCTATCGAACCACCTAGTCATATGCACTGACATCAAATGTCTTGTTCATGAAACTCCACAAATTCACTCCATGTGAATCATGCATAATCCTACAAGTCTTGACGATTCCTTCGATACCCCGTCTCGACAGGAATCTATGACTTGGAACACTTTTGAGATCACGACCTTAGAGACTGTTTCATGATTGCACTCAATACTGAAGTGAATCGTCCCATAGTCATGAGTGATCTCAGGGTTTCAACCAATCGCTTAAATGTGTTCGCGAAAGATGAAGTTGGCCATTAGTTTATCTTATCAAATAAATAAACTTTGCGTATTAATTAATAAATCAAAGATTCATACAAGATAAAATAGTCCTATTACAAGCTATTGAGTTGGCTTGCAGGACACTATCCTATCATTGAGATCGTTGATCCGCGTCCGGACTTTCTGCTTGAGTTGACTGGTGGTCATTATTCTCCCGAGGTTCCCTGACATTATGAACCGCTCTCGAAGGACCAACAGTCACCCTTACTGGTTCCGCAACTGCCAGAGTCTGTAGAATTTGAGGAAAAAACGAACCTAAAAGTTGAGCAATTTGCAGTATTTTTTCCTGGTCAGCGGAGAGCGGGGGAACCGGGACAGATCGAACGGGTGAGTTAGGGGCCTGACTCACGCTAGGAGTTCGTTGTCCTCCCTGACTTTGATTGTTGTTAGCGTTTGTTGCAACATGTTCCTCCACAGGGTCTAAATTTTGGTGATTTGCGGGAGGCTGCGTATTATTAGCGGTGACCCTGTGGGAATTTTCAGGAAGGCTATCCGCAGCATGAGAAGGTCTTGAATTGGTGCTTCTTCCTGCGTTACGCGCGCTATTCCTTGGATTGGCCATATTCGATCGAGTAATTAACCTGCCCCACGGTGGGCGCCAACTGATTTAACCTAGTTTCGTCTTAGATTTAATCTCAGTATATTTATATAAGATCACAAAGTTATGATTCAAGGGGTTTGGTTAAAGTACTCAGGATGGTGCAATTCAAGAACAAGCAACGTAATATAATTGAATCAATGACAATAACGTGAGAGGCGAACAATAATAGTATATTTCGTAGGTAAAAAAAAACCCTTAATACAATGTAAAACTCAGTATTTATAATAATTCTCAAGTCCTAATTTGACTAGGAGTCCTATTAGGCCTAGGAATCCTGCCTGGCTTAGGAGAACCGCACAGCCACTTAAATCTTCTAGATCGATCTATCTGGTCGATCTGATACATTTGGGCGGATCGAGTCGATCTTGTAGTATTCACAGGTCGGATCGATCCTGAACCTCCTCGGGAAGCTTTAGTCCCTTATACGTGTAAAATAGCCCTCATCACTACCTCAGGCCTCGCTCTTCAGAAAGGAACGTAAGGGATCGAATAAGCTATGTCGAGTATACCAAATTAAATACCCCCAGAGAGGATATTCTTTTAATATTAGAGAGAAATAACTTGATTCCCCCAGCAAAAAGAATTACACAAGCCAAACCCGGGGCGAGGAACTACGATCTATATTGTAGATACCATCGAGCTCACGATCATAAAACTGAGGATTGCTATCACTTAAAACAAGAGATTGAGAAATTGATTCAACAAGGCAAGTTAAACGAGTTCATAGACAGAATGGATCGAAGGAGACAAAGGACTCGGAGTCCTTGAAGGAGGAAAGAAAATAGAAGCCCTCAGGAAAGATCGCCCAGCAATCGCGCGCCCAGGAGAGATGACATCGATAACGATCGAGTCAACGGTACGATACACGTAATCTCCGGCGGCCCTGCTGGGGGAGACAGTCGAAACGCAAGACGAAAGACAGCTCGATCCCTGGAAAAAGGACTGGTCATCCCTAAGGAAATATGGGCGCTCGAGAATAAAGGCTCTGACAAACATACGATCAGCTTTGATGAAAGTGAAGTCCCAAAAAACCTCAATTGGGACGTTAACGAAGATCACCCCGACTTCCCAATGGTGGTCTCACTAAGGATCTCCGACTTTAACGTCAAAAGAATTCTGATCGACAACGGGAGTTCGGCTAACATTATAGCCATTGAAGCATTAAATCAGATGAACCTGGGAAAGATAACTCTCCAAAAAGTGGCTACGCCGCTAGTAGGATTTGGAGGATCGGAAATAGTTCCAGCTGGGACTATCAACTTGAGTGTGACTCTCGGGAGTAAACCTCATCGAGTGGTCAAAATGATTAAATTCTTAGTGGTAGAAACACCATTCGCTTATAATGCCATCCTAGGTAGACCGGCTTTAAACAAATTCCGAGCTGTCGTTTCAACCTATCACCAGAAGATTAAATTCCCTACAATCTCTGGGTCGGCGAAATAGTCAACGACCACTGTATGGCCTGGGATTGTTACAATACTGCACTATCTTTAAAAAGGAACGTTGATCCATTGACGCCTTCAAAAAGAAAAACAATAGGGTCTTTGATGGAGAGATCTCCAGAGCCTGAGTTGCCTAGTACAGAAAGGATCGATAAAAAAGGGAAAGAGCCCATAGATTTGACTCTACGTGCGCCAGAGCATAAAGAGGTCAAGCTTATCGAGAATGATCCAACCAAAATCACCAGGATCGGAACTGAACTGTCTCCACAGGGAGAAGTCTTGTTAATCAACTTCTTAAGGAAAAATGTAGATGTTTTCGCCTGGAGCTCGGAAGATATAGTGGGGATCGACCCAAGAATAATAACCCACTCTTTAAAGATAGATCCGAGCGCAAAACCTATCAGACAGAAGAAAAGAAATCAGGGCCCTGTGAAGGACAAAATAATAAAAGCAGAAGTCGAAAGGCTTTTATTGTCTAAGCAGATTAGAGAAATACACTTTACTGAGTGGCTGTGTAATGTCGTACTTGTCTCAAAGGGTGACAAGAAGGACAACAAGTGGAGGATGTGTAACGATTTTACAGACTTAAACAAATTGTGTCCAAGAGATCCTTACCCTCTCCCAAGGATCGACCTGTTGGTCGACTCGACAACAGGTTTTGCAATTTTCAGTATGATGGATGCGTTCCAAGGTTTCTATCAGATTTTCATGGACGAAAAAGATCAAGAAAAAACTGCATTCGTTACCGAACAGGGCGTGTATTGTTTTATAGTAATGCCGTTCGGATTAAGAAATGCCGGAGCAACCTATCAACGGTTGGTAAACTTGATGTTTAAAGAGTTAATCGGAGAAATAATGGAAGTGTATGTCGATGATATGCTGGTAAAAAGCATGGGCGAAGAAGGCCACATAAAACACCTTGATCGTTGCTTCAAAATCTTGAGGAAGTATGGAATGAAACTCAACCCCTTAAAATGTACCTTTGGGGTAAGGTCTGGGAAATTCTTAGGTTACCTGGTCCATGAAAGAGGCATCGAAGCAAATCCGGAAAAGATACGAGCTATCACTGAAACGAAGCCTCCTAGAAATATTACTCAGGTCCAAAGTTTGGTCGGGAAAATTGTTGCCCTTAACAGATTCATATCAAGGTCCGCAGATAAAAGTTTACCATTTTTTCAAACTTTGAGAAAAGCTAAGACCTTTGAATGGACCCAGGCTTGTGACCATGCATTCGATCAACTGAAAGAATATTTGACCTCGCCACCCCTGCTCGCCAAACCTACAGAAGGACAGCCTCTTTACATATACATCGCTATTTCCGAGGCAGCACTGAGCTCGGTTATGGTGAAAATTGAGGGCTCGGAACACAAGCCTGTCTATTATTTGAGTAAATTACTCCAAGGAGCGGAAAAAAATTATTTAACAATTGAGAAATTCGCTCTGGCCTTGGTGACGTCGGCACGAAGATTGCGGCCATACTTTCAAACATATAAAATCATCGTGCTCACCAATCAACCTTTGAGGCAAATCTTATCGAAGCCAGAAGCCTCGGGAAGATTAATTAAATGGGCCGTTGAATTGGGACAATACGAGATCGAATATCGACCACGAACTGCAATCAAAGCTCAGGTACTTGCTGATTTCCTCCTAGAAACTCCATGCTTATTAGGGACGAGCTCCGAAACAACTTCGACAAGTGATAACAACGTTATGATCGTCAATAATTTACCATGGCTTATGCACGTCGACGGTGCATCGAGCAGGGATGGTGGTGGTGCAGGAATTAATTTCCAAGGACCAAACGGTGAGGATTTGAATAATGCCATCACTTTGGACTTCATGATAACTAACATGAAGCAGAGTATGAAGCCCTGATTGCAGGGTTGGAAATGGCTATACAAGCCAACATAAAAGTCCTAAATGTCTTGACAGATTCCAAGCTGATCCAGAGACAGATTAAGGGAATGTACGAGGCAAAAGAATACAACATGATAAAGTATTTGGCGAAAGTGAAAGAATTGATTGAGAAATTTGATAAGTTTGGTATACAGAATATCCCACGAGAGGAGAATCGATGGGCTGATTAACTATCTAGATTCACAGGAACAAGGGATGGTAAATCTAAAAGAGCTCAAGAGCTGGATGACTCCCTTAATCACATATTTGAACAGTGGTGACGCTCCCTAGCTGTAAAAATGAAGCTCGAAGAATAAGGTATCGAGCACCAAGATATGCCATGGTAGACGGAAAACTCTATAGACGATCCGTTTCTGGAATTCTATTAAAATGCATTCCCGAGCACCAGACCCAAAGCATCCTCTGAAGTATCCATGATGGAGAAGCCGGAAATCACAGTGGAGCTAGAGCGCTAACACTCAAATGTCTGAGAACTGGA
Organism: Penstemon newberryi var. newberryi; assembly: GCA_030819805.1. Taxonomy (NCBI): domain Eukaryota; kingdom Viridiplantae; phylum Streptophyta; class Magnoliopsida; order Lamiales; family Plantaginaceae; genus Penstemon; species Penstemon newberryi. The sequence goes on along the minus strand of JAUALY010000007.1, from coordinate 4,691,665 downwards.
TACTATTGGCCAACATTGTACGCAGATGCGCAGGATTACGTAAAGCATTGTCATTATTGCCAAGTACATTCAAATATAATACATCAACCAGCAGAAACAATGCACTCAATTCCGATCTGTTGGCCTTTTGATCATTGGGGGATAGATATAGTGGGGCCATTTCCAATGGCCAGGTCTAAAAAGAGTTATGTCCTGGTCGCTGTCGAGTATTTCAGCAAATGGATTGAATGTATAGCCCTAGCTCGGATAACACAGTTTCAGGTCATAAACTTTCTTTGGAAAAATATAGTCTGTCGCTTCGGGATCCCGAGGATTCTAATTTCTGACAATGGAACCCAATTTGCTGGAAAACAAGTTCAAGAATGGTGCTCGAAGTTGGGAATACAGCAAAACTTTACGTCCGTTGGACATCCTCGAGCAAATGGGCAGACTGAAGTGGCAAATCGAGAGATTATTAAATCCCTCGAGAAAATACTAGACGACGCGAAAGGAAAATGGTTAGACGAACTTCCAGGTGTCATTTGGGCCAACAGAACCACAGTAAGGCATCAACGGGTGAAACACCGTTTAGCTTAGTCTATGGGTCGGAGGCAGTTATCCTAGTTGAAGCACTAGTCCCCAGTCCTAGAATTGAGTTGTACGAGGAAGAATCAGATGATCAATTAAGAAAATACGACATCGATTTAAGTGAGACATTGAGACTAAAACCCAGTCTGCGTTTAGAAGCAGTTAAATCCAGCATGGAAAAAGCCTATAATCAAAGGGTAAGGATACGATCGTTCAAAGAAGGTGATTTAGTACTTTAAAAGGTTGAGGTATCCAAACATGTGGGAAAATTTCAGCAAAATTGGGAAGGTCCCTATGTGGTGATTTCGGTCGGCAAAAAGGGATCATACAAGATAGCATATATGGATGGAACTCCACTTCCTCGAACATGGAATGCAGTAAATCTCAGAAGATATTATGGTCGTTAATCTCGAAACAGGAAGTTTTAGAAATTAGATAGGATTTGCAAGAAATTAGTTTTTCAATTTTTGTCTGTTTTATAATTTTCCTTTCAAGCACTAAGTATGCCCACGATTATAATAAAAGCCTTTGCTTATTTTTTCCCCTAACAATGCACGAAGAGGAACCAATGATTATGTGATCTACAAAGGTTAAAACCAATAATTGGTATACAACCTAAAGTTTGGAGTAAAACCGATTGGATCGGTAAACACTCGTCGACATAATGATCAACAAAGGTTAAAACCAACAGTTGGTATACAACCTAAAATTTTGGAGTAAAACCGATTGAATCGGTAAACACTCATGGATCTCCTAACGAACGATCTACACAGGTTAAAAACCAAAAATTGGTAAAAAAAACCTAAGTACAATAAATCTTTGAGTAAAACCGATTGGGTTGGCATAAACTCATCGATCTCCTAACAAACGATCTACAAAGGTTAAAACCAAAATTGGTAAAAAACCTAGGTACGATAAATCTTTGAGTAAAACCGATTGGGTCGGCATAAACTCATTGATCTCCTAACGAACGATCTACAAAGGTTAAAACCAAAATTGGTAAAAAACCTAAGTACAATAAATCTTTGAGTAAAACCGATTGGGTCGGTATAAACTCATCAATCGACATCATGTAATGTATGAGAAGGGAATTTAATGTAATAAGTAAAAAGAAGAATTTTATTTATGTCCCTAAAACTATTATAGTTACATAAAATATTTTGGAAAGAAAAAACAGATCTTCCTAATCTATCGACACCAGATCCTATTACAGCCATTCTTGCTACCAGCTACACCAGCTCGACGAAGACGACCGCCTTTAAGTTTCCTGATTACGACCACAAAGCTTTGGAATCAGAGAGAGCTTTGTGAGATCATAATGTTACGTTGGTCGATGGTGGTCAGCATTCTCGATCATACATTATACTTTTAATGAACTGACCAGCTTTCCACCAACCACGTAACTAATAGATCGGAACCCCACAACACCGACCATTACCTATTTACATAGGTTGGTCAATTTATGGTCGGCATTCCAATCTATTCCCCTTATTAGGGGTCGGAGACTTCATGGTTTTTGAGAAGTCTCCATTTTCCGATTCCGCCCATACCAAGTCGACATAATAAACAGATTGTTGATTTTCTGAGTCAGGTGGACGACCACCGTTTTGAGAAATGAAGAAGTACATTTTATTTTTAAAGGTAAATGACTGAAAGGAAGGATTGCCTTTTATAGATAAATGGGTAAAAATCCAACGGTGAAACTCATATCCAATCAACGGCAATAACGTGATTTCGGGAATGACGTTACATAACTGCGAGTCATAAAAGCAGGGCTTGAATTAAATGCACTATCAGGTCAATCAATTTACTACATTAGATCGATGTTTAACATGCAAAGATTATCATTACAGTAATTACAGGCATCGATAGAAATACAAACAACTCTATCTATAAAATTTCGAGGAGGAGTTTACTTTCGATGACCATTATAGTAACAAATGCTACGGAACCTTTGATCTACAGAATATACCATCTTTACATCCACTTTGAGAACAGTGACGAGAAACTAAAGTTCAGGCTTTCTTCTAAAGATCGGCAGGTGTCATCGGTCGAGATAAGAACACATGCTATCACGATTCAACCACCTCGAAGAAGCTGATGCTTTTTCTTCGACAATCGAAGTAGGGATCAGAAGGATCTCATGCATGGCATCGTCGACCTGTTAGAAACAAGTTGATTTCGATAAACCAAGAATCCAGCTTTCCTCTGATCTCGACCTCTACCAAACGGCATAATTTATGGTCGACTAATCCCCAGTTGCGAGATTCGTCCGACCACGGCTGTATAAGGTGGAGTTCCCATTTTTCCAATTCATCCCATACCAAGTCCGAAACTTATCATCCGTTGAGATAACATATTTTGGTGGACGACGATGGTTATGCCAATAGAAAATTTTCTTCAATAGCTTCATTTTGTGAAGTAGAGAAGCACATAATGACCTTTTTATAGGCAGGAGGTACAGGATCCAATGGTGTTGCGTTAAGATCCCATCAACTGTCCAGATCAAATAAGTTAACGAGTTGATTCACAGCATCAGATATACGTTTGATTAATACCATAAATAGAAAGGTGCAAGAACACAGACGAACGAGTCAAACGTAAAATATTTTATTAAATTTTTTCAGAATCATGACAAATACAGTCGATCAACTATGGAAGGAAAAAGTACATTCATTCCTAAAATCATACTACGCTACTCCTCGGAATGATCTGCTCCTTCAATCCGACGTACACCATATCATGGTGAAGATTGACAAATATACTTCACCAGACCTTCACAAGATATCTTCCTTGGTCGGAGGATGTCCAAATAAAAGATTACGAAGTGTCCACCTGAGTAGAAGAATATGTTATCCAAGCTCTGGATTTTGTTCCCCTTTAGATTGAAATCAAAAGAGACGAGAAACATGAAGAAGTGCGTATATTTGCTGATGCTGGTGAACTGTCGACCTCCAAACGAGCGACATTATAATCGGGAAACATGCTGCATCTGGGGTCGGTCACAGTATCAAGTTAAAAGCACACTGAGAGAGGAATGGTTCAAAGGGTAATTCTTTCTGCAAATGATGAAGGAAAGACCCTTGCTGTCGTACAAGTGAGACAGGTTCGTTCTCCGTGCCTTGGAGACAAGTTTTCGAATATGCATGGACAGAAGGATGTTCTGGGGTTTTCTCCGGTCTCGGCAAAGTAGCCTCCTTGGTCGAACAACATACCTGCCTCAGGGGATACCATCATTTTAATGAACTAACCAGCTTTCATTACTCACGAAATAATTGGGTTGATATCTCCACCGTAATCGACATGCCATAAATACCAAAATGAAATATTTACGGGAGTCATGTTATTTCCATCTTTTATGTTTCATACTTCTCAAATGGGTTATTTATAGTATGGGGAAATGTTCAATTAATGCGCAAAGCATACGAAATGTCCTACGGTCACGGCACAACTACCAAATTGGTTTCCTCTCTCCCAAGAAAATTGAAAGAAGTTGTTAGCAGGCAAACAGGTCGAAAAGACGCATCGCCTACACAGATATCAAATAAAAAGAGCATGATTTTCTATTCATCAAGCTAAATATATATTTACATGATTTAACCGAATTTCGTCTTAAGGTTTAATCTCAGTAAATTTACTAAAGAACACAATTTATTGTATTAAGGGTTTGGTTAAAGTACTCAGGATGGTGCAATTCAAGAATAAGCAAAGTAATATAATTGAGTAGATGACAATAATATGAAGAGGCAAATAATGTAGTATATTTCGTAGGTTCAAATCCGGATCCTAAATACAATGTAAGATTCGCTATTTATAATATTCCTCCTGTCCTAACTGAACTAGGAGTCCTATTTAGCCTAAGAAACCTGCATGGCCTAGGAGTATCGCAGGGCCCATTAGGTCCCCTGAAACGGACAGTAGGTCGATCAGAGTAGGTCGATCGGATATGTATTTGTCTGGTCGAGCCGATCTTGAGGTCTTCACAGGTTGGATCGATTCTGAACTAGCTCGAAAAGTACTATTCGATCATAGGTGTAAAATAGCCCTCATCAGTACTCCCTCACTTCTCGAGCGTAATCGTAGCTGTAGCTCGTAGAAGTAGATGTAGTATTTACCTTGGTCTTTTCGTCGTTCATGAAACATGCCTCATTAAAAACCTAGTTCGGAAAAACCCTCTTCGGGATAAAAAACCGAACGAGGAAAAAAGAGTGCATACGTTAGAACTTTCTACGAACAGACACGTACTTTAGTTAACGTGTGTCAGAATTCGGCAGGGTCTTTTCACAATTTTGATTGGCGGGAATATGAAGAGACGCGAAGGGTTGAATCTGTCTTTTCACCGCCCATATATATAGTCAAAATTAGCGGGATATTTTACTTTTACCCCAGATATTTAATCCTTCCAGCAGTAAAAGCTTAAATCGACAATCTTGTCAACTTCTTACTTCCTCGAGCTTGTTATTTTAAGGACTGATGGCTTCGACCTCGCAGAATCCTCATTCTTCAACCCAAAACATAGATGAACAAGTACCTCCTAACATCCTTAATCCTGATATTCCCTCATCTGATGAGGAAGGAGCAAACAATTCACAAGTAGAGGAGATCAGAGATTACACTGAAAAAGAAGTTGATAGTTTGGTAGTGGAAATCATCCCGGAGGAAGAAATGGTTTCGAAGGCGTCCAAGAAATCCAAAACATCTCAACCTCAAATTTCTGCCCCTGTAGAATTCTTTCTTTCTCGATGGAAAGAAGATGACCTTCCTTTTTTGAAAAAGGAATACGGTCGCTATTTCCCCTCGGATTGTGAGATCATTATCCCTTCTTCCGAGGAAAGAGTCAACACTCCTCCCGCCGACTGTCGAGCTTTTTACACGTCCCATTTCGAGCATGGGCTCCGTTTTCCCCTGTCTTCGGTTCTTCGTCAATTTCTAGAAACCTTCATTGTTTCATTAACCCAACTTGTCCCAAATGCTATAGCTTTTATTATGGCGTTCTCTGTCTTGATGGTCGCTCGAGGTCTGCAACCCTCATTCCGCAATTTTCTTCATTTTTTCTGATTTTCCGTATCGAGCTCCTCCAATAGAGGTTATTATTATGTCAGCCAAAGACCTGGCTACGCAATACTTGAAAATGCTATTTCAAGTAACAGCACAGAATGGAAATCAAGCTTCTTTTTTGTTAAGGCTCCGACCGTGCGCATTCTTGAAAATGGAGAAACCCAGGAGTTTGCTCATGATTGGGGCTATAACGATTCTTGTGTATATGGTGGTCGAAGAGTAATCGGCGAGATGGCCCCGGACGACCAATTTTCATCTGCTATGATCGAGGAGATGAGATTAAATAAGTACCAATCTGCTTATTTGATCGGAGAGGTCTTTCTTCGGAAAGCTGGACTGAGTTCTTTGGAGTTTCCCATTCCATCGGATGATCGATCTCTAGGTAAGATCATTTCCTAACTTCACTTTATTCATAAAAGGATTTATGAATTCGTCATTTACTAACATCTATCTTCTTCCCAACGCAGCCACCATGGTCGAGAACTGCCGTTTTTCTGTGGTCGGAAAATCTGTTCTTTCGAACTCAAAAAAGTCCTGGGGTAAAGCCCCCATAGAGCAGAAGGAATCTAGAAAAAGGAGAAGGAATCAATTCCAAGATCTGGAAGACATCGAGGAGGAGTCGTCCGAGAATGCAAATCCTATCCGAATAGCTCCTCCTCTTTCTGGTCTAACTTCTTCAGACATACTGGCTTCGAGCTCTCGTCCAGGTCGCGGTTATCCTCCCAAAACTTTTAGGGAAAAATATGGTATCCTGGGTAGTAAATATTGGCCTGAACGTAATCCTACTGGCCCTGAAGCCAAAAGAAGAACCCAATTTTTTGACAAAGGAGGAGAGTATTTCACTCATGTCGGAGATACTAGCCACCAAGCCTCTTTGGTGGATATGATCGAGAGTCATCTTCAAGGACGGCGGGCGGCAGGTTATTCTGAGAAGGACTCATTGATGTCCGATGACAAGGAGAATGTGGTCGATAAGTCCATTCGCGTTCTTTTATCTTCGACCTTTGTTCGAGACGTGGAGAGGACTATTATGAAGAAACCTCTCGAACAGCTTGCAAGGGATGCTCATGCCCATGAAGTGGTAATATTCTTTAACTCCTTTTATTCTGTCGATAATCCTTGATATTCTTCTTGGTCTTTATTTAGACAATTCTTTCTTGCTACAGACCGGTAATGCCATGGTATCCGCGCTATATGATATGGCATTACACAGAGATCAGTGTAAGTATGTTGAAGAGAGCAACAATATTTTAACTGCCAGGGTTAAGGAGCTCGAAGATCATCTTGCTCAGATTGGTGCTTCTCGAGCTTCCACTGAAACTCCATATGTTCCTCTCGCCAACGAGAACTTGGAAACTGATAATCCCCATATCATTGGCATGATGACTGATGCTAGTCGGTATCAGGCTCAGGTCGACCAGTTGACTCGGGAACTGGATGAACAGCGAGTTTCTCATGCTACTGTAGTTAGCAAATTGGAGTCGGAGATCACCTCACTTCGATCTCAGCTTAAGGCAAAGGAATACGATTCTACTGATTTGGAAAAGATCATAGACGAGCATCGAGCTTCCGAGGTCGAGCCCATCGTTCGAGAATTTCTAGATTCTCCAGTACATACGGCTATAATCCATCAGAAAATTGGGGATTTACTCTTGAGCTCATTCTTTAAGGGGGTCGACCAATTAATTGAGTCAGGACAGATTCCCGATAAGCGTGAGGAATATCGTCGAATCATGGCTATTGAGAGAGATCGAAGACTTCAAGAATATCCTCCTGATTGCTTACCTTCAACCGTGTACAGTGATCATCCTCTGGCTCACCTAGTTGACGAGTATGGAACCCCATTTCCTGTTCCGACGCCCGACTTGGGGTTAATAGAGCAGGCAGTGGGAGATCGAGAAGATGAAGAGGAAGACAAGGACACCGAAGAGGATATTAAAGGAAATCAAGCTGATGAGGGAGAGAAAGAAGGTGAAGAAAGATTGTCCCTGTAGGAAGATATCTCCCCATCTTAGGTTGCTTTCAAGATGTTGGGGTTTTGTTTTAATCCTTGTAATTTATTAAGTACAGCTGATGTAAAATTCCTCTATTGATATATATATATGATTTTCAATGAAATATTCTTCGTCGATTTTATGATCGTAATATACCATCAATCCGTTCTTGTCGTATATTTGAATTTTTACTGCACGCGCCAAGGTTTGAGGACATAATTGTCATTTCCTTTACTATATATAAAGGTAAATCTTCTGGGGTTTTACCGCGCGTCCCTACTTGCAATATAAAATTTTCTTGTCGTTGATCGGAGCTCATAGTTCGATAATTCACAAATATTTCTGATTTTTTGATCATGAGTTCCAACCTGTTTTCTGGAGCTGCAAAACGATCTCTACGAGGTCCTCCCCGACGAGATACCCCGAAGAAAAGATCCCGAACGGAAAGTTCTCATCAATCATCCTCCCAAGGGGGAGCTTCTTCTCGGGAAGCCATGCCTCGATCCGACCCAGTGTCGTCCTCACCCGATGGACATCCGAAGGTAGTGAAGTATATTCCTTCACCGTCAAAGAAAGCTAGGCATTCCTCGACGGGACCTTCAGGGGTTCCGCTCCGTAGTCCCTTAGTTGATCCAAGAATTCTTGAAGCTTACCAGGATGAGGGTTCTCGATCTACTTCTCCTCCTCTTGTAAACCCAACTATCGACCAGGAGTCTCGTGCTATCTCTCCTCCTCCAGTCGATCAATCAACAAATAAGGAGTCTCGAGCTATCTCTCCTCCTCCACTCGATAACACAACAAATGAGGAGTCTCGAGCTATCTCTCCTTCTCCCTTCGACCGATCAACGGAGGAACGTCCTCCTTCCGATCGAGGTATAACAAATCAAACCATAGGTCAAGAAGGTTCCCAACAGGTCGTAATTACTGCTCCTTCGTGTAGGAGATCGATGAGTTTATGCCGACCCAATCGGTGTTACTCAAAGATTTATTGTACTTAGGCTTTTTACCAATTGTGGTTTTAACCTTTGTAGATCGTTCATGTAGGATATCGATGAGTTTATACGGACCCAATCGGTGTTACTCAAAGATTATTATACTTAGGTTGTTTACCAATCGTGGTTTTAACCTTTGTAGATCATTCACGTAGGAGATCTATGAGTTTATACCGACCCAATCGTTGTTACTCACAGATTATTATACTTAGGTTGTTTACCAATTGTGGTTTTAACCTTTGTAGATCATTCATGTAGGAGATCGATGAGTTTATACCGACCCAATCGGTGTTACTCAAACTTTAGGTTGTATACCAATTATTGGTTTTAACCTTTGTAGATCATTTATGTAGGAGATCGATGAGTTTATACCGACCCAATCGGTGTTACTCAAAAATGTCTTTAGGTTGTATACCAATTATTGGTTTTAACCTTTGTAGATCATTTATGTAGGAGATCGATGAGTTTATACCGACCCAATCGGTGTTACTCAAAAATGTCTTTAGGTTGTATACCAATTATTGGTTTTAACCTTTGTAGATCGTTGTTTGACAAAAGTCTTTTGAATGTGCCTGATGTGGAAATAAGCAAAAAGCTTTTATTATAATCGTAGGTAATTTTTAAAGTATGAAAAGGAAATAATAAAATACTCTATAAAATGGAAAAACTAATTTCTTGTAGATCCTGACTACTTTCTAAATCTTCTTGTCTCGAACTTAACGACCATAATATCTTCTGAGATTTACTGCATTCCATGTTCGAGGAAGCGGAGTCCCATCCATATGTGCTATCTTGTACGATCCTTTTTTGCCGACCGCAATCACTGTATAGGGACCCTCCCAATTTTGCTTTAACTTTCCAACGTGTTTGGATACTTCAACTTTTTTAAGTACCAAATCACCCTCTTTGAATGATCGTATCCTTACTTTTTGATTGTAGGCTTTTTCCATGCTGGACTTAGCTGCTTCTAAACGTAAGCTGGCTTTTTCCCTCAAGGTCTCACTCAAATCGATGCCATCCTTTCGCAGTTGATCGTTTGATTTCTCCTCGTAGAGCTCAATTCTTGGGCTGGGAACTAGCGCTTCTACTGGGATAACTGCCTCCGACCCATAGACTAGGCTAAATGGTGTTTCACCCGTGGAGGCTTTTACTGTAGTTCTGTTGGCCCAAATAACGCCTGGTAGTTCGTCTAACCATTTCCCTTTGGCCTCGTCCAATCTTTTCTCGAGGGATTTGATAATTTCTCGATTTGCAACCTCCGTTTGTCCATTAGCTCTAGGATGTCCGACGGACGTGAAGTTTTGCTATATCCCAAACTTCGAGCACCATTCTTGAACCTGTTTTCCAGCAAACTGGGTTCCATTGTCAGAGATCAGAATTCTCGGTATCCCAAAACGACAGACTATATTTTTCCAAAGGAAATTTATCACTTGGAACTGTGTTATCCGAGCAAGGGCTATGCATTCAATCCACTTGCTGAAGTATTCGACGGCGACCAGAATATAACTCTTTTTCGATCTGGCCATAGGGAACGGTCCAACTATATCGATTCCCCATTGATCAAAAGGCCAACAAATCGGAATTGGATGTATTGTCTCAGCCGGTTGATGTATTATGTTCGAATGTACCTGACAGTAATAACAGTGTTTTACATAATCTTGTGCGTCAGCATACATTATTGGCCAATAGTAGCCTGTTCTCAAGCACTTGAGTGTAAGTGCCCGAGCGCCACTGTGATTCCCCGCTTCTCCCTCGTGTATGCTTTTAAGGATGCTTTCGGAATTGTGCTCGGGAATACATTTTAACAGAATCCCAGAGACGGATCGTCTATAAAGTTGTCCCTCCAATATTGCATATCTTGGTGCTCGATATCTTATCCTTCTAGCTTCATTTTTACAGCTTGGGAGAGATCCATCGTTCAAATAGGCGATTAAAGGAGTCATCCAACTGTCTGCTGCCAAGTCGATATCCATTACTTCACTAGCTGGGACAATATCGAGGTCGATCGAAGGCATTTTGGAGATTAGCCAGGTGATCACCCTTTTAGATTTACCATCCCTTGTTCCTGTAAATCTGGATAGTTGATCAGCCCAACGATTTTCTTCACGTGGAATATTTTGAATATCAAATTTATCAAATTTCCCAGTTAACTTTTTCACTTTATCCAAATATTTTATCATGTTGAATTCTTTCGCCTCGTATATCCCGCTAATTTGTCTCTGAATTAGCTCGGAATCTGTCAAGACACTCAAAAACTTTATATTGGCCTGTATAGCCATTTCCAATCCCGCAATTAGAGCTTCGTATTCTGCTTCGTTATTGGTTACCACGAAGTCTAAAGTGATAGCATAATTCATATCCTCTCCATTTGGTCCTTGAAAATTGATTCCTGCGCCTCCACCATCTCTGCTTGAAGCGCCATCGACGTGCATAAGCCATGGTAGGTCATTGACGATCATAACACTGTTATCGCTTGTCGATGTCGTATTGGAGCTTGTCTCTGACTGACCTGGAGTTTCAAGGAGGAAATCTGCAAGTATCTGAGCCTTGATTGCAGTTCGCGGTCGATATTCGATCTCGTATTGTCCCAATTCTACAGCCCATTTGATCAATCTTCCCGAGGCTTCTGGTTTGGATAACACTTGCCTCAGAGGCTGATTGGTAAGTACGACGATCTTGTATGTTTGAAAGTAAGGCCGCAGCCTTCGTGCCGATGTCACCAAAGCCAGAGCAAATTTTTCAATCGTTAAATAATTATTTTCAGCTCCCTGCAATAACTTACTCAAATAATAGACAGGCTTGTGTTCTGAGCCCTCAATTTTTACCATAACCGAGCTTACGGCCGCCTCGGAAATAGCGATGTATATATATAGAGGTTCTCCCTCCGTAGGTTTGGCGAGCATAGGTGGCGAGGTTAGATAGTTTTTCAGTTCCTCGAATGCACGATCACAATCTTCAGTCCATTCAAAGGTCTTAGCTTTTCGCAAAGTTTGAAAAAATGGTAAACTTTTGTCTGCGGACCTTGATACGAACCTATTAAGAGCAACAATCTTCCCGACCAGACTTTGTACCTGAGTAATATTTCTAGGGGGCTTCATTTCAGTGATTGTCCGCATCTTCTCTGGATTTGCTTCGATGCCTCTCTCATGGACCAAGTATCCTAAGAATTTTCCCGACCTTACCCCAAATGTACATTTTAAGGGGTTGAGCTTCATTCCATATTTCCTCAAGATCTTGAAGCAACGATCGAGGTGCTTAATATGATCTTCTTCACTCATACTTTTTACCAGCATATCATCGACGTACACTTCCATTATTTCTCCGATCAACTCTTTAAACATCAGGTTAACCAACCGTTGATAGGTTGCCCCTGCATTTCTTAATCCGAACGGCATTACTATGAAGCAATATACGCCCTGTTCGGTAATGAATGCAGTCTTTTCTTGATCTTTTTCATCCATAAAAATCTGATAGAAGCCTTGGAATGCATCCATCATACTAAAGATTGCAAAACCTGCCGTCGAATCAACCAACAGGTCGATTCTTGGGAGAGGATAAGGATCTCTCGGACATAATTTATTCAAGTCTGTAAAATCGTTGCACATCCTCCACTTGTTGTCCTTCTTGTTTCCCTTCGAGACAAGTACGACATTACACAACCACTCGGTAAAGTGTACTTCTTTAATTTGTTTAGATAGTAAAAGTCTTTCGACCTCTGCTTTGATTATTTTATCCTTCACTGGGCCATGATTTCTTTTCTTGACCGGTTTTGCGCTCGGATCTATCTTCAAAGAGTGAGTTATGATTCTCGGGTCGATTCCCACTATATCTTCCGAGCTCCAGGCGAAAACATCCACATTTTTTCTTAAAAAGTTGATTAACATGATTTCTCCCTGTGGAGATAGTTCAGTTCCGATCCTGGTGATCTTGGTCGGGTCATTCTCGATAAGCTTGACCTCTTTGTGCTCTGGTGCACGCAGAGTCAGATCTATGGGCTCTTTTCCCTTCTTGCTGATCGGATCCGTGCTAGGCAACTCAGGGTCCCGAGATCTTTCCGTCGAAGATCCCACTGTTTTTCTTTTCGACGTTTCTTTTTAAGGATAGTGACGTGTTATAACAATCCCAGGCCATGCAGTGATCGTTGACTATTTCACCGACCCCAGAGATTGTTGGAAATTTGATCTTCTGGTGATAGGTGGACACTACCGCTCGAAATTGGTTTAGTGCTGGTCTCCCTAGAATGGCGTTATAAGCGAATGGTGTTTCAACCACTAAAAACTTAATCATTTTTGTCACTCGATGAGGTTTATTTCCAAGAGTTACACTCAGGTTAATAGTTCCAGCTGGAACTATTTCCGACCCTCCAAATCCTACTAGGGGCGTAACTACTCTTTGGAAGGTCAATTTTCCGAGGTTCATTTGATTCAGCACTTCAATGGCTATTATATTAGCTGAGCTTCCGTTGTCGATCAGAATTCTCTTGACGTTGAAATCGGATATTTTCAATGAGACCACCATAGGGAAATCGGGGTGGTCTTCGTTGTTGTCCCAACTCAGATTTCTGGGGACTTCGCTTTCGTCGAACTTGATTACTTGCTGGTTAGAGCTCTTACTCTCGAGTGCCCATATCTCTTTGGGAGCGATTATTCCTTTTTCTAAAGATATTGCAGTCCGTCGTCTCGCATTCCAACTGTCTCCCCCTGCTGGTCCACCGGAGATTACATGTATAGTTCCATTGATCCGATCGTCATCGATATCGTTTCGTCGGGCCGGATGGTTACTGGGAGATCTACCATGAGGACTTCTATTTTCCCCTCCCCTTCTAGGACTTCTTGTCCTTTGTCTTCTTCGATCTGCTCTATCAACAAATTCATTTAATTTACCTTGTTGAATCAATTTTTCGATTTCTTGTTTCAGATGATAACAATCTTCGGTTCTATGACCGTGAGCACGATGGTACCTACAATATAAATCGTAGTTATTTGCCCCGGGTTTAGCTTGTGTGATTCTTTTTGCTGGGGGAATTAGATTATTCCTTTCCAGTATCACCAGGATGTCTTCTCTTGGGGGCATTTAGTTTTGTAAACTCCACATAACTAATTCGATCTCTTATATTCCTTTCTGGAGATCGAGGCCTGAGGTAGACATTGGGTCTTTTCTCAAGGTTACTCCCATTGTGTTCTAATCTTTGAAACACGTTCCCTCTTCGGGGAAATCGATCATATTCCGTTACCCTATGCATCGGGGGTTTTTCAGGTTTTCTTGATTGATTATACCGTATTTCGTTCGAGTTCAATAAGGAAAGTGGGGAATAACAATATATGAATCAAGCATGTGAAAACTGTATATTAATATTGGTAATCGAATATAAATTACAAGGCAGGTCTACCCGAGCATTACGGGATGCCGTACTAACTAGGAAAGTAGATACAAAGAATAAACAACTGGTTCCTAATTCGAACAGTAGGTCCGAGCAGAAGGGATATCTTGGAAGTTGTGCCGTCCCTGATGTCATAAATGCGCCGCGTATTTATAGGAATAGTGATGAGCTAGCTAGACCATCCGCAGGAGAATAGCTCTCGGCCAGCTGTGTAAAGCAGTAGGTCGGTCCCACAGTAATTCCGAGGAGACGAGTAGATCGGGAAGAAGGTCAGAGTACTTGATCTAGAGCTATCAACCTGGCTCGATCGGAAAATCATGTTCTTCTGGTCGGAGAATACCATTCTGGTCGGGATCGAGGCTGACCCCGAGCAGAAGGTATTTCCTAAAGTGGCGTATGCGAAATACCCCTCATCAATACTCCCCCACTTCTCGAGCGTAAGTGAAGCTGAAGCTCGGAGAAGTAAACACTGCATCACGGCGAAAGACCTTGATCTCTTGATGTTTTCGGACATGCCTCGTTAAAAACCTAGTCCGGAAAAACCCAGTGGGACAAAATCCGAGCTAGGGAAAAAGAGTGCACATCTTCCTTGGAGGAGCCTCGAAATACCGAATCGCCCCCAAGATAGAAGGGTGAGGTTTTTGACCTGAAAGATTCACCTCGATGATTCACCAAGAGCTGCAATATTGAAATTCGGAAAGATAGATAGTAGAGAACAGGCCCCGGACAGTCTTGGGTAGGATATGCCTCGTTAAAAACCTTGCTCGGAAAAACCCCGTGGGATAAAAACCGATCGAAGGTGAAAAAGAGTACATATTTTATCCCGTTGAGTCGAAAAATACTCATTTCCGAAGCTTGGAGGACCATAAATGCTATTAACAAAAGATAATCTTCAATTTTACTGAGTGGGAGCCTAACCGTCGCGGTTACTCGGGGTTGAATTTGCAATTTACTCTTTTAACCTTTATATATATGTTTACTTGGAGAAAAAAGAGTGCATCTTTACAATTCGCAGCTGATCGGAGCTTTTAGATCTATAAACAGTATTTCTTCCTTACTTCGAGCATTGCAATAAATATCTTCTAATTATGTCTACTTCCCAGAATCCCGACGTCCAAACCAACATTCCCTCTGGATCAGATTCCGACCTGGGATCCACTGGGGAACTCATCAATGACTTCAAAACCACTGAAAATTCTTCCGAAGAGACGAACAGAATCGTCAATCAAATAGAATATGCCATGGGGTCGAACGCTGGAGAGGGTACATCAGGTCGACAGGATTCCGAGCACGATGGTGATGCGGAAGAAAATGCCGAAGGCGGCAGCAAGGAAGGTGGAGATGGAGAAGAAGCAGACTCCGATCATGAGAATAGCTTGACTGTACCGTTTGACAAGCACGAGATTATGAGATATGAGATCGGAGGCGGGTGCAGCGTGAGAATTCTTGATCTAGCCAGTGTCGCGAAAAAGTCCAAAGCCACCGGTCGAGCTCAGAAGACCGAGAAACGGGTCGACGACATCCCCAGTGCGTACGATCCAAAAGAGCATGAGGCAAGCCTCAAAGTTACGATTGGTAAATTCCTTCCCGAGGGCTACTCGCTAATCATTCCGACCTCCTCTCAAAGAGTGAATAAGCCCCCAGCAGGATGTCAAGCCTTCTACGCTAAGCAGTTTGACTATGGGTTGCGCATTCCTTTTGCCCCCTTGCTCAAGCAGGTTTTAGATGCATTCAGATTGGCTCCCGCACAGATCCTTCCCAATTCAATTGGGTACTTGATAGCTTTTAGCGTTTTGATGAAGGCCAAGAACCAAGCTGCTAATTTCCGACGCTTCTGGCAATTCTTCAAGATTAGCACCTCCTCCGCCTCGAACGCTGGGTTTGTGTATTTCTCCCAGCGTTCGAATCATTCGGTCTTATCGACCCTAACTTCCAGCAATTCTCTTGACTGGAAGAAACAGTTCTTTTTTATCAAGGGACCTGAAGTACCAGCCTCTGAGGGAAGCTCGGAGATGGTTCCATACCAATGGCCAGGCGAGCAAGAATGGGTGTACGGGAAACGAGAAGTGTTAGGCCAGCTTGGGAAGGTTGTCTCAGACGATCTGGTTAAAGAGATGCGTTCTGATCTGTATCAGTCGGCTTTCCTGGTCCTAGAGCCCGTTCTTCGGAAAGCTGGTCTCAGCCAAGCTACCTATCGACTAGCAGATGCTGACGATCCTCGATCATTGAGTAAGGATAACAATCTTTCCCGAGTGCCCGTAATAGTAAACTATCCAGAGAATTTTATTAGTTATCATTTTTATTTTTGTAGGTACGATGGTGGAGCAATACCGAGCTTCCATAGTTGGTAAAACGGTAGCGTCTACCTCGAGAAAGACGCCCGGTCAGCCGAGGAGACAAGTTAGACCAGAGCTCAGAACTGCCGTCCCTCCTCGGGGAAGCTCGGCCCAGACTGGCCAGGTCGGAAACGAAGAGGAGCCTGAGAATGCTGAGCCGATCCAAATGGTGCGACCTCCTCATCAAGCTGGTCCTTCTTCTTCTGGCTTAGGATACACCATGTTTACCATGAAGAAGCTCAGAGGGACAGAGATTTATAATCGGAGAGCTCGGGAAGATCTCGAGGGACCCCCCGAGGTCAAAAGGAGGACCGGACTGTGGGGTCGACACCGAACGCCCCTTTCTTCCCGTCCTGGTCGAAGTAGGCCTGACATGGTGGATTTCATCGAAGACCAACTTAGAGGTTCCCGAGCAGCAGGTTATCCCGAGAGGGGATCAATTCGAAGCGATCGCATCCCGAACGGCGAGAATGAACACGACAAGGCGATCAAGATTTTCATGGCGGGGAGATTTGCCGAGGACCAGGAAGAGCTTCTTGGCCATTGCGACCTCGACGTACTAGGCCAATTCTCCAAAGCATATCGTACGGTAAATCCCTTTACATTTGTTGCAACTGTTTTAAGTTCTGGAGCAAAGTACTAACCACCCTGTTCTTGCAGATCGGGGACTGCTTTCTCACTAAGATGAATCGTGTGTCGATGTTAGAAGAGGAGTCCGATCGAGTCCATATCGCTTATAGGGACTTACTCAAGGAGGAATCCCAACTGCGCAATCAATTTTCCTCCGTCCAAGCAGAATTGGAGTCCATGAAAGCCAAATATACCCCTGCCGTCGAGGAAAACTTGGTGAAGGTCGTGGAAGAGAAAAGCTTGCTCGAGGAGAAAGTTAGGAAACTTGAAGAGGAGCTTGCGCAGACTAAGGCTGATTCCGAGTTATCTTATCAGCGGGGCAAAGAAGATTCTCGCTTAAGCTCGATAAGAGAATTTTTGGAGTCTCCCGCATTGGATGCCATAGCTCGAAGGAGGGTCGGCGAAATCCTTCAAACTACCTTTTTCAAAGGGGTTCAACAGTTGACCGCAGCAAAGGTTATTCCCGACCAAATGACGGAGTATATAAAGCACATGGATATAATGAAAAATTCTAGCGGGGAAGACTATCGAACCACGTCCTCGAGCTCGGCTGACTGGGAAAAACACGAGTTCGCTCCGTTTGTGGAAGAATTCGGAGTTCCGATGCCCAATCCTGACATGATGGATTTGGATACATCCGACTCGAGCTCGAGTTCAGATGGCTCCGATGAGGAAGATAACCAAGATAGTTCCGGAGATGACCAAGATTCTTCTGATGATGGGGATGATCGAGAAGCGTCTGGAGACAATGACGTTGACATCGAGGATGGCTCCGAGAGTGAGGGCAAAGAGGAGTAGTCAAAACCTTAGACTTTATGTAATAGGTTGTAGGACTCTCTTCATATGCATTGTAAATATTTTGATCATCTATAAATCTGCTCTTTCTGTTTTTCTCTGAGTCCTCTCCTCGATCATTTATTATACTGCTCAACTAGACAAAAGTCTTTGTGAGGCATAGGGTTCATGAAAAGAACGTTGATATCGAGCATTTTCGTGCGCGCGAATCACTTAGTAGGCGTAGTATCAAAACAATCGACCTTTTTAAATAGGCACGGAAATCTTGAAATTCGTGACTGTTGGGCTCCCAAAAAGGCAACGTTCCTTTCTCTTATAAATAGACGGTAGTTTAAGATTTTTGTCACTGAAATTATAATTCACTCTTCGTCGGAGCTACTCGGTCGATAAGTAAATCGAGCTCTCTTCCCCATTAGAAATATACAGATCATGGAAGGCCTGGTGAACTCCAAGATCGACCCGAGGTTGTTGCTTAAAGTCAAGAAAGAGAAACCTTCCAAGTCGAGAGTCAAAGAACCTAAGTCCTCCTCGGACGCAGGAAAGACTTCTAAGAACGACCGAGGCAAGCACAAGGTCGATTCTCCTTCGAAGACGGTCATCGAATCAACTGGTGACCTTGGCAAAACTGTGGCCAAGCAAATATCTGGCTCCGAGAAAGGGCCAGTCATACCAACTCCGGACTCCCCTTCTCAGTCGAAAAATAGCTCCGAGGGTAACAAGAAGTTCAACAGGCCTAATGAGCAAATCACATCAGGTGACCCTGAGCCTGCTCCATATAAAAGATCGCTCGCGGACGATCTGATTCCAACCTCGGCCTTGATTCAAATGACTAGGGAAAAAAGGACAATAGCTGATAGTGTTCTGGCCTTGGGGGCTAATAAGGATGTTGTGGTTGAGCCTCCCAAAAAGAAGGTCAAAATAAATGACCCTCCCGTCGATCAGAAGACAACTCCCTCGTCGGGTGGGAATCCAGAGCCCCAAAGCACTGTCCCCAACGTTGCTCGGACGCTTAGCGCCTTTTTTGAAGAGGTGAAAAGTAAGGCCATGGCCGAGCCAGAAGGGAAAAATGCGAATGAAACGGCGCGATCGAGCACGGACCTGCTTTTTCAAGTAAGTGTTGTGTCCTCTCTCTTCCCCCCCCCCCCCCTTTTTTTTTTTTTTCTTTTTTTTTTTACTAAATAACTTTTTTGTCCATTTAAGGTCGTACAACAGTTATTTACCCTCGGGCTGCAAGTTGAGCAAGAAGCCGAACAGCGTGCAAAGGTTATCCTCGAGTTGGAGGAAAAGAAGGTTGCATTATCAAGGTCCCTTGAAGAAGCCAGAGCCATCGAGCTGAAACTGGCCTCCGAGACGGAGAAAGCTGTGAAGGAGAAAGAGAGCCAGGTTCACGAGGAGTTGAGCAAGGAGTTGGATAGGCTGAAGTCACTCGTCGAGCAGGAGAAGAAAAGCACCGAGCAGCGGGAGAAAGAGGCCTATCAAAAAGGTTATGAGGCCGGGTATGAGGCCCGCAATGTTGAAGTCCGGAAGCTTCTCTTCGAGAAAAGTGTTTAGAGATTTCTTCTGTCGACTGCTCGATTAAATGTTGTACTTTTAAATTTTTCCTTTTGTACTTGTTTTCCTCGTTGAAATAATAAACTTTTTCTTCCTTCTAATCGATGATGTTTTGTGTTCTGATAAAGTGATTTACTGTATAGATAATTTATACTCGAGTTAAGAGTAAGCAATCAAGTAGCATTCTTAGTCAAAACAATTTATACTCGAGTTAAGAGTGGTCGTTCGAACTCCGAGCATATTTTAGAGATGGAAAGTTTCTGCACTGCATATTTGACCAAGTCATAGTATTCCTCTTTTTTCAGCTAAGTTTCAAAGAAAGTCTGTCCAAACAGTACCTCAATCCCGGGAAGTGGAAAGGTCATCCGTGATAAATGAATTAATCTGAGCCGTTGGTTTCGTTGAATACTGACCGTCGATCGAATCATCCTTTTAGTATAAATATGGCATTTACCCAGTTGAAAATCTTTACCCTTCGCTGTCAAAAATGTTTTATCCGAGGACGAAGCTCGGATCTTTTCCTCTTCCTGATCAAGCCTTTGAAATTTGGCTTCGAACTTATTTCCGATCTCATCTTAAAAATACGGTTTCCTTTGGTATGGGTGGAATTGGAAAAAAGTGGCCCCTCGGATATCGGGGGGTCTCCGATCCCTGAAAATGGGATCTCCCCTTGAAATACCAACAAGTGGCTGACCCTTGCTTGAGTATTTTGGGCAGGGTTAGCATTGCTGGTTTCGAGGGGTATACCTGAGGGTGGAAAGCAGGTCAGATAATCAAAAGGGGGTTTGACCTCAAGTACTTTCTTTGGGGTTATCTTGTTTCACGAAGTTCTGCCTTTCTTCCTTGAAGAGTGGTCACTTTGGGTCAAGCTTCCCGATCATAAAAAGATGACTTGCCAAAGGTTGAAATTTCGGATCTAAAAATGAGGAATTTCAACCTTGTACGCCAACTCGGGGAAGTGATCGGGCTCGGCTGGTAGCGAGAATGCTGGGGGCTGTATGGAGATCAGAAACAATAATTCGCGATCCATATTGTCTAATTTCAAAACCAGATATCATAAGACGATAAACATATACAGCTCGATCACTTTGCCCCAAATTGTGGTGCAATTATCGGATGTTCGGCGATATTCCTGGTCGACACCACTGAAAGATGCTCGAAGACTCAAAGACCATAGAATAGGGTACTGTAGTTGTAGTAGGACTTCATTTGTACACTCAACAACTTTGTCATTTGTTCGATGAATGTCAATAAAGTTGTAACATTTGCCTTTCATTGATCTTTTGTATCTTGCTCGAAAATAATAATGAGAACCTGTTGTTTCAAACCATATAGTTGCCACTTTACTTTTCCTTTCCATCGTCTTATTGTAAGTCTTCTGCTCGTACAAGCCAATTTGATGATGAATTAATGGGAATATTTATCGATCGATAAACTGTCCTCGGAAAGATTATTCGATAATCGTTCAAATAAATAATATCTGAAAATTGAGAAGTTCCCTTGAAGAATAATTGAACTTAGGAAATAATGATCCCAACTTTAGTAGTTCCCCAGATAATCAGAAACTTTTGAAAGTTGTTCGGGTTTCGAGCAGAACTGCGTCATCATAACATTTCGAGCATCAGTTGGGGTTGGATAGTCACGTTGAATTTTATCGAGGGAGGGTCATAGCAACAGCTTTCACCCTCGGCCGATTTTCTTTTTCGATCATATTTTATCGAGGGAGGGTCATAGCAACAGCTTTCACCCTCGGCCGATTTTTTTTTTTTTTCGATCATATTTTATCGAGGGAGGGTCATAGCAACAGCTTTCACCCTCGGCCGATTTTTTTTTTTTTTTCGATCATATTTTATCGAGGGAGGGTCATAGCAACAGCTTTCACCCTCGGCCGATTTTCTTTTTCGATCATATTTTATCGAGGGAGGGTTGAGCTCCTACGGCGTGTGAAGGCTCGCCACGATTGTACGTAAATCTCCTAGTAGTAGGCATATTTCGATCTAACACCCGAGCATGCCCCACGGTGGGCGCCAATTGATTATACCGTATTTCGTTCGAGTTCAATAAGGAAAGTGGGGAATAACAATATATGAATCAAGCATGTGAAAACTGTATATTAATATTGGTAATCGAATATAAATTACAAGGCAGGTCTACCCGAGCATTACGGGATGCCGTACTAACTAGGAAAGTAGATACAAAGAATAAACAACTGGTTCCTAATTCGAACAGTAGGTCCGAGCAGAAGGGATATCTTGGAAGTTGTGCCGTCCCTGATGTCATAAATGCGCCGCGTATTTATAGGAATAGTGATGAGCTAGCTAGACCATCCGCAGGAGAATAGCTCTCGGCCAGCTGTGTAAAGCAGTAGGTCGGTCCCACAGTAATTCCGAGGAGACGAGTAGATCGGGAAGAAGGTCAGAGTACTTGATCTAGAGCTATCAACCTGGCTCGATCGGAAAATCATGTTCTTCTGGTCGGAGAATACCATTCTGGTCGGGATCGAGGCTGACCCCGAGCAGAAGGTATTTCCTAAAGTGGCGTATGCGAAATACCCCTCATCATTGATCCTGAAGTCGATGCTTTATTCTTATTTTTGTCCTTGAAAGAGTTCATCTCTTCTTGTGTCATATATTTGGAGGCCAACGTCATGATTTCCGCAAAGGTTCTAGGTTGCTTTCGACTCAAGGCGTTGCCAAATTGCCTATTCTTAGTCAGATCGAATAGAATTGATATGATGTAATCAATGTTCGGAGAGTCAATCTTCAAAAGTTCCACATTGAACCTTGCTAACCAAGTTCTTAAGGACTCCCCTTCTAGCTGGGTTATAGTTCCTAGATAGCTCATGGGGAGTTTTTGTTTTTTCTGGCTGGCAAATTGTTGTTCTAACTTGTTGCACAATTCTCTAAAGCTGAAGATCGAGTTAGGCGGTTGTTTTCCGAACCAATCCAATGCTAACCCCTCAAACGTCGTGATCATCAACTTGGCCGTATATTCTGCTGAATGAGCATACAGGCTCATTATATTAGTGAAACTAAAGATGTAGTCGGTTGGGTCAGTGGTTCCGTCGTATCTGGGGAGCCGGGCGGGCAAAGATCCGGAAGCATGTGCTTCCCTGATTTCTAAACAGAAAGGGGAACATGCAGCTATACTATCCTGTATTTCACGGGAACGAGGCCAAGGTTGTTGCAAAGTCAGAAGCCTCTTCTCGACTCGCTCCTCGACCATCCTCTCTATATCTCTTTCAGAGATTCTCTTGGTCGCTTGTCGATTGATAACTGGGGGCTCCTCCTCCTCATCGATCGGGATTACTGTATGTTCCTTGGACAAACGACGTTCAGGACGAGCATTGGCTCTTGCCTGATCGTCTTTTCGAACAGGGCGTCCTCCAACTATGTTTGGCGGGGAGATTTGAGATCTTTGGTCAGCATCAGGACTCTCTGCTTGAGTTGATGACTGATCGTTATTTTTCCGGGGTTCTTTGTGATTATTAACTGCCCTCGAAGGACGGACCGCGGCCCTAGTTGGTTCCGCAACCGCCTGAGTTGGATGAATTTGAGGAAAGAACGAAATCAAAAGCTGAGCGATTTGTAGTATTTTTTCCTGGTCAGCCGGTAGCGGAGCGGCAGGGACGGATTGAATAGGCGGGTTAGGAGCCCTACTTGTGGTGGGAGTTTGTCGTGCTTCCTCGTTCTGATTGATGTTTTCGTTTGGTGCAACTTGTTCCTCTAAAGGATCAAGATTTTGCTGGTTTTCCGGAGGTTGTGTATCGTTAGCGCTGATTCTTTGGGAACCTTCAGGCAAGATATCCATAGCACGAGAAGGTCGAGAATTCGTGCTTCTTCCTGCGTTACGTGCTCTTTTTCTTGGATTGGCCATATTTCGATCGAGTAATTAACCTTGCCCCACGGTGGGCGCCAACTGATTTAACCGAATTTCGTCTTAAGGTTTAATCTCAGTAAATTTACTAAAGAACACAATTTATTGTATTAAGGGTTTGGTTAAAGTACTCAGGATGGTGCAATTCAAGAATAAGCAAAGTAATATAATTGAGTAGATGACAATAATATGACGAGGCAAATAATGTAGTATATTTCGTAGGTTCAAATCCGGATCCTAAATACAATGTAAGATTCGCTATTTATAATATTCCTCCTGTCCTAACTGAACTAGGAGTCCTATTTAGCCTAAGAATCCTGCATGGCCTAGGAGTATCGCAGGGCCCATTAGGTCCCCTGAAACGGACAGTAGGTCGATCAGAGTAGGTCGATCGGATATGTATTTGTCTGGTCGAGCCGATCTTGAGGTCTTCACAGGTCGGATCGATTCTGAACTAGCTCGAAAAGTACTATTCGATCATAGGTGTAAAATAGCCCTCATCATTACATACCCTCAAAAAAAAAAAAAAAAAAAAAAAATGGAAGACCCTTGTCTACTGTTCGAGAGCATGACCGGGACTCGTCTGATAAGCAAGAAAGTTCATCATTTCGTTGGCACGCTGCTTATATCCAAGAGAAAAACCCCTGTCAAACTCTTGCTGTTTCAATTGAAGAAGATCTTCTTTTTCCTTGGTGAGCTGTTCCTTATCGGACACCAAGCTGCTATTTGCTCGAGCAAGTTCTTCTTTCTCTTTCGAAAGTTTTTCAGTAGCAGCTCAGAGTCTCTCCACCTCAGTCATCAGCGATCAATGAGCTACAACAATTAGTTCATCCGTTCAAGAGACTCTTCTCGAGAAAAGTAACACTCATCATTCTGTATCCCGAGCTGGATAACTTCATGTTTAGCCTGATTTAAAGATTGGATAAGGAACTTCAAAAATCTAGGGGATAAGAAGATACCTATTACAAGAACAACAAAAATCCACTTACCATCTCCAAACGCTTAAAAATGGACTGAACAAGACGCAAAGAAGAATGGTTCTTCAATTTATCAAGCTCCTTGGGCAGAATTGTACCCATTCCGAGATTCCAAGAAACCCCATCAGGCTCGAGGGTTGTTGGAATGCAGGCATTCGTAGAAACCCCACCAGATCGACTCATCCCAAACTCAGTTATCTCTTCGACCTGCTCCTTAAAAGGACGATCGTCTAAAAGAGACGAATCGTCCACGGTATTTTCAAAACCAGAATGACTGGGACCAGACCCAGTTTTAGATATATCTTGAGAAATGGGGACAAGAGAGATAGCTCGGGTATGTTGAGAAGTTGAAACAACAGCCTGTGAACGCAAAGGGGCAAAGAAAGACTCAGGAATATCTTCCACAGGACCCCCTAGTTGCAGAGTTGACTCAACGTCAGAGTTGGGGACAGTAATTACGTCCTGCTGGGAACCTCCTTGACCTGAAGTTTGATTTGTTGTATCTCCATCAGAAGGGGACGTTCGTCCGTTGATCGGTCGACTGGAGGAGGAGAAGTAGCTCGAGACTCCTCGTTCGTTGTGATTTAACCGGATTTCGTCTTAGGTTTAATTTCAGTAAATTATTTAAGATCACGATTTTATGTAATGGGGGTTTGGTTAAAAAACTCAGGATGGTGCAATTCAAGAACAAACAAAGTAGCGTAGATAACAATAATATGAATGGCGAACAACTGTAGTATATTTCGTAGGTTAAATTCTGGATCCTCAATACAATGTAAGATTCGCTATTTATAATATTCCTTCCGTCCTAACTGAACTAGGAGTCCTATTTAGCCTAGGAATCCTGCACGGCCTAGGAGTACCGCATGGCCCATTAAGTCCCTTGAAATAGACAGTAGGTCGATCAGAGTAAGTCGACCATATATGCATTCAGCTGGTCGAGCCGATCTCACCGTTTAAAATAGGTCGGATCGTTCTTGAATCTGCTCGGATATTCCTAGCTGGTTAGATGTGCAAAATAGCCCTCATCAGTACTCCCTCACTTCTCGAGCGTAATCGTAGCTGGAGCTCGTAGAAGTAGAAGTAGTAGTTACTTTAATCTTTTCATCGTTCATGAAATATGCCTCGTTAAAAACCCAATTCAGAAAAAACCCTCTTTCGGGATAAAAACCGAACGAGGAAAAAAGAGTGCATATCCGTTTGAACCTTCTACAAGCAGACACGTATTTTGGGTAACGTGCGTCAGACAACGGCTAGGTCTTTTCATGATTTTGATTGGCGGGAATATGAAGAGACGCGAAGGGTTGAATCCGTCTTTTCACCGCCCATATATATAATCGAAATTTGTGGGATATTTTACTTTTACCCCAGATATTTAAATCTTCCAGCAGTAAAAGCTTTAGTCGACAATCTTACCATTTTCTTATTTTCTTGAGCGCATTATTTCAAAAGGCTATGGCTTCGACCTCGCAAAATCCCCATCCCTCAACTAGGAACGTAGGAGAACAGGTACCACCTAATATCTCTAATCCTGATATTCCTTCATCTGATGACGAAGGAGCAGACAATTCTCAAGTGGAGGAGATCAGAGATTATACTGAAAAAGAGGTCGATAGTTTGGTGGTGGAGATTGTTCCAGAGGAAGAGATGTTGTCGAGGGCATCCAAGAAATCCAAAACGTCTCAACCTCAAATTTTTGCCCCTGTAGAATTCTTTCCTTCTCGATGGAAAGAAGAGGATCTTCCTTCTTTGAAAAAGGAATACGGCCGCTATTTCCCGTCGGATTTTGAGATCATTATCCCTTCTTCCGAGGAGAGAGTCAACACTCCTCCCGCCAACTGTCGAGCTTTCTATACGTCCCACTTCGAGCATGGGCTCCGTTTTCCACTTTCTTCAATTCTTCGTCAATTCCTGGAGACCTTCATTGTCTCACTGACTCAGCTTGTTCCGAACGCCATAGCATTTATTATGGCATTCTCTGTTTTGATGGTCGCGCGAGGTCTGCAACCTTCGTTCCGTAATTTTCTCCATTTTTTTCGACTCTCCATATCGACTTCCTCCAATAGAGGTTACTTCTATGTTAGCCAGAGACCTGGCTATGCAGTTCTAGAAAATGCCATTTCGAGCAACAACACGGAGTGGAAATCAAATTTCTTCTTCGTTAAGGCTCCAAGCGTGCATATTCTTGAGAACGGAGAGACTGAAGAGTTTACACATGATTGGGGATACAACGATTCTTGGGTATACGGTGGTCGAAAGGTAATTGGTGAGATGTCCCCAGATGATCAATTTTCGCCTAATTTAATCGAGGAGATGAGGTCAAATAAATATCAATCAGCTTATTTGATTGGGGAAAATTTCCTTCGTAAGGCGGGATTGAGCTCTTTAGAGTTTCCCATTCCATCGGACAATCGATCTCTAGGTAAGAATTCTCTTGTTTTGTTACTTTATTCTTTTATAAATGTATTTACGAATTCGTTGTTTACTAATATTTATCGACCTCATGTTTCAGCCTCCATGGTCGAGAACTGCCGTTTTTTGGTGGTCGGGAAATCTGTTCTTTCGAACTCGAAAAAGTCCTGGGGTAAAGCTCCCATAGAGCAAAAGGAATCCAGAAAGAGGAGAAGAAATCAATTCCACGATCTGGAGGATATTGAGGAGGAGTCGTCCGAGAATGCAGATCCTATCCGAGTAGCTCCTCCACTATCTGGCCTCACTTCTTCGGACATACCCCCTTCAAGCTCTCGCCCAGGTCGGGGTTATCCGCCCAAAACTTTTAGGGAAAAATATGGTATTCTAGGTAGTAAATATTGGCCCGAACGTAATCCTACTGGCCCTGAAGCCAAAAGAAGAACTCAATATTTTGACAAAGGAGGAGAGTATTTCACTCACGTTGGAGATACTAGCCATCAAGCTTCTTTGGTAGATATGATTGAGAGTCATCTTCAAGGAAAACGGGCGGCAGGTTATTCCGAGAAGGATACATTGGCGTCCGATGATAAGGAGAACGTGGTCGATAAATCCATTCGAGTTCTCCTATCCTCGACCTTTGTTCGAGACGTGGAGAGGACTGTTAGGAAGAAACCCCTCGAACAGCTAGCGAGGGCAGCTCACGCTCATGAAGTGGTAATATTATTTTACTCCTTCTGTTCTTTTAATAGTTCTCAATATTCTTCTTGGTCTTTATTTAGACAAATTTTCCTTGCCACAGGCAGGTAATGCTTTGGTGTCTGGTGTCCGCGCTATATGATATGGCATTGCATAGAGATCAATGCAAATATGTTGAAGAAGGCAACAACATTTTAATCGCCAGGGTTAAGGAGCTCGAAAATCAACTTGCTCAAGTCGGCAATTCTCGAGCTTCCACTGAGACTCAATCTGTTCTTCTTACCAATGAGAACTTGGAAACTGACAATCCGCATATTATTGGTATGATGACGGATGCTAGTCGATATCAAGCCCAGGTCGACTAGTTAACTCGAGAAATGGATGAGCAACGAGTTTCGCACGTCACTGTAGTTAGCAAACTGGAGTCGGAGATTGCCTTGCTTCGATCTCAACTCGCAGCAAAAGAGGATGGTTCTTCGGATCTAGACAAAATCATTGATGATCACCGATCGTCCGACGTCGAACCCATCGTCCGAGAGTTTCTCGATTCCCCTGTGCATACTGCCATAATTCACCAGAAGATTGGAAGTTTGCTCTTGAGCTCGTTTTATAAAGGCGTCGATCAATTGATTGAGTCGGGTCGGATCCCTGATAGGCGCGATGAATATCACCAGATTATGGCTATTGAAAAAGATCGAAGACTCCAAGACTATCCAGCTGATTGCTTGACTTCCGTTGAGTATAGTAATCACCCTCTGGCTCACTTAGTCGAGGAGTATGGAACCCCATTTCCTGTGCCAACACCTGATTTGGAATTAATAAAGGATATCATGGAGGATCAAGCAGGCGAAGAGGAAGGTGACGATGCCGAGGAGGATATCGAAGGAGACCATGTCTATGAAGGGAATGAAGAAGAAAAGGAAGGCTCGCCCCCGAAGGAAACTAACTCTCCCACTTAGGATGTTTTTATTATTTTCTTTCACTTTGTTGTAAGTTTAGGTCTTTTGTGTATCAAAATATGTAAAATTCCTTTTATGATACATAAATATGATTTTAACTCAGATATACTTCGTCGTTTTGATGATCATAGTACGTATTTGATGACCCGCTTTTGCCTTATATTTGAATTTATACTGTGAGCGCCAAGGTCCGAGGACATAATTGTCATTTCCTTATCTATATATAAAGGTAAATCTTTTGGGGTTTTACCGCGCGTCCCCACTTGTAATATAAAATTTTCTTGCTGTTGATCGGAGCTGATAGTTCAATAATTCATAAGCATTTCTGATTTTCTGACCATGAGTTCCAATCTGTTTTCCGGAGCTGTCAAACGATCTCAGCGGGGTCCATCCCGACGAGATGTTCCGAGGAAGAAAGCTCGAACAGAAAATCCTCACCAATCATCTTCCCAAGGTGGATCTTCTTCTCGAGAAACCATGCCTCGATCTGATCCGATATCACCCTCGTCAGGAGGAAATCCAGATATGGTGAAAGATATCCCTTCTTCAGCAAGGGAAATCACGATTTCTATGATGGAAATTTCGAGGGCTCCGATCCGTAGTCCCTTGGTTGATCCGAAAATTCTGGAAGCTTGCCAGACCGAAAGTTCTCGATCTATTTCTCCTCCTCCAGTAAATCAAACATCAAACGAGGAGTCTAGAACTATTCTTCATCCTCCTGTGGAGCAAATTACGAACGAGGAGTCCAGAGGTGCTACTCCTCCTCCAGTCGATCAATCAACAAACGAGGAATCTAGAACTATTTCTCCTCCTCCCGAGGAACAAATAACGAATGAGGAGTCTTGAGCCGCTTCTCCTCTTCCAGATGAACGATCAGTGGATGAACGTTCCCCTTCTGGCCGAGATGCAACAAATCAATCTATAAGTCAAGATGGTTGCGCACAGGTCGTAACTACTGCTCCCAATTCTAAGATTGATCCAACTCTGCAATTAAGGGGTTCTGTGGAAGACATCCCTGAGTCTTTCTTTGCCCCTCCGCGTTCTCAGGTCGTTGTTTCCTCCTCTCAAGATACTCAAGCCATTTCCCCTGTCCTTATTTCCCAAGAAGTGTTAAAAACTGGGTCTGGTCCCAGCCGTTCTGGCTTTGAAAATACGGCGGACGATCCGTCTCTTTTAGACGATCGTCCATTCAAGGAGCAGGTCGAAGAAATAACCGAGTTCGGGATGCGTCGATCCGGTGGGGTCTCGACCAATGCATGTATTCCAACAACCCTCGATCCTGATGGGGTTTCTTGGAACTTGGGAATGGGTACGATTTTGCCCAAAGAGCTCGACAAACTGCAAAACCATTCTTCCTTACGTCTTGTTCAGTCCATTTTCAAGCGTTTAGAAATGGTAAGCATATCTTTGTTGTTGTTAATAGATATTTAGACTTCTGAAGCTCCTTATCGTTTCTTCTCATCAGGCTAAGCATGAAGCTCTTCAGCTCGGGATACAAAATGACGAATCTTACTTCGCTCGAGAAGAATCCCTCGAACGGGTAAACTCAATTGCTGTTGCTCATCGATTACTAATGACTGAGGTCGAGCATCTCCGAGCTACCACTGAGAGGCTTACCAAAGAGAAGGAAGAACTCGTTCAATTAAATAACAGTCTGGAGTCTGATAAAGAACAGCTTACTAAGGAAAATGAAAATCTGTTCCAGCTGAAAGATCAAGAATTTGACAGAGGTTTTTCCCTTGGATATAAGCAACGTGCCCAAGAAATGATGACTTATCTTGGTTATCCGACAATTTCTGATCATGCTCAAGAACAGTAGATAAAGATCTTCTCTCTTTTTTTTTTTTTTTTTTTTTTTGTAATGTAAATATACATTTTGTTTGATGAAATAGAAAATCATGCTTTTTGTTCGATTTCTGCGTCTTTTTGACCTGCCAGCCAATAAATAACTTCTTTCAATATTCTTGGAAGACGAGGAGTCAATTTGGTAGGTGTGCCGTAACTGTAGGAACGGTTCGTATGCTTTGTCCGTTGATTGATTAACTGTCTCAATTGTATGACAGCAAAGTTCTTTCCTTCCTTGTTTGCAGAAAAATGTTGCATCTGAACCATTCCTTTCTCAGTGTGCTTTAGCTTGATACTGCGATCGACCCTAGATGCAGCAGGCTCCCTGATTGCCATGTGGCCCGTTTGGAGGTCGTTAATTCACCAACATCAGCAAATATACGCACTTCTGCATCTTCCTCGTTTCTATGCAGTGGTAGTAGTCAGAGAATAAGGAGTAGGTCGAATTAAAGGAGCAGATCAATCCGACGAGTAGCAAAGTAGGACTAGTATTTGGAATAATTGTAATTAGACTCTTAAGATAAATGTAGTTTTTCCTGATGATATGGCTGTATCCGTGAAATGTAACGATCCTCCTAAAGATCTGAATAAAATCAATTATTCTTGTACTTTCAGTTCGATAACAATGATTGATCATATATCCGATACTGTGAACCATCCTAGTAATGCTTTAAATCTGGACCGTTGATAGGATCTCAATGTAACACCCTTGGATCCTTTATCCCCTGCCTATAAAAAGATCACTCCATTCTTCTCCATCTCTCAGAAGACGAAATCATTCCAGATGAATATTTATAGTTATAAGTATCATCGACCACCAAATTTGTCAGGTTATCTTCCTAGGAGTTCGTGACTTGGTATGGGAGGAATTGGAAAGATGAGATCTCCATTATATATGGTGATGGTCGGGCAAATCTCCTAACTGGGAATTGGCCGACCATAAATCATGCCGTATAATGGAGGTCGAGATTAGAGGAAAGCAGGATTCTATGCTTATCAAAATCAACTTGTTTCTGATAGGTTGAAGACGTCATGCATGAGATCCTTCTGATCCTTAATCTACTACGAAAGAAATAAGCATCAACTTCTTCGAGGTGGTCGAGTTGAGAAAATATCAGTCGTCGATCTTGAGAAGAATGCCTGAACTTTAGTTTCTCGTCACTGTTCTCAGGGTAGAAGAAAAGAGGATCGGTCCGATGAAACTTTGAAGCGTATTGTAGACCAGATTCTTTCTTTTGTTATTTTGTAGGTGTAATTACTTAGTGCGTTGATCAATGATTTCCGTTCAGATAGGAATCTTTGATATGTAATATTACTTTTGCTATATAATAGTCTTCGTACTGTCTCCATCGATCTAATATATGACTTTTATTTTGACCGACTCAAAAACGCATTTACTTTCAATCCTGTATTTAAGGCTTGCAGTTATGACTTTGTAACGTAATTCCCGATGTGGCGTCATTGCCGTGGATTGGATGCGAGTTTCACCGTTGGATTTTAATCCTCCCAGTCTATAAAAGGAATCTTTATCTTCCTTCTAGTTACCATTTTAACAAATGTACTCCTTTGTCCAAAATGGCGGTCGTCCGCCTAATTCGAGAATCAAACAGAACACTTATTACGTCGACTTAGTATGGGCGGAATCGGAAAGTGGAGATTTCTCAAAAACCATGAAATCTCCGACCCCTAATAAGGGGAATAGATTGGAACGCCTACCCTCATCCGACCATCCTATGTAAATGGGTAAAGGTTGGTGTTGTGGGGTTCCGATCTATTAGTTATGCGGTCGGTGGAAAGCTGGTCAGTTCATTAAAACGAAAATGTATGATCAAAAAATGCTGACCACCATCGACCGTCGTAACATTATGATCTCTCAAAGCTCTCTCTGATTCCAAAGCTTTGTGGCCGCAAGCACGACTGGTCCTAGCTGGTGGCAAGAATTCTGAGAGAAATACAGAGATAAATCAAGTTGAAGTCCTTTTGTTACCTCCTTTTTTATCATGTAATAGAATCTGCTATTGATTTAGCTAGGGGAATTTATGTATCTTTCCGATCTGCATTTTTTTTTTTTTTTTATCAGTGATAATAAAATTTTTTACGTTATACCAGTTGTTTGTGTTACGTAGATTATCAGTTATGAGATTGATGAGTTTATACCGACTCAATCGGTTTTACTCAAAGATATATTATACTTAGGTTTTACACCAACTGTGGTTTTAACCTTTGTAGATCGTTCGTGTAGGAGATCGATGAGTTTATACCGACCGTATCGGTGTTACTCAAAGATTTATTGTACTTAGTTTTTATACCAACTGTGGTTTTAACCTTTGTAGATCGTTCATGTAGGAGATCGATGAGTTTATACCGACCCAATCGGTGTACCTCAAAGATTTATTATACTTAGGTTTTATACCAACTGTGGTTTTAACCTTTGTAGATCGTTCGTGTAGGAGATCGATGAGTTTATACCCACCCAATCGGTGTTACTCAAAGATTTATTATACTTAGGTTTTATACCAACTGTGGTTTTAACCTTTGTAGATCGTTCGTATAGGAGATCGATGAGTTTATACCGACCCAATCGGTGTTACTCAAAGATTTATTATACTTAGGTTTTATACCAACTGTGGTTTTAACCTTTGTAGATCGTTTTTTGACAAAAGTCTTTTGAACACGTCACATGCGGAAATGAGCAAAAGCTTTTTATTATAATTGTAGGTAATTTTAATGCATGAAAGGGAAATAACAAAATATTCTATAAAATGGAAAAACTAATTTCTTGCAAATCCTGTCTAAATTCTAAATCTTCTTGTCTCGAACTTAACGACCATAATATCTTCTGAGATTCACTGCCTTCCACGTTCGAGGAAGTGGAGTCCCATCCATATGTGCTATCTTGTACGATCCTTTTTTGCCGACCGCAATCACCGTATAGGGACCCTCCCAATTTTGCTGTAACTTTCCCACATGTTTGGATACTTCAACTTTCTTAAGTACCAAATCACCTTCTTTGAATGATCGTATCCTTACCTTTTGATTGTATGCTTTTTCCATACTGGATTTAGCCACTTCTAAACGTAGACTGGCTTTATCCCTCAAGGTTTCACTCAAATCGATGTCATCCTTTCTAAGTTGATCATTTGATTCCTCCTCGTAGAGCTCAATTCTTGGGCTGGGGACTAGCGCCTCTACTGGGATAACTGCCTCCGACCCATAGACTAGGCTAAACGGTGTTTCACCCGTTGAGGCTTTTACTGTAGTTCTGTTGGCCCAAATGACGCCTGGCAGTTCGTCCAACCATTTCCCTTTGGCGTCGTCCAGTCTTTTCTCGAGTGATTTGATAATCTCTCGATTTGCCACTTCAGTTTGTCCATTAGCTCTAGGATGTCCGACAGACGTGAAGTTTTGCTGTATTCCAAGCTTCGAGCACCATTCTTGAACTTGTTTTCCAGCAAATTGGGTTCCATTGTCAGAAATCAAAATTCTTGGGATTCCAAAACGACAGACTATATTTTTCCAGAGAAAATTTATAACTTGGAACTGTGTTATCCGAGCTAAGGCAATGCATTCAATCCACTTGCTGAAATATTCGACAGCGACCAAAACATAACTCTTTTTCGATCTGGCCATTGGGAACGGTCCCACTATATCGATTCCCCATTGATCAAAAGGCCAACAGATCGGAATTGGGTGTATCGTCTCAGCTGGTTGGTGTATTATATTTGAATGTACCTGACAGTAATGACAGTGTTTAACGTAGTCTTGTGCGTCGGCGAACATCGTTGGCCAATAGTAACCTGTTCTCAAGCATTTGAGTGTAAGTGCTCGAGCGCCACTGTGATTCCCAGCTTCTCCTTCATGTATGCTTCGAAGGATGCTTTCGGAATTGTGCTCGGGAATGCATTTTACAGCTAGGGAGTGATCCGTCTTTCAAATAGGCGATTAATGGAGTCATCCAACTATCTGCTGCCAGGTCAATTTCCATTACTCCAGCAACAAGGACAGTGTTGAGGTCGATCGCGGGCGTCTTGGAGATCAGCCAGGTGATTATCCTCTTAGATTTACCATCCCTTGTTCCTGTAAATCTAGATAATTGATCAGCCCATCGATTTTCTTCTCGTGGGATATTCTGAATATCAAATTTAACAAATTTCCCAATTAACTCTTTTACTTTTTCCAAATATTTTATCATGTTGAATTCTTTTGCTTCGTATATTCCGCTAATTTGTCTCTGAATTAATTCAGAATCTCTCAAGACATTCAAAACTTTCATATTGGCTTGTATAGCCATTTCCAATCCAGCGATCAGAGCTTCATATTCTGCTTCGTTATTGGTTACCACGAAGTCTAAAGTAATGGCATAATTTATATCCTCGCCATTTGGCCCTTGGAAATTAATTCCTGCACCTCCCCCATCTCTACTTGATGCGCCATCGACATGCATAAGCCATGGTAGGTCATTGACGCTCATAATACTGTTATCGTTTGTCGAAGTTGCTTCGGAGCTCGTTTCCGACAGACTTGGAGTTTCAAGGAGGAAATCAGCAAGTATCTGAGCTTTGATTGCAGTTCGTGGTCGATATTCGATCTCGTACTGTCCCAATTCTACAGCCCATTTAATTAACCTTCCCGAGGCTTCTGGCTTCGATAAAACTTGCCTCCAAGGTTGATTAGTAAGCACGATAATCTTGTATGTTTGAAAGTATGGCCGCAACCTTCGTGGTGAGGTTACCAAAGCTAGAGCGAATTTTTCAATTGTTAAATAATTCTTTTCCGCTCCTTGCAATAATTTACTCAAATAATAAACAGGCTTATGTTCCGATCCCTCAATTTTCACCATAACCGAGCTCACTGCAGCCTCGGAAATAGCGATGTACATGTATAGAGGCTGTCCCTCCGTAGGTTTGGCGAGCAGGGGAGGCGAGGTCAAATATTCTTTTAGCTGCTCGAATGCATGATCACAAGCCTCGGTCCATTCAAAGGTCTTAGCTTTTCTCAAAGTTTGAAAAAATGGTAGACATTTATCTGCGGACCTGGATATGAATCTATTAAGGGCAACAATCTTTCCGACGAGACTTTGCACCTGAGTAATATTTCTAGGAGGTTTCATTTCAGTAATAGCACGTATCTTCTCTGGATTTGCTTCGATGCCTCTCTCATGGACCAGATAACCTAGGAATTTTCCAGACCTTACCCCAAAGGTACATTTTAAGGGGTTGAGCTTCATTCCATACTTCCTCAAGATTTTGAAGCAACGATCAAGGTGTTTAATGTGGTCTTCTTCACTCATGCTTTTTACCAGCATGTCATCGACATATACTTCCATTATTTCTCCGATCAACTCTTTAAACATCAAGTTGACCAATCGTTGATAGGTAGCTCCGGCATTTCTTAATCCGAACGGCATTACTATGAAACAATATACGCCATGTTCGGTAATGAACGCAGTCTTCTCTTGATCTCTTTCATCCATAAAAATCTGATAGAAACCTTGGAATGCATCCATCATACTAAAAATTGCAAAACCTGCTGTTGAGTCCACCAACAGGTCGATCCTTGGGAGAGGGTAAGGATCTCTTGGACACAATTTATTTAAATTTGTGAAATCGTTACACATTCTCCACTTGTTATCCTTCTTGTCACCCTTCGAGACCAGTACGACATTACATAACCACTCAGTAAAGTGTATTTCTCTAATCTGCTTAGATAATAACAGTCTTTCGACCTCCGCTTTTATTATTTTGTCCTTGACAGGACCATGATTTCTTTTCTTTTGTCTGACCGGTTTTGCACTCGGATCTATCTTCAAAGAGTGGGTTATTATTCTTGGGTCGATCCCTACTATGTCCTCCGAGCTCCGGGCGAAAACATCTACATTTTCCCTTAAAAAATTGATCAACATAATTTCTCCCTGTGGAGACAGTTCAGTTCCGATCCTGGTAACTTTGGTTGGATCGTTCTCGATTAACTTGACCTCCTTATGCTCTGGCGCACGTAGAGTCAGATCTATGGGCTCTTTTCCTTTTTTATCGATCCTATCCGTGCTGGGCAACTCAGGCTCAAGAGATCTCTCCGTCGAGGATCCTACTGTTTTTCTTTTTGAGGGTGTATGAGGATCGACATTCCTTTTCAAAGATAGTGCCGTGTTGTAACAATCCCAGGCCATGCAGTGGTCGTTGACGATTTCGCCGACCCCAGAGATTGTAGGAAATTTTATTTTTTGGTGATAGGTTGACACAACCGCTCGAAATTGGTTTAATGCCGGTCTTCCCAAAATGGCGTTATAAGCGAATGGTGCTTCAACCACTAAGAATTTTATCATTTTGATTACTCGATGAGGTTTGTTTCCCAGAGTTACGCTCAAATTGATTGTTCCAGCTGGAACTATTTCTGATCCTCCGAATCCTACCAGTGGCGTAACTACTCTCTAGAGAGTTATTTTTCCCAGGTTCATCTGATTCAAAACTTCGATGGCTATTATGTTAGTCGAGCTTCCGTTGTCGATCAGAATTCTTTTGACATTGAAATCGGTAATCTTTAGAGAGACCACCATGGGAATGTCGGGGTGGTCTTCGTTATTGTCCCAATTTAGATTTCTGGGGACTTCACTCTCTTCGAACTTGATTATTTGTTGGTTGGAGTTTTTACTCTCGAGCGCCCACACCTCTTTAGGGGTCATTATCCCCTTTTCTAGAGATCGCGCAACCTTTCGTCTAGCATTCCTACTATCCCCGCCCGCGGGTCCACCAGAGATCACATGTATAGTACCATTGACCTGGTCATCATCGATTTCATTTCTTCGAGGCGCACGATTACTGGGAGATCTATCACGAGGACTCCTATTCTCCTCCCTCCTTCTAGGACTTCTTGTCCTTTGTCTTCTTCGGTCTGCTTTTTCTATGAATTCATTCAATCTACCCTGTTGAATTAATTTCTCGATTTCTTGTTTCAGGTGATAACAGTCCTCGGTCCTATGACCGTGAGCTCGATGGTACCTACAATATAAATCGTAGTTCTTTGCCCCAGGTTTGGCCTGTGTGATTCTTTTTGCAGGGGGGATTAAATTATTTCTTTCTAGTATCACCAGGATGTCTTCTCTTGGGGCATTTAGTTTTGTGAATTCTACATAACTGATTCGATCTCTTATATTCCTTTCTGGAGACCGAGGCCTGAGGTAGACATTGGGTCTTTTCTCAGGGTTATTCCCGTTATGTTCTAATCTATGGAATACGTTTCCTCTTCGCGAAAACCGATCGTAATCCATGGCTCTTTGCACTGGTGGTTTCTCAGGTTTCTTGGATCCCGAAACGGACGCTTTCTTATTTTTATCTTTGAAAGAGTTCATCTCTTCCTGGGTCATATATTTGGAGGCTAAAGTCATGATTTCAGCGAAGGTTCTAGGCTGTTTCCGACTTAACGCGTTACCAAATTGCCTATTCTTGGTTAGATCGAACAGAATGGATATAATATAATCAATATTTGGGGAGTCGATCTTTAACAGTTCCACGTTGAACCTTGCCAACCAGGTCCTCAGGGATTCTCCATCTTGCTGGACTATAGTTCCCAAATAACTCATGGGAAGCTTTTGTCTTTTTTGACTAGCAAATTGCTGTTCCAGCTTGTTGCATAATTCTCTAAAACTGAAGATTGAATTGGGCGGTTGTTTTCCGAACCAATCCAATGCTAACCCCTCAAATGTTGTGATCATCAACTTGGCCGTATACTCTGCTGAATGAGCATACAGGCTCATTATATTTGTGAAACTAAAGATATAGTCGGTTGGATCACTGGTTCCGTCATATCTGGGAAGCCGAGCAGGTAAAGATCCGGATGCATGTGCTTCCCTAATTTCTAAGCAGAAAGGGGAACAAGCAGCTATACTATCCTGTATTTCACGGGAACGAGGCCAAGGTTGTTGCAAGGTCAAAAGCCTTTGTTCCACTCGTTCCTCGACTGATGAGGGGTATTTCGCATACGCCGATCTAGGAAATACCTTCTGCTCGAGGTCAGCCTCGATCTCGATCAGAATGGTATTCACCGACCAGAAGAACATGGTTCTCCGATCAAGCCTGACTGATAGCTCTCGATCAAGTACTCCGACCTTCTTCCCGATCTACTCGTCTCCTCGGAATTTATTGTGGGACCGACCTACAGCTTTACACAGCTGGCCGAGAGCTATTCTCCTACGGATGGTCTAGCTAGCCCATTACTGTTCCTATAAATACGCGGCGCATTTATGACATCAGGGATGGCACAACTTCCAAGATATCCCTTCTGCTCGGACCTACTGTTCGGATTAGGAGCCTGTTGTTTATTCTTGGTAGTTACTTTCCTAGATAGTACGACATCCAGTAATGCTCGGGTAGACCCGCTTTGTAATTTGTATTCGAACACCGATATTAATACAGTTTTCATATGCCTGATTCATATATTGTTTTACTCTGTTTTCCTTATTGAACTCGAACGAAATACGGCATAATCAATTGGCGCCCACCGAGGGGCCTACTCGGGTGTTAGATCGAAATATGCCTACTACTAGGAGATTTACGTACAATCGTGGCGAGCCTTCACACGCCGTAGGAGCTCAGCGCTCCGTAAACAATGAACCAAGTAACCAATCCCGAGCGGCCCACCAATCTGAGGTGCCGCCGCTCGACCCGCCGAATGATATGCCTATTCATACGACAGTGGCAGATTTGCGTTCCATTATCGGAACCATGTGTAGAGAATTCTTGAATACGGAGAGAGCAGATCGTGAAACTCTGCCAGGTCAGCAGCCCCCGGTCGATCAACCTACTGCTCTGGGTCCGATTTCCAACAGGCCAAGGGAAGGAAGTATTCGTCGATCTGCTCTGGCGAACCATCTGAGGTTCGACCCAACCCACCACAAGCTAGAACCGTTATCCGATCTGGGCAACCTTCTAGGAACATACAAAACTTAGAGGATTCCGTGGTCGGGGAAAGTCAACCCAAAGCTGTGGAGAGGTCTAGAAAGCCAGCCTATAGAAAGGTAACTGAGGCTGACTTGGAAAGGATGGTGCAAGAAAGGGTTGCTAAGGAGTTAGAGAAAGAGAAGCTAGTAAAGGAAACCCGACCCACAGGTGTCAGGGCTCGAGGAGTTGAGGCCAAAGAGGATGGGGTCGTTTTCCCTGAAGTGCGAAGTAGGGAATTAAGTACAAATATTATGCGATGCTCGCCTTTCTGTCAAGAAATTAAGGAAGCTCGAGGAACAGAGTCAGTCCCTACCAGATTGCCAAGATATAATGGAACCTCTGACCCCGGGGAGCATATAAACAGTTTCATAAATGTGTTGAATTTATATGGACACTCGGAGGATTTTTGCTGCAAAATCATGGTCACCACGTTCGAAGGAATTGCTTTGGATTGGTTCGGAAAACTGCCTCCGAACTCGATCTTCTCTTTTGACGAGTTGTACGATAAATTAAAACATCAGTTTGCCAGCCAAAGGAAACAAAGGTTACCTGCTAATCATTTGGGGACGGTGAAGCAAATGGAAGGAGAAACACTGAGGCAGTGGCTGGCTAGATTTAGTATTGAACTTCTGAAAGTTGATACCCCACAGATTGAGTTTCTATCGTCATTAATGTTCGAGCTGACCCGTAATAGCCAGTTCGGAAATGCTCTCTGCCGAAAGCAGCCAAAGTCCTTCGAGCGAATTATGGAAATAGCTGAGAAATACATGATCCAGGAGGAAATGAATAAGTTAAAAAATGCACAGAATCCTAGGCCCCCGATCGTGAAGAAACCTGATCGGGCCCCTATCCCTAAACCAAGCGACTACGGAGGGTCAAACGCGCAGCAAAAAGGCTCGGTTTGGCAGAGACTAAAGGTCTATAAACCTCAGGCTCCGACCCACAGATCTAATGTCTACGGTCGACCTGCATCTCCAGAGAGGACTCCGAGGACGGAGCATGAAAAAAGCAACTTTACCAGATTGAATACTTCGAGGGACGAGATTCTAACGGTACTCGAAGAGAGAAATTTGGTCCCTGGAGCTCGGCGTATCACTCAACCCAGGCCAGGGACTATGAATCACGATAAGTATTGTAGATACCACAGAGCTCGGGGGCATAGCACCGAGGATTGTTTCCAGTTGAAACAAGAGATCGAAAAACTGATTGCTCAGGGAAAGTTGAAGGAATATGTTAGGAAGGAGAACCATAACAGCCGTTGTAGGTCCAGGAGTCCTAGGAGGTCCTCCGAACAACACCGTGAGGATCAACAACAAGCAGAGGACCAGACGACTCGGGTGATAAATATGATATCTGGTGGGCCAGCTGGGGGAGATAGCAGGAATGCGAGGAAAAGGACTGCTAGGTCGATAAAGACTGGTCTCTCGTCTAGGAAAGAGGTCATGTCCTTAAGACCAGCGCCCTCGGTGTGCCAAGTCATTAGCTTTTCCGAGGCTGACAGACCAAGTGATGTGACTTGGGATACTAATGAAGATGACCCTGATTTTTCGATGGTCTTGACCCTGAGAATTGCTAACTTCGAGGTTAGGAGGGTGTTAATCGATAATGGCAGTTCGGCAAACATAATTTCTTCTGAGGCCCTCGACAGAATGAATCTACAACACCCGCGATTGGAACGGGTATCCACCCCGCTCATTGGGTTCGGTGGGTCGGAAATTGTTCCTCTCGGAACCATACTCTTGAGTACTACTATGGGTAAGAAACCTAGAGATGTTACGAAGATGGTTAAGTTCCTAGTCGTGAGTACCCCGTTCGCTTATAATGCAATCTTGGGAAGACCGGCTTTAAACGTATTCAAAGCGGTCGTGTCAACTTACCACCAGATGGTCAAGTTTCCCACTTTGGCAGGGGTCGGAGAAATGAGGAACGACCAATGCAGGGCATGGGAATGTTACAACACATCCCTAAACATGAAGAAGCACTTCGAGCCATTATTGCCCTCAAAGAGGAAATTAGAAGACGAAAAGGTATTCTCCGTTTCCGACCTCCCTTTGCCAGATTGTGAAAAGTTGAAGAGTAAAAAAGGAAAAGAGATCGATATGAGCGTACAACCCCCAAATCATAAACAAGTAACGTTAATCCCTGGCTCTCCCGAGAAGTTCACCAGAATTGGGACCGAGCTAAGTCAAGGGATGGAGACCATGCTGATCGAATTCCTTAGAAACAACGCCGATGTCTTTGCTTGGAGTTCTAATGATATAGTCGGAATCGACCCAAGGGTGATTACTCACTCTTTAAATATCGATCCTAAAGCAAAGCCAGTTAGACAAAAGAAGAGGAACCACGGTAGAGAAAAAGACAAAATCATCAATGCCGAGGTGGATAGATTATTGGCCGCGAAACAGATTCGGGAAATAACTTTCACTGAATGGCTTTGCAATGTAGTGTTGGTGTCCAAGGGAGAGAAGGTCGACAACAAATGGAGGATGTGTAATGATTTTACCGACTTGAACAAGTTGTGTCCAAGGGACCCCTATCCTTTACCACGGATCGATATGCTGGTCGATTCGACGGCGGGATTCATTTTCTTTAGTATGATGGATGCTTTCCAAGGGTTTTATCAAATATTTATGAATGAGAGAGATCAGGATAAAACAGCTTTTATTACCGAACGGGGAGTGTACTGCTTCATTGTAATGCCGTTCGGGCTAAGGAATGCAGGAGCAACTTATCAAAGGCTCGTGAATATGATGTTCAAGGATCTTATTGGTGAGATCATGGAAGTTTATGTTGATGATAAGCTAGTGAAGAGCATGACCGAGGAGGAACATATAAAGCACCTTGACAGATGTTTCGCAATCCTAAGGAAGTACAGAATGAAATTAAATCCGGCCAAGTGCACTTTCGGGGTAAGATCGGGAAAGTTCCTCGGTTATCTGGTTCACGAGCGCGGAATCGAGGCGAATCCAGAAAAAATCCAAGCTATAGCTGAACTACAACCGCCAACTAAATTGTCTGAAGTGCAGAGTCTAATCGGAAAAATAATATCTTTGAATAGGTTTATATCCCGATCAGCAGACAAGAGTTTGCCTTTCTTCAAGTTGTTGAGGAAATCGAAAGGCTTCGAATGGAATGAGGAATGCAGTAAAGCTTTCGAAGAGCTTAAAAGATATTTGGTTTCCCCTCCGATGTTGGCAAAACCGGTCGAGGGAGAGCCCTTATATCTGTACATAGCGGTATCGAGTGAGGCAATAAGTTCTGTTTTGGTGAGAATTCAGGATTCCGAGCATAAACCGGTATACTATCTGAGTAAGTTGCTCCAAGGGGCAGAAAAGAATTACCTGGAGATCGAGAAATTCGCACTGGCTTTAGTTATTGCCGCACGAAGGCTGCGACCTTATTTCCAAACTTACAAAATTATTGTTCTGACTAATCAACCTCTACGGCAAGTTCTATCAAAACCAGAGACGTCCGGGAGATTGATTAAATGGGCGGTGGAACTGGGTCAGTTCGAGATCGAGTACCAACCTCGAACAGCAATCAAGGCTCAAGTCCTGGCTGATTTCGTTGCAGAATCAACAGGGTCCAGTTCGGGCGACTTGTCAGTTCCCGTGGTAAATCTGGTTGAGGATGTTCAGCACAAAGTTTGGGTGATGCATGTCGACGGGTCGTCGACCAGAGAAGGTGGTGGGGCCGGAATTCACTTTCAGGGTCCCGAGGGGGAGGATCTCAGTTATGCGATCACCCTAGACTTCGTAGTCACGAACAATGAGGCAGAGTATGAGGCTTTGATCGCAGGTTTAGAAATGGCAGTTAAAGCAAATATAAAGTCACTGACAGTGCTAACTGACTCTGAGCTCGTACACAGACAAATAAAAGGGGTTTATGAAGCAAAAGAGTTTAACATGGTGAAATATTTGAAAAGAGTGAAGGATCTGGCGACAAAGTTCGAGATGTTTGATATACAAGCTATCCCTCGAGAAGAGAACTGTTGGGCGGATTTGCTTTCGAAATTTACGGGGGCGATTGACGGACGGAAGGAAAGAATAATAACCTGGCTAATGTCCAACTCCCCAGCCATAGATTCCGACCTAACCCCAAGCTCGGAGGTCATGGAGATAGATGTTCGAGAATCTTCTTGGATGGAGCCTTTGAAGGCTTATCTAAGAGATGGTACTTTACCGGAAGATACAAATCAAGCTCGAAGGATTAAATATCGGGCTCCAATGTACGTTTTGAATGAAGATAGGCTTTATAAAAGATCAAGCTCAGGAGTTTTGTTGAAATGCATTCCCGAGAGTCAGTTCGATCTCATTTTAAAGGAGGTTCACGAAGGTGAAGCAGGAAGTCATTGCGGTGCACGAGCCTTAGCCTTGAAGTGCTCGAGGACTGGATATTACTGGCCTACTATGATCTCGGATTCCATCGACTATGTCAAGAAATGCCATCATTGCCAAATCTATTCAAATCTAATTCATCAGCCCGCCGAGCAGATGCATTCGATTCCGATCTGCTGGCCCTTCGACAAGTGGGGAATTGATATTGTGGGACCTTTCCCAACTGCTAGATCGAGAAAAAACTATGTCCTGGTCGCTGTGGAATACTTCAGTAAATGGATCGAATGCATTGCGCTAACAAAAATTACTCAATTTCAGGTGATAAATTTTCTCTGGAAGAAT
Organism: Penstemon newberryi var. newberryi; assembly: GCA_030819805.1. NCBI lineage: Eukaryota > Viridiplantae > Streptophyta > Magnoliopsida > Lamiales > Plantaginaceae > Penstemon > Penstemon newberryi. The sequence continues at coordinate 4,647,985 of JAUALY010000007.1, read as the reverse complement.
ATTGTTTGCAGGTTTGGTATACCAAGGATCCTCATCTCCGACAATGGAACTCAATTCGCGGGAAAGCAAATTTTGGAGTGGTGCGAAAAGTTTGGGATCCAGCAGAATTTCACGTCGGTCGGGCATCCCCAGGCGAACGGACAAACCGAGGTCACCAACAGGGAAATTGTTCGATCACTTGAAAAATGTCTAACCGAAGCAAAAGGCCATTGGTTAGACGAGCTTCCAGGAGTAATTTGGGCGAACAGAACTACAGTAAAGTCTGCTACTGGAGAAACTCCTTTCTCAATGGTTTACGGGTCGGAGGCTGTTATACCGGTGGAGACATTGGTACCTTCACCAAGGGTCGAATCTAATGATCCTGATCAGAATCAATTACTGAGGCAGTTGGATGTCGATCAAGCAGATGGTAAACGCGACCGAGCGTGCATAAAGATACAAGCCACCAAGTCCAGCATGGAAAAAGCTTATGATAAAAAAGTCAGGATAAGGACATTCAAGGTCGGGGATTTGGTTCTAAAAAAGGCGGAAGTATCTAAGCATGTCGGAAAGCTTCAGCCAAACTGGGACGGCCCTTATGTCGTGCAGGAAGTCGGAAAAAAGGGATCCTATAAAATTGCTCACCTCAACGGTGAAGTTTTGCCAAGAACTTGGAATGCAGTCAATCTGAGGAAATATTATGGAAGATAGATGCACTCATTTTAATTTTTTTTTTTTCCTGAAATTTACAGTTTTCTTAAATTTTACTTTCCTAAAAGTGTAAGGACAATCAATGAAATCCTTGGTTCAAGTTCAAATTGTATTCCGAGTACCATGACAAAGAAAGTCTAACATTATCGGCCGAGGGTGAAAGCTGTTGCTATGACCCTCCCTCGATAAAACATGTTCAAAAATCAAAATCGGCCGAGGGTGGAAGCTTTTGCTATGACCCTCCCTCGATAAAATGTGTTCAAAAATCAAAATCGGCCGAGGGTGAAAGCTGTTGCTATGACCCTCCCTCGATAAAACATGTTCAAAAATCAAAATCGGCCGAGGGTGAAAGCTGTTGCTATGACCCTCCCTAGATAAAAAATTATTCAAAAAGAAAATCGGCCGAGGGTGAAAGCTGTTGCTATGACCCTCCCTCGATAAAATATATTCAAAAGGAAATCGGCTGAGGGTGAAAGCTGTTGCTATGACCCTCCCTCGATGAGATATGTTCAAAAAGAAAATCGGCCGAGGGTAAAAGCTGTTGCTATGACCCTCCCTCGATAAAAAATTATTCAAAAAGAAAATCGGCCGAGGGTGAAAGCTGTTGCTATGACCCTCCCTCGATAAAATATATTCAAAAGGAAATCGGCCGAGGGTGAAAGCTGTTGCTATGCCCCTCCCTCGATGAGATATGTTCAAAAAGAAAATCGGCCGAGGGTGAAAGCTGTTGCTATGACCCTCCCTCGATAAAACATATTCAAAAAGAAAATCGGCCGAGGGTGAAAGCTGTTGCTATGACCCTCCCTCGATAAAAACAAAAAAAAAAAAAAAAAAAAAAAAAAAAAATTTACGTGACTATCTAGTTCACTTAGTAACGGTCGATTATGTAAGCAAACAGTTCAATTTTGGGTCAATTCTAACTGATGCTCAAAATGCTATGATGAGGCAGCTCTGCTCGAAACCCGAACACTTTTCAAGAGTTTCTGATTATATGGGGAATTGCTAAAGTCGGGATCATTATTTCCTAAGTTCAATTATTCTTCAGGGGAACTTAGTTTTCAGACATTATTCGTTCGGACGATTATCAGATAATCTTTTCGAGGACAGTTCATCGATCAATAAATGTTCCAGTTCAATTATTCTTCAGGGGAACTTAGTTTTCAGACATTATTCGTTCGGACGATTATCAGATAATCTTTTCGAGGACAGTTCATCGATCAATAAATGTTCCAGATACAAGTTCAACCTTATCATCCAAATATTTAAGTTCTATCAGATCATTAGTTCGATAAGAAAAGTTGCAATTATTTGATTCGAAACGGAAGGTTCTTATTATTATGTTCAAGCAAGATACAAAGATCAATGAAAGGCAAATGTTACAACTTTATTAAAATTCATCAAACAGATTACAAAATTGTTGAGTATACAAATGAAGTCCAACTACAGTACCCTATTCTATGGTATTCGAGTCTTCGAGCATCTTTTAGTGTTGTCGACCAGGAATATCGCCGAAGATCCGATGATTGCACCACAATTTGTGACAAAGTGATCGAGCTGTATATGTTTATCGTCTTATGATATCTGGTTTTGAAATTAGACAATATGGATCGCAAATTATTGTTTCTGATCTCCATACAGTCCCCAGCATTCTCGCTACCAGCCGAGCCCGACCACTTCCCCGAGTTGGCGTCCAAGGTTGAAATTTCTCATTGTAAGATCCAAAAGCTCAACCTCGAACGGCCGGTCATCTTTTTATGATCGGGAAGCTCAACCCAAAATAACCACTCTCCGTAGAAGAAGGGAAGAAATTGGTGATTTGAGGATGATCTTCCTTTTGATTATCTGACCTGCTTTCCACCCTCAGGTATACCCCTCGAAACCAGCAATGCTAACCCTGCCCAAAATACCCAAGCAAGGGTCAGTCACTTGTTGGTATTTCAAGGGGAGATCCCACTTTCAGGGATCAGAGACCCCCAGATAGAGGAGGTGCTCTTTTTTTCCAATTCCACCCATACCAAAGGAAACTGTATTTTTAAGATGAGATCGGAAATAAGTTCGAAGCCGAATTTCAAAGGCTTGATCAGGAAGAGGAAAAGATCCGAGCTTCGTCCTCGGATAAAACATTTTTGACAGCGAAGGGTAAAGATTTTCAACTGGGTAAATGCCATATTTATACTAAAAGGATGATTTGATCGACGGTCAGTATTCAACGAAACCAACGGCTCAGATTAATTCATTTATCACGGATGACCTTTCCACTTCCCGATATTGAGGTACTGTTTGGACAGACTTTCTTTGAAACTTAGCTGAAAAAAGAGGAATACTATGACTTGGTCAAATATGCAGTGCAAAAACTTTCCATCTTTAAATTATGCTCGGAATTCGAACGACCACTCTTAACTCGAGTATAAATTGTTTTAACACTGAAACTGCAACTTGAATGTTCACTCTTAACTCGAGTATAAATTGTTTCTACAACTAATACCATTCGAATGATCCCTCTTAACTCGAGTATAAATTGTTTTGACTAAGAATGCTACTTGATTGTTTACTCTTAACTCGAGTATAAATTGTCTATACAGTAAATCACTTTATCAGAACACAAAACATCATCGATTAGAAGGAAGAAAAAGTTTATTATTCCAACGAGGAAAACAAGTACAAAAGGAAAGATTTAAAAGTACAACATTTAATCGAGCAGTCAACAGAAGAAATCTCTAAACACTTTTCTCGAACAGCAGCTTGCGGACTTCGACATTGCGAGCCTCATACCCGGCATCATAACCTTTTTGATAGGCCTCTTTCTCCCGCTGCTCGGCGCTTTTCTTCTCCTGCTCGACGAGTGACTTCAGCCTGTCCAACTCCTTGCTCAACTCCTCGTGAACCTGGCTCTCTTTCTCCTTCACAGCTTTCTCCGTCTCGGAGGCCAATTTCAGCTCGATGGCTCTGGCTTCTTCAAGGGACCTTGATAATGCAACCTTCTTTTCCTCCAGTTCGAGGATAACCTTCGCACGCTGTTCGGCTTCTTGCTCGACTTGCAGACCGAGGGTAAATAACTGTTGTCCGACCTTAAATGGACAAAAAGTTATTTAGTAAAAAAAAAGGGAAGGGGAAGAGAGAGGACACAACACTTACTTGAAAAAGCAAATCCGTGCTCGATCGCGCCGTTTCATTCGCATTTTTCCCTTCTGGCTCGGCCATGGCCTTACTTTTCACCTCTTCAAAAAAGGCGCTAAGCGTCAGAGCAACGTTGGGGACAGTGTTTTGGAGCTCTGGATTCCCACCCGACGAGGGAGTTTTCTTCTGATCGACGGGAGGGTCATTTATTTTGACCTTTTTTTTGGGTGGCTCAACCACAACATCCTTATTAGCCTCCAAGACCAGAACACTATCAGCTATTGTCCTTTTTTCCCCAGTCATTTGAATCAAGGCCGAGGTTGGAATCAGATCGTCCACGAGCGGTCTTTTATATGGAGCAGGTTCAGAGTCACCTGATGTGATTTGCTTATTAGGCCTGTTGACCTTCTTGTTACCCTCGGAGCTATTTTTCGACTGAGAGGGGGAGTCCGGAATTGGTATGACCGGCCCTTTCTCGGAGCCAGATAATTGCTTGGCCACAGTTTTTCCAAGGTCACCAGTTGATTCGATGACCGCCTTCGAAGGAGAATCGACCTTGTGCTTGCTTCGGTCGTTCTTAGAAGTCTTTCCTGCTTCCGAGGAGGACTTAGGTTCTTTGACTCTCGACTTGGAAGGTTTCTCTTTCTTGACTTTGAGCAACAACCTCGGGTCGATCTTGGAGTTCACCAGGCCTTCCATGATCTGTATATTTCTAATGGAGAAGAGAGCTCGATTTACTTATCGACCGAGTAGCTCCGACGAAGAGTGAATTATAATTTCAGTGACAAAAATCTTAAACTACCGTCTATTTATAAGAGAAAGGAACGTTGCCTTTTTGGGAGCCCAACAGTCACGAATTTCAAGATTTCCGTGCCTATTTAAAAAGGTCGATTGTTTTGATACTACGCCTACTAAGTGATTCACGCGCACGAAAATGCTCGATATCGACGTTCTTTTTATGAACCCTATGCCTCACAAAGACTTTTGTTTAGTTGAGCAGTATAATAAATAATCGATGAGAAGGACTCAGAGAAAAACAGAAAAAGCAGATTTATAGATGATCAAAATATTTACAATGCATATAAAGAGAGTCCTACAACCTATTACACAAAATCTAAGGTTTTGACTACTCCCCTTTGCCCTCACTCTCGGAGCCATCCTCGATGTCAACGTCATTGTCTCCAGAGGCTTCTCGATCATCCCCATCATCAGAAGAATCTTGATCATCTCCGGAACTATCTTGGTTATCTTCCTCATCGGAGCCATCTGAACTCGAGCTCGAGCCGGATGTATCCAAATCCATCATGTCAGGATTGGGCATCGGAACTCCGAACTCTTCCACAAACGGAGCGAACTCGTGTCTTTCCCAGTCGGCCGAGCTCGAGGACGCGGTTCGATAGTCTTCCCCGCTAGAATTTTTCATTATATCCATGTGCTTTATATACTCCGTCATTTTGTCGGGAATAACCTTTGCTGCGGCCAACTGTTGAACCCCTTTGAAAAAGGTAGTTTGAAGGATTTCGCCGACCCTCCTTCGAGCTATGGCATCCAATGCGGGAGACTCCAAAAATTCTCTTATCGAGCTTAGGCGAGAGTCTTCTTTGCCCCGCTGATAAGATAGCTCGGAATCAGCCTTAGTCTGCGCAAGCTCCTCTTCAAGTTTCCTAACTTTCTCCTCGAGCAAGCTTTTCTCTTCCACGACCTTCACCAAGTTTTCCTCGACGGCAGGGGTATATTTGGCTTTCATGGACTCCAATTCTGCTTGGACGGAGGAAAATTGATTGCGCAGTTGGGATTCCTCCTTGAGTAAGTCCCTATAAGCGATATGGACTCGATTGGACTCCTCTTCTAACATCGACACACGATTCACCTCAGTGAGAAAGCAGTCCCCGATCTGCAAGAACAGGGTGGTTAGTACTTTGCTCCAAAACTTAAAACAGTTACAACAAATGTAAAGGGATTTACCGTGTGATATGCTTTGGAGAATTGGCCTAGTACGTCGAGGTCGCAATGGCCAAGAAGCTCCTCCTGGTCCTCGGCAAATCTCCCCGCCTTGAAAATCTTGATCGCCTTGTCATGTTCATTCTCGCCGTTCGGGGTGCGATCGCTTCGAATTGATCCCCTCTCGGGATAACCTGCTGCTCGGGAACCTCTAAGTTGGTCTTCGATGAAATCCACCATGTCAGGCCTACTTCGACCAGGACGGGAAGAAAGGGGCGTTCGGTGTCGACCCCACAGTCCGGTCCTCCTTTTGGCCTCGGGGGGTCCCTCGAGATCTTCCCGAGCTCTCCGATTATAAATCTCTGTCCCTCTGAGCTTCTTCATGGTAAACATGCTGTATCCTAAGCCAGAAGAAGAAGAAGGACCAGCTTGATGAGGAGGTCGTACCATTTGGATCGGCTCAGCATTCTCAGGCTCCTCTTCGTTTCCGACCTGGCCAGTCTGGGCCGAGCTTCCCCGAGGAGGGACGGCAGTTCTGAGCTCCGGTCTAACTTGTCTCCTCGGCTGACCGGGCGTCCTTCTCGAGGTAGACGCTACCGTTTTACCAACTATGGAAGCTCGGTATTGCTCCACCATCGTACCTAAAAAAATAAAAATGGTAAGTAATAAAATTCTCTAGATAGTTTACTATTACGGGCACTCGGGAAAGATTGTTATCCTTACTCAATGATCGAGGATCATCAACATCTGCTAGTCGATAGGTAGCTTGGCTGAGACCAGCTTTCCGAAGAACGGGCTCTAGGACCAGGAAAGCCGACTGATACAGATCAGAACGCATCTCTTTAACCAGATCGTCTGGGACAACCTTCCCAAGCTGGCCTAACACTTCTCGTTTCCCGTACACCCATTCTTGCTCGCCTGGCCATTGGTATGGAACCATCTCCGAGCTTCCCTCAGAGACTGGTACTTCAGGTCCCTTGATAAAAAAGAACTGTTTCTTCCAGTCAAGAGAATTGCTGGAAGTTAGGGTCGATAAGACCGAATGATTCGAACGCTGGGAGAAATACACAAACCCAGCGTTCGAGGCGGATGAGGTACTGATCTTGAAGAATTGCCAGAAGCGTCGGAAATTAGCAGCTTGGTTCTTGGCCTTCATCAAAACGCTAAAAGCTATCAAGTACCCAATCGAATTGGGAAGGATCTGTGCGGGAGCCAAGCTGAATGCATCTAAAACCTGCTTGAGCAAGGGGGCAAAAGGAATGCGCAACCCATAGTCAAACTGCTTAGCGTAGAAGGCTTGACATCCTGCTGGGGGCTTATTCACTCTTTGAGAGGGGGTCGGAATGATTAGCGAGTAGCCCTCGGGAAGGAATTTACCAATCGTAGCTTTGAGGCTTGCCTCATGCTCCTTTGGATCGTACGCACTGGAGATGTCTTCGACCCGTTTCTCGGTCTTCTGAGCTCGACCGGTGGCTTTGGACTTTTTCGCGACACCGGCTAGATCAAGAATTCTCACACTGCACCCGCCTCCGATCTCATATCTCATAATCTCGTGCTTGTCAAACGGTACAGTCAAGCTATTCTCATGGTCGGAATCTGCTTCTTCTCCATCTCCACCCTCCTTGCTGCCGCCTGATAACGCCGTGAAAACATCATTATTACGTGTCTTCTTAAGCTCAAAACAACTTGCTTTGATCCGAGTTTTGTGTGCTTTTGCTTGTTTTCGCGTTCTTTTGTGTTTTTGGTTGTTTGTGTGTTTTGGTGGTTGTTTGTGTGTTTTAATTGTGTTTTGTGTGTTTTGTAGGGAGATGTGGATAAGAGCTTCAAAGGAAGGAGAAACCGAAGTAAAAATGTAGAAGAATGTAGACAGCTGCTCACTAAAACATGCATAAATATTTCATGGATGATCCAAATGAGCTGAATTTTGGATATGTCATAGATAAGTGAGTTAGCTACGCTACGGACTTTACGGATCCGCAATCGGAGTTCGGAATCAAAAGATATGCTGCTTGGAAGGAAGTCTGACAGAGCATAAAAGTTTCTGCCTATATCACACCGCGGTGCAAATAAGATACACCGCGGTGTGATCCTGCTGGTGCGAAATATCAGCATATTCTCCGCGTTTTCAAGGGGCATTTTCGGGATTTCTCATGAGGGGGCTATTAGGGCAAGAGGAGAGAACAACTTTCACACAACTTCCTCAATCTTTCCCTCTTTCTTTGCCTCCATTTCTCTCTTTGCCTCCCTCAACTCTCTTTCTTTAGTTTTTCTTTATTTTTCTTGTTTTGAAGACTCCAACAAGGGGGTGAATTAATCACCACCCTTGGGGAGTGATTAGGTGGTGATTAAAGGGAGGAGAATCCATCTCTCGACTTTATTCCGATTAGGTGATATCTTTCTATTTCCTAGTTGTCTATGATTAGGATATGAATGTTGTTATTTTCTATTTGGAACAAAGGTTGTGGATTTGAATTCTTTGGATTTATATATATTTATGTTATTGTTTGATTAAATGATGTTATGATGATTGGTATGGTGCTTATATGTGTTCGTTAATCCGATTCCGTGTTTATCGTTCATCTTATGGTTTGACAAACTTTGAGATGAGATTTATTGATTCTTGATTGCTAGACATAGTGATTTTGAGGATTTGATTATGAATTTGGATTGTGATTTGATTTTAGGATAGACATATACCTATGTCGTTTCATATTCGTTTAAGGTTTGAGTTTAATGCATCGATTAGATTTTAATCCATTTAGACATAAATTGGATTAGTTTAACTCGATAGGTTTGTATGCAACTCGGAAGATACATACGAACGTCCTTGAATCCTTGAGTAGAAACACGAGCATAATATATTAGTTGTCGAGTCATTGTTATCGTTTGATTAGTTATGTTTTGATGTTGGGCTATGTTTGAATTGTTGGATTTATTGTTTTATCGCACTTTTGGCCAATGATTGTAGTAGATTATTGTTTAAGTACTTTGATTTGCCGTAATCATATAATCGGACTTAATTCTACCTTGAATGCATCCTAGACATAGGACTTTGAAGGTTAGGCGAGTGACGATTTGTGGATTTCGACCTAGGATAGGCATATACCTAGTGTGGTCCGTGTTTGTATAATGAGTTCGTTCGTGAATGCATCAAATAACTTAGATTCTCTTTATTCGGGGATTTGGGTTAGTCTTAGGTCCCGGGTGACAGCGGTACGCCTTTGAGTCCTCTGAGAGCATCGAGTGACAACGATGTTTGTGATTGATCCGGAGATGGAGAGTTTGGGTAGATTGGTAGAGTTAAGTGAGACCGACAGGGAGACTTAACTAAATTAGAACTCACAAACAACAACTAAACCTATGATTGTTTGCATAGCTAACCTAACAACCGCATGATTTATCTGCTTTAATTGATTGCTTATAAATCCTCCTTACCGCATAATTAACTCCCCAATTTACTTGCTTTCGTAGTTAGTTTACTTTACTGCTTGTAGTTAAATAAAATCACCCTTATCATATATTTGGGTTTGATAATTTTGTGTCAAGCGTTCATAACTGAAATAAGCCGTCGATTGATTCGTTTATTCCCACCTTTTACCCATTCGTGGGGATTCGATACTCGGTATGTACTTATCGTTTTATATTACTTGTAACGACCGTATACTTGCGTAGTTTGCGTATTAGTATTTGGAACGCAACACCGCCTTCGTCATTTTCTTCCGCATCACCATCGTGCTCGAAATTCTGTCGACCTGATGTACCCTCTCCAGCGTTCGACCCCATGGCATGTTCTATTTGATTGACGATTCTGTTCGTCTCTTCGGAAGAATTTTCAGTGGTTTTGAAGTCATTGATGAGTTCCCCTGTGGATCCCAGGTCGGAATCTGATCCAGAGGGAATATTGGTTTGGACGTCGGGATTCTGGGAAGTAGACATGATTAGAAGATATTTATTGGAATGCTCGAAGTAAGGAAGAAATACTGTTTGTCGATCTAAAAGCTCCGATCCGCTGTGAATTGTAAAGATGCACTCTTTTTTTTCTCCAAGTAAACATATATATAAAGGTTAAAAGGGTAAATTGCAAATTCAACCCCGAGTAACCGCGACGGTTAGGCTCCCACTCAGTAAAATTGAAGATTACCTTTTGTTAATAGCATTTATGGTCCTCCAAGCTTCGGAAATGAGTATTTTTCGACTCAACAGGATAAAATATGTACTCTTTTTCACCTTCGATCGGTTTTTATCCCGCGGGGTTTTTCCGAGCAAGGTTTTTAACGAGGCATATCCAGCTCAAGACTGTCCGAGGCCTGTTCTCTACTATCTATTTTTCCGAACTTCAAATATTGCAGCTCTTGGTGAATCATCGAGGTGAATCTCTCAGGTCAAAAACCTCACCCTTCTATCTTTGGGGCGATTCGGTATTTCGAGGCTCCTCCAAGGAAGATGTGCACTCTTTTTCCCTAGCTCAGATTTTGTCCCACTGGGTTTTTCCGGACTAGGTTTTTAACGAGGCATGTCCGAAAACATCAAGAGATCAAAGTCTTTCGCCGTGATGCAGTGTTTACTTCTCCGAGCTTCTGCTTCACTTACGCTCGAGAAGTGGGGGAGTATTGATGAGGGGTATTTCGCATACGCCGATCTAGGAAATACCTTCTGCTCGAGGTCAGCCTCGATCTCGATCAGAATGGTATTCACTGACCAGAAGAACATGGTTCTCCGATCAAGCCTGACTGATAGCTCTCGATCAAGTACTCCGACCTTCTTCCCGATCTACTCGTCTCCTCGGAATTTATTGTGGGACCGACCTACAGCTTTACACAGCTGGCCGAGAGCTATTCTCCTACGGATGGTCTAACTAGCCCATTACTGTTCCTATAAATACGCGGCGCATTTATGACATCAGGGACGGCACAACTTCCAAGATATCCCTTCTGCTCGGACCTACTGTTCGGATTAGGAGCCTGATGTTTATTCTTGGTAGTTACTTTCCTAGATAGTACGACATCCAGTAATGCTCGGGTAGACCCGCTTTGTAATTTGTATTCGAACACCGATATTAATACAGTTTTCATATGCCTGATTCATATATTGTTTTACTCTGTTTTCCTTATTGAACTCGAACGAAATACGGCATAATCATCGACCATCCTCTCTAATTCTCTTTCAGAGACTCTTCTATTTGTTTGTCGATTGACAACTGGGGGTTCGTCCATGTCATCGATCGGTATAACAGTGTGTTCTTTGGACAGGCGGGGTTCAGGTCGAGCATTAGCTCTTGCCTGATTAGTTCTTCGACCAAGGTTCCTTCCTGCTACGTTTGGTGGGGAGATTTGAGATCGTTGATCCGCGTCCGGACTCTCTGCTTGAGTTGATTGATGGTCGTTATTTTCCCGAGGTTCCCTGACATTGTTAGCTGCTCTTGAAGGACGAACAGCCGCCCTTACTGGTTCCACAACTGCCGGAGTGGTAGAATTTGAGGAAAAAACGAACTTAAAAGTTGAGCAATTTGTAGTATTTTTTCCTGGTCAGCGGAAAGCGGGGGAGCCGGGACGGATCGAATGGGTAAGTTAGGGGCCTGACTCACGCTAGGAGTTCGTTGTCCTCCCTGGTTTTGATTGATGTTAGTGTTCGCTGCAACATGTTCCTCCACAGGGTCTAAATTTTGGTGATTTGCGGGAGGCTGCGTATTATTAGCGCCGACCCTTTGGGAATTCTCAGGCAGGCTATCCACATCACGAGAAGGTCTAGAATTTGCGCTTCTTCCCGCGTTACGTGTGCTTTTTCTTGGATTGGCCATATTCGATCGAGCAATTAACCTTGCCCCACGGTGGGCGCCAACTGATTTAACCGGATTTCGTCTTAGGTTTAATTTCAGTAAATTATTTAAGATCACGATTTTATGTAATGGGGGTTTGGTTAAAAAACTCAGGATGGTGCAATTCAAGAACAAACAAAGTAATATAATAGCGTAGATAACAATAATATGAACGGCGAACAACTGTAGTATATTTCGTAGGTTAAATTCTGGATCCTCAATACAATGTAAGATTCGCTATTTATAATATTCCTTCCGTCCTAACTGAACTAGGAGTCCTATTTAGCCTAGGAATCCTGCACGGCCTAGGAGTACCGCATGGCCCATTAAGTCCCTTGAAACGGACAGTAGGTCAATCAGAGTAAGTCGACCATATATGCATTCAGCTGGTCGAGCCGATCTCACCGTTTAAAATAGGTCGGATCGTTCTTGAATCTGCTCGGATATTCCTAGCTGGTTAGATGTGCAAAATAGCCCTCATCACGTTGTCTGGACGACTGGAGGAGGAGAAATAGCTTGTGACTCCTCGTTTGTTGTTTGGTCTACGAAAGGAGGAGAGGTAGCTCGAGATTCATCAATTGTTGGATTGTCGACTGGAGGAGGAGAAGTAGCTCGGGACTCCTCGTTCGTTGTCTGGACGACTGGAGGAGGATAAATAGCTCGTGACTCCTTGTTTGTTGTTTGGTCTACGAGAGAAGGGGAGGTAGATCGGGAACCCTCGTTCTGGTAAGCCTCCAGTACTTTTGGATCGACTATTGGACTACGGATGGGGGCCCCTGAAAGTCCCGTTGAAAAATTTCTACTTTCCCTTGACGGAGAAAGAGTATTCTTCACTATTTTTGAATTTTCGCCGGACGAGGACGATACCGGGTCAGATCGAGGCACAGCTTCCCGAGAAGAAGCTCCTCCCTGGGAAGATGATTGATGTGAACCATCCGTTCGGGCTTTCTTCCTCGGAGTGTCTCGTCGGGACAGACCCCGCAGAGATCGTTTGGCAGCTCCAGAAAAGAGGTTGGAACTCATGATCAAAAAATCAGAAATTCTTATGAAATATCGAACTATGAGCTCCGATCAACAGCAAGAAAATTTTATATTACAAGTGGGGATGTGCGGTAAAACTCCAAAGATTTTACCTTTATATATAGTAAAGGAAATGACAATTATGTCCTCAATCCTTGGCGCGCACAGTAAAATTCAAAATAGAAAACAGAATGGACCTTCGAATGCATGCAGCGATCATCATAACGACGAAGAATATTTCGTCTAAAGTCATATATATCAACGAAGCGATTTTTACATGTTTTACAAGACCTGCCACGTAAAACGACAAAACTACGAGAATAAAAGAGGAAAATAAAAGGAAATCATAAAAACATTCTAAGATGGGGAGTTGGTTTCCTTCGCGGGCAATCCTTCCTCATCTTCTCCATTCTCTTCATCGACCTGGTCTCCTTCGATGACCTCTTCATCATCGTCGTCTCCCTCTTCGGCTGCTTGATCCTCCATGACATCCTTTATTAACTCCAAATCAGGTGCTGGCACGGAAAATGGAGTCCCATACTCATCGACTAAATGAGCCAGAGGGTGGTTACTATACTCAACAGAAAGTAAGTAATCGGGAGGATAGTCTTGAAGGCTTCGATCCTTTTCGATGGCCATAACTCGACGATATTCATCGCGTTTATCAGGAATCTGCCCAGACTCAATTAATTGATCGACGCCCTTATAGAAAGAGCTCAAGAGCAGACCTCCAATCTTCTGATGAATTATGGCAGTATGCACTGGGGAGTCAAGAAACTCTCGGACAATGGGTTCGACATCGGGAGATTGGTACTCATCTATGACCCTCTCTAAATCAGAAGAATCATCCACTTTTGCCGCAAGTTGAGATCGGAGTGAGACGATCTCCGACTCCAGTTTACTGACTACAGTGGCATGTGAAACTCGCTGCTCTTCCATTTCTGGATTCAACTGGTCGACCTGGGCCTGATATCGACTAGCGTCCGTCATCATACCGATGATATGCGGATTGTCAGTTTCCAGGTTCTGATTGGCGAGAGGAGCAGATTGAGTCTCAGCAGAGGCCCGAGAAATATCGACCTGAGCAAGTTGACCTTCAAGTTCTTTAACTCTAGCAGTTAAAATCTTGTTGCCTTCTTCAACATATTTGCATTGTTCTCTATGCAACGCCATATCATATAGCGCGGACACCAAGGCATTGCCAGTCTGTGGCAAGAAAAAATTGTCTAAGTAAAAATGAAGTAGAATATTTAGGATTATTAAAAGAACAGAAGGAGTTAAGAAATATACCACTTCATGAGCATGTGCTGCCCTTGCCAACTGTTTAAGAGGCTTTTTCTTAACAGTCCTCTCTACATCTCGGACAAAGGACGAAGATAGAAGAAGTCGAATGGACTTATCGACGACATTCTCCTTATCATCGGACATTAATGAATCCTTCTCGGAATATCCGGCCGCTCTTTTCCCTTGAAGATGATTCTCAATCATATCAATCAGAGAAGCGTTATGACTAGTATCTCCAACGTGAGTAAAATACTCTCCTTCTTTGTCAAAGAACTGAGTTCTTCTTCTAGCTTCAGGGCCAGTAAAATTACGCTCTGACCAAGATCGACAGCCCAGAATACCATGTTCATCCCTAAGGAATTTGGGTGGATAACCGCGGCCTGGGCGAGAGCTTGTAGACGGAATATCTGATGAAATTTGACCAGAAGAAGGAGGAGCTACTCGGATAGGATCTGCATCCTCGAACGATTCCTCCTCAATGTCCTCCAGATACAGGATTTGATTTCTTCTCCTCTTTCTGGATTGCTTCTGCTCTATAGGAACTTTGCCCGACGACTTTTTCGAATTTGAAAGGACAGATTTTCCGACCACGGAAAAATGGCAGTTATCGACCATGGAGGCTGCAACATAAAATTGATAAACATTAGTGACCGATAAATTCATAAATCCTTTCCTAAAAAGAATAAAAAATCTGACCTAGAGATCGATTGTCCGATGGAATAGGAAAATCCAAAGAACTCAATCCAGCTTTCCGAAGGAAAACCTCTCCAATCAAATAAGCTAATTGGTATTTATTTGATCGCATCTCCTCGATCAAATCGGATGAAAATTGGTCATCTGGGGCCATCTCGCCGATCACCTTTCGACCTCCGTACACCCATGATTCATTGTATCCCCAATCATGAGTAAACTCCTCGGTTTCTCCATTTTCAAGGATATGCACGGTCGGAGCCTTAACAAAATAATAGCCTCTGTTGGAGGAGGTCGATACGGAAAGACGGAAAAAGTGAAGAAAATTACGGAAAGAGGGTTGCAGACCTCGTGCGACCATCAAAACAGAGAAAGCCATTATAAAGGCAATGGCATTTGGAACAAGTTGGGTCAATGAGACAAAGAAAGTCTCTAAGAATTGACGAAGAATTGGAGAAAGAGGAAAACGAAGCCCATGTTCGAAATGGGATGTATAGAAAGCTCGACAGTTCGTAGGAGGAGTATTAACTATCTCCTCGGGGGAAGGAATAATGATCTCAAAATCCGACGGGAAGTAAAGACCGTATTCCCTTTTCAAAGTGGGTAGGTCTTCTTCTTTCCATCGGGAAAGAAAGAACTCAACAGGTGCGGAAATTTGAGGTTGGGCAGTTTTGGATTTTTTGGATGCCCTGGCCATCATCTCCTCCTCTGGAACGATCTCCACCACCAAACTATCAACCTCCTTTTCTTCATAATCTCAGATTTCTTCAGCTTGAATATCGTCTGCCGCTTCCTCTTCAGAAGAAAGGACTTCAGGATTAGAGGTATTAGGTGGTACTTGTTCTCCTTCGTTTTGAGTTGATGAATGGGGATTCTGCGAAGTCGAAGCCATTGGTTCTTGAAGTAATGTGCTCGATGTAATAAGGAAAGGGCAAGTTTATCGACTTAAAACTTTTACTGCAAGAGAATCTAAATATCTGGGGTAAAAAGTAAAATATCCCGCGATTTTCGATTATATATATGGGCGGTGAAAAGACGGATTCAACCCTTTGCGTCTCTTCGTATTCCCGCCAAATCAAACCTTGAAAAGACTTTATGATTATCTGACACACATTTCCAAAATACGTGTCCCTATCTGGATGGTTCTATCGAAAATGCACTCTTTTTCCCTTATTCGGTTTTTATCCCTTGAAGGGTTTTTCCGAACTAGGTTTTTAACGACGCATATTTCATGAACGCTAAAAGGATCAGAGTAACTACTACATTTACTTCTACGAGCTCCAGCTACGATTACGCTCGAGAAGTGAGGGAGTACTGATGAGGGCTATTTTTACACATACAACCGAGCAGGGTTTTCCGAGGAGAATCAAGATCGATCCGACCCGTGTAGACATCGAGATCGGCTCGACCTGCCAAAATGTATCTGATCGACCTAATGTCCGATCCAGAAGACTTATTGGGCCATGCGGTACTCCTAGGCCGGGCAGGATTCCTAGGCTTAATAGGACTCCTAGCTCCGTTAGGACATAATGAATATTATAAATAGCGAGTCTTACAATGTATTAAGGATCCAGAATTTCATCTATAAATAATACAATAATTGTTCTCCTCTTATATACTTATTTACGTGATTACAGCAATATTTCATACTATTCTTGAATTGCACCATCCTGAGTACTTTAACCAAACCCTAAATATAAAGTTGTTCTTTTAATATTTTACTGAGATTAAACCTAAGACGAAATTAGGCCAAATCAACCATCTCCTACTTCCTCGTCAGAAGAAAGAGTTTTTGGGTTGACAATGTTTGGGGGTACTTGCTCTTCTTCATTTTGGCTGGAAGAGTTGGGGTTCTGCGAGGTCGAAGCCATTTTTTGGTAAAGGCAGTATACTCGACGAATTGAATAGTTTGCAAGAGTATCGACTCAAAATTTTACTGTTGAGAGATCTAGATATTTGGGTTAAAAGTAAAAAGATCCTGCTTAAATCGATTATATATATGGATGATGAAATGACGATTCAACCCCTCGCGACGTTTTTATTTCCCGCCAATAGAATCATGAGAAGACTCTGCATATGTCTGACACACGTTACCAAGCTACGCGTCTTTACCTAAAAGGTTCATACTGATGTGCACTCTTTTTCCCTTGCTCGGGTTTTATCCCATGAAGGGTTTTTCCGAACCAGTTTTTCAACGAGGCATATTTCATGAACCATTGAGGGTTGAGACTACGATATTAATTACTTATACGAGCTTCAACTACGATTACGCTCGAGAAGTGAGGGAGTACTGATGAGGGCTAGTTTACACTCGATATCGAATTGCACTCCCCGGATAGGTTCAGAACCAATCCGACCCGTGAAGAAGAAATAAGTCACCTCGAAAGTACATGTTCGGCTCGATCTACCTTATCGCACCTTATCGACCTGAAGGTCGACCCTGAAGATTTGTTGGGCCGTGCGGGATTCCTAGGACATGCAGGATTCCTAGGCCTAGAAGGATTCCTAGATACATTAGGATTAGGTATTCTGTATACATGATGGTAATACGGATCCAGGATTTTACCCATCAATAATAATAATACAATTGTTCTCCTCTCATATACTTTATTTACGTACTTTAGCATAATTCATACAAGTCTTGAATTGCACCATCCTGAGTACTTTAACCAAACCCTAAATAATAAACTATTTCTTAATAAAATTACTGATATTGAACCTAAGACGAATTCTGGTCAAATCAACTTGCAGAGGATTTTATAAGTGTTTTTCACAAGTAAATTTTCT
This sequence comes from Penstemon newberryi var. newberryi, assembly GCA_030819805.1. Taxonomy (NCBI): domain Eukaryota; kingdom Viridiplantae; phylum Streptophyta; class Magnoliopsida; order Lamiales; family Plantaginaceae; genus Penstemon; species Penstemon newberryi. Next base: position 4,630,641 of record JAUALY010000007.1, on the reverse strand, counting down.
TAACCTAGAAAAGGTTTTCTCCCCAGTTTTTGCAAACTCTTTTTTAAAATCTTTAACAGTTAACTTTAAGTGTTTGAAAGCTTTTGAAAAATATGCAAGTAAAAATGCAAACTTAAACACAGTCAATTTTTATAGTGGTTATATGGATGTAAATCCTTTTGTCCACTCTTCCAAGTCACTTAGATCTTGGGTTATACTATAAACACAAAGTTTACAATATACAATGCTTGCACCAAACAACAAATGACATGGCCACAAGTGCGCAATAGGAAATCACAAAGAAAACCTATTCTCTGAAGTAATATTACTCACTAAGATGGATATCTACTTCTCACAACACTTCTCTAACAAAATCACTCAGATTTATGTGTATATCTTTTTATCTCTCAGTTCTGCTTTCGTCAATAGATGACTAAGCTGATGAGTGTTTTGTTCTTGAGTTCTGAGACTTAGAAGAATTCTGCTTCGAAATTTGCTCTCAGTTGTGTTGCTTCTTCAGAGATTCTTCTCTAACTCTTGAATTTGAACTATTTATACTTGAGGTTTGAAAATCTGCCCGTTGAGAGATCGACAGGTGTCCAAATCCTCGAGTACTGGTCCTGTTTTCAGAAACGGGTACGTGCGACTGAACACTGTACACTCTGCTGTACTTTCTGTCAGTTGCATTTAATGCACCAAGCTGATACGAGGTTTTCTTCAATCATTTTCCATAAATACCCTTCATCTTCAGCATTTAATTCCATCAGCGCATTTATTACCGTTGGGATGACTTACTGATCACTTTCACTCTGCTGATCGAAATTTCCTCGTCTGATGAACACTTGGCTGATCCCAAACCGAACTCATCTGATTTGAGTCTGCTGAATTTTCACCAGTCTGATTCCATTCTTCAGCAACAGATCAGTAGTCTTCTGGACCATAAGATTTGACCTTTCTGTTTTAGCTTCTTCCTTGGTCAAAAATCTTCTAAGGGATTGACTAAGCTTTCATTACTTAGCTGATGATGATGTTTTTGATATCATCAAAACCTCCCTTCACTTTTGAGTTTCTATCTTCATCTTCATCCAACAAAACAGATGTGTGAAAAGTTCTCTAAGCTGATGCAGAATAAGTTTGAAATGAGCATGATGGGAGAACTTAATTACTTTCTTGGATTACCAGTCAAACAGCTACTTGATGGTATTTTTATTAATCAAGCAAAGTACACAAAAGATCTGTTCAAGAAATTTGGTATGGAACTAGCTCATATGTTAGTGTTCCAATGTCTACTGGACTTCGTCTGGATAAAGATGAAGATGGCAAATCAGTTGACATCACCAAATATAGAGGCATAATAGGGTCACTGTTATATCTAACAGTTAGCAGACCAGACATTATGTACTATGTTGGGGTTTGTGCGAGATTTCAATCAAATCCTAAGGAATCTCATTTCTTAGCTACCAAAAGGATATTAAGGTATCTCAAAGGCACTCAAGAATTGGGATTGTGGCATCCAAGGGAAACATGATTTGAACTTATTGGATATTCAGATTCTGACCTTGCTGGCTGCAAAATTGATAGGAAGAGTACTACAAGTACTTGTCAATTTTTAGGCAGTCGTCTGATCTCATGGATGAGTAAGAAACAGACTTCAGTATCCATATCTACTGCTGAAGCTGAATACATTGTTGTTGGAGCATGTTGTGCACAGATACATTGGTTGAAGCATCAACTAGAAGATTATAATCTCAAGATCATTGGAATACCTATCTACTGTGACAATACAAGTGCAATCTCACTTACTCAGAATACTACTAGTCATTCCAGGACTAAGCATATTGAGATCAAACATCACTTCATCAAAGACCATGTTGAAAAAGGAAATGTTATTATTGAGTATGTTCATACAGATAGTCAGATCGCTGATATTTTCACCAAACCATTGAGTGATGCAAGATTTTCTACTCTAAGAGCGGAACTAGGCTTGTTAAAATTGGATTCATAAGCTGAGGGGGAACCTATCAAGAAGACTGGGTTCATCAGCTGACCAATCTGATGACAGCAAGTATTATTCTTCAAGAAGACTGACTCTCAACAGACTAGTTGACTGATAGATTCTTGAATTCAGGGAGAACGCGTAAGACTAGTGGTACTCCTGTTTTAAAGATGAAATCTCTAAATGACAGTTGGTTGAAGTTGTTTTAATCAGAAGAGTTGTTCTTAATTCTTGAAGACCTGAAGATTATTTTGCTAGATTGACAAACAGCAAAGGAAGAACACTAGATATTGGCTTTCACTAGTGATATATTATATCAGACAAGTCATCTGCCAGATAAGTATTATTTTACTCATCTGTTTACTTATGTCAATTTATAAACAGTGTTGTGTTAAAAACGTAATATCTGAAAACACGCTTTTATAAATAAAGGACTAGTGACGTTTCGTTTTCCCGCCTAGTCTGATATAATTAATAAATTTTGAAATCCGCGTATCTCGCTCACACGATTTAATATATCAGTAACTGATCTAACGGTTGGCTTAAATCACGGAAACCGACATCATCCAACCCTTATAAATCCAGATCTGATCAGCTGACTGATCTTTTACGCACACTCAAAATTTCAAAAGCTTATAGAGCATTTTTGCATTCATTTTCTCTGCAAATCTACTCTCGTTTTTCTCTAATCTTTTTCAGAAAACAAGATGAGTTCCAAAGAAGCTAACGCTGAAGGTAGATTTTTGAACTACCAAACTTATCACGCAACTGGCACTCAACTGAATAAGGAGATTCTGGAAAAATTCAAAGCTTCCTCGTTGGTAAACTTCATGGAAGCTCATGAAGATATAGTTTTCACACCAGAAGTTCTGGAATTCTACAAGTCTGCTGGGGATCCATATTTTGAAAAGCTGGAAATCAAGTCAAAGGCTGGAGGAAAAGACATTTGTCTGACTCCTGCTTTGTTAAGCGAGAAGTATGGGTTATATGTTGAAGGATTAACAGAATTATCTACTTTGGCTGAGCCGGTGGAGGCTGACTTCTGGAAAATTGCTGCGAAGTCAAATGAAACCTTCACAGGAAACATCAAGAAGCCTCAACCAAAAGATGAGTTTCAGAGAATGGCATATATTTTTGCCAAAGTTGTGGAAAACTGCACCTTTTCACTGGACAGCGTGCCTATGAAAAGATTCCACTCCATGATTGCAGTATACTACGGTTGTTGGATGAGGATGAAGATAGAGACTTAAAAGTGAAGGGAGGTTTTGATGATTTCCAAAACATCATCATCAGCTAAGTAATGGAAACTTAGTTAATCCCTTGGAAGATTTTTGACCAAGGAAGAAGCCAAAATGAGAAGGGTCAAATCTTATGGTCCAGAAGACTATTGATCCGTTGCTGAAGAATGGAATCAGACTGGTGGATTTTTAGCAGACTCAAATCAGATAAGTTCGGTTTGGGACCAGCCGAGTGTTCATGAGACGAGTGGATTCGATCAGCAGAGTGGAAGTGATCAGAAGTTATTACAACGGTAATAAATGCACCTGAAGTAATAAATGTTGAAGAGGAAGGGTATTTATGACAAACGATTGAAGAAAAACCTCGGATCAGCAGAGTGCATTAAATGCAACTGACAGAAAGTACAACAGAGTGTACAGTGTTCAGTCGCAGGTAGCCGTTTCTGAAACAAGGACCAGTACTCGAGGATTTGGACACCTGTTGATCTCTCAACGGGCAGATTTTCAAACCTCAAGTATAAATAGTTCAAGTTCAAGAGTTGAAGAAGAGAGACAACACAACTGAGAGAAAATTTCGAAGCAAAATCCTTCTAAGTCTCAAACTCAAGAACAGAACACTCATCAGCCTAGTCATCTGTTGACGAAAGCAGAAAATAGAGATAAAAGAACATACATAGAGTGATTTTGTTAGAGAAGTGTTGTGAGAAGCTGTTATCCATCTTTATGAGTGATAAAGCTTTGTAGTATAGGACTTCTAAGTGATTTCCTGTAACGAACTTGTGGCCAGTTCATTTGTTGTTTGGCGCAAGCAGAATATATTGTAATTTGTATGATTATAGTATAACCCAATATCTAAGTGACATGGAAGAGTGGACTAAAGGATTTTTATCCATATAACCACTATAAAAATTCTGTGTGTTTGTTTACTGCATTTTTACTTGCATATTTTTCAAAAGCTTTCAAACATCTTATAAGTTAACTGTTGAAAAGATTTTAAAAGGAGTTTGCAAAAACTGGGGACAAAACCTTTTCTAAGTTAAAAGAATACTACTTGTGAAAAACACTTGACAAATCCGCTGCAAGTAAGTTATTTAAAATTCTGATTTTCACAAAATCAGCTAAGCAAAATCAGAAGAGTGGTCAACTCTGCTGTTCAAAGCTATGTGCGAGATCAGCTTAGTCTACTTACGAATCTTGATCAGCTTAGTCTGCCAGACAGAAAAAGTTAGAGAATTTTAAAGGTAAAATTTTAAGAGGTCTATTCAACCCCCCCCCCCCCCCCTCGAGACCTCATCTGACCACTTGGGACCAACAAGTGGTATCAGAGCAGGTGGTTTATTTGAATCATTTGCCTGATCAACGAGCTTGATCCTAGTGTGTTTTTCAAAGGTTTGAAAAGTTTTCAAGAGAGCATATTTTTAAAAAATAAAACTTTTTGAAAAATGGATTGTATCAGCCATGTTCCCCACATTGGCGGTATGAGTTTTGAGGACTGGAAGATCTGCATGGAAATTTTCCTTGCTGCTTATAACGATAATATGTACACGTGCATAACCAAAGGTCCTTTCAAAATCACCAAGACCATCAAAGTAGACGATGTGGAAACAGTGGTGAATAAAGAGCTGGATGAGATGACAGCTGAGGAAGTAAAGTTGTTCAATCTTGATAAAGTTGGTCGATTCATCATGACCAGAGCCCTAGACAATGACCGTTTTGATAAGGTCAAGGACTGCAAGACTGCAAAATAAATGTGGGACACAAGGTTCGTGACATGAGTGAAGGAAACGACGCCATAAAAGAGCACAACTTGAGCATAGCTCTTGAAAAGTTAGAAAACTTCAAGATGAAGTCATGAGAGACCATTGATCAGATGGATACAAGGTTCACCAAAACGCTGAATGAGGTTTTAAAGTTGGGAAAGACCTTCACAGATAAGGAGATCACTGTCAAAGTTCTGAAGGCGCTACCTCCCAAGTTCAACATGAAGATCACAGCCATGGAAGAATCAAGGAATCTGGGGAAGATCTCTCTCACCGAGCTATTTTCTGTACTCAAGGCTTACGAGTATAAACTGCCAAGGATTGGTACAGAACAAACCTCAACTTCTAGTCCCACAGCTGCACTGGTTGCTGCTGATAATTCAAGAAGATCAGCAAACAAAAGTAAAGAAATGGACTCATCTGATGAGTGCTGGTGACGTTGCACTGTTGATAAATGGATTCAAGAAGTTCTACAAGAGAAAAATGAAGAACAAATACAACAATGCTTCTACTTCTAATCCTACCTCACATTCTCATGATAGTAAGGATAATTATAAATCCAAACTAATGTGCTATAATTGCAGGAAATTGGGACATTTCATCAAGGACTGCCCATATCCTAAAGCTGAGAAGTACACAGAGGAAGAAAAGAAACACAGAAAGGAGAAAAGGTTCAACAAAAGTAAGGTGCTAATGGCAGAAGCTGAAAAGATGGCTGCCACCTATTCGTTTAATTCAAATTCAGAGACGTCTGATGACAACTCTACTGAAGATGAACAACCTGCACTACTTTGTTTAATGGCCAAAGATTCAGAGCCATCTGATGATGAGGTAACTCCTGCTGAAAAAATGAGCTATTTAATTCGTTTGAGCAAATGATGTTAAATAACTCAAGCATTGTGATTTAGCCTAATTTCGTCTTAGGTTTAATCTCAGTAAATTATTTAAGATCATGATTTTATATAATAAGGGTTTGGTTAAAGTACTCAGGATGGTGCAATTCAAGAACAAGCAAAATAATGTAATGACGTAAAATAACAATCGTATGAAGAGGCGAATAATAGTAGTATATTTCGTAGGTTAAATTCTGGATCCAAATACAATATAAAACTCCCTATTTATAATCATTCTCTCGTCCTAAGTAAACTAGGAGTCCTATTCAGCCTAGGAATCCTGCATGGCCTAGGAGTACAATATGGCCCATTAAGTCTTCTGGGTCGGACGACAGGTCGAGCAGATATGTTTGGCGGATCGAGCCGATCTCGTGGTTCGATCAGGTCGGATCGACCTTGATTCTCGTCGGATATTCCAAGTTGGTTATGTGTGCGAAATAGCCCTCATCAGTACTCCCTCACTTCTCGAGCGTAATCGTAGCTGCAGCTCGTAGAAGTAGATGTAGTATTCACCTTGATATTTTCGTCGTTCATGAAATATGCCTCATTAAAAACCTAGTTCGGAAAAACCCTCTTCGGGATAAAAACCGAACGAGGAAAAAAGAGTGCATATCCGTTTGAACTGTCTACGAACAGACACGTAACGTGTTTCAGATGACGGCAAGGTCTTTTCACAATTTTGATTGGCGGGAATATGAAGAGACGCGAAGGGTTGAATCTGTCTTTTCATCGCCAATATATATAGATAAAATTAGCGGGATATTTCACTTTTTACCCCGGATATACAGATTTTCCAACAGTAAAAGTTCATTTCGATAATCTAGCAATTTTCTTGTTTTCTCGAGCGCATCGCTTCTAAGATCAATGGCTTCGACCTCTCAGAATCCCCCTTCCCCAATTCAGAATGTAGGAGAACAAGCACCACCCAACATTCTCAATCCTAATATTCCTTCTTCTGACAACGAAGCAGCGGACGATTCTCAAGCAGAAGAGGTTAGAGACTATGCCGAGGATGAAGTTGATAGTCTGGTCGTGGAAATTATTTCAGAGGAAGAAATGATGTCCAGGGCATCTAAAAATCCAAAACAGCCCAACCTCAAATTTCCAATCCTGTGGAACTTTTTCCTTCTCGATTTAAAGAGAAAGATCTACCTTTTCTGAGAAAGGAATATGGTCGCTACTTCCCGTCGGATTTTGAGATCATCATTCCCACTTCCGAGGAAAGAGTAAACACTCCACCTGCTAACTGTCGAGCTTTTTATACGTCCCATTTTGAGCACGGGCTCCGTTTTCCCTTATCTTCAATTCTCCGTCAATTTCTGGAGACCTTCATCGTCTCACTGACCCAACTTGTTCCTAATGCCATAGCCTTTATTATGGCCTTCTCAGTTTTAATGGTAGCGCGAGGTTTTCAACCATCGTTCCGTAATTTCCTTCACTTTTTTCGATTTTCAGTATCGACCTCCTCTAACAGGGGTTATTATTACGTTAGTCAGAGACCTGGGTATGCTGTGCTTGAAAATGCCATTTCCAGCAACAGCACGGAGTGGAAGTCGAATTTCTTTTTTGTTAAAGCTCCGACCGTGAAAATGGAGAAACAGAGGAGTTTTCTTACGACTGGGGATACAATGATCTTTGGGTATACGGTGGTCGAAAGGTGATTGGTCAGATGGCCCCAGACGACCAGTTTCCAACTGCTTTGGTCGAGGAGATGAGATCAAACAAATACCAATCCGCTTATTTGATTGGAGAAATTTTTCTTCGGAAGGCAGGATTGAGTTCCTTGGATTTTCCTATTTCCTCGGATGATCGATCCATATGTAATGTTTCCTGATAATAATAAATTCAACAAAGTATATATATGATCTTGTTGCTCATCCACGTTTATTGATTTCATGTGCAGCTTCCATGGTCGAGAAATGCCGCTTTTCTGTGGTCGGTAAATCAGTCCTTTCGAACTCAAAAAAGTCTTGGGGCAAATCTCCCATAGAGCAAAAAGAATCCAGAAAAAGAAGAAGAGATCAGTTTATGGATTTGTAGGATATCGAGGAGGAGTCGTTCGAGAACGCTGATCCTATCCGAGTAGCTCCTTCCTCTTCTGGTCAGACCTCATCGGATATACCGTCTTCAAGCTCTCGCCCAGGTCGCGGTTATCCGCCCAAATTTCTTAGGGATGAACATGGTATTCTAGGCTGTCAATCTTGGTCGGAGCGCAATCCTACCGGCCCTGAAGCTAAAAGGAGAAAACAGTTCTTCGATAAAGGAGGGGAATATTTTACTCACGTCGGAGATACTGGCCATAAAGCTTCCCTGGTAGATATGATCGAGAGTCATCTTCAAGGGAAACGGGCAGCTGGATACTCCGAGAAGGATACATTGGCGTCTGACGATAAGGAGAATGTCGTCGATAAATCCATTGGAATTCTCCTTTCTTCGACCTTCACTCAAGATGTAAATAGGACGATCAAGAAAAAACCTCTCGAACAGCTGGCAAGAGCAGCTCATGCTCATGAAGTGGTAATGTTCTTTAATTTGTCAACTCCTCTAATAAACGTTTCAAATTTTTTTTTTATTCTACATTGAGTTAGATAAATTTTTCCTTCTCACAGACAGGAAATGCTTTGGTGTCGGCACTGTATGACATGGCGTTGCATAGGGATCAATGCAGCTTTGTTGAAGAAAGCAACCGGATCTTATCTGCCAGAGTTAAGGAGCTTGAAGATCAACTTGCTCAGGTTGATAATTCTCGAGCTTCCGCTGCCACTTCATCAAATCCTCTTGCTAATACTAATCTGGAGACTGATAATCCTCACATTATTAGCATGATGACGGATTCTAGTCGATATCAAGCGCAGGTCGACCAATTGACTCGTGAAATGGAAGAGCAACGAGTTGCGCATGCCACCCTCGTTAGCAAGCTTGAGTCGGATATTGATGCTCTTCGATCCCAACTTGCGACCAAGGAAGATGATTCTTCCGACTTAGAGAGGGTCATAGATGAGCACCAATCTTCAGACGTCGAGCCCATAGTCCGAGAGTTTCTCAATTCTTCCGTGCATACTGCCATAATTCATCAAAAGATTGGAGGTCTGCTCTTAAGCTCGTTCTACAAAGGTGTCGATCAATTAATCGAATCTGGGCAGATTCCTAATAAACGGGAGGAATATCGCAAAGTTATGGCCATTGAAAAGGATCGAAGTCTTCAAGATTATCCTCCCGATTGCTTATCCTCTGTTGAGTATAGCAATCATCCATTGGCTCACCTAGTCGAGGAGTATGGAGCCCCAATTCCTGTGCCAACACCTGATTTGGATTTGATAAAAGATATCATGGAGAATCAGTCAGGCGAAGAGGAAGGCGATGATGCTGAGGAGGATATCGATGGAGACCATGTCGACGAAGAGAATGAAGAAGGAGAGGAAGGATCGTTCCCCAAGGAAACCAATTCACCCAGTTAGGATGTTTTTTTATGATTTTCTTTTATTTTGTTGTAAAGCTAGGCCTTTTAGATCTCGTAGATTATGTAAAACTCCTTTTTGAGATATATATCATTTTAATTCTGATATACTTTGTCGTTATGATGATCATAGTACATATTTGATGACCGCTTTTACCTTATTTTTGAATTTTTACTGTGCGCGCCAAGGTCCGAGGACATAATTGTCATTTCCTTAGCTATATATAAAGGTAAATCTTTTTGGAGTTTTACCGCGCGTCCCCACTTGCAATATAAAATTTTCTTACCATTGATCGGAGCTCTTAGTTCGATATTTCATAGGAATTCTTGATTTTCAGACCATGAGTTCCAATCTATTTTCTGGAGCTTCCAAACGATCCCAACGGGCTTTACCTCGTCGGGAGACTCCGAGAAAGAAGTCTCGAACAGACGGTTTACATCCATCATCTTTCCAGGGAGGAGTTTCTTCTCGGGAAACCATTCCTCGACCTGATCCCAAATTATCTTCATCAAGCGGGAACTTAAAAGAGACGAAGAACATCCCTTCTAATGCTCCGATCCGCAGTCCAATCGTCGATCCGAAGATGCTGAAGGCTTTCCAGAGTGAAGGTTCTCACTCTACTTCTTCTCCTTTAGTAGAACAAACATTTAATGAGGTATCACGAACCGTTTCCCCCCCTCCAGTCGTCCATACGACGAACGAGGAAAGTCGAGCTATTTCTCCTATCCTCGGGGAGCAAACCAATAATGAAGAGTCGCGAGCTGTTCCAACTTTTCCAGATGAACACTCAGCGGATGATCATCCCCCTTCGGGCAGAAATGTAACAAATCAGTCTATAAGTCGAGATGGTTGTGCTCAGGTCGAGGCTACTGCTTTGCATTCTGAAATTGCCCCTCCCAATTCTGAGATCGATCCCACTCTACAATTAAGGGGGCCTGTGGAAGATATTCCAGAATCTTTCTTTGCCCCTCCAGGTTCGCAGGTTGTTTCGACCTCTCAGGACACTCAGGTTGTCTCTCCTGTTCGTACTCCACATGGAGCGTCAAAAACTGGGTCTGGTCCCAGTCGTTCTGCAATTGAAAGGGTCGCGGACGACCCGTTTCTTTTAGACGAACGTCCATTTAAGGAGCAGGTCGAAGAGATAACTGAGTTCGATATGACCCGATCAGGTGGGGTTTCAATTGATGCAAGTATTCCAACAACCCTCGAGCCTGATGGGGTTTCTTGGAATCTGGGAATGGGTACTATCTTGCCTAAGGAGCTTGAAAAATTGAAGAACCACTCTTCTTTGCAACTTGTCCAGTCCATTTTCAAACGTTTGGAGATGGTAAGCGTATTTTGTTGTTTGTCAAAAAAGATCTAGGTGTTTTAAGTTTTTTACCTATATTTCTCAATACAGGCTAAGCATGAAGCTCTCCAGCTCGGGATACAAAATGACGAATTCTATTTTGCTCGAGAAGAATCACTCGATCGGGTAAATTCAATTGTCGCTGCTCATCGATTGCTGATGATTGAGGTTGAGCACCTCCGAACTACCACTGAAAGGCTCACTAGAGAGAAGGAAGAACTTGCTCGAGTAAATAGCAGTTTGGAGGCTGAAAAAGAGCAGCTTACCAAGGAGAAAATGGATCTTCTTCAATTGAAAGATCTGGAGTTTGACAGGGGTTTTTCCCTTGGATATGAGCAGCGTGCCCAAGAAATGATGACCTATCTTGGTTATCCGACAATTCCTGCTCATGTTCACGAAACGGTGGACAAAGGTCTTACCCCCGATCATACTCCTGAGCAGTAGACAAGAGTCTTTCTGCATTTTTTTTTTTTTTTTTTTTTTTTTTTTTTTTTAAAATTGAAATGTAAATATATATTTTTGCCTGATAAATGGAATAACATGCTTTTTGTTCGATTTATGCGCCTCTTTGACCTGTATGTTGATAATTAATCTCTTGCAATATTATTGAAAGATGAGAAGTCAACTTGGTAGGTGTGTCATAACTGTAGAAACGATTCGTATGCCCTGTCCCTTGATTGGTTAATTCCCCATAGTATAAATAACTTGTTGGAGAAGTAGGAAATGAAGAAAGACTGAAATAATATGCCACCTCTGAACAGTTTAACTTGGTTTTTATGGCCTGTTGACTACGGTGGAGATATCAAACCAGAGAGTTCTTTGGATAGACGAGAGCTGGTTAGTTCATTAAAATGGTGTTTTGTCCATGCATGCTCGAAAACTTGCCCCCAAGGCATGGAGAACGAACCTGTCTCAATTGTACGACAGCAAAGTTCTTTCCTTCTCAGTGTGCTTTAGCTTGATATTGTGATCGACCCCATGGTGACCATATGACCCATTTAGATGTCGGTAATTTACCAGCATCAGCAAATATACGCACTTCTGCATGTTCCTCATTTCTATGCAGCGGTAGTAGTCCGAGGAGAAGGTCGATTTGAAGGAGCAGATCATTCCGAGGAGTAGCAAAGTAGGGTTAGTGTTTGAAATAATTGTAACGATCCTTGAATGTAGATGTAGTTTTTTGTGACGATATGGCTGTTCTCGTGAAATGTAATGACTCTCTCAAATACCTGAATAAAATCCATTATTCCTTGTATGTTCAGTCCGATAACAATGATTGATCATTTGTTCTGATACTGCGAACCATTCTTATAACGTTTTAAATCTGGACCGTTGATAGGACCTCAATTTAATACAATTGGATCCTTTGTCCTCCGCCTATAAATAGATTCACTCCATCCCTCTCCATTTCTCAGAAGCTGAAGTCATTCAAGATGAATATGTATTGTTATAAGTATGATCGTCGACCAAACTTGTCAATTTATTTACCTAATAGGTCATGAGTTGGTATGGGAGGAATTGGAAAAATGAGATCTCCATTTTAAGCTGTGATGGTTGGGCAAATCTCATAACTGGGGATTAGCTGATCATATATCACGCCGTATGATAGAGGTCGAGAGTGGAGGAAAGCAGGATTCTATGCTTTATCGAAATCAACTTGTTTCTAACTGGTTGATGACATAATGCATGTGACCTTTCTGATCTCTACTTTAATCGGTGAAGAAGAAGCATCAACTTCTTCGAGGTGGTGGAATCATAATAGCATGCGGCTTAGGTCGCCCACTGGTACCCGCCGATCTGTAGAATAAGCCTGAACTTTAGGTTCTCGTCACTGTTCTCGAAGTAGGAGAAAAGATGATCGTTCCAAGGAAGCTTTGGAGCGTTTTGACAACGAAGTCTTTCCTTTGATATTTTGTAGTTGTAATCGCTTAGTGCTTAGATCGATGATTTCCGTTCGTATAAGGCTCTTGTACATGTAATATTGCTTTTGCTCTACAATATTCCTCGTAATGTATCTATCGATCTAATATATGACTTTTGTTTTGACCAACTAAAGAACGTATTTACTTCCAATCCTTGTTATTTAATGCTTGCAGTTATGTCCTTGGAACGTAACTCCCGATGTGGAGTCATTGCCGTTGATTATATAAGAATGTGACCATTGGATTTTGACTCATCCTGTCTATAAAAGGAATCTTTTATCTTCCATTTAGTTACCATCAGGAGTAAAGTTCTAAACAATGTACTCCCACTTTGTTCACGACCGCGGTCGTCCACCTAATTCGAGAATCCAACTAATCATTCATTACTTCGACTCGGTATGGGCGGAATCGGAAAATGGAGGCTTTTCAAAAACCATGAAGTCTCCGACCCCTAATAAGGGGATTAGATTGGGACGTTGTCCATAATTCGACCAACCTATTTAAATAGGTAAAGGTCGGTGTTGTGGGGTTCCGATCTAATAGTTACGTGGTAGGTGGAAAGCTGGTCAGTTCATTAAAAATATTTACGTGTGACCGGGAATGCTGACCACCATCGACCATCGTAACATTATGATCTCACAAAGCTCTCTCTGATTCCAAAGCTTTGTGGTCGTTATCACGAAACTTAAAGGCGGTCGTCTTCGTCGAGCTTTGGCGTTGATGGTATCAAAGATGGATATAACATGTAATAGGATCTGGTGTCGTTAGATCAGGGAGATCTGTTTTTGTCTTTTCAAGATATTTTATGTATTTGTAATAGTTTTAGGGTCATAAATAAAATTCTTTTTTTTACTTATTTAATTCCCATTTATACCAACTGTGGTTTTTACCTCTGTAGATCATTTGTTAGTAGATCGATGAGTTTATACCGACCCAATCGGTGTTACTCAAAAGATTTATTATACTCAGGTTTTACATCAACTGTGGTTTTAACCTTTGTAGATCGTTCTTTATCAGATCGATGAGTTTATACCGACCCAATTGGTGTTACTCAAAGATTTATTATACTTAGGTTTTATACCAAACGTGGTTTTAACCTTTGTAGATCGTTCTTTATCAGATCGATGAGTTTATACCGACCCAATCGGTGTTACTCAAAGATTTATTATACTTAGGTTTTATACCAAACGTGGTTTTAACCTTTGTAGATCGTTCTTTATCAGATCGATGAGTTTATACCGACCCAATCGGTGTTACTCAAAGATTTATTAGGTTGTATACCAAATGTGGTTTTAACCTTTGTAGATCGTTCGTTAGTAGATCGATGAGTTTATACCGACCCAATCGGTGTTACTTAAAGATTTATTATACTTAGGTTTTATACCAAACGTGGTTTTAACCTTTGTATATCGGTCGTTAGTAGATCGATGAGTTTATACCGACCCAATCGGTGTTACTCAAAGATTTATTAGGTTGTATACCAAATGTGGTTTTAACCTTCGTAGATCGTTCGTTAGTAGATCGATGAGTTTATACCGACCCAATTGGTGTTACTCAAAGATTTATTAGGTTGTATACCAATTATTGGTTTTAACCTTTTCAAATCGTTCTTTGACAAAAGTCTTTTGAACATGTCAAATGTGGAAATAAGCAAAAGCTTTTTTATTAGAATTGTAGGTAATTTTAATGCATAAAAGGAAAAAAGCAAAACGTCCTAGAAAATGAAAAAACTAATTTCTTGCAAATCCTATCTAACTTCTAAATCTTCTTGGCTCGAACTTAACGACCATAATATCTTCTGAGATTCACCACATTCCATGTTCGAGGAAGCGGAGTCCCATCCATATGTGCTATCTTGTACGATCCCTTTTTTCCGACCGCAATCACCACGTAGGGACCTTCCCAATTTTGCTGTAACTTTCCCACGTGTTTGGAAACTTCAACTTTTTTAAGTACCAAATCACCTTCTTTGAATGAGCGTATCCTCACTTTTTGATTGTTGGCTTTTTCCATGCTGGACTTAGCCGCTTCTAAACGCAGACTAGCTTTTTCCCTTAAGGTTTCGCTCAAATCGATATCATCTTTTCTCAGTTGATTGTTTGATTCCTCCTCGTAGAGCTAAATTCTAGGGCTGGGGACTAGTGCCTCTACTGGGATGACTGCCTCCGATCCATAGACTAGGCTAAACGGTGTTTCACCCGTTGAGGCTTTTACTTTAGTTCTGTTGGCCCAAATGACGCCTGGCAGTTCGTCCAACCATTTCCCTTTGGCGTCGTCCAGTCTTTTCTCGAGTGATTTGACAATCTCTCTATTTGCCACTTCAGTTTGTCCATTAGCTCTAGGATGTCCGACAGACGTGAAGTTTTGCTGTATTCCAAGCTTCGAGCACCATTCTTGAACTTGTTTTCCAGCAAATTGGGTTCCATTGTCAGAAATCAGAATTCTTGGGATTCCGAAACGACAAACTATATTTTTCCAGAGAAAATTTATAACTTGGAACTGTGTTATCCGAGCTAAACCTATGCATTCGATCCACTTGCTGAAATATTCGACAGCGACCAAAACATAGCTCTTCTTTGATCTGGCCATTGGGAATGGTCCCACAATATCGATTCCCCATTGATCAAAAGGCCAACAGATCGGAATAGAGTGTATCGTTTCAGCTGGTTGGTGTATTATATTTGAATGTACCTGACAGAAATGACAGTGTTTAACGTAGTCTTGTGCGTCGGCGTACATCGTCGGCCAATAATAACCTGTTCTCAAGCATTTGAGCGTAAGTGCTCGAGCGCCACTGTGATTCCCAGCTTCTCCTTCATGTATGCTTCTAAGGATGCTTTCGGAATCGTGTTCGGGAATGCATTTCAACAGAATTCCTGAGACGGACCGTCTGTAGAGTTTTCCTTCTATCATTGCATATCTGAGTGCTCGATATTTTATCCTCCTAGCTTCATTCTTACAGCTAGGGAGTGATCCATCTCTCAAATAGGTGATCAACGGAGTCATCCAACTATCCGCTGCTAAGTCGATATCCATTACTTCGATAATTGGAACAGTATCGAGGTCGATCGAAGGAGTTTTGGAGATTAACCAGGTGATTACTCTTTTAGATTTACCATCCCTTGTCCCTGTAAATCTAGATAGTTGATCAGCCCATCGATTTTCTTCTCGTGGGATATTTTGGATATCAAACTTATCAAATTTCCCAGTCAAATCTTTTACTTTCGCCAAATACTTTATCATGTTGTATTCTTTTGCTTCGTACATTCCATTAATTTGTCTCTGAATTAGCTCGGAATCCGTTAAGACATTTAGAATCTTTATATTGGCCTTTATAGCCATTTCCAATCCCGTAACCAGAGCTTCGTACTCAGCTTCGTTATTGGTTACCACGAAGTCTAAGGTAATGGCATAATTCATGTCCTCGCCGTTTGGCCCTTGAAAACTAATTCCTGCGCCTCCACCATCTCTGCTTGAAGCGCCATCGACGTGCATAAGCCATGGTAGATTATTGACGATCATAACACTATTATCGCTTGTCGATGTCACATCGGAGCTTGTCTCCAACATACCTGGGGTTTCAAGGAGGAAATCTGCAAGTATTTGAGCCTTGATTGCCGTTCGCGGTCGATATTCTATCTCGTATTGTCCCAATTCTACTGCCCATTTGATCAATCTTCCCGAGGCTTCTGGTTTGGATAACACTTGCCTCAGAGGCTGATTGGTAAATACAATGATCTTGTATGTTTGAAAGTAAGGCCGCAACCTTCGTGCTGATGTCACCAAAGCTAGAGCAAATTTTTCAATTGTTAAATAATTCTTTTCAGCTCCCTGCAATAACTTACTCAAGTAATAAACAGGCTTGTGTTCCGCGCCCTCAATTTTTACCATAACCGAGCTCACGGCCGCCTCGGAAATAGCAATGTATATATATAGAGGTTGTCCCTCAGTAGGTTTGGCGAGCATAGGTGGTGAGGTTAGATAGCTTTTCAGTTGCTCGAATGCATGATCACAATCTTCAGTCCATTCAAAGGTCTTAGCTTTTCGTAAAGTTTGGAAAAATGGTAAACTTTTATCCGCGGACCTTGATATGAATCTATTGAGAGCAACAATCTTCCCTACTAGGCTTTGTACCTGAGTAATATTTCTGGGGGGCTTCATTTCAGTGATTGCCCGTATCTTCTCTGGGTTTGCTTCGATGCCTCTCTCATGGACCAGGTATCCTAAGAATTTTCCCGACCTTACCCCAAATGTACATTTTAAGGGGTTGAGCTTCATTCCATATTTCCTCAAGATCTTGAAGCAACGATCAAGGTGCTTTATATGATCTTCTTCGCTCATGCTTTTTACTAGCATGTCATCGACGTACACCTCCATTATTTCTCCTATTAGCTCTTTAAACATCAGGTTAACCAATCGTTGATAGGTTGCTCCAGCATTTCTTAATCCGAACGGCATTACTATGAAACAATATACGCCTTGTTCGGTAATGAATGCAGTCTTTTCTTGATCTTTTTCATCCATGAAAATCTGATAGAAGCCTTGGAATGCATCCATCATACTGAAGATTGCAAAACCTACTGTGGAGTCAACCAACAGGTCGATCCTTGGGAGAGGATAAGGATCTCTTGGACACAATTTATTCAAGTCTGTAAAATCGTTGCACATCCTCCACTTGTTATCCTTCTTGTCTCCCTTTGAGACAAGTACGACATTACACAACCACTCGGTAAAGTGTATTTCTTTAATCTGTTTAGATAGTAAAAGTCTTTCGACCTCTGCTTTTATTATTTTATCCTTCACTGGGCCATGATTTCTTTTCTTTTGCCGGACCGGTTTTGCGCTCGGATCTATCTTCAAAGAGTGAGTTATGATTCTTGGGTCGATTCCCACTATATCTTCCGAGCTCCAGGCGAAAACATCCACATTTTTTCTTAAGAAGTTGATCAACATGATTTCTCCCTGTGGAGATAGTTCAGTTCCGATCCTGGTGATCTTGGTTGGGTCATTCTCGATAAGCTTGACTTCTTTGTGCTCTGGTGCACGCAGAGTCAAATCTATTGGCTCTTTTCCCTTTTTGCTGATCGGATCTGTGCTTGGCAATTCAGGTTCCCGAGCTCTTTCCGTCGAAGATCCCACTGTTTTCCTTTTTGACGGTGTTAGAGGATCGACGTTTCTTTTTAAGGATAGTGACGTGTTGTAACAATCCCAGGCCATGCAATGGTCGTTGACTATTTCACCGACCCCAGAGATTGTTGGAAATTTGATCTTCTGGTGATAGGTCGACACTACCGCTCGAAATTGGTTTAGTGCTGGTCTTCCCAGAATGGCGTTATAAGCGAATGGTGTTTCAACCACTAAAAACTTAATCATTTTGGTCACTCGATGAGGTTTATTTCCAAGAGTTACACTCAAGTTAATAGTTCCAGCTGGAACTATTTCTGACCCTCCAAATCCTACTAGGGGCGTAGCTACTCTTTGGAGGGTTAATTTTCCGAGGTTCATTTGATTCAGCACTTCAATGGCTATTATGTTAGCTGAGCTTCCGTTGTCGATCAGAATTCTCTTAACGTTGAAATCGGATATTTTCAACGAGACCACCATAGGGAAATCGGGGTGGTCTTCGTTGTTGTCCCAATTCAGATTTCTGGGAACTTCGCTTTCGTCGAACTTGATCACTTGCTGGTTAGAGCTCTTACTCTCGAGTGCCCATATCTCTCTGGGAGCTATTATTCCTTTTTCTAGAGATCGTCCAGTTCGTCGCCTCGCATTCCGACTGTCTCCCCCTGCTGGTCCACCAGAGATTACATGTATAGTTCCGTTGATCCGATCGTCATTGATATCGTTTCGTCGGGGTGGATGGTTACTGGGAGATCTATCACGAGGACTTCTATTTTCCTCTCTCCTTCTAGGACTTCTTGTCCTTTGTCTTCTTCGATCTGCTCTATCAACAAATTCATTTAATTTACCTTGTTGAATCAATTTTTCGATTTCTTGTTTCAGATGGTAACAATCTTCGGTTCTATGACCGTGAGCTCGATGGTACCTACAATATAAATCGTAGTTCTTTGCCCCCGGTTTAGCTTGTGTGATTCTTTTTGCTGGGGGAATCAGATTATTCCTTTCCAGTATCACCAGGATGTCTTCTCTTGGGGCATTTAGTTTTGTAAACTCCACATAACTAATTCGATCTCTTATATTCCTTTCCGGAGATCGAGGCCTGAGGTAGACATTGGGTCTTTTCTCAAGGTTACTCCCATTGTGTTCTAATCTTTGAAACACATTCCCCCTTCGGGGAAATCGATCATATTCCGTTACCCTATGCATCGGGGGTTTTTCAGGTTTTCTTGATCCTGAAGTCGATGCTTTATTCTTATTTTTGTCCTTGAAAGAGTTCATCTCTTCTTGGGTCATATATTTGGAGGCCAACGTCATGATTTCCGCAAAGGTTCTAGGCTGCTTTCGACTCAAGGCGTTGCCAAATTGCCTATTCTTAGTCAGATCGAATAGAATTGATATGATGTAATCAATGTTTGGAGAGTCAATCTTCAAAAGTTCCACATTGAATCTCGCTAACCAAATTCTTGAGGACTCCCCTTCTAGCTGGGTTATAGTTCCTAGATAACTCATTGGGAGTTTTTGTTTTTTCTGGCTGGCAAATTGTTGTTCTAGCTTGTTGCATAATTCTCTAAAGCTGAAGATCGAGTTAGGCGGTTGTTTTCCGAACCAATCTAGTGCCAACCCCTCGAACGTTGTGATCATCAATTTGGCCGTATACTCTGCTGAATGAGCATACAAGCTCATTATGTTTGTAAAACTAAATATATAGTCGGTCGGATTACTAGTTCCATCGTATCTGGGGAGCCGAGCAGGTAGAGATCCAGAAGCATGGGCTTCCCTAATTTCTAAGCAGAAAGGGGAACAAACAGCTATACTATCCTATACAAGCAAAATAATGTAATGACGTAAAATAACAATCGTATGAAGAGGCGAATAATAGTAGTATATTTCGTAGGTTAAATTCTGGATCCAAATACAATATAAAACTCCCTATTTATAATCATTCTCTCGTCCTAAGTAAACTAGGAGTCCTATTCAGCCTAGGAATCCTGCATGGCCTAGGAGTACAATATGTCCCATTAAGTCTTCTGGGTCGGACGACAGGTCGAGCAGATATGTTTGACGGATCGAGCCGATCTCGTGGTTCGATCAGGTCGGATCGACCTTGATTCTCGTCGGATATTCCAAGTTGGTTATGTGTGCGAAATAGCCCTCATCACATTGCTACTGCATTTGCAAAGCTTAAGGAAGAGATGACTATGCTAAAAGAGCAAAATACTTCACTGAAACTTCAGGTTGAAAAACCACAAGATTCAACTGAATATAAATTGCTTGAGCAAGAGAATGAGTCTCTGAAAGCTGAATGTGAAGTTTATAAGGGTAAAAT
Source organism: Penstemon newberryi var. newberryi (assembly GCA_030819805.1). NCBI lineage: Eukaryota > Viridiplantae > Streptophyta > Magnoliopsida > Lamiales > Plantaginaceae > Penstemon > Penstemon newberryi. Next base: position 4,610,600 of record JAUALY010000007.1, on the reverse strand, counting down.
CATGGAACTTGAGAAAGTCATAGAGTCTCACGATAAGTCTTCTGTTGCATTAGATAAAACGCTTAGTAAACAGAAACAACCTTTAGAACAGGAAAAGATAGAACTGAACCATACTGAAAAATTCATATCTGCTAACAATAGTAAGGTCATCTTGTATGTTCAGACTACTAAACCTACTTCACCTGAGAAAGAATTAAAGGAGAAGAAAGCTCCTAAGGCTAAAAAGAGCAAAGAGCCTAAGATAGAAAAACAGACTGGTAAAGTTAAACAGCAGAGTCCTAGGAAGTCTGCTGATAACAGTAAAACCAATCAGACTAGTAATAAAACTAAGTCCTCTGTTAATGAGCAAGCAAAAAGTAAACCAAAGAAACATAAAAATAAGAAAAATCAAAATGTTTGGTATGGAAATGAGTCATCATATTATGTGCAACCTGCTGCATATCCACCATTATATCATGCACCTCAGTTTCCATCTTACTATGCTACTTATCCTGCTCATCCAATGCATGCATACCCTGCTTATCATGCACCCTACCCTACTTATGAGCATTATCCACATCATAATGATTATCAATTTAATATGCCTGCTGATTATGATGAAGAAAAATTTGCTCATGCTCCTGATAGGATAGTGCCCTGCAAGCCAACTCAATAGCTTGTAATAGGACTATTTTATCTTGTATGAATCTTTGATTTATTAATTAATACGCAAAGTTTATTTATTTGATAAGATAAACTAATGGCCAACTTCATCTTTCGCGAACACATTTAAGCGATTGGTTGAAACCCTGAGATCACTCATGACTATGGGACGATTCACTTCAGTATTGAGTGCAATCATGAAACAGTCTCTAAGGTCGTGATCTCAAAAGTGTTCCAAGTCATAGATTCCTGTCGAGACGGGGTATCGAAGGAATCGTCAAGACTTGTTGGATTATGCATGATTCACATGGAGTGAATTTGTGGAGTTTCATGAACAAGACATTTGATGTCAGTGCATATGACTAGGTGGTTCGATAGGGGATCGAACGCATCGAACGACCCGAACAGAGAAACCCATTGTGGAAGTGCGTAAAGCATATCAGTGATGGGATGTTTCTCAAGACTTATAACAGTGTACGATTTAGTCCTTAGACTTGAGGTGCTAGGGCGAATTCGGTATACGGGTGTGCGTGCTTTGATTTAGGAGCCGGTCACGTAGCCTGACCATTGTGCGCCTACATTGGGTACGTACAGTCATATACGCGAATGGTTAGCATCAAGATAGGATCTACCGACTCATTGTAATGAATGAGGGAATTTCCTGTACATTCTTAGATAATACATTCCGAGAAATCCATGGCCATGGTCAGTGACGGATTTGGAAAGGGGTTTCCAAATTTAGCAGTCACACTGGAATTATTATCCAGAATTAGAAAGTACAGAATCGAGATAATTAGAGGTGCTGACTAATTCACACACCCTAGGTCTCGATCGGGAAATTAGTCGTTAGAGGGACCGTATGTACATGGTACTTATAAGAGGTGAGGTTCACTAATATCAATTCACCTGAAGTTGGGCCTCATGGGCTTGTGGCTAGACATCGACCATGAGGTGTGGGTACTCCTGAATTAATGGGAGATTAATTCTGGAGTGGTCAATTAAAGGAGTTTATTGATCGGAGCAATTAATTGAATATTAATTGCTCGTTAATTAAATCACGAAAGTCGTGGGCCTACGGCCAATTCATGGTGAACCTAGAGGGTCACACACAATACAGTTGGACAGTGACAGTCAATTAAGGAAAGGTTTGATTTAAAGAGTTAAATCAAATAAAAGAATTAAAGAGTTAATTCTGAGAGAGAAATAATTAATTAGATAGTCTAATTAATTAAATATTAATTAAAGAGTTAATTAAAGTGGGAGATAATTAATTAGATTAATTGGGTTAATTTAATTAAAGGGTTTAATTAAATTAATGCAAGACATGGGCCAATTTAATTAATGGCCCAATAGCAAGTCTTGCACACAAAGAGGCTTTGGAGGTGGCTATATAAAGGAGTCTAAGTTGAGACTCAAACCCTAAGCTACAAACCAACCCTAGCCGCCCCCCCCCCCCCTCTCTTGGCCGCCCCCTCTCTCCCTCTTGCTCTCTCCTTCACTTAGATCTAGATCTGGATCTAGATCCGCCATTGACAAACCTTCTCTTCCATTTCTAAGCCTAAGAATTGAAGGAGTCATTCAATCCATCTGGTGTGGACTAATCTCTGGAGGCACAACACTTGGGGTGCTCAAGTGAACGAAAAGAGAAGACCGGAGAAACCACCACCTTGCCTGTGGTGAGGTAAATCTCGATTTACCATATTTCAATTTAGTAAATTTGTTGCTAAATTGTATTCAACCTTATTCATATGTGCTAATAAATGTTCTTGGGATTTGGTGTATGAAAAATTGAAAAATTTTAAATTCCGCAACGTTGTTTTTGACAATCATACCCATGAAAACCCAACAGCTCCTGCTAAAACTCAAAAGCCTAAGAAGCCTAATACTTCAACATCTTGGGTTGTCAAGGGTGAAACTAATCCTTCAGGACCCTCTCAATAAATGGTACCTAAAACAATTTTGTTTTGTTTTGTAGGTTAGGATTAGGAGTAGGAGTAAAGTAGAGAAGAAATGGTACTTGGACAGTGGATGTTCAAGGCATATGTGTGGAGAAATACATGAACTAACTGATGCTGCTGCCGTAGACGGTCCAAAAGTTACATTTGGAGACAACAAAGAAGGCAAGATTGTGGCGTGTGGAAAGCTAATCAAAGGCAACATTGAGATATCTAACGTCTCTTATGTAAAAGGCCTTAAGTACAATCTGCTAAGCATAAGTCAATTTTGTGACAAGGGATTCTCAGTCATATTTTCATCAGATAAGTGCTACGTTGAACAAATTGGAACAAAGAAGGTTATCTTATCTGGAAGAAGACAAGGGAATATCTATATTGTTGGATGAAGATGAAGATAAAGACTTAAAATTGAAGGGAGGTTTTGATGATTTCCAAAACGTCATCATCAGCTAAGTAATGGAAACTTAGTCAATCCCTTAGAAGATTTTTGACCAAGGAAGAAGCCAAATCAGAAGGGTCAAATCTTATGGTCCAAAAGACTACTGATCTGTTGCTGAAGAATGGAATTAGACTGGTGGATTTTCAGCAGACTCAAATCAGATGAGTTCAGTTTGGGATCAGCCTAGTGTTCATCAGACGACTGGATTCGATCAGCAGAGTGGCATTGATCAGAAGTTATTGCAACGGTAATAAATGCACCTGAAGTAATAAATGCTGAAAGGAAAGGGTATTAAAGACAAATGATTGAAGTGAAACCTCGGATCAGCAGAGTGCATTTAATGCGACCTGACAGAAAGTACAGCAGAGTGTACAGTGTTCAGTCGCAGATAGCCGTTTCTGAAATAAGGACCAGTACTCGAGGATTTGGACACCTGTCGATCTCTCAACGGGCAGATTTTCAAACCTCAAGTATAAATAGTTCAAGTTCAAGAGTTAGAAGAGGAGAGACAACACAACTGAGAGCAAATTTCGAAGCAGAATTTTCTAAGTCTCAAACTCAAGAACAGAACACTCATCAGCCTAGTCATCTGTTGACGAAAGCAGAACTGAGAGATAAAAGAATATACATATAAATCGGAGTGATTTTGTGAGAAACGTGTTGTGAGAAACTGTTATCCATATGTGTGAGTGATAAAGCTTTGTAGGATAGGACTTCTAAGTGATTTCCTGTAACGAACTTGTGGCCAGTTCATTTGTTGTTTGGCGCAAGCAGAGTATATTGTAATCTGTGTGATTATAGTATAACCCAAGATCTAAGTGACTTGGAAGAGGGGACTAAAGGATTTTTATCCATAGCGTTTTGATGAAGGCCAAGAACCAAGCTGCTAATTTCCGACGCTTCTGGCAATTCTTCAAGATTAGCACCTCCTCGGCCTCGAACGCTGGGTTTGTGTATTTCTCCCAGCGTTCGAATCATTCGGTCTTATCGACCCTAACTTCCAGCAATTCTCTTGACTGGAAGAAACAGTTCTTTTTTATCAAGGGACCTGAAGTACCAGCCTCTGAGGGAAGCTCGGAGATGGTTCCATACCAATGGCCAGGCGAGCAAGAATGGGTGTACGGGAAACGAGAAGTGTTAGGCCAGCTTGGGAAGGTTGTCTCAGACGATCTGGTTAAAGAGATGCGTTCTGATCTGTATCAGTCGGCTTTCCTGGTCCTAGAGCCCGTTATTCGGAAAGCTGGTCTCAGCCAAGCTACCTATCGACTAGCAGATGCTGATGATCCTCGATCAGTGAGTAAGGATAACAATCTTTCCCGAGTGCCCGTAATAGTAAACTATCCAGAGAATTTTATTACTTATCATTTTTATTTTTTCAGGTACGATGGTGGAGCAATACCGAGCTTCCATAGTTGGTAAAACGGTAGCGTCTACCTCGAGAAAGACGCCCGGTCAGCCGAGGAGACAAGTTAGACCGGAGCTCAGAACTGCCGTCCCTCCTCGGGGAAGCTCGGCCCAGACTGGCCAGGTCGGAAACGAAGAGGAGCCTGAGAATGCTGAGCCGATCCAAATGGTGCGACCTCCTCATCAAGCTGGTCCTTCTTCTTCTGGCTTAGGATACAGCATGTTTACCATGAAGAAGCTCAGAGGGACAGAGATTTATAATCGGAGAGCTCGGGAAGATCTCGAGGGACCCCCCGAGGCCAAAAGGAGGACCGGACTGTGGGGTCGACACCGAACGCCCCTTTCTTCCCGTCCTGGTCGAAGTAGGCCTGACATGGTGGATTTCATCGAAGACCAACTTAGAGGTTCCCGAGCAGCAGGTTATCCCGAGAGGGGATCAATTCGAAGCGATCGCACCCCGAACGGCGAGAATGAACATGACAAGGCGATCAAGATTTTCATGGCGGGGAGGTTTGCCGAGGACCAGGAGGAGCTTCTTGGCCATTGCGACCTCGACGTACTAGGCCAATTCTCCAAAGCATATCACACAGTAAATCCCTTTACATTTGTTGCAACTGTTTTAAGTTTTGGAGCAAAGTACTAACCACCCTGTTCTTGCAGATCGGGGACTGCTTTCTCACTGAGGTGAACCGTGTGTCGATGTTAGAAGAGGAGTCCGATCGAGTCCATATCGCTTATAGGGACTTACTCAAGGAGGAATCCCAACTGCGCAATCAATTTTCCTCCATCCAAGCAGAATTGGAGTCCATGAAAGCCAAATATACCCCTGCCGTCGAGGAAAACTTGGTGAAGGTCGTGGAAGAGAAAAGCTTGCTCGAGGAGAAAGTTAGGAAACTTGAAGAGGAGCTTGCGCAGACTAAGGCTGATTCCGAGTTATCTTATCAGCGGGGCAAAGAAGACTCTCGCCTAAGCTCGATAAGAGAATTTTTGGAGTCTCCCGCATTGGATGCCATAGCTCGAAGGAGTGTCGGCGAAATCCTTCAAACTACCTTTTTCAAAGGGGTTCAACAGTTGACCGCAGCAAAGGTTATTCCCGACAAAATGACGGAGTATATAAAGCACATAGATATAATGAAAAATTCTAGCGGGGAAGACTATCGAACCGCGTCCTCGAGCTCGGCCGACTGGGAAAGACACGAGTTCGCTCCGTTTGTGGAAGAATTCGGAGTTCCGATGCCCAATCCTGACATGATGGATTTGGATACATCCGACTCGAGCTCGAGTTCAGATGGCTCCGATGAGGAAGACAACTAAGATAGTTCCGGAGATGATCAAGATTCTTCTGATGATGGGGATGATCGAGAAGCCTCTGGAGACAATGACGTTGACATCGAGGATGGCTCCGAGAGTGAGGGCAAAGAGGAGTAGTCAAAACCTTAGACTTTATGTAATAGGTTGTAGGACTCTCTTCATATGCATTGTAAATATTCTGATCATCTATAAATCTGCTTTTTCTGTTTTTCTCTGAGTCCTCTCATCGATAATTTATTATACTGCTCAACTAGACAAAAGTCTTTGTGAGGCATAGGGTTCATGAAAAGAACGTCGATATCGAGCATTTTCGTGCGCGTGAATCACTTAGTAGGCGTAGTATCAAAACAATCGACCTTTTTAAATAGGCACGGAAATCTTGAAATTCGTGACTGTTGGGCTCCCAAAAAGGCAACGTTCCTTTCTCTTATAAATAGACGGTAGTTTAAGATTTTTGTCACTGAAATTATAATTCACTCTTCGTCGGAGCTACTCGGTCGATAAGTAAATCGAGCTCTCTTCTCCATTAGAAATATACAGATCATGGAAGGCCTGGTGAACTCCAAGATCGACCCGAGGTTGTTGCTTAAAGTCAAGAAAGAGAAACCTTCCAAGTCGAGAGTCAAAGAACCTAAGTCCTCCTCGGAAGCAGGAAAGACTTCTAAGAACGACCGAGGCAAGCACAAGGTCGATTCTCCTTCGAAGGCGGTCATTGAATCAACTGGTGACCTTGGCAAAACTGTGGCCAAGCAAATATCTGGCTCCGAGAAAGGGCCGGTCATACCAATTCCGGACTCCCCCTCTCAGTCGAAAAATAGCTCCGAGGGTAACAAGAAGGTCAACAGGCCTAATAAGCAAATCACATCTGGTGACTCTGAGCCTGCTCCATATAAAAGACCGCTCGTGGACGATCTGATTCCAACCTCGGCCTTGATTCAAATGACTGGGGAAAAAAGGAGAATAGCTGATAGTGTTCTGGCCTTGGAGGCTAATAAGGATGTTGTGGTTGAGCCTCCCAAAAAGAAGGTCAAAATAAATGACCCTCCTGTCGATCAGAAGAAAACTCCCTCGTCGGGTGGGAATCCAGAGCCCCAAAACACTGTCCCCAACGTTGCTCGGACGCTTAGTGCCTTTTTTGAAGAGGTGAAAAGTAAGGCCATGGCCGAGCCAGAAGGGAAAAATGCGAATGAAACGGCGCGATCGAGCACGGATCTGCTTTTTCAAGTAAGTGTTGTGTCCTCTCTCTTCCCCTTCCTTATTTTTTTTTTTTTTTTTTTTTTTTTTACTAAATAGTTCTTTGTCCATTTAAGGTCGGACAACAGTTATTTACCCTTGGTCTGCAAGTCGAGCAAGAAGCCGAACAGCGTGCGAAGGTTATCCTCGAACTGGAGGAAAAGAAGGTTGCATTATCAAGGTCCCTTGAAGAAGCCAGAGCCATCGAGCTGAAATTGGCCTCCGAGACGGAGAAAGCTGTGAAGGAGAAAGAGAGCCAGGTTCACGAGGAGTTGAGCAAGGAATTGGACAGGCTGAAGTCACTCGTCGAGCAGGAGAAGAAAAGCGCCGAGCAGCGGGAGAAAGAGGCCTATCAAAAAGGTTATGATGCCGGGTATGAGGCCCGCAATGTTGAAGTCCGCAAGCTTCTGTTCGAGAAAAGTGTTTAGAGATTTCTTCTGTTGACTGCTCGATTAAATGTTGTACTTTTAAATTTTTCCTTTTGTACTTGTTTTCCTCGTTGGAATAATAAACTTCTTCTTCCTTCTAATCGATGATGTTTTGTGTTCTGATAAAGTGATTTACTGTATAGACAATTTATACTCGAGTTAAGAGTAAGCAATCAAGTAGCATTCTTAGTCAAAACAATTTATACTCGAGTTAAGAGTGATCGTTCCAATTTCTTATCGTACAACAACTTATACTCGAGTTAAGAGTGATCATTCGAATGGTATTAGTTGTAGAAACAATTTATACTCGAGTTAAGAGTGATCATTCGAATGGTATTAGTTGTAGAAACAATTTATACTCGAGTTAAGAGTGAACATTCAAGTTGCAGTTTCAGTGTTAAAACAATTTATACTCGAGTTAAGAGTGATCATTCGAATTCCGAGAATAATTTAAAGATGGAAAGTTTCTGCACTGCATATTTGACCAAGTCATAGTATTCCTCTTTTTTCAGCTACGTTTCAAAGAAAGTCTGTCCAAACAGTACCTTAATCTCGGGAAGTGGAAAGGTCGTCCGTGATAAATGAATTAATCTGAGCCGTTGGTTTCGTGGAATACTGACCGTCGATCAAATCATCCTTTTAGTATAAATATGGCATTTACCCAGTTGAAAATCTTTACCCTTTACTGTCAAAAATGTTTTATCCGAGGACGAAGCTCGGATCTTTTCCTCTTCCCGATCAAGCCTTTGAAATTCGGCTTCGAACTTATTTCCGATCTCATCTTAAAAATACAGTTTCCTTTGGTATGGGTGGAATTGGAAAAAAAGGAGCACCTCCTCTATCTGGGGGTCTCTGATCCCTGAAAGTGGGATCTCCCCTTGAAATACCAACAAGTGACTGACCCTTGCTTGGGTATTTTGGGCAGGGTTAGCATTGCTGGTTTCGAGGGGTATACCCGAGGGTGGAAAGCTGGTCAGATAATCAAAAGGAAGATCATCCTCAAATCACCAATTTCTTCCCTTCTTCTATGGAGAGTGGTTATTTTGGGTTGAGCTTCCCGATCATAAAAAGATGACTTGCCAAAGGTTGAAATTTCGGATCTAAAAATGAGGAATTTCAACCTTGTACGCCAACTCGGGGAAGTGATCGGGCTCGGCTGGTAGCGAGAATGCTGGGGACTGTATGGAGATCAGAAACAATAATTTGCGATCCATATTGTCTAATTTCAAAACCAGATATCATAAGACGATAAACATATACAGCTCGATCACTTTGTCACATTGTGGTGCAATCACCGGATGTTCGGCGATATTCCTGGTCGACAACACTATAAGATGCTCGAAGACTCGAATACCATAGAATAGGGTACTGTAGTTGGACTTCATTTGTATACTCAACAACTTTGTAATCTGTTCGATGAGTTTTAATAAAGTTGTAACATTTGCCTTTCATTGATCTTTGTATCTTGCTTGAACATAATAATAAGAACCTTCCGTTTCGAATCAAATAATTGCAACTTTTCTTATCGAACTAATGATCCGATAGAACTTAAATATTTGGATGATAAGGTTGAACTTGTATCTGGAACATTTATTGATCGATGAACTATCCTCGAAAAGATTATCTGATAATCGTCCGAACGAATAATGTCTGAAAACTAAGTTCTCCTGAAGAATAATTGAACTTAGGAAATAATGATCGCGACTTTAGTAATTCCCCATATAATCAGAAACTCTTGAAAAGTGTTCGGGTTTCGAGCAGAGCTGCCTCATCATAGCATTTTGAGCATCAGTTAGAATTGACCCAAAATTTAATCGACCGTTACTAAGTGAACTAGATAGTCACGTAAAATTTTTATTGAGGGAGGGTCATAGCAACAGCATTCACCCTCGGCCAATTTTCTTCTTCGATCATATTTTATCGAGGGAGGGTCATAGCAACAGCTTTCACCCTCGGCCGATTATTTTTTATTGATCATATTTTATCGAGGGAGGGTCATAGCAACAGCTTTCACCCTCGGCCGATTTTCTTTTTCGATCATATTTTATCGAGGGAGGGTCATAGCAACAGCTTTCACCCTCGGCCGATTTTCTTTTTCGATCATATTTTATCGAGGGAGGGTCATAGCAACAGCTTTCACCCTCGGCCGATTATTTTTTATTGATCACATTTTATCGAGGGAGGGTCATAGCAACAGCTTTCACCCTCGGCCGATTATTTTTTATTGATCACATTTTATCGAGGGAGGGTCATAGCAACAGCTTTCACCCCCGGCCGATAATGTTAGACTTTCTTTGTCATGGTACTCGGAAAACAATTTGAACTTGAACCAAGGATTTCATTGATTGTCCTTACATTTTTAGGAAAGTAAAGTTTGAGAAAACTGTAAATTACAAGAAAAATTAAAAATGAGAGCATCTATCTTCCATAATATTTCCTCAGATTGACTGCATTCCAAGTTCTTGGCAAACCTTCACCGTTGAGGTGAGCAATTTTATAGGATCCCTTTTTTCCGACTTCCTGCACGACATAAGGGCCGTCCCAGTTTGGCTGAAGCTTTCCGTCATGTTTAGATACTTCCACCTTTTTTAGAACCAAATCCCCGACTTTGAATGTTCGTACCCTGACTTTTTTGCCATAAGCTTTTTCCATGCTGGACTTGGTGGCTTGTATTTTTATGCACGCTCGGTCACGTTTACCATCTGCTTGATCGACATCCATCTGCCTCAGTAATTGATTCTGATCATGGTCATAAGATTCGACCCTTGGTGAAAGTACCAATGTCTCCACCGGTATAACAGCCTCCGACCCGTAAACCAATGAGAAAGGAGTTTCTCCAGTAGCAGATTTTACTGTAGTCCTGTTCGCCCAAATTACTCCTGGAAGCTCGTCTAACCAATGGCCTTTTGCTTCAGTCAGACGTTTTTCAAGTGATCGAACTATTTCCCTGTTGGTGACCTCGGTTTGTCCGTTCGCCTGGGGATGTCCGACCGACGTGAAATTCTGTTGGATTCCAAACTTTTCGCAACACTCCAAAATTTGCTTTCCCGCGAATTGGGTTCCATTGTCGGAGATGAGGATCCTCGGTATACCAAACCTGCAAACAATATTCTTCCAGAGAAAATTTATCACCTGAAATTGAGTAATTTTTGTTAGCGCAATGCATTCGATCCATTTACTGAAGTATTCCACAGCGACCAGGACATAGTTTTTTCTCGATCTAGCAGTTGGGAAAGGTCCCACAATATCAATTCCCCACTTATCGAAGGGCCAGCAGATCGGAATCGAATGCATCTGCTCGGCGGGCTGATGAATTAGATTTGAATAGATTTGGCAATGATGGCATTTCCTGACATAGTCGATGGAATCCGAGATCATAGTGGGCCAATAATATCCGGTCTTCGAGCACTTCAAGGCTAAGGCTCGTGCACCGCAATGACTTCCCGCTTCACCTTCGTGAACCTCCTTTAAAATTAGATCGAACTGACTCTCAGGGATGCACCTCAATAAAACTCCTGAGCTTGATCTTTTATAAAGCCTATCTTCGTTCAAAACGTACATTGGAGCTCGATATTTAATCCTTCGAGCTTGATTTGTATCTTCCGGTAAAGTACCATCTCTTAGATAAGCCTTCAAAGGCTCCATCCAAGAAGATTCTCGAACATCTATCTCCATTACCTCCGAGTTTGGGGTTAGGTCGGAGTCTATAGCTGGGGAGTTGGACATTAGCCAGGTTATTACTCTTTCCTTCCGTCCGTCAATCGCCCCAGTAAATTTCGAAAGCAAATCCGCCCAACAGTTCTCTTCTCGAGGGATAGCTTGTATATCAAACATCTCGAACTTTGTCGCCAGATCCTTCACTCTTTTCAAATATTTCACCATGTTAAACTCTTTTGCTTCATAAACCCCTTTTATTTGTCTGTGTACGAGCTCAGAGTCAGTTAGCACTGTCAGTGACTTTATATTTGCTTTAACTGCCATTTCTAAACCTGCGATCAAAGCCTCATACTCTGCCTCATTGTTCGTGACTACGAAGTCTAGGGTGATCGCATAACTGAGATCCTCCCCCTCGGGACCCTGAAAGTGAATTCCGGCCCCACCACCTTCTCTGGTCGACGAGCCGTCGACATGCATCACCCAAACTTTGCGCTGAACATCCTCAACCAGATTTACCACGAGAACTGACAAGTCGCCCGAACTGGACCCCGTTGATTCTGCAATGAAATCAGCCAGGACTTGAGCCTTGATTGCTGTTCGAGGTTGGTACTCGATCTCGAACTGACCCAGTTCCACCGCCCATTTAATCAATCTCCCGGACGTCTCTGGTTTTGATAGAACTTGCCGTAGGGGTTGATTAGTCAGAACAATAATTTTGTAAGTTTGGAAATAAGGTCGCAGCCTTCGCGCGGCAATAACTAAAGCCAGTGCGAATTTCTCGATCTCCAGGTAATTCTTTTCTGCCCCTTGGAGCAACTTACTCAGATAGTATACCGGTTTCTCACCAAAACAGAACTTATTGCCTCACTCGATACCGCTATGTACAGGTATAAGGGCTCTCCCTCGACCGGTTTTGCCAACATCGGGGGGGAAACCAAATATCTTTTGAGCTCTTCGAAAGCTTTACTGCATTCCTTATTCCATTCGAAGCCTTTCGATTTCCTCAACAACTTGAAGAAAGGCAAACTCTTGTCTGCTGATCGGGATATAAACCTATTCAAAGATATTATTTTTCCGATTAGACTCTGCACTTCAGACAATTTAGTTGGCGGTTGTAGCTCAGTTATAGCTCGGATTTTTTCTGGATTCGCCTCGATTCCGCGCTCGTGAACCAGATAACCGAGGAACTTTCCCGATCTTACCCCGAAAGTGCACTTGGCCGGATTTAATTTCATTCTGTACTTCCTTAGGATTGCGAAACATCTGTCAATGTGCTTTATATGTTCCTCCTCGGTCATGCTCTTTACTAGCATATCGTCAACATAAACTTCCATGATCTCACCAATAAGATCCTTGAACATCATATTCACGAGCCTTTGATAAGGTGCTCCTGCATTCCTTAGCCCGAACGGCATTACAATGAAGCAGTACACTCCCCGTTCGGTAATAAAAGCTGTTTTATCCTGATCTCTCTCATTCAAAAATATTTGATAAAACCCTTGGAAAGCATGCATCATACTAAAGAAAATGAATCCCGCAGTCGAGTCAACCAGCATATCGATCCGTGGTAAAGGAAAGGGGTCCCTTGGACACAACTTGTTCAGGTCTGTAAAATCATTACACATCCTCCATTTGTTGTCGACCTTCTCTCCCTTCGACACCAACACTACATTGCAAATCCATTCAGTGAAAGTTATTTCCCGAATCTGTTTCGCGGCCAATAACCTATCCACCTCAGCATTGATGATTTTGTCTTTTTCTCGACCGTGATTCCTCTTCTTTTGTCTAACTGGCTTTGCTTTAGGATCGATATTTAAAGAATGAGTGATCACCCTCGGGTCGATTCCGACTATATCATCAGAACTCCAAGCAAAGACATCGGCGTTGTTTCTAAGGAATTCGATCAACATGGTCTCCATCCCTTGACTTAGCTCGGTCCCAATCCTGGTGAACTTCTCGGGAGAGCCAGGGATTAACGTTACTTGTTTATGATTTGGGGGTTGTACGCTCATATCGATCTCTTTTCCTTTTTTACTCTGCAACTTTTCACAATCTGGCAACGGGAGGTTGTATACTGAGAATACCTTTTCCTCCTCTAACTTTCTCTTCGAGGGCAATACTGGTTCGAACTGCTTCTTCATGTTTAAAGATATGTTATAACATTCCCATGCCATGCATTGGTCGTTCCTCATTTCTCCGACCCCTGCCAAAGTGGGAAACTTGACCATCTGGTGGTAAGTTGACACGACCGCTTTGAATACGTTTAAAGCCGGTCTTCCCAAGATTGCATTATAAGCGAACGGGGTACTCACGACTAGGAACTTAACCATCTTCGTAACATCTCTAGGTTTCTTACCCATAGTAGTACTCAAGAGTATGGTTCCGAGAGGAACAATTTCCGATCCACCAAACCCAATGAGCGGGGTGGATACCCGTTCCAATCGCGGGTGTTGTAGATTCATTCTGTCGAGGGCCTCAGAAGAAATTATGTTTGCCGAACTGCCATTATCGATTAACACCCTCCTAACCTCGAAGTTAGCAATTCTCAGGGTCAAGACCATCGAAAAATCAGGGTCATCTTCATTAGTATCCCAAGTCACGTCACTTGGTCTGTCAGCCTCGGAAAAGCTAATGACTTGGCTCACCGAGGGCGCTGGTCTTAAGGACATGACCTCTTTCCTAGACGAGAGACCAGTCTTTATCGACCTAGCAGTCCTTTTCCTCGCATTCCTGCTATCTCCCCCAGCTGGCCCACCAGATATCATATTTATCACCCGAGTCGTCTGTTCCTCTGCTTGTTGTTGATCCTCACGGTGTTGTTCGGAGGACCTCCTAGGACTCCTGGACCTATAACGGCTGTTATGGTTCTCCTTCCTGACATATTCCTTCAACTTTCCCTGAGCAATCAGTTTTTCAATCTCTTGTTTCAACTGGAAACAATCCTCGGTGCTATGCCCCCGAGCTCTGTGGTATCTACAATACTTATCGTGATTCATAGTCCCTGGCCTAGGTTGAGTGATACGCCGAGCTCCAGGGACCAAATTTCTCTCTTCGAGTACCGTTAGAATCTCGTCCCTCGAAGTATTCAATCTGGTAAAGTTGCTTTTTTCATGCTCCGTCCTCGGAGTCCTCTCTGGAGATGCAGGTCGACCGTAGACATTAGATCTGTGGGTCGGAGCCTGAGGTTTATAGACCTTTAGTCTCTGCCAAACCGAGCCTTTTTGCTGCGCGTTTGACCCTCCGTAGTCGCTTGGTTTAGGGATAGGGGCCCGATCAGGTTTCTTCACGATCGGGGGCCTAGGATTCTGTGCATTTTTTAACTTATTCATTTCCTCCTGGATCATGTATTTCTCAGCTATTTCCATAATTCGCTCGAAGGACTTTGGCTGCTTTCGGCAGAGAGCATTTCCGAACTGGCTATTACGGGTCAGCTCGAACATTAATGACGATAGAAACTCAATCTGTGGGGTATCGACTTTCAGAAGTTCAATACTAAATCTAGCCAGCCACTGCCTCAGTGTTTCTCCTTCCATTTGCTTCACCGTCCCCAAATGATTAGCAGGTAACCTTTGTTTCCTTTGGCTGGCAAACTGATGTTTTAATTTATATCACAGCTCGTCAAAGGAGAAGATCGAGTTCGGAGGCAGTTTTCCGAACCAATCCAAAGCAATTCCTTCGAACGTGGTGACCATGATTTTGCAGCAAAAATCCTCCGAGTGTCCATATAAATTCAACACATTTATGAAACTGTTTATATGCTCCCCGGGGTCAGAGGTTCCATTATATCTTGGCAATCTGGTAGGGACTGACTCTGTTCCTCGAGTTTCCTTAATTTCTTGACAGAAAGGCGAGCATCGCATAACATTTGTACTCAATTCCCTACTTCGCACTTCAGGGAACACGACCCCATCCTCTTTGGCCTCAACTCCTCGAGCCCTGACACCTGTGGGTCGGGTTTCCTTTACTAGCTTCTCTTTTTCTAACTCCTTAGCAACCCTTTCTTGCACCATCCTTTCCAAGTCAGCCTCAGTTACCTTTCTATAGGCTGGCTTTCTAGACCTCTCCACAACTTTGGGTTGACTTTCCCCGACCACGGAATCCTCTAAGTTTTGTATGTTCCTAGAAGGTTGCCCAGATCGGACAATGGTTCTAGCTTGTGGTGGGTTGGGTCGAACCTCAGATGGTTCGCCCAGAGCAGATCGACGAATACTTCCTTCCCTTGGCCTGTTGGAAATCGGACCCCGAGCAGTAGGTTGATCGACCGGGGGCTGCTGACCTGGCAGAGTTTCACGATCTGCTCTCTCCGTATTCAAGAATTCTCTAAACATGGTTCCGATAATGGAACGTAAATCTGCCACTGTCGTATGAATAGGCATATCATTCGGCGGGTCGAGCGGCGGCACCTCAGATTGGTGGGCCGCTCGGGATTGGTTACTTGGTTCATTGTTTACAGAACGTTGAGCTCCTACGGCGTGTGAAGGCTCGCCACGATTGTACGTAAATCTCCTAGTAGTAGGCATATTTCGATCTAACACCCGAGTAGGCCCCTCGGTGGGCGCCAATTGATTATACAGTATTTCGTTCGAGTTCAATAAGGAAAACAGAGTAAAACAATATAGGAATCAGGCATATGAAAACTGTATTAATATCGGTGTTCGAATACAAATTACAAAGCGGGTCTACCCGAGCATTACTGGATGTCGTACTATCTAGGAACGTAACTACAAAGAATAAACAACAGGCTCCTAATCCGAACAGTAGGTCCGAGCAGAAGGGATATCTTGGAAGTTGTGCCGTCCCTGATGTCATAAATGCGCCGCGTATTTATAGGAACAGTAATGGGCTAGCTAGACCGTCCGTAGGAGAATAGCTCTCGGCCAGCTGTGTAAAGCTGTAGGTCGGTCCCACAATAAATTTCGAGGAGAAGAGTAGATCGGGAAGAAGGTCGGAGTACTTGATCGAGAGCTATCAGTCAGGCTTGATCGGAGAACCATGTTCTTCTGGTCGGTGAATACCATTCTGATCGAGATCGAGGCTGACCCCGAGCAGAAGGTATTTCCTAGATCGGCGTATGCGAAATACCCCTCATCAGCAGCAAAGCTAATAAACTCCTGCACATCTTATTCAGACCATCAGTCGTCTGATAAAGAATTTGAAGAAGTACCTGAGACAATATGCTTAACTGCCGTAGAATTTAATGATTCTAAAAATTGGGGTAACTTCTACTGATTAATGTAATGTACTGTTTGAATCGATTGAATAAATGCTGAATTTCAAATTCAAATATTGTTTGTATATTTGCCAAGCTTAATGAAGAGATGACTCTGCTGAAAAGAGCAAATCAGTTCACTGAAACTTCAGGTTGAAAAACCACAAGAATCAGCTGACTACTTGATGAGGGGTATTTCGCATATGCCACTTTAGGAAATACCTTCTGCTCGAGGTCGACCTCGATCCCGACCAGAATGGTATTTCCCGACCAGAAGAACATGGTTTTCCGATCAAGCCTGACTGATAGCTCTCGATCAAATACCCGCTTCTTCCCGATCTACTCATCTCCTCGGGATTACTGTGGGGCCGACCTACAGCTTTATACAGCTGGCCGAGAGGTGTTCTCCTACGGATGGTCTACCTAGCTCATTACTGTTCCTATAAATACGCGGCGCATTTATGACATCAGGGACGGCACAACTTCCAAGATATTCCTTCTGCTCGGACCTACTGTTCGGATTAGGGACTAGCTTGTATTCTCGTCGTATTTAGTCTTTCTAGTGGTACAGCATCCCGTAATGCTCGGGTAGACCCGCTTTGTAATTTGTATTCAATCACCGATATCAATATACAGTTTTCACACGCTCGATTCATATATTGTTATACTTTACTTTCCTTATTGAACTTGAACGAAATACGGTATAATCAATTGGCGCCCATCGAGGGGCCTGCTCGGGTGTTAGATCGAAATATGCCTACTACTAGGAGATTTACGTACAATCGTGGCGAGCCTTCACACGCCGTAGGAGCTCAACGTTCTGTAAACAATGAACCAAGTAACCAATCCCGAGCGGCCCACCAATCTGAGGTGCCGCCGCTCGACCCGCCGAACGATATGCCTATTCATACGACAATAGCAGATTTGCGTTCCATTATCGGAACCATGTGTAGAGAATTCTTGAATACGGAGAGAGCAGATCGTGAAACTCTGCCGGGTCAGCAACCCCCGGTCGATCAACCTACTGCTCGGGGTCCGATTCCCAACATGCCAAGGGAAGGAAGTATTCGTCGATCTGCTCTGGGCGAACCATCTGATGTCCGACCCAATCCACCACAAGTTAGAACCGTTGTTCGATCGGGGCAACCTTCTAGGAACATACAAAATTTAGAGGACTCCGTGGTCGGAGAAAGTCAACCTAAAGTTGTGGAGAGGTCTAGAAAGCCAGCTTACAGAAAGGTAACTGAGGCTGACTTAGAAAGGATGGTGCAAGAAAGGGTTGCTAAGGAGTTAGAAAAAGAGAAGCTAGAAAAGGAAACCCGACCCACAGGTGTCAGGGCTCGAGGAGTCGAGGCCAAAGATGATGGGGTCGTGTTCCCTGAAGTACGGAGCAGGGAATTGAGTACGAATATTATGCGATGCTCGCCTTTCTGTCAAGAAATTAAGGAAGCTCGAGGAACAGAGTCAGTCCCTACAAGATTGCCAAGATATAATGGAACCTCTGACCCCAGGGAGCATATAAACAGTTTCATAAATGTGTTGAATTTGTATGGACACTCGGAGGACTTTTGCTGCAAAATCATGGTCACCACATTCGAAGGGATTGCTTTGGATTGGTTCGGAAAACTACCCCCGAACTCGATCTTCTCTTTCGATGAGTTATGCGATAAATTGAAACATCAGTTTGCTAGCCAGAGGAAACAGAGGTTACCTGCTAATCATTTGGGAACGGTGAAACAAATGGAAGGAGAAACGCTGAGGCAGTGGCTGGCAAGATTCAGTATTGAACTTCTGAAAGTTGATACCCCGCAGATCGAATTCCTATCATCGTTGATGTTCGAGCTAACTCGCAACAGCCAGTTCGGGAATGCTCTCTGCCGAAAGCAGCCAAAGTCTTTCGAGCGGATTATGGAAATAGCTGAGAAATACATGATCCAGGAGGAAATGAATAAGTTAAAGAACGCACAGAATCCTAGGCCCCCGATCGTGAAGAAACCTGATCGGGCCCCTATCCCTAAACCAAGCGACTACGGGGGATCAAACGCGCAGCAAAAAGGCTCGGTTTGGCAAAGACTTAAGGTCTATAAACCTCAGGCTCCGACCCACAGATCTAATGTCTACGGTCGACCTGCATCTCCTGATAGGGCTCCGAGGACGGAGCATGAAAAAAGCAACTTTACCAGATTGAATACTTCGAGGGACGAGATTCTAACGGTACTCGAAGAGAGGAATTTGGTCCCTGGAGCTCGGCGTATCACTCAACCTAGACCAGGGACTATGAATCACGATAAGTATTGCAGATACCACAGAGCTCGGGGGCATAGCACCGAGGATTGTTTTCAGTTAAAACAAGAAATCGAGAAACTGATTGCTCAGGGAAAATTGAAGGAATATGTCAGAAAGGAGAACCATAACAGCCGTTATCGATCCAGGAGTCCAAGGAGGTCTTCCGAACAACACCGTGAGGATCAACAACAACCGGAGGAGCAGACGAATCGGGTGATAAATATGATATCTGGTGGACCAGCTGGGGGAGATAGCAGGAATGCGAGGAAAAGGACTGCAAGGTCGATAAAGACTGGTGTCTCGACTAAGAAAGAGGTCATGTCCTTAAGACCAGCGCCCTCGATAAATCAAGTCATTAGTTTTTCTGAAGCTGACAGACCTAGTGATGTGACTTGGGATACTAATGAAGATGACCCTGATTTTTCGATGGTCTTGACCCTGAGAATTGCTAACTTCGAGGTTAGGAGGGTGTTAATCGATAATGGCAGTTCGGCAAACATAATCTCTTCTGAGGCGCTCGACAGAATAAATCTACAACATCCGCGATTGGAACGAGTATCCACCCCGCTCATTGGGTTCGGTGGATCGGAAATTGTTCCTCTAGGAACCATACTCTTGAGTACTACTATGGGCAAGAAACCTAGAGATGTTACGAAGATGGTTAAATTCCTAGTCGTGAGTACCCCGTTCGCTTATAATGCAATATTGGGAAGACCGGCTTTAAACGTATTCAAAGCGGTCGTGTCAACTTACCACCAGATGGTAAAGTTTCCCACTTTGGCGGGGGTCGGAGAAATGAGAAACGATCAATGCATGGCTTGGGAATGTTACAACACGTCCCTAAACATGAAGAAGCAGTTCGAGCCATTATTGCCTTCGAAGAGAAAGTTAAAAGAGGAAAAGGTATTCTCTGTTTCCGACCTCCCGTTGCCAGATTGTGAAAGGTTGCAGAGTAAAAAAGGAAAAGAGATCGATATGAGCGTACAACCCCCAAATCATAAACAAGTAACGTTAATCCCTGGCTCTCCCGAGAAGTTCACCAGGATTGGGACCGAGCTAAGCCAAGGGATGGAGACCATGCTGATCGAATTCCTTAGAAACAACGCCGATGTCTTTGCTTGGAGTTCTGATGATATAGTCGGAATCGACCCGAGAGTGATCACTCATTCTTTAAATATCGATCCTAAAGCAAAGCCAGTTAGGCAAAAGAAGAGGAATCACGGTCGAGAAAAAGACAAAATCATCAATGCTGAGGTGGATAGGTTATTGGCTGCGAAACAGATTCGGGAAATAACTTTCACCGAATGGCTTTGCAATGTAGTGTTGGTATCGAAGGGAGAGAAGGTCGACAACAAATGGAGGATGTGTAATGATTTTACCGACCTGAACAAGTTGTGTCCAAGGGACCCCTATCATTTACCACGGATCGATATGCTAGTTGACTCGACTGCAGGATTCATATTCTTTAGTATGATGGATGCTTTCCAAGGATTTTATCAAATATTTATGAATGAAAGAGATCAGGATAAAACAGCTTTTATTACCGAACGGGGAGTATACTGCTTCATTGTAATGCCGTTCGGGCTAAGGAATGCGGGAGCAACTTATCAAAGGCTCGTTAATATGATGTTCAAGGATCTTATTGGTGAGATCATGGAAGTTTATGTTGATGATATGTTAGTGAAGAGCATGACCGAGGAGGACCATATAAAGCACCTTGACAGATGTTTCGCAATCCTAAGGAAGTACAGAATGAAATTAAATCCGGCCAAGTGCACCTTCGGGGTAAGGTCGGGAAAGTTCCTCGGCTATCTGGTTCACGAGCGCGGAATCGAGGCGAATCTAGAAAAAATTCGAGCTATAGCTGAACTACGACCGCCAACTAAATTGTCTGAAGTGCAGAGTTTAATCGGAAAAATAATATCTTTGAATAGGTTTATATCCCGATCAGCAGACAAGAGTTTACCTTTCTTCAAGTTGTTGAGGAAATCGAAAGGCTTTGAATGGAGTGAGGAATGCAGTAAAGCTTTCGAAGAGCTTAAAAGGTATTTAGTTTCCCCTCCGATGTTGGCAAAACCGGTCGAGGGGGAACCTTTGTATCTGTATATAGCGGTATCAAGTGAGGCAATAAGTTCTGTTTTGGTGAGAATTCAGGATTCCGAGCATAAACCGGTATACTATCTGAGTAAGTTGCTTCAAGGGGCAGAAAAGAATTACCTGGAGATCGAGAAGTTCGCACTGGCTTTAGTTATTGCCGCACGAAGGCTGCGACCTTATTTCCAAACTTACAAAATTATTGTTCTGACTAATCAACCTCTACGGCAAGTTCTATCAAAGCCAGAGACGTCCGGGAGATTGATTAAATGGGCGGTGGAGCTGGGTCAGTTCGAGATCGAGTACCAACCTCGAACTACAATCAAGGCTCAAGTCTTAGCTGATTTCGTTGCAGAATCAACAGGGTCCAGTTCGGGCGACTTGTCCATTCCCGTGGTAAATCTGGTCGAGGATGTTCAGCACAAAGTTTGGGTGATGCATGTCGACGGGTCATCGACCAGAGAAGGTGGTGGGGCCGGAATTCACTTTCAGGGTCCCGAGGGGGAGGATCTCAGTTATGCGATTACCCTAGATTTTGTAGTCACGAACAATGAAGCAGAGTACGAGGCTTTGATCGCGGGTTTAGAAATGGCAGTTAAAGCAAACATAAGGTCGTTGACAGTGTTAACCGACTCGGAGCTCGTACATAGACAAGTAAAAGGGGTTTATGAAGCAAAAGAGTTTAACATGGTGAAATATTTGAAAAGAGTGAAGGATCTGGTGACGAAGTTCGAGATATTTGATATACAAGCTATCCCTCGAGAAGAGAACTGTTGGGCGGATTTGCTTTCGAAGTTCACTGGCTCGATAGATGGACGGAAGGAAAGAGTGATAACTTGGCTAATTTCCAACTCCCCAGCTATAGACTCCGACCTAGCCCTAAACTCGGAGGTAATGGAGGTAGATGTTCGAGAATCTTCTTGGATGGAGCCTTTGAAAGCTTATCTAAGAGATGGTACCTTGCCGGAAGACGCTAATCAAGCTCGAAGGATTAAGTATCGAGCCCCAATGTACGTTTTGAACGAAGGTAGGCTTTATAAAAGATCAAGCTCAGGAGTTTTGTTGAAGTGCATTCCTGAGAGTCAGTTCGATCTAATTTTAAAGGAGGTTCACGAAGGTGAAGCGGGAAGTCATTGTGGTGCACGCGCCTTAGCCTTGAAGTGCTCGAGGACTGGATATTATTGGCCCACTATGATCTCGGATTCCATCGATTATGTCAAGAAATGTCATCATTGCCAAATCTATTCAAATCTAATTCATCAGCCCGCCGAGCAGATGCATTCGATTCCGATCTGCTGGCCCTTCGACAAGTGGGGAATCGATATTGTGGGACCTTTCCCAACTGCTAGATCGAGAAAAAACTATGTCCTGGTCGCCGTGGAATACTTCAGTAAATGGATTGAATGCATTGCGCTAACAAAAATTACTCAATTTCAGGTGATAAATTTTCTCTGGAAGAATATTGTTTGCAGGTTTGGTATACCGAGGATCCTTATTTCCGACAATGGAACTCAGTTCGCGGGAAAACGAATTTTGGAGTGGTGCGAAAGGTTTGGGATCCAGCAGAATTTCACGTCGGTCGGACATCCCCAGGCGAACGGACAAACCGAGGTCACCAACAGGGAAATTGTTCGATCACTGGAAAAATGTTTAGCCGAAGCGAAAGGCAATTGGTTAGACGAGCTTCCAGGAGTAATTTGGGCGAACAGGACTATAGTAAAGTCTGCTACTGGAGAGACCCCTTTCTCATTGGTTTATGGGTCGGAGGCTGTTATACCGGTCGAATCATTAGTTCCTTCTCCGAGGATAGAATCTTACGACCCCGATCAGAATCAGTCGTTGCGAGAGTTGGATGTCGATCACGCAGATGGAAAACGCGACCGAGCACGCATAAGAATTCAAGCCACCAAGTCTAGCATGGAAAAAGCTTATGACAAGAAAGTCAGGATAAGAACATTCAAAGTCGGGGATTTAGTCCTCAAAAAGGTGGAAGTATCTAAGCATGTCGGAAAGCTTCAGCCAAACTGGGATGGCCCTTATGTCGTGCAGGAGGTTGGAAAAAAGGGGTCCTATAAAATTGCTCACCTCAACGGTGATGTTTTGCCAAGAACTTGGAACGCAGTCAATCTGAGGAAATATTATGGAAGATAGATGTTATCATTTCTAATCTTTATTGTAATTTACAGTTTTCTCAAACTTTAACTTTCCTCAAAGGTGTAAGAACAATCAATGAAATCTTTGGTTCGAGTTCTAATTGTTTTCCAGGTACCATCACGGAGAAAGGCTAATATTATCGGCCGAGGGTGAAAGCTATTGCTATGACCCTCCCTCGATAAAAAGATGTTCGAAAAATCAAAATCGGCCGAGGGTGAAAGCTGTTGCTATGACCCTCCCTCGATAAGATATGATCGAAAAAGAAAATCGGCCGAGGGTGAAAACTGTTGCTATGACCCTCCCTCGATAAAATATGATCAATAAAAAATAATCGGCCGAGGGTGAAAGCTGTTGCTATGACCCTCCCTCGATAAAAAGATGTTCGAAAAATCAAAATCGGCCGAGGGTGAAAGCTGTTGCTATGACCCTCCCTCGATAAAAAGATGTTCAAAAAATCAAAATCGGCCGAGGGTGAAAGCTGTTGCTATGACCCTCCCCCGATAAAATGTGATCGAAAAAGAAAATCGGCCGAGGGTGAAAGCTGTTGCTATGACCCTCCCTCGATAAAATATGATCGAAAAAAAAAAAAAAAAAAAAAAAAAAAAAATTACGTGACTATCTAGTTCACTTAGTAACGGTCGATTAAATTTTGCGTCAATTCCAACTAATGCACGAAGTGTCATGATGACGCGGTTCCGCTCGAAACCCGAACAACTTTCAAAAGTTTCTGATTATCTGGGGGACCACTAAAGTTGGGATCATTATTTCCTAAGTTCATTTATTCTTCAAGGGAACTTCTCAACTTTCAGATATTATTTGTTTGGACAATTATCGGATAATCTTTCCGAGGACATTTTATCGATCGATAAATATTCTCATTAATTCATCATCGAATTGGCTTTTACGAGCAGAAGACTTACAATAAGACGATGGAAAGGAAAAGCAAAGTTGCAACTATATGGTTTGAAACAATAAGTTCTCATTGATATTTTCGAGCAAGATACAAAAGATCAATGAAAAGCAAATGTTACAACTTTATTGACATTCATCGAACAAATTACAAAGTTGTTACAAATGAAGTCTTACTACAACTACAGTACCCTATTCTATGGTCTTCGAGCTTTCGAGCATCTTTCAGTATTGTCGACCAGGAATATCGCCGAGCATCCGATGATTGCACCACAATTTGTGTCAAAGTGATCGAGCTGTATATGTTTATCGTCTTATGATATCTGGGTTTGAAATTAGACAATATGGATTGCAGATTATTGTTTCTGATCTCCATACTTCTCCCAGCGTTCTCACTACCAGCCGAGCCCGATCACTTCCCCGAGTTGGCATACAAGGTTGAAATTCCTCATTTTTAGATCCGAAATTTCAACCTTTGGCAGGTCATCTTTTTATGATCGGGAAGCTTGACCCGAAGTAACCATTCTTCGAGGAAGAAAGGAAGAAATTCGTGAAACAAGATAACCCCAAAGAAAGTACTTGAGGTCAAACTCCCTTTTAATTTTCTGACCTGCTTTTCGCCCTCAAATATACCCCTCGAAACCAGCAATGCTAACCCTGCCCAAAATACTCAAGCAAGGGTCAGTCACTTGTTGGTATTTCAAGGGGAGATCCCATTTTCAGGGATCGGAGACCCCCCGATATCCGAGAGTCCCCTTTTTTCCAATTCCACCCATACCAAAAGAAACTGTATTTTTAAGAGGAGATCGGAAGTAAGTTCGAAGCCGAATTTCAAAGGCTTGATCGGGAAGAGGAAAAGATCCGAGCTTCGTCCTCGGATAAAACATTTTTGACAGCAAAGGGTAAAGATTTTCAACTGGGTGAATGCCATATTTATACTAAAAGGATGATTTGATCGACGGTCACTATTCAATCAAACCAACGGCTCAGATTAATTCATTTATCACAGGTGACCTTTCCACTTCCCGAGATAGAGGTACTGTTTGGACAGACTTTCTTTGAAACTTAGCTGAAAAAAGAGGAATACTATGACTTGGTCAAATATGCGGTGCAGGAACTTTCCATCTTTAAATTATGCTCGGAATTCGAGCGATCACTCTTAACTCGAGTATAAATTGTTTTAACACCGAAAATGCTACTTGATTGCCTACTCTTAACTCGAGTATAAATTGTTTATACAGTAAATCACTTTGTCAGAACACAAAACATAATCGATTAGAAGGAAGAAAAAGTTTATTATTCCAACGAGGAGAACAAGTACAAAAGGAAAAAACTAAAAGTACAACATTTAATCGAGCAGTCAACAGAAGAAATATCTAAACACTTTTCTCGAAGAGAAGCTTGCGGACTTCGACGTTGCGGGCCTCATACCCGGCCTCGTAACCTTTTTGATAGGACTCTTTCTCCCGCTGCTCGTTGCTTTTCTTCTCCTGCTCGACGAGTGACTTCAGCCTGTCCAACTCCTTGCTCAACTCCTCGTGAACCTGGCTCTCCTTCTCCTTCACGGCTTTCTCCGTCTCGGAAGCCAATTTCTGCTCGATGGCCCTGGCTTCTTCAAGAGACCTCGTTAGTGCAACCCTTTTTTCCTCCAGCTCGAGGACAACCTTTGCACGCTGTTCGATTTCTTGCTCGACTTGCAGCCCGAGGGTAAATAGCTGTTGTCCGACCTTAAAGGGACAAAAAAGTTATTTAATAAAAAAAAAAAAAAAAGGGGGGGGGAAGAGATAGGACAACACTTACTTGAAAAAGCAGATCCGTGCTCGATCGCGCCGTTTCATTCGCGTTTTTCCCGTCTGGCTCGGCCATGGCCTTACTTTTCACCTCTTCAAAAAAGGCGCTGAGCGTCCGAGGAACCTTAGGGACAGTGTTTTGGGGCTCGGGATTCTCACCAGACGAGGGAGTCTTCTTCTGATCGACGGGAGGGTCATTTGTTTTGACCTTCTTTTTGGAAGGCTCAACCACATCCTTATTAGCCTCCGAGGTCAGAACACTATCAGTTATTGTCCTCTTCTCCCCAGTCATTTGAATCAAGGCTGAGGTTGGAATCAGATCGCCCACGAACGATCTTTTATTTGGAGCAGACTCAGAGTCATCAAAGGTGATCTGCTTATTAGGCCTATCGACCTTCTTGTTACCCTCGGAGCTAATTTTCGACTGAGAAGGGGAGTCCGGAATTGGTATGACCGGCCCTTTCTCGAAGCCAGATAATTTCTTGGCCACAGTTTTGCCAAGGTCACCGGTTGATTCAATGACCGCCTTCGAAGGAGAATCGACCTTATGCTTGCCTCGGTCGTTCTTAGAAATCTTTCCTGCTTCCGAGGAGGACTTAGGTTCTTTGACTTTCGACTTGGAAGGTTTTTCCTTCTTGACTTTAAGCAACAACCTCGGGTCGATCTTGGAGTTCACCAGGCCTTCCATATTCTGTATGTTTCTAATGCAGAAGAGAGCTCGATTTACTTATCGACCGAATAGCTCCGACGAAGAGTGAATTATAATTTCAGTGACAAAAATCTTAAACTACCGTCTATTTATAAGAAAAAGGAACGTTGCCTTTTTGGGAGACCAACAGTCGCGAATTTCAAGATTTTCGCGCTCATTTAAGAAGATCGATTGTTTTGATATCGACGTTCTTTCTATGAACCTTATGGCTTACAAAGACTTTTGTCTAGTTGAGCAGTATGATAAATTAATGGTGAGAGCACTCGGAAAAACAGATAAAGCATATTCTATAGATGATCGAAACAATTACAGGGCATATGATAAACGATCCTACAATCTTACAATCTATTACAAGAAATTTAAAGGTTTGGCTGCGCCTCTTTGCCCTCACCTTCGGAGTTACCCTCGACATCGACGTCATCATCTCCAGAAGCTTCTCGATCGTCCCCATCGGAATCGTCATCGGAGGTATCCGAACGGTCTGAGCTATCTGAACTCGAGCTTGCGCTGGAGGTATCCAAGTCCATCAAGTCAGGGTTGGGCATTGGGACTCCAAATTCTTCCACAAAGGGAGCGAACTCATGTTCTTCCCAGTTGGCCGAGCTCGAGGACGCGGTTCGATAGTCTTCCCCGCTAGAGTTTTTCATGATGTCCATATGCTTTATATACTCCGTCATTTTGTCGGGAATAACTTTTGCTGCGGCCAATTGTTGAACACCTTTGAAAAAAGTAGTTTGAAGGATTTCGCCGACCCTCCCTCGAGCTATGGCGTCCAAAGCGGGGGACTCCAAGAATTCTCTTATCGAGCTTAGGCGAGAATCTTCTTTGCCCCGCTGATAAGACAGCTCGGAATCAGCCTTAGTCTGCGCAAGCTCCTCTTCAAGTTTCCTAACTTTCTCCTCGAGCAAGCTTTTCTCTTCCACGACCTTAACCAAGTTTTCCTCGACGGCAGGGGTATACTTGGCTTTCATGGACTCCAATTCTGCTTGGACAGAAGAAAATTGATTACGCAGTTGGGATTCCTCCTTGAGCAAATCCATATAAGCAATATGGACTCGATCGGACTCCTCTTCCAGCATCGACACACGATTCACCTCTGTGAGAAAGCAGTCCCCGATCTGCAAGAACAGGCTGATTAATACTTTATTCCAAGACTTAAAACAGTTGCAACAAATGTAAAGGAATTTACCGTGTGATATGCTTTGGAGAATTGGCCCAGTACGTCGAGATCGGAATGGCCAAGAAGCTCCTCTTGGTCTTCGGCAAATCTCCCCGCCATGAAAATCTTGATCTCCTTGTCATGTTCATTCTCGCCGTTCGGGGTGCGATCGCTTCGAATTGATCCCCTCTCGGGATAACCCGCTGCTCGGGAACCTCTAAGTTGATCCTCAATAAAATCTACCATGTCAGGCCTACTTCGACCAGGACGGGAAGAAAGGGGCGTTCGGTGTCGACCCCACAGTCCGGTTCTCCTTTTGGCCTCGGGGGCTCCCTCGAGATCTTCCCGAGCTCTCCGATTATAGATCTCTGTCCCTCTAAGCTTCTTCATGGTAAACATGCTATATCCTAAACCAGAAGAAGAAGAAGGACCAGCTTGATGAGGAGGTCGCACCATTCGTATCGGCTCAGCATTCTCGGGCTCCTCTTCGATTCTGACCTGGTCAGTTTGGCCCGAGCTTCCCCGAGGAGTGACGGCAGTTCTGGGCTCCGGTCTAGTTTGCCTCCTAGGTTGACCGGGTGTTTTCCTCGAGGTAGATGCTACAGTTTTACCGACTATAGAAGCTCGGTATTGCTCCACCATTGTTCCTGAAGAAATAAAAGATGAATTGTAAGTAATGAAATCAGCTGAAAAAACTCTCTATTACAAGTCACTCAGGAAAAACTTTTTTTTCCTTACTCAATGTTCGAGGATCATCAGCGTCTGCTAGTGGAAAGGTAGCTCGGCTGAGTTCTGCTTTTCGAAGTACGGGTTCCAGAATGAGGAAAGCCGACTGGTACAAATCCGAACACATTTCTTTGACAACGGCGTCCGGAATGACCTTCTGAAGCTGACCTAATAGTTCCCATTTTCCGAACACCCATTCTCGCTCACCTGGCCATCTGTGTGGGACCATCTCCGAGCTTCCCTCAGAAGCTGGTTCTTCAGGACCTCTAATGAAGAAGAACTGTTTCTTCCAGTCAAGAGAATTGCTGGAAGTGATGGTCGATAAGACCGAATGATTCGAACGTTGGGAGAAATACACGAACCCAACGTTCGAGGCGGAGGAGGTACTGATCTTGAAGAATTGCCAGAAGCGTCGGAAGTTAGCAACTTGATTCTTGGCCTTCATCAAAACGCTGAAAGCTATCAGATACCCGATCGAGTTGGGAAGAATTTGTGCGGGTGCCAGGCTAAATGCGTCTAAAACCTGCACGAGCAAGGGAGCAAAAGGAATACGCAACCCATAGTCGAACTGCCGAGCATAGAAAGCTTGACATCCTGCGGGGGGCTTATTCACTCTTTGAGAGGGGGTCGGGATTATTAGCGAGTAACCCTCGGGAAGGAATTTGCCTATTGTAGCTTTGAGGTTCGCTTCGTGCTCTTTCGGATCGTACGAACTTGAGATCTCGTCAACCCGTTTCTCGGTCTTTTGAGCCCGACCTGTGGCTTTGGATTTTTTCGAGACACCGGCCAAGTCGAGGATTCGCACACTACACCCGCCTCCGATCTCATACCTCATTATCTCATGCTTATCGAACGGTACAGCCAAGCCGTTGCCGCCCTCATTCTCGGAGTCAGTTTTTTCTCCATCTCCACCTTCCCCACTGTTGGCCTTGGCATTTTGTTCCGCATCACCATCGTGCTCGGAATCTTGTCGACCTGATGTACCCTCTCCAGCATTTGATTCTATGGCATGCTCTATTTGATTGACGATTCTATTCGTCTCTTCGGAAGAGTTTTCAGTGGTTTTGAAATCATTGATGAGTTCCCCAGTGGATCCCAGGTCGGAATCTGATCCAGAGGGGATCTGGGTTTGAACGTCGGGATTCTGGGAAGTAGACATGATCAGAAGATATTTATTTGAATGCTCGAATTAAAGAAAATACTGTTTATCGATCAAAAGGCTCCGATCAGTTGCGAATTGTAAAGATGCACTTTTCTTTCTCCAAGTAAACATATATATAAAGGTTAAAAGGGTAAATTGCAAATTCAACCCCGAGTAACCGCGACGGTTAGGCTCCCACTCAGTAAATTTGAAGATTATCTTTTGCTAATAGCATTTATGGTCCTCCAAGCTTCGGAAATGAGTATTTCTCGACTCAACAGGATAAAATATGTACTCTTTTTCCCTTCGCTCGGTTTTTATCCCACTGGGTTTTTCCGAGTAAGGTTTTTAACGAGGCATATCCAACTCAAGACTGTCCGAGGCCTGTTCTCTACTATCTATTTTTCCGAACTTCAAGTATTGCAGCTCTTGGTGAATCATCGAGGTGAATCTCTCAGGTCAAAAATCTCACCCTTCTATCTTTGGAGCGATTCGGTTTTTCGAGGCTCTCCCAAGGATGATGTGCACTCTTTTTCCCTAGCTCGGATTTTTCCCACAGGGTTTTTCCGGACTAGGTTTTTAACGAGGCATGTCCGAAAACATCAAGAAATCAAAGTCTTTCGCCGTAATGCAATATTTACTTCTCCGAGCTTCTGCTTCACTTACGCTCGAGAAGTGGGGGAGTATTGATGAGGGGTATTTCGCATATGCCACTTTAGGAAATACCTTCTGCTCGAGGTCGACCTCGATCCCGACCAGAATGGTATTTCCCGACCAGAAGAACATGGTTTTCCGATCAAGCCTGACTGATAGCTCTCGATCAAATACCCGCTTCTTCCCGATCTACTCATCTCCTCGGGATTACTGTGGGGCCGACCTACAGCTTTATACAGCTGGCCGAGAGGTGTTCTCCTACGGATGGTCTACCTAGCTCATTACTGTTCCTATAAATACGCGGCGCATTTATGACATCAGGGACGGCACAACTTCCAAGATATTCCTTCTGCTCGGACCTACTGTTCGGATTAGGGACTAGCTTGTATTCTCGTCGTATTTAGTCTTTCTAGTGGTACAGCATCCCGTAATGCTCGGGTAGACCCGCTTTGTAATTTGTATTCAATCACCGATATCAATATACAGTTTTCACACGCTCGATTCATATATTGTTATACTTTACTTTCCTTATTGAACTTGAACGAAATACGGTATAATCACTACTAAAAAGCTTGAGCATGAGAATGAAACTCTAAAGGCTGAGTATGCAAGTTGTTTTGAAGATATAAATGAACTTAAAAGAAGTAATTGCATCATTCTCTAAATAAAAGGAAAATCAGAGGCTTAAGAGAATAAGTCTACTGATGCTCAAAAGGTTAGAAAACCTAGTAAGCTACCTAAGACTAATCAGACTACTAAAACCCATCCACCGAGTAAGCTGAAATAGGCTGCTGGCTGGAGTAAATTTAAAGTGGTATCAAGTCTGTTGAATCTAAGGAGAGTTATTAAATAACTCAGGTAAGAAATTGAGACTAAAAATGAATTATCTGGCAAAGAATTTGAATCACATTATGATAATTATTTCTATAACATGCTTTATGCTTATTCATATTATCATGCTGATCATGTTCACTATACTGATTGCCATCCTCATTTCAAAATGCATGCTTATCACATATTTCATGCATCTTACCTTGCTTATGAGCTATGTTTTAATCATGACTATTATGACCAACAAGTGTTGTAAAACAACAAGTGGTACTATCATGATAAAACATAAGTCACTAGATCATCACATGTTTGGACTAACCCTGCTGGACCCAGTGAATAAGGGGTACCAAAAACAGTCATCTGTTTTGTAGGAGAAGCTCATGTGAGATGACAAAGATGAGTTGACTGCCTTGCAAATTTCATCAAGTTCAACGAATGGTCTTACCAGCAAGCATGTACCAACAAGCGTTATCAAATCAGTGATATCAACAATTGGTATAATTCAAGTGGTAGACTCTATATCTGGAGATTTCAAGGAACGCAAGTTGTTGAAAAGTTGAAGAATAACAAGGGGTTCAAAGACCAAGTGGTATTAGAGACCAACAACTGATTGCAACAAGTAGTATCACCATTCAAGTGGTATTAGTCAACCATGTGACAACAGAAATTGGTTTGTTGATTTTGGATTCATAAGTTGAGGGGGAACTTATCAGAAGACTAACCCAGAACAGCTTACTGAAATTCAACGGCTGAGTGTCTTTGAAGAGAAACTCTCATCAGACTACTTGACCACGAATTCTTGAACTTAGGGGGAACGTGTACGACTAGCGGTACTCCTAAATAAAAGATGAAGTTGTCAATAAGTCAAAATGAAGCTATCAGAAGACTGCTTCTTATCAGCTGACTGGAACTCAACATCCAAGTAATATTCAAGAATGTACTACACCAAGTGGTATCAGCAAGTGCTATCACATCAACAAGTGATATCAGCTGACTAATCTGATTTACACCCTTACAAGTGGTATCAGACTACAAGTAGCATCAGACTACAAGTGAAATCAGACCACAAGTGGTATCAAGTGGTATAAATTCTTGAAGTTAGGGGGAAATTTTCTAGCTGGAGTGATAAACGGCAACGAAGACTACCTCGATCAGCTAAGTACTTACCTACCTGTCTTCAGCATACTAGCTTGCAATCTTATGAAAAAGAAGTTATCACAAACCCTAAAAAGGGGGAAGGATAAAAGGAGAAGAAAAGATGCAACTAATGTTTGGTGTTGATGACAAAAAGGGGGAAGATGGATGCAACTAAGAACCCTTTAAGCAGAAGATCAGAAAGGGAAAAAGAACCATCAAGTGGTAATTTTTTAAGTTGTATCAGAGCAATAATTTCCATCTCAGAGTATGAAGACTAAATCAGAAACTTAGATGTG
This sequence comes from Penstemon newberryi var. newberryi, assembly GCA_030819805.1. Classification (NCBI taxonomy): domain Eukaryota; kingdom Viridiplantae; phylum Streptophyta; class Magnoliopsida; order Lamiales; family Plantaginaceae; genus Penstemon; species Penstemon newberryi. The sequence continues at coordinate 4,578,436 of JAUALY010000007.1, read as the reverse complement.
TTCTTAGTTGAAGGTTTTGTCATCATCATAAAGAGGGAAATTGTTGGTTAATATTGGAGAAGGTTTTGAAGATGACAAAAAGGGTAATCTGGAAGTCATCAACTAAGAACTGAACAGCTTAGTGAAACCTATCTCATGGTCTAAAAACTAAGTGACCGAATCAGCCGAGTCAAGATAGATGTGTTCGTTCTTGAATCAGCCGAGAAGCCATCAACCGAGTGATCAGCGAAGTGATCATCAGCAGAGTACTTCCACCAGCAGAGTGAAGACGGTCAAGTAAGCTTATCAACGCAACGAGCTAAGAGCTGAGTGCATTAAATGCGACTGACATAAAGCAAACATCCGTACAGCAGAGTGTACAGTGCAACAGTTGCAGGGAGCCGTTCCGCGTGTCAGGACCAGAACTCGAGGACTGTAGATTCCTGCCAACCTTCAACGGGCAGAAATTCAAAATCTGAGAGTATAAATAGAAGACATAACTGAAGATCAAAAGAGAGCTTGCATTATTCAAGATCATATCCTAAGAGCGAGATCCATCAGTTGAGTCATCTGATCACAAGCCGAAGTCATTTGTTGACAAAGCTTTTCATTGAAGAACAGATAACTTAGTTGTCTGTCAGAGTGACTTTCAACTGTAAAAGAAAGGAGTGTATATCCATCTTTGTGAAGTGATATAACTTCTTAGTATAGGATTTCTGAGTGATCTTCTGTACTGAAAATAGCGTGAGGAGTGTAGGTCCATCTTTGTGAGTGATCTAGCTTCAGAGTGTAGGATTTCTGTGTGACTTCTTACAGCGCACTTGTGGCTTTTCATTTGTTGATCAGCGCAAGCATTGTATACTTGATTACTTTGTGTTTTCTAGTATAACCCAAGATCTGTGTGACTTGGAAGAGTGGACTAAAGGATTTTCATCCATATAACCACTATAAAAATCCTGTGTGTTTGATTTATTTACTGCTATACTTTGCATATTTTTCAAAGAACTCAAACATACGATTTAACCAAAAGATTTTAAAAGGAGTTATAAAAACTGGGGATAAAATCTTTTGAGTGAGAAAACTAAAAGAGGAACAGATTGGTGAAAAACACTTTGAATATCCGCTGCCAACTAGTTTCTAAAAACTCTGATTTAACATCTGAAATCAGCTGAGTGAAAATCAGATGAGTGGTCAACTCTGCTGTTCAAAGCTTTGTGCGCGATCAGCTTAGTAGTCTTACAAATCTCGATCAGCTTAGTCTCCTGATTTGTAAAGTTGGAGAAAAAGTTTTTAAGTTTGAGAGGTCTATGCACCCCCCCCCCCCCCCCCTCTAGACCTCATTGACCACTTTTGGGACCAACATCAGCTTAGTCTGCTGACAGAAAAAGTTAGACAATTTTAAAGGTAAAATTTGAAGAGGTCTATTCACCCCCCTCCCCTAGACCTCATCTGACCACTTGGGACCAACATATATAGTCGACTGGAATTCTGTGGACAAGAATTCTAATGTTTGTTTGGTGGCCTCTACACCAAGTGAAATCAGTTGGCTTTGGCACAAAAGAATGAATCATGTAAATTTCAAGACCATCAACAGATTAATCAAGAATGATTGGTAGAAGGAATTCCAAAGACAGTCATCAGCAAAGATAAGCTATGTGACGCCTGTCAGAAGGGTAAACAAATCAAGTCATCTTTCAAAAGCAAGAAGCACCAATCTTCAACCAGAATTTTGGAGTTATTACATATGGACTTATTTGGACCCATTGATCCAATCAGCAATGGTGGGAAGAAATACTGCCTAGCTGTTGTGGATGATTTTTCAAGATACACTTGGGTTGTCTTCATGAAGAAGAAAAGTGAAACCAAGGAGCATCTTACAAATCTGATGGAACTGATCCAGAATAAGAAAAGCTTAAAGATATTGAAGATCAGATCAGATAGAGGGACTGAATTCACAAACTCAACTGTTGAAGAGTATTGTAAAATCAGAGGAATCAACCATGATTACTCTGCTGCCAGAACACCTCAACAAAATGGAGTTGCTGAAAGGAGAAACAGAACTATAAAAGAAGCTACCAGAACAATGATTGCTGAAGCAAAACTGCCCCAAAGATTCAGGGCAGAAGCCACAAATACATCATGCTACACCCAGAACAGATGCATGATCAACAAGAGTCAAAACAAGACACCTTATGAAGTTTGGAACAACAGAAAGCCTAATATTCATTATCTTAGGATTTTTGGTTGTAAATGTTATGTTTTGAATAATGGGAAAAATCACCTTATTACATTTGCAAAAAAGGCTGATGAAGCTGTCTTTGTAGGATACTCTACTGTTAGTAAAGCTTACAGAGTCTTTAACAAAATAACTTTACTTGTAGAAGAATCTATCCATGTAGTATTTGATGAACCAAACCAATCTTCTGAAAAAAATCAAAGTGCTAATCCAGAAATATCTGCTGATTTTCAGAAATTGAGTGTTGAAAGAAAAGAAGAATATGTTCCCATCATACTACCTCATGAGGGCTATTTTTCACTTATGATCGAACCATACTTCCTGAGCAGATTCAGATCCAATCCGACCTGTTAAGAAGAAATAAGTCTCCTCGAAAGTTCACAATCGGCTCGATCTGCTTTATCGCACCTAATCGACCTGAAGATCGATCCCGAAGGTTTATTGGGCCATGCAGGACTCCTAGGCCATGCAGGATTCCTAGGCCTGGAAGGACTCCTAGATACGTTAGGATTAGGTATTCAGTATATATAGCAAATACAACATTGTAATAAGGATCCGAATTTTAGTCTTTCAATACATATAGTTCAATTGTTCTTCTCTTATACATTATAATTCTTACAAGTCTTGAATTGCACCATCCTAAGTACTTTAACCAAACCCTAAATAATAAATTGTTTCTTAATCAATTTACTGAAATTAAACCTAAGACGAAATCAGGCTAAATCAGTTGGCGCCCACCGTGGGGCAGGTTAATTGCTCGATCGAATAATTGTCAATCCAAGGAAAACCACACGTAACGTCGAAAAAAGCACGACTTCTCAGCCTCTTCGTACCGTTGAGGATTTACCTCAAAATTCTCAAAGGATTAGTAACAATAATATGCCACCTCCAACAGAACATCAATATTTAGATCGTATGGAAACGCATATTACGGGGAACGCTGATAATAACCAAAACGATGGAGGACGGCAGACCCCTAGTAGGAGCAGGGCCCCTAACTCACCTGTTCGATCCGTCCCTCCTCCTCCCTTACCGGCTGATCAGGAGAAATTGATACAGATGGCTCAACTTATGAGCTCACTATGTGCTCAAATTTTGCAAGCACCGGCTCCAGAGACGGCTGGCCCGGCGGCGGCCGCTGTTCAGCCATCAAGGCTGGTTAACGATAATAGGGGACCTCGAAGGGACAACGATCGAGTATCGGCTGAAGCGGAGAGCCCAGAAGGGGATCAACGATCCCAAATATCTCCACCAAACATTATCGAAAGGAACCCTGGTCGAAGAAGTAATCAGGCAAGAGCTAATGCTCGTCCTGAACCACATCTATCTAGAGAAAGAACTGTTATTCCGATCGACGATGATGTGGAGCCACCAATCATCGATCGACGAGCAACTAGAAGATTCTCTGAAAGAGATATTAAGAGAATGGTGGAGGAACGGTTGGAACAAAGGTTATTGGCTACAAAACAACCCTGGCCCCGCTCAAGAGAAGTCCAGGATAATATCGCGGCCTGTTCCCCATTCTGCCTGGAAATCAAAGAAGCACAGGCCTCGGGACCTTTACCTACTCGTCTTCCCAGATATGACGGGACAGGTGATCCAAGTGACTATATATTCAGTTTCACGAACATAATGAACTTATACGCTCACTCAGCTGAGTACACTACAAAATTAATGATCACAACATTCGAAGGATTAACGCTGAACTGGTTCAGAAAACAACCACCTAATTCGATCTTTAGCTTCAAAGAGCTGTGTAACAAACTAGAGCAGCAGTTCGCCAGCCAGAAAAGACAAAAGCTCCCAATGAGCTACTTGGGAACTATTACCCAACAGGAAGGAGAATCCCTAAGAAGTTGGTTGGCAAGGTTCAATGTTGAATTATTAAAGATGGACTCCCCAAATATTGACTATATCATATCGATTTTATTCGACCTTACAAAAAATAGGCAATTTGGCAATGCACTAAGCCGAAAGCAGCCTCGTACCTTTGCTGAAATTATGACGTTGCTTTCCAAATATATGACTCAAGAGGAAATGAATTCGTTTAAAGATAAGAATAAGAGTAAGGCTCCCACTTCGGGATCAAGGAAGCCTGATAAAGCCCCAATGCCAAAAACCATGGATTACGATCGATTTTCCCGAAAAGGGGATGTATTTCAAAGATTGGACTATGGCGGAAGCAACCCTGAATGTGTACCTCAGGCCTCGATCTCCAGAAAGGAATGCCAGAGATCGGATTAGTAATGTGGAATATACCAAACTAAATGCTCCCCGAGAGGATATTTTGGTGATACTGGAAAGAAACAACTTGATTCCCCCAGCGAAGAGAATCACGCAAGCTAAGCCTGGGTCAAAAAACTACGACCTCTATTGTAGATATCATCGAGCACACGGTCATAGGACCGAGGATTGTTACCACTTGAAGCAGGAGATCGAAAAGTTGATCTCAGAAAGCAAGTTGAATGAGTTTGTGGAAAGAACAGATCGAATGAGACAAAGGACACGTAGTCCTAGAAGGAGGGAGGGGAATAGAAGCCCTCCCAGGAGATCTCCAGTCAACAACGCGCCCCGAAGAGATGATCACGTATGGTACCATTCATGTGATCTCTGGTGGTCCAACGGGAGGTGATAGTCGAAACGCGAGATGGAAAACAGCTCGATCTCTAGAAAAGGGAGTCGTGATCCCTAAAGAAATATGGGCACTCGAGAATAAGAGCTCCGAGAAACAGATAATCAGTTTCGATGAGAATGAAGTCCCTAGAAATTTGAATTAGGACGTTAACAAAGACCACCCTGATTTTCCAATGGTAGTTTCTCTAAAAATCTCCGACTTCAATGTCAAAAGAATTCTGATCGATAATGGTAGCTCGGCTAACATAATAGCCATTGAAGCTCTGAATCAAATGAATATAGGGAAGATAACTTTACAAAGAGTAGCTACACCACTGGTAGGATTTGGAGGGTCGGAGATAGTTCCAGCCGGAACTATCAATCTCAGTGTAACCCTTGGAAGTAAACCTCAGCGGGTTGTAAAAATGATAAAGTTCCTAGTAGTGGAGACGCCGTTTGCCTATAACGCCATTCTAGGCAGACCGGCATTAAATCAATTTCGAGCCGTTGTTTCGACCTACCATCAGAAGATAAAATTCCCAACTATTTCAGGGGTCGGGGAAATAGTTAACGATCACTGCATGGCATGGGATTGTTATAATACGGCACTGTCCCTGAAGAGGAACGTCGAACCATTAACACCATCAAAAACAAAGGCGGTAGGATCTTCGATGGAAAGATCCCAAGAACCAGAGCTGCCTAGTACACAGAAAGGATCGATAAAAAGGGGAAAGAACCTATAGATTTGACTCTGCATGCACCTGAGCATAAAGACGTTCAACTCATAGAGAACGATCCAAGCAAAATCACTAGGATTGGAACAGAGTTATCTCCACAAGGAGAAGTTATGTTAATTAACTTCTTGAGGAAAAATGTAGACGTATTTGCTGGAGCTCGGAGGATATAATAGGAATTGATCCAAGAATAATAACCCACTCTTTGAAAATCGATCCGAACGCTAAACCAGTCAGGCAAAAGAAAAGGAATCACGGTCCTGTGAATGACAAGATAATACAAGCAGAAGTCGAGAGGCTATTAATGTCTAAGCAGATAAGAGAAATACACTTTACTGAGTGGCTGTGTAATGTTGTATTGGTGTCGAAGGGTGACAAAAAGGATATATAAATGGAGAATGTGCAATGATTTTATGGACATAAACAAATTATGTCCGAGAGATCCGTATCCGCTCCCCAGAATCGACCTGTTAGTCGACTCCACAACTGGTTTTGCTATTTTTAGCATGATGGACGCGTTCCAAGGTTTCTACCGGATATTCATGGACGAAAAGGATCAAGAAAAAACTGCCTTCGTTACTGAGCAGGGAGTATATTGTTTCGTGGTAATGCCTTTCGGATTGAGGAACGCTGGAGCAACCTATCAATGTTTGGTGAACTTAATGTTTAAGGAATTGATCGGGGAAATAATGGAGGTGTATGTGGATGATATGTTGGTCAAAAGCCTGAAACCACATCGCACACCTAGATCATTGCTTCAGGATTTTGAGAAAATATGGAATGAAGCTCAACCCTTTGAAATGCACCTTTGGTGTGAGGTCTGGAAAATTTCTGTGTTACCTGGTTCACCAAAGAGGCATCGAAGCAAATCCTGAAAAGATACGTGCTATCACGGAAATGAAGCCTCCGAGGAATATTACTCAAGTACAAAGCCTAGTGGGAAAAATTGTAGCCCTCAACAGGTTCATTTCGAAATCGGCAGATAAAAGTCTGCCATTCATTCAGACCTTAAGAAAAGCTAAAACATTTGAATGGACCGAGGCTTGTGACCAGGTATTCGATCAACTGAAAGAATACTTGACTTCACCACCCCTGCTCGTCAAGCCTACAGAGGGACAACCTCTTTACATGTACATTGCGATTTCCGAGGCCGCCATAAGCTCAGTGTTGGTCGAAATAGAGGGCTCGGAACACAAGCCAGTCTATTATATAAGTAAGTTACTGCAAGGAGCTGAGAAGAATTACTTAGAAATCGAAAAAATTGCCTTGGCTTTGGTGACATCGACACGAAGATTACGACCTTATTTCCAGACATATAAAATCATCGTCCTTACCAATCAACCTTTAAGACAGATTTTGTCAAAACCAGAAGCCTCAAGAAGATTAATCAAATGGGCAGTGGAGCTGGGACAATATGAGATCGAATATCAACCTCGAACTACAATAAAAGCTCAAGTACTTGCAGATTTCCTCCGAGAAACTCCTTGTCCATCGGAGACGATCCCAGAAGAGACGTCTTCAAGTAGCAATGGCATCTTGATTGTTAATAATCCAGTGTGGCTTATGCACGTCGATGGCGCATCAAGCAGAGATGGTGGTGGTGCAGGAATAAATTTTCAAGGACCAAATGGTGAAGATTTGAACTATGCCATCACCTTGGATTTCATGGTGACAAACAACGAAGCAGAGTATGAGGCTCTAATTGCAGGAATGGAAATGGCTGTCCAAGCCAATATAAAAGCTTTGAACGTCTTAACGGACTCCGAGCTGGTTCAAAGACAAATCAACGGGATGTACGAGGCCAAGGAACGAGGGATGGTAAGTCTAAAAGGGTGATCACTTGGTTAATCTCCAATGCACCATCGATCGACCTTGACACCGTCCGTGTTACTAAAATAATGGATATCGACCTGGCAGCAGATAGTTGGATGACCCCTTTGTTCACCTATTTGAAAGATGGATCTCTCCCTAGCGATAAAAATGAAGCTCACAGGGTTAGATATCGAGCACCAAGGTATGCTATTGTAAATGGGAAACTCTACAGACGATCCGTTTCTGGAATATTACTGAAACGCGTTCCCGAGCACCAGACCCAAAGCATCCTCAAAGATATTCATGAAGGAGAAGCAGGGAATCATAGTGGGGCTCGTGCACTCACGCTAAAATGTTTTAGAACTGGGTATTATTGGCCAACCTTGTATTCAGATGCGCAGGATTATGTGAAATATTGTCATTACTGCAAGGTGCACTTAAATATAATCCATCAACCAGCAGAGACAATGCACCCAATCCCGATATGTTGGCCTTTTGATCAGTGGGGAATTGATATAGTGGGGCCATTCCCAACCGCAAGGTTGAAAAAGAGATACGTCTTGGTCGCTGTTGAATATTTCAGTAAGTGGATTGAATGTATAGCACTTGCTCGGATAACACAGTTCCAGGTCATAAATTTTCTTTGGAAAAATATAGTTTGCCGTTTCGGTATTCCAAGGGTCTTGATCTCCGACAACGGAACCCAATTTGCTGGAAAACAAGTCCAAGAATGGTGCTCGAAATTTGGGATACAGCAAAATTTTACATTCGTGGGGCATCCTCGAGCAAATGGACAGACCGAAGTAGCAAATCGGGATTTTGTTAAGTCCCTCGAAAAAAGACTGGATGATGCCAAAGGAAAGTGGTTGGATGAGCTTCCCGGCGTTGTTTGGGCAAATAGAACTACAGTAAAAGCTTCTACGGGTGAAACGCCTTTTAGCTTAGTTTATGGTTCAGAAGCAGGTATCCCAGTCGAGGCACTTGTTCCCAGCCTAAGGATCGAGTTATACGATGAAGAAACAAACGACCAATTGGGAAAGGATGAGGTTGATTTAGGTGAAGCACTAAGGGAGAAAGCCAATCTTCGCTTACAGGCGGCTAAGTCCAGTATGGAAAAGGCCTACAATCAGAAGGTAAGAATACGGTCATTCAAGGAAGGTGATTTTGTTTTTAAGAAGGTCGAAGTATCAAAACATGTTGGAAAATTATAGTAAAATTGGTAAGGACCATTCATAATAACTGCAGTTGGCAAGAAGGGATCTTATAAAATAGCTCATTTGGATGGAACTCCACTTCCTCGTACATGGAATGCAGTGAATCTTAGACTATATTATGGCCGATGAGTTCGAGAATTGGAGGTCTAGAAGATCGGCTGGAATTTTATAGAAGTTATCTTGTTTTTTCATTTTTAAGATAGTTTGCCTTGTTATTTTTTCTTTTCAACATTAAGTTCATCAACGATGATAATAACTTTTGCTTATTTTCTCCATATATTGCATTTGCGATCCCGTTATCGACTGATCTATAAAGGTTAAAACCAATAATTGGTATAAAACTTAAGAAAAAATAAAATCTTTGAGTAAAACCGATTGGGTCGGTATAAACTCATCGATCTCCTAATACGATCTACAAAGGTTAAAACCAAAAATTGGTATAAAACCTAAGAAAAAAATAAAATCTTTGAGTAAAATCGATTGGGTCGGTATAAACTCATCGATCTCCTAATACGATCTATAAAGGTTAAAACCAATAATTGGTATAAAACCTAAGAAAAAATAAAATCTTTGAGTAAAACCGATTGGGTCGGTATAAACTCATCGATCTCCTAATACGATCTACAAAGGTTAAAACCAATAATTGGTATAAAACCTAAGAAAAATATAATATCTTTGAGTAAAACCGATTGGGTCGGTATAAATTCATCGATCTCCTAATACGATCTACAAGTGTTAAAACCAATAATTGGTATAAAACCTAAGTAAAAATAAAATCTTTGAGTAAACCCGATTGGGTCGGTATAAACTCATCGATCTCCTAATACGATCTATAAAGGTTAAAACCAATAATTTGTATAAAACCTAAGAAAACATAAAATCTTTGAGTAAAACCGATTGGGTCGGTATATAAACTCATCGATCTCCTAATACGATCTACAAAGGTTAAAACCAATAATTGGTATAAAACCTAAGAAAAAAATAAAATATTTGAGTAAAACCGACTGGGTCTGTATAAACTCATCGATCTCCTAATACGATCTACAAGGTTTAAAACCAATAATTGGTATAAAACCTAAGTAAAAATAAAATCGTTGAGTAAAACCGATTGGGTCGGTATAAACTCAACGATCTCCTAATACGATCTACAAAGGTTAAAACCAATTATTGGTATAAAACCTAAGTAAAAGAAAAATCTTTAAGTAAAACCGATTGGGTCGGTATAAACTCATCGATCTCCATAAAATGATCTACAAAGGTTTAAAAAACCAATGATTGGTACAAAAACCTAAGTAAAATAAAATCTTTGAGTAAAACCGATTGGGTCGATACAAACTCATCAATCTCCATAAAATGATCTACAAAGGTTTAAAAAACCAATGATTGGTACAAAAACCTAAGTAAAATAAAATCTTTGAGCAAAACCGATTGGGTCGGTAAGAAACTCATCGATCTCCATCATACAATCTACAAATATGAAAACCAATATTAATAATGAAAATAAGGTCTATTCCTATTCCTGAAACTATTACAAAAAGCGAAGTACATTGGAAAGATACAAAGATTTCCCTAATTGATCGACGACAAATTCTATTACATGCTAAAAAGAAGTCCTAATAGAGTACAGCTCGATTGTCCGGTAGACTTGTAAAAAGCAATCTTACAAGATCATCTTATCGACTGATGATATCTGGGTTTGAAGAGAGGCGGTATGAATTACAGGCTTCTGTCTTTGTTTATCTTCATACTTTTTCCAGCCTTCTTGCCACCAGCTAAGCTCGGTCGACGAGGGCAACCGTCTTTTAAGTTCCAAAATTTCGACCCCAAGCTTGGAGAATCTGAGGTTCATACTTCACCAGAGCTTCATGAGATTGAAATTTTACTTCGGTCGATGGTGGCCAGCAGTCTCTATCATATCTTCTTGTTTTAATGGACTGACCAGCTTTCCACCGACCGCGAAACTGTTAGATCGGAATGCCACTGTACCGACCCCTATCCATTTGCACAGGATGGTCGATACATGATAGGCATTCCAATCGATCCCCTTTTCTAGGGATCGGAGACTTCATGGTTTTTGAGAAGTCTCTATTTTCCAATTTCCGCCCATACCGAGTCGTAATAGTTAACAATTTTCAGGAAATTCGAGTTAGGTGGACGACCACCGTTTTGGAAGAAGAGGAAGTGCATTATTACACAATTTTACTTGAGATAGAAAATAAGTGTAAGATAACAAATTCCTTTTATAAAAAGGAGCGGTAAAAGATCCTACGGTGGAATTTATATCTAATCAACGGTGATGATACATTCTCGGGATTTACGTTATCTATTCATAACTACCAGCCATAAAGACAGGAATTGTATTAAATGCACTACAAGATTGATCAACTGAATATTACACCTTAGATCGATGTTCGACCTGATAAAATTCTCATTACAATGTTTATCTTACAAATTTATGATTCCTATCATACAAAGGCTCGACCGTGCAAAAGCATCGATCAGTAAAAGAAATAACTCTCAGTACAGAACTACAGATGATAGTTTATTTTCAACGCCATCGGAAGACAGGCACTTCCGACCTCCAAATCGTTTGAAAGATCTCAGGCCTAAGTCAGCAGTAATTTCAAAAAGCTTCGAGCTGGGGGATGCCATTTTGCAAGATAATAAAAATTACGTCTACTTTGAGAACAGTGACGAGAAACTAAAGTTCTGGCATGCCCTCTAAGGCTCGGAAACCATAAGTAGTTGTGGAAAGCGTACATGCTATCTAATATCGACAACCTTAAAAAAGCTGATGCTTTTTCTTCACCAGATCAACCGTAGGTCGAGACGATCTCACACATGGTATTCTCGCCCTGTCAGAAACAAGTTGATTTCGATAAGGCAAGAATCCAGCTTTCCTCTAACCTCCAACTATACCATATGCTTTAAATTACGATCGACCAACCCCCAATTTCTAGGATTGCCTGATCATCGCCACATACGTTTGAGGCCTCATTTTTCCAATTCCACCCATGCCAAGTCAGGAACTCATCCTTTGTTAAGACAATACATTCAGGTGATCGATCATGATTACACAGATAAAAGTTTTTCATTGACAACATCATTTATGAAATAAGGAAGGAGGAAATGGCCGTTTTATAGGCAGAATATAGGGAATCCAACGGTGATGCCTACGGATCCTATCAACGGTCCAGATTTTTGAGATAACTGAGAAATATTATACGCGCAGTTGGGTTAATTTGCAATGTCGAATAAACGATCAACATCAGTCAACCAAACGAAAGTAAATAACACAGGTCAACTATTCAATTAAAAATACTTTTATTAAAGATTTCACTGGTTACAATTAGCAGATATGATCGAATGAATACATCGAGAAAGGAGGATACATTCATTGCTAAAAATTTAACTGGAATTGTTACAAATACTCAATATTATTCACCTATTAGCTACTCCTCGGAATGATTGCTCCTCCAATCCGACGTACTTCTTATTCTTGGAATCTTGTACCTGCATTGGTGAAGATCGGCAAATATACTTCACCAGACCTTTACGACGTATCCTCCTTGGTCGAAGGATATCCTGCTACAAGGTTACAAAGTATCCGCCTGAGTTGAGGGATACCTCATCAAACTCATACAAAGTATCCTCCTTGGTCGAAGAGAATACCCTGACACGGAGAATACTTTAATTTTAATGAACTAACCAGCTCTCTTTTATCTCAACATATTTTGATCTTTCCACCATAATCAGGACACCACAAGTATCCCATTAGATATCTATGTCTTACAGATGATGACATGATTATTTCTTGTGTTAAACTTCTTTTTATCAGAGAAGTTATTTATGGTTGGAAGGATTTATGATTTAATGGCCAGCATATGAAACGTCCTATGGCTACGGTTACGGCACAAATATCTATCCCTCTCCCGTGAAAATAGACAACAGTCAGTATGATGGTCAGTTCGGAACGAAAAAAAATTTTCGCACAAAAACGATTGAAAGATCACGAAGCTCTTTTCATAACAAAAATCTTGTCATATTTACATCAGACTCAAAAAAAAAAAAAAAATAAATAAAAAGGAGAACGTCTACAGTTCGAGAATATGATCAGGGCTCGTACGATGACCGAGATAAGTGATCAACTCTTGAGTACGTTGTTTATACCCAAGAGAAAAACCCCTATCAAACTCTTGTTTCTTCCCTTTCTCGATCTGAGATTGGGTAACCTCTTCTAGATTTCTATTCAGCCGAAGCAGATCTTCTTTCTCCTTTTCAAGTTGCTCTTTGTCGGACTCCAAGCTACTTTTCGCCAGAGCAAGGTCTTCTTTCTCTTTAGAGAGCCTTTCATTAGCAGCTCGAAGACTCTCAGCTTCGTTCATCAGCAATCGATGAGCTGCAGCAATGGTATCCAGTCTTTCATTAGAGCTAAGTTGAGAAAAGTAAGCTTCGTCATTTTGTATCCCGAGCTGAACAGCTTCATGCTTAACCTATAACAATTTATGAGAGTATCAGAATAAAAGCTAAAGGAATTAGAAGACAAGGTATTTTTGTTAAAGCAAAAAATCCAATTACCAACTCCAAATGCTTGAAGATGGACTGAACGAGCTGCAGAGAAGAGTGATTCTTCAATTTATCAAGCTCCTTTGACAAAATAGTAACCATTCCCAAATTCCAAGATACCCCATCGGGCTCGAAGGTTGCAGGAACGCATGCATAAAGAAATACTCCTCCTGATCGACCCATAGTAAACTCGATTATTTCTTCGACTTGTGATCTTAAAGGACGATCGTCTAATAAAGAAGGATCATCCAATGGATTTTCAGAGCTCGAGTTGCTAGGACCAGATCCGATTTTAGTCATTTCTCGAGGAATGACAGGAGGAGAAAAAACTTGAGTATATTGGGAACTAGATACGACAATGTTGGAGGTCAAAGGGGCAAAAAGAGACTCGGGGATATCTTCCACTGCGGATCCTCCCACCTGTAAATTTGGCTCGACCTCAGGATTAGGAGGGATAGACTCGGGTTACCGATCATCTTCATGGTCGAGAATTCGACTTGAAGTGTGGTCTTTAACAAGAATTGAAGAATCAACGACTGGTCGATCGTCAGGAACAGGAGAGTTAGCTTGAGACTCCTCGTTCCGACAAGCTTCCAGGATATTTGGATCGACCAGCGGGCTATGGATCGAAACTCTGGAAGGACCCGTAGAAGAGTCTATATTTTCCTTCATTGGGGAAGGAGTATTCACCTTAGACCTCGAAACGTCTTCCGGAGGGGTCGAGACCCGATCGGGAGGAGGCACGAATTTTTGAGGAGCAGCCCCTCCCTCAGAGGATGTCTGGTGTGAGCTTTTGGTCCGAGCTTTCTTTTTTGGAGTTTCTCGTCTGGATGGACCTCGTAGAGATCGTTTGGTAGCATCAGAGAACGGGTTGGAACTCATGGCCGAAAAATTGGGAAAATCTTGTGAATATCGAACTGCAGCTCCGATCTATTACAGAGAAATTTTATATTGCAAGTGGGGACGCGCGGTAAAACTTCAAAGATTTTACCTTTATATATAGTATAGAAAATGACAGATATGTCCTCAGCATAAGGTGCGAATAGTAAAATTTCAAAAAACTACTTGAGAAGGTTATTAATTGCACACTACGATCATAAAAACGACAAATGAAAATTCGACAAAGGCAATTCTATGATTAAAAATTATGTACAGCAAAAAGGGATTTTATACAAAATTCACTTACAAAGAGTTACATATTCAACTAAATAGATTAACAAAGATTGTTGAGGAAAATTGATAAAACCCTAGTCATAAACATGGCCTAAGATGGGGGAGTGACTTCTTCAGAGGATGACTCTTCATTGTTTTCAGCTTCTCCTTCATCCTCTTGATCGACGTCGGTCTCCTCGGTAGGCTCTAGGTCAGGATCGGGCACAGGCAAGGGAGTTCCGAACTCGGCCACTAAGTGAGCCAAAGGATGATCGATGTATTCAACGGAAGTCAAGGATTCTGGAGGATATTCTTGAAGCCTTCGATCTTTTCCAATGTCCATGACTTTGTGATAATCATCTCGCCTATCAGGGATTAGCCTAGAGTCGATCAGTTGATCAACCCCTTTGTAAAACGAGCTCAACAATAGGTCCCCTATCTTTTGATGAGTTATTGCCGTACAGACAGGAGAATCAAGAAACTCCCTAAAAATGGACTCAACATTGGGGGTATGAACCTCATCCATGACCTTATCCAGATTGGCATCATCATCCTTGGCCGCTAGTTGGGATCGAAGCGATGATAGGATAGTGCCCAGCAAGCCAACAAATACGAGCTTGTAAAGGGACTACCTTAGAAAGCAATCTTATGATCCATAAGATAATACGCCCGTTTATTCATAGTACGTGAATTAAACAATGGCCATCTTCATCTCTCGCGAACTTATCTAAGTGATTGGTTGAAATCCTAAGATCACATTCGACTATGGGACGATTCACTTCAGTACTGAGTGCAATCATGAAACAGTCTCTAAGGTCGTGATCTTAAAACTGTTCCAAGTCGTAGATTCCTATCGAGACGGGGTATCGAGGGAATCGCTAAGACTTGTAGGATTATGCATGATTCACATGAAGTGAAATTGTAGAGTTTCATGAACAAGACATTTTGATGTCAGTGCATATGACTAGGTGGTTCGATAGGGGATCGAACGCATCGAACGACCCGAACAGAGAGACCCATCGTGGAAGTGCATTAAGCATATCGGTAATGGGAAGTCTCTCAAGACTTATAATAGTGTACGATTTAGTCCTCGGACTTGAGGTACTAGGGCGAATTCGGTACACGGGAATACGTACTTTGATTTAGGAGCCGATCACATAGCCTGATCATTGTGCGACTACTTTGGGTACGTATGAACATGTACGCGAATGGTTAGTACTAATATAGGATCTATCGACTCATCTTGATAAGATGAGAGAATTTCCTGTACATTCTTAGATAGTAAATTCCGAGAAACCCACGGCCATGGTCAGTGACGGATTTGGAAAAGGGTTTCCAAATTTGGCAGTCACACTAGAATTATTATCCTGAATTAGAAAGTACAGAATTGAGATAATTAGAGGTGCCGACCTATTCACACACCCTAGGTCTCAATCGGGAAATTAGTCGCTAGAAGGACCGTATGTACATGGCATTTATAAGAGGTGAAGGTTCACGAATATCAATTCACCTGAAGTTGGGCCTCATGGGCTTGTGGCTAGACATCGACCATGGGGTGTGGGTACTCCTGAATTAATGGGAGATTAATTCTGGAGTGATCAATTAAAAGTGTTTAATTGATCGGAACAATTAATTTCTTATTAACTGTTCGTTAATTAAATCACGAGAGTCGTGGGCCTGCTGCCAATTAATGGTGAACCTAGAGGGTCACACACAATACAGTTGGACAGTGACAGTCATAAAAGGAAATGTTTGATTTAAAGAAGTTAAATCAATTAGTGAATTAAAGTGTTAATTCCATGAGAAGAACAATTAATTAGATAGTCTAATTAATTTAAATGTGAATTAAAGTATTAATTCAAAGTGGAGAATTATTAATTAGAATGTCTAATTAATTAATCGATTAGAACATCTAATTGATTAAATTAATTAATTAAGGTGTTAATTAATTAGGAAGGTTAATTAATTAATAGTGGATTAATTAATTAAACTTCATGGGCCGATTTTAACCATGGAAATGTTAATTGATTAATCTTGGATTAATCAATTAAACATGAGGGCCGATTTTAAGCTAGGGGAATATTAATTAAATTAATCTCGGATTAATTAATTGAGCTTGGGGGCGATTTTGCTAGGAAATAAAGTTGGAAGAGATACATTCTTGTAGGACAAGAAAGAAGAAGAAGAAAAGAGTATATCTTGTTTCCTTATGTGATAAGGAAAGATATACCAAAGATATGATATGTATCTTCCTTATGTGATAAGGAAATATATGCTTAGATATGATATATATCTATTAGAAGAAGGAGTCTTCTAATAAGAGATATATATATATCATAACATCTCTAACCTTAATAACTAATGCACAACCAATGCAAAAGAAAGGAGCTGAAAATTACAAGCCCTGGCCGCCCCAACCCTTTGACCGATCCCAGCCCTAGCCGCCCCTCTCCTTGTTTCTTCTCCATCTAGATCTAGATCTAGATAAAATTCCACCATAGACAATTCCATAATCCTAGTTCTGAGCCTGAGGATTACGTGAAGTCATTCAAATCCATCTGGTGTGGACTTTCTCTAGAGGCACAACACTTGGGGTGCTCTAGTGAACTTTTGAAGACCGGAGAAAAACCACCACCTTGCCTGTGGTGAGGTACTTTTCGAAATTACCAACTTGTTTATGTTTTGAATGGTGATTCAAAATACCAGTTTTTCGTATGAGTTAGATAACTGAGATCCTGGGCTCATGGGTTTTTCGTGAGTATTAAATGTTTGAATATTCCGCACGTTGTTTTTGACAATAGTACCGCGTAAAACCCAACAAGCGAGTGAAGATCTAACTCCAGTTTGCTTACTGAAGTAGCGTGCAAGATGCCTTGCTCGTCCAGTTCCCGATTTAGTTGGTTGACCTGTTGGGTTTTATGGGGTATAATTGTCAAAACAACAGTGCGGAATATAAAAAAATTTCATACACCCAAATCCTAGGATTTATTTACTAGCACATATGAACAGGTTGAATATAATTTAGCAACAAATTACTAAATTTAAAGGTGGTAAATCGAAATTTACCTCACCACAGGCAAGGTGGTGGTTTCTCCGGTCTTCTCTTTCTTCGTTCACTAGAGCACCCCAAGTGTTGTGCCTCCAGAGAATAGTCCACACCAGATGGATGGAGTGACACCTTCAATCCTTTGGCTTAGAACTGGAAGTGAAGGTTTTGTCAATGGCAGATCTAGATCCAGATCTAGATCCAAATCTAGGTGAAGGAGAGAGCAAGAGGGAGGGGGCGGCCAGGGCTTGAGGTGGGCGGCTAGGTCAGATTTTTAGCTTAGTGTTTCACTTAGGGTTTTAAGTCTCCCAAGACTCCTTTTTATAGCCACTCCTAAAAGACCTTTTGTGCAAGACTTGCTATTGGGCCATTAATTAATTGGCCCATGTCTTGCATTAATTTAATTAACTAACTTAATTAAATTAGCCCATTTAATCCAATTAAATATTTATCTCTTTAATTAACTCTTTAATTAATATATAATTAATTAGACTATCTAATTAATTATTTATCTCTCAGAATTAACTCTTAATTCTTTTATTTGATTTAACTCTTTAAATCAAACATTTCCTTAATTGACTGTCACGGTCCAACTGTATTGTGTGTGACCCTCTAGGTTCACCATCAAGTGGCCGTAGGCCCACGACTTTCGTGATTTAATTTATGAGCAACTAATATTCAATTAATTGCTCCGATCAATAAACTCCTTTAATTGACCACTCCAGAATTAATCTCCCATTAATCCAGGAATACCCACACCTCATGGTCGATGTCTAGCTACAAGCCCATGAGGCCCAACTTCAGGTGAATTGACATTAGTGAACCTCACCTCTTATAAGTACCATGTACATACGGTCCTTCTAACGACTAATTTCCCGATCGAGACCTAGGGTGTGTGAATTAGTCAGCACCTCTAATTATCTCGATTCTGTACTTTCTAATTCTGGATAATAATTCCAGTGTGACTGCTAAATTTGGAAACCCCTTTCCAAATCTGTCACCGACCATGGCCATGGATTTCTCGGAATCTATTATCTAAGATCGTACAGGAAATTCCCTCATTCATTACAATGAGTCGGTAGATCCCATCTTGATGCTAACCATCCGCGCATACGACTCTACGTACCCAAAGTAGGCGCACAATAGTCAGGCTACGTGACCGGCTCCTAAATCAAAATACGCACACCCGTATGCCGAATTCGCCCTAGCACCTCAAGTCTAAGGACTAAATCGTACACTGTTATAAGTCCTGAGAAACATCCCATCACTGATATGCTTTACGCACTTCCACAATGGGTTTCTCTGTTCGGGTCATTCGATGCGTTCGATCCCCTATCGAACCACCTAGTCATATGCATTGACATCAAATGTCTTGTTCATGAAACTCTACAAAATTCACTCCATGTGAATCATGCATAATCCTACAAGTCTTGACGATTCCTTCGATACCCCGTCTCGACAGGAATCTATGACTTGGAACATTTATGAGATCACGACCTTAGACACTGTTTCATGATTGCACTCAATACTGAAGTGAATCGTCCCATAGTCATAAGTGATCTCAGGGTTTCAACCAATCGCTTAAATGTGTTCGCGAAAGATGAAGTTGGCCATTAGTTTATCTTATGCATGAAATAAATAAACTTTGCGTATTTATTAATAAATCAAAGATTCATTCAAGATAAAATAGTCCTATTACAAGCTATTGTGTTGGCTTGCTGGGCACTATCCTATCACGACCTGTGCTTGATATCGACTGGCATCCATCATAGTACTAATAATATGAGGATTGTCGGTCGTCCAAGTTGGGATTATCATTAGAACCAGGCTGAATTTCAATTGATGTTCTGGAATTATCGACCTTGGCAAGTTTGTCTTCGAGCTCCTTGATTTTGGCCGTTAAGATATTATTGGTCTCTTCCACGAACTTCCATTGATCTCTGTGTAATGCCGTATCATACAAGGAGGTTACCAACGCATTCCCGGTCTGCAAAATTACATCATCTGATTGAATTTGAAGAAGAAAAACTTGAAGCATATTGAAATAAAATGTTATGAGTGATATATTACCACTTCGTGAGCATGAGCTGCTCGAGTGGCTCCCTCTCGAAATTTCGTTGTACATCCCTGGTGAAGGTTGAAGGCAAAAGAAGTCGAATTGATTTATCAATGATATACTCCTTATCGTCGGTCATCAGCGTATCCTTCTCGAAATATCCAGCTGCCCGTTTCCCCTGGAGATGGCTCTCGATCATATCTACCAAAGAAGCCTTATGGCTCGAATCTCCGACATGAGTAAAAAACTCACCTTCTTTATCATAAAATTGCTTCTTTCTTTTAGCCGCTGGACCAATGGGATTACGTTCCGCCCAAGTTTTACAACCAAGAATACCATATTTATCTCTAATGAACTTGGGAGGAAAGCCCCATCCTAGGCCGGTGCTCGACGAGGGTGTCTCCGACGAAGGTTGGTCTGTCATTGGAGGTACAACGGGGATAGGATCAGCACTATCGAAAGACTCTTCCTCGATGTCTTCCAGATCTTGATGCTGATCTCTTCTCCTTTTTCTGGATATTCTTTGCTCTATTGGTACTCTTCCTGATGACTTCTTCGAGTTAGAGAGGACAGTCTTCCCAACCACTGAATAACGACATTTCTCGGCCATGGAAGCTACAAGATAAAAATTATAAAACTCAGGAAGGATAGTTAAAGAAAAAATCCTTCTTAAGGATAGAACAATTCATATTAAAGTTTTACCTAGGGGTCGATCATCTGTTGGAATGGGAAAATCCAGGGAGCTTAATCCAACTTTTCGGAGGTAGATTTCTCCGACTAAGAAAGCCGACTGATATTTATCCGACCTCATCTCCTCCACCGTGTCTGAAGAAAAATGATCATCTGGAGCCATTTCTCCCATCACTTTCCGACCGCCGTACACCCAGGATTGGTCATAACCCCAGTCGTAGGTAAATGGTTCAGTTTCTCCATTCTCGAGAACACGATGGGTCGGGGGCTTGACAAAAAAGTAGTTCGATTTCCACTCCATGTTGTTACTGGAGATAGTATTTTCTAGGACAACAAACCCTGGCCTTTAGCTGACATAGTAGTAGCCTCGGTTGGAAGAGGTGGAGATGGAGAGTCGAAAAAAGTGAAGGAAATTACGGAATGAAGGTTGCAGTCCTTTGGCAACCATCAAGACATAAATTGCCATAATAAAGGCTATGGCATTTGGTACGAGTTGGGTTAAAGAGACAAAGAAAGTCTCTAGAAGTTGGCAGAGGATCGGAGAGAGGGGAAAACGTAATCCGTGATCAAAATGCGAGGTGTAAAAAGCTCGGCAATTTTGTGGAGGTGTATTAACTCTCTCCTCTACAGAAGGAAGAATTATCTCGAAATCCGAGGGGAAATAACGACCGTAATCCCTCTTCAAGGCTGGTAAATTCTCCTCTTTTAGTCGAGAAGAAAAGAACTCGATAGGGGCAGAAATTTGAGGTTGAGCAGTTTTTGATTTCTTTGAAGCTTTGGCGACCATTTCTCCCTCAAGAATGATCTCAACTAACAAACTGTCAACTCCTTTCTCCTCGTAATCTCTAATCTCCTCGGCCTGGACACCATCTCCTACTACTTCATCTGAAGAAAGAGTTTTTGGGTTGGTAATGTTTTGGGGTACTTGTTCTTCTTCATTCCGGCTAGGGGAGTTGGGATTCTGCGAGGTCGAAGCCATTCTTTCTGAAGATGATGTGTTCGACGGATTGAACAAATTGCGAAACTATCGACTCAAGCTTTTACTGCTGAGAGATCTAGATATTTGGGGTAAAAAGTAAAATGATCCCGCTTATTTCGACTATATATACGGGTAGTGAAAAGACGGTTCAACCCTTCGCGACTTTTCAATTTCCCGCCAGTAAAATCATGAGAAGGCTCTGCATATGTCTGACACACGTTACCAAGCTACGTGTCGTTACCTGAAAGGATCAAACGGATATACACTCTTTTTCCCTTGTTCAGTTTTTACCCCATAAAGGGTTTTTCCGAACCAGGTTTTTAACGAGGCATACTTCATGAACGACTGAAGGATTGACACTGTGACCCTTTTTACTTCTACGAGCTACAGCTACGATTAAGCTCGAGAAGTGAGGGAGTACTGATGAGGGCTATTTTACACTTATGATCGAACCATACTTCCTGAGCAGATTCAGATCCAATCCGACCTGTTAAGACGAAATAAGTCTCCTCGAAAGTTCACAATCGGCTCGATCTGCTTTGTCGCACCTAATCGACCTGAAGATCGATCCCGAAGGTTTATTGGGCCATGCAGGACTCCTAGGCCATGCAGGATTACTAGGCCTAGAAGGACTCCTAGATACGTTAGGATTAGGTATTCTGTATAAATAGCGAATACTACATTGTAATAAGGATCCGAATTTTGGTCTTTCAATACATATAGTTCAATTGTTCTTCTCTTATACAATTTAACTACATATTTGGTATAATTATTTCAAATCTTGAATTTCACCATCCTGAGTACTTTAACCAAACCCTAAATAATAAACTGTTTCTTAATTAATTTACTGAAATTAAACCTAAGACGAAATCAGGCTAAATCACTACCTGATCTCAACTCAGCTGCTAACTCAAGTGCTGTTCAAAATCAGTCTACTGATTGTCAAACAGAGGAGTTGCAAACAGCTGACAGACCAGAGACTGTTCAACAAACTGCAAATGTTCAACAGACTACTACTGGAACTCCAACAATAGTGTTGCAAGATCAATCAAGAGGACAACATCCAGATTTGCAACCTGATCTCAGATGGCTCAGAGATCACCCACCTGATCTAGTGATAGGTGATCCACTGGATAGAGTAAAGACTAGAAGAGCTGCTGCAAATGAAGCAATGTTTGTCAGCTATCTATCCCAAATTGAGCCCAAACAAATTGAAGAAGTTCTTAGTGATTCTCACTGGATTGAAGCTATGCAAGAAGAGCTGAACCAATTTGAATGGAATGAAGTCTAGTACTTAGTTCCTAGACCAAATCATCAAAGAGTCATTAGCACTAAGTGGGTTTTCAGAAATAAGATGAATGAAGATGGTATTGTTACCAGAAATAAAGCAAGACTAGTTGCCAAGGGTTACTGCCAAGAAGAAGGCATTGACTTTGATGAGACATTTGCACCAGTAGCAAGGCTTGAAGCAATCAGACTGTTCCTAGCTTATGCTGCTCACAAGAACTTCATCGTCTATAAGATGGATGTGAAGTCCGCTTTTCTTAATGGAGAATTGCAATAAGAAGTCTATGTTGAACAACCTCCTGGTTTTGAAGCTTATCAACAGGGAGACAAAGTATATCGTCTGAAGAAAGCTCTCTATGGACTGAAACAGGCTCCAAGAGCATGGTATGATACTTTATCAGATTTTCTTTTAATTAAAGGATTTCGAAAAGGTAAAGTAGATAAAACTTTGTTCACTATTGAATGGGAAGATTATATATTACTTGTGCAAATATATGTGGACGATATTATTTTCGGTTCAACTAACCAACAGATGTGTGAAAAGTTCTCTAAGCTGAAAGGAATTACTTTATTGGATTACAAGTCAAACAGCTATCTGATGGTATTTTTATTAACCAAGCTAAGTGCACAAAAGATCTGTTCAAGAAATTTGGTATGAAAACTAGCTCATCTGTTAGTATTCCTATGTCTACTGGACTTCGTCTGGATAAAGATGAAGATGGCAAATCAGTTGACATCACCAAGTACAGAGGCATAATAGGGTCACTGTTATACTTAACAGCTAGCAGACCTGATATTATGTATTCTGTTGGGGTTTGTGCGAGATTTCAATAAAATCCTAAGGAATCTCACCTCTTAGCTGCCAAAAGGATATTATGGTATCTCAAAGGCACTCAAGAATTGGGATTGTGTTATCCAAGGGAATCAAGATTTGAACTTATTGGATATTCAGATTATGACCTTGCTGGCTGCAAAATTGATAGGAAGAGTACTACAGGTACTTGCAAATTTTTAGGCAGTCGTCTGATCTCATGGATGAGTAAGTAACAGACTTCAGTATCCATATATACTGCTGAAGCTGAATACATTGCTGCTGGAGCATGTTGTGCACAGATACATTGGTTGAAGCATCAACTAGAAGATTATAATTTCAAGATCAGTGGAATACCTATCTACTGTGATAATACTAGTGCAATTTCACTTACTCAGAACACTACTAGTCATTCCAGGACTAAGCATATTGAGATCAAACATCACTTCATCAGAGATCATGTGGAGAAAGGAAATGTCATTATTGAGTATGTTCATACAGATAATCAGATCGCTGACATTTTTACCAAACCATTCAGTGATTCAAGATTTTCTACTCTAAGAGTGGAACTAGGCTTGTTAAAATTGGATTCATAAGCTGAGGGGGAACCTATCAGAAGACTGGGTTCATCAGCTGACTAATTTGATAGTAACAAGTATTATTCTTCAAGAAGACTGACTCTCAACAGACTAGTTGACTGATGGATTCTTGAATTCAGGGGGAACGTGTAAGACTAGCGGTACTTCTGTTTTAAAGATGAAATCTTCAATGACAGTTAGTTGAAGTTGTCTTAATTAGAAGATTTGTTCTTAATTCTTGAAGACTTGAAGATTATTTATCTTGCTGGATTGACAAACAGCAAAGGAAGATCACTAGATATTGGCTTTCACTAGTGATATATTTTATTAGACAAGTCATCTATCAGATAAGTATTATTTTACTCATCTGTTTAATTTATATCAATTTATAAATGTGTTGTATTAAAAACGTACTATCAGAAACACGCTTTTATAAATAAAAGACAAGTGGCGTTTCAACTTCCCGCCTAGTCTGACATAATTAATAAATTTTGAATTCCGCGTATCTCGCTCACACGATCAAACATATCAGTAACTGATCTAACGGTTGGCTTGAATCACGGAAACCGACATCAACTCAACCCTTATAAATCCAGATCTGATCAGCTGACTGATCTTTTACGCACCCTCAAAATTTCAAGAGCACAAGAGCACTTTGCTTTCATATTATCTGCAAATTTCTCTCGTCTCTCTTTCTAATCTTTTTCAGAAAACAATGAGTTCCAAAGAAGCTAATGCTGAAGGTAGATTCCTGAACTACCAAACTTATCACGCTACTGGCACTCAAGTAATGAAAGAAATTTTGGAAAAGTTCAAGGCCGCGACACTGGTTGACTTCATGGAAGCCCATGAATCCATGGTGTTCAAGGATCAAATCATGGAGTTTTATAGTTCTGCTGCAAAGCTCGACCATGAAAAGTTAGAAATCAAGGCGAAAGTTGGGGGAGTGGACATCTGTATAACCCCTAAGCTGTTAAATGAGATGTATCATCTATCCCTTGAAGGTTCCAATGAAATCTCCACCTTGGCTGAACCGTTTGAAGCGGATTTCCGGATCCTGGTTGCCAAGAAGAATGAAGTTCTGTCTGGGAATATCAAGAAGACTCAGATGACGGATGAGTTTCAAAGGATGGCAGACCTGTTTGCCAAAGTGATAGAGAACTGCACCTTCTCACTGGACAGCGTACCAATGAAAATATTTCATTCCATGATTGCTGTTTATTATGGACTGAAGGTGAACTGGGCAACCTTCGTGTGGTACATCTTGGCTGATCACAAGGAGCGTGGTCATTTCAACCACATAATCTTTCTCAGTCATCTGTTCGCCAGTCCTGGCTGCTCGATGACCCATGGAAAGGTCATTCACAACGCTAAGGAGTTGAAGGTCTACGAGGCTGTTCGCTCAAAGACTACTGAAGTCACTCCATAGAAAAACAAGGAGCAACCAAAGCGAAAGGCTGCTGCTAAGCCAAAGTAGCCAGCTGTTGAGAGGAAAAAGATGAGCAAGATAACTGCTCCCAAGGCTTCTGTTCAAACAGCCCAGCAGCTGTTCAAGCTAGAACAAATTTGAAGCTCAGGGAAAAGGAAACTGCTGATGCTCTTATAGATCAGACAGTTAAGGATATTGAAGAAATGGCATATGATATATCTCCAGAAAGAACTCAATCTGCTGAGCTACCTTTGGAAAATGTGGCTAAAAGAACAAGGAGTGCTCTCAAGGACACTGCCACCACAAGAATTGTTCACAAAAAGGTAACTGCTCGAAAAAGGCTAAATCAGATAGATTCATCAACTGAACTGTCTGATATAGTTAGATCAAGTCCTCCATCAGCAGAGAGGCCTGTTGGAAGTAAGTCTGCTGATGACAAGTCGGCTGATGCTCAGAAGAATCAGACCGCTACGCCAACAGCTGAGGTTAACCAACCTCAATAGGATTCTAAGGTGCAGATCCTCGAACCGATTGCTGTTGCACCAATTTCAACCTCTGCTCCTGAACCAACTGCTGCCGCACCAGTCATTGAATCAAGATCTCAAAGAAAGAGAAGGACTAGGAAAGCTAAGGTCTCTGCTGTTCATAAAAAGAAGAGAGAGGAAGCTGAACAAAGAAAGAAGGATGAAGCTGTCGTCCAAAAGGCAATTGAGCTGAGCAAAATTGATGCTCAACTCAAACAAATGACTGATGCAGAGATTGCTGCAAAGGAAGCAGAAGACTTGGCAAAGGCTTTGGTAGAGAGCAAAAAGGATGCTTATGGACCTAGAAGGTCAAAAGGCATCGTGATCGGAAAACCCTTGGAAGGGAAATTCGTGCTACCAAGAGCCAAACCTGTCAAGAGAAAGAAATTTGAAGTCAGAAGAGCACTTGACATCGTCAAAGGTGACTCTGCTGCCTTTGAAAAATTTGAAGCTGAGCTAGGAAGGCTGAATCAGCTGCTTCAATCAAGGACTGTTTTCCTCCCAAAAAAGATCTGATACAACAGATGGAGGGAATACAGGTTAAACAAATCTGAAGCTGAAATCCAAGCCTGGAGAGAGTTTGTGAAGAAGGACGTTGGGTTCTAAGTTGGCTGCAGACTACTTCAATAGCAAAGGCATTAGATTCAGATTTTGTTCGCGACAGACTACATGGTTTTACAAAGGCCATTGTAAAATAAGAGGCGACTGCTATCAAGGATTCCTTGCCCAACAAGCCTAGTCCATCTGATGACCTAATTGATAGAGCAGCCAAAATTGCTGTGTATACCACCTTGGAGAAATGGGCGCAAAGATCAAGATATGAACCTGGAACAACCAGTGATATGCCCACTCTGCCAAGCTTACAGCAAATCGCCTTTGGCTCAGAGATCAGTACGTTTCAAGAACAGCTGAGTGTTCAACAGTCTACTTCACCATTTGTTCCAGCTCTATTGATTCATCAGAAGACTATTGTGTCGACTGATGGTGCTGATGTCATACACATAGCTGATGAGCCAGCTGATGAAGAACCTACAAAAAACCAGCATGCTGAGGAAATCAATCTTGATACATCAAAGTCATTGCCAGTTGCGGTTAAAGATAAGAGCCCCTTAGCCATTGAGTGGAAGGCTGAAGAAGCTCAAGTTCTTCACGAAGCTCATGTTCACCAGGAAGTTGCTGCTGATTCACCCTCATCCATTCCTACTCCTGATCACCATTCCTCACTTATGGAATCAATGCAGATTTTACTTGGCAATGCCATGAAGGAGATGGAAGCAAGAAATAGGATGATGCTAAAGCAAGTAGAGGAGGCTACTGCCAAGATAGTGCGGGATGCCATTGACAACTTTCCTCTACCAGCTGATAATTCATTGCAACTGACTCAAAGCATTATGAGCATGAATATAAATATTGAAGATGTGAAGGTAGATGTAAACCACTTACACACTACTCTTCAAAGACATGAGTCAGACTGGTCAAGAATGGAGAACACTCTAAGAGAACTATATGCTGCTGAAATAGTCAAGACTGAAAGTATAATACGAGAGTTCTCTTCTGCTTTTGTTCAAGTTCAAAATGAAATGTCAACACTTCAGCTGAATGTTGACTACATAAATGACCAAGCTGGAGCAATGAAGGCTACTCAACAACATCACTCTGCTCAACTCCAAGTTGTGGATCAGAACATCAGAAAGCTGTGTACTGCTGTCAACATCTCTCCTGATCAACTCAACCCTGCTGCTGATGACAAAAAGGGGGAAGAGGAGTCAGCTAAAAAGAGTGTTGCCACTGCAACTGTTCAAGTACTAGAACAAAGACCTGCTGCTGAAAAGCCTACTGAAGAAGAAGTACTTGAAGAGAAAGCTGATGATGAAGCTGCTGCTGAAGAAGAGCCTAAGGATGTGGCAAAATCTGACAAGGAATTGGCTGCTTCCAAAGACTACTGAAGAACAGCTAGATCCAGATAGAAAACACAAGAGATTAGAGGACATCAAAAAGAAGATCGAAGCCACCTCTAAGAACTTGGATATGTTTTCTAGTGGAGAAGAAGAGGATGATGAACTTGAAGAAGAGGAAGAGGAAGAGGAAGAAGATGAAGAAGCTGATGACTAGACTATATTTTCTAGGCTAGGGTTATTTATCTGAAATCAATGTAATCAGTTTACTTCATTGTATCTCATCTATTCAAAACTTGTACTCTGTAATAATCTTCGAATATCTATAAAAGTCAAGTTTTTTATCCAACACATTATTTCTATCTCAGAAATTTTTAAAGACTTAACTTTAGTTCTAGGTACAAGTACTTAGGTGAAGTTTTGTCATCATCAAAAAGGGGGAAATTGTTGGATGAAGATGAAGATATAGACTTAAAAGTGAAGGGAGGTTTTGATGATTTCCAAAACATCATCATCAGCTAAGTAATGGAAACTTAGTTAATCCCTTGGAAGATTTTTGACCAAGGAAGAAGCCAAATCAGAAGGGTCAAATCTTATGGTCCAGAAGACTACTGATCTGTTGCTGAAGAATTGAATCAGACTGGTGGATTTTTAGCAGACTCAAATCAGATAAGTTCGGTTTGGGATCAGCCGAGTGTTCATCATACGAGTGGATTCGATCAGCAGTGTGCAAGTGATCAGAAGTTATTACAACGGTAATAAATGCACCTGAAGTAATAAATGCTGAAGAGGAAGGGTAATTATGACAAATGATTGAAGAAAAACCTCGGATCAGCAGAGTACATTAAATGCAACTCACAGAAAGTACATCAGAGTGTACAGTGTTCAGTCGCATGTAGACGTTTCTGAAACAAGGACCAATACTCGAGGATTTGGACACCTGTCGATCTCTCAAAGGGCAGATTTTCAAACCTCAAGTATAAATAGTTCAAGTTCAAGAGTTGAAGAAGAGAGACAACACAACTGAGAGAAAATTTCGAAGCAAAATCCTTCTAAGTCTCAAACTCAAGAACAGAACACTCATCAGCCTAGTCATCTGTTGACGAAAGGAGAAAAGAGAGATAAAAGAATATACATACAAATCTGAGTGATTTTGTTAGGGAAGTGTTGTGAGAAGCTGTTATCCATCTTTGTGAGTGATAAAGCTTTGTGGTATAGGACTTCTAAGTGATTTCCTGTAACGAACTTGTGGCCAGTTCATTTGTTGTTTGGCGCAAGTAGAGTATATTGTAAACTGTGTGATTATAGTATAACCCAAGATCTAAGTGACTTGGAAGAGTGGACTAAAGGATTTTTATCCATATAACCACTATAAAAATTATGTGTTTGTTTACTGCATTTTTACTTGCATATTTTTCAAAAGCTTTCAAACACCTTAAAAGTTAACTGTTGAAAAGATTTTAAAAGGAGTTTGCAAAAACTTGGGACAAAATCTTTTCTAAGTTAAAAGAATACTACTTGTGAAAAACACTTGACAAATCCGCTGCAAGTAAGTTATTTAAAATTCTGATTTTCACAAAATCAGCTAAGCAAAATCAGAAGAGTGGTCAACTCTGCTGTTCAAAGCTTTGTGCGAGATCAGCTTAGTCTACTTACGAATCTTGATCAGCTTAGTCTGCTGACAGAAAAAGTTAGAGAATTTTAAAGGTAAAATTTTAAGAGGTCTATTCACCCCCCTTGTAACACCCCGTAATTTTAAAATATTTTAAAATGAAGTTATTGAATTTTAATCCGATTTTGTGTGACGCATTTTATTTTTAATGAAACTTAGTATTTCTTTAAGCTTAAACGTACAATTAAAAACAATAGAACTTTAAAATGATTTGGAAGGTAATAAAAACCTTGTGAAAAGTTTTAAAAAAGTTTATGAAAGTTATGGGTTTGATCGCGCATTTATTTTTATTTTGGGGCAAAATTGCAATTTCTTGAAAATTGAGGGGGCAAATTGCAAATTCGCTGAAAATTTTGAAAAATCTGTAGAGAGAAATTGAGTGTCTCTCCTAGGGCTGCTATGCTAGCTTATTGTCAGCCCTTGGGTGGAGAAAAACTCTCCACCCAAGTTTTCTTCCATTGATGAGCTTGGGAGGTAAGAAATTATTATTTCTTCCTCCCAAATCCTTTCAAGTATCCATCAAATCTGATTTTCAGATTTAGTAGTGTGGGTTTTATACTTGCTCTTGAGTAGTAGTATGAGAGTTAGAAAAAAAAAAAAAAGGAGTGAGAAAAATGAGTGTTCTTTTGGAAGGAGAAAGAACCACCACCACCACCGTCGCCGTGCTGCCGCCACTGCCGGAATCCGCCGCAGCCACCACCACCGGAGTCAAGGTTAGTGAGCTTTGGAGAAAGAAATCAACTATTCAAAGTTTAGGTATAAACCCATTCTACCCCTTTTTGGTGTTTTTGTTAGTTGTTAAGAAATAAATTTATGTAGAAAAGACTACAAATCCTTGTTTTCCCTTTTTAAAACTTCTTGAATCCTAGATCTAGAGCTTCAATTTTCAGATTTAAGTTTTGAAGTTTTGATTTTCATATGTGAAAGAGTTTAGTTTTAGGATTTTATTAAAGATCTAGGTTTGAGTTTGAAGCTCTTGTTTAAAAATTCACATTTTTGTAAAATGTTATGAAAGTTTGGTTTTTGAAATTTTGGTTGTAAATGATGATTTAAAATGAATGATTTGAAATTGTTCTTAAAATCATTGTTATGAATATTGTTGGGTTATGAAATAATGATACTTTTGTTTTAAGTTTCGAAGAGTTTTGTGGTTAAAAATCTTTGGGATTTTATTGAAATAAAAAGTTTAAGCTATTCTTCAACACTTAAAGTAGGATTTTTGAGAAGAAAAAAAAATTATGTTGAATCTTATTTTGTAAGTTTGAGGTGGCCGGAGCCACCCCGCCGTCGGTCGGAAGCCGACCGGCTGATTGCCGGCCAGCATTGACGCTGCTGTGTGCAGCAAGCTTGATGCACACAGCAGCAGGCCACTGGGCCTGTTGCACAGGTCTTTTGCATTTTGCAACAGACCACACAATTGGGCCTGTTGTAATGCAGCAGGCAACCTAGGCCCATTTGTTGATTGGCACAAAGGCCAGCCCATTTTAAAAAAAAAAAAAAAAATTTAAGATTTAATGAAATAAATTATTGTTAATCAAAAATAAAAAGAGAAAAATATGGAAAAACTATTCATCATAAATTTGTTAATTATTATCTAAATTAATCTACTTTTAAGATAATGAAATAAAAAATATATATATATATATATATATATATATATTATAAGTAAATAATTGTTGCATTGCTTTCTAATATTAATTTTGAAAAATTAAGTAGTAATAATTTTATTCTATAAATAAATTATGATAAATTTTAATTATAGTAAATACTTAACTTTTTATCAGTAAATAAAAAGTAATTTATACTAAAGAGATTTTATATAAAAATAATAAATTGTAAATATCAAAAGTCCTTTTAGTAATTATATTTAAATGTTAATTTTTTAAAATACATCTTTATAAGTAATTTTGAAAATAAATAAAAAATTTATAAAAATAATTTGGATAATTATTTTTAAAGTGTATTATGAAAATAATAAATATAATAATAGTAATAAATATTCTTGGAAATAAAAGAATTATTTAAACACCGAAAAGAAATTTTTTTTATATATAAAACAATATTGAGAAAATAAAATAAAATAATTTTAAGTTTGTAATTTAATTCTGAAAAAAAAATTGAAAAAAAAATTATTTTGAATTTAGAAAAAGAAAAATAATAAATATATTACTTAAATAAATTTAAAAATAAAATAAAATAGTTTTGATTAAATATTTTTCTGGATTTAATAAATTCGAAAATAAATTTTGAAATTCTAAATATATTTTAATTATTCTTGAACAATAATATTGAAAGAGAAAATTAATAAATAATTTTGAATAATTATTTCTAGAAATAAATAATTTCAAAAGTACTAAAATGATTTTGGATAATCATTTTTCTGAAATTAAATAATTTTGAATATAAATATAATAATTTTTCTGAATTTAATAAGTTTGAAAATAAATTTTTAAATTTTTTAAAAAATAATACATAATTAAGGAGAAGGAATTTAATTATTTATTTAAATAAAAGGTTAAACAATGAAATTATTATTTTTCCAAATAAAATTGATAAATAAAATTAAAGTTTTCAAAAAAGATAATTATAAACAAAGTTTAATTTCGAAAATAAAATGATTTCGATAAACCTAAATTCTAAATTTAAAAACAAGTTTTTGTTTGGATACTTGAGAAACATAAAATTATTTGAAAGTAATAACATAACTTAAAACCTTTAATTAAACATTTTAAAGCTCGGTTATAATGGTTATGTTCTAGTTAATTCTTTCGTGGCTATGTTTACCACGATTCATGAACGAACCATAGAACCTTTAGACTGGACGTAAATGTCCAAGTTTTTTATCGTGGCTTCGTTATTGAACAACCACGATTCAATTGTTTGCTTGACTAAAGCATTGCTATACTCACTCTAGAATCCTTGTAGTGTAATTAGATTCTAAGAGCGTTACATAAATGTGTACAGGAACCGAAGACGCTACCTTTCCGCATTTTCTCGAGAACCGTAAGCTACACAGGTGAGTGCTGTGTGTTACTTGTGTGCCAGTCCGAATGTGCTAGTAGGTCGAGTCATAACTGTAACTTAGTCCCTAAACGAACGAGCATGCGATGTATGATACAATGAATAACTCGACTGCTAGGACGAACTATTCTTGTTGAATTATTATGCTAATGCTTATGTGCTTATGAGTACTTGATATTGTATACCGAATTGTTTTGATTATTGTTATTAAGTTTTTTACTGATTTCCTATTACTGGATTGTTATTGTACTGTATTGTTACTGTACTGTATTGTTTGTTATTATTTTGTGGGCCCTATTTTGGTGTGCGGAATCGTGGGTAACTCGGAAGGTTAGGGCCGGAGGGTTACCTCGATCCACCGTAAACCCGCTGTGGAGGTTACACTTGGGGAGTGAATGTCAAACTCCTAGCATTAGACGTCTATGCGCACAGTTAGTAAGGTAGCTCCTTACTTGGAGTGTTCGGTGGGGGCGTCATAATATGGACTGGAGGGTAAGAGGAGGACGGCATCAGCAACTGTTGGTTACTTGTTTGATGTGCTTAAATTGTTATCACATGTGTTTATTTACTGTACTGTTATATATGTTCATGTATATTATGTTGCATCCACGCATCACACGCACATGTTCACTACGGCCTCACTAAGTTGGACGATCAACTTACGCAGTCGCGTTTCCTTCATTTCAGATACAGGTATCCCATGGTCTGATGTCTAGCATTGGTGTTGTCAGTCTCCGAGATCCTGTATGTCGATCGTCGAGGGTCATCCTCGTTGTTATCTTTTACTTTTATTATGTTGTTATGTTTTGTGTCGGTTATATATCTGGCTTGATTAGTACTTAAGAATGTTTATTTTGGAAACTTGTTATCGCGCAATTACGCTTGTTTTGAATATCGTGCCCGCGCCTGCACATAGCAAAGTTTCGGGGTTTTTTTTTTGTTCTCATGTTTGAACTATGATTTGAATTAATGTGTTGTTTGTTAAAAAAAAAAAATCTGGTCAAAATTTGGTTGTGTTCACCGAATACGGACCCGGACTCGGGGATGGGACCACGTAGGGCCCGACCCAAGGGCTCGGGCCGTCACACCCCCCCCCTCTAGACCTCAACTGACCACTTGGGACCAACAACAGTCTGAAAGTAAATTGGGCTGCCTACGTCTGGTATATCATTGCTGATCATAAGGAGCGTGGACACACTTTTCACAGGATCTTTCTTAGTCATCTGCTGATGAGTCTGGGATGTACGATGACTCAAGGCAAAGTCATCCATGCTACCAAAGAATTGAAGATCTATGAGGCTGTTAAAGCAGTCAAAATCAAAGAACCAGCTGCAACACCAGAGAAGAAACAACCTAAGAGGAAGGCTGCTGTTGAGCCTAAGCAGCGTGCTGCTGATAAAAAGAAGAGGAGTAAGGTAACTGCTCCTAAGGCTTCTGTTCAAACAGGCTATTCAAGCCAGAACAGAAGTGAAATCTATGGAACAGGAAGCTGCTGTTGTTATCATAAGTCAGACAGCTAGGGAGATTGAGGAAATGCCTCTTGATGTGTCTCATGAAAGAACCCAATCTGTTGAGCCACCTTTGGAGAATGTAGCAAGAAGAACAAGGAGTGCTCTCAAAGACTCTCCCACCACAAAGTTTGTTCACACAAAGGTAACTATAAGGAAAAGGCTAACTCAGATCGATTCACCCACTGAATTGACTGACTTAGTTAGGACAAGTCCTCCAGCAGCAGAGAGGCCTTTTGGAAGTTAGCAAGAGTCTCCTGCTCAAAGTAAGTCCACTGCTGAAGATTCTGCTGATTAGACAAATTAGACTACTGCACAAACAGCTGAGGTGAGCATACCTCAAGAGGAGCCAGAAGTTATGATCGTTGATCCAATCTTTGCTAAACCAATTGCAACTGCTGCTCCTGAACCTACTGCTGCCGCACCAGTCACTGAATCAAGAGCTCAAAGAAAGAAAAGGACTGGAAAAAGCCAAAGTCTCTGCCTTGATAGGATAGTCCCCAGCAAGCCAATTAACTTTAACTTGTATTAGGTCTATTCTGTAATAAACGATCTTTGATTCTTATGAATAATACGCACGTTTATTTATAACTGTATAGAATGGACAATGGCCAAATTCATCTCTCGCGAATACATTTAAGCGATTGGATGAAATCCTTAGATCACATTCGACTATGGGACGATTCACTTCGGTATTGAGTGCAATCATGAAACAGTCTCTAAGGTCGTGATCTTAAAACACGTTCCAAGTCATAGATTCCGAACGAGACGGGGTATCGAAGGAATCGCCAAGAATTGTATGAATATGCATGATTCACATGGAGTGAATTTGTAGAGTTTCATGAACAAGACATTTGATGTCAGTGCATATGAGTAGGTGGTTCGATAGGGGATCGAACGCATCGAACGACCCGAACAGAGAAACCCATTGTGGAAGCGCATGACGCATATCGGTGATGGGATGTTTCTCAAGACTTATAATAGTGTACGATTTAGTCCTTAGACTTGAGGTGCTAGGGCGAATTCGGTGCATGGGTATATGTACTTAGATTTAGGTACTGGTCACGTAGCCTGACCATAATGTGCCTAAGTTGGGTGCCTATAGTTGTGTACGCGAGTGGTTAGTACCAAGATGGAATCTACCGACTCGTCGTAATGGATGAGAGAATTTCCTATATGATTCTTAGATAATAGATCCGAGAAACCGGTGATCACGGTCGGTGACGGATTTGGAAAGGGGTTTCCAAATTTAGCAGTCACACTGGATTATTATCCCGAATTAGAAAGTATAGTTATTGAGATAATTAGAGGTGCCGATCAATTCACACACCCTAGGTCTCAATCGGGAAATTAAGTCGATAGAAGGACCGTATGTACATGGCAATTATAAGAGGTGAGGTTCACAAATATCAATTCACTTGAAGTTGGGCTTCATGGGCTTGTGGTTAGACATCGACCATGAAGTGTGGGTACTCCTGAATTAATAAGGGAGATTAATTCTGGAGTGGTCAATTAAAAGGGTTTAATTGATCGGAGCATTTAATTGCTCATAAATTAAATCACGAAGGGTTCGTGGGCCTGCTGCCAATTGATGGTGAACCTAGAGGGTCACACACAATACAGTTGGACAGTGACAGTCATAAAAGGAAATATTTGATTTAAGGGAGTTAAATCAATTAAATGAATTAAAGTGTTAATTCAATTGGAAGGATAATTAATTAGATGGTCTAATTAATTAAAGTGTTAATTAATTGAGAGATAATAATTAATTGGATTAATTGGGTAGATTTAATTAATGGTTAGTTAAATTAAGTTGCAAGACATGGGCCTTTTAAGTAAAAGCCCAGAAGAAGTCTTGCAAGATAAGGTGTGGGGCGATTTTGGCTAAGGATAAGAAGGGAGAGTTTGTTTTCTTGTATGACAAGGAGAATCCAAGAAGATATATGTGTATATCTTGTTTCCTTATAAGATAAGGAAAAGGTCTTGAAGAGATATCTACTAAGAGAAGGATTCTTCTCTTATAAATAGATATCTCCTCACAACTCTTCCATACACTTGAACACCAAGAGCTGAAAATAAACCCTAGCCGCCCCTACGCCCTAGCCGCCCCCTGTACATCGTCGTCCCCTCCTCTCTCTGTTTTCCATTGCTGGATCTAGATCTGAATCTAGATCTGTTTCTTGCTCCATTGACAGCCTTCTATCTCTAGTTCGTGGCCTATGAATAGAAGGTGTTGCTACAATCCAATTGGTGTGGATACACTGTGGAGGTGAGACAATTGGATCACTCGTTGTGAATCAGCAAAAGCCGGAGATTGCCCCCACCTTGCCTGCAGTGAGGTAAAATCGCATATCTCCTCTTTTTATCTATTGTAGATTGTTTGATTCAACCTCTTCGCATACATAAGGTGGAAAATACATCTTGGGTCTGCTGGGGTGCATCGAAAAAATTTTAAATTCCGCACTCTCGTTGTTTTGACAACCGGGGCATTCCCAACAGTGGTATCAGAGCCAATTCCATTACTATTATGCGAAAAGGCCTGAACATAAATAAATATATGGATATTTGTGATTGTTATGTTCTGTGTGATGATTCTTGCTTGTTATGATATGATCTTTGATTGGGTAAAATCGCATATTAAGATTTGGGGCAAATTTATAGTTTTTGAAACTTCAGGACTTTTTATGCAAATCGCGATTTTGTGAAATAAAGGGCTGGAAATTTATTTTCTATTTTATGGAAATATTTGAAAATCTTGACTGCTTTTGCAAATCTGGTCTGTACGTATTTTTGGGTCGGTTTTGCAATTTTCAAAAATTAAAGGACTGTTTTGTAATTTCCAAAAGTTCAGGGGTCTGTTTGCAAAACTGAAAATTTTTTGGATTCAAATTTTAATTTTCTGTCCTCTGGCCGATTTGTAAATTGGGGCTGTTTTGCAATTTTCAAATCTTTGGGGTTAAAAGTGCAATTCCATAAGATGAGGGGCCGAACTGCAATTTTCAAAAGTTGAAAAATCCGAATCTGATTTTATGCGGAAAAAATTGTTTTGTTTACCCGAAAATTGATTTTGTCATAATTAGTAGTGACTAAAGTAAGAATCATAGGTTGTTATTTTTTAAAAGGAGTTTTAAAAGTAAGAAAGAAATACGTAAAAAGTTATTTGCTTGTTTCTTGCTCTACGTGAACTGTTTACGTGGTTTTCGATCGTGCCGAGCCTTGACCCTAGGGTAGATGTGATTGGTTTAATTTATTGTCTGGTTTTTATTGGGCCTGCGAGCCTTAAGTTTTTGGGCCACTTTGAGCCTTTGTAATAGATAGGGCTTTACTGTTTTAAATAGTTTAGGATGGAGGTCCGTTACAAGCAAGGTGGGAGCCCAAGAAGGATTGAAGGCCATGTATGCATGGTTATTTTTGTAATAGCCTAGGTTCGTTAAGAACCCTTTAGATTGACCAATTGGGCCAACATCATGGCTCGATGATGGCCCACATAGGAGGCTCCCGATCGAAAACATATTGTGGTAGTATGCATGCTAGGCTTGTTTGTTTTAATTTATTTATCGATTTATTTTTTTAGCTTGCATGTGATGCGCGCTAGATTCTAGATCGTAAATAAAAGATAAAGCATAACTTATGCGGTGAGATCTCGTGGAGAGTTACTTTGAACTTTCAAACCCGAAAACCCCCTCTCGAATTAAATATTAAGTCAAATTGGGTACATTTAAAATGAAGTTTTAAAGATCCAAGCCTTCCATCAATAGGAACTAGCGTGAGTTGTCTACTTATTGATAGAGGTGATCCAGAGTCTGGCACCCGAGTCGAAGAAAGAGACAATACGCAAAATTCCTTGAGTCCTGTTTTTAACTAAACTAGACAAGGGTGAGGACTGGTCGGGATGTGAATATCGACTGATAACCAGTTACGGGGATTTCACGACCGGGCCTGTTGCTCATCATGATTGATGGGATAGACTTAACGATTAGTAACACTTATGATGTAGCAGTGCTAGATAAGTGAGAAAACCGAGGCAAAATAGCTTGAAGGTTGTGTAGTGACACAATTGGTAAAAGTATACCTACCTGGAGAATTAATTGTATGGCCATGAGTCGTGGGTGCAATTAATGTCTGCTGGGACGTCAAGACCTACTAGGAAATAAGATTTCCCGAGCAATCAAAGGGGTGATTGATTCGACAAAATAGTGGGAGAACTTTTTCGAAACCAAGACCAAAATTCGTTAATTATAAGTATTAGGCATAGATCAGTCAGCTAAACGTTGTCTTATTTCCATTTGTAGATATTTATTGAACAATTTCTAAAAATCCATTATCTGTCATCCTCGACAGTAATAAACTAAATGGATCAAACTTTGTCGACTGGCTGAGAAACTTGAGGATAGTCCTCGACCCCGAACGTCGGAGCTATGTACTCGACACGAAACACGTGATGATTGCTCACCAATCGAAGGCTGTAAAGCCTAAGAAAGGTAAAAGGAAGAAGAAAGTGTTCTCTTCTAAAGCAGTCACCAAGGTTGTCGAGAAAAAGCGCAAAAGCGCAGAAGACGAATGCTTCCACTGCAAGCAGGGCACTGGAAAAGGAACTGCCCCAACTACCTGAAAATGGTAGCCAAAGGTATTTTCTTGGTTGAAGTTAATATTTCTATTAACTGTGCATCATGGGTGTTAGACACCGCAGCGGGTTCTCATATCTGCAATAATTTGCAGGTGATGGGAGCAGTAAGAACACTTAAGCCCGGGGATAGGGTCCTGCGTTTTGGAAACGGAGCAAGAGTTGCTGCAG
Source organism: Penstemon newberryi var. newberryi (assembly GCA_030819805.1). Lineage (NCBI taxonomy): Eukaryota > Viridiplantae > Streptophyta > Magnoliopsida > Lamiales > Plantaginaceae > Penstemon > Penstemon newberryi. The sequence goes on along the minus strand of JAUALY010000007.1, from coordinate 4,539,839 downwards.
AGGCTATAGGAGACGTGGAGTTAGTGATAGGGAATTTTAATTTACTTTTAAAAGACTGTTTGTACGTACCAACTATTATTAAGAACATTATTTCTATTCCGCTATTAGATAATGATGGTTTTAATTTTTCCATTATGAATGGATCTATGAGCATAATTAAAAATGGTTTAATCTATGCTAATGGTACTTTGATGGATGGTCTATACTCCCTTGAACCTACAAACTCCAACGTTTTACACATACAATCAAGAAAAAGAAAATACGATAATCACACACCACAGCTTTAGCACGCTAGACTTTGACATATCTCCAAGAGTAGGATCCAAAAGTTGGTTTCCTCTAAGGCTCTTGAAATACAGAACTTAAATGAACTGCCGACTTGCGAATCTTGTCTCAAAGGAAAGATGACCAAATCACTCTTCACCGGGAATCCTGAGCGAACCAAACAAACGTTGGATTTGATCCATACTGACGTTTATGGACCACTGAGTGTCAGTGCAAGAGGAGGATACTCCTACTTCGTAACATTCACTGACGACTTCAGTCGTTATGGATATGTGTACTTGATGAAGTACAAATCCGAAACTTTTGAAAAGTTCAAGGAGTTTCGAATGGAAGTAGAGAATCAACTTGGACATAGTATTAAAGCACTTCGATCTGATCGAGGAGGAGAATACTTAAGTCAAGAATTCCTCGATTATCTAAAAGAGAATGGGATTCTCGCTCAGCGAACTCCCCCTAGGACGCCCCAACTCAATGGAGTGTCTGAAAGGAGGAATCGAACTTTGTTGGACATGGTTCGTTCCATGATGAGCTTCGCTGAACTTCCCTTTTCATTTTGGGGCTTAGCCCTATTAACTGCTTCGAAGATAATGAACATAGTACCTTCAAAGTCAGTGCCAACAACACCACATCAAGAATGGTATGGTAAAGCACCCGTATATTCGTTTCTACGAGTATGGGGATCTCCCGCCTATGTTAAGAACAAGAAAGGAGATAAGCTGGATAGTAGATCTAGTTTGTGCAAATTTGTGGGGTATCCAAAGGAATCCATTGGATACTTGTTCTACGATCCTAAAGAACGTAATACGTTCGTGTCTAGGAATGTCCACTTCTTAGAGGATGATTTCCTCACCAACAGAAATGGGACAATCGTAGAACTCGATGAAGTCCAAGAATCGGACCCATCCTCACAAACAGTGGGAGCTGATCCTGAATTCACTGAACCTACTAGTACACCTAAACTTCGAAGGTCCGATAGAATTCGTAGGGAACCAGAGAGATTTGGTTTCATTCACGAAAACGATAAGTTGGATACTGATCCAAGGACTTATGAAGAAGCTATGTCTGACATAGAATCGGGTGCGTGGCTCGAAGCCATGCAATCCGAAATGGACTCCATGCATTCCAACAAGGTTTGGACCTTGGTCGATCCACCTGAGGGAACTGTCCCTGTAGGATGCAAATGGATCTTCAAGCGTAAGCTTGGAATGAATGGAGAGGTTATAACCCATAAAGCTCGCCTAGTGGCGAAAGGTTATTCTCAAAGGCCTGGAATAGACTATGAGGAAACCTTTTCTCCGGTAGCGATGTCGAAATCCATTCGGATACTTTTAGCCATAGCCGCGTGGTATGACTACGAAATATGGCAAATGGATGTAAAGACCGCCTTTCTCAATGGAGACATTGACAAGGAGATCTTTATGCAACAGCCCGAAGGCTTTGCGTCCAAAGGAAGCGAGCACAAGGTGTGCAAACTTCAAAGGTCAATTTATGGCCTCAAACAGGCGTCCCGAACCTGGAACATACGATTTGATGAGACAGTCAAAGCTTTTGGCTTCATCAAAAATGTATTTGAGCCTTGTGTGTACAAAAAGAATAGTGGGAGTTTGGTACAATTCATAGTTTTATACGTCGATGATATTCTGTTGATCGGGGACGATATCAGAATGTTAGCGCAGACGAAAGCGTGGTTATCCGCGCAGTTCTCCATGAAAGATTTAGGAGAGGCATCTTACGTATTGGGGATACGTATCTATAGGGATAGATCGAAGAAGATGTTGGGACTCTCCCAATCTCAGTACATCAACACGATATTGAAGAGATTCAATATGGAAGAGTCCAAGAGAGGATTGCTTCCAATGAGACATGGAATCTCTCTTTCTAAGTCAATGTGCCCTACAACTGACGAAGAAAAGAAGAGAATGTCTCTCATACCTTATGCCTCTGCGATAGGGAGCATAATGTTTGCAATGTTGTGTACTAGACCAGACGTAGCACACGATCTTAGTGTAACGAGCCGCTATCAGTCGAATCCAGGCGCAGAGCACTGGGCTGCCGTTAAAGCAATCCTTAAGTACTTGCGAAGGACTAAGGATATGTTTGTTGGGAATGCCCCGGTTGTCAAAACAACGAGAGTGCGGAATTTAAAATTTTTCCGAGGCACCCCAGCAGACCCAAGATATATTTTCCACCTTATGTATGCGAAAAGGTTGAATCAAACAAATCTACAATAGAATAAAGAAGGAGATATGCGATATACCTCACTGCAAGCAAGGTGGCGTCAATCTCTGGCTTTTGTTGATTCACAACGAGTGATCCAATTGTCTCACCTCCAGAGTGTATCCACACCAATTGGATGGTAGCAACACCTTCTATTCACAGGCTACGAACTAGAGATAGAAGGTTGTCAATGGAGGAAGAACAGATCTAGAATCAGATCTAGATCCAGCAATGGAGGACAGAGAGAGAGGGGGCGGCGGCACTGCTAGGGGGCGGCTAGGGTGTAGGGGGCGGCTAGGGTTGAATTTTCAGCTCTTTAAAGTGTTAAGTGTGTTGAAGAGTTGTGAGGAGATATCTATTTATAAGAGAAGAAACCTTCTCTTTGTAGATATCTCTCAAAGATCTCTTCCTTATCTCATAAGGAAATAAGATATACCATATATCTTCTTAGATCCTCCCTGTCATACATGAACACAAACTCTCCTTCTTATCCTTAGCCATAAAATCGCCCCCCACCTAGTCTTGCAAGACTTCTTCTGGGCTTTTTAATTAAAGGCCCATGTCTTGCAACTTAATTTAATTAACCATTAATTAAATCAGCCCAATTAATCCAATTAATTAACATCTCTCAATTAATTAACACTTTAATTAATATTTAATTAATTAGACCATCTAATTAATTATTCTTCCCTTTGAATTAACACTTTAATTCATTTAATTGATTTAACTCCCTTAAATCAAATATTTCCTTCTTTGACTGTCACTGTCCAATTGTATTGTGTGTGACCCTCTAGGTTCACCATCAATTGGCAGCAGGCCCACGAACCCTTCGTGATTTAATTTATGAGCAATTAAATGCTCCGATCAATTAAACCCTTTTAATTGACCACTCCAGAATTAATCTCCCTTATTAATTCAGGAGTACCTACACTTCATGGTCGATGTCTAGCCACAAGCCCATGAAGCCCAATTTCAGGTGAATTGATATTTGTGAACCTCACCTCTTATAACTGCCATGTACATACGGTCCTTCTATCGACTAATTTCCCGATCGAGACCTAGGGTGTGTGAATTAGTCAGCACCTCTAATTATCTCGATTCTGTACTTTCTAATTCTGGATAATAATTCCAGTGTGACTGCTAAATTTGGAAACCCCTTTCCAAATCCGTCACTGACCATGGCCATGGATTTCTAGGAATCTATTATCTAAGAACGTACAGGAAATTCCCTCATTCATTACATTGAGTCGGTAGATCCCATCTTGATGCTAACCACTCGCGTATACGACTGTACGTACCCAATGTAGGCGCACAATGGTCAGGCTACGTGACCGGCTCCTAAATCAAAGCACGCACACCCGTATACCGAATTCGCCCTAGCATCTCAAGTCTAAGGACTAAATCGTACACTGTTATAAGTCCTGAGAAACATCCCATCACTGATATGCTTTACGCACTTCCACAATGGGTTTCTCTGTTCGGGTCGTTCGATGCGTTCGATCCCCTATCGAACCACCTAGTCATATGCACTGACATCAAATGTCTTGTTCATGAAACTCCACAAATTCACTCCATGTGAATCATGCATAATCCTACAAGTCTTGACGATTCCTTCGATACCCCGTCTCGACAGGAATCTATGACTTGGAACACTTTTGAGATCACGACCTTAGAGACTGTTTCATGATTGCACTCAATACTGAAGTGAATCGTCCCATAGTCATGTGATCTAAGGATTTCATCCAATCGCTTAAATGTATTCGCGAGAGATGAATTTGGCCATTGTTTATTCTATACAGTTATAAATAAACGTGCGTATTATTCATAAAAATCAAAGATTGTTTATTACAGAATAGTCCTATTACAAGCTAAAGAGAATTGGCTTGTTGGGCACTATCCTATCAATCTCCCACTTGCCCTAAAGCCATTCACAAACATTTCTAAGACCCATCTTTTCAAGATGTCCCTCGAACGCTTTTTGCGAAAGTGGCTTCGTTAGTGGGTCAGCTATGTTGTCTTCTGAGTTGACACGATCCACGTGTATGTCTCCTCTACCAATGATCTCCCTGATCACATGGTATTTCCTCATTACGTGTTTAGATTGGTGGTGTGATCTCGGCTCCTTCGCTTGAGCTATCGCCCCGTTGTTGTCACAGAAGACTACTACAGGCTCTGCAATGCTAGGAACTACATCCAACTCTTGGATGAAGTTTCTCATCCAAACACTCTCTTTTGCCGCATCCGATGCTGCAATATATTCTGCTTCAGTGGTTGAGTCGGCAGTGGTGGATTGCTTGGAACTTTTCCAACTCACCGCTGCGCCATTGAGGCGGAATATGTATCCAGAATTGGATTTGTAATCATCCACGTCAGACTGGAAACTTGAATCAGTGAATCCTTCAAGTTTCAATTCTCCACTACCACCGTAGACCAAGAACATATCCTTAGTCCTTCGTAAGTACTTAAGGATTGCTTTAACGGCAGTCCAGTGCTCTTCGCCTGGATTCGACTGATAGCGGCTCGTTACACTAAGAGCGTGTGCTACGTCTGGTCTAGTACACAACATTGCATACATTATGCTCCCTATAGCAGAAGCATAAGGTATGAGAGACATTCTCTTCTTTTCTTCGTCAGTTGTAGGGCACATTGACTTGGAAAGAGAGATTCCATGTCTCATTGGAAGTAATCCTCTCTTGGATTCTTCCATATTGAATCTCTTCAATATCGTGTTGATATACTGAGATTGGGAGAGTCCCAACATCTTCTTCGATCTATCCCTATAGATACGTATTCCCAATACGTAAGATGCCTCTCCTAAATCTTTCATGGAGAACTGCGCGGATAACCACGCTTTTGTCTGCGCTAACATTCTGATATCGTCCCCGATCAACAGAATATCATCGACGTATAAAACTATGAATTGGACCGAACTCCCACTATTCTTCTTGTACACGCAAGGTTCAAATACGTTTTTGATGAAGCCAAAAGCTTTGACTGTCTCATCAAATCGTATGTTCCAGGTTCGGGACGCCTGTTTGAGGCCATAAATTGACCTTTGAAGTTTGCACACCTTGTGCTCGCTTCCTTTGGACGCAAAGCCTTCGGGCTGTTGCATAAAGATCTCCTTGTCAATGTCTCCATTGAGAAAGGCGGTCTTTACGTCCATTTGCCATATTTCGTAGTCGTACCACGCGGCTATGGCTAATAGTATCCGAATGGATTTCGACATCGCTACTGGAGAAAAGGTTTCCTCATAGTCTATTCCAGGCCTTTGAGAATAACCTTTCGCCACTAGGCGAGCCTTATGGGTTATTACCTCTCCATTCATTCCAAGCTTACGCTTGAAGATCCATTTGCATCCTACAGGGATAGTTCCCTCAGGTGGATCGACCAAGGTCCAAACCTTGTTGGAATGCATGGAATCCATTTCGGATTGCATGGCTTCGAGCCACGCACCCGATTCTATGTCAGACATAGCTTCTTCATAAGTCCTTGGATCAGTATCCAACTTATCGTTTTCGTGAATGAAACCAAATCTCTCTGGTTCTTTACGAACTCGATCAGACCTTCGAAGTATAGGTGTACTAGTAGGTTCAGTAAAATCAGGATCAGCTCCCACTGTTTGTGAGGATGGGTCCGATTCTTGGACTTCATCGAGTTCTACGATTGTCCCATTTCTATTGGTGAGGAAATCATCCTCTAAGAAATGGGCATTCCTAGACACGAACGTATTACGTTCTTTAGGATCGTAAAACAAGTATCCAATGGATTCCTTTGGATACCCCACAAATTTGCACAAACTAGATCTACTATCCAGCTTATCTCCTTTCTTGTTCTTAACATAGGCAGGAGATCCCCATACTCGTAGATACGAATATACGGGTGCTTTACCATACCATTCTTGATGTGGTGTAGTTGGCACTGACTTTGAAGGTACTATGTTCAGTATCTTCGAAGCAGTTAATAGAGCTAAGCCCCAAAACGAAAAGGGAAGTTCAGCGAAGCTCATCATGGAACGAACCATGTCCAACAAAGTTCGATTCCTCCTTTCAGACACTCCATTGAGTTGAGGCGTCCTAGGGGGAGTTCGCTGAGCGAGAATCCCATTCTCTTTTAGATAATCGAGGAATTCTTGACTCAAGTACTCTCCTCCTCGATCAGATCGAAGTGCTTTAATACTATGTCCAAGTTGATTCTCTACTTCCATTCGAAACTCCTTGAACTTTTCAAAAGTTTCGGATTTGTACTTCATCAAGTACACGTATCCATAACGACTGAAGTCGTCAGTGAATGTGACGAAGTAGGAGTATCCTCCTTTTGCACTGACACTCAGTGGTCCACAAACATCAGTATGGATCAAATCCAAAGTTTGTTTGGTTCGCTCAGGATTCCCGGTGAAGGGTGATTTGGTCATCTTTCCTTTGAGACAGGATTCGCAAGTCGGAAGTTCATCTAAGTTCTGTATTTCAAGAGCCTTAGAGGAAACCAACTTTTGGATCCTACTCTTAGAGATATGTCCAAGTCTAGCGTGCCAAAGTTGTGGTGTGTGATTATCGTATTTTCTTTTTCTTGATTGTATGTGCAAAACGTTGGAGTTTGTAGGTTCAAGGGAATATAGACCATCCATCAGAGTACCACTAGCATAAATTAAACCATTTTTAATTATGCTCATAGATCCATTCATAATGGAAAAATTAAAACCATCATTATCTAATAACGGAATAGAAATAATGTTTTTAATAATAGTTGGTACGTACAAACAGTCTTTTAAAAGTAAAGTAAAATTCCCTATCACTAACTCCACGTCTCCTATAGCCTCTGCAGCAACTCTTGCTCCGTTTCCAAAACGCAGGATCCTATCCCCGGGCTTGAGCGTTCTTACTGCTCCCATCACCTGCAAATCATTGCAGATATGAGAACCCGCTGCGGTGTCTAACACCCAAGATGCACAGTTAATAGAAATATTAACTTCAACCAAGAAAATACCTTTGGCTACCGTTTTCAGGTAGTCTGGGCAGTTCCTTTTCCAGTGCCCTGCTTTCTTGCAGTGGAAGCATTCGTCTTCTGGACTTTTGCGCTTCTTCTCGACAACCTTGGTGATTGATTTAGAAGAGAACACCTTCTTCTTCTTTTTACCTTTCTTGGGCTTTGCAGCCTTCGATTGGTGAGCAATCATCACGGGTTTCTCTTTCTTGAGAGTGGCTTCTGCCGTAACCAACAGATTGGTCAGTTCGTGAAGAGCAAGATTTCTCTCTTCCATGTTGAAGTTCAACACGAACTGGTCGAACGAGCGAGGCAGAGTATGGAGGAGAAGATCAGTGCTAAGATCAGCATGCAATTCTACTTCCAATCTTCCTAATTTTTCAATCAGGTTGATGAAACGCAGACAGTGATCCTTGACACTGCTTCCCTCAGCCATCTTGAGACTAAACAACTCCTTAGTGGCTGCGAACCTTTCGGCACGAGACCTTTCTCCAAACATTTGTTGGAGGTGGAGAAGTATATCTCTAGCAAGCGGTATACCAGCATGCTGTTTCTGCAGCTCATTTGACATTGAAGCTAACATGAGGCAGCGAACCTGAAGATCATCATCAACCCTTTTAGCATGGGCGGTTCGTTGTTCCTCAGTAGCTCGTGCTGCGGGTGCAGCAGGCATAGGCGTGTCGAGTACATAGCTCCGACGTTCGGAGTCGAGGACTATCCTCAAGTTTCTCAGCCAGTCGACAAAGTTTGACCCATTTAGTTTATTAGCGTCGAGGATGACAGATAATGGATTTTTAGACATTGTTCAGTAAATATCTACAAATGGAAAGAAGACAACGTTTAGCTGACTGATCTATGCCTAATACTTATAATTAACGAATTTTGGTCTTGGTTTCGAAAAAGTTCTCCCACTATTTTGTCGAAACAATCACCCCTTTGATTGCTCGGGAAATCTTATTTCCTAGTAGGTCTTGACGTCCCAGCAGACATTAATTGTACCCACGACTCGTGGCCATACAGTTAATTCTCCAGGTAGGTATACTTTTACCAATTGTGTCACTACACAACCTTCAAGCTATTTTGCCTCGGTTTTCTCACTTATCTAGCACTGCTACATCATAAGTGTTACTAATCGTTAAGTCTATCCCATCAATCATGATGAGCAACAGGCCCGGTCGTGAAATCCCCGTAACTTGTTATCGGTCGATATTCACATCCCGACGAGTCCTCACCCTTGTCTAGTTTAGTTAAAAACAGGAGTCAAGGAATTTTGCGTATTGTCCCTTTCTTTGACTCGGGTGCCAGACTCTGGATCACCTCTGTCAATAAGTAGACAACTCACGCTAGTTCCTATTGATGGAAGGCTTGGATCTTTAAAACTTCATTTTAAATGTACCCAATATGACTTAATATTTAATTCGAGAGGGGGTTTTCGGGTTTGAAAGTTCAAAGTAACTCTCCTCGAGATCTCACCGCATAAGTTATGCTTTATCTTTTATTTACGATCTAGATTCTAGCGCGCATCACATACAAGCTAAATAAATAAATCGATAAATAAATTAAAACATACAAGCCTAGCATGCATACTACCACAATATGTTTTCGATCGGGAGCCTCCTATGTGGGCCATCATCGAGCCATGATGTTGGCCCAATTGGTCAATCTAAAGGGTTCTTAATGGACCTAGGCTATTACAAAAATAACCATGCATACATGGCCTTCATTCCTTCTTGGGCTCCCACCTTGCTTGTAACGGGCCTCCATCCTAAACTATTTAAAACAGTAAAGCCCTATCTATTACAAAGGCTCAAAGTGGCCCAAAAACTTAAGGCTCGCAGGCCCAATAAAAACAACAATAAATTAAACCAATCACATCTACCCTAAGGTCAAGGCTCGGCACGATCGAAAACCACGTAAACAGTTCACGTAGAGCAAGAAACAAGCAAACAACTTTTTACGTATTTCTTTCTTATTTTTAAAACACCTTTTAAAAATAATATCCTATGATTCTTACTTTAGTCACTACTAATTATGAAAAATCAATTTTCGGGTAAACAAAACAATTTTTTCCGCATAAAATCAGATTCGGATTTTCAACTTTTGAAAATTTCAGTTCGGCCCCTCAACTCACGGAAATTACACTTTTAACCCCAAAGATTTGAAAATTGCAAAACAGCCCCAATTTACAAATCGGCCAGAGGACAGAAAATTAAAATTTGAATCCAGAAAATTTTCAGTTTCGCAAACAGACCCCTGAACTTTCGGAAATTACAAAACAGTCCTTTAATTTTCGGAAATTGCAAAAACGACCCAAAAATGCGTACAGACCAGATTTGCAAAAACAGTCCAGATTTTTCAAATATTTCCAGAAAACAGAAAATAAATTTCCAGCCCTTTATTTCACAAAATCACGATTTGCATAAAAAGTCCTGAAGTTTCAAAAACTATAAATTTGCCCCAAATCTTAATATGCGATTTTACCCAATTAAAGATCATATCATAACAAGAAAGAATCATCACACAGAACATAACAATCACAAATATCCATATATTTATTTATGTTCAGGCCTTTTCGCATAATAGTAATGGAATTGGCTCTGATACCACTGTTGGGAATGCCCCGGTTGTCAAAACAACGAGATTGCGGAATTTAAAATTTTTCCGAGGCACCCCAGCAGACCCAAGATATATTTTCCACCTTATGTATGCGAAAAGGTTGAATCAAACAAATCTACAATAGAATAAAGAAGGAGATATGCGATATACCTCACTGCAAGCAAGGTGGCGTCAATCTCCGGCTTTTGTTGATTCACAACGAGTGATCCAATTGTCTCACCTCCAGAGTGTATCCACACCAATTGGATGGTAGCAACACCTTCTATTCACAGGCTACGAACTAGAGATAGAAGGTTGTCAATGGAGGAAGAACAGATCTAGAATCAGATCTAGATCCAGCAATGGAGGACAGAGAGAGAGGGGGCGGCGGCACTGCTAGGGGGCGGCTAGGGTGTAGGGGGCGGCTAGGGTTGAATTTTCAGCTCTTTAAAGTGTTAAGTGTGTTGAAGAGTTGTGAGGAGATATCTATTTATAAGAGAAGAAACCTTCTCTTTGTAGATATCTCTCAAAGATCTCTTCCTTATCTCATAAGGAAATAAGATATATCATATATCTTCTTAGATCCTCCCTGTCATACATGAACACAAACTCTCCTTCTTATCCTTAGCCATAAAATCGCCCCCCACCTAGTCTTGCAAGACTTCTTCTGGGCTTTTTAATTAAAGGCCCATGTCTTGCAACTTAATTTAATTAACCATTAATTAAATCAGCCCAATTAATCCAATTAATTAACATCTCTCAATTAATTAACACTTTAATTAATATTTAATTAATTAGACCATCTAATTAATTATTCTTCCCTTTGAATTAACACTTTAATTCATTTAATTGATTTAACTCCCTTAAATCAAATATTTCCTTCTTTGACTGTCACTGTCCAATTGTATTGTGTGTGACCCTCTAGGTTCACCATCAATTGGCAGCAGGCCCACGAACCCTTCGTGATTTAATTTATGAGCAATTAAATGCTCCGATCAATTAAACCCTTTTAATTGACCACTCCAGAATTAATCTCCCTTATTAATTCAGGAGTACCTACACTTCATGGTCGATGTCTAGCCACAAGCCCATGAAGCCCAATTTCAGGTGAATTGATATTTGTGAACCTCACCTCTTATAACTGCCATGTACATACGGTCCTTCTATCGACTAATTTCCCGATCGAGACCTAGGGTGTGTGAATTAGTCAGCACCTCTAATTATCTCGATTCTGTACTTTCTAATTCTGGATAATAATTCCAGTGTGACTGCTAAATTTGGAAACCCCTTTCCAAATCCGTCACTGACCATGGCCATGGATTTCTAGGAATCTATTATCTAAGAACGTACAGGAAATTCCCTCATTCATTACATTGAGTCGGTAGATCCCATCTTGATGCTAACCACTCGCGTATACGACTGTACGTACCCAATGTAGGCGCACAATGGTCAGGCTACGTGACCGGCTCCTAAATCAAAGCACGCACACCCGTATACCGAATTCGCCCTAGCATCTCAAGTCTAAGGACTAAATCGTACACTGTTATAAGTCCTGAGAAACATCCCATCACTGATATGCTTTACGCACTTCCACAATGGGTTTCTCTGTTCGGGTCGTTCGATGCGTTCGATCCCCTATCGAACCACCTAGTCATATGCACTGACATCAAATGTCTTGTTCATGAAACTCCACAAATTCACTCCATGTGAATCATGCATAATCCTACAAGTCTTGACGATTCCTTCGATACCCCGTCTCGACAGGAATCTATGACTTGGAACACTTTTGAGATCACGACCTTAGAGACTGTTTCATGATTGCACTCAATACTGAAGTGAATCGTCCCATAGTCATGTGATCTAAGGATTTCATCCAATCGCTTAAATGTATTCGCGAGAGATGAATTTGGCCATTGTTTATTCTATACAGTTATAAATAAACGTGCGTATTATTCATAAAAATCAAAGATTGTTTATTACAGAATAGTCCTATTACAAGCTAAAGAGAATTGGCTTGCTGGGCACTATCCTATCAATGTTTTTGGTCTACGGTGGTAGTGGAGAATTGAAATGTTGGATGAAGATGAAGACTTTGAAGTGAAGGGAGGTTTTGATGATTTCCAAACCTTAGAAGATATTTGACCAAGGAAGAATTATTTCAGACTAGTCAAATATGGTCCAGAAGACTACTGATCTGTTGCTGAAGAAAGGAATCAGACTGGTGGACTATCAGCAGACTCAAATGAGATTAGTTCAAGTTTGGGATCAGCCGAGTATACATCAGACGAGTGATTTCGATCAGCAGAGTGTAAGTAGATCAGAAGTTAGTGCAACGGTAATAAATGCACTTGGAGTATAATGCTGAAGAGGAAGGGTATTTATGACAAATGATTGAAGAGAAACCTCGTATCAGCTTGGTGCATTTAATGCGGACTGACAGCAAGTACAGCATAGTGTATAGTGTTCAGTCGCAGGTAGCCGTTTCTGCAGAAGGGACCAGTACTCGCTGATTTGGACACCTGTCGATCTCTCAATGGGCAGATTTTCAAATCTCAAGTATAAATAGTTCAGTTCGTGAGTTGAAGAAGAATATACAACACATTTGAGAGCAAAAATCTGAAGCGGAATTTTTCTAAGTCTCAAACTCAAGAACAGAACACTCATCAGCCGAGTCATTTGTTGACGAAGCAGAATAGAGAGAAAACAGAATATACACATAAATCTGAGTGATTTTGTTAGAATCGTGTTGTGAGAAGTAGATATCCATCTTAGTGAGTGATATTACTTCAGAGAGTAGGAATTTCTTTGTGATTTCCTATTGCGCACTTGTGGCCGTTTCATTTGTTGATAGGCGCAAGCATTGTATACTGTAATCTGTGTGATTATAGTATAACCCAAGATCTAAGTGACTTGGAAGAGTGGACTAAAGGATTTCTATCCATATAACCACTATAAAAATCCTTTGTGTTATACTTGTATTATTTTTTGCATATTTTAAAGAGCATACTTTAACACAAAAAGTTAACTGTTGAAAAGTTTTAAAAAGGAGTTTGTTAAAACTGGGGATAAAACATTTTCTAAGTTAAGAAAACTACTTGTGAAAAACACTAGAAATATCCGCTGCAAGTTAGTTATTTTAAAACTCTGATTTTGATAAAATCAGCTGAGTGAAATCAGAAGAGTGGTCAACTCTGTTGTTCAAAGCTTTGTGCGAGATCAGCATAGTCAACTTACAATTCCTGATCAGCTTAGTCTGCTGACAGAAAAGTTAGAGAATTTAAAAGATAAATTTTTTAGAGGTCTACCCCCCCCTCTCTAGACCTCATCTGACCACTTGGGACCAACAAGTGGTATCAGAGCAGGTGGTTCATCTGAATCATTTGCCTGATCAACGAGCTTGATCGTAGAGTGTTTTTCAAAGGTTTTCAAAAAATTTCAAAAGAGCATCTTTTCGAAAATAAAAACTTTTTGAAAAATGGATTGTATCAGCCTTGTTCCCCACATAGGCGGTATAAGCTTTGAGGACTGGAAAATACGCATGGAAATTTTCCTTGCTGCTTATAATGACAATATGTATACGTGCATAACACAAGGTCCAATAAGAATTACCAAGACAATCAAAGTTGAAGGCCAAGATAAGGTCGTTGACAAAGAGCGTTAAGAGATGACACCTGAAGAAATCAAGTTGAAGAATCTTGACAAAGTTGGGATCTTCATCATAACAAAAGCTCTTGACAATGAGAGGTTTGACAAGGTCAAACATTGTAAAACATCTAAGGAGATGTGGGATAAAGTCCGTGACATGAGTGAAGGGAATGACTCAATAAAAGAACACAATCTGATTGTTGCTCTGGAGAAGTTTGAAAACTTCAAGATGAAACCTGGAGAAACCATTGACCAGATGGATTCAAGGTTTACAAAGGTGCTGAACAATGTACTGAAATTGGGAAAGACGTTTACCGATAAGGAGATCACCGTCAAAGTCTTAAAGGCGCTACCACCCAAGTTCAACATGAAGATCACAGCAATGGAAGAATCAAGGGATCTGGGGAAGATCTCACTGACTGAGCTGTTTTCTGTACTCAAGGCGTACGAGTATAAAATGCCAAGGATGGGAATAGAAGAGACCTCCACTTCTGGCCCCACTGCTGCCCTGGTCGCTGCAGAAAGAACTTGAAGACCAGCCGGAAAGATTAGAGAAGTGGACTCATCTGATGAGGCCACAGTACTGAGTAAAAAGGAGTACACTGCTGGCGATGTTGCTTTGTTATTAAAAGGGTTCAAAAAGTTCTACAAAAGAAAAATGAAGAACAAATATAACAATGCTTCTACTTCTAAACCTACCTCTAATTCTCATGATATTAAGGATGATTATAAATCCAAAATGATGTGCTATAATTGCAGGAAATTGGGACATTTCATCAAGGACTGCCCATATCCTAAAGCGGAGAAATATACAGAGGAGGAAAAGAAACAAAGAAGAGAGAGGAGACACCAGAAAAGCAAAGTGTTGTTGGCTGAAGCTGAAAAGATAGCAGCCATCTATTCGTCTAACTCAGAATCAGGCACGTCAAGTGATGACTCTGTATTTGAAGAGACACCTGCACTGCTCTGTCTCATGGCCAAAGAATCTGATGATTCCGACAATGAGGTAATACTCTCTGAAAGTGAAATGGAGCTGTTTAGCTCATTTGAGCAAATGATGAATAACAAGACAAATGTTGTTAAAGAATTTGCTAAGCTTAAGGACGAGATGATCCTGCTGAAAAAGCAAAATGCTAAACTAAAACGTAGTGTTGAAAAATCTAATGAATCAGCTATGTATAAAAAGCTTTCGCATGAATGTGAATCTCTGAAAGCAGAATGTGAAGTTTACAAGGGACAAATCATGGAACTTGAAGCTCTAATATCTCTACATGATAAGTCGTCTGTTGCTAAGTCGTTTGTTGTATCAATAGATAAATCAAATGAACAGAGTACACCCTTAATAAAAGAAACTTTAGAACCGAACAGAGCTGAGAAATTTATATCTGCTGATAATAGTAAAATTATCTTGTATGTTCAGACTACTAAATCTACTTCACTTGAGATTGAGAAAAAGGAGAAGAGTACTCCTAAGGCTAAAAAGGGTAAAAAGCCTGAAAATGAAAAACAGACTAGTAAAACCAAACAGCAGAGTAGTCCAAAGAAGTCTGCTGATAAGAGTAAAACCAATCAGACTAGTAAAGCTAAGTCATCTGTTAAAGAGCAAGTAAAGAGCAGATCTAAGAAGCAAAGAAATTATAACATTAATGCTTGGTATGGAAATGAGTCTTATTATGTGCAACCTGCTTACTCACCTTATTATGCTGCACCTCATTATCCACCTTATTATGCTGCATATCCTGCTCATCAACCAATGCATGCTTACCCTGCTTATCATGCATCTTATCCTGCTTATGAGCCTTATTTACATCATAATGATTATCAACATAATATGCCTGCTGATTATGATGAAAATAAAGTTGCTCATGCTCCTGCTAAAACTCAGAAGCCTAAGAAGCCTAAGACTTCAACATCTTGGGTTGTCAAAGGTGACACTAATCCACCAGGACCCTCTCAATAAAGGGTACCTAAAACATTTTTATTTTGTTTTGTAGGTTAGGATTAGGAGTAGGAGTAAAGTAGTGAAGAAATGGTACTTGGACAGTGGATGTTCAAGGCACATGTGTGGAGACATACATGAACTGGCAGATGCTGTTGCTGTGAATGGTCCAAGAGTTACTTTTGGAGACAGCAAAGAAGGCAAGGTTTTTGCTGTTGGAAACCTAATCAAAGGAAACATAGAGATATCTGACGTCTCTTATGTTAATGGCCTGAAGTACAATCTGCTAAGCATAAGTCAATTTTGTGACAAGGGATTTTCTGTAATGTTTTCATCAGATAAGTGCTATGTTGAACAAGTTGGAACAAAGAAGGTTATTTTATCTGGAAGAAGACAGGGAAATATCTATGTAGTAGACTGGAATTATGTGGACAAGAATTCTAATGTTTGTTTGGTGGCTTCTACACCAAGTGAAATCAGTTGGCTGTGGCACAAAAGAATGAATCATTTGAATTTCAAGACCATAAACAAATTGATAAAGAATGATTTGGTAGAAGGAATTCCAAAGACAGGCATGAACAAAGATAAGCTTTGTGACGCATGTCAGAAGGGTAAACAAGTGAAGTCCACTTTCAAAAGCAAGAAGCACCCATCTTCAACCAGAATTTTGGAGCTGTTACATATGGATTTATTTGGCCCTATTGATCCTATCAGCAATGGTGGAAAGAAATACTGCCTAGCTGTTGTGATTATTTTTCAAGATTTACTTGGGTGATTTTCATGAAGAAGAAAAGTGAAACCAAGGAACATCTTACTAATCTGATGGAACTGATCCAGAATGAGAAGAGTCAAAGAATATTGAAGATCAGATCAGATAGAGGGACTGAATTTACAAACTCTACTGTTGAAGAGTATTGTAACTCCAGAGGAATCAATCATGAGTACTGTGCTGCCAGAACCCCTCAACAAAATGGAGTTGCTGAAAGGAGAAACAGAACTCTAAAAGAAGCTACCATGACAATGATAGCTGAAGCAAAGCTGCCCCAAAGGTTATGGGCAGAAGCCACAAATACAGCATGTTACACCCAGAACAGATGTATGATCAACAAGAGTCAAAACAAGACATCTTATGAGCTATGGAACAACAGAAAGCCTAATTTACATTTGATTTAGCCTGATTTCGTCTTAAGGTTAATCTCAGTAAATTATTAAGAACAATTTAATATATTTGGGGTTTGGCTAAAGTACTCAGGATGGAGCAATTCAAGAATAGTATAAAGAGCAATAATCACGTAATCAAGAGTACGCGAGAGAGGAGAAATAGTTGTAGTATTATTGATAGGTTAAATTCTGGATCCTCTATACATCGTAAGATTCGCTATTTATAATATTCATCATGTCCTAACAGAGCTAGGAGTCCTATTAAGCCTAGGAATCCTGCATGGCCTGGGAGTACCGCATGGCCCAATATGTAAAGACCTTGATCCACTTCTGGCCTTGTCAACAATGTTGAGCTCTAGTCCACTAGCCCAAAATGCTTAAGCCCATATTGACAAGTAGAAGTAGGTCAAGTCTTTATTAACCATTCAAACAATTCATCCACAATCAATGTGGGATTGGGGTGTTACAATCCCCCCCAACTCAAATACTCGACGTCCTCGTCGAGTCCAGATCAATAGCCCAAGACCGCCCTCATGGATAACACCACGAAGTCGGCTCTGATACCATTTGTAAAGACCTTGATCCACTTCTGGCCTTGTCAACATTGTTGAGCTCTAGTCCACTAGCCCAAAATGCTTAAGCCCATATTGACAAGTAGAAGTAGGTCAAGTCTTTATTAACCATTCAAACAATTCATCCACAATCAATGTGGGATTGGGGTGTTACAATCATTCTGTGACGGCCCGATTCCGCGGGTCCGTCGAGTAACAGTCGAAAAATTATTTTTATTTTGAAAAAGTGTTAAAATATCGAAACTTTTTTTTTTTTTTTAAAAAAAAAACAGAAACGATAAATCAAAAGTTTTAAAACGGAAGCATTTAAAAACAAAATAAGAACCATTTAAATTACGAAGTTTTTTGACGAAAAAGTAGTATCAGTTTTCATAGTAGATGTTTAAAGCGGAATCATTTAGTCACAAAATATCAAAATATTTGAACAAAATTAACCGAAAGAGATAAATAAGTAATTTATGAAAATCTTGTATCTTTTATGAAAATATAAATCAACTTTAACGATTCAAATATTCTAAGCAAGGTCTTAAACAAAATCGAGAAAGAACATAAATCAATAATAAAATGTAACTACTCTCCCAAATACTAGGGTGGGACCGCAACCGTGATGACCTAACCGCAACCCGACTATTATTTTCCAAAACACCTGAAACTGAAAAGAATGAAACATGGAACGCATAAGTTGATCGTCCAACTTAGTGAGGCTGTGTGCGAAATTTGCATGGTAATGCGTGTATGCAACATATAATATAACTTGAACAAGTTATCAAGCAAATTAAGCATATATTCAAGACGGAAGAAACACGGAATTCACATAACCAAGAATTGCTGATGCCGTCCTCCACTTACCCTCCATCCTCTGTCTGATGTCCATCCAAACACACCGAGTAAGGAGCGACCTTACTATCTGAAGTGCATCGACATGTCTTTGCCAAAGTTTGTCCTTACTCCCCAAGTGTTCCTCCCCACTTGGATTGTAAGGCCAGGCCTACGGGTAACCGTGACAATCCTGCCGGCCCTTGCCGACCAGGTTGGCATTGGGTCCATATACCAATCAAAAGGGGCCCACACACAATCGGAAACAAACGGAAACACAAAATCGAAAACAGACGGAAACATAACATATCAAACATATTTAACATATTATCAACATTTAACAATTTATCAAATGCAAATTTTGGGTATCATGATAATTTAGTAAAATATATTCGCAACTAGTAGATTCGAATGTAGCATGCGTTGGATTATCATGTTGATATACTAAGGATTTCATGCGAGTAATATCGACGTAACAAGTCCAATCTTTTTGTAACAACATGCAATAGAAATTATAATATAACACATGATTTGATTATTAAGAGCATAAGTAAATGTTTGACTCGATCTACTAGCACATCGGACCGACATACAAATTCAACACACAACGCTCACCTTTGTCGCTTAGTATAGCGACTAAACTCCACAAATGAAGCCTATCGGAAACCTGAGCAAGTACGTATACGACTTAGAATTTATCTAACAACCTTACTTAAACATAACTAATGAAAATCCTACACAAGGATTTCCTAAACTAACACATCGCACAAAAGTGCTTAGAACTTACGACATCAACTTTAATTAAGAGTAATTATTTTCAAAACTCAAAATACTAATTACATAAAACAACGCCAAAACAGCAAATTTTCCCTTCATTTTCCAGATTTACAAAACAGCCCCTAAACTTTTGAAAACATCCATTTTTGCAAAAAATTGGAACAAACTTTAAATCAAATGCTTTTTAACTAAACCTATATCGACAATCAAATAAAAACAGAGTATTAAGTATCTTGTTACTTCAAAAATCAAAGCTTTAAAAAAATCCCACAAGTTTAAAATTTTTCAAAAATACCCTTATAGTTTTGAAAACTTAAGAAAATCAACTTTCTTGAAAAATAATTCAAGGTCCAAGCATCTAAGCAATATTTAAAAATAATTAAGCATAATTTCACTATAAGTTTTAATAACTTTTCACCAACTAACAATGAGAAACAAAAAGTTCTTTAAATATAAATTTTCTTCGGAAAATTTTACAAATTTTCAATTTTAAAACACAAGTGACCTAAGCACTACTTCAAATCAATTAATCAAAAGTTTGTAAAAGCAACTATGTAAAAACAGCCACAAAACAGCACCTTTGCCCTCTTATTTTCAGATTTACAAAAATAACCCCAAAAGTTTCAAAAACTCCCTTTTTGCAAATAAACTCGGAGCAACTTTAACACAAATAATTTTTAAGTAAACTCATACCAAATATCAAACAAAAACAGAGATTTTCAGTCCATTTTTACTCCCAAAAAAAACATCGCAGTCCCAACACTTCAACTTTTAAAACCTTTCAAAAATACCCCCTTATAGTTTCGAAAGTTAAAAACATTAACTTTCTTACAAAATAAATCAAGATCCAAACATATAAGCAATATTTCATCAAAACCCAAACAAATCCACATTAAAAATCTAACATTAAATTAAACTTCTTCAATATATACTTTGAAGAAAAGAAATTAAAATCAAAAATATTAAAGAACACATGCATAGACGGAGTTTTACCCAAAGCAACGAAGAAGATGAAGCTCTCTTCGTTTTCAGACCTCCGAAGGTGGTGGTGGCGGCTCCGGTGGCAGTGGTGGCGGCTCCGGTGGTGGTGGTTCATAACAAAAGCCCTCAAATCATATCCTTACTTTTCACCAATTTCTGACGACTTCCGACTCACTCCGGGTGATCCAAACGACGATCCGAACGGTCAATATGTAGCCCCATGTGTGTAGGACCTTCACGAAAAATTTGGGCATGATCCAACGGTGGACGAAGATTTAATGAGCGAAAACCCGAGGCTTTGCTGTGTATATCCGAAAATCCTCTTTCTAAATGTGTTTTCTCTTTCCCTCTCTATATCTAAGTATTTTAAGTTGTAAAAAAGATAAAGTGGGTTTGAGGGAGATATTTATTGGACTAATAAATCAGATTTTTAATGTATATACACATATACATACAATATGAGAATATAGGAGTATTATTACTCCACATTTTCCACCAATGCATGTCAACCTTGGGTGGATGAGTTTATCTACCCAAGGGCATGCTTGACAGCCCTAGGAGTGTGCAAGGAGAGAAAATGATTGCTCTCCAGCAGAAAATCTGCAACTTGGGGCAAATTTGCACTTTGCCCCCTGAACTTTTGGGAAAGTGCATTTTTGCCCCCAAAAATAAAAATTTTCGCGCAACCAAGCCCAAAAATTTCAAAAAGGTCTTAATATTATTCTAAAGTGAATTTATATTTTTGAATTATTTCAAAGTTCATAAGGTCACAAGATTTAATTAAATTGTATATTTTAGTTCAAATAATGCTTAACTTAAAAAATAAAACGTGACACATAAAATTGGGTTAAAAAAATCCAATCAAAAGGGTCCGAAATTTTTGGGGCGTTACAATCCTCCCCCCTTAAAAGAATTTGGTCCCCAAATTCACTCTTGAGATTCGCGTGGTCCGGGTAACGCCGACGTATCCTCTTTTCTAGCTCCCGAAATGTTTCTTCCTTAGTCTGTGTGCGTCATAAAACTTTTACTTGTGGAATATGCAGCCTTCTTGATTAAAATGAGTGTGCGAAAAATGTTCTCTCATACATTAGACGTTTTCAAAACTCTGACGTATCTTTTTCTCTAACTCCCAAGTCGCCTTTTTATACTCTGGCCGCGCCATAATGGAATTCACTTGTTTCTTCATCTAGATGAGTATGCAAACATGTCTTCGTTTGTACGTTAGATATTTCTGAGGATCTTAAGATATGCAGTCAGGTTCACAAGGATGATCGATGTTGTACTTCATATACGTTACGTATAATCATGACGCAGTAGAATGGAATACGACGATAATTTCAACTCCTATGCCGCGGATTAAGATTCTTCTCAAAAGGAAAACTACTCACATAACAATATATAAGATCAGTTTAGCCGAGGGAATTCAAAAGGTATTGAATGACATTTGACTTGGGGTTCTCGCAGGGAACAAAATGAGTCAAATGAAGAGACACGATAAGGATTAGAAAAGATGATCGAATCAAGGTGCTCAATACGACAAGACAAGAATTATCAACGGCAACATATAGAAGAATCAACGAAGATTGCAAAAGGACTGAAATGTCGATAAGAAAGATAACCAAATGAATAGTTCGATATAAGTGACAAGGAGAACGATTAAGGTTCACCGATAAGTATAACAGAAGGGATGAGCCTCACAATTTCAAACGGTGTAAGTAAAAAGAAGATCAAAGCAAGGATATCGATAAGGATAATAGAAAGTCGAAACAAGTATCATGAGGATAATAACCAAAACATTAAAGTGTGTTTGGTCATTTGAAAAGCAAGTCAAGATAAATGACGCGATTTAAAGATTCATTTCAAAATGATTGCAACAAGCTGCAATAGAAAACAATTAAAGCTTAATAGTGAAATATGAGAACATCGAAACGATCAAATTGAGCGAGACGGGGATTAAAAATAAGTTCAAAACAAATAGAAGGTAAGTCCGAAGTTCAAAAGAAATTGAGAATAAATCGATCTGATTTATGCGGCTCGCAAAAATGAATGAAATAGACAAAGGAACAACAATTTATGAAGGGACAAAAATGAAAACGTGAAGTTCAAAAAGAAACCGAGACAATTCAATTCCTTCAGGAAATTTAAATATTGCATAATTGAATAGAGTAACATGAAATCATATGGATAATTTCAAAACGATCACAACTCAGGCTCAGGAAAAAGAAGGACAAGGAATAATAACACCATAGAATCCGATGAAAATAAATAATTTTGATTACGAAATCGATATGAGGAAGACATCATGAATTTAGGAGGGGCAAGCTCTGAATGAATACGACAATAAAAGATCAAAACAGAAGTTTGATAGGATAATATGAAGTGAAATTGAGATCCAGAATAAATGAAGGAATGTTGAATTAAGAGTGTTGATAAGATCTCAAGGAAAACAATCAAATTATGATTCAGATAAAAGGTAATTAAGGGTATGACTTAAAATAAGCCATATCAAGAATAAGGCTAAAAATGATTCAAGAAATATTCTACGGTAAATTACACAACATGAAGGAAAAGATACAATCTGGCATCGCACTTAGAAATTTCAGAAAAGCACGAGCGAAAATGGGAAGATTAGATATGAACTTAGGGTAGTTTTAGAAATCAAAATGAAGTGACTCGCTGTCAATAATAATTCATAGTTGAATGCAAGGAAAGAGTAATAGACGAGTTGGAACTCAAGACTGATGTCAATGAAATTTGAATGATATTTTGTCTATTGAAAGAAAGATTACATACATAACAATTTGATTCACCAAAATGATGAAGAAAAGACATATAGGGATCACAAGCTCAAAAATGAATAAGTACCAACATTAGAATAAGGGCGAAACAATTAATTATAGCGAAAATAGGCTCAAGAGAGCTTACTGAAGTCGAGAGATCAATTTGGTGATGGATACGTTTAGAATCAGAATTATGAGTTCTGAATAAGGTAAACTCGATAAGGAATTCAAAAGAATTACGGCTATTTTAGTCATTCTACATGTACTTCGAGAAAGGTCGCTTGATTCAAATATTTTAATTTACGTAAAATTCACGAAGTGCACACATATACAATCATAACCATACAATAAGATCAACAATAAAGTTCAAATAACGCTATGGTATTCGAGATACCACCAACAAAATAATAAATCAAGAAAACACAGAATCAAGCAAAAATAACCCTTAACCTCAAGGACACGTACTACACATATGGTTTCGGTTGCGGTTATGTCCTAACAGTGAACTACCCAATGTGGGTAGACACCCTAAAGTCACGACGGTGAGTCCCACCTTAGTAGCACCTCAGTACAAATCCGAGGATCCTATCCTAGCCTTGAGCCGAAGCTCTGATACCATCTGTGACGGCCCGACTCCGCGGGTCCATCGAGTAACAGTCGAAAAATTATTTTTATTTTGAAAAAGTGTTAAAATATCGAAACTTTTTTTTTTTTTTTTAAAAAAAAAAACAGAAACGATAAATCAAAAGTTTTAAAACGGAAGCGTTTAAAAACAAAATAAGAACCATTTAAATTACGAAGTTTTTTGACGAAAAAGTAGTATCAGTTTTCATAGTAGATGTTTAAAGCGGAAGCATTTAGTCACAAAATATCAAAATATTTGAACAAAATTAACCGAAAGAGATAAATAAGTAATTTATGAAAATCTTGTATCTTTTATGAAAATATAAATCAACTTTAACGATTCAAATATTCTAAGCAAGGTCTTAAACAAAATCGAAAAAGAACATAAATCAATAATAAAATGTAACTACTCTCTCAAATACTAGGGTGGGACCGCAACCGTGATGACCTAACCGCAACCCGACTATTATTTTCCAAAACACCTGAAACTGAAAAGAATGAAACATGGAACGCATAAGTTGATCGTCCAACTTAGTGAGGCTGTGTGCGAAATTTGCATGGTAATGCGTGTATGCAACATATAATATAACTTGAACAAGTTATCAAGCAAATTAAGCATATATTCAAGACGGAAGAAACACGGAATTCACATAACCAAGAATTGCTGATGCCGTCCTCCACTTAACCTCCATCCTCTGTCTGATGTCCATCCAAACACACCGAGTAAGGAGCGACCTTACTATCTGAAGTGCATCGACATGTCTTTGCCAAAGTTTGTCCTTACTCCCCAAGTGTTCCTCCCCACTTGGATTGTAAGGCCAGGCCTACGGGTAACCGTGACAATCCTGCCGGCCCTTGCCGGCCAGGTTGGCATCGGGTCCATATACCAATCAAAAGGGGCCCACACAAAATCGGAAACAAACGGAAACACAAAATCGAAAACAGACGGAAACATAACATATCAAACATATTTAACATATTATCAACATTTAACAATTTATCAAATGCAAATTTTGGGTATCATGATAATTTAGTAAAATATATTCGCAACTAGTAGATTCGAATGTAGCATGCGTTGGATTATCATGTTGATATACTAAGGATTTCATGCGAGTAATGTCGACGTAACAAGTCCAATCTCTTTGTAACAACATGCAATAGAAATTATAATATAACACATGCTTTGATTATTAAGAGCATAAGTAAATGTTTGACTCGATCTACTAGCACATCGGACCGACATACAAATTCAACACACAACGCTCACCTTTGTCGCTTAGTATAGCGACTAAACTCCACAAATGAAGCGTATCCGAAACCTGAGCAAGTACGTATACGACTTAGAATTTATCTAACAACCTTACTTAAACATAACTAATGAAAATCCTACACAAGGATTTCCTAAACTAACACATCGCACAAAAGTGCTTAGAACTTACGACATCAACTTCAATTAAGAGTAATTATTTTCAAAACTCAAAATACTAATTACATAAAACAGCGCCAAAACAGCAAATTTTTCCCTTCATTTTCCAGATTTACAAAACAGCCCCTAAACTTTTGAAAACATCCATTTTTGCAAAAAATTGGAACAAACTTTAAATCAAATGCTTTTTAACTAAACCTATATCGACAATCAAATAAAAACAGAGTATTAAGTATCTTGTTACTTCAAAAATCAAAGCTTTAAAAAAATCCCACAAGTTTAAAATTTTTCAAAAATACCCTTATAGTTTTGAAAACTTAAGAAAATCAACTTTCTTGAAAAATAATTCAAGGTCCAAGCATCTAAGCAATATTTAAAAATAATTAAGCATAATTTCACTATAAGTTTTAATAACTTTTCACCAACTAACAATGAGAAACAAAAAGTTCTTTAAATATAAATTTTCTTCGGAAAATTTTACAAATTTTCAATTTTAAAACACAAGTGACCTAAGCACTACTTCAAATCAATTAATCAAAAGTTTGTAAAAGCAACTATGTAAAAACAGCCACAAAACAGCACCTTTGCCCTCTTATTTTCAGATTTACAAAAATAACCCCAAAAGTTTCAAAAACTCCCTTTTTGCAAATAAACTCGGAGCAACTTTAACACAAATAATTTTTAAGTAAACTCATACCAAATATCAAACAAAAACAGAGATTTTCAGTCCATTTTTACTCCCAAAAAAAACATCGCAGTCCCAACACTTCAACTTTTAAAACCTTTCAAAAATACCCCCTTAAATTTTCGAGAGTTAAAAACATTAACTTTCTTACAAAATAAATCAAGATCCAAACATATAAGCAATATTTCATCAAAACCCAAACAAATCCACATTAAAAATCTAACATTAAATTAAACTTCTTCAATATATACTTTGAAGAAAAGAAATTAAAATCAAAAATATTAAAGAACACATGCATAGACGGAGTTTTACCCAAAGCAACGAAGAAGATGAAGCTCTCTTCGTTTTCAGACCTCCGAAGGTGGTGGTGGCGGCTCCGGTGGCAGTGGTGGCGGCTCCGGTGGTGGTGGTTCATAACAAAAGCCCTCAAATCATATCCTTACTTTTCACCAATTTCTGACGACTGCCGACTCACTCCGGGTGATCCAAATGACGATCCGAACGGTCAATATGTAGCGCCATGTGTGTAGGACCTTCACGCAAATTTTGGGCATGATCCAACGGTGGACGAAGATTTAATGAGCGGAAACCCGAGGCCGTGCTGTGTATATCCGAAAATCCTCTTTCTAAATGTGTTATCTCTTTCCCTCTCTATATCTAAGTATTTTAAGTTGTAAAAAAGATAAAGTGGGTTTGAGGGAGATATTTATTGGACTAAGAAATCAGATTTTTAATTTATATACACATATA
Organism: Penstemon newberryi var. newberryi; assembly: GCA_030819805.1. NCBI lineage: Eukaryota > Viridiplantae > Streptophyta > Magnoliopsida > Lamiales > Plantaginaceae > Penstemon > Penstemon newberryi. The sequence goes on along the minus strand of JAUALY010000007.1, from coordinate 4,513,603 downwards.
CATACAATATGAGAATATAGGAGTATTATTACTCCACATTTTCCACCAATGCATGTCAACCTTGGGTGGATGAGTTTATCTACCCAAGGGCATGCTTGACAGCCCTAGGAGTGTGCAAGGAGAGAAAATGATTGCTCTCCTGCAGAAAATCTGCAACTTGGGGCAAATTTTCACTTTGCCCCCTGAAGTTTTGGGAAAGTGCATTTTTGCCCCCAAAAATAAAAATTTTCGCGCAACCAAGCCCAAAAATTTCAAAAAGGTCTTAATATTATTCTAAAGTGAATTTATATTTTTGAATTATTTCAAAGTTCATAAGGTCACAAGATTTAATTAAATTGTATATTTTAGTTCAAATAATGCTTAACTTAAAAAATAAAACGTGACACATAAAATTGGGTTAAAAAAATCCAATCAAAAGGGTCCGAAATTTTTGGGGCGTTACACAATAAGTCTTTTGGATCGTATATTAGGTCGATCAGATATATTTTGGTAGGTCGAGCCGATCTCGGTGTCTACACGGGTCGGATCGATCTTGATTCTCCTCGGAAAACCCTGCTCGGTTGTATGTCTAAAAACAGCCCTCATCAACATTATCTTAGGATTTTCGGTTGTAAATGTTATGTTTTGAATAATGGGAAAAATCACCTTACTGCATTTGCAGAGAAGGCTGATGAAGCTATTTTTGTAGGTTACTCTACTGTTAGTAAAGTTTACAGAGTCTTTAACAAAAGAACTTTACTCGTAGAAGAATCTATTCAATTGTGTATTTGATGAACCAAGCCAATCTTCTGAAAAGAATCAAAGTGCAAATCCAGAGATATCTGCTGACCTTCAGAAATTGAGTGTGGAAAGTAAAGAAGAATATGTACCCATTAGACTACCTGATTTAAATCAAGCTGTTAACTCAAGTGCTGTTCAAAATCAGTCTGTTGATTGTCTAACAGAGGAGTTGCAAATAGCTGACAGACCAGAGCCTGTACAACAGACTACTACTGAGACTCCAACAGTAGTGTTGCAAGATCAATCAAGAGGACAACATCCAGATTTGCAACCTGATCTCAGATGGCTCAGAGATCACCCACCTGACTTAGTCATGGGTGATCCTTTGGATAGAGTGAGAACTAGAAGGTCAACTGCAAATGAAACAATGTTTGTAAGTTTTCTTTCACAAATTGAGCCTAAGTTAATTGATGAAGCTCTTAGTGATTCTCACTGGATTGAAGCTATGCAAGAAGAGTTGAATGAATTTAAAAGGAATAAAGTCTGGTACTTAGTTCCCAGACCTACTCATCAAAGGGTAATTGGCACTAAGTGGGTATTCAGGAATAAAATGAATGAAGATGGTATTGTTACCAGAAACAAAGCAAGACTAGTTGCCAAGGGTTATTTCCAAGAAGAAGGAATTGATTTTGATGACACATTCGCACCAGTTGCAAGGCTTGAAGCAATCAGATTATTCTTAGCCTATGCTGCTCACAAGAACTTCACTGTCTATCAGATGGATGTGAAGTCTGCTTTTCTCAATGGAGAATTGCAAGAGGAAGTATATGTTGAACAACCTCCTGGTTTTGAAGCTTATCAATAAGGAGACAAAGTGTATCGTCTGAAGAAAGCTCTCTATGGACTGAAACAGGCTCCAAGAGCATGGTATGATATTTTATCTGATTTTCTTTTGCTTAAAGGATTTCGCAAGGGTAAAGTAGATAAGACTTTGTTCACTATTGAATGGGATAATCATATATTGTTGGTACAAATATATGTGGACGATATTATTTTTGGTTCAACTAACAAACAGATGTGTGAAAAGTTCTCTAAGCTGATGCAGAACAAGTTTGAAATGAGCATGATGGGAGAACTAAATTACTTTCTTGGATTACAAGTTAAACAGCTACCTGATGGTATTTTTATTAATCAAGCAAAGTACACAAGAGATCTGTTCAAGAAATTTGGTATGGAAACTAGCTCATATGTTAATGTTCCTATGTCTACTGGACTTCGTCTGGACAAGGATGAAGGTGGCAAATCAGTTGACATCACCAAATACAGAGGCATAATTGGGTCACTGTTATATTTAACAGCTAGTAGACCTGATATTATGTATTCTGCTGGGGTTTGTGCGAGATTTCAATCAGATCCTAAGGAATCTCACCTCTTAGCTGCCAAAAGGATATTAAAGTATCTCAAAGGCACACAAGAATTGGGATTATGGTACCCAAGGGAATCAGGATTTGAACTTATTGGATATTCCGATTCTGACCTTGCTGGCTGCAAAATTGATAGGAACAGTACTACAGGTACTTGTCAATTTTTAGGCAGTCGTCTGATCTCATGGATGAGTAAGAAACAGACTTCAGTATCCATATCTACTGCTGAAGCTGAATACATTGTTGCTGGAGCATGTTGTGCACAAATACTTTGGTTGAAGCATCAACTAGAAGACTATAATCTCAAAATCAGTGGAATCCCTATCTACTGTGACAATACAAGTGCAATCTCACTTACTCAGAATACTACTAGCCATTCAAGGACTAAGCATATTGAGATCAAACATCACTTCATCAGAGACCATGTTGAAAAAGGAAATGTTATTATTGAGTATGTTCATACAGACAATCTGATTGCTGACATTTTCACCAAACCATTAAGTGATGCAAGATTTTCTACTCTAAGAGTGGTACTGGGCTTGTTAAATTTGGATTCATAAGCTGAGGGGGAACCTATCAGAAGACTAGGTTTAACAGCCGACTAATCTGATATCAACAAGTGTTACACTTCAAGAAGACTGACTCTCAACAGACTAGTTGACTGATGAATTCTTGAATTCAGGGGGAACGTGTAAGACTAGTGGTACTCCTGTTTTAAAGATGAAATCTTCAATGACAGTTAGTTGAAGTTGTTTTAATCAGAAGATTTGTTCTTAATTCTTGAAGACTTGAAGATTATTTATCTTGCTGGATTGACAAACAACAAAGGAAGATCACTAGATATTGGCTTTCACTAGTGATATATTGTATCAGACAAGTCGTCTATCAGATAAGTATTTTACTCATCTGTTTTTATTTATGTCAGCTTATATTTAAGTGTTGTACTAAAAACGTTTTATCAAAAGCACGCTTTTATAAGTAACAGACAAGTGGCGTTTCAAATTCCCGCCTGTCTGACATAATTAATGTTATTTTGAAATCCGCGTATATCGTTCACACGATCTGCTTTTCAGTAACTGATCTAACGGTTGACACTAATCACGGAAACCGACAATAAATCAACGTCTATAAATCCAGATCTGATCAGCTTACTAAGCTTTTACGCACCAACAAAATTTCAAAAGTATTCAGAGCAATTCTGCACTCATCTACTGCAAAATTTCTCTCTGTTTTTCCTTAATCTTTTTCAGAATGTCTGCCAAAGAAGCTGCGGCTGAAGGTTTGTTTCTGCAGCTCATTTGACATTGAAGCTAACATGAGGCAGCGAACCTGAAGATCATCATCAACCCTTTTAGCATGGGCGGTTCGTTGTTCCTAGGTGGCTCGTGCTACGGGTGCAGCAGGCATAGGCATGTCGAGTACATAGCTCCGACGTTCGGAGTCGAGGACTATCCTCAAGTTTCTCAGCCAGTCGACAAAGTTTGATCCATTTAGTTTATTAGTGTCAAGGATGACAGATAATGGATTTTTAGACATTGTTCAATAAATATCTACAAATGGAAAGAAGACAACGTTTAGCTGACTGATCTATGTCTAATACTTATAATTAACGAATTTTGGTCTTGGTTTCGAAAAAGTTCTTCCACTATTTTGTCGAATCAATCACCCCTTTGATTGCTCGGGAAATCTTATTTCCTAGTAGGTCTTGACGTCCCAGCAGACATTAATTGCACCCACGACTCGTGGCCATACAATTAATTCTCCAGGTAGGTATACTTTTACCAATTGTGTCACTACACAACCTTCAAGCTATTTTGCCTCGGTTTTCTCACTTATCTAGCACTGCTACATCATAAGTGTTACTAATCGTTCAGTCTATCCCATCAATCATGATGAGCAACAGGCCCGGTCGTGAAATCCCCATAACTAGTTATCGGTCGATATTCACATCCCGACCAGTCCTCACTCTTGTCTAGTTTAGTTAAAAACAGGACTCAAGGAATTTTGCGTATTGTCTCTTTCTTCGACTCGGGTGCCAGACTCTGGATCACCTCTATCAATAAGTAGACAACTCATGCTAGTTCCTATTGATGGAAGGCTTGGATCTTTAAAACTTCATTTTAAATGTACCCAATTTGACTTAATATTTAATTCGAGAGGGGGTTTTCGGGTTTCAAAGTTCAAAGTAACTCTCCTCGAGATATCACCGCATAAGTTATGCTTTACTTTTATTTACGATCTAGATTCTAGCGCGCATCACATACAAGCTAAATAAATAAATCGATAAATAAATTAAAACAAACAAGCCTAGCATGCATACTACCACAATATATTTTCGATCGGGAGCCTCCTATGTGGGCCATCATTGAGCCATGATGTTGGCCCAATTGGTCAATCTAAAGGGTTCTTAACGGACCTAGGCTATTACAAAAATAACCATGCATACATGGCCTTCAATCCTTCTTGGGCTCCCACCTTGCTTGTAACGGGCCTCCATCCTAAACTATTTAAAACAGTAAAGCCCTATCTAATACAGAGGCTCAAAGTGGCCCAAAAACTTAAGGCTCGCAGGCCCATTAAAACCAGACAATAAATTAAACCAATCACATCTACCCTAGGGTCAAGGCTCGGCACTATCGAAAACCACGTACACAGTTCACGTAGAGCAAGAAACAAGCAAACAATTTTTTACGTATTTCTTTCTTACATTTAAAACTCCTTTTAAAAATAACAACCTATGATTCTTACTTTAGTCACTACTAATTATGACAAAATCAATTTTCGGGTAAACAAAACAATTTTTTCCGCATAAAATCAGATTCGGATTTTTCAACTTTTGAAAATTGCAGTTCGGCCCCTCATCTTACGGAATTGCACTTTTAACCCCCAAGATTTGAAAATTGCAAAACAGCCCCAATTTACAAATCGGCCAGAGGACAGAAAATTAAAATTTGAATCCAGAAAATTTTCAGTTTTGCAAACAGACCCCTGAACTTTCGGAAATTACAAAACAGTCCTTTAATTTTCGGAAATTGCAAAACCGCCCCAAAAATACGTACAGACCAGATTTGCAAAAACAGTCCAGATTTTCAAATATTTCCAGAAAACAGAAAGTAAATTTCCAGCCCTTTATTTCACAAAATCGCGATTTGCATAAAAAGTCCTGAAGTTTCAAAAACTATAAATTTGCCCCAAATCTTAATATGCAATTTTACCCAATCAAAGATCATATCATAACAAGCAAGAATCATCACACATAACATAACAATCACAAATATCAATATATTTATTTATGTTCAGGCCTTTTCGCATAATAGTAATGGAATTGGCTCTGATACCACTGTTGGGAATGCCCCGATTGTCAAAACAACGAGAGTGCGGAATTTAAAATTTTTCCGAGGCACCCCAGCAGACCAAAGATGTATTTTCCACCTTATGTATGCGAAGAGGTTGAATCAAACAATCTACAATAGATAAAAAGAGGAGATATGCGATTTTACCTCACTGCAGGCAAGGTGGTGGCAATCTCCGGCTTTTGCTGATTCACAACGAGTGATCCAATTGTCTCACCTCCAGAGTGTATCCACACCAATTGGATTGTAGCAACACCTTCTATTCACAGGCTACGAACTAGAGATAGAAGGTTGTCAATGGAGGAAGAAACAGATCTAGATTCAGATCTAGATCCAGCAATAGAAGACAGAGAGAGGAGGGGGCGGCGATGTGCAGGGTGCGGCTAGGGTGTAGGGGCGGCTAGGGTTTATTTTCAGCTCTTGGTGTTCAAGTGTATGGAAGAGTTGTGAGGAGATATCTATTTATAAGAGAAGAATCCTTCTCTTAATAGATATCTCTTCAAGACCTTTTCCTTATCTTATAAGGGAACAAGATATACACATATATCTTCTTGGATTCTCCTTGTCATACAAGAAAACAAACTCTCCCTTCTTATCCTTAGCCAAAATCGCCCCATACCTTATCTTGCAAGACTTCTTCTGGGCTTTTAATTAAAAGGCCCATGTCTTGCAACTTAATTTAACTAACCATTAATTAAATCAGCCCAATTAATCCAATTAATTATTATCTCTTAATTAATTAACACTTTAATTAATATTTAATTAATTAGACCATCTAATTAATTATCCTTCCAATTGAATTAAAACTTTAATTCATTTAATTGATTTAACTCCCTTAAATCAAATATTTCTTTTTATGAATGTCACTGTCCAACTGTATTGTGTGTGACCCTCTAGGTTCACCATCAATTGACAGCAGGACCACGAACCCTTCGTGATTTAATTTATGAGCAATTAAATGCTCCGATCAATTAAACCCTTTTAATTGACCACTCCAGAATTAATCTCCCTTATTAATTCAAGAGTACCCACACTTCATGGTCGATGTCTAGCCACAAGCCAACTTCAGGTGAATTGATATTTGTGAACCTCACCTCTTATAATTGCCATGTACATACGGTCCTTCTATCGACTTAATTTCCCGATTGAGACCTAGGGTGTGTGAATTGATCGGAACCTATAATTATCTCAATAACTATACTTTCTAATTCGGGATAATAATCCAGTGTGACTGCTAAATTTGGAAACCCCTTTCCAAATCCGTCACCGACCGTGATCACGGGTTTCTCGAATCTATTATCTAAGAATCGTATAGGAAATTCTCTCATCCATTACGACGAGTCGGTAGATTCCATCTTGGTACTAACCACTCGCGTACACAACTATAGGCACCCATCTTAGGCACATTATGGTCAGGCTACGTGACCAGTACCTAAATCTAAGTACATATACCCATGCACCGAATTCGCCCTAGCACCTCAAGTCTAAGGACTAAATCGTACACTATTATAAGTCTTGAGAAACATCCCATCACCGATATGCGTCATGCGCTTCCACAATGGGTTTCTCTGTTCGGGTCGTTCGATGCGTTCGAACCCCTATCGAACCACCTACTCATATGCACTGACATCAAATGTCTTGTTCATGAAACTCTACAAATTCACTCCATGTGAATCATGCATATTCATACAAGTATTGGCGATTCCTTCGATACCCCGTCTCGTTCGAAATGTATGACTTGGAACGTGTTTTAAGATCACGACCTTAGAGACTGTTTCATGATTGCACTCAATACCGAAGTGAATCGTCCCATAGTCGAATGTGATCTAAGGATTTCATCCAATCGCTTAAATGTATTCGCGAGAGATGAATTTGGCCATTGTCCATTCTATACAGTTATAAATAAACGTGCGTATTATTCATAAGAATCAAAGATCGTTTATTACAGAATATACCTAATACAAGCTAAAGTTAATTAGCTTGCTGGGCACTATCCTATCACTGATGACCTTGTTGATAGAGCAGTCAAGATTGTTGTTTATACAACTATGGAGAAATGGGTGCAGAGGTCTCGTTATGAACAAGGAAAAACCAGTGATCTGCCCCGTCTGCCAAGTTTACAGCAAATTGCCTTTGGCTCAGAGATCAGTACATTTCAAGAACAGCTGAGTGTCCAACAGTCTACATCCACATTTGTACCAGCTCTCTTCATTCATCATAAGACTATCGTGTCTGCTGATGGTGTTGATGTCATCCATATAGCTGATGAGCCAGCTGATGAAGAACCAAAGAAAGACCAGCATGCTGTGGAGATAAATCTTGATCCATCCAAGCCACTGCTTGCTGTTGTTATAGAGAAAAGCCCTTTAGCACTCGAGTGGAAGGCTGAAAAAGCTCAAGTTCTTCATGATGCACTTGTTCACCAGGAAGCTGCTACTGCATCACCCTCAACCATTCCTACTGCTGATATTCATTCCTCACTCATGGAGTCAATGCAGCACCTACTTGAAAGCGCTATGAAGGAAATGTAAGAGAAAAACAAGCTGATGTTGAAGCAAGTAAAGGAGGCTACTGCCAAGATAGTGCGGGATGCCATTGACAACTTTCCTCTCCCAGCTGATAATTCATTTCAACTGACTCGAAGCATCATGAGCATGAATCAGAATATTGAAGATGTAAAGGCGGATGTCAATCACTTACATGCTACTCTTCAGAGAAATGAGTCAGATTGGTGAAGGGTGGAGAAAACTCTAATAGATCTATCTGATGCTGAGATAGTAAAGACTGAAAGTATGATGCAAGAGTTCTCTGCTGCAGCTGATAAAGTTCATGGTGAGGTGAAATATCAACACTTCAGCTGAATGTTGATTACATGAATGACCAAGCTGGTGCAATGAAAGCTACTCAACAACATCACTCTGCTCAACTCCAAGTGGTGGATCAAAACATCAGGAAGCTATGTGCTGCTGTCAACATTTCTTCTGATCAACTCAACCCTGTTGATGATGAGAAAAAGGGGGAAGAGGGATCAGCTATAAAGAGTGTTGCCAATGCAACTGTTCAAGTACCGGAGCAAGAATCTGCTGCTGAAAAGCCTGCTGAAGATGAAGTACTTGAAGAGAAAGCTGAAGATGATGAAGAAGCTGCTGAAGAAGAGCCCAAGGACGTAGCAAAGTCTGACAAAGATATTGTTGCTTCCAAGGACACTCCTGAAGAACATCTCGATCCATTCAGGAAAACAAGCAAGATGGAGGAGATCAGAAGAAGAGTTGAAGCTGCCAATAGAAATCTGACTCCTGCTGATGTGTTTTCTAGTGGAGAAGATGAGGAAGATGAAGTTGAAGAAGAAGGAGAAAAAGAAGAGGAAGAAGATGAAGAAGCTGAAGACAAGACTAGACTCTCTAGACTAGGTCTTTTAATTGAAAAATTTTGTATCAACTTAATTTATTGTAACTTTTATTTTTAAGTCCATCTTTGTAAACTTGTACTATAAAATTCAAAGAAAATCTATAAAAGTTCAAGTTTCCAACATATTATTTCTATCTCATAAATTTTTGAGGACTTAACTTTAGTTTAGGTACAGGTACTTGGCTGAAGTTTTGTCATCATCATAAAGGGGGAAATTGTTGGATGAAGATGAAGACTTAGAAGTGAAGGAAGGTTTTGATGATTTCCAAAAGTCATCAGCTAAGTAATGGAAACTTAGCCAATCTCTATAATTATTTGACCAAGGATGAAGCCAAAACAGAAGGGTCAAATTTATGGTCCAGAAGACTACTGATCTGTTGTTGTATTCGAAATCAGACTGGTAGATTTTCAGCAGACTCAAATCAGATGAGTTCGATTTGGATCAGCAGAGTGTTCATCAGACGAGTGGATTCGATCAGCAAAGTGGAAGTGATCAGATGTTATTGCAACGGTAATAAATGTACCTGAAGTAATAAATGTTGTAAGGGAAAAAGTGTTAAAGACTAATGATCGAAGAAAAACCTCGGATCAGTAGTGTTGTTGGTCCCAAAAGTGGTCAATGAGGTCTAGAGGGGGGTGAATAGACCTCTGAAAACTTTAAAACTTTTTCTCTAACTTTTTCTGTCAGCAGACTAAGCTGATCTCGAATTCGTAAGACTACTAAGCTGTTCGCGCACAAAGCTTTGAGCAGCAGAGTTGACCACCCATCTGATTTCACTCAGCTGATTCAGATTAAATATCAGAGTTTTAGAAACTAGTTGGCAGCGGATTTGTCAAGTGTTTTTCAACCAATCTGTTCCTCTTTAAGTTTTCTCGCACAAAAGATTTTATCCCAAGTTTTTACAACTCCTTTTAAAATCTTTTGGTTCAGTTCGTATGTTTGAGTTGTTTTGAAAATATGCAAAGTAAACAACAGTAAATCAAACACACATAATTTTTATAGTGGTTATATGGATGAAAATCCTTTAGTCCACTCTTCCAAGTCACACAGATCTTGGGTTATACTAGAAAACACAAAGTTAACAGTATACAATGTTTGCGCCAAACAACAAATGAAATGGCCACAAGTGCGCAGTAAGAAATCACAAAGAAATCCTACTCTACGAAGCTAGATCACTCATTTAGACGGATCTACACTCCTCACGCTATTTTCAGTATAGGAGGTCACAAAGAAAACCTACACTAAGAAGCTATATCACTTCACACAGATGGATATGCATTCCTCTCTTTTCTCAGTTGAAAGTCACTCAAACAGACAACATAAGTTCTCTGTTCTTCAACGAAAAGCTTCGTCAACAGATGACTAGGCTTGTGATCAGATGACTCAACTGATGGATCTTGCTCTATAGATGTGATCTTGAATTTTGCAAGTCTCTCTTCAGATCTTCAGTCAGTCTTCTATTTATACTCCCGGATTTGAATTTCTGTCCGTCGAAGGAAGGCAAAATTACTCTTTAACCCTGAGCAAAGGTCTTATTCTATGACGGCAGCTTTTGCTTTTGCAGACTGTCCTCTGTACACTCTGCTGTACGGATATTCACTTTATGTCCAGTCGCATTTAATGCACTCAGCTGGTTACCGTTGATAAGCTTACTTCACCGACTTCACTTCGCTGATGGGAATGCTCGGCTGATGACCACTCTCCTGATGATCACTCGGCTGATTCAAGAATGAACACATCTATCTTGACTCGGCTGATGATAACCAATCTGATATCCCACTCGGCTGATTCGGTTACTTCGCTTCAAGACCTTGAGATAGGTTTCACTAAGCTGTTCTTAGTTGATGACTTAACCTTTTGATCTTCAAAACCATTATGGCCTTTTTGTCATCTTCAAAACCTTCTCTAATTTATACCAACAATTTCCCCTTTTTTGATGATGACAAAACCTTCAACTAAGAACGTCTTCTAAGTCTTCAGATTTAGTCTTCATACCTTGAGATGGAAATTTATTGATCTGAAACAACTTTCAAAAAAATACCAATAGTTGGTTCTTTTCCCCTTTTTGATCCTCTGCTTAAAGGGTTCTTAGTTGCATCCTTTATCTTCCCCCTTTTTGTCATCAACACCAATACTTGAGTTGCATCTCTTCTTCCCCTTTTTCTCTTTATAGGATTGCAAACTTAGTATGCTGAAGACAGGTAGGTAAGTACTTGGCTGATCGAGGTAGTCTTCGTTGCTGTTTATCACTCCAGCTAGAAAATTCCCCCTAACTTCAAGAATTAATGCCGCTTGATACCATTTGTGGTCTGATTCCACTTGTAGTCTGATGCTACTTGTAGTCTGATACTACTTGTATGAATGTAAATCAGATTAGTCAGCTGATTCCACTTGTTAATGTGATAACATTTCCTGATACCACTTGGTGTAGTACATTCTTGAATATCACTTGGCTGTTGAGTTCCAGACGACTGATGAGAAGCAGTTTTCTGATAACTTCATTTTGACTTATTGAAAACTTCATCTTTATTCAGGAGTACCGCTCGTTGTACGCGTTCCCCCTATGTTGGATGAAGATGAAGACTTAAAAGTGAAGGGAGGTTTTGATGATTTCCAAAAGTCATCAGCTAAGTACGAAAGCTTAGTTCAAACCTTAGAAGATATTTGATCAAGGAAGAATTTACTTCAGACGAGTCAAATATGGTCCAGAAGACTACTGATCTGTTGTTGTAGAAAGGAATCAGACTGGTGGATTTTCAGCCGACTCAAATCAGATTAGTTCAAGTTTGGGATCAGCCGAGTGTACATCAGACGAGTAATTTCGATCAGCAGAGTGAAGATGGATCAGAAGTTATTGCAACGGTAATAAATGCAGTTGGAGTAATAAATGCTGAAGAGGAAGGGTATTTATGACAAATGATTGAAGAGAAACCTCGTATCAGCTTGGTGCATTTAATGCGGACTGACAGAAGGTACAACATAGTGTACAGTGTTCAGTCGCAGGTAGCCGTTTCTGCAGAAAGGACCAGTACTCGAGGATTTGAACACCTGTCGATCTCTCAACGGGCAGATTTTCAAATCTCAAGTATAAATAGTTCAGTTCAAGAGTTGAAGAAGAAGAAGCAACACAACTGAGATTAAAATCGAAGCAGAATTCTTCTAAGTCTCAACCTCAAGAACAGAACACTCATCAGCCGAGTCATTTGTTGACGAAGCAGAATAGAGAGAAAACAAAATATACATATAAATCTGAGTGATTTTGTTAGAATCGTGTTGTGAGAAGTAGATATCCATCTAAGTGAGTAATATTACTTCAGAGAGTAGGAGTTTCTTTGTGATTTCCTATTGCGCACTTGTGGCCTTTTCATTTGTTGATTGGCGCAAGCATTGTATACTGTAATCTTTGTGCTTATAGTATAACCCAAGATCTACGTGACTTGGAAGAGTGGACTAAAGGATTTCTATCCATATAGCCACTATAAAAATCCTTTGTGTTATACTTGCATTATTTCTTGCATATTTTCAAAGAGCATACTTTAACACGAAAAGGTTAACTGTTAAAAAGATTTAAAAAGGAGTTTGCAAAACTGGGGATAAAGCTTTTTCTAAGTTAAGAAAACTACTTGTGAAAAACACTAGAAAAATCCGCTGCAAGTTAGCAAAATTTGAAACTCTGATTTTGATAAAATCAGCTAAGTAAAATCAGAAGAGTGGTCAACTCTGCCGTTCAAAGCTTTGTGCTAGATCAGCTTAGTCTACTTACAATTCTTGATCAGCTTAGTCTGCTGATAGAAAAGTTAGAGAAATTTAAAAGATAAATTATTAGAGGTCTATTCACCCCCCCTCTAGACCTCATCTGACCACTTGGGACCAACAAGTGGTATCAGAGCAGGTGGTTCATCTGACTGATCAACGAGCTTTATCCTATTGTGTTTTTCAAAAGTTGTCAAAAGAGCATATTTTTGAAAAATAAAAATCTTTTGAAAATGGACTGTATTAGCCATGTTCCCCACATTGGCGGTATGAGTTTTAAGGACTGGAAAATACGCATGGAAATTTTCCTTGCTGCTTATAATGACAATATGTACAGGTGCATAACAAAAGGTCCTATCAGAATCACAAAAACAGTCAAGGTTAATGATCAAGAAATGATTGTTGACAAAGACCTCGAAGAGATGACAGCTGAAGAAATTAAGCTGAGCAATCTTGATAAGGTTGGAATCTTTATCATGACCAAGGCCCTCGACAACGACAGATTTGACAAAGTCAAACACTGTAAAACATCAAAGGAGATGTGGGATATGGTTCGTGACATGAGCGAAGGGAATGATGCCATCAAAGAACATAATCTGAGCATAGCCCTGGAGAAGTTTGAAAACTTCAGGATGAAATCTGGAGAAACTATTGACCAGATGGATTCAAGGTTCACAAAAGTGCTGAACAACGTGTTAAAATTGGGAAAGAAGTTCACCGACAAAGAGATTACTCTCAAAGTCTTGAAGGCGCTACCACCCAAATTCAACATGAAGATCACAGCTATGGAAGAATCAAGGGATCTGGGGAAGATCTCTCTGACGGAGCTGTTTTCTGTACTCAAGGCGTACGAGTATAAAATGCCAAGAATGGGTATAGAAGAAACCTCAAATTCTAGTCCCACTGCTGCCCTGGTTGCTGCAGAAAAATCAACAAGATAAGCCGGAAAGATAAGAGAAAATGGACTCATCTGATGAGACCATGCTGCTCAACAAGAAGGAGTACACTGTTGGCAAGGTTGCCTTGTTATTGAACGGGTTCAAAAAGTTCTACAAAAGAAAAATGAAGAACAAATATAACAATGCTTCTACTTGTAAACCTACCTCTTATTCTCATGATAGTAAGGATGATTATAAATCCAAAATGATGTGCTATAATTGCAGGAAATTGGGACATTTCATCAAGGACTGCCCATATCCTAAAGCTGAGAAGTACACTGAGGAGGAAAAGAAACAGAATAAAGAGAGTTGACATCAGAAAAGCAAAGTGCTGTTGGCTGAAGCTGAAAAGATTGCAGCCATCTATTCGTCTAACTCAGAATCAGGGACATCAAGTGATGACTCTACTGAAGAAGAGACACCTGCACTGCTCTGTCTCATGGCCAAAGAATCAGAGGATTCTGACGCTGAGGTAATTCTCTCTGAAAATGAAAATGAGCTATTTAACTCATTTGAGCAAATGATGAAAAACAACGCAGATGTTGTTAATGAATTTGCAAAGCTTAAGGAAGAGATGATTGTGCTGAAAAATCAGAATGCTAAACTGAAACTTAGTGTTGAAAAACAACAAGATTCAGCTGAGTATAAAAAGCTTTCGCATGAATGTGAATCTCTGAAAGCTGAATGCGAAGTTTATAAAGGTAAAATCATGGAGCTTGAAAAGATAATATCTACTCATGATAAGTCGTCTGTTGCATCTGCTATGATTATGCTCTTTTTCGTTCAGGGCAAATAAGGAAAGTCGAGCAAAACAATAAATAAATAAATAAGTTGAGTTGTGTATTAATAATAGATCGAGTACAGTTTACAAAACAGGTCTGTTCGAGCGTTAGGATGCCGTAATCCGAACTCTAGGTCCGAGCTGGGGGTTTCTTGGGAATCGTGTCCTCCTTGATGTCATAAATGCGCCGCGTATATATAGGAACAGTGATGAGCTAGCTAGACCCTCCGCAGGGGAATACATATTGCCAGCTGTCCAGGCCTGAGGGTCGGCCCCACAGTAATTCCGAGAGGAGACGAAGATCGGAAAGTAAGGTCTCGAGCTATCAATCTGGCTTGATCGGAAACAGCGTTCAGTAGGTCGAAAAAATAGTCTTCCTGGTTGGGATTGAGGTCGACCCCGAGCAGAGGTACTTCCTAAAATGACGTATGCGAAATATCCCTCATCATGCTAGTACATCGAATGAATAGAGAACACCTTTAGAAAAGGAGAATTTAGAACTGAACAGAGCTGAAAAATTTGTATCTGCTGATAATAGAAATGTTATCCTGTATGTTCAGACTACTAAATCAACTTCTAAAAAAGAGGAGAATAAATCTCCCAAAGCTAAAAAGGGTAAAAAGCCTGAAAATGAAAAACAGACTGGTAAAACTAAACAGCAGAGGAGTCCTAAAAAGTCTGCTGAAAACAGTAAAACCATTCAGACTAGTAAACCTAAGTCGTCTGTTAAAGAGCAAGTAAAGAGCAGACCTAAGAAGCAAAGAAGTTATAACAATGATGCTTGGTATGGAAATGAGTCTTATTATGTGCAACCTACTTACTCATCTTATTATGCTGCACCTCATTATCCACCTTATTATGCTGCATATCCTGCTCATCATCCAATGCATGCTTACCCTGCTTATCATGCATCTTATCCTGCTTATGAGCATTATTCACATCATAATGATTATCAACATAATATGCCTGGTGATTATGGTGAAGAAAAAGTTGTTCATGCTCCTGCTAAAACTCAAAAGCCTAAGAAGCCTAAGACTTCAACATCTTGGGTTGTCAAAGGTGAAACTAATCCACCAGGACCCTCTCAATAAAGGGTACCTAAAACAACTTTATTTTGTTTTGTAGGTTAGGATTAGGAGTAGGAGTAAAGTAGTGAAGAAATGGTACTTGGACAGTGGATGTTCAAGGCACATGTGTGGAGACATACATGAACTGACAAATGATGTTGCTGTGAATGGTCCAAGAGTCACTTTTGGAGACAGCAAATAAGGCAAGGTTGTTGCGGTTGGAAAGCTAATCAAAGGAAACATAGAGATATCTGACGTCTCTTATGTTAATGGCCTGAAGTACAATCTGTTGAGCATAAGTCAATTTTGTGACAAGGGATTTTCTGTAATGTTTTCATCAGATAAGTGCTATGTTGAACAAGTTGGAACAAAGAAGGTTATTTTATCTGGAAGAAGACAGGGAAATATCTATGTAGTCGACTGGAATTCTGTGGACAAGAATTCTAATGTTTGTTTGGTGGCTTCTACACCAAGTGAAATCAGTTGGCTGTGGCACAAAAGAATGAATCATTTGAATTTCAAGACCATCAACAGATTAATCAAGAGTGATTTGGTAGAAGGAATTCCAAAGACAGTTATGACCAAAGATAAGCTCTGTGACGCCTGTCAGAAGGGTAAACAAGTGAAGTCCTCTTTCAAAAGCAAGAAGCACCAATCTTCAACCAGAATTTTGGAGCTGTTACATATGGATTTGTTTGGCCCTATTGATCCTATCAGCAATGGTGGAAAGAAATACTGCCTAGCTGTTGTGGATGATTTTTCAAGATTTACTTGGGTGATTTTCATGAAGAAGAAAAGTGAAACCAAGGAACATCTTACTAATCTGATGGAACTGATCCAGAATGAGAAGAGTCAAAGAATATTGAAGATCAGATCAAATAGAGGGACTGGATTTACAAAATCTACTGTTGAAGAGTATTGTAACTCCAGAGGAATCAATCATGAGTACTCTGCTGCCAGAACCCCTCAACAAAATGGAGTTGCTGAAAGGAGAAACAGAACTCTAAAGGAAGCTACCAGGACAATGATATCTGAAGCAAAACTGCCCCAAAGATTCTGGGCAGAAGCCACAAATACAGCATGTTATACCCAGAACAGATGTATGATCAACAAGAGTCAAAACAAGACACCTTATGAGCTATGGAACAACAGAAAGCCTAATTTACATTATCTTAGGATTTTTGGTTGTAAATGTTATGTTTTGAATAATGGGAAAAATCAACTTACTGCATTTGCAGAGAAGGCTGATGAAGCTGTTTTTGTAGGATACTCTACTATTAGTAAAGCTTACAGAGTCTTTAACAAAAGAACTTTACTTGTAGAAGAATCTATTCATGTAGTGTTTGATGAACTAAGCCAATCTTCTGAAAAGAATCAAAGTGCAAATCCAGAGATATCTGCTAACCCTCAGAAATTGAGTATGGAAAGAAAAGAAGAATATGTTCCCATCATACTACCTGATTTAAACAAAGCTGTTAACTCAAGTGCTGTTCAAAATCAGTCTGCTGATTGTCTAACAGAGGAGTTGTAAACAGCTGACAGACCAGAGACTGTTCAACAGACTACTACTGAGACTCCAACAGTAGTGTTGCAAGATCACTCAAGAGGACAACATCCAGATTTGCAACCTGATCTCAGATGGCTCAGAGATCACCCACCTGAACTAGTGATTGGTGATCCATTGGACAGAGTTAGAACAAGAAGGTCAACTGCAAATGAATCAATGTTTGTAAGTTTTCTTTCACAAATTGAGTCTAAGTTAATTGATGAAGCTCTTAGTGATTCTCACTGGATTGAAGCAATGCAAGAAGAGTTAAATCAATTTGAAAGGAATGAGTTTGGTACTTAGTACCTAGACCTACTCATCAAAGAGTAATTGGCACTAAGTGGGTATTCAGAAATAAAATGAACGAAGATGGTATTGTTACCAGAAATAAAGCAAGACTAGTTGCCAAAGGTTATTGCCAAGAAGAAGGCATTGATTTTGATGAGACATTCGCACCAGTTGCAAGGCTTGAAGCAATCAGATTATTCTTAGCCTATGCTGCTCATAAGAACTTCACTGTCTATCAGATGGATGTGTAGTCTGCTTTTCTCAATGGAGAATTGCAAGAGGAAGTTTATGTCGAACAACCTCCTGGATTTGAAGCTTATCAACAAGGAGACAAAGTGTATCGTCTAAAGAAAGCTCTCTATGGACTAAAACAGGCTCCAAGAGCATGGTATGATACTTTATCTGATTTTCTTTTAGTTAAAGGATTTCGCAAAGGTAAAGTAGATAAGACCTTGTTCACTATTGAATGGGATAATCATATATTGTTAGTTCAAATATATGTGGACGATATTATTTTTGGTTCAACTAACCAACAGATGTGTGAGAAGTTCTCTAAGCTGATGCAGAACAAGTTTGAAATGAGCATGATGGGAAAACTAAATTACTTTCTTGGATTACAAGTCAAACAGCTACCTGATGGTATTTTTATTAATCAAGCAAAGTACACAAAAGATCTGTTCAAGAAATTTGGCATGAAAACTAGCTCATCTGTTAGTGTTCCTATGTCTACTGGACTTCTTCAGAACAAGGATGAAGATGGCAAATCAGTTGACATCACCAAGTACAGAGGCATAATTGGGTCACTGTTATATTTAACAGCTAGCATACCTGATATTATGTATTCTGTTGGGGTTTGTGCGAGATTTCAATCAAATCCTAAGGAATCTCATCTCTTAGCTGCTAAAAGGATATTAAGATATCTTAAAGGCACTCAAGAATTGGGATTGTGGTACCCAAGGGAATCAGGATTTGAACTCACTGGATATTCAGATTCTGACCTTGCTGGCTGCAAAATTGATAGGAAGAGTACTACAGGTACTTGTCAATTTCTAGGCAGTCATCTGATCTCATGGATGAGTAAGAAACAGACTTCAGTATCCATATCTACTGCTGAAGCTAAATACATTGCTGCTGGAGCCTGTTGTGCACAAATACTTTGGTTGAAGCATCAACTAGAAGACTATTGATGGGGGGTATTTCGCATGCTTTATCTTAGGAAATACCTCTGCTCGAGATCGACCTAGATCCCGACCAGGAAAGGCGTTCTCCGACCAGAAGAACATGGTTCTCCGATCAAGTCAGAATGGTAGCGCAAGATCCAACTTTCCGATCTACTCCTATCCTCGGAATTACTGTGGGGCCGACCCACAGCTTTGGACAGCTGGCGAGACGTATTCCCATGCGGAGGGTTTACCTAGCTCAATACTGTTCCTATATATACGGGGCGCATTTATGACATCAGGGATGACAGGAAGCTCATGAATATATGGTTTTCAGCCCAGAAGTTCTGGAGTTCTACAAAGCTGCTGGGAAACCAGATTATGAAAAGTTGGAAATTAAAGCTAAGGTTGGGGGAAAAGACATATGTCTGACTTCTGCTTTGTTGAACGAGAAGTATGGGTTATCTGTTGAAGGATCAACAGAATTATCTACTTTGGCTGAGCCATTGGAGGTGACTTCTGGAAAATTGCTGCGAAGTCGAATGAAATCCTCTCGGGAAACATCAAGAAGCCCCAGCTCAAGGATGAATTTTAGAGAATGGCAGACCTCGTTGCCAAAATTGTGGAAAACTGCACTTTCTCTCTGGACAGGGTACCAATGAAGAGATATCATACAATGATTGCAGTTTACTATGGCCTAAAAGTAAACTGGGCAAATTATGTTTGGTACATAATTGCTGATCATAAGGAACGTGGTCATACTTATCACAGAATTTTTCTCAGTCATCTGCTATTGAATCTGGGATGTACGATGACAAATGGCAAAGAAATTCATAAGGCCAAGGAGTTAAAGATCTATGAGGCTGTCAAGGCTGTTAGAATCAAAGAGCCTGCTGCTGTACAAGAAAAGAGGCAATCAAAAAGGAAGGCCACAGAGCCTGCTGTAAACGCGAAGAAAAGCAAGGTTGCAGTTTCTAAGGCTGCTGATCAAACGGCTTCTCCAGCTGTTCAAGCCAGATCAGTGGATCCTGCTGATGAAATCATTGATGAAACTGTAAAGGAGATTGAGAGCATGGCTTATGACATCTCTCCAGAAAGAACTCCTTCAGCTGAATTACCAGCTCAAATTGTTGCCAAGAGAACAAGGAGTGCTTTAAAAGATACTGCTGCATCTACTGTTGTTCTCACCAAATCAACTGCTAGAAAGAAACTGGTTTTGAGTGACCAAGATGCCAGAATTGCTGAAACAGTTAGAGAGGTCATTCATTCTGCTGAGAGACCAGTTATTTCAGCAAAGGAACCTGATCAGACGACAGCTGAGGCATCAGCACCTCAAACTGATCAGATTACTACTCAAGTAGTTCAGTCTGTTGTTCCAACAGCTGAGGCACCAGTTGTTGAAACCAAAGCTGCCAGAAGGAAAAGAACTGGTAAAGCTAAAGTGTTTGCTTATTATAAGAAGAAACGCGAAGAAGCAGAACAAAGGAAAAGGGAGGAAGCTGAGCTTCAAAGGGTTATTGAAGCAAGCAAAGTAGAAGCTGAAGTCAAGAACATGACTGAAGCTGAACTAGCTGCCAAGGAGCAAGAAGACTTGGCTAGAGCCCTTGAAGAAAGCAAGAACGATGCCCATGGTCCAAGAAGGATTGGTGGCATAGTGATTGGCAAATCACTAGAAGGGAAGTTTCTGTTGCCTAGAGCTCAATCAGTTAAAAGAAAGAAGAAAGAAGTAAAGAGGGTACTTGAAGTTGTTAAAAGTGACCCTGCTACTTTCTCCAGATTTGAAGCTGAACTAGAAAGATACAACTCCCTCCTCCAATCCAAAATTGTGTTCCTGGCTGAAAAGATCAGATATAATAGATGGAGGAACTACAGATTGAAGAGATCGAGTGAAGAAATCAGAGCCTGGAAAGAGGCTGCTGTTGAAGAAACTTGGATCATGAATTGGTTGCAGACCAATGACATTCAATAGGCCTTAGACACAGATTTTTTTCATGATAGAGTACATGAGTATGCCAAACTCATCGTTACTCAAGAGGCAATTTCTCTCAAGAACTCAATGCCAAATAAACTTGGTCCTTCTAATGACCTTTTTGAGAGAGCTGTAAAAGTTGCAGTGTATGTTACCTTGGAGAAATGGGTTGAAAGATCGGTCTACATCAAAGGAACATCCAGTGATCTGCCCAGTCTTCCAAGTCTGCAACAGATTGCTTTTGGTTCTGAAATCAGTACTGATCAAGAGCAGATCAGACAACCTCACCAACATCAACCTTCGTGCCTGTTGATTTCATACATCAGAAGACTATTGTATCTGCTGACGGTTCTGACTTTGTTCATATTACAGATAAGCCTGCTAATAAAGAATCAACAGAAGAGGAGACAACAGCTGAGCCAAACACTAAAACTACTCAAAAATTGCTAACTGTTGCACCTTCCATCCCAGCTGAAACTGCTCAAACTTCAATCATGGATTCAATGAAGGCCTTGATTGAAAGCTCTATGAAGGAGATGGAAGAAAGAAACAAGGACCTGCTTAGTAAATTTGAAGAAGCAGCTGCCAAGATTGTTCAGAGTGCTGTGGAAAGCCTTCCACAACCAGCTGACCATTCCATGATGCTTAAGGAAGGACTTGTTGCCTTAACTCGTCAGGTTGAAGATGTCAAGGATGATGTAAGTCAGTTGCATGCCACTCTTCATAGACATGAAATGGATTGGAACAACGTTGGTAAAGCATTTCAAGAAGCCACTGAAGCAGAAGCTCAGAAGACTGCTTATCTGTTTCAGAACTTTACTGAAGAAGTTGCTCAGGTTACTTCCGAAGTTGCCACTTTGCAAGTAAATGTGGACTATCTGAATGACCAGACTGCTGCTTTAAAGTGCAATCAGATTCAACAAAATCTTCAACTTCAAACTGTGGATCAAAACATCAGGCTGTTGTGCAATGCTGTCAACATTACTCTTGTCCCAGTTGAACAACTCAACCCTGCTGCTGATGACAAAAAAGGGGAAGAGGGATCAGCTAACAAGAAAAATGTTGTCACTGAAAATGTTGAAGTTACTGAAAGAGTGGAGTCTACTGAAAAACTTGTTGATGAAGAGATAAGTAGACCAGCTAATGAAGTAACCAAGACTAAGGAAACTGCTGATGAAGAAGAAGCTGAAAAATTGAAGAGCCTAAGGATGTAGCAAAGTCTGATAAAGAAATAGCTGCCTCCAAAGACTCTGCTGAAGAACAACTTGATCCTTACAGAAAGGCCAAGAAAATAGATGAAATTAAAAAGAAGATCGAAGTTGCATCTAAAAACTTGGTTGAAGTTTTCTCCAGTGGAGAAGAAGAAGAAGATGAGGTTGAAGAAGAAGAAGAAGATGAAGAAGCTGAAGACTAGACTATACTTTCTAGACTAGATTACTTAATTGAAAATCTTTGTATCAGCTTACTTTATTTTAAATTTTTTTTTAAGTCTTTCATTGTAAACTTGTACTGTAACTTCAAAGATCAAACCTATAAGAGTTCAAGTTTCCAACATACTATTTCTATCTCATAAATTTTTGAGGACATAACTTTAGTTTTAGGTACAGGTACTTAGCTAAAGTTTTGTCATCATCAAAAAGGGGGAAATTGTTGGATGAAGACTTAGAAGTGAAGGGAGGTTTTCATGATTTCCAAAAAGTCATCAGCTAAGTAATGGAAGCTTAGCAACCTCTAGGAAATTCAATCTGAAAAGATAAGTAAAATCAAAAAGGTTGAATTTTGGTCCAGAAGACTACTGATCTGATGCTGAGTTAGGAATCAGACTGGTGGATTTCAGCAGAGTCAAATCAAATGAGTTCGGTTTGAATCAGCAGAGTGTTCATCAGACGAGTAGATTCGATCAGCAAAGTTGAAGAGATCAGAAAGTTATTACAATGGTAATAAATGCACTCGGTGTAATAAATGTTGTAAGGGAAGGCTATTAAAGTCCAATGATTGAAGAGAAACCTCGGATCAGCAAGATGCATTTAATGCGAAGTGACAGAAAGTACAACAGAACTGTATAATGCAGAGTTGCAGAAGCCGTTCTGAAAACAGGTACCAGTACTCGAGGAATTTGAACACCTGTCGATCTCTCAACGGGCAGATTTTCAAACCTCTAGTATAAATAGATCTGAATTAAAGAGTTAGAAGATATTCACAACAACTGAGAGAAAAATCGAAGCAAGAAAAATCTTCTAAGTCTCAAACTCAAATACATATCACCATCAGCTTAGTCATTTGTTGACAATAGCCGAGTTGAGAAAACAAAGCCAAATATAAATCTGTGTGATTTCTATAAAAGAGAAAGTTGTGAGGAGTGTAGATCCATCTAAGTGAGTAATCTAGCTTCAGAGAGTAGGTTTTCTTTGTGATTTCCTGCTGTGAACTTGTGGCTTTTCATTTGTTGAATTGCGCAAGCATAGTATATTGTAAACTGTGTGTTTATAGTATAACCCAAGATCTAAGTGACTTGGAAGAGTGGACTAAAGGATTTCAATCCATATAACCACTATAAAAATTTTGTGTGTTTGTTTACTGCATTTTAACTTGCATATTTTCAAAGAACTTCAAACATACGAACCTAACAAAAGATTTTAAAAGGAGTTGAAAAACAGGGGATAAAATCTTTTAAGGAAGAAAACAACTTGTTGAAAAACACTTGATAAATCCGCTGCTAACAAGTATTTCAAACTCTGATAATATTTGAATCAGATAAGTTGAATCAGATAAGTTAAATTAGACGAGTGGTCAACTAAACTGATTAATCTAAGTGCTCTATCAGCGAAGTAGTCTTACGAGTTCTTGATCAGCTTACTCTGCTGATAAGAAAAGTTAGAGAAATTTTTTAAAGTTTTAAGAGGTCTATTCACCCCCCCCCCCCCCCCTCTAGACCTCATTTGACCAATTGGGACCAACAATGATTATTGAAGTTTTCTTTTGTTCCCGATGTGTTTGCAATACCATTGATATTGTTAAAAAAATAAAAAAATAAAAAGGAAGCAAAATGTCTCGACTAAGAGTGAAAGTTGTTGCTATGACTCTTAGATCGGTAACAGACTTGCATACGAAGCAAAATATCTCAATTAAGAGTGAAAGCCGTAGCTATGACTGAAAGGATAGTGCCCTGCAAGCCAATGGATTTTAGCTTGTATAAGGACTATCACGTGATAAGCTTTCTCTAGTATAAATGAATTAATACGCTCGTTTGTTTATAGTATGTAAATCAAACAATGGCCAACTTCATCTCTCGCAAATCACTTAAGCGATTGGATGAAATCCTTAGATCACAATAGACTATGGGACGTTTCACTTCAGTATGAGTGCAATCATGAAACAGTCTCTAAGGTCGTGATCTTAAAAACGTTCCAAGTCATAGATTCCTGTCGAGACGGGGTATCGAAGGAATCGTTAAGACTTGTACGAGTATGCATGATTCACATGGAGTGAATTTGTAGCGTTTCATGAGCAAGGCATTTGATGTCAGTGCATATGAATAGGTGGTTCGATAGGGGATCGAACGCATCGAACGACCCGAACAGAGAAACCCATTGTGGAAGCGCATGGCGCACATCGGCAATGGGATGTTTCTCAAGACTTATAATAGTGTACAATTTAGTCCTTTGACTTGAGGTGCTAGGGCGAATTCGGTGCACGTGAGTACGTAATTTGATTTAGGAGCCGATCACTTAGCCTGATTATTGTGCGACTACTTTGGGTACGTAGGATCGTGTAGGCGAATGGTTAGCACTAATATGGGATCTACCGACTCAACGTAGTGCGTTGAGAGAATTTCCTATACGTTCTTAGATAATAGATTCCGAGAAACCCGTGGCCACGGTCAGTGACGGATTTGGAAAGGGGTTTCCAAATTTAGCAGTCACACTGGAATTATTATCCTGAATTAGAAAGTATAGTTATCGAGATAATTAGAGGTGCCGATCAATTCACACACCCTAGGTCTCGATCGGGAATTAGTCGTTAGAAGGACCGTATGTACATGGTACTTATAAGAAGGTGAGGTTCACTAATATCAATTCACCTGAAGTTGGGCCTCACGGGCTTGTCGCTAGACATCGACCATGAGGTGTGGGTACTCCTGAATTAATGGGAGATTAATTCTGGAGTGGTCAATTAAAAGAGTTTAATTTATTGGAGCAATTAAATGAATATTAATTGCTCATTAATTAAATCACGAAAGTCGTGGGCCTACGGCCAATTGATGGTGAACCTAGAGGGTCACACACAATACAGTTGGACAGTGACAGTCAATTAAGGAAAGGTTTGATTTAAAGGGTTAAATCAAGCAAGAGAATTAAAGAGTTAATTCTGTGAGAGAAGTAATTAATTAGATAGTCTAATTAATTAAATATTAATTAAAGGGTTAATTAAAGAGAGAGAAAATTAATTGGATTAATTGGGTTAATTTAATTAAAGCAGGGCCGGCCCTTCCGCTAGGAAACTCAGGCGGTTGCCTAGGGCCCCGAGGGTAGAAGGGCCTCCAATTTTTTTGGTACATGATGTATATATATATTTTTTTTTTGTAATTTAATAATTGAAATGTGATTTATTTTTCATACATGCTTATATGATATATAAGGACTTAGGAATTTAGTGAACAAAATAGATTCGCACAATGTATTATTCAAAATGGTTAATTTTATTTTCGAGTTTGAGATTGTATTTAATTAAATAAGACGAGCTCAAAAGAGCTTTAATCGAGTCTAACAAAACTCAAGCCCGAGTAACTTTACATATATTTATATTTAGTTTATCGAATTGATCTCGAATAAAGTTTCTAAGACTATTAAAGTTCAAGTTTGATATGTATAATAAATGTAGTCCAAACCACCTTTTATTGACCAAACTTAAATCAAATATAAAGTGATTTGATTTAATTTTATTAGATTTTTTATTGTTTATCCATTTTGACGTTGCTTATGTCAGCCACATTTTGTAGTAATGTTACACGAGTATAAAAAAATTATTGTGATACATTTTAACTATATTTTATTGATTTTTGACAAAAAAAATTCATTTTCTATTAATGTGCATTTGTTATACTCCTATAATTATATTTATCACATTTATGATATTTGTTTGCTGAAAGAAAATTTTAAAAATTAAGAATTAATGAAAACATATTTATGACTAACTATATGAAAAAATTAAGAGTATTTGTTATTTTATCTATATAGAATGGATAGTTGGTAAAAATTAAAATGTATATTAATCAATACTTTTGCATTTTAAGAAAATATAAGAAAAAAATATTTACTACACAATTTACTTATAATATAGGGCCCAAAATTTAAATTTCGCCTAGGGCCCCAAAATGTCTAGGGCCGGCCCTGATTAAAGGGCTTAATTAAATTAATGCAAGACATGGGCCAATTTAATTAATGGCCCATACTAAAGTCTTGCACATAAAGGGGCCTTGAGAGGTGGCTATAAAAGGAGTCTTGACAAGACTGAAAAACCTAAGCAAATGAAAAACCCTAGCCGCCCCCCCTACATGCCTAGCCGCCCCCTTCTCTCTCTCTTGCTCTCTCCTTCACCAAGAGTTGGATCTAGATCCAGCTCTGCCATTGACAAACCTTCCCTTCCAGTTTTAAGCCTAAGGATCGAAGGTGTCACTCAATCCATCTGGTGTGGACTATCTCTAGAGGCACAACACTTGGGGTGCTCTAGTGAACGAAAGAGAAGACCTGAGAAAACCACCACCTTGCCTGTGGTGAGGTAAATATCGATTTACCACCCTTTAATTTTGTAATTTGTTGCAAAAAATTGTATCCAACCTATTCGTATGAGCTAGTGAATAATCCTGTGATTTTGGGTGTTATGAAATTTTAAATTCCGCACTGTTGTATGACAATCATACCCCATGAAATCCCAACAGTGGTATCAGAGCCAAATTTACTACGCTCATATGAATAGGCCTGAACACTTCAAAATATATGTGTATATATGATTGTCGTGTTCTATGATTTGATTCTTGCTTGTTATGGTAAATTATGTGTTCGGGTATTAGCATAATTCGGTTTTGGGCCTAAACTGCAATTTCCGAAAATTTGAGGGCTTGTGTGCAAATTGCGATTTTTCGAAAATCTGGACAGAAAGTTAAATTTTGTTTTTCTGCAATTCTGGACCAAATTGAATTTCCGGAATTTTCAAAATCTGGACTGTTTTGCAATTAACGAAAGGCTAGGGGCTGTTTTTGCAATAACCGTAAAATCTGGGGTCTGTTTTGCTTTAAACGAAAGTTTCTGGAAATTTTGTTAATTTTCTGCTTTCTAGTCCGATTTGCATGTTCTGGAAATTTTGGGGCTGATTTGTAATTTCCAAAAGTTGAGGGGTCAAAATGTATTTTTCAAAAATTCAGGGGGCCGAACTGCAATTTTTCATAAGTTGAAAAACAGAAACTGATATGTGCACTAAAAGAGTTTAGTATATCCGAAAAGTTAATTTTATCATAATTAGTGGAGACTAGAGTGAGAATCAAGGGGTTATTTTAAAAGGGGTTTTAAAATAAAAATTGTGGATTGTTTTAAAAGGGATTTTAAAACTAGAATCTAAAGGTATTTTAAAAGGGAGTTTTAAAATAAGATAAGGAATAAGGAAATATGTTTTGCTTGTTTCTTACTCTAAGTGAACTGTTTACGTGGTTTTCGATCGCGCCGAGCCTTGACCCTTAGGGTAGATGTGATTGGTTGATTTTAATTTTGTTGGTTTTATTGGGCCTGTGAGCCTTAAATTTTTGGGCCACTTTGAGCCCTGTTATAGATAGGGCTTTACTGTTTTAAATAGTTTAGGATGGAGGCCCGTTACAAGCAAGGTGGGAGCCCAAGAAGAGTGAAGGCCATGTATGCATGGTAATTTGTGTAATAGTCTAGGTCTCTTTAAAACCCAATTAGATTGACCAATAGGACCATCATCTTTGGCTCGATGATGTCCCGCATAGGAGGCTCCCGATCGAAAACATACTGTGGTAGCATGCATGCTAGGTGTGTATGTTTTATTTACTGATTTATATTTTAGCATGTATAGTGATGCGCGCTAGTAATTTAGATCGTAAATAAAGGATAATGCATAATTGGAATGGTGAGATCTCGAGGAGTGTTACCTCAAATTCTTAGACCCGAAAAACCCCTCTTGAAAATAATATTAAGTCATATTGGATTAAAATAAAATGAAGTATTTATATAAATCCAAGCCTTCCATCAATAGGAACTAGCGTGAGTTGTCCACTTATCGATTAAGGTGATCCAGAGTCTGGCACCCGAGTCGAAGAAAGAGACAATACGCAAAACTCCTTGATTCTCGTTTTTAACTAAACTTGACAAGGGTGGGGACTGGTCGGGACATGAACATCGACCATAACCAAGTTATGGGGATTTCATGACCGGGCCCGTTGCTCATCAAGATTGATGGGTTAAACTTAACGAGTAGTACCACTCATGATGTAGCAGTGCTAGATGAGTGCGAAAACCGAGGCAAAATAGCTTGAAGGTTGTGTAGGGACACAATTGGCAATAAGTATGCCTACCTGGGGAATTAATTGTATGGCCGCGAGTCGTGGGTGCAATTAATGTATGCTGGGACGTCAAGACCTACTAGGAAATAGGATTTCCCGAACAATTGAAGGGGTAATTGTTTCGATAAAATAGTGGGAGAACTTTTACGATAGAGAGTCCAACCTTCGTAGATTATAAGTATTATTCATTAACTAGTCCTCTAGATATTTGTCTTCTCTTAGATTAGATATTGTGATATCTACATGAATTGTCCATTTTTACTATTTATCCTCGACTTAGAAAATAACTGGATTAAAATATTGATTGGCTTAGAAACTTGGGGATTGTCCTCAATTCCGAAAGTCGGAATCGTGTTCTTAATAATCAACCTATGCCTGATGCATTTTGAGATGAGTCTCAAAAGATGAACGAATCACCTATAGAGGATGGGAATCTCAATGATCGTTGCCTCTTAGAAGCATCAAGATTGAACGAGCTAAAGAAGCGACATAGGAGTATGTCTGAAACTTCTAAAACAAACCTCCACCTCAAAAGGCTTGTTTTGAGGAGCAATTTCGAATCATCTGATTCGAGATTTCTAAGGTGTTGTTTAAAACTCGAGAATAAGTGAAGGAACTAATGTCAAGGATCACTGTCCTTGTTTTATCAATCTGGTTGATAACTGGATCGATTAAACGTAGGCCTGCAAGTGATCTTAACATTGACTTCCTCCTAAATTCTCCTCCCGCTCATTCAAACGATTCGTGAAAACTTCTGAACTTATTCGATAAGTTGATCAGGTTTCATGAATTAACCAAAGTATTGGTAAAAGGCAAATAGGAACCTTTTAAAAGGTATACCTGTCATGATTGCTTACACTTCAAGGACTGCAGAGTCAAAGAAGAGTAAAAGGAAGAAGAAAGTGTTCTCTTCCAAAGCAAATGTGAAGGTAGTGGAAAGAACGCAAGTAGCCTAAAAATCAAATTATCCCACTGCACCTAAGAAAGGCATTGACAAGTTTAATTGATTAGAAGGTCTAATTAATTAAACAACGTTTCAATTAAAGAGTTAATTGAGAGCAACGTTTCAATTAAAGAGTTAATTGAAAAAGGGAAATGAATCAATTAAAGAGTTAATTGAAAGTAACGTTTCAATTAAAGAGTTAATTGAAAACAAACAAAATTGATTGAATTAATGTGTTAAGTTCAATCAATACCACGATAATACTCCACACATATGGCACGCAAGATTAGGTCGTGTTTCCATAGGAAGGATTCAATAGTTGGTGTCATCGATGCTTCTTGAAAAATAGGGCTTAGATGAACTATCAACTTGCGAATCCTGTCTGAAGGAAAAGATGACAAAGTTACCATTTGTTGGGCATCCGGTGCGTACCAAACAAATTTTTGGATTGGATCCATACGAATGAATGTGGACCACTAAAGTGTTAGTGTTAGAGAAGATTACTCTTACCTCGTGAGGTTTACTGATGACTTTAGTCATTAGTGATATGTGTATCTTATGATGTACAAATCCGAAACTCTTGAAAAGTTCAAAGAATTTCGAAACGAAGTAGAGAATCAAACAAGGCATAGTATTAAGGCCATTCGATCTGATCGAGATGGCAAATACTTAAGCTAGAAGTTCCTCAATTATCTTACTGAGAGAGATATTCTCGTACAACGAACTCCTTCTAAGACGCCTCAACCTATTGGAGGGTCTGAAAGTTCAACATCCTTATGCATACTAAGGATTGACCCTAATGACTGCATCGAAGATACTGAACAAAGTAACTTCAAAGTCTGTGCCTGCAAAACCCTACCAAGAATGGTGTGGTAAAGCACCTCTATACTCTTTCTATTGAGTATAGGGATTTCCTGCCTATGTTAGGAACAAGAAAGGAGATAAATTGGATAGTATATCCAGTTTGTACAAATTTGTGGGGTATCCAAAGAAATCCGTTTGGATGCCTGTTCTACATTCCTAAAGAACAAAAGGGTGTTTGTTTCAAGGAATATCCATTTCTTAGAGGATGGCTTCCTCGTGAATAGAAATGGTACCCTAGTAGAACATGATGAGGTCCAAGAAGTGGAACTCATCCCCACAAATAGTGGGAGTTAATCCAGAAACTGTTGAACCATCAACGTACACCAGTACTTCGTAGATCTGATCAATTTCGTGAGAAACTTGAAAGATATGGTTAGCCATATACGAAGAATCTACATTGGATGTAGACGCTCTTGTATGGCAAGAGGCCATACAATCCGAAATGGATTCCATCCATTCCAACAAGGTATGGACCTTGGTGGATCCACCCGAGGGAAGTGTCCCTGTAGGTTGCAAATGGATCTTCAAGCGCAAGCTAGGAATGAATGAAGAGGTATTGACCTATAAGGCTTGCCTAATGGCAAAAAGGTTATTTACAAAGGCCTGGAACGGACTTTGATGAAATCCTTTCTCCATTGGCAATGTCTGAATCCATTTGGACTCACATTCATTTAGATGAGACAGTCAAGGTGTTTGACTTCATCGAAAACAAATGTGAACCTTGTGTGTACAAGAAGTTTAGTGGGAGCTCTTTGGAGTTCATTATTTTTTACATGTCGATAACATTATGATTATCTGGGATGATATTGGAATGTTAGCACAGACGGAAGCATGATTGTCCATGCAATTCTCCATGAAAGATTTGAGAGAGACATCTTGCGTATTAAGATACGTATCTATGGAGATAGATCGGGGAAGATGTTGGGACTCTCACAATCTAAGTACATAGAAACAATACAGAAAGAATTCAGTATGGAAGAATCCAAAAAAGGATTGCTTTCAGTGAGACATTGTATCCCTTGTTCAAAATCGATGTGCCCTACATCGAATGAGGATAAAAGGAGAATGTCTCAAATATCTTATGTTTCAAACAAAAGGTAGCATGTGGCATGCTATACTATGTACTACACCAGACGTAGAACCTGCTCTAAGTGCCACGAGCAGTTACTAGTCAAACTCCAGTGAAGAGTACTGGACCACTGTAAAAGATATCCTTAAGCTCTTGAGAAAGACTAAGGATTTGATCTTGGTCTACGGTGATAGTGGAGAATTGAAATTCGAAGGATTTACTGATTCGAGTTTCCAGTCTGATGTGGATGAATATATATATCCAATTTTGGATACATATTTTGCCTCAATGGGGTAGCGGTAAGTTGGAAAGATTCCAAGGAAAGCAACGTTGCCATCTTAACCACTGAAGCAAGATATATCGCAGCAAAGAGTGCAGCGTAAGAAAGTGTTTGGATGAAAAACTTCATCCAAAAGTTGGATGTAGTGCCTAGCATTGCGAAGCTCGTGGTTATCTTCTGAGATAACAATGGAGCTATTGCTAAAGCAAAGGACTCGAGATCTCACCAGAAGTCTAAACACAATGAGAGAAAAGTACCATTTGATTAGAGAAATCATTGGTAGAGTTGACGCACATAATGGATCGCGTCGACTCGGAAGACAATCTAGCGGATCCACTAGTAGAGCCTTTGTCACAAAGAAAGTTCGAAGAACATCTTTGGAAGATGGGTCTTAGAAGCGTTTGTGATTGGCTTTAGGGCAAGTGGGAGATTGAAAGGATAGTGCCCTGCAAGCCAATGGATTTTAGCTTGTATAAGGACTATCACGTGATAAGCTTTCTCTAGTATAAATGAATTAATACGCTCGTTTGTTTATAGTATGTAAATCAAACAATGACCAACTTCATCTCTCGCGAATCACTTAAGCGATTGGATGAAATCCTTAGATCACAATAGACTATGGGACGATTCACTTCAGTATGAGTGCAATCATGAAACAGTCTCTAAGGTCGCGATCTTAAAAATGTTCCAAGTCATATATTCCTATCGAGACGGGGTATCGAAGGAATCGTTAAGACTTGTACGAGTATGCATGATTCACATGGAGTGAATTTGTAGCGTTTCATGAGCAAGGCATTTGATGCCAGTGCATATGAGTAGGTGGTTCGATAGGGGATCGAACGCATCGAACGACCCGAACAGAGAAACCCATTGTGGAAGCGCATGGCGCACATCGGCAATGGGATGTTTCTCAAGACTTATAATAGTGTACGATTTAGTCCTTTGCCTTGAGGTGCTAGGGCGAATTCGGTGCACGTGAGTACGTACTTTGATTTAGGAGCCGATCACTTAGCCTGATTATTGTGCGACTACTTTGGGTACGTAGGATCGTGTAGGCGAATGGTTAGCACTAATATGGGATTTACCGACTCAACGTAGTGCGTTGAGAGAATTTCCTATACGTTCTTAGATAATAGATTCCGAGAAACCCGTGGCCACGGTCAGTGACGGATTTGGAAAGGGGTTTCCAAATTTAGCAGTCACACTGGAATTATTATCCTGAATTAGAAAGTATAGTTATCGAGATAATTAGAGGTGCCGATCAATTCACACACCCTAGGTCTCGATCGGGAAGTTAGTCGTTAGAAGGACCGTATGTACATGGTACTTATAAGAAGGTGAGGTTCACTAATATCAATTCACCTGAAGTTGGGCCTCATGGGCTTGTGGCTAGACATCGACCATGAGGTGTGGGTACTCCTGAATTAATGGGAGATTAATTCTGGAGTGGTCAATTAAAAGATTTTAATTGATCGGAGCAATTAATTGAATATTAATTGCTCATTAATTAAATCACGAAAGTCGTGGGCCTACGGCCAATTGATGGTGAACCTAGAGGGTCACACACAATACAGTTGGACAGTGACAGTCAATTAAGGAAAGGTTTGATTTAAAGGGTTAAATCAAGCAAAAGAATTAAAGAGTTAATTCTGTGAGAGAAGTAATTAATTAGATAGTCTAATTAATTAAATATTAATTAAAGGGTTAATTAAAGAGAGATAAAATTAATTGGATTAATTGGGTTAATTTAATTAAAGGGCATAATTAAATTAATGCAAGACATGGGCCAATTTAATTAATGGTCCATACTAAAGTCTTGCATATAAAGGGGCCTTGAGAGGTGGCTATAAAAGGAGTCTTGACAAGACTAAAAAACCTAAGCAAATGAAAAACCCTAGCCGCCCCCCTACATGCCTAGCCGCCCCCTTCTCTCTCTCTTGCTCTCTCCTTCACCAAGAGTTGGATCTAGATCCAGCTCTGCCCTTGACAAACCTTCCCTTCCAATTTTAAGCCTAAGGATCGAAGGTGTCACTCAATCCATCTGGTGTGGACTATCTCTAGAGGCACAACACTTGGGGTGCTCTAGTGAACGAAAGAGAAAACCGGAGAAAACCACCACCTTGCCTGTGGTGAGGTAAATATCGATTTACCACCCTTTAATTTTGTAATTTGTTGCAAAAAATTGTATTCAACCTATTCGTATGAGCTAGTGAATAATCCTGTGATTTTGGGTGTTATGAAATTTTAAATTCCGCACTGTTGTATGACAATCATACCCCATGAAATCCCAACAATGACTCTTAGATCGGTAACAGACTTGCATACGAAGCAAAATGTCGAAGAGTGAAAGCCGCTGCTATGACTCTTAGATCGGTAACAGACTTGCATACGAAGCAAAATGTCTCGTCTAAGAGTGAAAGTCGTTGCTATGACTCTTAGATCGGTAACAGACTCGCATACGAAGCAAAATGTCTCGACTAAGAGTGAAAGTTTTTGCTATGATTCTTCGATCGGTAACAGACTTGCATACGAAGCAAAATATCTCGACTAAGAGTGAAAGCCATTGCTATGACTCTTAGATCGGTAACAGACTTGCATACGAAGCAAAATGTCTCGACTAAGAGTGAAAGTCGTTGCTACGACTCTTAGATCGGTAACAAACTTGCAAAAAAGCAGAATGTCTCGACTAAAAATGAAAGTTGTTGCTAGGACTCTTAGCTCGGTAACAGACTTGCAAAAAAAAGCAAAATGTCTCGACTAAGAGTGAAAGTTGTTGCGAGGACTCTTAATCGGCAACAGACTTGCAAAAAGCTAAATGTCTCGACTAAGAGTGAAAGTTGTTGCTATGACTCTTAGATCGGTAACAGACTTGCAAGTGAAAGCCGTTGCTATGACTCTTAACTCGGAAACAGACATACTTATACAAACCTTTGAATATGTCTCGACTAAGAGTAAAAGCCTTATAAAAACTTATGAAAACTCAAACTATCTCGATCAAGAGTGGAAGTTGTTGCTATGACCCTTAGATCGAAAACAGGCTCGGATAAAAGGCAAAAAATCAAATTATCTAGGCAGAGTGAAAGCGGTTGCTACGATTCTTAGCCCAAGAGATGACTTGCGTAAAAATCAAATTGTATGTTAAAAAGGTTATCAGATAATGTGTTCGAGCTCGGATTAGATCTGTTCCTCGAAGTTTCCTTCACAAATTGATTGATTATTTTTAAGCAAGTTGATTTTGAATTGAGTTTTTAAGAAAATCCTTTTTCTCGAAGTGGCTTTGCTGAGTGAATTATCATTCAACGATTATCTTACTCCTCGAAGTGAGTCGACTGAAATTATTATTCTACGAATATCATATTTCTCGAAGTGGATTTGTCGAGTTGGTTATTGTTCGATGAATATCTTATTTTTAGATCAATATCAGACTTTCGAGAAAATCGAGTTTCAGTGCGGAATTCAAACAGTACAAAAGGCTAAAGTATAAATCAACTAAAACATGGAAGTATAAGTTCGACTTCTGATTTTATTATAAGTTTTCGAGCAATTACAAGGACACGAAGTATTATGAAGTAATACAGTACATTCATAAATTCCGAGCAGTGACAGACGTTGGAGGTACAAAAGTTACTTAAAAGTCAGTTCATTCATAGTTCCGAGCGGTTACAAATGTTCAAGGTTCGGAAATTACAAATGTTCTTTACACAGTTCGATTACAAATCCTATTACATGTTTAAGAGTCCTATTCTATGGAGCTCGACTGTCCAGTAGACTTGTAAGAAGCAAGCTGGCTTGGTTTGTCGTCCGATGATATCTGGTTTTGAAGTTAGGCAATATGAATTACAGACTTCTGTCTTTGTTTATCATCATATGCCTTCCAACATTCTTGCCACCAGCTGAGCTCGAACACTTCTCCAAGGCAACAAGTAAAGCGGACGATCATCGTTTTAAGATCCGAAAGTTCAACCTAAAGTCACCATTCTTCAAGAAAAACCTTGAAGAAGCTAATGCTCGAAGTCGATCTCCCCTTTTAATTATCTGACCAGCTTTCTGCCCTCAGAGCGACCCTTCGAAAAACCGCAATGTCAACCCTGCCCAAAATACCCAAGCAATGGTCGGCCATTTGTCGGTATTTCAAAGGGGATCCCATTTTTCTGGGATCGTAGACTTCATGGTCTTTGAGAGGTCCCCATTTTTCGATTCCTCCCATACCGAATTAAATGTCGAGGTATCTAAGTACTCGGAAGAAACTGCGGAGTCGAATTTCAAAACACTGAATGGGAAGTAGGAAGGTTCCGAGCAAGGTTCTCGGAGAACTCATTTTTACAAAGCAGAGTGAAAGTTTTTAACGGAGCAAACGCCCCCTTTTATACTAAGAGGATCTGAAAATCGACGGTCAGGATGTAAGATGATTGAATGGCCCAGATGAAGGAATTAATTATGGGTGACCGTTCCTCTTCCCGAGAAATAGGTACTGTTTGGTCAGGAAAAATTGGAATTATGCTGGGAAAGTGGAGATTCTCTGAATTGGTCAGAAGCTTTTATAACTTTATTTCCACCTTACTCTGGAGGTCGAAAAATCTCTTGGAATCAGATCGGAATTAGAAACTCATTTCTACTTTGTCTTCTCTACGATCTCTACGAGAACGTGCCAAGTTAAATAAATCTCAAGCAGTGCGGTTTAGTGAATCTTAAGCAATGGATAAATTCCGAGCATAACTTAATAAAAGTATTAGTAGAAAAAAGACGTTTAAAAAACTCAAGAGGATTATTGTTTCTTACAAAAGACAGTGCGGAATTAAGAAAATAAAGTTACAACAAGCAAAAGAGGATAAAACTACAACAAAGCTAAATTTCTAGATTAGCTTATTCTCAGCCAGAATTTTTTGAAGCTCGGCGCTGCGGGCTTCATAACCTCTATTATACGCCTCTTGTTCACGGCGCTTGGAATCTTTCTTTTCGTGCTCGATCATAGACCTCAACTTGTCCAGTTCCTTGCTCAATTCTTCGTGGACTTGGCTCTCCTTCTGCTTCACGGCTTTCTCCTTCTCAGAAATTAGCTTCTGCTCGATGGCCTTAGTTTCCTCGAGAGATTGCTGCAGGGCAGCCTTATTTTTCTCCAGTTCAAGGGCGATTGCTCCGCATTGTCCAGCCTCAAGCTCGACTTGCAACCCGAGATTGAAAATATGCTGCCCGAGCTGCATTTACTTACAAAAGTTAAATATATATAAATATACAAGAGTACAAAACTCACTTGAGTAAGTAAATCAGAGCCCGACTGAACAATTTCCCGAGCACTCTTTTCTCTTTGCCGTTCTTGGTCGGCGACCCGAATATTACTCAAAGCAATATCCCAGCAGTTCGGAAGAACACCATCAGCTCGGGTTTTATCATTCATTTCTTCGTAAATCGCAGTCAGTGTGCGAGTAACGTCGGAAATGGAGCTGGAAGCAATGGGATTTTGAGGCGTTGGTTGTGGAGTACGGAGCATGATTTTATCAAAGGTAGGGTCATTTATTTTGATCTTTTTATCTTGGATCTCGAGCAGAATGGTCTTGGCAGCCTCAGACGTCGAAATTTGCTCGAAGAGAATGGTCTTGGCAGCCTCAGACGTCGAAATTTGTTCGAGGAGAATGGTCTTGACAGCCTAAGACGCCGAAATTTGCTCGAGGAGAATGCTCTTGGTAGCCTCAGACGCCGAAATTGCTTCACTCAATGGCTTTTTCTCCCCAGCCAATTGGCGTAACGCCTGGGTCGGAATGAGGTCTTTCGGGCGGGGCCTCTTATTTGAAGCATGGGAAGAGCCACCAGAGTTGGGTTGCTCACTCAGATCTTTATTGACCAGTCCCTTCGCGTTAGGAACAGCTATCGATCTAGGTGGGGAGTCGGCTACCTATATGACAGGCTCTTTCTCGAGCTGGGTAGGTTTGGATTTCGGAGATGAATCAACCTTTGTTTTCCTCCCCTCACCTTTAGAAGGTTTAGGGGTTGTTTTCGAGAGTTTTGGATCCCTAGATCAAGATTTTTGGATTTTCTCTTTCTTAACCCTGAAAAGTTGGCTGGGATCAATGGGGGCACCTACTAGATCGTCCATTCTCTGCTGGTAAGAGCAATTTGTTCGAAATGTAATATCGATCTATGAGCTCCGATGTGAGATAATTGGAAACAAGGACGTAATGAATTGAAGTTACTCCCCATATATTTATAAGAAAGGAAAAAATTACTTTTGGGACCCAACAGTCGCGACTCCCTAGTTATTCCGAGCTAAAAGGCGAAATTCGATTATTAACATATTGTTATCTATGGAAAGAGTTCGTGCTCTTCCCTACGTATAACTTAAATATCGTTAGTTCGAGATGTTATTCGACTTACATATAACTTACGAAGATCTTTGTCTAAGATAAGTTACACACCAGAATCATACATAAATTATTTGCGGACGACTTTGGCCACAACACAAAATTCTAAAGGAAAAAACCTCGAGCTGCCTTGATTAAAAAATTATCTGAAACAATTACAAAAGGACAAAAGAAGGAACCTACTACTATCTATTACAGAGTAAATTATGAATCAGGATCTTCTCCACCATCTTCACTTTCGGAGCTGTCTTCAATATTAACATCACCTTCCTCCTCGGAATCATCTTCGTCATCCTCTTCGGAACTCGAGCTCGTGCTGGATGTTTCTAACTCCAGCATATCTGGATTTGGCATGGGAACCCCGAACTCAGTCACGAAGGGAGCAAATTCATGTTTTTCCCAAGTCGTGGAACTTGAAGACGGAACATTGTAATCTTCCCCATCTCTATTCTTCAGGATGCTCATATGGCTGGCATACTCGGTCATCTTGTCGGGAATGATTCCTGCCGCTATCAATTGTTGAACTCCTTTATAGAAGGTAGTTTGGAGAATCCAACGACTATTTTTCGAGCTCTGGCGTCGAGCGCAAGAGATTCCAAGAACTCCCTTATTGAACCAAGACGCGACTCTTCTTTGCCTCGTTTATAGGATTGCTCGGAATCTGCCTTGATCTGATCGAGATCCTCCTTGAGTCTTTTATTTTCATCCTCAAGAACGCTCTTCTATGTAACCTCTTTAACGAGGCGTTCCTCGACCGCTGGTGTATATCTCTTCTTCTTGGCCTCCGACAGTTCTTTCTTAACCTCAGTAACCTCGTTGTTGATTTTATAAAAATTAGCTCGGAGCTTGGCTTCTTCGAGGAGAGACTTCTGGAGGGCCGAGTGCACTTGGTTGGATTCCTCTTCCACAAGGGCGCAATGATAAGCCTAATGGAGAAAATAATCTCCGACCTGCAAAGGAAAAGGTTATTAGTTCATGATTAAAGAATGATAAAAATAGAGAACTTTATAATGGTTTAGTCTGACCTCTTGATGTGCTCGTGCAAATAGACTGAAGATCTCAAAAGTATATTGAGCAAAGTGCTCGGTCTGATCCCTCGCTAAGCGACCTGCCATAAAAATCCTGATAGCCTTATCAACAATGTGTTCCCCATCGGGACCACGGTCGTTTAAGATGGTCCCTCCAGATGGATACCCAGCCGCTCTTCGGCCCTTGAGCTGATCTTCAATGAAGTCCACCATGTCGGGTTCTGACTTTCCTCCCCGACATGGTACTTCATCGATTTTTCGACCAAAAGGAGTTTTTCTTCTCTTCGAGGTCGGAATATTTTTTTAAATTCTGACCGATTTAAAATCGATCGGAATTTTTTTTCATATTTTTTTGAAAAAAAACATAATATATATTCCGACCGATTTTAAATCGGTCGAAATATTTAAAAAAAAATCCGACCGATTTTATAATTTGTTGGAAAAATTAATAAAATTCCGATCGAATTTTTTTCGTTTGTAATTCAGGGAAATTCCAACCAATTTTTGTTTGGTAGGAATTTTTCAATTGGAGTTCGTCATTTTTCTAGTTGTGACTTTCTACTGAATTCAAACGACTATAAATGTTACAAGCGGCTCTGCACTGTTCTGACTCTATTCATTGTACGGATCTGTCAGGTGCAATTAATGAACACTGTTATCCGATGAATGTTTGAATTTATTCCTGATGATTGGACTTAGATTTTCTGATCCTAGGACATTAAAAATTAAATTTAATTTGTCTTTGTCATTCCATCATAAATGACTCGTCTCTTCAGATTCCGATCGTCTGATAAGTGTCACCTAGCTATCCAAACTACTCAGTTGTTTGATACTCAACTTTTGACTCTGCTTATCAAATGAACTCCTCTACTGACTTTATTTCGTTTGACTTAACTTGTAGAAAGTTTTCATTATTAATTAGCCAAAACCATATTGATTAATTCTTCAATCTTCAAGTCTTTTAATATGAAATTTGATACCAACAGGTGATTGGTCTAATGGAAGGGACTAGTCATTACAAAGTAGCGGACTCAGGTTCGAATCCCTGTTGGGAGAGGTACCCACATATGTGCCCAACCCTTGGGAAAACCAAAAAACAAAATATGATACTTGGTATTTTCTCAATACTCTTGACTTGACTGTTTCACAACTAAGCTTCCATTATTTAGTTGTTCAACAAACTTGGTTGATGACGCCACATATCTGTTTCTTATGCGAATCTTATTTGTTATCATCAAAACCTTTAACTCACTCAGCTGAGCTTCATACTTAGATGTTGCTTGAGTTAACAAATTTCTTCCAACATTATGTAAGTTATTCTGAAATATATTGTGAACATAAAACCCATCAAATTTCACACTTGAGTTCAATTAGTTCGATCTTATTTACTCATCGGATTGAATTGTTCGGATCCGATTTGGTAACATCCCAACAAGAAATTGAAAGCATACTCTACTCACCTTGTACATAGTCGTCGGGATCCAAGACATGAAAATTCTAACCATTTTAATATTATTTGAGATATATACACTTTTGTTCACATCCTTTTTATATGGTACAAATCATGTGTTTATAAAAGAGAGCATAAATTCATGTGTAACTAGGTCGATGACTTATGCTAGTCCAATATGATGGAACGCTAGTTTGGACCTAGGCTTCGATCTCGTTGAATTGCTCTCCTCATGTTCAAGGGGTTGATATTAAGCCAAGGTACTCTTGGGCTGCCCTCAGATCTGCATCGCTAGATTATTCGTGTTTTTTTTTATTATCATGACTCATGGCTTTGAATGATTACATATTTCAAATTAATCTTCCAATTAAACTCTACATATTTCAATTTTAATTATAAAAAAATTATGGGATTTTGGCATTTTGCACCCTAAAAATATAGGATTTTGGCACTTTGCACCCCAAATTAAAAGTTTTGGCACTTCGCACCCTGAAAATATAATTTATTTGGCACTTTGCACCCTAGTGTGTGTTTTAATAAAAAGAATCGTTAGTGGAAGGGTAAAATAGTCATTTTTAATATTTTTTGGTACTTTGCACTCTTAAAATATAGATTTTGACACTTTG
The DNA here is from genome assembly GCA_030819805.1 of Penstemon newberryi var. newberryi. Classification (NCBI taxonomy): domain Eukaryota; kingdom Viridiplantae; phylum Streptophyta; class Magnoliopsida; order Lamiales; family Plantaginaceae; genus Penstemon; species Penstemon newberryi. The sequence continues at coordinate 4,473,006 of JAUALY010000007.1, read as the reverse complement.
CACCCTTCAAATATAAAATATTAGTACTTTGCACCATGCAAATATAAAATTATAGGGCACATTCCACCCCGAATAAAAAAATTTGCACTTTGCTTCTTATAAATTTAATTTTTGGCATTTTGAACCATAATATTTTCCTTTGAAAAAATCTCATGAATGTTGTCGGTGGAGAAATAAAATTTTCATGTTCAATGCACAACAATCAAATATATGAAACAAATATTTTTATTTCTTGTTCAATCACAAAAATAATCATTTTTTTTGCAAATTATATGTACGTCTTGTCCTTAAATAGACATTGATTTGCATCAGTTGTGATATTCAATACAAAATTATATAATAGATACAAGTTTTTTTTTTTTTTTCCCAAAATATTTCTACAGGACAAACTCTACAGATCTGTAATTATTATCTACTAGCATGTCAAATTTAAGAATTAAAAAAAGGAAAAAGAGTTCTTACCTAATTAAGAATAGCTTAGTAATTTGATTAAAACAAAAAATGTGCCAAATTTTAAGTCGAGGTAGTGCAAAATATTTATATTTTCAGGGTGCAAAGTGACATCAATTTATATTTTCAGGGTGCATAATGCCAAAATCTATATTTCTAGGGTACAAAGTGCCAAGAAAATTTGAAAATGACTATTCTACCCTTCTTGCAATTAAATTTCCCCATTAAAATAAACACTAGAGTGCAATTAAATTTCCCCATCAAATAAATTATATTTTCAGGGTGAAAAGTGCCAAAAAAATTAAATCAAAGTGCAAAGTGCCAAAAATCCATATTTTTAGGGTGTAAAGTACCAAAAAACCAAAATTTATAATAAAACCTCATTCAGATGATTAATTAAAGTAGATATTTTTAGTCATTATTTAGAAACTACAAATTCGTAGTAGAATAAATAACTAATACAGTAGGCCTGTCAAAGATCGGGACTGGACTAGGACCCAATTCAGACCCTGACAAGACCCATTCAGGGGACTACTAAGGGTTCGGGTCCAGACCCGACAGGTCCAGCATCATTGGACCTTGTGGATAGGGCCCAAGTCTGGATCTAGACCCAATTCCGAACCTAGACCCAAACTCGAACCCCATTTTCTTTCAAATTGAACTTTTTTTAACCTAGTTTCTGTCTGAGTTTGGATTCGGATCCGAATATGCGTCCCGGGTCTAGATCCAAATCTGAATAAAGGTCCAAGTTCGGGTAATGATGCAGAAACTCGGGTAGGTATGGGTTCTGATTATGCTTTATTTCGTTCGAGTTCAATAAGGAAAGTAGAACATAATAACATATGAATCGAGCATGTGAAAACTATATATTAATATTGGTGTTCGAATATAAATTACAAAGCAGGTCTACCCGAGCATTACGGGATGCCGCACTACTAAAATGACCAATACAAAGAGAATACAAGCTAGCTCCTAGTTCGAACAGTAGGTCCGAGCAGGGGGTATTCCTTGGAAGTTGTCCCGTCCCTGATGTCATAAATGCGCCGCGTATTTATAGGAACAGTAATGAGCTAGCTAGACCATCCGTAGGAGAATAGCTCTCGGCCAGCTGTGTAAAGCTGTAGGTCGGTCCCACAATAATTCCGAGGATACGAGTAGATCGGGAAGAAGGTCGGAGTACTTGATCTAGAGCTATCAGTCTGGCTTGATCGGAAAACCATCTTCTTCAGGTCGGAGAATACCATTCTGATCGGGATCGAGGCTGACCCCGAGCAGAAGGTATTTCCTAAAGTGGCGTATGCGAAATACCCCTCATCAATACTCCCCCACTTCTCGAGCGTAAGTGAAGCTGAAGCTCGGAGAAGTAAACACTGCATCACGGCGAAAGACTTTGATTTCTTGATGTTTCGGACATGCCTCGTTAAAAACCTAGTCCAGAAAAACCCAGTGGGACAAAATCCGAGCTAGGGAAAAAGAGTGCACATCTTCCTTGGAGGGGCCTCGAAATACCGAAACGCCCCAAAAATAGAAGGGTGAAGTTTTTGACCTGAGAGATTCACCTCGATGATTCACCAGGAGCTGCAATATTTGAAGTTCGGAGAAATAGATAGGAGAGAATAGGCCTTGGACAGTCTTGAGTTGGATATGCCTCGTTAAAAACCTTGCTCGGAAAAACCCTGTGGGATAAAAACCGAGCGAAGGGAAAAGAGTGCACATCTTTTAGAGAAGCCTCAGAATGCCGAACTGCTTCAAATAATGAATAGTAATAGTAAAGAATCAATTCCTCCAACTGAGAGTCCATTCCACGGAAGTTTATCCCTCATCAATACTCCCCCACTTCTCGAGCGCAAGTGTAACTGAAGCTCGATGAAGTAAATATTAGACCGGGGTACTGATCGATCTCGAAATCTGGATGCGTCGGGTATACCTCATTAAAAACCTTACTCGGAAAAACTCAGGGGGATAAAAACCGAGCAAAGGAAAAAGAGTATATATCGTTGAGAGACGCTTAATAAAATCTGTTGCTTTCAAACTGGAAAGTCACTTCTTCAGAGCTGAGGGGCCCAAAATGCTATTTATCCTTTTATATTAAGCCGTTTTTTAGCAAAGAATTTTATCACAGATATTACCCTTACTCTTAGATATTTTCGAGCACTGAGTTTATACCAAATAAATGGTTTTACTCAAATTTTCCATTAAGTCTTTTTCGAGCCTAGAGTCATAGCATCAGCTTTCACTCTTGGTCGAGACAATTTTGATTTTACACAAGAGTCATAGCAACAACTTTCACTCTTGATCTTCTACACAAGTCTTTATCGAAGTGAGGGGCATAGCAACAGCTTTCACCCTCAGTCGAGACATTTATTTTTGAACAAGTCTTTATCGAGGAAGGGTCATAGCGAGAGCTTGCACCCGTCTTTATCGAGGAAGGGTCATAGCGAGAGCTTGCACCCTCGCTTTCAAATCAAATAGTTGCTCGTAAAAACCAACTCGATGACGAATTAATGATCCGATGAAACTTAAATATTTGGATAAGAAGGTTAAACTTGTATCTGCAACATTTATTGATCGGTAAACCGTCCTCGGAGAGATTATCCGATAACCATCCAAATGAATAATATCTGAAAACTGAGAAGTTCCCTTTGAGTATAATTGAACTTAAGAAACAATGATCCCAACTTAAGTAATTTCCAAATGATAAGAAATTCTTGAAAAGTGTTCGGGTTTCGAGCAGAACTGCATCATCATAACATTTTGAGCATCAGTCGGAGTTAAACAAAATTGAAATTTTTGCTTACATAATTTATCGTTATTAAGTGAGCTGGATAGTCACGTAGAATTTCTATCGAGGAAGGGTCATAGCAAGAGCTTGCACCCTCGGTCGAGACATTTTTATCTTTTTTATAGACTTTTTTATAGAGCGTCTTGCTCTTTTTTATAGACTTTTTATAGAGTGTCTTGCTCTTTTTTATAGACCTTTTATAGAGCGTCTTGCTCTTTTTTATAGACTTTTTATAGAGTGTCTTGCTCTTTTTTATAGACCTTTTTTATAGAGTGTCTTGCTCTTTTTTGTAGAGCGTTTTGCTCTTTTCTGAAATAAATCCGATGTGTATATAAATTTTGATAGAGAAATTCCGATCTCAATATTAGATTACAGGGTTTATCCGAGCAGAACGGAGATAATCGCATAGACCGAGCTGCATAGTCCGAGCTGAAGGATTAGTGCTTTTTGCTCCCATGTTTAGCTGCTTTATACTTTAGCTTTTTGTACTGTTTTAATTTCGAACTGAAAACTCGATTCTATCGAAAGTTTGATATCGATCTAAAAACAAGATATTGGTCGAACAATAACCAACTCGGAAAAACCACTTCGAGCAATAAGATATTCGTTGAACAATAAGTCAACTCGGAAAAAGGCCACTTCGAGCAATAAGATATTCGTTGAACAATAATTCAACTCGAGAAAAGGCCACTTCGAGCAATATGATTTCCCCGAAAACTCCATCTAGAATTAACAGCTTAAAAATAGTTAATCAACTCGTGTTTCTCGAGCTAAGAGAACTCCACTATAAGCAATCAGCTCAAATTATAGCAATTAAGAGGCAGACAGATTTGCCGTAATTAATTCGTGAGAACTCCATTATCAACAACCATCTCAAATAAAAGCAACCAAGAAGCAGCCATCTTAAATCTCACAAACGATAGCAAAGAAAAACCCATTGATTCAAAAGTAATCCAAGCAGATAGCTGAAGCTAATTCTCACTAAGGTATTCAATGGAATGATACAATAGCAAGCAAGCAGCTCAATAATGATTTCACCATTCCAAAACCAAGCAACCAGCACTAAGTTATTCTCTATACAACAACCAATGGAGTTGATTGAATTAATTCAAGCTACGAGCAGATCAAATAACAAGCAGCTCAAATAATAAACTGATCTCCACCAACAAATGAAACCAGCAACCACGTTAATCTCATAATCCAGGCAGCTCCAATTTGCACTAAATAATCGAAAATTACAACCATATTGAAGCAACCAGCAGAGAATTAATACCAAGCAGGTCCACTAAATCGTGAGAAAAATCAACCAAACCCATTTTCAATTAAGCAGCCACCTTAAGTCTCACAATTGCAAGCAAGCAGCTGAAAATAATTGATCATAAACCAAATAGGCACCTCAAAGTAATTCATTACAATTGAACCAATGGAAAAATTGTAGAATCCCAGCATAACTAATTGAATAATGTAGAATCCGAAGCATTGCCCCAAATGATTAATTAATCTCAACTACAAATAATAGGTGGGCGCGTTTGTTCGGCAGCGGTAACTGGGGGCTGAAAATGCGAAATACTCATCTTCCTCACATAGCTTCACGTACATAGAAAAGGCAATGGCAAACAAACCATATAACCCCAATATATAACCTCCAATTAAATGCAAAACACACCAAATTAGAATCACTATAAGTTGATTCGTATTCCAAGGAATCGAAATTAACAATAAAATCGATCCGTATCCGCAGATTATTTTTTCACGTAAGAACAGGGCAAGAAACCGCACATCAAAAATCTGAAATCCTCATCAATTGATTCAATTAACATGAAATTGGAGCAAGCAGCTTACACAGCAACTTGAATGGAGTAATAATTCGCCGAGAATTAATTGAAAATACGAAGAAATCCGAAGATTAAAATTGGGGATCGAAAAGTTAATTTTCCCCGATCATCGATAAACTTCAATTAAATCGGAATTACCCGGTAATGAGCTCCCGTCCAAATGATCCAGCTCCAGCAATTAAATGATTCTTGAAAATAATGGGACGGTGAGACTGATTTTGATGATACGTAGGGAGCAATAAGCAAATGGAAGCAACTAGGTTAAATGTGATAATGGGACGGTGGTTATTAACATAGAACTTGCAATTTCCTATCACAAATGAAGGATTAGTGGCCGAAAAAATTAACTCTCGATGTGGTCTCTGAAGGTTTTGGTGGGAGAGAATAATTTCTAGAGAGAGAATTTTCTATCCTCACATATTCCTTTAACTTTTCCTGAGCAATCAGTTTTTCGATCTCTTGTTTTAACTGAAAACAATCCTCGGTGCTATGCCCCCGAGCTCTGTGGTATCTGCAATACTTATCGTGATTCATAGTCCCTGGCCTAGGTTGAGTGATACGCCGAGCTCCAGGGACCAAATTTCTCTCCTCGAGGACTGTTAGAATCTCGTCCCTTGAGGTATTCAGTCTGGTAAAGTTGCTTTTTTCATGCTCCGTCCTCGGAGCCCTATCTGGAGATGCAGGTCGACCGTAGACATTAGATCTGTGGGTCGGGGCCTGAGGTTTATAGACCTTAAGTCTCTGCCAAACCGAGCCTCTTTGCTGCGCGTTTGACCCTCCGTAGTCGCTTGGTTTTGGGATAGGGGCCCGATCAGGTTTCTTCACGATCGGGGGCCTAGGATTCTGTGCGTTCTTTAACTTATTCATTTCCTCCTGGATCATGTATTTCTCAGCTATTTCCATAATCCGCTCGAAAGACTTCGGTTGCTTTCGGCAGAGAGCATTCCCGAACTGGCCATTACGGGTTAGCTCGAACATCAACGATGATAGAAATTCAATCTGTGGGGTATCAACTTTCAGAAGTTCAATACTGAATCTTGCCAGCCACTGCCTCAATGTTTCTCCTTCCATTTGTTTCACTGTTCCTAAATGATTAGCAGGTAACCTTTGTTTCCTTTGGCTAGCAAACTGATGTTTCAATTTATCGCACAACTCATCGAAAGAGAAGATCGAGTTCGGAGGTAGTTTTCCGAACCAATCTAAAGCAATTCCCTCGAACGTTGTGACCATGATTTTGCAGCAAAAATCCTCCGAGTGTCCATATAAATTCAACACATTTATGAAACTGTTTATATGCTCCCCGGGGTCAGAGGTTCCGTTATATCTTGGCAATCTGGTAGGGACTGACTCCGTTCCTCGGGCTTCCTTAATTTCTTGACAGAAAGGCGAGCATCGCATAATATTTGTACTTAATACCCTACTTCGCACTTCAGGGAAAACGACCCCATCCTCTTTGGCCTCAACTCCTCGAGCCCTGACACCTGTGGGTCGGGTTTCCTTTACTAGCTTCTCTTTCTCTAACTCCTTAGCAACCCTTTCTTGCACAATCCTTTCCAAGTCAGCCTCAGTTACCTTTCTATAGGCTGGCTTTCTAGACCTCTCCACAGCTTTGGGTAGACTTTCCCCGACCACGGAATCCTCTAAGTTTTGTATGTTCCTAGAAGGTTGCCCAGATCGGACAACGGTTCTAGCTTGTGGCGGGTTGGGTCGAACATCAGATGGTTCGCCCAAAGCAGATCGACGAATACTTCCTTCCCTTGGCCTGTTGGAAACCGGACCCCGAGCAGCAGGTTGATCGACCGGAGGCTGCTGGCCTGGTAGAGTTTCACGATCTGCTCTCTCCGTGTTCAAGAATTCTCTACACATAGTTCCGATAATGGAACGCAAATCAGCCACTGTTGTATGAATAGGCATATCATTCGGCGGGTCGAGCGGCGGCACCTCAGATTGGTGGGCCGCTCGGGATTGGTTACTTGGTTCATTGTTTACAGAACGTTGAGCTCCTACGGCGTGTGAAGGCTCGCCACGATTGTATGTAAATCTCCTAGTAGTAGGCATATTTCGATCTAACACCCGAGTAGGCCCCACGGTGGGCGCCAATTGATTATGCTTTATTTCGTTCGAGTTCAATAAGGAAAGTAGAACATAATAACATATGAATCGAGCATGTGAAAACTATATATTAATATTGGTGTTCGAATATAAATTACAAAGCAGGTCTACCCGAGCATTACGGGATGCCGCACTACTAAAATGACCAATACAAAGAGAATAAAAGCTAGCTCCTAGTTCGAACAGTAGGTCCGAGCAGGGGGTATTCCTTGGAAGTTGTCCCGTCCCTGATGTCATAAATGCGCCGCGTATTTATAGGAACAGTAATGAGCTAGCTAGACCATCCGTAGGAGAATAGCTCTCGGCCAGCTGTGTAAAGCTGTAGGTCGGTCCCACAATAATTCCGAGGATACGAGTAGATCGGGAAGAAGGTCGGAGTACTTGATCTAGAGCTATCAGTCTGGCTTGATCGGAAAACCATCTTCTTCAGGTCGGAGAATACCATTCTGATCGGGATCGAGGCTGACCCCGAGCAGAAGGTATTTCCTAAAGTGGCGTATGCGAAATACCCCTCATCAGGTTCGAATCCGTGTCCAGATCTAGGTCCAAATCTGGGGCCTGTTTCGGATCCAAATGCGGGTCAGGATCTGAATCCGGGTCTGGGCCTAGAGCTGGCCCACTATTTAATTCCTTTTTTTTTAAGAAGGGCCCACTATTTAATTATTTTACCCACTTTTATTTATTTTAAATTATGAAGACAAAACAAGCACTCGTTCCGTCTTGGGGAATTTACGTAGACATCGCCTGGCTATTACCTTAATTATAGGATTTTATCCTTCTGTTTTAAATATTACAAAGACATCTCCATCGACAAAAATTATATTACAAGGACAACCCCTGCTACCCCCTAAAAAATTACAATTTTTTATTTGCCAAAATTAAGTTGTGGCTTTTGTTCCTCTCATCAACACGAGTTCATAGACGCCAACCTTGTCAAATTTCATCAAGTAAACCAATCTTTGAACAACAATTTCTCTCAAATTACTCGATAAAATTTGATAAGGTTGGTGTCTTTTTTTTCCTCTCATCAAGACGAGTTCACAGACACCAACCTTGTCAAATTTCATCGAGTAATTTAGAGAAATCGTTGTTCAAAATTAAGTTCCTTAATTTATTTTCCTCTCTTAAGTTCCTTAATTTTGAACAACGATTTCTCTAAATTTTTCTATGAAATTTCACAAGGTTGGTGTCTGTGAACTCGTCTTGATGAGAGAAAAAAAAGGCACCAACCTTGTCAAATTTATCGAGTAATTTGAGAGAAATCATTGTTCAAAGTTTGGTTCGCGAAGTACCCTAGATCCGAAATTTCTAACTTGGTAGCCATTTCTCCCAAATTACTCGATGAAATTTGACAAGGTTGGTGTATATGAATTCGTCATGATGAGAGAAACAAAAGCCACAACATAATTTGACAAATAGACAATTGTAATTTTTGAGGGAATAGCAGAGGGTGTCCTTGTTCAAAGTTTGGTTCGCGAAGTACCCTAGATCCGAAATTTCTAACTTGGTAGCCATTTCTCCCAAATTACTCGATGAAATTTGACAAGGTTGGTGTATATGAATTCGTCATGATGAGAGAAACAAAAGCCACAACATAATTTGACAAATAGACAATTGTAATTTTTGAGGGAATAGCAGAGGGTGTCCTTGTAATAAAGTTTTAATCGAGGGGTGTCTTTGTAAAATTTAAAGCAGGAGAGTAAAATTCTGTAATTAGAGTAATAGCCCGGGATGTCTATGTAAATTTTCTCTCCGTCTTTGGGATGCGTAATCTAACTACATATCACTCCATCATCGCCGTTCCTCTCCTCACTTAATTCTTCCTTCTCTTTCATTTCTAAAATCGCCCTGCTCTTCCCCCCTGTTATTTACATCCCTACCCCTGGATTGATAGATCTCTAATTCTCCCCAAATTAAACAAAAAATAAACCCTAACCCAGATCCATGGCGAAACAATTCAATGTACCACCTGTAATCTTCCCTTCCGGCGGCAATCCCTCCAACCCCAACCAACGCCGCCTCCCCACCGCCCCCTTCCAACCCCCTGGATCCTCAAACCCTAACCTCCCCTTCCTTTCCTTTGATGTCTCATCGGCTTCCACAACCTCCTTCTCCCCCGCCCCTCAATTCCCCTCCTCCACCATCGGCGGCGGAGGATTCGACGACGAGCCGCCGCTCCTCGAGGAACTCGGCATCAACACCAAGCAAATTTACCAAAAAACCATTTCCATACTCAATCCTTTCCGAATCAACCATCACCTTCACGAAGACGCCGATCTCTCCGGCCCTTTCCTCTTCCTAATGGCCTTTGGGTTATTTCAACTACTCGCGGGGAAACTGCACTTCGGAATCATCTTAGGATGGGTGACCATGGCGTCTATGTTTCTCTACGTCGTCTTCAATATGTTAGCTGGCAAGAATGGGAATCTCGACATGTACACGTGTCTCAGTCTGATTGGATATGGTATGCTCCCCATAGTCATATTGTCCGCGCTTTCTCTTTTCGTTCCACAGGGGGGAGTCGTGATTATGATCTTGACGGGGATTCTTGTGATCTGGTCGACACGTGTCTGCACGCGATTGGTCGTAGAACTTGCTAATTGTGGGGATGAGCATAGAGGACTCATCACGTATGCCTGTTTCTTGATTTACATGCTTTTCTCTCTGCTTATCATTTTCTGATTAATATACAAACTTAACCAAAAATGTTTGTAAGATGCTATTGAGATTTACTTGATCAGTGTTCAGTGGTTTTGTGTCCAAAACTTAATGTGATTCCGGAATGAATACTGGGGGTGTAATTTATTGCTTTTGCTGGAAATGTAGTTATATGTGCTCTTAAACATATTGAAATGCTGAGAACAACAATGTGTTTTTTTCTCTGTTTCTTGGATTTTTTCTCAAGAACTTGTGATATCAGTCTCAATTATGATGCCGAACTTTTTATGCAAATAATTTTACAGACAAAAGTGGAAGTGTAACAAGAACTTCCTGCTGATCACCAGTTTGAATATTTCATTTGATTCCATGAATACGTAGTGGCATTGGTAAAACCTCTTAGTGAAGTGATCTTAATGTTTTTGGTATTCTTCCCGCAGGTATTCATTGCCCGACATTGAAGAATCAAGATGTGATTATTGGTTTATCTATTTAGTGCTATAATATTTCCTCTGTTTGTTCAGTTATGGTTTGGGTCCTTGCCAAAGAATTTTGAATCATTCTGTGGAAATTTGAAATTTGTGTCGCTTAGTTTTCAGCACTAATACTTTCATGTAACTAACTAGGTTGATTTGGTTTGTCTCCCTTGTCAATGATTTCTTTTCCTTTGTTGGCCTTTTGAGTAGACTACATATGATAGTTCTTTAATAGTTTACTGGGATCATTTTACATTAGCTAGTGAGGTAAAACACCATGTGTTTTGGTGAGACAACTCCTTTTGTATTGTTGTAGCTAATTAGGGAAACACCAGCTCTCATGTCTGATAATTGGCTTTATTCTTTGCATTTGTTAGCCTAATTTGCAATACAGTGATACCTTCTTCTGAAAGGCTTTTCAAAGCAATATCAATGGTTTTACACCATATACATACTTGTGAATGCCAAGACTTTTATTCTTTTAGTATTCGTAAAACTGCTCATATTCTTTCTCTCGCTTTCCTGCATGAGAACCCTGTAATGGCACATCCGCGAGATACACTCAATGTGGGCCCTACTCAATACATGTCTTCCGAATTTGCATTGTCTTGTACTGCATGCTTACTGTAGTTTTTGTACCCAACACTCCATGAACTCTCTTTCTCAAGCGTGATACTTGGATCTTGGTTTGAGGTGATATCATTAGGTATACTGTGTAGTCGGGTATATGAAGTGGGAAACTTTAGTCAACTGGTCAATGATAACCCAGAAGACATCGTGTTTATTCCTCTCTGTGGCAAACATGGTTATTCAGTATTCACTATTTTCTGTAGATTTAATATAGCCGTGTAGGTACTCACCAGAAATAGAAGAAGATGCTGCAAATTTTCTTTCATTACGCACCTTAGATTCTTGTCTGGCATGCATAAATACCTGAGGTATTTAAATGCCAAGATAACATTTTCTGTTTGGTGGATGGCCTATGTTTTCACAAGTTCTTTGTTTATTGATTTTGGAACGCATGATTGATTGAACTGTTTAGATTGTGAGCAGGTTTATTAGAAGGGTAAATTACGGTTACCCTCTGAGGGAAGGCTTAATTACAAATATTCCCCTTGGGTATTACAAAAAACCCCATCAAGTTTGTCACTTCTTACAATTAACCCTTTGTCTCTAAAAAGTTTCAATTTTGCCATTGAGGGTTATTTACAATGTTTATAATATCTTATAAATTTTAAAATTTGGGTGCTATTGATATATTTTTTAAATTATAAAAATGATTATCATATATTTACAATCAAAATAATTGATATAAATTTATAATTGTCCATAAATTAATTTGTTTCCATATTATTAGAATTTTATTTAATTTGTTATTATAGAAGTAAATTATTAATAAATATGTAAAGAAATTTGCAATATTTTTTGAAACTTATGGGCAATTATAAATTTAATTAATTATTTTGATAGTAGAAATATATTATCACATTTGTAATTTATAAGATATAACAATTAGCTCTCAAGTTTTATTTTAAAATTTATAAGATATTACAAATATTACAATTAACATCCAAGGGTAAATTTGAGGGATGTTTTTATAATATTCAATACGTTTGGGGAATTTTTTATAATTGGGGAATATTCGTAATTTACCCTTATTATAAACTCTAAAAGGGTGACCATTGGACTTGTCCGTTTGGGTTTGGGTTTATGTTGGGAAATATGAGGCTAGTTTTTGCTCGGATAAAGAACGAGTTGGTTAAAAGCGGAATGGGTTAAATACAATTGGGCTCGTGATTGAGTTGGGTTAACTACTTAACTTGCTGCCTTTTATTTTGGGTATGAATATTATACCTATGTCCCTAAGGTTTGATGAAATTACAGTTATATCTTTTGAGGTTTCAATAATTATAAAAACATTCTCTGCTTTAAGTTATAAGTTAGTTTTCTAAATAATTTGTCCATTATACTCCTAATGAGTTGTTATCAACTTTGATCATAAGTTTTACAAAAAGCGATTTGGACAAAAATACTCACTTTATATTGAATTCGTGATCTGCATGGGATGAAGACTGTGTTTGTGAGCTGTGACTAATATTAAACTTCAAAGACTGTACTTTTTCTTTTCTTTTCTTTTTTTTGAAAGAAAGAAAGAAGAAATTACTACTTTTTATGAGGAACTATACATCACACTAATTATTTTTTACCTAGTATTTTTAAATAGTGTTTTTTCATTTGATTTGTTAAAGTATTTAATGTACCACTCTACAAGAAATATTACATCATAAAATTTTTGATATCAAAATTATAATTTGAATTATTGCACTACAAAACAAATGAAATAATTTTAAGTTCACTACAACAAAAATGTTATTTGGTGCACCTAGTGTGATGTCATTTTGAAGAAAATGTCACAAAATATTAATAGACATATTTTTACAAAATGTTACAAACAATATATTGTTTAGTGACAGTTTCATATTATTGTGTCATTTTATAATGTTATTTTTAACTGCAATTGTAACATTGATATATTTAACCATCACTACAAGTGGCATTTGAGTAGCGATATTTTATGTATCGTTATATTTTTCAACTTACCACTTGTTGCAGTGTGACTAAAAGTTAAATGTTACTATCATAATAATAAATAACATTATAAAATGCCACAATAATTGAAAAATATCACTAAACAACATGATTAATATGTATAATTCCTGATATTTTTAAAAAGCATAACTATATTAATGTTTTGTGACATTTAGTTCATAATGTCATTATGCTTGATGCCACTAAAGATCATATATTTTGTAGTGGTTTTTATACCAACGGTCTTTCACCCATGACATTTAACAAATTGAATTACGAATGATATAATCAAAATTTGAACTTTTAATAACAAACTAAGGATTTCTATTATATTTAATACATTTTTTCTTATTTAGTCTTTTACTGAAGAGTTAATTTTATTTATAGATATAAATGATTAGACCCATAGGATTTGAATATGATCTACCAATTAAGCTTTGGCTTGGCATAATTAAGGAAAATTATTTGTTATTTTAAAATTTGTATAATTTTCTTTATTAGTAGTCCTTATAATAATACATGTGTGAAAATGTACTTAGGTTTTGAGATAGGAAATTTTATTTTGTTTTTGTAATTATTGAATTATCTAGGGGTATTATCGATAATTTTGATAGAGCTTAGGGGTTTTAAATGTAGTTAGTCCTTTATCTTTCTTATGCTAGTAAGTAATATGTATATTATTCATCTAAGAATAGAAAAATATTTTTAGCTAAAAGAATATACGAGTTTCAGTATTCACATATAATAATCTATCTTGTGTATAAACTTTTGAATAATGTACGCTAATATTTTAACCCTAATTATAAAGATTACATATACTATTTCAGATATTACAAGAATTTCCCTTCTGATTTAGCCGGTTTTACCATATCCCTTGCGTCATAATTTTTTTAATATTTTCCCGAAATTGTCCCTTAGTCAACAAGGGTGTACATAAAAATGTTATTAATAGATGGGGGTAATTCTGTAATACATATTTATATTTTTTAATAGAATAATAAAATATATTCTACAATTATATTAAAAAATAAGATAAAACAAAAAAATAAATTAACAAATAAAACTTCAATAACATAACTTAATAAATAAAATTTTAATAACATAAATTAATTACAAAAATTACAAAAATGAAACATTTATCTATAATTTTCTACGAAATCAACTCTAACATGTGAACCACTAATGGAGCTTCATCATTCTCATTTTCTTTTAATGTAAGAAACTCGTTGAAGTAGAAAAATTCAATATTTTCTTTTCGATTGACTTAAAAACGTAAAATTTTGATATTTCAGTAAAAAATTATCGAAATTTTGATCCATGCGTGAGATGACCTATCTCTTCTCTACTATTATAAAAGCATGAACATTTCTTAACTTTTTTTGTGCGGACTAAAATACCCTTTTTTTATTTTGTAAAGTGATATTTAATTCAATAGTAAATATAAAAAGTAATTGAAGAATAATAATTAGATATGAAGTCTTATTATATTTATCTCAAACTCCTAAAATTTATAAATTTCCTCTTACATCAATTCTTGAAATTTTAAATTTTTAATATTCTTCTCTTATAATAGATAAAAACGAACCCCAAAAAATATTAAATATTAAAATATATTTAAAAAATATTATATTTTTAGCATCAATATTTATTTAAGTAATAAAATGTTCATTTAAAGATTTAAACATAAGTCATAAACACTCTAAATATTATAAATTAAAATGAAATTATCATAAATATCATTCTGTTTTAAAAAAAAATTTAAGATTGAATCGCATCATACTATGAAAAAATAAAAAAAATACTTATGACTTAGCTAATTACGTAATTTTTTAGTTGGCTATAATAGAAAAATATAAAGAATATTCAATAATATCAAAACATGCATAGCCTTGAATGTTCATGGAATTCTTGAAAGGATAGTGCCCTGCAAGCCAATAGATTTAGCTTGTATGAGGTCTATCATGTAATAAACTTTCTCTAGTATAAATGAATTAATACGCTCGTTTTTTTATAGTATGTAAAACAATGCCAACTTCATCTCTCGCGAATTACTTGAGCGACTGGATGAAATCCTTAGATCATAATAGACTATGGGATGATTCACTTCAGTATGAGTGCAATCATAAAACAGTCTCTAAGGTCGTGATCTTCAAACATGTTCCAATTCATAGATTCCGAACGAGACGGGGTATCTGATTTAACCGAATTTCGTCTTAGGTTTAAACTCAGTAAATTATTTAAGATCACGATTTTATGTGTTAAGGGTTTGGTTAAAATACTCAGGATGGTGCAATTCAAGAACAAAACAATATAATTCCGTAGATAACAATAATATGAAAGGCGAATAGTTGTAGTATATTTCGTAGGTTCAATTTCGGGGCAATACAATGTGAGATTCGCTATTTATCATATTCCTCATGTCCTAATTGAACTAGGAGTCCTATTCAGCTTAGGAATCCTACAGGGCCTAGGAGTATCGCATGGCCCATTAAGTCCCTTGAAACGGACAGTAGGTCGATCAGAGTAAGTCGACCAGATATGCATTCAGCTGGTCGAGCCGATCTCACAGTTTAAATAGGTTGGATCGATCTTGAATCTGCTCGGATATTCCTAGCTGGTTATATGTGCAAAATAGCCCTCATCAGTACTCCCTCACTTCTCGAGCGTAATCGTAGCGGAGCTCGTAGAAGTAGAAGTAGTAGTTACTTTAATCTTTTCATCGTTCATGAAATATGCCTCGTTAAAAACCTAGTTCGGAAAAACCTTCTTCGGGATAAAAACCGAACGAGGAAAAAAGAGTGCATATCCGTTTGAACCTTCTACAAACAGACACGTATTTTGGTTAACGTGCGTCAGACAACGGTTGGGTCTTTTCATGATTTTGATTGGCGGGAATGTGAAGAGACGCGAAGGGCTGAATCCGTCTTTTCACCGCCCATATATATAGTCGAATTTTGCGGGATATTTTACTTTTTACCCCAGATATTTAAACCTTCCAGCAGTAAAAGCTTAAGTCGATAACCTTGCCATTTTCTTATTTTCTCGAGCGTAATATTTCAAGAGCCGATGGCTTCAAGCTTGCAAAATCCCCATTCCTCAACTCAAAATGTAGGAGAACAAGTACCACCTAATATCTCTAATCCTGATATTCCTTCATCTGATGACGAGGGAGCAGACAATTCTCAAGTAGAAGAGATCAGAAATTATGCTGAATAGGAAGTCGATAACTTGGTGGTGGAAATTGTTCCAGAGGAGGAGATGACGTCCAAGGCATCCAAAAAATCTAAGACGGCTCACCCTCAAATTTCCGCTCCTGTAGAACTCTTTCCTTCTCGATGGAAAGAAGAAGACCTGCCTTTTTTGAAAAAGGAATTCGGTCGCTATTTCCCGTCGGATTTTGAGATCATTATTCCTACTTCCGAGGAGAGAGTCAACACTCCTCCTGCTAACTGCCGAGCTTTCTATACATCCCACTTCGAACATGGGCTCCATTTTCCCCTCTCTTCGATTCTTCGTCAATTTCTGGAGACATTCATTGTTTCACTGACTCAACTTGTTCCGAATGCCATAGCCTTTATTATGGCATTCTCTGTTTTGATGGTCGCGCGTGGTCTGAGGCCCTCGTTCCGTAATTTCCTTCACTTTTTTCGACTTTCTGTATCGACCTCCTCTAATAGGGGTTATTATTACGTTAGTCAGAGACCTGGGTATGTTGTTCTAGAAAATGCCATTTCGAGTAACAGCATGGAGTGGAAATCAAATTTCTTTTTTGTAAAAGCTCCGACCGTGCATATCCTTGAAAACGGAGAAACTGAGGAATTTTCTCATGACTGGGGATACAATGATTCTTGGGTATACGGTGGTCGAAAAGTGATTGGTGAGATGGCCCCAGACGACCAATTTTCAACTGCTCTAATTGAGGAGATGAGATCAAATAAGTACCAATCAGCTTATTTGATTGGAGAAATTTTTCTTCGAAAAGCTGGACTGAGTTCTTTGAATTTCCCTATTCCCTCGGACGATCGATCTTTATGTAAGAATTTTCTTCTAATGGTAAATTTATCTTCTTTTTGTCGTTCGTTAAAACTTATCGATTTCATGTTGTAGCTTCCATGGTCGAAAACTGCCGCTTTTCTGTGGTCGGAAAATCTGTCCTCTCGAACTCAAAAAAGTCTTGGGGTAAAGTCCCCATAGAGCAAAAGGAATCCAGAAAAAGGAGAAGAAACCAACTCATGGATCTGGAGGATATTGAGGAGGAGTCGTTCGAGAACGCAGATCCTATCCGAGTAGCTCCCCCTTCTTCTGCTCAAACTTCGTCGGATATACCGAGTTCAAGCTCTCGCCCAGGCCGCGGTTATCCACCCAAATTCCTTAGAGATGAACATGGTATTCTAGGCTGTCAATCTTGGTCGGAGCGCAATCCTACCGGCCCTGAGGCTAAAAGTAGGACCCAGTTCTTCGACAAAGGAGGAGAATATTTTACTCATGTCGGAGATATTAGTCACAAGGCTTCACTGGTAGACATGATTGAAAGTCATCTTCAAGGGAAACGGGCGGCCGGATATTCCGAAAAGGATACACTGGTGTCAGATGATAAGGAGAATGTCGTCGATAAATCCATTCGACTTCTCCTATCCACGACCTTTATTCAAGACGTAAATAGGACGATCAAGAAAAAACCTCTCGAACAACTGGCAAGGGCAGCTCATGCTCACGAAGTGGTAATATTCTTTAACTCCTTCTGTTCTTTTAAGAGCCCTTAATATTTTTCTTGGTCTGTTATTTAGACAATTTTTCTTGTCGCAGACGGGTAATGCCTTGGTGTCCGCGCTATATGATATGGCATTGCATAGGGATCAATGCAAATATGTTGAAGAAAGCAACAACATTTTAACCGCCAGGGTTAAGGAACTTGAAGATCAACTTGCTCAGATCGGTAACTCTCGAGCTTCCCCTGAGACTCAATCTGTTCCTCTTGCCAATGAGAACCTGGAAACTGACAATCCACATATTATTGGTATGATGACGGATGCTAGTCGATATCAGGCCCAAGTCGACCAGTTAACTCGAGAAATGGATGAACAACGAGTTTCACATGCTACAGTAGTTAGCAAATTGGAGTCGGAAATTGCCTCGCTTCGATCTCAACTCGCGGCAAAAGATGATGGTTCTTCAGATCTAGATAGGATCATTGATGATCATCGATCGCCCGACGTCGAACCCATTGTCCGAGAGTTTCTCGATTCCCCCGTGCATACGACCATAATTCATCAGAAGATCGGAAATCTGCTCTTGAGCTCATTCTATAAGGGCATCGATCAATTAATAGAGTCTGGGCAGATCCCTGATAGGCACGATGAATACCGCCGAGTTATGTTTATTGGAAAAGATCGAAGACTTCAAGACTACCCTGCTGATTGCTTGCCTTCTGTCGAGTATAATAATCATCCTCTGGCTCACTTAGTCAATGAGTACGGAACTCCTTTTCCCGTGCCAGCCCCTGATTCGGAGTTAACAAAGGATATCCTGGGGGATCAAGCAAGCGAAGAGGGAGACGGCGATGATGAAGAGGATACTGAAGGGGATCAGGTTGACAAAAGGAATGAAGAAGAAGAAGATGAAGGAAACTAACTCCCCAACTTAGGACGTTTTTATTATTTTTGTTTTTGGAAATTTCTAGTTCTTTTGTGTAGCAAATCTCATAGAATATGTAAAATTCCTTTTGTGATATATATGATTTTAGCTGAAATATTCTTCGTCGTTTTGATGATCATAGTACGCATTTGAAGACCCGTTTTTTGTCATATTTTTGAATTTTACTACGCGCGCCGAAGTTTGAGGACATAATTGTCATTTCCTTTGCTATATATAAAGGTGAATCTTTTGGGGTTTTACCGCGCGTCCCCACTTGTAATATAAAATTTTCTTGTTGTTGATCGGAGCTTATAACTCGATATTTCATAAGAACTTCTGATTTCTTGATCATGAGTTCCAACCTCTTTTCTGGAGCTGTCAAACGATCTCTGCGGGGTCCATCCCGACGAGATATACCGAGGAAGAAATCCCGAACAGAAAGTTCTCATCACTCGTCTTCCCAAGGGGTACCTACTCCTCGAGAAGCCATGCCTCGATCAGGTCCGCAGTCCTCCCCGTCCGATGGTCATCCGAAGATTGTGGAGAACATTCCTTCTACGACAAGGGAAACTACGAACTCTTCGATGGGATTTTCAAGGGCTTCGATCCGTAGTCCCTTGGTTGATCCGAAAATTCTGGAAGCTTGGCAGACCGAAGGTTCTCGATCTATTTCTCCTCCTCCAGTAGATCAAACAACAAACGAAGAGTCTAGAACTATTCTTCCTCCTCCTGTGGAGCAAATAACGAATGAGGAGTCCAGCGGTGCTATTCCACCCCCGGTCGATCAGTCAATAAACGAGGAATCTAGAACTATTTCTCCTCCTCCTGTGGAACCAATAACGAATGAGGAGTCTCGAGCTGTTTCTCCTCTTTCTGTTGAACGATCAGTGAATGAACGTCCCCCTGCCGACCGAGATGCAACAAATCAATCTTCAAGTCAAGAAGGTTGCGCACAGGTGGTGACTACTGCTCCCAATCCTGAGACTGATCCAATACTGCAATTAAAGGGTTCTGTAGAAGACATCCCTGAGTCTTTCTTTGCTCCTTTGCCTTCACAGGTTGTTGTTTCAAGTTCTCAACATACCCAAGCTATCTCCCCAGGCCCCATTTCCCAAGAAGTGTTAAAGATTGGGTCTGGTCCCAGCCGGTCTGGTTTCGAAAACACGGCGGACGATCCGTCTCTTTTAGATGATCGTCCGTTCAAGGAGCAGGTCGAAGAAATAACTGAGTTCGGGATGCGTCGATCTGGTGGGGTCTCGACAGATGCATGTATTCCAACAACCCTCGATCCTGATGGGGTTTCTTGGAACCTGGGAATGGGTACAATTTTGCCCAAAGAGCTCGATAAACTGCAGAACCATTCTTCTTTACGTCTCGTTCAGTCCATTTTCAAGCGTTTAGAAATGGTAAGCATATCTTTGTTATTGTCAATAGAGATCTAGACCTTTGAAATTCCTAATCCATATTTTTTCATAACAGGCTAAGCATGAAGCTCTCCAGCTCGGGATACAAAATGATGAATCTTACTTTGCCCGAGAAGAATCCCTCGAACGGGTAAACCATATTGCTGCTGCTCATCGATTGCTGATGATCGAAGTGGAGAATCTCCGAGCTGCTACTGAAAGACTTACCAAAGAGAAAGAAGAACTAGCTCAAGCAAATAGGAACTTGGAATCTGATAAAGAGCAGCTTTCTAAGGAGAAAGAAAATCTGCTTCAATTGAAAGAGCAAGAGTTCGACAGGGGTTTTTCTCTTGGATATAAGCAACGTAAGAAAGAAATGATGACCTATCTTGCTCATCAGACAAGTCCCGATCATGCTTTTGAACGATATATATATATTTTTTTTTTGTTTTTTTTTTTGTTTAATGTAAATATACATTTTGCTTGATAAATAGCAATCATGCTCCTTTTGTTCGATATCTGTATAGGCGATGCGTCTTTTCGACCTGTTTTACTGCTAAAAACTTTTTTCCAATTTTCTTGGGAGAGAGGAAACCATTTTGGTTGTTGCACCGTAACCGTAGGACGTTTCGTATGCTTTGTGCATTGAATTGAACATTTCCTCATACTATAAATAACCCATTTGAGAAGTATGAAACTTAAAATATGGAAAGTAACATAACTCCCATAATTTTTTCGTTCTTGTATTTATGGCATGTCGACTACGGTGGAGATATTAATCCAATTATTTTGTGAGTAATGAAAGCTGGTTAGTTCATTAAAAAGATGGTGTTCCCTAGGGCAGGTATGCTGTTCGACAGCAAGGGTCTTCCTTCATCGTTTGCAGATAGAATTACCCTTCGAACCATTCCTCTCTCAGTGTGCTTTTAACTCGATACTGTGACCGACCCCAGATGCAGAATGTTTCCTAATTACAATGTCGCTCGTTTGGAGGTCGATAGTTCACTAGCATCAGCAAATATACGCACTTCTGCATGTTCCTCGTCTCTTTTGATTTCAATCTACAAAGGAACAAAATCCAGAGTTTGGATAACATTTTCTTTTGTTCAAGTGGACACTTGGTATTCTTCTATTTGGACATCCTCCGACCAAGGAAGATATCTCGTGAAGGTCTGGTGAAGTATGTTTGTCAATCTTCACCATGGTATGTAGTACATCGGATTGAAGGAGCAGATCATTCGGAGTAGTAGCATAGTAGGCTAATATTTGTAACGATTGTAGTTAATTTTCGAAGATAAATTTAGTTTTTTCTAACGATCAGCTGTTTTCGAGTACTGTAATGATCCTCTTAAAGATTCGAATAAAATCAATGGCTCTTGATTTGTGTATCTGGAGTCTTGTACTTTTTAGATCTGTATTAATAATCGATCATATACTGAACGTTGTGAGTTAAGTCGCTCATGTAGAAATCTGGACCGTAGATTAGTTCTTAATGCAACACCATTGGATCTTATGCCCCCAGCCTATAAAAGGGGCCGTTCCATGCTTCCTCATTCTTCAAAAATGAATTTATACAAGAAGAATTTTTACTGTTATAAGCATCATCGACCACCAAAATGTGTTACCTTATCAAATGAGGAATTCTTGACTTGGTATGGGAGGAATTGGAAAAATTAGATCTCCATCCTGTATGGCGATGGTCGGGCTAATCTCATAACTGGGGATTAGTTGACGATAGATTATGCCATAAGATAGAGGTCGAGATCAGAGGAAAGCAGGATTCTTGGTTTATCGAAATCAACTTGTTTCTAGCAGGTGATGATGCCATGCATGAGATCCTTCTGATTCCTGTTTTACTCTGTAAATATGAAGCATCAACTTTTTCGAGGTGGTCGAGTTGAGAGAACATGTATTCTTCCCTCGATAATCGGCAGATGTCGATCTTAAGAAGGATGCCTGAACTTTAGTTTCTCGTCACTGTTCTCAAAGTAGAAGAAAAGAGGATCGTTCCGAGGAAGCTCTGAAACGTCTGGAAACCAGATTCTTTCCTATGATATTTTGTAGGTGTGATTGGTTAGTGCATTGATCGATAATTTCCGTTCAGATAGGAATTCTTGATATGTAATATTAGTTTTGCTATGATAGTCTTTGTATCGTCTCCATCGATCTAATATACGACTTTTATTTTGACTGACTCAAAAGCGCATTTATCCCGTATTTAATGCTTGTAGTTATGACGCTGTAACGTAAATCCCGATGATATGTCATTGCCGTTGATTATATGAGAGTTTGACCGTTGGGATGTTAACTCCTCCTGTCTATAAAAGGAATCTTTTATCTTCCATCTAGTTACCATCAGGAGTAAAATTCTAAACAATGTACTTCCTCTTTGTTCAAAATGGCGGTCGTCCGCCTAATTCGCGAATCCAACCAATCAGTCATTACCTCGACTTGGTATGGGCGGAATCGGAAAATGGAGGCTTCTCAAGAATCATGAAGTCTCCGACCCCTAATAAGGGGAATAGATTGGAATCCTGACTATAAATCGATCGACCTATGAAAATAGGTAAAGGTCGGTGTTGTGGGGTTCCGATCTATTAGTTACGTGGTAGGTGGAAAGCTGGTCAGTTCATTAAAATTATAATGTATGATCGAGAATGCTGACCACCATCGACCATCGTAACATTATGATCTCACAAAGCTCTCTCTGATTCCAAAGCTTTGTGGTCGTAATTACAAAACTAAAAAGGCGATCGTCGCCGTCGAGCTTGGCGTGGTTGGTAGCAAGAATTGATATAGCATGTAATAGGATCCTGTTTAGGAAGATCTGTTTTGTCTGTCCAAGATATTTTATGTAATTGTAATAGTTTTAGGGACATAAATAAAATTCTTCTTTTTATTTATTAAATTCCCTCTTTACATATTACATTACGTCGATTAATGAATTTACACCGACCCAATCGGTTTTACTCAAAGTTTTATCGTACTTAGGTTTTTTACCAATTTTGGTTTTAACCTTTGTTGATCGTTCGTTAGGAGATCGATGAGTTTATGCCGACCTAATCGGTTTTACTCAAAGTTTAGGTTGTATACCAATTATTGGTTTTAACCTTTGTAGATCGTTCGCTAGGAGATTTGTTGGTCCCAAGTGGTCAGATGAGGTCTAGAGGGGGGGGGGGGGGGGGGGGTGAATAGACCTCTTTAAAATTTACCTTTTAAAAACTTCTAACTTTTTTGTCAGCAGACTAAGCTGATCAGTAATCGTAAGTTGACTATGCTGATCTCGCACAAAGCTTTAAACAGCAGAGTTGACCACTCTTCTGATTTCACTCAGCTGATTTTATCAAAATCAGAGTTTTAAAATAACTAACTTGCAGCGGATTTATCAAGTGTTTTTCACAAGTAGTTTTCTTTAACTTTGAAATAGTTTTATCCCCAGTTTTAACAAACTCTTTTTAAAACTTTTCCAACAGTTAACCTTTAAGTGTTTTAAGTATGCTGTTTCAAATATGCAGAAATTTATGCAAGTAAAAACACAAAGGATTTTTTATAGTGGTTATATGGATAGAAATCCGTTAGTCCACTCTTCCAAGTCACTTAGATCTTGGGTTATACTAAATCACACATATTACAGTATACGCTGCTTACGCCAAACAACAAATGATATGGCCGTAAGTTCACAATAGGAAATCACAAAGAAACTCCTACTCTCTAAAGTAATATCACTCACTAAGATGGATATCTACTTCTCACAACACGATACAAACAAAATCACTCAGATTTATAAGTCTTTTCTGTTTTCTCTCTATTCTGCTTCGTCAACAAATGACTCGGCTGATGAGTGTTCTGTTCTTGAGTTTGAGACTTAGAAGAATTCTGCTTCAGATTTTTTCTCTCAAAATGTGTTGTCTCTTCTTCTTCAACTCACGAACTGAACTATTTATACTTGGAGATTTGAAAATCTGCCCGTTGAGAGATCGGCAGCTGTCAAATCCTCGAGTACTGGTCCTTTCTGCAGAAACGGCTGTTGCGACTGAACACTGTACATTCTGCTGTACTTTCTGTCGCTTTGCATTAAATGCGCATTACATGCACCAAGCTAATACGAGGTTTCTCTTCAATCATTTGTCATAAATACCCTTCCTCTTCAGCATTTATTACACCAAGTGCATTTATTACCGTTGCAATAACTTCTGATCCACTTCCACTCTGCTGATCGAAGTCACTCGTCTGATGTATACTCGGCTGATCCTAAACTTGAACTAATCTGATTTGAGTCGGCTGATAGTCCACCAGTCTGATTCCTTCTTCAGCAACAGATCAGTAGTCTTTTGGACCATATTTGACTAGTCTGAAATACATCTTCCTTGGTCAAATATCTTCTAAGGTTTGTACTAAGTTTCCACTTAGCTGATGACTTTGGAAATCATCAAAACCTCCCTTCACTTCAAAGTCTTCATCTTCATCCAACAATTTCCCCCTTTTTGATGATGACAAAACTTCAGCTAAGTACCTGTACCTAAAACTAAAGTTGAGTCCTCAAAAATTTCTGAGATAGAAATTGTATATTGGAAGCTTGAACTTTTATAAATGATTTTGAAAATTACAGTACAAGTTACAAGCAAAAAAAATTGACTTAAGTGAAAAATTACAAGTGAAGTAAGCTGGTTACATAAGTTCAACAGATGACCTAGTCTAGTAATCCTAGTCTAGTCCTCAGCTTCTTCATCTTCTTCTTCTTCATCCTCTTCTTCAACTTCATCACTACTTTCGTCTTCACCACTTGAGAAAACATCAGCAAGGCCTTTTAATTTTTCTTTTCTTTCATCGGCTTTAAACTTTGCTCTGATGTTCTCAATCCTCTTATACTTAGCATCTGGATTGAGCTGTTCTTCAGCAGAGTACTTGGAGGCAGCTAACTCCTTATCAGTCTTAGCTACATCCTTAGGCTCCACTTTATCATCAGCTTCATCTTCAGCTTCCTCTTCAAGTACTTCTTCTTCACTTGGCTTTCCAGCAACAGCCCGTTGGTCTCGTACTTGAACAGTTGCATCATCAACAGTTCTCTTAGCTGATTCCTCTTCCCCCTTTTTGTCATCAGCAGCAGGGTTGAGTTGATCAGGAGTTATGTTGACAACATCACAAAGCTTTTTGATGTTCCTATCCAGAATTTGTTGCTCAGCACAGTGATGATTTAGTGTAGTTTCCACGCGAAGTTGATTAGCTTCCATGCGAAGTTGATTTGACTTTAATTCACCAGATTGGTCATTTAGGCAATCAACATTCAGTTGAAGTGTTGATATTTCATTTTGAGCTTTAGTAGTGACAGCAGTGAACTCTTGCATTAAGGCCACATTCTTCTCAATTTCTGCTTCACCAACTTGTCTCATGACTCTTCCAATCCCAGCAATGTCAGACTCATGCCTTTGAAGTGCAGAATGCAGATGACCCACATCAGCCTTCACATCTTCAATATTTCTATTTAGGTTCAATATACTTTGAGTCAGCATCAGGGAGTTGTCTGGTGGTAGAGGAAAGTTATCAATGGCGTCTCTGACCATTTTTGCAGTCTCTTCCTGCATTCGCTTTATCATCAGCTGATTCTTCAACTCCATCTCCTTCAGGGTAGTTTCAATCAGCAGCTGCATTGATTCCATCAGCGAGGAATGCAAGTCAGCAGTAGGAGCAGGGGGTGATGATTCAGCAGGCTCCTCTTCTTGTTGAATAGGTGCTTCATGAAGAACAGGACTGTCTTCAGCTTTCCACTCCAAAGCTAAAGGAACTAAGTCCTTGACCACAGCAGGCAGCTTTTTTGATGTATTTAAATCAATCTCCTTAGCTTGCTGGTCCTTCTTTTGTTCTTCACTAGCTGGCTCATCAGCAATGTGAATGATTTCAATACCATCAGTAGACACGATAGTCTTCTGACGAATCAAGTCAGCTGGTACGAAAGGTGAAGTAGTCTGTTGAATACTCAGCTTTTCTTGATAAGTACTGATATCAGAGCAATAGGCAATTTGCTGCAAACTTGGCAGACTGGGCATTGAACTTGATGTTCCTGGTTCAAATCTTGATCTTTCAGCCCATTTCTCCAACGTTGTGTAAACAGCAATCCTGACTGCTCTATCAATTCTGTCATCAGTAGGACTTAATTTCTTTGGAATTGAATTCTTGATAGCAGTCGCCTCCTGACTTACCATGACTCTAGCATAGTCATGTAGTCTGTCTCTTACAAAATCTGAGTCCAAGGCCTTGGCAACAGAAGTTGTTTGCAACCAGTTCAAAACCCATCTTCCTTCTGTAGCAAACTCCTTCCAGGCTTGAATCTCCTCCTCAGATTTATGCAATCTATACTCTCTCCATTGATTGTATCTAATCTTTTCAGGGAGAAAAGTAGTCCTTGATTGAAACAGCTGGTTTAGCCTTTCCAGCTCAGCTTCAAATTTCTTGAAGGCATCAGAGTCACTCTGAACAATTTCTATTGCTCTTCTGACTTCCTTCTTTTTCTTCTTGATTGGCTCAGCCCTTGGTAGGATAAATTCTCCTTCCTTAGGCTTTTCTCCAATCTTAATGCCTTCTGACCTCCTTGGTCCATAAGCATCTTTCTTGCTATCCTCTAAGGCCTTTGCCAAGTCTGCTTCTTCCTTGGCAGCCAATTCTGCTTCAGTCATCTTTTTGACGTCAGCATCCTTTTTGCTCGCTTCAAGAGCTCTCTTAAGCTCAGCTTCATCACGTTTTCTCTGCTCAGCTTCCTCTCGCTTTTTCTTGTGATAAGCTGACACTTTGGCCTTGCCAGTTCTCTTATTTCTGGCAACTCTGGATTCAACAACCGGTGCTGCAGCTGTTGATTCTGGTGGTGCAATTGCTACTGGTGCAGCAGCAACAGGTTCAAGGATCTGCACTTCAGGATCCTTTTGAGGTTCAGCAACCTCAGCTGTTGGTGTAGAAGTCTGTTTTCCTTGTTTATCAGCTGACTTTACTGCAGCAGACTTCTTCACTACTTCAACAGGCCTCTCAGCAGTTTGAGGGCTTTCTCTAACTAACTCAGAAAGTTCAATGTCTTCTTCTATGAACGTCATCTTCTTTCTGGCAGTTTTCTTGGTAAAGGGGACATCAGCAGGAGCAGTAGAAGTGGCAGTGTCCTTCATGGCACTCCTTGTCCTTTTTGCCACATTTTCAGCTGGTAGCTCAGCTGAAACTGTTCTTTCAGGGGATGACTCAATTGTCATCTCATCAATTTCTTTGACCGTTTTATCGACAATCAGGTCAACAGCATCCCTTCTCATAGACACGACTGTTCTGGCTTTAACTGCTGGCTCAGTTGTTTGAACAGTTGTCTTGCTCTTTTTGCCTTTGACAACAGGCTTCTCAGGCTCAGAAGCCTTTCTTTTTGTTTGCTTCTTCTCAGGCACAACATCAGACTCTTTTAATCTACCAGTTTTCACTGGGTCATAAATTTTCAACTCCTTCGCCTTATGGACATCCTTGCCATTGGTCACAGCACATCCCAAATTGACCAGCAGATGACTAAGGAATATCCTGTGCAGAGTCAGACCACGCACTTTGTGATCAGCAAGTACATACCAAATGAAGTTTGCCCAATTTATTTTCAAGCCATAAAAAATGGCTATCATTGTGTGAAACCTTTTCATTGGTACGCTGTCCAACGAGAATGTGCAATTCTCAAGGACTTTGGCTACCAAGTCAGCCATTCGCTGAAATTCATCCTTCAGCTGGTTTTTCTTGATGCTTCCAGACAGCACTTGATTTTTCTTGGAAGCCAGATTCCAGAAATCTGCTTCAAGCGGTTCAGCTAGGGTAGAAATCTCAGTAGACCTTTCAAGAGAGAGTCCGTACTTCTCATTCAGCAGATTGGGGGTCACGCAGATGACTTCATCCCCAATTTTGGCAACAATTTCTAGTTTTTCAAAATTGACTTCCTCTTTCGAACCATAAAACTCCATCACCTGGTCCTTGAAGATCATATATTCATGGGCTTCCATGAAGTTAACCAGTGTAGCTGCCTTGAACTTCTCCAAAATTTCTTTCATCAATGGTGTGCCAGTCGTATGATAGGTCAGGTAGTTCAAGAACATACCTTCAGCAGCAGCTTCTTTGGCAAACATTCTGAAAAGGATTGAAGAAAACGAAGAGAAATTTGCAATAGATGAATGCAAAATTGCTCTGTATGCTTTTGAAATTTTGAGGGTGCGTAAAAGCTTAGTAAGCTGATCAGATCTGGATTTATAGATGTTAGTTCTTGTCGGTTTCCGTGAAAAGTGGTAACCGTTAGATCAGTTACTTGAAAAGCTGATCGTGCGATCGTGATACGCGGATTTCAAAATCTCATTAAATATGTCAGACAGGCGGGAATTTGAAACGCCACTTGTCTGTTACTTATAAAAGCGTGCTTTTGATAAAAACGTTTTTGTACAACACTTAAATATAAGATGACATAAATAAAAACAGATGAGTACAATAATACTTATATGATAGACGACTTGTCTGATACAATTTATCACTAGTGAAAGCCAATATCTAGTAATCTTCCTTTGCTGTTTGTCAATCCAGCAAGATAAATAATCTTCAAATCTTCAAGAATTAAGAACTAATCTTCTGATTAAAACAACTTCAACTACTGTCATTGAAGATTTCATCTTTAAAACAAGCAGAATTAAAGAATTCATCAGTCAACTAGTCTGTTGAGAGTTAGTCTTCTTGAAGTATAACACTTGTTGATATCAGATTAGTAAGCTGTTGAACCCAGTTGATTATACTGTATTTCGTTCAAGTTCAATAAGGAAAGTTAAGTATAACAATATATGAATCGAGCGTGTGAAAACTGTATATTGATATTGGTGTTCGAATACAAATTACAAAGCGAGTCTACCCGAGCATTACGGGATGCCGTACTACTAAGAAGACTAAATTCAATGAGATTACAAGCTAGTTCCTAATCCGAACAGTAGGTCCGAGCAGAAGGAATATCTTGGAAGTTGTGCCGTCCCTGATGTCATAAATGCGCCGCGTATTTATAGGAACAGTAATGAGCTAGGTAGACCATCCGTAGGAGAACACCTCTCGGCCAGCTGTATAATGCTGTAGGTCGGCCCCACAGTAATCCCGAGGAGACGAGTAGATCGGGAAGAAGGTCGGGGTACTTGATCGAGAGCTATCAATCAGGCTTGATCGGAAAACCATGTTCTTCTGGTCGGAGAATACCATTCTGGTCGGGATCGAGGTCGACCTCGAGCAGAAGGTATTTCCTAAAGAGGCGTATGCGAAATACCTCTCATCAATACTCCCCCACTTCTCGAGCGTAAGTGAAGCAGAAGCTCGGAGAAGTAAACATTGCATTACGGCGAAAGACTTTGATCTCTTGATGTTTTCGGACATGCCTCGTTAAAAACCTAGTCCGGAAAAACCCAGTGGGAAAAAATCCGAGCTAGGGAAAAAGAGTGCACATCATCCTTGGGAGAGCCTCGAAAAACCGAATCGCTCCAAAGATAGAAGAGTGAGGTTTTTGACCTGAGAGATTCACCTCGATGATTCACCAAGAGCTGCAATACTTGAAGTTCGGAAAAATAGATAGTAGAGAACAGGCCTCGGATAGTCTTGAGTTGGATATGCCTCGTTAAAAACCTTACTCGGAAAAACCTAGTGGGATAAAAACCGAGCGAAGGGAAAAAGAGTACATATTTGATCCTGTTGAGTCGAGAAATACTCATTTCCGAAGCTTGGAGGACCATAAATGCTATTAACAAAAGATAATCTTCAAATTTACTGAGTGGGAGCCTAATCGTCGCGGTTACTCGGGGTTGAATTTGCAATTTACCCTTTTAACCTTTATATATATGTTTACTTGGAGAAAGAAAAGTGCATCTTTACAATTCGCAGCTGATCGGAGCCTTTTGATCGATAAACAGTATTTTTCTTTAATTCGAGCGTTCCAATAAATATCTTCTAATCATGTCTACTTCCCAGAATCCCAACGTTCAAACCAACATCCCCTCTGGATCAGATTCCGACCTGGGATCCACTGGGGAACTCATCAATGACTTCAAAACCACTGAAAATTCTTCCGAAGAGACGAATAGAATCGTCAATCAAATAGAGCATGCCATAGAGTCGAACGCTGGAGAGGGTACATCAGGTCGACAAGATTCCGAGCACGATGGTGACGCGGAACAAAATGCCAAGGCCAACAGTGAGGAAGGTGGAGATGGAGAAAAGACTGACTCCGAGAATGAGAACGGCAACGGCTTGTCTGTACCGTTCGATAAGCATGAGATAATGAGGTATGAGCCTGTTCTCTACTATCTATTTTTCCGAACTTCAAGTATTGCAGCTCTTGGTGAATCATCGAGGTGAATCTCTCAGGTCAAAAACCTCACTCTTCTATCTTTGGAGCGATTCGGTTTTTCGAGGCTCTCCCAAGGATGATGTGCACTCTTTTTCCCTAGCTCGGATTTTTTTTCCCACTGGGTTTTTCCGGACTAGGTTTTTAACGAGGCATGTCCGAAAACATCAAGAGATCAAAGTCTTTCGCCGTAATGCAATGTTTACTTCTCCGAGCTTCTGCTTCACTTACGCTCGAGAAGTGGGGGAGTATTGATGAGAGGTATTTCGCATACGCCACTTTAGGAAATACCTTCTGCTCGAGGTCGACCTCGATCCCGACCAGAATGGTATTCTCCGACCAGAAGAACATGGTTTTCCGATCAAGCCTGATTGATAGCTCTCGATCAAGTACCCCGACCTTCTTCCCGATCTACTCGTCTCCTCGGGATTACTGTGGGGCCGACCTACAACATTATACAGCTGGCCGAGAGGTGTTCTCCTACGGATGGTCTACCTAGCTCATTACTGTTCCTATAAATACGCGGCGCATTTATGACATCAGGGACGGCACAACTTCCAAGATATTCCTTCTGCTCGGACCTACTGTTCGGATTAGGAACTAGCTTGTAATCTCATTGAATTTAGTCTTCTTAGTAGTACGGCATCCCGTAATGCTCGGGTAGACTCGCTTTGTAATTTGTATTCGAACACCAATATCAATATACAGTTTTCACACGCTCGATTCATATATTGTTATACTTAACTTTCCTTATTGAACTTGAACGAAATACAGTATAATCACCAGTCTTTTGATAGGTTCCCTCTCAGCTTATGAATCCAAATTTAACAAGCCCAGTTCTACTCTTAGAGTAGAAAATCTTGCATCACATAATGGTTTGGTGAAAATGTCAGCAATCTGGTTGTCTGTATGAACATACTCAATAATAACATTTCCTTTTTCAACATGGTCTCTGATGAAGTGATGTTTGATCTCAATATGCTTAGTCCTGGAATGACTAGTAGTATTCTGAGTAAGTGAGATTGCACTTGTATTGTCACAGTAGATAGGGATTCCACTGATCTTGAGATTATAATCTTCTAGTTGATGCTTCAACCAAAGTATTTGTGCACAACATGCTCCAGCAGCAATGTATTCAGCTTCAGCAGTAGATATAGATACTGAAGTCTGTTTCTTACTCATCCATGAGATCAGACGACTGCCTAAAAATTGACAAGTACCTGTAGTACTCTTTCTATCAATCTTGCAGCCAACAATGTCAGAATCTGAATATCCAATAAGTTCAAATCCTGATTCCCTTGGGTACCACAATCCCAATTCTTGTGTGCCTTCGAGATACTTTAATATCCTTTTAGCAGCTAAGAGATGAGATTCCTTGGGATCTGATTGAAATCTTGCACAAACCCCAACAGAATACATAATATCTGGTCTGCTAGCTGTTAGGTATAACAGTGACCCAATTATGCCTCTGTATTTGGTGATGTCAACTAATTTGCCACCTTCATCCTTGTCCAGACGAAGTCCAGTAGACATAGGAACATTAACTGGTGAGCTAGTTTCCATACCAAATTTCTTGAACAGATCTTTTGTGTACTTTGCTTGATTAATGAAAATACCATCAGGTAGTTGTTTGACTTGTAAACCAAGAAAGTAATTTAATTCTCCCATCATGCTCATTTCAAACTTGTTCTGCATCAGCTTAGAGAATCTTTCACACATCTGTTTGTTAGTTGAACCAAAAATAATATCGTCCACATATATTTGTACCAACAATATATGATTATCCCATTCAATAGTGAACAAAGTTTTATCTACTTTACCTTTATGAAATCCTTTGATTAAAACAAAATCAGATAAAGTATCATACCATGCTCTTGGAGCCTGTTTCAGTCCATAGAGAGCTTTCTTCAGACGATATACCTTGTCTCCTTGTTGATAAGCTTCAAAACCAGGAGGTTGTTCAACATAAACTTCCTCTTGCAATTCACCATTGAGAAAAGCAGACTTCACATCCATCTGATAGACAGTAAAGTTCTTGTGAGCAGCATAGGCTAAGAATAATCTGATTGCTTCAAGCCTAACAACTGGTGCGAATGTCTCATCAAAATCAATGCCTTCTTCTTGGCAATAACCTTTGGCAACTAGTCTTGCTTTGTTTCTGGTAACAATACCGTCTTCATTCATCTTATTTCTGAATACCCACTTAGTGCCAATTACTCTTTGATGAGTAGGCCTGGGAACTGAGTACCAGACTTCATTCCTTTCAAATTGATTCAACTCTTCTTGCATTGCTTCAATCCAGTGAGAATCACTAAGAGCCTCATCAATTAATTTAGGCTCAATTTGTGAAAGAAAACTTACAAACATTGCTTCATTTGTAGTTGACCTTCTAGTTCTCACTCTATCCAAAGGATCACTAATCACTAAGGTGGGTGATCTTTGAGCCATCTGAGATCAGGTTGCAAATCTGGATTTTGTCATCTTGATTGATCTTGCAACACTACTGTTGGAGTCTCAGTAGTAGTCTGTTGAACAGTTGTAGTCTGTTGAACAGTCTCTGGTCTGTCAGCTGTTCGCAACTCCTCTGTTAGACAATCAGCAGACTGATTTTGAACAGCACTTGAGTTAACAGCTTGAGTTAAATCAGGTAGTATGATGGGTACATATTCTTCCTTTCTTTCCACACTCAATTTCTGAAAGTCAGCAGATACTTCTGGGTTTGCACTTTGATTCTTTTCAGATGATTGACTTGGTTCATCAAATACTACATGAATAGATTCTTCTACAAGTAAAGTTCTTTTGTTAAACACTCTATAAGCTTTACTAACAGTAGAGTAACCTACAAAAACAGCTTCATCAGCCTTTTCTGCAAATGCAGTAAGGTGATTTTTCCTATTGTTCAAAACATAACATTTACAGCCAAAAATCCTAAGATAATGTAAATTAGGCTTTCTGTTGTTCCATATCTCATAAGGTGTCTTGTTTTGACTTTTGTTGATCATACACCTGTTCTGTGTATAACATGCTGTATTTGTAGCTTCTGCCCAGAATCTTTGGGGCAACTTTGCTTCAGCTATCATTGTCCTGGTAGCTTCTTTTAGAGTTCTGTTTCTCCTTTCAGCAACTCCATTTTGTTGAGGGGTTCTGGCAGCAGAGTACTCGTGATTGATTCCTCTGGAGTTACAATACTCTTCAATAGTAGAGTTTGTAAATTCAGTCCCTCTATTTGATCTGATCTTCAATATTCTTTGACTATTCTCATTCTGGATCAGTT
The DNA here is from genome assembly GCA_030819805.1 of Penstemon newberryi var. newberryi. Classification (NCBI taxonomy): domain Eukaryota; kingdom Viridiplantae; phylum Streptophyta; class Magnoliopsida; order Lamiales; family Plantaginaceae; genus Penstemon; species Penstemon newberryi. The sequence continues at coordinate 4,439,433 of JAUALY010000007.1, read as the reverse complement.
CCATCAGATTAGTAAGATGTTCCTTGGTTTCACTTTTCTTCTTCATGAAAATCACCCAAGTAAATCTTGAAAAATCATCCACAACAGCTAGGCAGTATTTCTTTCCACCATTGCTGATTGGATCAATAGGGCCAAACAAATCCATATGTAACAGCTCCAAAATTCTGGTTGAAGATTGGTGCTTCTTGCTTTTGAAAGTGGACTTCACTTGTTTTCCCTTCTGACAAGCGTCACAGAGCTTGTCTTTGCTCATGACTGTCTTTGGAATTCCTTCTACCAGATCATTCTTTATCAATCTGTTTATGGTCTTGAAATTCAAATGATTCATTCTTTTGTGCCACAGCCAACTGATTTCACTTGGTGTAGAAGCCACCAAACAAACATTAGAATTCTTGTCCACAGAATTCCAGTCGACTACATAGATGTTTCCCTGTATTCTTCCAGATAAAATAACCTTCTTTGTTCCAATTTGCTCAACATAGCACTTATCTGATGAAAACACTACGGAAAATCCCTTGTCACAAAATTGACTTATGCTCAGCAGATTGTACTTCAGGCCACTAACATAAGAGACGTCAGATATCTCTATGTTTCCTTTGATAAGCTTTCCAACAGCAACAACCCTGCCTTCTTTGCTGTCTCCAAAAGTAACTCTTGGACCATTTACAGCAACAACATCTGCTAGTTCATGTATGTCTCCACACATGTGCCTTGAACATCCACTGTCCAAGTACCATTTCTTCACTACTTTACTCCTACTCCTAATCCTAACCTACAAAACAAAATAAAAATGTTTTAGGTACACTTTATTGAGAGGGTCCTGGCGGATTAGTGTCACCTTTGACAACCCAAGATGTTGAAGTCTTAGGCTTCTTAGGCTTTAGAGTTTTAGCAGGAGCATGAGCAACTTCACTTTCATCATAATCAGCAGGCATGTTATGTTGATAATTATTATGATGATGATAGGGCTCATAAGCAGGATAAGATGCATGATAAGCAGGGTAGGCATGCATTGGTTGATGAGCAGGATATGCAGAATAATAAGGTGGATAATGAGGTGCAGCATAATAAGGTGAGTAAGCAGGTTGCACATAATGAGACTCATTTCCATACCAAGCATTATAGTTATAATTTCTTTGCTTCTTTGGTCTGCTCTTTACTTGTTCTTTAACAGACGACTTAGGTTTACTAGTCTGATTGGTTTTACTCTTATCAGCAGACTTCTTTGGACTATTCTGCTGTTTGGTTTTACCAGTCTGTTTTTCATTTTCAGGCTTTTTACCTATTTTAGCCTTAGGAGGACTCTTCTCCTTTTTCTCAGTATCCAGTGAAGTAGATTTAGCAGTCTGAACATACATGATAACATTACTATTATCAGCAGATATAAATTTTTCAGTTCTGTTTAGTTCTAAATTTTCTTTTACTAAGGGTGGACTCTGTTCAGTTGATTTATCTATTGATACAACAGACGACTTAGGAACAGACGACTTAGTAAGTGAAGATATTGTTGCTTCAAGTTCCTTGATTTGTCCCTTGTAAACTTCACATTCTGCTCTCAGAGATTCACATTCATGCGAAAGCTATTTATACATGGCTGATTCTTCAGGTTTTTCAACGTTGCGTTTCAGCTTAGCATTTTTCTTTTTAAGCAGAATCATCTCGTCCTTAAGCTTAGCAAATTCATTAACAACATCGGCTTTATTGTTCATCATTTGCTCAAATGAGTTAAACAACTCAAGTTCACTTTCAGAGAGATTTACCTCATTGTCAGAATCATCAGATTCCTTTGCCATGAGACAGAGCAGTGCAGGTGTCTCGTCAAAAACAGAGTCATCACTTGACGTGCCTGATTCTGTGTTGGATGAGTAGATGGCTGCCATCTTTTCAGCTTCAGCCAACAGCACCTTGCTCTTTTGGTATCTCTTCTCTCTTCTTTCTTTTCTTTGTTAATTTTCCTCCTCTGTATATTTCTCCGCTTTAGGATAGGGGCAGTCCTTGATGAAATGTCCCAATTTCCTGCAATTATAGCACATCATTTTGGATTTATAATCATCCTTAATATCATGAGAATGAGAGGTGGGTTTAGAAGTAGAAGCATTGTTATATCATGAGTCCTCTTCTCTGCTTTTTCCGACGGATCTTCTTGTTCTTTCTGCAGCGACCAGTGCAACAGTGGGGCCAGAAGTTGAGGTCTCTTCTATTCCCATTCTTGGCATTTTATACTCGTACGCCTTGAGTGCAGAAAACAACTCAGTAAGCGAGATCTTCCCCAGATCCCTTGATTCTTCCATTGCTGTAATCTTCATGTTGAACTTTGGTGGTAGCGCCTTTAGAACTTTGACAGTGATCTCCTTATCTGTAAACGTCTTACCCAACTTCAGAACATTGTTCAACACCTTTGTAAACCTTGAATCCATCTGGTCAATGGTTTCTCCAGGTTTCATTTTGAAGTTTTCGAACTTCTCCATGGCAACACTCAGATTGTGTTCTTTGATGGCATCATTTCCTTCACTCATGTCACGGACTTTATCCCACATCTCTTTTGATGTTTTACAATGTTTGACCTTGTCAAACCTTTCATTGTCCAGGGCTTTAGTCATGATGAAGATTCCAACTTTATCAAGATTTTTCAGCTTGATTTCTTCATCTGTCATCTCATCTTCGTCTTTGTCAACGACCGTATCTTGGCCATCAACTTTGATTGTTTTGGTAACTCTTGTCGGACCTTTGGTTATGCACCTGTACATATTATCATTGTAAGCAGCAAGGAAAATTTCCATGCGAATTTTCCAGTCCTCAAAGCTCATACCGCCTATGTGGGGAACAAGGCTAATACAATCCATTTTAAAAAAGTTTTAGTTTTTCAAAAAGATGCTCTTTTGAAAATTCTTGAAAACCTTTGAAAAACACTCTAGGATCAAGCTCGTTGATCAGGCAAATGATTCAGATGAACCACCTGCTCTGATACCACTTGTTGGTCCCAAGTGGTCAGATGAGGTCTAGGTGGGGGGGGGGGGGGGTGGGGGTGAATAGACCTCTTTAAAATTTACCTTTTAAAAACTTCTAACTTTTCTGTCAGCAGACTAAGCTGATCAGTAATCGTAAGTTGACTATGCTGATCTCGCACAAAGCTTTGAACAGCAGAGTTGACCACTCTTCTGATTTCACTCAGCTGATTTTATCAAAATCAGAGTTTTAAAATAACTAACTTGCAGCGGATTTATCAAGTGTTTTTCACAAGTAGTTTTCTTTAACTTTGAAATAGTTTTATCCCCAGTTTTAACAAACTCTTTTTAAAACTTTTCCAATAGTTAACCTTTAAGTGTTTTAAGTATGCTGTTTCAAATATGCAGAAATTTATGCAAGTAAAAACACAAAGGATTTTTTATAGTGGTTATATGGATAGAAATCCTTTAGTCCACTCTTCCAAGTCACTTAGATCTTGGGTTATACTAAATCACACAGATTACAGTATACGCTGCTTACGCCAAACAACAAATGATATGGCCGTAAGTTCACAATAGGAAATCACAAAGAAACTCCTACTCTCTGAAGTAATATCACTCACTAAGATGGATATCTACTTCTCACAACACGATACAAACAAAATCACTCAGATTTATAAGTCTTTTCTGTTTTCTCTCTATTCTGCTTCGTCAACAAATGACTCGGCTGATGAGTGTTCTGTTCTTGAGTTTGAGACTTAGAAGAATTCTGCTTCAGATTTTTGCTCTCAAAATGTGTTGTCTCTTCTTCTTCAACTCACGAACTGAACTATTTATACTTGGAGATTTGAAAATCTGCCCGTAGAGAGATCGGCAGCTGTCAAATCCTCGAGTACTGGTCCTTTCTGCAGAAACGGCTGTTGCGACTGAACACTGTACACTCTGCTGTACTTTCTGTCGCTTCGCATTAAATGCGCATTAAATGCACCAAGCTGATACGAGGTTTCTCTTCAATCATTTGTCATAAATACCCTTCCTCTTCAGCATTTATTACACCAAGTGCATTTATTACCGTTGCAATAACTTCTGATCCACTTCCACTCTGCTGATCGAAGTCACTCGTCTGATGTATACTCGGCTGATCACAAACTTGAACTAATCTGATTTGAGTCGGCTGATAGTCCACCAGTCTGATTCCTTCTTCAGCAACAGATGAGTAGTCTTCTGGACCATATTTGACTAGTCTGAAATACATCTTCCTTGGTCAAATATCTTCTAAGGTTTGTACTAAGTTTCCACTTAGCTGATGACTTTGGAAATCATCAAAACCTCCCTTCACTTCAAAGTCTTCATCTTCGTCCAACAAGATTGATGAGTTTATACCGAATCAACCGGTTTTACTCAAAGTTTAGGTTGTATACCAATTATTGGTTTTAACCTTTGTAGATCGTTTGCTAGGAGATTGATGAGTTTATACCGAATCAACCGGTTTTACTCAAAATTTAGGTTGTATACCAATTATTGGTTTTAACTTTTTTTTTTTTTTTTTTATTATCGTAGGCATACTTAGTGCTTGAAAGGAAAATAATAAAACAGACTAAAATTGAAAAACTAATTTCTTGCAAACCCTATCTAATTTCTAAAACTTTCTTGTTTCGAAATTAACGACCATAATATCTTCTGAGATTTACAGCATTCCATGTTCGAGGAAGTGGAGTTCCATCCATATGAGCTATCTTATAGGATCCCTTTTTGCCGACCGAAATCACCACGTAGGGACCTTCCCAATTTTGCTGTAATTTTCCCACATGTTTGGATACCTCAACCTTTTTAAGTACCAAATCACCTTCTTTGAACGAACGTATCCTTACTCTTTGATTGTAGGCTTTTTCCATGCTGGATTTAGCTGCTTCTAAACGCAAACTAGCTTTTCCCCTCAAGCTCTCAGTTAAATCGATGTCGTCTTTTCTTAATTGATCGTTTGACTTTTCCTCGTAGAGCTCAATTCTAGGGCTGGGGACTAGTGCTTCAACTGGGATAACTGCCTCCGACCCATAGACTAAGCTAAACGGCGTTTCACCCGTTGACGTCTTTACTATGGTTCTATTGGCCCAAATGACGCTTGGAAGCTCGTCTAACCATTTTCCCTTCGCGTCGTCTAGTCTTTTCTCGAGGGATTTAATAATCTCACGATTTGCTACTTCAGTTTGTCCATTAGCTCGAGGATGACCAACAGACGTAAAGTTCTGCTATATCCCAAACTTTGAGCACCATTCTTGAACTTGTTTTCCAGCAAATTGTGTTCCATTGTCGGAAATTAGAATCCTCGGAATTCCGAAACGACAGACTATATTTTTCCAAAGAAAATTTATAACCTGAAACTGTGTTATTCGGGCTAGGGCTATACATTCAATCCATTTGCTAAAATACTCGACAGCGACCAAGACATAGCTCTTTTTTGATCTGGCGATAGGGAAGGGTCCTACTATGTCAATACCCCATTGATCAAAAGGCCAACAGATCGGAATCGAGTGCATAGTCTCTGCTGGTTTATGTATTATATTTGAATGCACTTGGCAATAATGACAATGTTTGACGTAATCCTGCGCATCTGCGTACATCGTCGGCCAATAGTACCCAGTTCTTAAACACTTGAGTGTGAGTGCACGAGCTCCACTATGATTTCCAGCTTCTCCTTCATGGATACTATGGAGGATGCTTTGGACCTGGTGCTCGGGAATGCACTTTAATAGGATTCCAGAAACGAATCGTCTATAGAGTTTTTCTTCTACCATGGCATACTTTGGTGCTCGATACGTTATTCTCCTAGCTTCATTCTTAGAGCCAGGGAGTGCCCCATCTTTCAGATAAGTGATTAGCGGGGTCATCCAACTGTCCGCTGCTAGGTCGATATCCATTATTTCGGTAACGGGAATAATATCGAGATCTATGGAAGGTGTTTTGGAGATTAGCCAGGTGATTACTCTTTTTGACTTACCATCCCTTGTTCCTGTGAATCTAGATAGTTGATCAGCCCATCTATTCTTTTCTCGTGGAATATTTTGAATGTCAAACTTTTCAAACTTTTCAGTTAACTCTTTTACCTTCGCCAGATATTTTACCATATTGTATTCTTTGGCCTCATACATTCCGTTGATCTGCCTCTGGATCAGTTCAGAATCTGTCAAGACATTCAAAACTTTCATATTGGCTTGTATAGCCATTTCCAATCCAGCGATCAGAGCTTCATATTCTGCTTCGTTATTGGTTACCACGAAGTCTAAAGTGATGGCATAATTTATATCCTCGCCGTTCGGCCCTTGGAAATTAATTCCTGCACCTCCTCCATCTCTGCTTGATGCGCCATCGACATGCATAAGCCATGGTAGGTCATTGACGATCATAATACTGTTATCGCTTATCGATGTTGCTTCGGAGCTTGTCTCCGACAGACTTGGAGTTTCAAGGAGGAAATCAGCAAGTATCTGAGCTTTGATTGCAGTTCGTGGTCGATATTCGATCTCATACTGTCCCAACTCTACAACCCATTTGATTAACCTTCCCGAGGCTTCTGGCTTCGATAAAACTTGCCTCAAAGGCTGATTGGTAAGCACGATGATCTTGTATGTTTGAAAGTATGGCCGCAACCTACGCGCTGACGTTACCAAGGCCAGAGCGAATTTTTCAATTGTTAAATAATTCTTTTGGCTCCTTGCATTAATTTACTCAAATAATAAACAGGCTTGTGTTCCGAGCCCTCAATTTTCACCATAACCGAAATCACTGCAGCCTCAGAAATAACGATGTATATGTATAGAGGCTGTCCTTCCGTAGGTTTGGCGAGCAGGGGAGGCGAGGTCAAATATTCTTTTAGCTGCTCGAATGCATGATCACAAGCCTCGGTCCATTCAAAGGTCTTAGCTTTTCTCAAAGTTTGAAAAAATGGTAGGCTTTTATCTGCGGACCTGGATATGAATCTATTAAGGGCAACAATCTTTCCGACCAAACTTTGCACCTGAGTAATATTTCTAGGAGGTTTCATTTCAGTAATAGCACGTATCTTCTCTGGATTTGCTTCGATGCCTCTCTCATGGACCAAGTAACCTAAGAATTTTCCAGACCTTACCCCAAAGGTACATTTTAAGGGGTTGAGCTTCATTCCATACTTCCTCAAGATTTTGAAGCAACGATCAAGGTGTTTAATGTGGTCTTCTTCACTCATGATTTTTACCAGCATGTCATCGACATACACTTCCATTATTTCTCCGATCAACTCTTTAAACATCAAGTTGACCAATCGTTGATAGGTAGCTCCGGCATTTCTTAATCCGAACGGCATTACTATGAAACAGTATACGCCCTGTTCGGTAATGAAACCTTGGAATGCATCCATCATACTAAAAATTGCAAAACCTGCTGTTGAGTCCACCAACAGGTCGATCCTTGGGAGAGGGTAAGGATCTCTTGGACACAATTTATTTAAATTTGTGAAATCGTTACACATTCTCCACTTGTTATCCTTCTTGTCACCCTTCGAGACAAGTACGACATTACACAACCACTCAGTAAAGTGTATTTCTCTATTCTGCTTGGATAATAACAGCCTTTCGACCTCCGCTTTTATTATTTTGTCCTTGACAGGACCATGATTTCTTTTCTTTTGTCTGACCGGTTTTGCACTCGGATCTATCTTCAAAGAGTGGGTTATTATTCTTGGGTCGATCCCCACTATGTCCTCCGAGCTCCAGGCGAAAACATCTACATTTTCCCTTAAAAAATTGATCAACATAATTTCTCCCTGTGGAGACAGTTCAGTTCCGTTCCTGGTGATTTTGGTTGGATCATTCTCGAACACTCTAGGATCAAGCTCGTTGATCAGGCAAATGATTCAGATGAACCACCTGCTCTGATACCACTTGTTGGTCCCAAGTGGTCAGATGAGGTCTAGGTGGGGGGGGGGGGGGGGGGGTGAATAGACCTCTTTAAAATTTACCTTTTAAAAACTTCTAACTTTTCTGTCAGCAGACTAAGCTGATCAGTAATCGTAAGTTGACTATGCTGATCTCGCACAAAGCTTTGAACAGCAGAGTTGACCACTCTTCTGATTTCACTCAGCTGATTTTATCAAAATCAGAGTTTTAAAATAACTAACTTGCAGCGGATTTATCAAGTGTTTTTCACAAGTAGTTTTCTTTAACTTTGAAATAGTTTTATCCCCAGTTTTAACAAACTCTTTTTAAAACTTTTCCAATAGTTAACCTTTAAGTGTTTTAAGTATGCTGTTTCAAATATGCAGAAATTTATGCAAGTAAAAACACAAAGGATTTTTTATAGTGGTTATATGGATAGAAATCCTTTAGTCCACTCTTCCAAGTCACTTAGATCTTGGGTTATACTAAATCACACAGATTACAGTATACGCTGCTTACGCCAAACAACAAATGATATGGCCGTAAGTTCACAATAGGAAATCACAAAGAAACTCCTACTCTCTGAAGTAATATCACTCACTAAGATGGATATCTACTTCTCACAACACGATACAAACAAAATCACTCAGATTTATAAGTCTTTTCTGTTTTCTCTCTATTCTGCTTCGTCAACAAATGACTCGGCTGATGAGTGTTCTGTTCTTGAGTTTGAGACTTAGAAGAATTCTGCTTCAGATTTTTGCTCTCAAAATGTGTTGTCTCTTCTTCTTCAACTCACGAACTGAACTATTTATACTTGGAGATTTGAAAATCTGCCCGTAGAGAGATCGGCAGCTGTCAAATCCTCGAGTACTGGTCCTTTCTGCAGAAACGGCTGTTGCGACTGAACACTGTACACTCTGCTGTACTTTCTGTCGCTTCGCATTAAATGCGCATTAAATGCACCAAGCTGATACGAGGTTTCTCTTCAATCATTTGTCATAAATACCCTTCCTCTTCAGCATTTATTACACCAAGTGCATTTATTACCGTTGCAATAACTTCTGATCCACTTCCACTCTGCTGATCGAAGTCACTCGTCTGATGTATACTCGGCTGATCACAAACTTGAACTAATCTGATTTGAGTCGGCTGATAGTCCACCAGTCTGATTCCTTCTTCAGCAACAGATGAGTAGTCTTCTGGACCATATTTGACTAGTCTGAAATACATCTTCCTTGGTCAAATATCTTCTAAGGTTTGTACTAAGTTTCCACTTAGCTGATGACTTTGGAAATCATCAAAACCTCCCTTCACTTCAAAGTCTTCATCTTCGTCCAACAAGATTGATGAGTTTATACCGAATCAACCGGTTTTACTCAAAGTTTAGGTTGTATACCAATTATTGGTTTTAACCTTTGTAGATCGTTTGCTAGGAGATTGATGAGTTTATACCGAATCAACCGGTTTTACTCAAAATTTAGGTTGTATACCAATTATTGGTTTTAACTTTTTTTTTTTTTTTTTTATTATCGTAGGCATACTTAGTGCTTGAAAGGAAAATAATAAAACAGACTAAAATTGAAAAACTAATTTCTTGCAAACCCTATCTAATTTCTAAAACTTTCTTGTTTCGAAATTAACGACCATAATATCTTCTGAGATTTACAGCATTCCATGTTCGAGGAAGTGGAGTTCCATCCATATGAGCTATCTTATAGGATCCCTTTTTGCCGACCGAAATCACCACGTAGGGACCTTCCCAATTTTGCTGTAATTTTCCCACATGTTTGGATACCTCAACCTTTTTAAGTACCAAATCACCTTCTTTGAACGAACGTATCCTTACTCTTTGATTGTAGGCTTTTTCCATGCTGGATTTAGCTGCTTCTAAACGCAAACTAGCTTTTCCCCTCAAGCTCTCAGTTAAATCGATGTCGTCTTTTCTTAATTGATCGTTTGACTTTTCCTCGTAGAGCTCAATTCTAGGGCTGGGGACTAGTGCTTCAACTGGGATAACTGCCTCCGACCCATAGACTAAGCTAAACGGCGTTTCACCCGTTGACGTCTTTACTATGGTTCTATTGGCCCAAATGACGCTTGGAAGCTCGTCTAACCATTTTCCCTTCGCGTCGTCTAGTCTTTTCTCGAGGGATTTAATAATCTCACGATTTGCTACTTCAGTTTGTCCATTAGCTCGAGGATGACCAACAGACGTAAAGTTCTGCTATATCCCAAACTTTGAGCACCATTCTTGAACTTGTTTTCCAGCAAATTGTGTTCCATTGTCGGAAATTAGAATCCTCGGAATTCCGAAACGACAGACTATATTTTTCCAAAGAAAATTTATAACCTGAAACTGTGTTATTCGGGCTAGGGCTATACATTCAATCCATTTGCTAAAATACTCGACAGCGACCAAGACATAGCTCTTTTTTGATCTGGCGATAGGGAAGGGTCCTACTATGTCAATACCCCATTGATCAAAAGGCCAACAGATCGGAATCGAGTGCATAGTCTCTGCTGGTTTATGTATTATATTTGAATGCACTTGGCAATAATGACAATGTTTGACGTAATCCTGCGCATCTGCGTACATCGTCGGCCAATAGTACCCAGTTCTTAAACACTTGAGTGTGAGTGCACGAGCTCCACTATGATTTCCAGCTTCTCCTTCATGGATACTATGGAGGATGCTTTGGACCTGGTGCTCGGGAATGCACTTTAATAGGATTCCAGAAACGAATCGTCTATAGAGTTTTTCTTCTACCATGGCATACTTTGGTGCTCGATACGTTATTCTCCTAGCTTCATTCTTAGAGCCAGGGAGTGCCCCATCTTTCAGATAAGTGATTAGCGGGGTCATCCAACTGTCCGCTGCTAGGTCGATATCCATTATTTCGGTAACGGGAATAATATCGAGATCTATGGAAGGTGTTTTGGAGATTAGCCAGGTGATTACTCTTTTTGACTTACCATCCCTTGTTCCTGTGAATCTAGATAGTTGATCAGCCCATCTATTCTTTTCTCGTGGAATATTTTGAATGTCAAACTTTTCAGTTAACTCTTTTACCTTCGCCAGATATTTTACCATATTGTATTCTTTGGCCTCATACATTCCGTTGATCTGCCTCTGGATCAGTTCAGAATCTGTCAAGACATTCAAAACTTTCATATTGGCTTGTATAGCCATTTCCAATCCAGCGATCAGAGCTTCATATTCTGCTTCGTTATTGGTTACCACGAAGTCTAAAGTGATGGCATAATTTATATCCTCGCCGTTCGGCCCTTGGAAATTAATTCCTGCACCTCCTCCATCTCTGCTTGATGCGCCATCGACATGCATAAGCCATGGTAGGTCATTGACGATCATAATACTGTTATCGCTTATCGATGTTGCTTCGGAGCTTGTCTCCGACAGACTTGGAGTTTCAAGGAGGAAATCAGCAAGTATCTGAGCTTTGATTGCAGTTCGTGGTCGATATTCGATCTCATACTGTCCCAACTCTACAGCCCATTTGATTAACCTTCCCGAGGCTTCTGGCTTCGATAAAACTTGCCTCAAAGGCTGATTGGTAAGCACGATGATCTTGTATGTTTGAAAGTATGGCCGCAACCTACGCGCTGACGTTACCAAGGCCAGAGCGAATTTTTCAATTGTTAAATAATTCTTTTGGCTCCTTGCATTAATTTACTCAAATAATAAACAGGCTTGTGTTCCGAGCCCTCAATTTTCACCATAACCGAAATCACTGCAGCCTCAGAAATAACGATGTATATGTATAGAGGCTGTCCTTCCGTAGGTTTGGCGAGCAGGGGAGGCGAGGTCAAATATTCTTTTAGCTGCTCGAATGCATGATCACAAGCCTCGGTCCATTCAAAGGTCTTAGCTTTTCTCAAAGTTTGAAAAAATGGTAGGCTTTTATCTGCGGACCTGGATATGAATCTATTAAGGGCAACAATCTTTCCGACCAAACTTTGCACCTGAGTAATATTTCTAGGAGGTTTCATTTCAGTAATAGCACGTATCTTCTCTGGATTTGCTTCGATGCCTCTCTCATGGACCAGATAACCTAAGAATTTTCCAGACCTTACCCCAAAGGTACATTTTAAGGGGTTGAGCTTCATTCCATACTTCCTCAAGATTTTGAAGCAACGATCAAGGTGTTTAATGTGGTCTTCTTCACTCATGATTTTTACCAGCATGTCATCGACATACACTTCCATTATTTCTCCGATCAACTCTTTAAACATCAAGTTGACCAATCGTTGATAGGTAGCTCCGGCATTTCTTAATCCGAACGGCATTACTATGAAACAGTATACGCCCTGTTCGGTAATGAAACCTTGGAATGCATCCATCATACTAAAAATTGCAAACCCTGCTGTTGAGTCCACCAACAGGTCGATCCTTGGGAGAGGGTAAGGATCTCTTGGACACAATTTATTTAAATTTGTGAAATCGTTACACATTCTCCACTTGTTATCCTTCTTGTCACCCTTCGAGACAAGTACGACATTACACAACCACTCAGTAAAGTGTATTTCTCTATTCTGCTTGGATAATAACAGCCTTTCGACCTCCGCTTTTATTATTTTGTCCTTGACAGGACCATGATTTCTTTTCTTTTGTCTGACCGGTTTTGCACTCGGATCTATCTTCAAAGAGTGGGTTATTATTCTTGGGTCGATCCCCACTATGTCCTCCGAGCTCCAGGCGAAAACATCTACATTTTCCCTTAAAAAATTGATCAACATAATTTCTCCCTGTGGAGACAGTTCAGTTCCGTTCCTGGTGATTTTGGTTGGATCATTCTCGATTAACTTGACCTCCTTATGCTCTGGCGCACGTAGAGTCAGATCTATGGGCTCATTTCCCTTTTTATCGATCCGATCCGTGCTGGGCAACTCAGGCTCAAGAGATCTCTCCGTCGAGGATCCTACTGTTTTTATTTTTGAGGGTGTTAGAGGATCGACGTTCCTTTTCAAAGATAGTGCCGTGTTGTAACAATCCCAGGCCATGCAGTGGTCATTGACGATTTCGCCGACCCCAGAGACTGTAGGAAATTTTATTTTCTGGTGATAGGTTGACACAACCGCTCGAAATTGGTTTAATGCCGGTCTTCCCAAAATGGCATTGTAAGCGAATGGTGCTTCAACCACTAAGAATTTTATCATTTTGATTACTCGATGAGGTTTGTTCCCAAGAGTTACACTTAAATTGATAGTTCCAGCTGGAACTATTTCTGATCCTCCAAATCCTACCAGTGGCGTAGCTACTCTTTGGAGAGTTATTTTTCCCAGGTTCATCTGGTTTAGCACTTCGATGGCTATTATATTAGCCGAGCTTCCGTTGTCCATCAGAATTCTCTTGACATTGAAATCGGCAATTTTCAGTGAGACCACCATGGGAAAATCGGGGTGGTCTTCGTTATTATTCCAATTCAGGTTTCTGGGGACTTCGCTCTCATCGAACTTAATTATCTGATGGTTGGAGTTTTTACTCTCGAGCGCCCACACCTCTTTAGGGGTCATAATCCCCTTTTCTAAAGATCGTGCGACCTTTCGTCTGGCATTCCGACTATCCCCCCCCCCCCCCCCGCTGGTCCACCAGAGATTACATGTATAGTACCATTGACCTGGTCATCATCGATTTCATTTCTTCGGGGCGCATGATTACTGGGAGATCTATCCCGAGGACTTCTATTTTCCTCCCTCCTTCTAGGACTTCTTGTCCTTTGTCTTCTCCGATCTGCTCTATCTATGAATTCATTCAATCTACCCTGTTGAATCAATTTTTCGATTTCTTGTTTCAGGTGATAACTGTCCTCGGTCCTATGACCGTGAGCTCGATGGTACCTACAATATAAATCGTAATTCTTTGCCCCTGGTTTTGCTTGTGTGATTCTTTTTGCTGGGGGAATTAAATTATTTCTTTCCAGTATCACCAGGATGTCTTCTCTTGGGGCATTTAGTTTTGTGAACTCCACATAACTGATTCGATCTCTTATATTCATTTCTGGAGATCGAGGTCTGAGGTAGACATTCGCGAAAACCGATCGTAATCCATGGTTTTCTGGATTGGGGGTTTTTCAGGTTTTTTGGGTCCTGAAACGGACGCTTTCTTATTTTTATCTTTGAAAGAGTTCATCTCTTCCTGGGTCATATATTTGGAGGCTAAAGTCATGATTTCAGTGAAGGTTCTAGGCTGTTTCCGACTTAATGCGTTACCAAACTGCCTATTCTTGGTTAGATCGAACAGAATAGATATAATATAATCAATATTCGGGGAATCGATCTTTAGTAGTTCAACATTGAACCTTGCTAACCAAGCTCTTAAAGATTCTCCATCTTGCTGGACTATAGTTCCCAAATAACTCATGGGAAGCTTTTGTCTTTTCTGACTAGCAAATTGTTGTTCCAGTTTGTTGCATAATTCTCTAAAACTGAAGATTGAATTGGGCGGTTGTTTTCCGGACCAATCCAGTGCCAACCCCTCGAACGTTGTGATCATCAACTTGGCCGTATACTCTGCTGAATGAGCATATAAGCTCATTATATTTGTGAAACTAAAGATATAGTCGGTCGGATCACTGGTTCCGTAATATCTGGGGAGCCGAGCAGGTAAAGATCCAGAAGCATGTGCTTCCCTAATTTCTAAGCAGAAAGGGGAACAGGCAGCTATACTATCCTGTATTTCTCGGGAACGAGGCCAAGGTTGTTGCAAAGTCAAAAGCCTTTGTTCCACTCGTTCCTCGACCATCCTCTTTAATTCTCTTTCAGAGACTCTTCTATTTGCTTGTCGATTGACAACTGGGGGCTCGTCCATGTCGTCGATCGGTATAACAGTGTGTTCTTTGGACAGGCGAGGTTCAGGTCGAGCATTAGCTCTCGCCTGATTAGTTCTTCGACCAAGGTACCTTCCTGCTACGTTTGGTGGGGAGATTTGAGATCGTTGATCCGCATCCGGACTCTCTGCTTGAGTTGATTGATGGTCGTTATTTTCCCGAGGTTCCCTGACGTTGTTAACCGCTCTTGAAGGACGAACAGCCGCCCTTACTGGTTCCGTGACTGCCGGAGTCGGTAGAATTTGAGGAAAAAACGAACTTAAAAGCTGAGCAATTTGTAGTATTTTTTCCTGGTCAGCGGAAAGTGGGGGAGCCGGGACGGATCGAATGGGTGAGTTAGGGGCCTGACTCACGCTAGGAGTTCCCTCGTTTTGATTGACGTTAGCGTTTGCTGCAACACGTTCCTCTATAGGATCTAAATTTTGCTGATTCGCCGGAGGCTGTGTATTATTAGCACTGACCCTTTGGGAATTTTCATCCAGGCTATCTATAGCACGAGAAGGCCGAGAACTCGTGCTTCTTCCTCCGTTACGTGTGCTTTTTCTTGGATTGACCATATTCCGATCGAGTAATTAACCTTGCCCCTCGGTGGGCGCCAACTGATTTAACCGAATTTCGTCTTAGGTTTAAACTCAGTAAATTATTTAAGATCACGATTTTATGTGTTAAGGGTTTGGTTAAAATACTCAGGATGGTGCAATTCAAGAACAAAACAATATAATTCCGTAGATAACAATAATATGAAAGGCGAATAGTTGTAGTATATTTCGTAGGTTCAATTTCGGGGCAATACAATGTGAGATTCTCTATTTATCATATTCCTGATGTCCTAATTGAACTAGGAGTCCTATTCAGCTTAGGAATCCTACAGGGCCTAGGAGTATCGCATGGCCCATTAAGTCCCTTGAAACAGACAGTAGGTCGATCAGAGTAAGTTGACCAGATATGTATTCAGCTGGTCGAGCCGATCTCACAGTTTAAATAGGTCGGATCGATCTTGAATCTGCTCGGATATTCCTAGCTGGTTATATGTGCAAAATAGCCCTCATCAGTATCGAAGGAATCGCAAAGACTTGTATGATTACGAATGATTCACATGGAGTGAATTTGTAGCGTTTCATGAGCAAGGCATTTGATGCTAGTGTATATGAGTAGGTGGTTCGAAAGGGATCGAACGCATCGAACGACCCGAACAGAGAAACCCATTGTGGAAGCGCCTGACGCACATCGGTGATGGGATGTTTCTCAAGACTTATAATAGTGTACGATTTAGTCCTTTGACTTGAGGTGCTAGGGCGAATTCGGTGCACGTGAGTACGTACTTTGATTTAGGAGCCGATCACTTAGCCTGATCATTGTGCGATTACTTTGGGTACGTAGGATCGTGTACTCGAATGGTTAGGACTAATATGGGATCTAACGACTCAACGTGGTGTGTTGAGAGAATTTCCTATACGTTCTTAGATAATAGATTCCGAGAAACCTATGGCCATAGTTGGTGACGGATTTGGAAAGGGGTTTCCAAATATAGCAGTCACACTGGAATTATTATCCAAAATTAAAAAGTATAGTAATCGAGATAATTAGAGGTGCCGATCAATTCACACACCCTAGGTCTCGATTGGGAAATTAGTCGATAGAGGGACCGTAAGTACATGGTATTTATAAGAGGTGCGGTTCACTGAGATCAATTCACCTGAAGTTGGGCCTCATGGGCTTGTGGCTAGACATCGACCATGAGGTGTGGGGTACTCATGAATTAATAAGAAGATTAATTCTTGAGTGGTGAATTGAAGGTGTTCAATTAATCGGTGTTGGATGAAGATGAAGAAGTGGAGGGAGGTTTTGATGATGTCCAAAAGTCATCAACTAAGTAATGGAAGCTTAGCAAGCCTCTGAAAATTAAATCTGAGAAGACAAGTAAAATCAGAAGTGTTGAATTATGGTCCATAAGAATACTGATCTGATGCTGAGTACGGAATCAGACAGATGAATTTCAGCAGAGTCAAATCGGATGAGTTCGATTTGTGTTGGTCCCAAAGTGGTCAGATGAGGTCTAGAAGGGGGGGGGGGGGGGGGGGGGAGGGCGGTGGGGGTGGGGTGGGGGGGGTGAATAGACCTCTAAACTTTAAAATTTTCTTCTCTAACTTTTCTATCAGCAGAGTATGCTGATATGATTCGTGAGACTACTATACTGATGTAGCACTCAGCAGATTCAACAGGGTCGACCACTCATCTGATTTCACTCATCTGATTCAGATAAACTCAGAGTTTCAAAACTTGTATGCAGCAGATTTTATCAAGTATGTTTTTCAAACAAGTTCCTCTTTAAAGTTTTACCCTAGTTTGTAAATTCCTCAATTTAAAAGATTGTTCTTTTAAAACCGTTTGTTTACTTATGAAAATATGCAAAGTAAAAACAAGTAATCAAACACAAGAATTTTTATAGTGGTTATATAAACACAAAGTCTTTTAGTCCACTCTTCTAAATCACACAGATTTCGGTTTCACTAGAAACAAAAAGTAACTAGTACTTGAGCTTTTACAACAAATGATAAGCCTCAAGTAGAACACTCAGCTCTCAGGTAGATCACTAAGAAAAACCTATTCTAAAGCACTCAGCAACTAGAACACTTATGCTTTACAACAATGATAAGCCATAAGTAAGAACTCTCTGTTCACTCTCGGAAAATCACACAGATTAACCTTGCTCACTCAATATAGGAAATCACTCAGAAGACCTATACTACGAAGTTATATCACTCACAAAGATGGATATAAGCTTCTCTCAATTTACAGTTGAATGTCACTCAGACAGACAAAGGTTTGATCTTTGTTCTTCAACAAAAAGCTTCTTCAACAGATGACTTGGCTTATGATCAGATGACTCAATTAATGGATCTTGCTCTTAAGATGTGATCTTGAATTCTGCAAGTCTCTCTTCAATCTTCAGTCTCTGTTCTATTTATACTCGCGGATTTGAATTTCTGCCTGTTGAAGATAGGCGAAATTACTCTTTAATCCTGAGCAATGGTTTTCTTTTCTGACGGCAGCTTTTGCAGACTTTTCACTGTACACTCTGCTGTGCTGATATCTACTTTATGTCAAGTCGCATTTAATGCACTCAGCTTGTTACCATTGATGAGCTTACTGACTGACTTCACTTCACTGATGGGATTACTTTGCTGATGATCAGTCTGCTGATGGCTACTCTGCTGATTCAAGAATTAACATATCTATCTTGACTCAACTGATGATAAACAATCTAATCTTACTAATCTGATATCCCACTCTGTTGATTTGGTCACATAGCTTCCAGACCGTGAGATAGGTTTCACTAAGTTTTTCAATTCTTAGTTGATGACATCCTTTTTAATCTCCAAAACCGTTCTGGCCTTTTTGTCATCTGCAAAACCTTCTCCAATATCAACCAACAATTTGAATCAGCAGAGTGTTCATCAGTAGAGTAGATTCCATCAGCAGAGTATAAGTGATCAGGAAGTTATTACAACGGTAATAAATGCACTTGTTGTAATAAATGATGTAAGAAGAGGGTATTAAAGACAAATGATTGAAGAGAAACCTCGAATCAGCAAGGTGCATTAAATGCGACTTGACAGAAAGTACAGCAGAACTGTACAGTGAACAGTTGCATAAGCCGTTCTGAAACAAGGACCAGTACTCGAGGAAAATCTGAAGATCTGTCATTTCTCAACTGGCAAAAATTCAAATCCTCAAGTATAAATAGTTCTGAAATCAAGAGTTAGAGACGAAGAACACAACAACTTAGAGCAATTCACGATCAAATTTTCCAAGTCTCAAAAACTCTGAAGCAGAACACTAAAACAGCGAAGTCATCTTTTGACAAGCTGCAGTCGAGAAAAACAAGCTGATATCAAAATCTTAGTGATTTTCTGTAGAGAGAGAAAGTTGTGAGAAGTAGTTTTCCATCTTAGTGAGTGAAAATACTTCAGAGTATAGGTTTTCTTTGTGATCTCCTATAGCGAACTTGTGGCTTAACATTTGTTGTAAAAGCACAAGCAGAGTGTACTAGGTTACTAAATGTTTCTAGTATAACCCAATATCTTCGTGATTTGGAAGAGTGGACTAAAAAAATTCTTGTCTATATAACCACTATAAAAATCCTTTGTGTTAGTTTGCTTTTTATCTTGCATAAATTTCATAAGTGAACTAATCTTCAAAAATACTTAAGAATTTCAAAAGCTTTAAAACCGGGGATAAAATTCTTAAGTGATTTAAGACTTGTTTGAAAAACACTTGATAAAACCGCTGCACAACAAGTTATCAACCTCTGAACTGTTTTGAAAAACATATAAGTAAAATCAGACGAGTGGTCAACATTACTGAACAAGCTTTGTGCGCGATCAGTAGAGTAGTCTCATAAGTCCGATCAGCTTACTCTGCTGATTTGAGAAGTTGAAGAAAATTTTAAAAAGGAAAAACAGAGGTCTATTCACCCCCCCCCCTCCCCTAGACCTCATTAGACCACTTGGGACCAACAATCGGACTAATTTATAAGCTCGTAAATTAAATCATGAAAGTCGTGGGCCCGCGGTCAATTGATGGTGAACCTAGAGGGTCACACACAATACAATTAGACTGCAACAAATCAAATAAGGAAAATTTGATTTAAAGAGTTAAATCAAAACTGAAGAATTAAATTGTTAATTGTTAAAGGAGAAAACTAATTAATTAAAGAGTTAATTAATAAGAGAGGAATCAATTAATTAATTAATTGGATTAATTAATTAAATGGGCTGAATTAATTAAAGGGGTTTAATTAATTAAAAGGTGATCTAGGTCCATTAGAAAACAAATAAATGCCATAAGTAATTGGGCTTTAAGTTTCCTAGTTGGATTAGATTACTTCTAGGTCAGGACTCCTTATCTATAAATAAGGAGTAGGAGACTCAAACCCTAGCCCTAGTCTTCAAAAAGTGTCGCCCCCTTGTCCAAGTAAAGAGGCCGCCCCCTCTCTTCTCCAGATCTAGATCTGGTTTTCTTCTTCTTCTTCCATGTTTGATATCTCTTCCATCCTAGTTTTGAGCCTGAGGATTCAAGAGAGTTGCTTCAATCCAGTTGGTGTGGATACCGCTAGAGGCACAACACATGGGGTGCTTCTCCCGAACCAAAAGTCCTGCAGATCTGAAAGAAGACCGGAGAAAAACACCACGTTCCTGTGGTGAGGTAAATTTGAAAAACTCCTTATGGTTGGTTTTGATTTGCTGTAAAATCCTTTTCGTATAACTAGATAAATAAATATTGCTGGTTTGGGTTACTTAAAATTTTTAAATTTCCGCTGCTTTAACGTTCTGACCGTACCAATAACCCAACAGGGGTATGAGAGCCTAATTCATTACTCTCATACGAAAAGGTCTGAATATAATTTGATTGCTTTATTGTATTGCATGTTATATTCATGCTGTTGATTCTTACTTGTTATGGGTAGATCTGATTTTGGGTAAATTTGCATTAAACGTTTTTGGGCCAATTTTGTAATTTTCAAAAATTAAAGGGCTAATTTGCGGTTAGCGAATTTTCATAAATCTGGACTGAAATTGATATTTTTCGAACTGTGATTTTTCTGGACAGAATGGAACTTTCTGGAAATTTTCAGATTTTGGGGTTGTGTTGCAATTACCAAAAGTTTTGGGGCTGTTTTGTAAATACCAAAAACTGCAGGGGCCGAATTGCAAATTCAAATTTTTTTCTGCAAATAAATTTTTATTTTCGGTCCTATGCCCAATTTTAAATTTGGTGTTGATTTGTAATTCCCAAAACTTCAGGGGTCAAATCACAATTTCTAAAAGTTGGGTGGCCGAATTGCAATTTTCAAAATTTGAAAATTTTATTTAGTTTTTATGCATAAAATGGTTTTGTTTATCCGAATATAGATTAATTAGTAGAGACTAAAGTAAGAATCAAGAAAATATTTTAAAGGCGTTTAAAATAATTAAAGTAAGATAAGAAACTAGTAAAAGTGTTTGGTTGTTTCTTTGCTCAACGTGAATTGTTTACGTGATTTTTGATCGAGCCGAGCCTTAACCTTAGATGTGATTGGTTTATTTTACTTTGGATTTTAGTTGGGCCTGCGAGCCTTTTTTTTGGGCCATTTTGTGCCAATGTAATAGAATATGGTTTTTCTTAAATAGTTTAGGATGTAGACCCATTACATGCAAGGAGGAGGGCCCAATAGAGAATGAAGGCCAAGTATGCTTGGTTATTAATGTAATATTCTAGGCCCATTTAAGAACCCATTAGATAGACCAATTGGGCCAACATTATTGGCTCAATGATGGCCCAAGCATAGGTGGCTCCCAATCGAAAACATTTTGTGTTAGAAATGCATGCTAGGTTTATTTATTTATGTCTTATTTATTTATTGGTTCTATTAGTTGGCTTGTATGGTGATGCGTGCTAGAATATTAGAACGTAAATAGGATAATACATAATTGAAGTGGTGAGATCTCGAGAGAGTTTGCTTAAACATTCAACTAGTAAATCCCCTCTTGAATTAAATATTAAGTCATATTAGGTTAAAATAAAACGAAGTATTTATATAAATCCAAGCCTTCCATCAATAGGGAATAGCGTATGTTGTCTACTTATTGATTAAGGTGATCCAGCGTCTGGCACCCGAAATGAAGAAAGGGAAAATACGTGAATTCTCTCGATTCTTGTTTTAAATAAACTCGACAAGGGTGGGGACTGGTCGGGACATGTATAATCGACCGATAACCAGTTACGGGGATTTCATGACCGGCCCCGTTGCTCATCAAGATTGATGGGTTGGACTTAACGAATAGTACCACTCATGATGTAGCAGTTAGATGGGTGCAAAAATCGAGGCAAAATAGCTTGAAGGTTGTGTAGGGATACAATTGGCAATAAGTATGCCTACCTAGAGAATTAGTTGTATGGCCACGAGTCGTGGGTGCTGATTTTACCGTATTTGGTGGTGTTGGGTAATATCAATAAATATTCAATAATATCAGTTTAAAGTAGTAGGAATTAATATTATCGATCAGAATTTAGGGGTGGTTAAACTACTCAGGATGGTGCAATTCAAAGAATATATTAATATGAACTTAATAAACGAACGTAATTGTAAGAGTAAACCGCATGTATTATTTCAGAGTATTTTCGCCTCCTTAATACAATATTAAAGTTCATATTTATAACGCATAACCCTAACCCTAGAGGAGTCCTAGGATGGATAGGATACGTAGAGCGGCCCATAAATTATCCAGAGGCCTGGCAGGTCGACAAGATATGTAAAGGCAGATCGGAATGACCACTCTAACTCGATCTGAAGTATGTCTTGCTCTTACGTGTAAAATAGCCCTTATCAATACTCCCTCACTTCTCTAGCGTAAGTGTAGCTGTAGCTTGTAGAAGTAAAATATGCTTATTTTATGATCTTTTTGTAAGTGATTCGTGGAATATGCCTAATTAAAAACCTGGTTCGGAAAAACCCTATTTTGGGATAAAAACCGATCGAGGGAAAAATAGTACATATGTATCGAATTTGTCCCGTAGCATCGCGTCCCTTTGAAACATTATCAGGACCATAGGGGCTCATTTGGCAATATACATAGGCGGAAAAATGAAATGTCACCAGGGGTTTAAAACATCATTTCTTTATCCATACATATAGGCACAAGTCAACGAAGTTATTTTTACCTTTATCGCACATATTTTCGAGATCGGAGCAATAATATTTGCAAGTTGAAATTCTCAGCATTTGCTAATCTTTTCGTACAATTCTCGGTTCTCGCCGAAAATGTCTTCTTCTCAATCGAACATTAACCTTTCTCCTCGTACTAAAGAGGAGGTGATTATCACGAATGTTATTGAGAATCCAGAAAATGTTTCTTCAGAAAAAGAGGAAACCGGGGATGGAATTCTTGCCGACGAAGACACGAACTGCGCTGAAAGAGGCGTAGACGGGCTAGTCGTAGAGATTACTTCCGAAGAGGAGATGGCGAAGAAAACCTCCAAAAAGGGAAAAAATACTAAGCCCCAGGTTTCCGCTCCCGTTGAACTTCTGCCTTCTAAATTTAAAGAGACAGATTTGGCTGGACTGCGACGGGACTATGGTCTTTATTTTTCGTCTGATTTTGAGATATTCATTCCTACTACCGACGATATACACTACTCCTCCAGATAACTGTCGAGCTTTTTACACTTCACATCTCGACCATGGACTTCGATACCCCTTTCCTCCTGTTTTACTTGAAATCCTCGAGACTTTTATTGTTTCCCTAACCTAGCTTGTCCCCAATGCCGTTGCCTTTATCATGGCCTTTTCCGTTCTCATGATCGCGAAGGGTTTTAAACCCACCTTTCGCAACTTTTATCATTTTTTTTGAATTTCCATCTCGACCTCGTCTAATAGAAGTTTCTATTATTTCAGACAGAGACCTGGCTTTGCCGTTCTGAAAAATGCAATCTCGAGCAACAATTTTGAATGGAAAAAGAATTATTTCTTTGTTAGACCTCCAACTCATCATGTGCTTGCGAACGGAATTTTTGAACCATACACTTACGAATGGGGCTACGACTCTTCTTGGAAATTTGGGGGTCCCAAAATCACTGGAGTGTTAGCCTTAGATGACCTATTTCCATCTGCCTTGGTTGCTGAAATAAGAGCTGACAAATATCAGTCGGCTAACTTGGTCGGGGAAGTATATCTTCGCAAAGCTGGATTAAGCCCTTGTACTTTCCTTATACCAATAGATAATCGTCCTTTGGGTAAGTATCTGTTCCTTCTTAGTAGAATGAGGACACCTTATTTATATTTGCTTGCTTGGCTCGTCAATTTTGTTTCTGTGCTTAATTTTGCAGCCATCATGGTCGAGAAATGTCGTTTCTCAGTGGTCGGGAAGATTGTTCTTTCGACCTCTAAAAAGTCTTCAGATAAGATGTCCAATCAGCAGAGAGGATTGAGGAAGAGAAGAAGAGTGCAATACCAAGAGCTCAAAGAAGTAGAGGAAGAATTCTTCGAAAATGCTGAACAAATTAGCAGCCGTCATCCTCCTTCCAATCAACCTTCTAATGAACCCTCCTCTTCGAACACCAACCCAGGTCGGGGATAACCTCCAATGGCGATCAGGACCCAATTTGGTGTTCTTGGTTGTAAAACTTGGGCAGAACGCAACGTCACCGGTCCGGAGGTAAAGAGGAGAAAGCAAGTTTTTGATAAGCAAGGAGAATATTTTACTCACTCCGGAGCTTTAGGTCGTGACGCTTCTTTAGATGATATGATTGAAAATCATTTAGAAGGAAAACGAGTTGCAGGTTATTCGAGGAGAGTAATAGAATTCTTTCGGCGAAAAATGAGGAGTTGGAAAATAGAATCACCGAGTTGGAAAGTTCTGAAAATGATCGACCAGGTCCCAACAACAATCCGAGCTTAGAAATCGATAATCCTCATATAGTCAGCACAATGATGGATGCTAGTCGTTACCAAGCTCAAGTTGAACAATTAACTCGGGAACTGGAAGAACAACGTGTCTCTTTTGCGACTTCCTTTAGTGCTTTGGAGTCGGAAAATCGATCTCTGCAGTCACAGTTGCACTCCAAAGCTGACGAGGCTACTATAGATGAAGTTATACGAGAAGTTCAAGCCGAAAATGTCGAACCTATTATTCGAGATTTTCTCAATTCCCTGGTCCTTACTGCTATATTGCATCATAAAATTGGGGATCTGTTGCTGAGTTCATTTTTTAAAGGGGTCGACCAATTTATCGAGCTGGGACTAATTCCGAACAAGCAGGACGAATATCGCGCAGCTATGGATATAAGCAAAGATCGAAAACTTCGAGAATACCCTCCTGATGTCGTGGTTCAGGTTGATTATAATGATCGCCCATTAGCCCACCTAGTGTAGGAATTTGGGACTCCCTTGCCGGTGCCCGGTTCGGATTATGACTCGGAAATTGAGATCAAAATTGATGAGGAACAAGGTGCAACTGACGAAGATCATAACGCCGCAGATGACCAGGCAGCATCCGTGGATAATGCAGCTGTTAACGAAGAAGAAGGAAATCCAAGAGTAGGATAGGGAGATAGGATGACTTCATGGTCGATCTACTTTAGCCTGCAGCACATTCTTCATCATCATAAATTTGTAAATTGTTGTACTTTCTTTTTGTTAATTGAATTTTGTAAACATTTGTCCCAAGTAACTTGCTTGATTTATGTTCTGTTTTGCTTGTAAAGTTTACTCCTTATTTAGAAATAAGACTTTTTATATAACAGTCTTCAAATATTTCTTTCTCCCCATAACCGTTCCCGCCTTTTTACCGGGGTTTCTTCGTCAATCCCCTATTATAAATAGGGGTAAATTCTTATAGTAATTTACCGCGTCTCCCCACTTGTCATTAAAATAGTTCACTCAAGTAGATCAGAGGAGTAGATCGATATTTCAACAATATTCTTACATTCCTGATAATGAGTTCTAATATGTTTTCGGGCGCATCCAAACGATCCTTACGACCTCCTTCCCGAAGTAGCATTCCTAGAAAGAAGGCTCGACCTTCGTCTACTGTTGCTTCTCCTGAAGGATCGATTAAGCCAACCAATCATCCTCCCTTCGAACCATTAGAGGAGAAGGATAATCTTGACGCTTATCAAGATGCAGATTCCGTGCTTAGTCCCCTTGGTACCGGTAATCAGGTTAAAACTGAATCCACGACTCCCCTTTCTAGCACTTCCGTACGCAACGCTTCCGTCGAACAGACTGATCCAATATCAAAGTCTGCTCCAGTCGACTCCATCCTCGACCATGAGGTCGAGAAGACTACCTCGGAAGAAATCCCGGAATTAACTTCCGCCTTGTTAACATCGACCACTGCCCTGGTTAACTCTGCGGCCTTCGTAACTCAACCCCCTCCATCTACACCTGCAGGTAGTCGACAGATGATCGATTCCGATCCTGGTTCTTGATAGGATAGTGCCCAGCAAGCCAACACAATAGCTTGTAATAGGACTATTTTATCTTGAATGAATCTTTGATTTATTAATTAATACGCAAAGTTTATTTATTTCATGCATAAGATAAACTAATGGCCAACTTCATCTTTCGCGAACACATTTAAGCGATTGGTTGAAACCCTGAGATCACTTATGACTATGGGACGATTCACTTCAGTATTGAGTGCAATCATGAAACAGTCTCTAAGGTCGTGATCTCATAAATGTTCCAAGTCATAGATTCCTGTCGAGACGGGGTATCGAAGGAATCGTCAAGACTTGTAGGATTATGCATGATACACATGGAGTGAATTTGTAGAGTTTCATGATCGGAACAATTAATTGAATATTACTTGCTCATTAATTAAATCACGAAAGTCGTGGGCCTACGGCCAATTGATGGTGAACCTAGAGGGTCACACACAATACAGTTGGACTGTGACAGTCAATTAAGGAAAGGTTTGATTTAAAGAGTTAAATCAAATAAAAGAATTAAAGAGTTAATTCTGAGAGAGAAATAATTAATTAGATAGTCTAATTAATTATATATTAATTAAAGAGTTAATTAAAGAGATAAATATTTAATTGGATTAAATGGGCTAATTTAATTAAGTTAGTTTAATGCAAGACATGGGCCAATTAATTAATGGCCCAATAGCAAGTCTTGCACAAAAGGGCTTTTAGGAGTGGCTATAAAAAGGAGTCTTGGGAGACTTAAAACCCTAAGTGAAACACTAAGCTAAAAATTTGACCTAGCCGCCCCCCTCAAGCCCTCGCCGCCCCTCTTTCTCTTGCTCTCTCCTTCACCTAGTTTTGGATCTATATCTAGATCTAGATCTGCCATTGACAAACCTTCACTTCCAGTTCTAAGCTTAAGATTGAAGGTGTCACTCCATCCATCTGGTGTGGACTATTCTCTGGAGGCACAACACTTGGGGTGCTCTAGTGAACGAAGAAAGAGAAGACCGGAGAAACCACCACCTTGCCTGTGGTGAGGTAAATCTCGATTTACCATCTTCTTATTTAGTAATTTGTTGCTAAATTACATTCAACCTGTTCATATGTGCTGGTAAATAAATCCTAGGGTAATGGGTGTATGAAATTTTTTTATATTCCGCACTGTTGTTTTGACAATCATACCCCATATAACCCAACAGTTCTTCCCTTCAGAGGAATCCTTCTAACCCCTTTGATGATCCCTCTTTGTTGGACGATCGTGCACTTAGTATTCAGATCGAAGAGATTAGGGATCTCAACTTTGAACGATCTGGGGGAGTATCGCACAGTGCGATTATTCCCGAGTCCAACTAGCCCGACGGGGTATCTTGGAACTTAGGAATTGGTTCTATCCTACCTGGAGAAATTGATAAACTAAAGGATCTTTCTCCCTTGTATCTCGTTCAATCCACTTTCAAACATCTGGAATTGGTAAATTTTATACCTCCACTTTAGACTTATACAATTTTCTTTTCAGTCTAACTGACTTTATATATGTTCCTTAGCAATACATCAAATTGCTCAACTTGGGATTCAAAACGATGATGCAAACGAAGCCGAATGCCGAGTTGAATACCGAGAAGGAGAAAGTTCTCAAAGAGAAGGATAACCTGAATCAGTTGAATAAAAATCTCGAGGAGGCTATGCAGACGCAGATCCAAAAGGTGAAGCAAAAAGAGTTTGATGCAGGCTTTGCTCTCCGGTACAGCAATGGACGAAAGAAATGCTCATTTACCTTGGTCATCAAACTTCTCCCGACCACAACCTCGAGTTGTGATATAGTAGCTTTTGAATCTTTTTCGAGTAACTAATTTTTTTTTACTACTGCTCGTGTGATATAAACATTTTTCCAGAGGTTAGTTAGTAATTCTCGTCTTGATTGTTTTGCTATAAAAAATTGTTTGTTTTGTTAAACTTTCCCGATGATTGAAAACAGTGCGTTCGAAATCCCAGCTCCTTGTTGTGCAGATAAAGTCATCGGGCGTATCCGTAGTTAATTGATCACTCCGAACATAATCTTGGGGAGTGGAATGGTTGTTTTAATTTAAGTGCCATAATCTTAGCCGTAGAACGATTCATTTTCTGTCCGTTGGATTGTAAATCTCCTAATTATAAATAGTAACTCGTATTGGATTAGAAACAATCAAGTTTAACTCTAATACCATATATTGACATTTCATTTTTTCAAACTTATTTGTTTGACGTTCGTCTCCGTACCCTATGGCGATTGTATAAACATCATAGTATTTCAAATTTTGGTATGGGAGGAATTCCAAAATTTGGGTTTCTCGACTGCGATGAAATCCGGGCCAACAACTCCGAGCTTAATGAAAAGCTGGTCAGTTCATTAAAAAGGATTTGTTCCACGGACTAGGGGTTCCTCTTCGACCAAGGAGGATATTTTGCAAAAGTTTGGTGAAGTATATGCACTGACTTCATCAAATGGAGATAGATAGGACCCCATAACTATCGCAGGTGCTTCGTGCCCATGAAAACAATTTTTATTTAATTCGGAGAACAGATGATAAAACCCAAGGAGCGTCTCCTGATCGGACTATCAAGACTATTTGATTCTTGTAGCATTGTACTAGATTTATCATACTCACCCTTGCAGTAACAGTGTTCCTAATTTTCCTTGTAAATGTACTGATATGTTGCTATGAATAAACATTGTGTACTTTGAATATTCCCCGATCCACACAGTTTCAATTTCTTGATAAGCATTATTTATGTTGCTTTGTCGTTAAATCTGCTAATATCGATCAATAATTCTTGATATTTTCGATGGCTCATACATTTCTTTTGACTATTTTCTGAAGATGGAGGTTTATACCCGCATTAATTTTGGGTGGTTGAAAACGTCTTGCCATTTTATCCGTCAAACAATCTACATCGTTGATAAGACTTTTACTGCAACCGTTAGATCTTTATTTCTTTGTCTATAAAAGGCTTTTAACTACCTTCCATTTTTACATCCAGTAAACTTCTCTTAATGGCAGATTTTTTCTTTCAAAATGGTGGTCGACCACCCAATTCAGATAGTGTAATAATCCAACAATTTTTCGACTTGGTATGGGTGGAATTGGAAATATAGGACTGCTCGAATACGATGAAATCTCCAAATCGATCATAAGATTCGAGGTCGAGGAGATCGTGTTCGACAGTTCCGATCGTGCGTTTCGGTCCCTATTGTGGAATTATTTTTCTCGGAGCTATGGATAAAACCATCAATCTCCGAGGAAACTACACCAACGTAAGTTGAAACGGTGGGGGTGGTATGTATGGTACAAAAATCACAACAAGATCTCTGGCTTATCTAGGTCTCGCTTTGCGGGGCGGTCGAGCTCACTTGACCTCAGGCATCGAACTAAAGAAGTCTTGAATTTTTGGGTGGAGCTGGTGAAGCTGTTCATGAAGTTTGGATCTTCCGATGCAGGACAAGGATTGGGTTGAGTAAATGTTCACATGAACATTGTCGCAGTATATTCGGAATTTTGCCAATGATTTTTATCATTCTCGTAGCTCTAAATTGTATAGATCCATTAATTTGTAAATTGTTGCTCCAAATTGTATTATGAAGATCGTTGAAACACACCTTCGTGTGTCCACGTTGTCTTGTATACTTGTTGGTCAATTCTTTTAATTTTGCAAATCGATAACCAGAATAGGAATTGAGTGAGTGCCAACCGACTTCAATGGTTCCGATAAACTTATCCAATTTTGGTGAGTGTGTAACGGCCCGCGCCCCCTGGTCGAATCCTACGTGGATCCACCCCCGAGTCCGGGTCCGTATTCGGTGAATACAACCAAAATTTGACCAGAAATTTTTTTTTTTTTTGGAATCATCAACACAATAATTCGAATCAAAGTTCATTATATGAAGTTGTGTAGGGATACAATTGGTAAAAGTATACCTACCTAGGGAATTAACTGTATGGCCGCGAGTCGTGGGTGCAATTAATGTCTGCTGGGACGTCAAGACCTACTAGGAAATAGGATTTCCCGAACAATTAAAAGGGTTATTGTTTCGATAAAATAGTGGGAGAACTTTTTCGATAAAAATACCATTTTTCGTTAATTATAAGTATTTATCTTAAACCTGTCTGCTTACTGTTGTCTTTTAATTATTTTAGTCATTTGAAAATCCACAATCATATACGAACAAACATTAGCACAACTCATGATGAATTCACTCCACGAGACAAGAATGATTGGGTTTAACAATGTTAGTGAATATTGTTCTTACCTGATCAAGATGATGAAACGAATCAAAAAGCTAGGCGTTGATTTTGATCAAAATGATGAGATAGAGATTATCATCAATGGCTTGTCTGACACTTTTTCTCATTTTATGGATCATTGTGACATTCCGTGTGACGGAATTAAAACAAATGATTTACATAAGTTGTTGGACAAATATGAGAAAGCCTTTGAGAAAGGAGAAGGTTTGAGTGAAGGAAAGGATTGCCCATTGTGTGGGAAAGACAAAGAGTTGAGGATACTTGCTGGAAAGAAATTCCCAAAGAGAATGAACAAAGGTATGACCTAGTTATTCTTTGATGTATGACATTTAAATAGTCACTCACATCTGTAAAGTGTTTGCAGGTGAGGATGGCATTCACTTGCCCTTGGGAAAGAGGGCACACCTTGTAAGACGAAGGAAAGAGTTGCTTGACAAATAAGGGAAAAATGCTTCAGGAGCTGGGTCAAGACGCACCTAGATTTTTCTTTTTAGCAACTGTTTTACTTATTTTTTGAGTTAAGCATTAGTTATAGTTTTATCTATTTAAGATTTATTTCAAAATTTGTATGAAACCTTTTAGCTTTACCATTATGAATGGAATAATTTTAATTAAAGCTTTTACTTCGTACACAATTGCTTTACCATTATGAATGGAACGCATTTAAAGCAAAGAGATGAATGATGATAAAACCTAATGACATTTATGCTAAACCGAGAAAAGAAAAACAAACTAGATAATTATCCACAATTATGGCATGCTTGAAATCGAACTTATTTCCATAAAAGGAGTCAATAGATTGTTCTTCATTTAAAGGTCTCTTGAAATAAAGAACCTTGATGAACTCTAAACTTGCAAATCCTGTCTGAAAAGGGAAAATTGATTGATTTGTAAGCATACCAAGTGATCAATGGATCTAATCCATAAAGACACATGCGGATCACTAAAGCATTAGTGTGAGAAATTAATTGCTTCATAAAATTGATAGGATAGTGCCCAGCAAGCCAATTAACTTTAGCTTGTATTAGGTCTGTTCTGTAATAAACAATCTTTGATTCTTATGAATAATACGCACGTTTATTTATAACTGTATAGAATAAACAATGGCCAAATTCATCTCTCGCGAATACATTTAAGCGATTGGATGAAATCCTTAGATCACATTCGACTATGGGACGATTCACTTCGGTATTGAGTGCAATCATGAAACAGTCTCTAAAGGTCGTGATCTTAAAACACGTTCCAAGTCATAGATTCCGAACGAGACGGGGTATCGAAGGAATCGCCAAGACTTGTATGAATATGCATGATTCACATGGAGTGAATTTGTAGAGTTTCATGAACAAGACATTTGATGTCAGTGCATATGAGTAGGTGGTTCGATAGGGGATCGAACGCATTGAACGACCCGAACAGAGAAACCCATTGTGGAAGCGCATGACGCATATCGGTGGTGGGATGTTTCTCAAGACTTATAATAGTGTACGATTTAGTCCTTAGACTTCAGGTGCTAGTGCGAATTCGGTGCATGGGTATATGTACTTAGATTTAGGTACTGGTCACGTAGCCTGACCATAATGTGCCTAAGTTGGGTGCCTATAGTTGTTTACGCGAGTGGTTAGTACCAAGATGGAATCTACCGACTCGTCGCAATGGATGAAAAAATTTCCTATACGATTCTTAGATAATAGATCCGAGAAACCTGTGATCACGGTCGGTGACGGATTTGGAAAGGGGTTTCCAAATTTAGCAGTCACACTGGATGATTATCCCGAATTAGAAAGTATAGTTATTGAGATAATTAGAGGTGCCGATCAATTCACACACCCTAGGTCTCAATCGGGAAATTAAGTCGATAGAAGGACCGTATGTACATGGCAATTTTAAGAGGTGAGGTTCACAAATATCAATTCACCTGAAGTTGGGCTTCATGGGCTTGTGGCTAGACATCGACCATGAAGTGTGGGTACTCCTGAATTAATAAGGGATATTAATTCTGGAGTGGTCAATTAAAAGGGTTTAATTGATCGGAGCATTTAATTGCTCATAAATTAAATCACGAAGGGTTCGTGGGCCTGCTGCCAATTGATGGTGAACCTAGAGGGTCACACACAATACAATTGGACAGTGGCAGTCATAGAAGGATATATTTGATTTAAGGGAGTTAAATCAATTAAATGAATTAAAGTATTAATTCAATTGGAAGGATAATTAATTAGATGGTCTAATTAATTAAATATTAATTAAGGTGTTTATTAATTGAGAGATAATAATTAATTGGATTAATTGGGCTGATTTAATTAATGGTTAATTAAATTAAGTTGCAAGACATGGGCCTTTTAATTAAAAGCCCAGAAGAAGTCTTGCAAGATAGGGGTGGGACGATTTTGGCTAAGGATAAGAAGGGAGAGTTTGTTTTCTTGTATGACAAGGAGAATCCAAGAAGATATATGTGTATATCTTGTTTCCTTATAAGATAAGGAAAAGGTCTTGAAGAGATATCTATTAAGAGAAGGATTCTTCTCTTATAAATAGATATCTCCTCACAACTCTTCCACACACTTAATCTTCAAGAGCTGAAAATTAAACCCTAGCCGCCCCTACACCCTAGCCGCCCTCTTGCACAGCGCCGCCCCTTTCTCTCTGTTATTCCATAGCTGGATCTAGATCTAAATCTAGATCTGTTTCTTCCTCCATTGACAGCCTTCTATCTCTAGTTCGTAGCCTGTGAATAGAAGGTTTTGCTACAATCCAATTGGTGTGGATACACTCTAGAGGTGAGACAATTGGATCACTCGTTGTGAATCAGCAAAAAACCGGAGATTGCCACCACCTTGCCTGCAGCGAGGTAAATCGCATATCTCCATCTTTATCTATTGTAGATTGTTTGATTCAACTTTTTCGCATACATAAGGTGGAAAATATATCTTGGGTCTGCTGGGGTGCCTCGGAAAAATTTTAAATTCCGCACTCTCGTTGTTTTGACAACCGGGGCATTCCCAACAGTGGTATCAGAGCCAATTCCATTACTATTATGCGAAAAGGCCTGAACATAAATAAATATATGGATATTTGTGATTGTTATGTTCTGTGTGATGATTCTTGCTTGTTATGATATGATCTTTGATTGGGTAAAATCGCATATTAAGATTTGGGGCAAATTTATAGTTTTTGAAACTTCAGGACTTTTTATGCAAATCGCGATTTTGTGAAATAAAGGGCTGGAAATTTATTTTCTGTTTTCTGGAAATATTTGAAAATCTGGACTGTTTTTGCAAATCTGGTCTGTACGTATTTTTGGGTCGTTTTTGCAATTTCCGAAAACTAAAAGGACTGTTTTGTAATTTCCGAAAGTTCAGGGGTCTGTTTGCTAAACTGAAAATTTTCTGGATTCATTTTTTTAATTTTCTGTCCTCTGGCCGATTTGTAAATTGGGGCTGTTTTGCAATTTTCAAATCTTTGGGGTTAAAAGTGCAATTTCCGTGAGTTGAGGGGCCGAACTGTAATTTTCAAAAGTTGAAAATCCGAATCTGATTTTGTGCGAAAAAATTGTTTTGTTTACCCGAAAATTGATTTTGTCATAATTAGTAGTGACTAAAGTAAGAATCATAGGATGTTATTTTTAAAAGGAGTTTTAAAAGTAAGAAAGAAATACGTAAAAAGTTATTTGCTTGTTTCTTGCTCTATGTGAACTGTTTACGTGGTTTTCGATCGTGCCGAGCCTTGACCCTAGGGTAGATGTGATTGGTTTAATTTATTGTTTGGTTTTTATTGGGTCTGCGAGCCTTAAGTTTTTGGGCCACTTTGAGCCTTTGTAATAGATAGGGCTTTACTGTTTTAAATAGTTTAGGATGGAGGCCCGTTACAAGCAAGGTGGGAGCCCAAGAAGGAATGAAGGCCATGTATGCATGGTTATTTTTGTAATAGCCTAGGTCCGTTAAGAACCCTTTAGATTGACCAATTGGGCCAACATCATGGCTCGATGATGGCCTACATAGGAGGCTCCCGATCGAAAACATATTGTGGTAGTATGCATGCTAGGCTTGTATGTTTTAATTTATTTATCGATTTATTTATTTAGCTTGTATGTGATGCGCGCTAGAATCTAGATCGTAAATAAAAGATAAAGCATAACTTATGCGGTGAGATCTCGAGGAGAGTTACTTCAAACTTTCAAACCCGAAAACCCCCTCTCGAATTAAATATTAAGTCAAATTGGGTACATTTAAAATGAAGTTTTAAAGATCCAAGCCTTCCATCAATAGGAACTAGCGTGAGTTGTCTACTTATTGATAGAGGTGATCCAGAGTCTGGCACCCGAGTCGAAGAAAGGGACAATACGTAAAATTCCTTGACTCCTGTTTTTAACTAAACTAGACAAGGGTGAGGACTGGTCGGGATGTGAATATCGACCGATAACCAGTTACGGGGATTTCACGACCGGGCCTGTTGCTCATCATGATTGATGGGATCGACTTAACGATTAGTAACACTTATGATGTAGCAGTGCTAGATAAGTGAGAAAACCGAGGCAAAATAGCTTGAAGGTTGTGTAGTGACACAATTGGTAAAAGTATACCTACTTGGAGAATTAATTGTATGGCCACGAGTCGTGGGTGCAATTAATGTCTGCTGGGACGCCAAGACCTACTAGGAAATAAGATTTCCCGAGCAATCAAAGGGGTGATTGATTCGACAAAATAGTGGGAGAACTTTTTCGAAACCAAGACCAAAATTCGTTAATTATAAGTATTAGGCATAGATCAGTCAGCTAAACGTTGTCTTCTTTCCATTTGTAGATATTTATTGAACAATGTCTAAAAATCCATTATATGTCATCCTCGACGCTAATAAACTGAATGGGTCAAACTTTGTCGACTGGCTAAGAAACTTGAGGATAGTCCTCGACTCCGAACGTCGGAGCTATGTACTCGACACACCTATGCCTGCTGCACCCGCAGCACGAGCTACTGAGGAACAACGAACCGCCCATGCTAAAAGGGTTGATGATGATCTTCAGGTTCGCTGCCTCATGTTAGCTTCAATGTCAAATGAGCTGCAGAAACAGCATGCTGGTATACCGCTTGCTAGAGATATACTTCTCCACCTCCAACACATGTTTGGAGAAAGGTCTCGTACCGAAAGGTTCGCAGCCACTAAAGAGTTGTTTAATCTCAAGATGGCTGAGGGAAGCAGTGTCAAGGATCACTGTCTGCGTTTCATCAACCTGATTGAAAAATTGGGGAGATTGAAAGTAGAATTGCACGCTGATCTTAGCACTAATCTTCTCCTCCATACTCTGCCTCACTCGTTCGACCAGTTCGTGTTGAACTTCAACATGGAAGAGAGAAATCTCGCTCTTCACGAACTGACCAATCTGTTGGTTACGGCAGAAGCCACTCTCAAGAAAGAGAAACACGTGATGATTGCTCACCAATCGAAGGCTGCAAAGCCCAAGAAAGGTAAAAAGAAGAAGAAGGTGTTCTCTTCTAAAGCAGTCACCAAGGTTGTCGAGAAAAAGCGCAAAAGCCCAGAAGACGAATGCTTCCACTGCAAGAAAGCTGGGCACTGGAAAAGGAACTGCCCCGACTACCTGAAAATGGTAGCCAAAGGTATTTTCTTGGTTGAAGTTAATATTTCTATTAACTGTGCATCTTGGGTGTTAGACACCGCAGCGGGTTCTCATATCTGCAATGATTTGCAGGTGATGGGAGCAGTAAGAACACTTAAGCCCGGGGATAGGATCCTGCATTTTGGAAACGGAGCAAGAGTTGCTGCAGAGGCTATAGGAGACGTGGAGTTAGTGATAGGGAATTTTAATTTACTTTTAAAAGACTGTTTGTACGTACCAACAATTATTAAGAACATTATTTCTATTCCGCTATTATAATGATGGTTTTAATTTTTCCATTATGAATGGATCAATGAGCATAATTAAAAATGGTTTAATCTATGCTAGTGGTACTTTGATGGATGGTCTTTATTCCCTTGAACCTACAAACTCCAACGTTTTGCATATACAATCAAGAAAAAGAAAATACGATAATCACACACCACAACTTTGGCACGCTAGACTTGGACATATCTCCAAGAGTAGGATCCAAAAGTTGGTTTCCTCTAAGGCTCTTGAAATACAGAACTTAGATGAACTTCCGACTTGCGAATCTTGTCTCAAAGGAAAGATGACCAAATCACCCTTCACCGGGAATCCTGAGCGAACCAAACAAACATTGGATTTGATCCATACTGACGTTTGTGGACCACTGAGTGCCAGTGCAAGAGGAGGATACTCCTACTTCGTAACATTCACTGACGACTTCAGTCGTTATGGATATGTGTACTTGATGAAGTACAAATCCAAAACTTTTGAAAAGTTCAAGGAGTTTCGAATGGAAGTAGAGAATCAACTTGGACATAGTATTAAAGCACTTCGATCTGATCGAGGAGGAGAATACTTAAGTCAAGAATTCCTCGATTATATAAAAGAGAATGGGATTCTCGCTCAGCGAACTCCCCCTAGGACGCCCCAACTCAATGGAGTGTCTGAAAGGAGGAATCGAACTTTGTTGGACATGGTTCGTTCCATGATGAGCTTCGCTGAACTTCCCTTTTCATTTTGGGGCTTAGCCCTATTAACTGCTTCGAAGATACTGAACATAGTACCTTCAAAGTCAGTGCCAACAACACCACATCAAGAATGGTATGGTAAAGCACCCGTATATTCGTATCTACGAGTATGGGGATCTCCCGCCTATGTTAAGAACAATAAAGGAGATAAGCTGGATAGTAGATCTAGTTTGGGCAAATTTGTGGGGTATCCAAAGGAATCCATTGGATACTTGTTCTACGATCCTAAAGAACGTAATACGTTCGTGTCTAGGAATGTCCACTTCTTAGAGGATGATTTCCTCACCAACAGAAATGGGACAATCGTAGAACTCGATGAAGTCCGAGAATCGGATCCATCCTCACAAACAGTGGGAGCTGATCCTGAATTCACTGAACCTACTAGTACACCTATACTTCGAAGGTCTGATCGAATTCGTAAAGAACCAGAGAGATTTGGTTTCATTCACGAAAACGATAAGTTGGATACTGATCCAAGGACTTATGAAGAAGCTATGTCTGACATAGAATCGGGTGCGTGGCTCGAGGCCATGCAATCCGAAATGGATTCCATGCATTCCAACAAGGTTTTGACCTTGGTCGATGCACCTGAGGGAACTGTCCCTGTAGGATGCAAATGGATCTTCAAGCGTAAACTTGGAATGAATGGAGAGGTTATTACCCACAAGGCTCGCCTAGTGGCGAAAGGATATTCTCAAAGGCCTGGAATAGACTATGAGGAAACCTTTTCTCCAGTAGCGATGTCGAAATCCATTCGGATACTATTAGCCATAGCCGCGTGGTACGACTACGAAATATGGCAAATGGACGTAAAGACCGCCTTTCTCAATGGAGACATTGACAAGGAGATCTTTATGCAATAGCCCGAAGGCTTTGCGTCCAAAGGAAGCGAGCACAAGGTGTGCAAACTTCAATGGTCAATTTATGGCCTCAAACAGGCATCCCGAACCTGGAACATACGATTTGATGAGACAGTCAAACCTTTTGGCTTCATCAAAAACGTATTTGAGCCTTGTGTGTACAAGAAGAATAGTGGGAGTTCGGTACAATTCATAGTTTTATACGTCGATGATATTCTGTTGATCGGGGACGATATCAGAATGTTAGCGCAGACGAAAGCGTGGTTATCCGCGCAGTTCTCCATGAAAGATTTAGGAGAGGCATCTTACGTATTGGGGATACGTATCTATAGGGATAGATCGAAGAAGATGTTGGGACTCTCCCAATCTCAGTATATCAACACTATATTGAAGAGATTCAATATGGAAGAATCCAAGAGAGGATTGCTTCCAATGAGACATGGAATCTCTCTTTCCAAGTCGATGTGCCCTACAACTGACGAAGAAAAGAAGAGAATGTCTCTCATACCTTATGCCTCTGCTATAGGGAGCATAATGTATGCGATGTTGTGTACTAGACCAGACGTAGCACACGCTCTTAGTGTAACGAGCTGCTATCAGTCGAATCCAGGCGAAGAGCACTGGACTGCCGTTAAAGTAATCCTTAAGTACTTGCGAAGGACAAAGGATATGTTTTTGGTCTACGGTGGTAGTTGAGAATTGAAACTTGAAGGATTCACTGATTCAAGTTTCCAGTCTGACGTGGATGATTACAAATCCAATTCTGGATACATATTCCGCCTCAATGGCACAGCGGTGAGTTGGAAAAGTTCCAAACAGTCCACCATTGCCGACTCAACCACTGAAGCAGAATATATTGCAACATCGGATGCAGCAAAAGAGAGTGTTTGGATGAGAAACTTCATCCAAGAATTGGATGTAGTTCCTAGCATTGCAGAGCCTGTAGTAGTCTTCTGTGACAACAACGGGGCGATAGCTCAAGCGAAGGAGCCGAGATCACACCACCAATCTAAACACGTAATGAGGAAATACCATGTGATCAGGGAGATCATTGGTAGAGGAGACATAGATGTGGATCGTGTCAACTCAGAAGACAACATAGCTGACCCACTAACGAAGCCACTTTCGCAAAAGGCGTTCGAGGGACATCTTGTAAAGATGGGTCTTAGAAATGTTTGTGGATGGCTTTAGGGCAAGTGGGAGATTGATAGGATAGTGCCCATCAAGCCAATTAACTTTAGCTTGTATTAGGTCTATTCTGTAATAAACAATCTTTGATTCTTATGAATAATACGCACGTTTATTTATAACTGTATAGAATAAACAATGGCCAAATTCATCTCTCGCGAATACATTTAAGCGATTGGATGAAATTCTTAGATCACATTCGACTATGGGACGATTCACTTCGGAATTGAGTGAAATCATGAAACAGTCTCTAAAGGTCGTGATTCCAAGTCATAGATTCCGAACGAGACGGGGTATCGAAGGAATCGCCAAGACTTGTATGAATATGCATGATTCACATGGAGTGAATTTTTAGAGTTTCATGAACAAGACATTTGATGTCAGTGCATATGAGTAGGTGGTTCGATAAGGGATCGAACGCATTGAACGACCCGAACAGAGAAACCCATTGTGGAAGCGCATGACGCATATCGGTGGTGGGATGTTTCTCAAGACTTATAATAGTGTACGATTTAGTCCTTAGACTTCAGGTGCTAGGGCGAATTCGGTGCATGGGTATATGTACTTAGATTTAGGTACTGGTCACGTAGCCTGACCATAATGTGCCTAAGTTGGGTGCCTATAGTTGTGTACGCGAGTGGTTAGTACCAAGATGGAATCTACCGACTCGTCGCAATGGATGAGAGAATTTCCTATACGATTCTTAGATAATAGATCCGAGAAACCCGTGATCACGGTCGGTGACGGATTTGGAAAGGGGCTTCCAAATTTAGCAGTCACACTGGATTATTATCCCGAATTAGAAAGTATAGTTATTGAGATAATTAGAGGTGCCGATCAATTCACACACCCTAGGTCTCAATCGGGAAATTAAGTCGATAGAAGGACCGTATGTACATGGCAATTATAAGAGGTGAGGTTCACAAATATCAATTCACCTGAAGTTGGGCTTCATGGGCTTGTGGCTAGACATCGACCATGAAGTGTGGGTACTCCTGAATTAATAAGGGAGATTAATTCTGGAGTGGTCAATTAAAAGGGTTTAATTGATCGGAGCATTTAATTGCTCATAAATTAAATCACGAAGGGTTCGTGGGCCTGCTGCCAATTGATGGTGAACCTAGAGGGTCACACACAATACAATTGGACAGTGACAGTCATAGAAGGAAATATTTGATTTAAGGGAGTTAAATCAATTAAATGAATTAAAGTGTTAATTCAATTGGAAAGATAATTAATTAGATGGTCTAATTAATTAAATATTAATTAAGGTGTTTATTAATTGAGAGATAATAATTAATTGGATTAATTGGGCTGATTTAATTAATGGTTAATTAAATTAAGTTGCAAGACATGGGCCTTTTAGTTAAAAGCCCAGAAGAAGTCTTGCAAGATAGGGGTGGGGCGATTTTGGCTAAGGATAAGAAGGGAGAGTTTGTTTTCTTGTATGACAAGGAGAATCCAAGAAGATATATGTGTATATCTTGTTTCCTTATAAGATAAGGAAAAGGTCTTGAAGAAATATCTATTAAGAGAAGGATTCTTCTCTTATAAATAGATATCTCCTCACAACTCTTCCACACACTTAATCTTCAAGAGCTGAAAATTAAACCCTAGCCGCCCTCTTGCACAGCGCCGCCCCCTTCTCTCTGTTATTCCATAGCTGGATCTAGATCTAAATCTAGATCTGTTTCTTCCTCCATTGACAGCCTTCTATCTCTAGTTCGTAGCCTGTGAATAGAAGGTGTTGCTACAATCCAATTGGTGTGGATACACTCTGGAGGTGAGACAATTGGATCACTCGTTGTGAATCAGCAAAAAGCCGGAGATTGCCTGCAGCGAGGTAAATCGCATATCTCCATCTTTATCTATTGTAGATTGTTTGATTCAACTTTTTCGCATACATAAGGTGGAAAATATATCTTGGGTCTGCTGGGGTGCCTCGGAAAAATTTTAAATTCCGCACTCTAGTTGTTTTGACAACCGGGGCATTCCCAACAAAAATATCTTGATGGTTTCAGGATATAGGTACTTTGAAAGTACAAGTTTTTGGAAATGTTGAAAGGATTCAAAGGAGTTCCAAAAACCGAAGCAAATAAGGGCATTAAAGTATGGCCATTCGATATGATCGAAGTGATGAATACATAAGCCCTAAATTACTCAATTATCTAAATCAAGAATAGAATTCCTTAAAAGCAAGTTAAATCTAATAAAAGGAATCGAACTATGCAAGACTAGATTCATTCCTTATTTAGTATTGCTAAAAATTCCTCAATCAATTCTGGGGTTCAACCCTCTGACTCTACAAGGATACTTAAACAAGTAACCTCTTAAAGTCAATTCCTACAACACCGTACTGACTAAAGTATGGTCTATCGCCCATGAATAGTAAATTGGATAGTAGATCCGATTCGAGCTAATTTGTAGGTGTTGGGAATGCCCCGGTTGTCAAAACAACGAGAGTGCGGAATTTAAAATTTTTCCGAGGCACCCCAGCAGACCCAAGATATATTTTCCACCTTATGTATGCGAAAAGGTTGAATCAAACAAATCTACAATAGAATAAAGAAGGAGATATGCGATATACCTCACTGCAAGCAAGGTGGTGTCAATCTCCGGCTTTTGTTGATTCACAACGAGTGATCCAATTGTCTCACCTCCAGAGTGTATCCACACCAATTGGATGGTAGCAACACCTTCTATTCACAGGCTACGAACTAGAGATAGAAGGTTGTCAATGGAGGAAGAACAGATCTAGAATCAGATCTAGATCCAGCAATGGAGGACAGAGAGAGAGGGGCGGCGGCACTGCTAGGGGGCGGCTAGGGTGTAGGGGGCGGCTAGGGTTGAATTTTCAGCTCTTTAAAGTGTTAAGTGTGTTGAAGAGTTGTGAGGAGATATCTATTTATAAGAGAAGAAACCTTCTCTTTGTAGATATCTCTTAAAGATCTCTTCCTTATCTCATAAGGAAATAAGATATATCATATATCTTCTTAGATCCTCCCTGTCATACATGAACACAAACTCTCCTTCTTATCCTTAGCCATAAAATCGCCCCCCACCTAGTCTTGCAAGACTTCTTCTGGGCTTTTTAATTAAAGGCCCATGTCTTGCAACTTAATTTAATTAACCATTAATTAAATCAGCCCAATTAATCCAATTAATTAACATCTCTCAATTAATTAACACTTTAATTAATATTTAATTAATTAGACCATCTAATTAATTATTCTTCCCTTTGAATTAACACTTTAATTCATTTAATTGATTTAACTCCCTTAAATCAAATATTTCCTTCTTTGACTGTCACTGTCCAATTGTATTGTGTGTGACCCTCTAGGTTCACCATCAATTGGCAGCAGGCCCACGAACCCTTCGTGATTTAATTTATGAGCAATTAAATGCTCCGATCAATTAAACCCTTTTAATTGACCACTCCAGAATTAATCTCCCTTATTAATTCAGGAGTACCTACACTTCATGGTCGATGTCTAGCCACAAGCCCATGAAGCCCAATTTCAGGTGAATTAATATTTGTGAACCTCACCTCTTATAACTGCCATGTACATACGGTCCTTCTATCGACTTA
Source organism: Penstemon newberryi var. newberryi (assembly GCA_030819805.1). Classification (NCBI taxonomy): domain Eukaryota; kingdom Viridiplantae; phylum Streptophyta; class Magnoliopsida; order Lamiales; family Plantaginaceae; genus Penstemon; species Penstemon newberryi. The sequence continues at coordinate 4,397,230 of JAUALY010000007.1, read as the reverse complement.
ATTTCCCCATTGAGACCTAGGGTGTGTGAATTGATCGGCACCTCTAATTATCTCAATAACTATACTTTCTAATTCGGGATAATAATCCAGTGTGACTGCTAAATTTGGAAACACCTTTCCAAATCCGTCACTGACCGTGGCCACGGGTTTCTTGGATCTATTATCTAAGAATCGTATAGGAAATTCTCTCATCCATTATGATGAGTCGGTAGATTCCATCTTGGTACTAACCACTCGCGTACACAACTATAAGCACCCAACTTAGGCACATTATGGTCAGGCTACGTGACCAGTACCTAAATCTAAGTACATATACCTATGCACCGAATTCGCCCTAGCACCTCAAGTCTAAGGACTAAATCGTACACTATTATAAGTCTTGAGAAACGTCCCATCACCGATATGCGACATGCGCTTCCACAATGGGTTTCTCTGTTCGGGTCGTTCGATGCGTTCGATCCCCTATCGAACCACCTAGTCATATGCACTGACATCAAATGTCTTGTTCATGAAACTCTACAAATTCACTCCATGTGAATCATGCATATTCGTACAAGTCTTGGCGATTCCTTCGATACCCCGTCTCGTTCGGAATCTATGACTTGGAACGTGTTTTAAGATCACGACCTTAGAGACTGTTTCGTGATTGCACTCAATACCGAAGTGAATCGTCCCATAGTCGAATGTGATCTAAGGATTTCATCCAATCGCTTAAATGTATTCGCGAGAGATGAATATGGCCATTGTTTATTCTATACAGTTATAAATAAACGTGCGTATTATTCATAAAAATCAAAGATTGTTTATTACAGAATAGTCCTATTACAAGCTAAAGAGAATTGGCTTGCTGGGCACTATCCTATCAATCTCCCACTTGCCCTAAAGCCATTCACAAACATTTCTAAGACCCATCTTTTCAAGATGTCCCTCGAACGCTTTTTGCGAAAGTGGCTTCGTTAGTGGGTCAGCTATGTTGTCTTCTGAGTTGACACGATCCACGTGTATGTCTCCTCTACCAATGATCTCCCTGATCACATGGTATTTCCTCATTACGTGTTTAGATTGGTGGTGTGATCTCGGCTCCTTCGCTTGAGCTATCGCCCCGTTGTTGTCACAGAAGACTACTACAGGCTCTGCAATGCTAGGAGCTACATCCAACTCTTGGATGAAGTTTCTCATCCAAACACTCTCTTTTGCCGCATCCGATGCTGCAATATATTCTGCTTCAGTGGTTGACTCGGCAGTGGTGGATTGCTTGGAACTTTTCCAACTCACCGCTGCGCCATTGAGGCGGAATATGTATCCAGAATTGGATTTGTAATCATCCACGTCAGACTGGAAACTTGAATCAGTGAATCCTTCAAGTTTCAATTCTCCACTACCACCGTAGACCAAGAACATATCCTTAGTCCTTCGCAAGTACTTAAGGATTGCTTTAACGGCAGTCCAGTGCTCTTCGCCTGGATTCGACTGATAGCGGCTCGTTACACTAAGAGCGTGTGCTACGTCTGGTCTAGTACACAACATTGCATACATTATGCTCCCTATAGCAGAGGCATAAGGTATGAGAGACATTCTCTTCTTTTCTTCGTCAGTTGTAGGGCACATTGACTTGGAAAGAGAGATTCCATGTCTCATTGGAAGTAATCCTCTCTTGGATTCTTCCATATTGAATCTTTTCAATATCGTGTTGATATACTGAGATTGGGAGAGTCCTAACATCTTCTTCGATCTATCTCTATAGATACGTATTCCCAATACGTAAGATGCCTCTCCTAAATCTTTCATGGAGAACTGCGCGGATAACCACGCTTTTGTCTGCGCTAACATTCTGATATCGTCCCCGATCAACAGAATATCATCGACGTATAAAACTATGAATTGGACCGAACTCCCACTATTCTTCTTGTACACGCAAGGTTCAAATACGTTTTTGATGAAGCCAAAAGCTTTGACTGTCTCATCAAATCGTATGTTCCAGGTTCGGGACGCCTGTTTGAGGCCATAAATTGACCTTTGAAGTTTGCACACCTTGTGCTCGCTCCCTTTGGACGCAAAGCCTTCGGGCTGTTGCATAAAGATCTCCTTGTCAATGTCTCCATTGAGAAAGGCGGTCTTTACGTCCATTTGCCATATTTCGTAGTCGTACCACGCGGCTATGGCTAATAGTATCCGAATGGATTTCGACATCGCTACTGGAGAAAAGGTTTCCTCATAGTCTATTCCAGGCCTTTGAGAATAACCTTTCGCCACTAGGCGAGCCTTATGGGTTATTACCTCTCCATTCATTCCAAGCTTACGCTTGAAGATCCATTTGCATCCTACAGGGATAGTTCCCTCAGGTGGATCGACCAAGGTCCAAACCTTGTTGGAATGCATGGAATCCATTTCGGATTGCATGGCTTCGAGCCACGCACCCGATTCTATGTCAGACATAGCTTCTTCATAAGTCCTTGGATCAGTATCCAACTTATCGTTTTCGTGAATAAAACCAAATCTCTCTGGTTCTTTACGAACTCGATCAGACCTTCGAAGTATAGGTGTACTAGTAGGTTCAGTAAAATCAGGATCAGCTCCCACTGTTTGTGAGGATGGGTCCGATTCTTGGACTTCATCGAGTTCTACGATTGTCCCATTTCTGTTGGTGAGGAAATCATCCTCTAAGAAGTGGGCATTCCTAGACACGAACGTATTACGTTCTTTAGGATCGTAAAACAAGTATCCAATGGATTCCTTTGGATACCCCACAAATTTGCACAAACTAGATCTACTATCCAGCTTATCTCCTTTCTTGTTCTTAACATAGGCAGGAGATCCCCATACTCGTAGATACGAATATACGGGTGCTTTACCATACCATTCTTGATGTGGTGTAGTTGGCACTGACTTTGAAGGTACTATGTTCAGTATCTTCGAAGCAGTTAATAGGGCTAAGCCCCAAAATGAAAAGGGAAGTTCAGCGAAGCTCATCATGGAACGAACCATGTCCAACAAAGTTCGATTCCTCCTTTCAGACACTCCATTGAGTTGGGGCGTCCTAGGGGGAGTTCGCTGAGCGAGAATCCCATTCTCTTTTAGATAATCGAGGAATTCTTGACTCAAGTATTCTCCTCCTCGATCAGATCGAAGTGCTTTAATACTATGTCCAAGTTGATTCTCTACTTCCATTCGAAACTCCTTGAACTTTTCAAAAGTTTCGGATTTGTACTTCATCAAGTACACGTATCCATAACGACTGAAGTCGTCAGTGAATGTGACGAAGTAGGAGTATCCTCCTTTTGCACTGACACTCAGTGGTCCACAAACATCAGTATGGATCAAATCCAAAGTTTGTTTGGTTCGCTCAGGATTCCCGGTGAAGGGTGATTTGGTCATCTTTCCTTTGAGACAGGATTCGCAAGTCGGAAGTTCATCTAAGTTCTGTATTTCAAGAGCCTTAGAGGAAACCAACTTTTGGATCCTACTCTTAGAGATATGTCCAAGTCTAGCGTGCCAAAGTTGTGGTGTGTGATTATCGTATTTTCTTTTTCTTGATTGTATGTGCAAAACGTTGGAGTTTGTAGGTTCAAGGGAATATAGACCATCCATCAGAGTACCACTAGCATAAATTAAACCATTTTTAATTATGCTCATAGATCCATTCATAATGGAAAAATTAAAACCATCATTATCTAATAACGGAATAGAAATAATGTTTTTAATAATAGTTGGTACGTACAAACAGTCTTTTAAAAGTAAAGTAAAATTCCCTATCACTAACTCCACGTCTCCTACAGCCTCTGCAGCAACTCTTGCTCCGTTTCCAAAACGCAGGATCCTATCCCCGGGCTTGAGCGTTCTTACTGCTCCCATCACCTGCAAATCATTGCAGATATGAGAACCCGCTGCGGTGTCTAACACCCAAGATGCACAGTTAATAGAAATATTAACTTCAACCAAGAAAATACCTTTGGCTACCGTTTTCAGGTAGTCTGGGCAGTTCCTTTTCCAGTGCCCTGCTTTCTTGCAGTGGAAGCATTCGTCTTCTGGACTTTTGCGCTTCTTCTCGACAACCTTGGTGACTGCTTTAGAAGAGAACACCTTCTTCTTCTTTTTACCTTTCTTGGGCTTTGCAGCCTTCGATTGGTGAGCAATCATCACGAGTTTCTCTTTCTTGAGAGTGGCTTCTGCCGTAACCAACAGATTGGTCAGTTCGTGAAGAGCAAGATTTCTCTCTTCCATGTTGAAGTTCAACACGAACTGGTCGAACGAGCGAGGCAGAGTATGGAGGAGAAGATCAGTGCTAAGATCAGCATGCAATTCTACTTCCAATCTTCCTAATTTTTCAATCAGGTTGATGAAACGCAGACAGTGATCCTTGACACTGCTTCCCTCAGCCATCTTGAGACTAAACAACTCCTTAGTGGCTGCGAACCTTTCGGCACGAGACCTTTCTCCAAACATTTGTTGGAGGTGGAGAAGTATATCTCTAGCAAGCGGTATACCAGCATGCTGTTTCTGCAGCTCATTTGACATTGAAGCTAACATGAGGCAGCGAACCTGAAGATCATCATCAACCCTTTTAGCATGGGCGGTTCGTTGTTCCTCAGTAGCTCGTGCTGCGGGTGCAGCAGGCATAGGCGTGTCGAGTACATAGCTCCGACGTTCGGAGTCGAGGACTATCCTCAAGTTTCTCAGCCAGTCGACAAAGTTTGACCCATTTAGTTTATTAGCGTCGAGGATGACAGATAATGGATTTTTAGACATTGTTCAGTAAATATCTACAAATGGAAAGAAGACAACGTTTAGCTGACTGATCTATGCCTAATACTTATAATTAACGAATTTTGGTCTTGGTTTCGAAAAAGTTCTCCCACTATTTTGTCGAAACAATCACCCCTTTGATTGCTCGGGAAATCTTATTTCCTAGTAGGTCTTGACGTCCCAGCAGACATTAATTGTACCCACGACTCGTGGCCATACAGTTAATTCTCCAGGTAGGTATACTTTTACCAATTGTGTCACTACACAACCTTCAAGCTATTTTGCCTCGGTTTTCTCACTTATCTAGCACTGCTACATCATAAGTGTTACTAATCGTTAAGTCTATCCCATCAATCATGATGAGCAACAGGCCCGGTCGTGAAATCCCCGTAACTGGTTATCGGTCGATATTCACATCCCGACGAGTCCTCACCCTTGTCTAGTTTAGTTAAAAACAGGAGTCAAGGAATTTTGCGTATTGTCCCTTTCTTTGACTCGGGTGCCAGACTCTGGATCACCTCTGTCAATAAGTAGACAACTCACGCTAGTTCCTATTGATGGAAGGCTTGGATCTTTAAAACTTCATTTTAAATGTACCCAATATGACTTAATATTTAATTCGAGAGGGGGTTTTCGGGTTTGAAAGTTCAAAGTAACTCTCCTCGAGATCTCACCGCATAAGTTATGCTTTATCTTTTATTTACGATCTAGATTCTAGCGCGCATCACATACAAGCTAAATAAATAAATCGATAAATAAATTAAAACATACAAGCCTAGCATGCATACTACCACAATATGTTTTCGATCGGGAGCCTCCTATGTGGGCCATCATCGAGCCATGATGTTGGCCCAATTGGTCAATCTAAAGGGTTCTTAATGGACCTAGGCTATTACAAAAATAACCATGCATACATGGCCTTCATTCCTTCTTGGGCTCCCACCTTGCTTGTAACGGGCCTCCATCCTAAACTATTTAAAACAGTAAAGCCCTATCTATTACAAAGGCTCAAAGTGGCCCAAAAACTTAAGGCTCGCAGGCCAAATAAAAACAACAATAAATTAAACCAATCACATCTACCCTAAGGTCAAGGCTCGGCATGATCGAAAACCACGTAAACAGTTCACGTAGAGCAAGAAACAAGCAAACAACTTTTTACGTATTTCTTTCTTACTTTTAAAACACCTTTTAAAAATAATATCCTATGATTCTTACTTTAGTCACTACTAATTATGAAAAATCAATTTTCGGGTAAACAAAACAATTTTTTCCGCATAAAATCAGATTCGGATTTTCAACTTTTGAAAATTTCAGTTCGGCCCCTCAACTCACGGAAATTACACTTTTAACCCCAAAGATTTGAAAATTGCAAAACAGCCCCAATTTACAAATCGGCCAGAGGACAGAAAATTAAAATTTGAATCCAGAAAATTTTTAGTTTCGCAAACAGACCCCTGAACTTTCGGAAATTACAAAACAGTCCTTTAATTTTCGGAAATTGCAAAAACGACCCAAAAATGCGTACAGACCAGATTTGCAAAAACAGTCCAGATTTTTCAAATATTTCCAGAAAACAGAAAATAAATTTCCAGCCCTTTATTTCACAAAATCACGATTTGCATAAAAAGTCCTGAAGTTTCAAAAACTATAAATTTGCCCCAAACCTTAATATGCGATTTTACCCAATTAAAGATCATATCATAACAAGAAAGAATCATCACACAGAACATAACAATCACAAATATCCATATATTTATTTATGTTCAGGCCTTTTCGCATAATAGTAATGGAATTGGCTCTGATACCACTGTTGGGAATGCCCCGGTTGTCAAAACAACGAGAGTGCGGAATTTAAAATTTTTTCGAGGCACCCCAGCAGACCCAAGATATATTTTCCACCTTATGTATGCGAAAAGGTTGAATCAAACAAATCTACAATAGAATAAAGAAGGAGATATGCGATATACCTCACTGCAAGCAAGGTGGTGTCAATCTCCGGCTTTTGTTGATTCACAACGAGTGATCCAATTGTCTCACCTCCAGAGTGTATCCACACCAATTGGATGGTAGCAACACCTTCTATTCACAGGCTACGAACTAGAGATAGAAGGTTGTCAATGGAGGAAGAACAGATCTAGAATCAGATCTAGATCCAGCAATGGAGGACAGAGAGAGAGGGGCGGCGGCACTGCTAGGGGGCGGCTAGGGTGTAGGGGGCGGCTAGGGTTGAATTTTCAGCTCTTTAAAGTGTTAAGTGTGTTGAAGAGTTGTGAGGAGATATCTATTTATAAGAGAAGAAACCTTCTCTTTGTAGATATCTCTTAAAGATCTCTTCCTTATCTCATAAGGAAATAAGATATATCATATATCTTCTTAGATCCTCTCTGTCATACATGAACACAAACTCTCCTTCTTATCCTTAGCCATAAAATCGCCCCCCACCTAGTCTTGCAAGACTTCTTCTGGGCTTTTTAATTAAAGGCCCATGTCTTGCAACTTAATTTAATTAACCATTAATTAAATCAGCCCAATTAATCCAATTAATTAACATCTCTCAGTTAATTAACACTTTAATTAATATTTAATTAATTAGACCATCTAATTAATTATTCTTCCCTTTGAATTAACACTTTAATTCATTTAATTGATTTAACTCCCTTAAATCAAATATTTCCTTCTTTGACTGTCACTGTCCAATTGTATTGTGTGTGACCCTCTAGGTTCACCATCAATTGGCAGCAGGCCCACGAACCCTTCGTGATTTAATTTATGAGCAATTAAATGCTCCGATCAATTAAACCCTTTTAATTGACCACTCCAGAATTAATCTCCCTTATTAATTCAGGAGTACCTACACTTCATGGTCGATGTCTAGCCACAAGCCCATGAAGCCCAATTTCAGGTGAATTGATATTTGTGAACCTCACCTTTTATAACTGCCATGTACATACGGTCCTTCTATCGACTTAATTTCCCGATTGAGACCTAGGGTGTGTGAATTGATCGGCATCTCTAATTATCTCAATAACTATACTTTCTAATTCGGGATAATAATCCAGTGTGACTGCTAAATTTGGAAACACCTTTCCAAATCCGTCACTGACCGTGGCCACGGGTTTCTTGGATCTATTATCTAAGAATCGTATAGGAAATTCTCTCATCCATTATGATGAGTCGGTAGATTCCATCTTGGTACTAACCACTCGCGTACACAACTATAAGCACCCAACTTAGGCACATTATGGTCAGGCTACGTGACCAGTACCTAAATCTAAGTACATATACCTATGCACCGAATTCGCCCTAGCACCTCAAGTCTAAGGACTAAATCGTACACTATTATAAGTCTTGAGAAACGTCCCATCACCGATATGCGACATGCGCTTCCACAATGGGTTTCTCTGTTCGGGTCGTTCGATGCGTTCGATCCCCTATCGAACCACCTAGTCATATGCACTGACATCAAATGTCTTGTTCATGAAACTCTACAAATTCACTCCATGTGAATCATGCATATTCGTACAAGTCTTGGCGATTCCTTCGATACCCCGTCTCGTTCGGAATCTATGACTTGGAACGTGTTTTAAGATCACGACCTTAGAGACTGTTTCGTGATTGCACTCAATACCGAAGTGAATCGTCCCATAGTCGAATGTGATCTAAGGATTTCATCCAATCGCTTAAATGTATTCGCGAGAGATGAATATGGCCATTGTTTATTCTATACAGTTATAAATAAACGTGCGTATTATTCATAAAAATCAAAGATTGTTTATTACAGAATAGTCCTATTACAAGCTAAAGAGAATTGGCTTGCTGGGCACTATCCTATCAGTAGGGTATCCAACCAAATCCATTGGATACCTGTTCTATTATCCTAAAGAACGAAAGGAGTTCGTTTTAGGAATACCCAATTCTTAGAGGGTGGTTCCCTCGCGAATAGAAATGGGATTATCATAGAACTTGATGAAGTCCTAGACTCGGACCCATCCCTACAAACAGTGGGAGTCCATTTCCTAACTTACTAAACCAAAATTTTGTACACAAATATTTCGAAGATCCAATCGAATTCGTAAAAGACTTGCTCATTTACGAAAATGATCAGATGTATAGTGATCCAAGGGATTACGAAGTGATCTAAGTGGAATGTCAAAATCCAATTGGAAACACTGAGCCATAGTAGCGTGATGTGATTACGAAGAATAACCATTGGATATAATTTCAAAGGTAAATCTATGACTCTAGACCAGTAACCCGAAACTGGAACATGCGACTAGATGAGACAGTCAAGGCAGTTGACTTTATCAAAATTGCATGTAAATATGAATGTACAAAAGAATCAGTGGGAGTTTTTGAGCGGTTCGTAATATAACATGATAATAACATTGAAGATGACATAGAGATGTAAGAATGTTAAGAAGCAGACGAAAGCGTGTTCGATCACACAATTCTTCATTAAAAGATTTAAGGGATACATCTCACGTATTGGCAATACGTATCTATGGAGATAGTTTATAGAAGATGTCTGAAATCCCAAATCTAAGTACATGGACAAAAACTGAATGGATTCAGTATGGAAGGATCCTAGAGAGGATTGCTTCCATAGAGACATAAAATCACTCTCAAAATCAATGCGCCCTACATGTAATGATTAAAGAGGAGATTGTCTCTGTACACCTTTTAAGAAAAAGGTGGCATATGGCATGCAACGTCATGTACAAGACCGGACTAGACACATACTCAGAATTTCATGAGCTAATGTTAGTCAAACGCCAGTTAGGAGGACTGGGTTACCGAAAAGATCAATCATTAAGAACTTTAACAAGCTCTAAGGAAATATTGCTGGTCAGCGGTAATAATGAAGAATTGAAACTCGAAGGATTTAGAGATTCGAGTTTCCTGTCGGATGTGGATTCCATATTCTATCTTGATGGGGCAGCGATGATTTGAAGGAGTTCAAATTGAGAATCGATGCCAACTCAACCACTAGAACAGAATATCTCGCAGTATTGGATACAGCGAAATAAAGTGTTTGGATGAAAAACTTCTTCCGATAAATTGGAAGTAGTACCTAGCATTGCAAAGCCTATGGTTATCTTCTATGATAACAATGAGGCAATTGTTTAAGCAAAGGAATCGAGATCTCACCTACGATCTAAACACAGATTAAAGCATACCATATGATTTGGAGAAATCATAAGTAGAAAAACACGTGTACATTGATCACGTCAATAGACAACTAAGCAGATCCACTAATTAAAGTCATATTCACAAAAGAGTTCGACGGACATCTTGGAAAAGATGGGCGATAGAAATGTATGTGATTGGCTTTAGGGCAAGTGGGAGATTGAAAGGATAGTGCCCAACAAGCCAACAAATACAAGCTTGTAAAGGAAATTCCTTGATTAGATTCTTATGGTTCAAAAGATAATACGCCCGTTTATTTATAGTACGTAAATTAAACAATGGCCACCTTCATCTCTTGCGAACTTATCTAAGCGATTGGATGAAATCCTAAGATCACATTCGACTATGGGACGATTCACTTCACTACTGAGTGCAATCATGAAACAGTCTCTAAGGTCGTGATCTTAAAACTGTTCCAAGTCATAGATTCCTATCGAGACGGGGTATCGAGGGAATCGCTAAGACTTGTACGATTATGCATGATTCACATGGAGTGAATTTGTAGAGTTTCATGAACAAGGCATTTGATGCTAGTGCATATGACTAGGTGGTTCGATAGGGGATCGAACGCATCGAACGACCCGAACAGAGAAACCCATTGTGGAAGTGCTTTAAGCATATCGGTAATGGGATGTTTCTCAAGGATTATAATATTGTACGATTTAGTCCTTAGACTTGAGGTACTAGGGCGAATTCGGTGCACGAGAATGTGTACTTTGATTTAGGAGCCGATCACGTAGCCTGATCATTGAGCCACTACTTTGGGTACGTATGATCGTGTACGCGAATGGTTAGTACTAAGAAAGGATCTATCGACTCTGACTTAACCTAATTTCGTCTTAGGTTTAATCTCAGTAAATTATTAAGAACAATTTAATATATTAGGGGTTTGGCTAAAGTACTCAGGATGGAGCAATTCAAGAATAGCATAAAGAGCAATAATCACGTAATCAAGAGTATGCGAGAGAGGAGAAATAGTTGTAGTATTATTGATAGGTTAAAATCCGGATCCCCAATACATTGTAAGATTCGCTATTTATAACACTCATCATGTCCTAACAAAGCTAGGAGTCCTATTAAGCCTAGGAATCCTGCACGGCCTGGGAGAACCGCATGGCCCAATTAAGTCTTCTGGATCGGACATTAGGTCGATCAGATGCATTTTGGCAGGTCGAGCCGATCTCGGTGTACACACTGGTCGGATCGATCTTGATTCTCCTCGGAAAACCCTGCTCGGTTGTATGTGTAAAAATAGCCCTCATCAGTACTCCCTCACTTCTCGAGCGTAATCGTAGCTGGTGCTCGTAGAAGTAAATGTAGTAGTCACTATGATCCTTTTATCATTCATGAAATATGCCTCATTAAAAACCTAGTTTGGAAAAACCCTTTTATTGGATAAAAACCGAACAAGGGAAAAAGAGTGCATATCCATCTAAACCATCCTGGTAGGGACACGTATTTTGATAACGTGTGTCAGACAAACATAAAGTCTTTTCATAATTAGGCGGGAAGCTGAAGAGACGCGAAGGGGTTGATCCGTCTTTTCACCGTCCATATATATAATCGAAATTAGCGGGATCTTTTTACTTTTTACCCCAGATATTTAGATCTTCTTGCAGTAAAAGTTTTTAATCGATAATCTTGCCATTTTCTTATTTCACCGAGCACGTTACTTCAAGAACCAATGGCTTCGACTTCGCAGAATCCCCATTCATCAACTCACAACGAAGGAGAACAAGTACCACCTAGTACCTCTAATCCTGAAGTCCTTTCTTCTGAAGAGGAAACGGCAGATGATATTCAAGCTGAAGAAATAAGAGATTATGAAGAAAAGGAGGTTGATAGTTTAGTGGTGGAGATCGTTCCAGAGGAGGAGATGATGGCCAGGGCATCCAAAAAATCCAAAACTGCCCAACCTCAAATTTCCGCACCTGTTGAGTTCTTTCCTTCCCGATGGAAAGAAGAAGACCTACCCACTTTGAAAAGGGAATACGGTCGTTACTTCCCGTCGGATTTTGAGATCATTATTCCTTCCCCCGAGGAGAGAGTTAATACTCCTCCTATGAACTGTCGAGCTTTCTATACATCCCATTTCGAACATGGGCTTCGTTTTCCTCTTTCTCCAATTCTTCGTCAATTCTTAGAGACTTTCTTCATCTCATTGACCCAACTCGTTCCAAATGCCATTGCCTTTATAATGGCTTTTTCTGTCTTGATGGTCGCACGAGGTCTGCAGCACTCTTTCCGTAATTTTCTTCACTTTTTCCGTCTTTCCGTATCGACCTCCTCCAACAGAGGCTATTATTATGTTAGCCAAAGACCAGGTTATGCTGTTCTTGAAAATGCCATTTCGAGCAACAGTACGAAATGGAAATCGAACTTCTTTTTTGTTAAGGCTCCGACCGTGCATATCCTTGAAAATGGAGAAACCGAGGAGTTTACTCATGATTGGGGATACAATGAATCATGGGTGTACGGAGGTCGAAAGGTGATCGGCGAGATGGCCCCAGACGACCAATTTTCATCCGATTTGATTGAGGAAATGAGATCAAATAAGTATCAATCAGCTTATTTGATCGGAGAAATCTTCCTTCGGAAGGCTGGGTTGAGTTCTATGGATTTTCCCATCCCATCGGACGATCGTTCCCTAGGTAAGGTTTTTCTATTAGTTATCTTATCCTTAGAAAAAGATCTGTAAGTTTGTCGTCCACTAATTTTTATCGATCTTATATCACAGCTTCCATGGTCGAGAATTGTCGTTTCTCCGTGGTTGGAAAAACTGTTCTCTCAAATTCAAAAAGGTCGTCGGGCAAAGTCCCCATAGAGCAGAAGCAATCCAGAAAAAGGAGAAGAAATCAAATCCAGGATCTGGAGGACATTGAGGAAGGTTCGTTCGAAGATGCAGATCCTATCCGAGTAGCTCTTCCTTCATCTGGTCAAACGTCATCGAATATTCCGTCTACAAGCTCTCGCCCAGGCCGTGGTTATCCACCCAAATTCCTTAGGGATGAACATGGTATTCTGGGCTGTCGATCTTGGCCAGGGCGTAATTTTACTGGCCCTGAAGGCGTGTATTTTACCCACATTGGAGATACCAGTCATAATGCTTCTTTGATTGATATGATTGAGAATCATCTTGAAGGGAAAAGAGCGGCCGGATATTCCGAGAAGGATTCATTAATGTATACCCGAGCCGTCTCTCCTGTCCCCATTTCTCAAGATGTATCAAAAACTGGGTCAGGTCCCAGTCATTCTGGTTTTGAAAATACCGCGGACGATCCGTCTCTTTTAGACGATCGTCCTTTTAAGGAGCAGGTCGAGGAGATAACTGAGTTCAGGATGAGTCGATCTAGTGGGGTTTCTACTGATGCATGCATTCCAACAACCCTCGAGCCTGATGGGGTTTCTTGGAATCTCGGAATGGGTACAATTCTGCCCAAGGAGCTGGATAAATTGAAGAACCATTCTTCTTTGCGTCTTGTTCAGTCCATCTTTAAGCGTTTGGAGATGGTAAGTGGATTTTTGCTGTTGTTGTAATAGGTATCTTTTATCCCCAAGATTTTTGAAGTTCCTTATTCTATCTTTAAATCAGGCTAAACATGAAGCTCTCCAGCTCGGGATACAGAATGATGAGTGTTACTTTTCTCGAGAAGAATCTCTTGAATGGATGAACTCAATTGTTGTAGCTCATCGATCGCTGATGACCGAGGTGGAGAAACTCCGAGCTGCTACTGAAAAACTTTCGAAAGAGAATTAAGAACTTGCTCGAGCAAATAGCAGCTTGGCGTCCGATAAGGAACAGCTCACCAAGGAAAAAGAAGATCTTCTTCAATTGAAACAGCAAGAGTTTGACAGGGGTTTTTCTCTTGGATATAAGCAGCGTGCCAATGAAATATATATTTTGCTTATCAGACGAGTCCCGGTCATGCTCTCGAACAGTAGACAAGGGTCTTCCATTTTTTTTTTTTTTTTTAAAGGGAATGTAAATATATATTTTGCTTGATGAATAGAAAATCATGCTCTTGTTGTTCGATATCTGTGTAGGCGATGCGTCTTTTCGACCTGTTTGCCTGCTAACAACTTCTTTCAATTTTCTTGGGAGAGAGGAAACTAATTTGGTAGTTGTGCCGTAACCGTAGGACGTTTCGTATGCTTTGTGCATTAATTGAAGATTTCCCCATACTATAAATAACCCATTTGAGAAGGATGAAACATAAAAGATGGAAATAACATGACTCCCATAAATATTTCATTTTTTGGTATTTTTGGCATGTCGACTACGGTGGAGATATCAACCCAATTATTTCGTGAGTAATGAAAGCTGGTTAGTTCATTAAAATGATGGTGTCCCCTGAGGCAGGTATGCTGTTCGACCAAGGATCCTACTTTGTTGAGACTGGAGAAAAACCCCAGAGCACCCTTCTGTCCATGCATACTCGAAAATTTGTCTCCAAGGCACGGAGAACGAACCTGTCTCACTTTGTACGACAGCAAGGGTCTTTCCTTCATCGTTTGCAGAAAGAATTACCCTTTGAACCATTCCTCTCTCCGTGTGCTTTTAACTTGATACTGTGACCGACCCCAGATGCAGCATGTTTCCTGATTACAATGTCGCTCGTTTGGAGGTCGACAGTTCACCAGCATCAGCAAATATACGCACTTCTGCATGTTTCTCGTCTCTTTTGATTCCAATCTAAAAGGGAACAAAATCCAGAGCTTGGATAACATATTCTTCTGCTCAGGTGGACACTTCATAATCTTTATTTGGACATCCTCCGACCAAGGAAGATATCTTGTGAAGGTCTTGGTGAAGTATATTTGTCAATCTTCACCATGGTATGGTGTACGTCGGATTGAAGGAGCAGATCATTCCGAGGAGTAGCGTAGTATGATTTTAGGAATGAATGTACTTTTTCCTTCTATAGCTGATCGACTGTATTTGTCATGATTCTGAAAAAATTTAATAAAATTGTTTACTCTTAACTGGTTCGTCTATGTTCTTGCACCTTTCTATTTATGGTATTAATCGAACGTATATCTGATGCTGTGAATCAATTTGTTAACTTATTTGATTTGGACCGTTGATGGGATCTTAACGCAACACCATTGGATCCTGTACCCCCTGCCTATAAAAAAGGGGCATTATGTGCTTCTCTATTTCACAAAAACGAAGCTATTCAAGAAAATTTTCTATTGGTATAACCATCGTCGTCCACCAAAATATGTTATCTCAACAGATGATAAATTTCAGAGTTGGTATGGGATGAATTGGAAAAATAGGAACTGCACCTTATACAGCCCTGGTCGGACGAATCTCGTAACTGGGGATTAGTCGACCATAAATTATACCGTTTGGTAGAGGTCGAGATCAGAGGAAAGCTGGATTCTTGGTTTATCGAAATCAACTTGTTTCTAACAGGTCGACGATGCCATGCATGAGATCCTTCTGATCCCTACTTTGATTGTCGAAGAAAAAACATCAGCTTCTTCGAGGTGGTTGAATTGTGATATCATGTGTTCTTATCTCGACCGATGACACCTGCCGATCTTTAGAAGAAAACCTGAACTTTAGGTTCTCGTCACTATTCTCAAAGTGGATGTAGAGATGGTATATTCTGTACATCGAAGGTTCCTTAGCATTTGTTACTATAATGATCACCGAAAGAAAACTCCTCCTCGACCTTTTATAGATAGAGTTGTTCGTATTTCGAACGATGCCTGTAATTACTGTAATGATAATCTCTGCCTGTTAAATATCGATCTAACGTATTAAATTGATTGACCTGATAGTGCATTTAATTCAAGCCCTGCTTTTATGGCTCGCAGTTATGTGACGTAATTCCCGAAATCATGTTATTGTCGTTGATTGGACATGAGTTTCACCGTTGGATTGTTACCCATTTATCTATATTCGGCAACCCTTTCCTTTCATTCATTCACCTTTAAAAGTAAAATGTACTTCTTCATTTCTCAAAACGGTGGTCGCCCACCTGACTCAGAAAATCAACAATCTGTTTATTATATCGACTTGGTATGGGCGGAATCGGAAAATGGAGGCTTCTCAAGAACCATGAAGTCTCCGACCCCTAATAAGGGGAATAGATTGGAATGCCGACCATAAATCGATCCACCTATGTAAATAGGTAAAGGTCGGTGTTCTGGGGTTCCGATCTATTAGTTACGTGGTCGGTGGAAAGCTGGTCAGTTCATTAAAATTATAATGTATGATCGAGAATGCTGACCTCCATCGACCATCGTAACATTATGATCTCACAAAGCTCTCTATGATTCCAAAGTTTTGTGGTCGTAATCACGGAACTTAAAGGCGGTCGTCTTCGTCGGGCTGGCGTAGTCGGTAGCAAGAATGGCTTTAGCATGTAATAGGATCTGGAGTCGATAGATTAGGAAGATCTGTTTTGTCTTTCCAAGATATTTTAAGTAATTGTAATAGTTTTTAGGGACATAAATAAAAATCTTCTTTTTACTTATTACATTAAATTCCCTTTTCACATATTACATGACGTCGATCGATGAGTTTATACCGACCCAATCGGTTTTACTCAAATATTTATCGTATTTTGGTTTTTTACCAATTTTTTGGTTTAAACCTTTGTTGATCGTTCGTTAGGAGATCGATGAGTTCATACCGACCCAATCGGTTTTATTCAAAGATTTATCGTACTTAGGTTTTTTACCAATTTTGGTTTTAACCTTTGTTGATCGTTCGTTAGGAGATCGATGAGTTCATACCGACCCAATCGGTTTTACTCAAAGATTTATCGTACTTAGGTTTTTTACCAATTTTGGTTTTAACCTTTGTTGATCGTTCGTTAGGAGATCGATGAGTTTATACCGACCCAATCGGTTTTACTCAAAGATTTATCGTACTTAGGTTTTTTACCAATTTTGGTTTTAACCTTTGTTGATCGTTCTTTAGGAGATCGGTGAGTTCATACCGACCCAATCGGTTTTACTCAAAGACCTATTGTACTTAGGTTTTTTACCAATTTTGGTTTTAACCTTTGTAGAGTGAATTTAGACAAAGGTCTTTTAATTGTGACATAAGATGAAAATAAGCAAAAGCTTTTATTGCAATTGTAGATGAATCTGATGTCTAAAAAATAAAATAACAAAACAAACTGAAGGATAAAAAACGAGCTAAAAATCTGATCTAATCTTGAAGACCTCCTATTTTTAGATTAACGGCCATAATATCTTCTGAGATTTACTGCATTCCATGTTCGAGGAAGTGGAGTTCCATCCATATGAGCTATCTTATATGATCCCTTTTTACAGACCGAAATCACCACATAGGGACCTTCCCAATTTTGTTGTAATTTTCCCACATGTTTGGATACCTCAACCTTTTTAAGTACTAAATCACCTTCTTTGAACGATCGTATCCTTACCCTTTGATTGTAGGCCTTTTCCATGCTGGATTTAGCTGCTTCTAAACGCAGACTAGCTTTTTCCCTCAATGTCTCACTTAAATCGATGTCGTCTTTTCTTAATTGATCATTTGATTCTTCCTCGTACAGCTCAATTCTAAGGCTGGGGACTAGTGTTTCAACTGGGATAACCGCCTCCGACCCATAGACTAAGCTAAATGGTGTTTCACCCGTTGATGCTTTTACTGTGGTTCTGTTGGCCCAAACGACACCTAGAAGTTCGTCTAACCATTTTCCTTTCGCGTCGTCTAGTCTTTTCTCGAGGGATTTAATAATCTCTCGATTTGCCACTTCAGTTTGCCCATTTGCTCGAGGATGTCCAACGGACGTAAAGTTTTGCTGACTCCCCAACTTCGAGCACCATTCTTGAACTTGTTTTCCAGCAAATTGGGTTCCATTGTCAGAAATTAGAATCCTCGGGATCCCGAAGCGACAGACTATATTTTTCCAAAGGAAGTTTATGACTTGAAACTGTGTTATCCGAGCTAGGGCTATACATTCAATCCATTTGCTGAAATACTCGACAGCGACCAGGACATAACTCTTTTTAGACCTGGCCATTGGAAATGGCCCCACTATATCTATCCCCCACTGATCAAAAGGCCAACAGATCGAAATTGAGTGCATTGTTTCTGCTGGTTGATGTATTATATTTGAATGTACTTGGCAATAATGACAATGCTTTACGTAATCCTGCGCATCTGCGTATAATGTTGGCCAATAGTATCCAGTTCTCAAACATTTGAGTGTTAGCGCTCTAGCTCCACTGTGATTTCCGGCTTCTCCATCATGGATACTGCAGAGGATGCTTTGGGTCTGGTGCTCGGGAATGCATTTTAATAGAATTCCAGAAACGGATCGTCTATAGAGTTTTCCGTCTACCATGGCATATCTTGGTGCTCGATATCTTATTCTCCGAGCTTCATTTTTACAACTAGGGAGCGCCCCACTGTTCAAATATGTGATTAAGGGAGTCATCCAGCTGTCTGCTGCCAAGTCGATGTCCATTACTTCGACTATAGGAACGATATCGAGATCGATGGATGGTGTCTTAGAGATTAACCAGGTAATTACTCTTTTAGATTTACCATCCCTTGTTCCTGTGAATCTGGATAGCTGATCAGCCCATTGATTCTCCTCTCGTGGGATATTCTGTATATCAAACTTATCAAATTTCTCAATCAATTGTTTCACTTTCGCCAAATACTTTATCATGTTGTATTCTTTGCCTCATACATTCCGTTAATCTGTCTCTGGATCAGCTCGGAATCCGTCAAAACATTTAGAACTTTTATGTTGGCTTGTATAGCCATTTCCAATCATGCAACCAGGGCTTCATACTCTGCTTCATTGTTAGTTATCATGAAGTCCAAAGTGATGGCATAATTTAAATCCTCATCGTTTGGTCCTTGGAAATTAATTCCTGCACCACCACCATCCCTGCTTGATGCACCGTCGACGTGCATAAGCCATGGTAAATTATCGACGATCATAACGTTGTTGTCACTTGTCGAAGTTGCTTCGGAGCTCGTCCCTAATAAGCATGGAGTTTCTAGGAGGAAATCAGCAAGTACCTGAGCTTTGATTGCAGTTCGTGGTCGATATTCGATCTCGTATTGTCTCAATTCAACGGCCCATTTAATTAATCTTCCCGAGGCTTCTGGCTTCGATAAGATTTGCCTCAAAGGTTGATTGGTGAGCACGATGATTTTTATATGTTTGAAAGTATGGCCGCAATCTTCGTGCCGACGTCACCAAGGCCAGAGCGAATTTCTCAATTGTTAAATAATTTTTTCCGCTCCTTGGAGTAATTTACTCAAATAATAGACAGGCTTGTGTTCCGAGCTCTCAATTTTCACCATAACCGAGCTCACTGCTGCCTCGGAAATAGCGATGTATATGTAAAGAGGCTGTCCTTCTGTAGGTTTGGCGAGCAGGGGTGGCGAGGTCAAATATTCTTTCAGTTGATCGAATGCATGGTCACAAGCCTGGGTCCATTCAAAGGTCTTAGCTTTTCTCAAAGTTTGAAAAAATGGTAAACTTTTATCTGCGGACCTCGATATGAATCTGTTAAGGGCAATGATTTTCCCGACCAAACTTTGGACCTGAGTAATATTTCTAGGAGGCTTCATTTCAGTGATAGCTCGTATCTTTTCCGGATTTGCTTCGATGCCTCTTTCATGGACCAGGTAACCTAAGAATTTCCCAGACCTTACCCCTAAGGTACACTTTAAGGGGTTGAGTTTCATTCCATACTTCCTCAAGATTTTGAAACAACGATCAAGGTGTTTAATGTGGTCTTCTTCGTCCATGCTTTTTACCAGCATATCATCGACATACACTTCCATTATTTCTCCGATTAACTCTTTAAACATCAAGTTTACCAACCGTTGATAGGTTGCTCCGGCATTTCTTAATCCGAACGGCATTACTATAAAACAATACACGCCCTGTTCGGTAACGAATGCGGTTTTTTCTTGATCTTTTTCGTCCATGAAAATCTGATAGAAACCTTGGAACGCATCCATCATACTAAAAATTGCAAAACCTGCTGTCGAGTCGACCAACAGGTCGATCCTTGGGAGAAGGTAAGGATCTCTTGGGCACAATTTGTTTAAGTCTATAAAATCGTTACACATTCTCCACTTGTTATCCTTCTTGTCACCCTTTGAGACAAGTACGACATTACACAGCCACTCAGTAAAGTGTATTTCTCTAATCTGTTTAGACAATAAAAGCCTTTCGACCTCTGCTTTTATTATTTTGTCCTTCACAGGGCCGTGATTTCTTTTCTTCTGTCTGACCGGTTTCGCGCTCGGATCTATTTTTAAAGAGTGGGTTATTATTCTTGGGTCGATCCCCACTATATCCTCCGAGCTCCAGGCAAAGACATCTACATTTTTCTTTAAGAAATTGATTAACATGATTTCTCCCTGTGGAGACAGTTCAGTTCCGATCCTGGTGATTTTGGTTAGATCATTCTCGATAAGCTTGACCTCTTTGTGCTCTGGCGCACGTAGAGTCAAATCTATGGGATCTTTCCCTTTTTTATCGATCCTTTCTGTACTAGGCAACTCAGGCTCTGGAGATTTCTCCATCGAAGACCCTACTGTTTTTCTTTTTGAAGGCGTCAATGGATCAACGTTCCTTTTCAAAGATAGTGCAGTATTGTAACAATCCCAGGCCATACAGTGGTCGTTGACTATTTCGCCAACCCCAGAGACTGTAGGGAATTTAATCTTCTGGTGATAGGTTGAAACGACTGCTCAGAATTGGTTTAACGCCGGTCTACCTAGGATGGGATTATAAGCGAATGGTGTTTCTACCACTAAGAATTTAATCATTTTGACCACTCGATGAGGTTTACTGCCGAGAGTCACACTCAAGTTGATAGTCCCAGCTGGAACTATTTCCGATCCTCCAAATCCTACTAGTGGCGTAGCCACTTTTTGAAGAGTTATCTTTCCCAAGTTCATCTGGTTTAATCCTTCAATGGCTATAATGTTAGCCGAACTCCCATTGTCGATCAGAATTCTTTTGACGTTAAAGTCGGAAATCCTTAGTGAGACCACCATTGGGAAGTCGGGGTGATCTTCGTTAACGTCCCAATTAAGGTTTTTTGGGACTATACTTTCATTAAAGCTTATCGTATGTTTGTCAGAGCCTTTATTCTCGAGCGCCCATACTTCCTTAGGAATGACCAGTCTTTTTTCCAGGGATCGAGCTGTCTTTCGTCTTGCGTTCGACTGTCTCCCCCAGCAGGGCCGCCGGAGATTACGTGTATCGTACCGTTGACTCGATCGTTATCGATGTCATCTCTCCTGGGCGCGCGATTGTTAGGCGATCTTTCCTGAGGGCTTCTATTTTCTTCCCTCCTTCTAGGACTCCGAGTTCTTTGTCTCCTTCGATCCATTCTGTCTATGAACTCGTTTAACTTGCCTTGTTGAATCAGTTTCTCAATCTCTTGTTTTAAGTGATAGCAATCCTCGGTTTTATGACCGTGAGCTCGATGGTATCCACAATATTGATCGTAGTTCCTCGCCCCGGGTTTGGCTTGTGTAATTCTTTTTGCTGGGGGAATCAAGTTATTTCTCTCTAATATTACAAGAATATCCTCTCTGGGGTATTTAATTTGGTATACTCAACATAGCTTATTCGATCCCTTACGTTCCTTTCTGAAGATCGAGGCCTGAGGTAGACATTAGGTCTTTTCTCAGGGTTACCCCCGCTAAACTCCAATCTTTTGAAAACGTTGTCCCTCCTAGGATACCGATCGTAATCCTTGGCTTTTTGCATCTGTGGTTTTTCAGGCCTCCTAGATCCCGAAGTGGATGCTTTACTCTTATTCTTATCTTTGAATGAATTCATCTCTTCTTGAGTCATATACTTTGAGGCTAGCGTCATGATTTCTGCAAAAGTTCGTGGCTGTTTCCGACTCAAGGCATTGCCAAATTGCCTATTTTTCGTTAGGTCGAACAAAATCGATATGATATAATCGATATTCGGCGAGTCGATTTTCAACAGTTCAACATTGAGCCTTGCCAGCCAAGTCCTCAAGGATTCTCCTTCTTGTTGGATAATAGTTCCTAGGTAACTCATGGGGAGCTTTTGCCGTTTCTGGCTAGCGAACTTCTGCTCTAGTTTGTTACATAGTTCTCTAAAACTGAAAATTGAGTTAGGTGGCTGTTTTCCGAACCAGTCCAGCGCTAATCCCTCGTAAGTTGTGATCATTAGCTTCGCCGTGTACTCTGCTGAATGAGCGTATAAGTTCATGATATTCGTGAAACTGAATATGTAATCAGTTGGATCACCAGTTCCGTCATATCTTGGAAGTCGGGCCGGTAAGGGCCCAGAGGCCTGTGCCTCTCTTATTTCTTGACAGAACGGAGAACAGGCTGCTATGCTATCCTGGACTTCTCGGGAACGTGGCCAAGGTTGTCTCATGGCTAATAACCTCTGCTCCAATCGTTCCTCGACCATCCTCTCTATGTCTCTTTCAGAGACTCTTCTAGTTGCTTGTCGATTGACAACCGGGGGCTCCTCCACGTCATCGATCGGGATAACAGTCTGTTCCTTGGATAGGCGAACTTCAGGACGAACATTAGCTCTTGCCTGATTAGTTCTTCGACCAAGGTGCCTTTCAGCTACGTTTGGTGGGGAGACTTGAGATTGCTGGTCCGCATCTGGACTCTCTGCTTGAGTTGATTGATGATCGTTATTTCCCCGAGGTTCCCTGTCATTATTAACCGCCTTCGAGGGACGAACTGCAGACCTTGCTGGTTCCGCGACTGCCGGAGTCGGTAGAACTTGACGAAAAATTGAACTTAAAAGCTGAGCAATTTGTAGTATTTTTTCCTGGTCAGCCGGTAGTGGGGGAGCAGGGACGGATCGAATAGGTGAGTTAGGAGCCTGACTCGCGCTACGAGTTTGTTGTCCACCCTCGTTTTGATTGATGTTAGCGTTCGCTGCAACATGTTCCTCTACAGGATCTAAACTTTGGTGATTTCCCGGAGGCTGCATATTGTTAGCGCTAACCCTTTGGGAATTTTCAGGCAGGCTATCTATAGCACGAGAAGGTCGAGAACTCGTGCTTCTTCCTGCGTTACGGGTGCTTTTTCTTGGATTGACCATATTTCGATCGAGTAATTAACCTGGCCCCACGGTGGGCGCCAACTGATTTAACCTAATTTCGTCTTAGGTTTAATCTCAGTAAATTATTAAGAACAATTTAATATATTAGGGGTTTGGCTAAAGTACTCAGGATGGAGAAATTCAAGAATAGCATAAATAGCAATAATCACGTAATCAAGAGTATGCGAGAGAGGAAAAATAGTTGTAGTATTATTGATAGGTTAAAATCCGGATCCCCAATACATTGTAAGATTCGCTATTTATAACACTCATCCTGTCCTAACAAAGCTAGGAGTCCTATCATACGCTCTGTTCCTTGTAATAAGGAAAGATATGCAAAAGATATATGATATATCTATTAGAAGAAGGAGTCTTCTAAGTATAAAAGATATACATATATCATAATCTAAAAAATAATATAATTTTGCTCAACCCTAACACAAGAAAGAAGAGAGGCCGAAAATTTCAGCCCCCATCGCCCCCTCCCTGATCGGCCAAGACCCTGTGAAAATCGCCCCACTCTCTCTCTTCTTCTCTCCTTCACCAAGAGTTGGATCCAGATCCAGCTCTTCCATTGAAAGCCTTCCTTTCCTAGTTCTAAGCCTACGGATCGAAGGAGTCACTCAATCCATATGGTGTGGACTATCTCTAGAGGCACAACACTTGGGGTGCTCTAGTGAACAATCAGAAGATCAGAGAAAAACCACCACCTTGCCTGTGGTGAGGTAATTTTTGAAAATTACCTATTATTTATGCTTCATTGAATTTTGATTCAATCCTATTTTCGTATGAGTTAGATAACCGTATCCTGGGCTTACGGGTTTTATGCGTGTATGAAATTTTTAAAATATTCCGCACGTTGTTTTTGACAATCATACACCGTAAAAATCCAACAGAGCTTTTGTATCTGTTCGGAATTTATGAATAATACACTTCTTCATGTTTTACTTAAAATCTTATTTTTTTTCTCATATCCAGTTAACTTGTGATTGCCCTAGCTCGTAATTACTTGCTCGATATTTGTTGTCATAGTTTGGACTTAATACTTCAAATATCTTAAAAATCCGAACTCAAAGCTGGATTTACTTCGAGCTTGAAATTGATCTGCAACTGGAGATTCATCGAACGATAACCAACTCGGAAAAACTACCTCGAGAAGTAAGATATTCAAATGAACAATAAATTGAGTCGGAAAAAACCACTTCGGGCAGAACTTGATCTAAAATCCAATATCTTTAAGTAATCGATCAACTTGGGAAGAAACTTCAAGGAACAGGACTGCTTCAAAACTGCCATAATTCGAACACGTCATCTGATGACTTTTATTATACAAGTCCTTTTTTTTTGTTCAAGTCTTTTTCCGAGCTGAGGGGCATAGCAACAGCTTTCACCCTCAGTCGAGACATATTGCTTTTTTGAGCAAGTATTTTTCCGAGCTGAGGGGCATAACAACAGCTTTCACCCTCAGTCAAGACATATTGCATTTTTGAGCAAGTCTTTTTCCGAGCTGAGGGGCATAGCAACAGCTTTCACCCTCAGTCGAGACATATTGCTTTTTTGAGCAAGTCTTTTTCCGAGCTGAGGGGCATAGCAACAGCTTTCACCCTCAGTCGAGACATTTTGCTCTTTTTTACGCAAGTCTGTAACCGAGCTGAGGGGCGTAGCAACAGCTTACACCCTCAGTCAAGACATTTTGCTCTTTTTTACGCAAGTCTGTAACCGAGCTGAGGGGCATAGCAAAAACTTTCACCCTCAGCCGAGACATTTTGCTCTTTGTTACGTAAGTCTATAACCGAGCTGAGGGGCGTAGCAACAGCTTTCACCCTCAGTCGAGACATTTTACTTTCTTCTTTCTCTTTTTTTTTTTTTTTTTCACAACGAAGGTACTCGTAACACTTTTGGAACAAAAGGAAAAACTTCATTAAATGAGCTAACACTTGGAATAAAACCAAATTGCTAAAACTAAATTACAAGAATAGAAAATGATTACAAAAGTTATCTTCCATAGTATTTTCGTAGGTTAATTGCGTTCCAGCTTCTTGGCAATGTTTCACCGTTAAGGTAAGCAATTTTGTAGGACCCCTCCTTTTCGACCTCCTGCACGACGTAAGGGCCATCCCAGTTCGGCTGAAGTTTTCCCTCATGTTTTGAGGCCTCCACTTTTTTGAGGACCAAGTCCCCCACTTTGAAAGTTCTTATTCTGACCTTCTTATCATACGCTCTCTCCATGCTAGACTTAGCAGCTTGGATTTTTAAACTTGCTCGATCCCGCTTGCCATCCGCATGGTCGACATCCATTTCTCTCAAGGATTGATTTTGGTCGGGATCATAAGATATAACTCTCGGCGATGGTACCAAAGTCTCGATCGGGATTACGACCTCCGAACCGTAAACCAAGGAGAAAGGAGTCTCTCCAGTAGCTGTTTTAACCGAAGTTCTATTCGCCCATATGACCCCGGGAAGTTCATCTAACCATTTTCCCTTCGCGTTGGTCAAGCGTTTTTCCAGTGATCGGACAATTTCCCTGTTGGTGACCTCGGTCTGCCCGTTTGCTTGGGGTTGGCCGACTGAGGTGAAGTTTTGCTGAATTCCAAATTTTTCGCACCACTCCAGAATTTGCTTACCCGCGAACTGGGTTCCGTTGTCGGAGATCAATACCCTTGGTATCCCGAACCTGCAAACAATATTCTTCCACAAAAAATTTATAACCTGAAACTGAGTAATCTTGGTTAGCGCAATACATTCTACCCATTTGCTAAAGTATTCAACAACAACCAAGACATAGTTTTTCCTCGATCTAGCAGTTGGGAAAGGCCCAATGATATCGATTCCCCATTTATCAAATGGCCAGCAGATCGGAATTGAGTGCAGTTGCTTGGCAGGTTGATGAATTAGATTCGAGTAAATTTGGCAGTGGTGGCATTTCTTGACGTAATCAATTGAGTCTGAGATCAAAGTAGGCCAATAATAGCAAGTCCTGGAACATTTTAAGGCTAATGCTCTCGCGCCACAGTGGTTGCCAGCCTCCCCTTCATGAATTTCTTTCAAGATAAAATTATATTGACTTTCGGGTACACACTTCAACAAAATTCCCGAGCTAGATCTCTTGTACAACTGGTCCTCGATCAAAACATACATTGGGGCCCGATATTTAATTCGCCGGGCCTCGTTAGGTTCCTCGGGTAAAACACCCTCCTTTACATAAGCTTTTACAGGTTCCATCCATGAAGGCCTTTGAGTATCTAGCTCCATGATTTTCGAGCCCAGAGACATGTTCAAGTCTATTGCTGGAGTGTTAGACAATAACCATGTTATTACTCTCTCTTTTCGTCCGTCCATAGAACCCGTAAACTTTGACAATAAATCCGCCCAAGAGTTTTCCTCTCGAGGGATAGCTTGAATCTCGAACTTATCCAGTTTTGTAACTAGATCCTTTACCCTTTTTAAGTATTTTACCATATTGAACTCCTTCGCCTCATATACTCCTTTCACCTGCCTATGTATTAGCTCGGAGTCGGTCAACACGGTAAGAGACTTAATGTTTGCCTTTATTGCCATTTCCAGTCCCGCAATCAGAGCCTTATATTCAGCTTCATTGTTTGTTACCACAAAATCCAACGTAATCGCATAACTAAGGTCCTCCCCTTCAGGGCCCTGAAAGTGAATTCCGGCCCCTCCGCCTTCTTTAGTCGATGAACCATCGACGTGCATTAACCAAATTTTTTCCTGGACTTCAGCCACCAAGTTGACTTCGGGAGCTAACTGCTCGAGTGATTCAGTTCCCGTTGATTCTGCAATAAAATCAGCAAGAAATTGTGCCTTGATCGCCGTTCGGGGTTGATATTCGATCTCGAACTGCCCTAGCTCCACTGCCCACTTAATCAATCTCGCAGAGGCCTCGGGTTTTGGCAATACCTGCCTTAAAGGCTGGTTCGTCAAAACGATAATCTTGTAAGTATGAAAATAAGGCCTTAGCTTCCTTGCGGCAATTACCAGAGCCAGTGTGAATTTTTCGATCTCCAAATAATTATTTACTACACCTTGGAGTAACTTGCTTAGGTAATACACCGGCTTGTGGTCGGAATTCTCAATTCTTACCAAAACTGAGCTTATAGCCTCTCCTGACACAGCTATATACAAATACAAAGGCTCCCCCTCGATCGGTTTCGCTAGCATTGGTGGGGAGACTAAGTATTTTTTAAGCTCTTCAAAAGCTTTGTCGCACTCCTCATTCCACTCGAAATTTTTAGATTTCCTCAATAATTTAAAGAAGGGCAAGCTCTTATCCACGGAACGAGATATGAATCTGTTCAAAGATATAATTTTCCCGATTAAGCTCTGTACCTCGGAAAGTTTCCTCGGTGGCCTGAGCTCAGCGATAGCTCTGATTTTTTCAGGATTGGCCTCGATACCTCGTTCGTGGACCAAGTAGCCAAGAAACTTCCCCGATCTCACACCAAACGTGCACTTTGCTGGATTCAATTTCATCCCGTACTTTCTCAAGATCCCGAAACATCTATCGAGGTGCTTAATGTGGTCTTCCTCGGTCATGCTCTTTACGAGCATATCTGATGAGGGGTATTTCGCATATGCCACTTTAGGAAATACCTTCTGCTCGAGGTCGACCTCGATCCCGACCAGAATGGTATTTCCCGACCAGAAGAACATGGTTTTCCGATCAAGCCTGACTGATAGCTCTCGATCAAGTACCCGCTTCTTCCCGATCTACTCGTCTCCTCGGGATTACTGAGGGGCCGACCTACAGCTTTATACAGCTGGCCGAGAGGTGTTCTCCTACGGATGGTCTACCTAGCTCATTACTGTTCCTATAAATACGCGGCGCATTTATGACATCAGGGGCACAACTTCCAAGATATTCCTTCTGCTCGGACCTACTGTTCGGATTAGGGACTAGCTTGTATTCTCATCGTATTTAGTCTTTCTAGTGGTACAGCATCCCGTAATGCTCGGGTAGACCCGCTTTGTAATTTGTATTCAAACACCGATATCAATATACAGTTTTCACACGCTCGATTCATATATTGTTATACTCTACTTTCCTTATTGAACTTGAACGAAATATAGTATAATCAATTGGCGCCCACCGTGGGGCCTGCTCGGGTGTTAGATCGAAATATGCCTACTACTAGGAGATTTACGTACAATCGTGGCGAGCCTTCACACGCCGTAGGAGCTCAACGTTCTGTAAACAATGAACCAAGTAACCAATCCCGAGCGGCCCACCAATCTGAGGTGCCGCCGCTCGACCCGCCGAACGATATGCCTATTCATACGACAATAGCAGATTTGCGTTCCATTATCGGAACCATGTGTAGAGAATTCTTGAATACGGAGAGAGCAGATCGTGAAACTCTGCCGGGTCAGCAACCCCCGGTCGATCAACCTACTGCTCGGGGTCCGATTTCCAACATGCCAAGGGAAGGAAGTATTCGTCGATCTGCTCTGGGCGAACCATCTGATGTCCGACCCAATCCACCACAAGTTAGAACCGTTGTTCGATCGGGGCAACCTTCTAGGAACATACAAAATTTAGAGGACTCCGTGGTCGGAGAAAGTCAACCTAAAGTTGTGGAGAGGTCTAGAAAGCCAGCTTACAGAAAGGTAACTGAGGCTGACTTAGAAAGGATGGTGCAAGAAAGGGTTGCTAAGGAGTTAGAAAAAGAGAAGCTAGAAAAGGAAACCCGACCCACAGGTGTCAGGGCTCGAGGAGTCGAGGCCAAAGATGATGGGGTCGTGTTCCCTGAAGTACGGAGCAGGGAATTGAGTACGAATATTATGCGATGCTCGCCTTTCTGTCAAGAAATTAAGGAAGCTCGAGGAACAGAGTCAGTCCCTACAAGATTGCCAAGATATAATGGAACCTCTGACCCCGGGGAGCATATAAACAGTTTCATAAATGTGTTGAATTTGTATGGACACTCGGAGGATTTTTGCTGCAAAATCATGGTCACCACATTCGAAGGGATTGCTTTGGATTGGTTCGGAAAACTACCCCCGAACTCGATCTTCTCTTTCGATGAGTTATGCGATAAATTGAAACATCAGTTTGCTAGCCAGAGGAAACAGAGGTTACCTGCTAATCATTTGGGAACGGTGAAACAAATGGAAGGAGAAACGCTGAGGCAGTGGCTGGCAAGATTCAGTATTGAACTTCTGAAAGTTGATACCCCGCAGATCGAATTCCTATCATCGTTGATGTTCGAGCTAACTCGCAACAGCCAGTTCGGGAATGCTCTCTGCCGAAAGCAGCCAAAGTCTTTCGAGCGGATTATGGAAATAGCTGAGAAATACATGATCCAGGAGGAAATGAATAAGTTAAAGAACGCACAGAATCCTAGGCCCCCGATCGTGAAGAAACCTGATCGGGCCCCTATCCCTAAACCAAGCGACTACGGGGGATCAAACGCGCAGCAAAAAGGCTCGGTTTGGCAAAGACTTAAGGTCTATAAACCTCAGGCTCCGACCCACAGATCTAATGTCTACGGTCGACCTGCATCTCCTGATAGGGCTCCGAGGACGGAGCATGAAAAAAGCAACTTTACCAGATTGAATACTTCGAGGGACGAGATTCTAACGGTACTCGAAGAGAGGAATTTGGTCCCTGGAGCTCGGCGTATCACTCAACCTAGACCAGGGACTATGAATCACGATAAGTATTGCAGATACCACAGAGCTCGGGGGCATAGCACCGAGGATTGTTTTCAGTTAAAACAAGAAATCGAGAAACTGATTGCTCAGGGAAAATTGAAGGAATATGTCAGAAAGGAGAACCATAACAGCCGTTATCGATCCAGGAGTCCAAGGAGGTCTTCCGAACAACACCGTGAGGATCAACAACAACCGGAGGAGCAGACGAATCGGGTGATAAATATGATATCTGGTGGACCAGCTGGGGGAGATAGCAGGAATGCGAGGAAAAGGACTGCAAGGTCGATAAAGACTGGTGTCTCGACTAAGAAAGAGGTCATGTCCTTAAGACCAGCGCCCTCGATAAATCAAGTCATTAGTTTTTCTGAAGCTGACAGACCTAGTGATGTGACTTGGGATACTAATGAAGATGACCCTGACTTTTCGATGGTCTTGACCCTGAGAATTGCTAACTTCGAGGTTAGGAGGGTGTTAATCGATAATGGCAGTTCGGCAAACATAATCTCTTCTGAGGCGCTCGACAGAATGAATCTACAACATCCGCGATTGGAACGAGTATCCACCCCGCTCATTGGGTTCGGTGGATCGGAAATTGTTCCTCTAGGAACCATACTCTTGAGTACTACTATGGGCAAGAAACCTAGAGATGTTACGAAGATGGTTAAATTCCTAGTCGTGAGTACCCCGTTAGCTTATAATGCAATATTGGGAAGACCGGCTTTAAACATATTCAAAGCGGTCGTGTCAACTTACCACCAGATGGTAAAGTTTCCCACTTTGGCGGGGGTCGGAGAAATGAGAAACGATCAATGCATGGCTTGGGAATGTTACAACACGTCCCTAAACATGAAGAAGCAGTTCGAGCCATTATTGCCCTCGAAGAGAAAGTTAGAAGAGGAAAAGGTATTCTCTGTTTCCGACCTCCCGTTGCCAGATTGTGAAAGGTTGCAGAGTAAAAAAGGAAAAGAGATCGATATGAGCGTACAACCCCCAAATCATAAACAAGTAACGTTAATCCCTGGCTCTCCCGAGAAGTTCACCAGGATTGGGACCGAGCTAAGTCAAGGGATGGAGACCATGCTGATCGAGTTCCTTAGAAACAACGCCGATGTCTTTGCGTGGAGTTCTGATGATATAGTCGGAATCGACCCGAGAGTGATCACTCATTCTTTAAATATCGATCCTAAAGCAAAGCCAGTTAGGCAAAAGAAGAGGAATCACGGTCGAGAAAAAGACAAAATCATCAATGCTGAGGTGGATAGGTTATTGGCTGCGAAACAGATTCGGGAAATAACTTTCACTGAATGGCTTTGCAATGTAGTGTTGGTGTCGAAGGGAGAGAAGGTCGACAACAAATGGAGGATGTGTAATGATTTTACCGACCTGAACAAGTTGTGTCCAAGGGACCCCTATCCTTTACCACGGATCGATATGCTGGTTGACTCGACTGCGGGATTCATTTTCTTTAGTATGATGGATGCTTTCCAAGGATTTTATCAAATATTTATGAATGAAAGAGATCAGGATAAAACAGCTTTTATTACCGAACGGGGAGTATACTGCTTCATTGTAATGCCGTTCGGGCTAAGGAATGCGGGAGCAACTTATCAAAGGCTCGTTAATATGATGTTCAAGGATCTTATTGGTGAGATCATGGAAGTTTATGTTGATGATATGTTAGTGAAGAGCATGACCGAGGAGGACCATATAAAGCACCTTGACAGATGTTTCGCAATCCTAAGGAAGTACAGAATGAAATTAAATCCGGCCAAGTGCACCTTCGGGGTAAGGTCGGGAAAGTTCCTCGGTTATCTGGTTCACGAGCGCGGAATCGAGGCGAATCCAGAAAAAATCCGAGCTATAGCTGAGCTACAACCGCCAACTAAATTGTCTGAAGTGCAGAGTCTAATCGGAAAAATAATATCTTTGAATAGATTTATATCCCGATCAGCAGACAAGAGTTTACCTTTCTTCAAGTTGTTGAGGAAATCGAAAGGCTTTGAATGGAGTGAGGAATGCAGTAAAGCTTTCGAAGAGCTTAAAAGGTATTTAGTTTCCCCTCCGATGTTGGCAAAACCGGTCGAGGGGGAACCTTTGTATCTGTATATAGCGGTATCAAGTGAGGCAATAAGTTCTGTTTTGGTGAGAATTCAGGATTTCGAGCATAAACCGGTATACTATCTGAGTAAGTTGCTTCAAGGGGCAGAAAAGAATTACCTGGAGATCGAGAAGTTCGCACTGGCTTTAGTTATTGCCGCACGAAGGCTGCGACCTTATTTCCAAACTTACAAAATTATTGTTCTGACTAATCAACCTCTACGGCAAGTTCTATCAAAGCCAGAGACGTCCGGGAGATTGATTAAATGGGCGGTGGAGCTGGGTCAGTTCGAGATCGAGTACCAACCTCGAACTACAATCAAGGCTCAAGTCTTAGCTGATTTCATTGCAGAATCAACAGGGTCCAGTTCGGGCGACTTGTCCATTCCCGTGGTAAATCTGGTCGAGGATGTTCAGCACAAAGTTTGGGTGATGCATGTCGACGGGTCATCGACCAGAGAAGGTGGTGGGGCCGGAATTCACTTTCAGGGTCCCGAGGGGGAGGATCTCAGTTATGCGATCACTCTAGATTTTGTAGTCACGAACAATGAAGCAGAATACGAGGCTTTGATCGCGGGTTTAGAAATGGCAGTTAAAGCAAACATAAGGTCGTTGACAGTGTTAACCGACTCGGAGCTCGTACATAGACAAGTAAAAGGGGTTTATGAAGCAAAAGAGTTTAACATGGTGAAATACTTGAAAAGAGTGAAGGATCTGGCGACAAAGTTCGAGATATTTGATATACAAGCTATCCCTCGAGAAGAGAACTGTTGGGCGGATGTGCTTTCGAAGTTTACTGGCTCGATAGATGGACGGAAGGAAAGAGTGATAACTTGGCTAATGTCCAACTCCCCAGCTATAGACTCCGACCTAGCCCTAAACTCGGAGGTAATGGAGATAGATGTTCGAGAATCTTCTTGGATGGAGCCTTTGAAAACTTATCTAAGAGATGGTACCTTGCCGGAAGACACCAATCAAGCTCGAAGGATTAAGTATCGAGCCCCAATGTACGTTTTGAACGAAGGTAGGCTTTATAAAAGATCAAGCTCAGGAGTTTTGTTGAAGTGCATTCCTGAGAGTCAGTTCGATCTAATTTTAAAGGAGGTTCACGAAGGTGAAGCGGGAAGTCATTGTGGTGCACGCGCCTTAGCCTTGAAGTGCTCGAGGACTGGATATTATTGGCCCACTATGATCTCGGATTCCATCGATTATGTCAAGAAATGCCATCATTGCCAAATCTATTCAAATCTAATTCATCAGCCCGCCGAGCAGATGCATTCGATTCCGATCTGCTGGCCCTTCGACAAGTGGGGAATCGATATTGTGGGACCTTTCCCAACTGCTAGATCGAGAAAAAACTATGTCCTGGTCGCCGTGGAATACTTCAGTAAATGGATTGAATGCATTGCGCTAACAAAAATTACTCAATTTCAGGTGATAAATTTTCTCTGGAAGAATATTGTTTGCAGGTTTGGTATACCGAGGATCCTTATTTCCGACAATGGAACTCAGTTCGCGGGAAAACGAATTTTGGAGTGGTGCGAAAGGTTTGGGATCCAGCAGAATTTCACGTCGGTCGGACATCCCCAGGCGAACGGACAAACCGAGGTCACCAACAGGGAAATTGTTCGATCACTGGAAAAATGTTTAGCCGAAGCGAAAGGCAATTGGTTAGACGAGCTTCCAGGAGTAATTTGGGCGAACAGGACTACAGTAAAGTCTGCTACTGGAGAGACCCCTTTCTCATTGGTTTATGGGTCGGAGGCTGTTATACCGGTCGAATCATTAGTTCCTTCTCCGAGGATAGAATCTTACGACCCCGATCAGAATCAGTCGTTGCGAGAGTTGGATGTCGATCACGCAGATGGAAAACGCGACCGAGCACGCATAAGAATTCAAGCCACCAAGTCTAGCATGGAAAAAGCTTATGACAAGAAAGTCAGGATAAGAACATTCAAAGTCGGGGATTTAGTCCTCAAAAAGGTGGAAGTATCTAAGCATGTCGGAAAGCTTCAGCCAAACTGGGATGGCCCTTATGTCGTGCAGGAGGTCGGAAAAAAGGGGTCCTATAAAATTGCTCACCTCAACGGTGATGTTTTGCCAAGAACTTGGAACGCAGTCAATCTGAGGAAATATTATGGAAGATAGATGTTATCATTTCTAATCTTTATTGTAATTTACAGTTTTCTCAAACTTTAACTTTCCTCAAAGGTGTAAGAACAATCAATGAAATCTTTGGTTCGAGTTCTAATTGTTTTCCAGGTACCATCACGGAGAAAGGCTAATATTATCGGCCGAGGGTGAAAGCTATTGCTATGACCCTCCCTCGATAAAAAGATGTTCGAAAAATCAAAATCGGCCGAGGGTGAAAGCTGTTGCTATGACCCTCCCTCGATAAAATATGATCGAAAAAGAAAATCGGCCGAGGGTGAAAGCTGTTGCTATGACCCTCCCTCGATAAAATATGATCAAATAAAAATAATCGGCCGAGGGTGAAAGCTGTTGCTATGACCCTCCCTCGATAAAATATGATCGAAAAAGAAAATCGGCCGAGGGTGAAAGCTGTTGCTATGACCCTCCCTCGATAAAATATGATCAATAAAAAATAATCGGCCGAGGGTGAAAGTTGTTGCTATGACCCTCCCTCGATAAAAAGATGTTCAAAAAATCAAAATCGGCCGAGGGTGAAAGCTGTTGCTATGACCCTCCCTCGATAAAATGTGATCGAAAAAGAAAATCGGCCGAGGGTGAAAGCTGTTGCTATGACCCTCCCTCGATAAAATATGATTGAAAAAAGAAAATTTTACGTGACTATCTAGTTCACTTAGTAACGGTCGATTAAATTTTGCGTCAATTCCAACTAATGCACGAAGTGTCATGATGACGCGGTTCCGCTCGAAACCCGAACAACTTTCAAAAGTTTCTGATTATCTGGGGGACCACTAAAGTTGGGATCATTATTTCCTAAGTTCATTTATTCTTCAAGGGAACTTCTCAACTTTCAGATATTATTTATTTGGACGATTATCGGATAATATTTCCGAGGACAGTTTATCGATCGATAAATATTCTCATTAATTCATCATCAAATTGGCTTTTACGAGCAGAAGACTTGCAATAAGACGATAAAAAAAAAAAAAAATAAAGTGACAACTATATGGTTTGAAACAATGAGTTCTCATTAATATTTTCGAGCAAGATAAAAAGATCAATGAAAGGCAAATGTTACAGCTTTATTGACATTCATCGAACAAATTACAAAGTTGTTGAGTGTACAAATGAAGTCCTACTACAACTACTTTACCCTATTCTACGGTCTTTGAGTCTTCGAGCATCTTTCAGTATTGCCGACCATGAATACCGCCGAACATCCGATAAGTGCACCACAATTTGGGGCAAAGTGATCGAGCTGTATATGTTTGTCGTCTTATGATATCTGGGTTTGAAATTAGACAATATGGATTGCAAATTATTGTTTCTGATCTCCATACTTCTCCCAGCGTTCTCGCTACCAGCCGAGCCCGATCATTTCCCCGAGTTGGCGTACAAGGTTGAAATTCCTCATTTTTAGATCCGAAATTTCAACCTTTGGCAAGTCATCTTTTTATGATCGGGAAGCTTGACCCGAAGTGACCATTCTTCGAGGAAGAAAGGAAGAAATTCGTGAAACAAGATAACCCCAAAGAAAGTACTTGAGGTCAAACTCCCTTTTAATTTTCTGACCTGCTTTCCGCCCTCAGGTATACCCCTCGAAACCAGCAATGCTAACCCTGCCCAAAATACTCAAGCAAGGGTCAGTCACTTGTTGGTATTTCAAGGGGAGATCCCATTTTCAGGGATCGGAGACCCCCCGATATCCGAGGGTCCCCTTTTTTCCAATTCCACCCATACCAAAAGAAACTGTATTTTTAAGAGGAGATCGGAAGTAGGTTCGAAGCCGAATTTCAAAGACTTGATCGGGAAGAGGAAAAGATCCGAGCTTCGTCCTCGGATAAAACATTTTTGACAGCAAAGGGTAAAGATTTTCAACTGGGTGAATGCCATATTTATACTAAAAGGATGATTTGATCGACGGTCACTATTCAATCAAACCAACGGCTCAGATTAATTCATTTATCACAGGTGACCTTTCCACTTCCCGAGATAGAGGTACTGTTTGGACAGACTTTCTTTGAAACTTAGCTGAAAAAAGAGGAATACTATGACTTGGTCAAATATGCAGTGCAGGAACTTTCCATCTTTAAATTATACTCGGAATTCGAGCGATCACTCTTAACTCGAGTATAAATTGTTTTAACATCGAAAATGCTACTTGATTGCCTACTCTTAACTCGAGTATAAATTGTTTATACAGTAAATCACTTTGTCAGAACACAAAACATAATCGATTAGAAGGAAGAAAAAGTTTATTATTCCAACGAGGAGAACAAGTACAAAAGGAAAAAACTAAAAGTACAACATTTAATCGAGCAGTCAACAGAAGAAATATCTAAACACTTTTCTCGAAGAGAAGCTTGCGGACTTCGACGTTGCGGGCCTCATACCCGGCCTCGTAACCTTTTTGATAGGACTCTTTCTCCCGCTGCTCGTTGCTTTTCTTCTCCTGCTCGACGAGTGACTTCAGCCTGTCCAACTCCTTGCTCAACTCCTCGTGAACCTGGCTCTCCTTCTCCTTCACGGCTTTCTCCGTCTCGGAGGCCAATTTCTGCTCGATGGCCCTGGCTTCTTCAAGAGACCTCGTTAGTGCAACCCTTTTTTCCTCCAGCTCGAGGACAACCTTTGCACGCTGTTCGATTTCTTGCTCGACTTGCAGCCCGAGGGTAAATAGCTGTTGTCCGACCTTAAAGGGACAAAAAGTTATTTAGTAAAAAAAAAAAAAAAAAAAAGGGGGGGGAAGAGATAGGACAACACTTACTTGAAAAAGCAGATCCGTGCTCGATCGCGCCGTTTCATTCGCGTTTTTCCCGTCTGGCTCGGCCATGGCCTTACTTTTCACCTCTTCAAAAAAGGCGCTAAGCGTCCGAGCAACCTTAGGGACAGTGTTTTGGGGCTCGGGATTCTCACCCGACGAGGGAGTCTTCTTCTGATCGACGGGAGGGTCATTTATTTTGACTTTCTTTTTGGAAGGCTCAACCACATCCTTATTAGCCTCCGAGGTCAGAACACTATCAGTTATTGTCCTCTTCTCCCCAGTCATTTGAATCAAGGCTGAGGTTGGAATCAGATCGCCCACGAACGATCTTTTATTTGGAGCAGACTCAGAGTCATCAGAGGTGATCTTCTTATTAGGCCTATCGACCTTCTTGTTACCCTCGGAGCTAATTTTCGACTGAGAAGGGGAGTCCGGAATTGGTATGACCGGCCCTTTCTCGAAGCCAGATAATTTCTTGGCCACAGTTTTGCCAAGGTCACCGGTTGATTCAATGACCGCCTTCGAAGGAGAATCGACCTTATGCTTGCCTCGGTCGTTCTTAGAAATCTTTCCTGCTTCCGAGGAGGACTTAGGTTCTTTGACTTTCGACTTGGAAGGTTTTTCCTTCTTGACTTTAAGCAACAACCTCGGGTCGATCTTGGAGTTCACCAGGCCTTCCATGATCTGTATGTTTCTAATGCAGAAGAGAGCTCGATTTACTTATCGACCGAATAGCTCCGACGAAGAGTGAATTATAATTTCAGTGACAAAAATCTTAAACTACCGTCTATTTATAAGAAAAAGGAACGTTGCCTTTTTGGGAGACCAACAGTCGCGAATTTCAAGATTTTCGCGCTCATTTAAGAAGATCGATTGTTTTGATATCGACGTTCTTTCTATGAACCTTATGGCTTACAAAGACTTTTGTCTAGTTGAGCAGTACGATAAATTAATGGTGAGAGCACTCGGAAAAACAGATAAAGCATATTCTATAGATGATCGAAACAATTACAGGGCATATGATAAACGATCCTACAATCTTACAATCTATTACAAGAAATTTAAAGGTTTGGCTGCGCCTCTTTGCCCTTACCTTCGGAGTTACCCTCGACATCGACGTCATCATCTCCAGAAGCTTCTCGATCGTCCCCATCGGAATCGTCATCGGAGGTATCCGAACGGTCTGAGCTATCTGAACTCGAGCTTGCGCTGGAGGTATCCAAGTCCATCAAGTCAGGGTTGGGCATTGGGACTCCAAATTCTTCCACAAAGGGAGCGAACTCATGTTCTTCCCAGTTGGTCGAGCTCGAGGACGCGGTTCGATAGTCTTCCCCGCTAGAGTTTTTCATGATGTCCATATGCTTTATATACTCCGTCATTTTGTCGGGAATAACTTTTGCTGCGGCCAATTGTTGAACACCTTTGAAAAAAGTAGTTTGAAGGATTTCGCCGACCCTCCCTCGAGCTATGGCGTCCAAAGCAGGGGACTCCAAGAATTCTCTTATCGAGCTTAGGCGAGAATCTTCTTTGCCCCGCTGATAAGACAGCTCGGAATCAGCCTTAGTCTGCGCAAGCTCCTCTTCAAGTTTCCTAACTTTCTCCTCGAGCAAGCTTTTCTCTTCCACGACCTTAACCAAGTTTTCCTCGACGGCAGGGGTATACTTGGCTTTCATGGACTCCAATTCTGCTTGGACAGAAGAAAATTGATTACGCAGTTGGGATTCCTCCTTGAGCAAATCCATATAAGCAATGTGGACTCGATCAGACTCCTCTTCCAGCATCGACACACGATTCACCTCTGTGAGAAAGCAGTCCCCGATCTGCAAGAACAGGCTGATTAATACTTTATTCCAAGACTTAAAACAGTTGCAACAAATGTAAAGGAATTTACCGTGTGATATGCTTTGGAGAATTGGCCCAGTACGTCGAGATCGGAATGGCCAAGAAGCTCCTCTTGGTCTTCAGCAAATCTCCCCGCCATGAAAATCTTGATCGCCTTGTCATGTTCATTCTCGCCGTTCGGGGTGCGATCGCTTCGAATTGATCCCCTCTCGGGATAACCCGCTGCTCGGGAACCTCTAAGTTGATCCTCAATAAAATCTACCATGTCAGGCCTACTTCGACCAGGACGGGAAGAAAGGGGCGTTCGGTGTCGACCCCACAGTCCGGTTCTCCTTTTGGCCTCGGGGGCTCCCTCGAGATCTTCCCGAGCTCTCCGATTATAGATCTCTGTCCCTCTAAGCTTCTTCATGGTAAACATGCTATATCCTAAACCAGAAGAAGAAGAAGGACCAGCTTGATGAGGAGGTCGCACCATTCGTATCGGCTCAGCATTCTCGGGCTCCTCTTCGATTCTGACCTGGTCAGTTTGGGCCGAGCTTCCCCGAGGAGCGACGGCAGTTCTGGGCTCCGGTCTAGTTTGCCTCCTAGGTTGACCGGGTGTTTTCCTCGAGGTAGATGCTACAGTTTTACCGACTATAGAAGCTCGGTATTGCTCCACCATTGTTCCTGAAGAAATAAAAGATGAATTGTAAGTAATGAAATCAGCTGAAAAAACTCACTATTATAAGTCACTCGGGAAAAACTATTTTTCCTTACTCAATGTTCGAGGATCATCAGCGACTGCTAGTGGAAAGGTAGCTCGGCTGAGTTCTGCTTTTCGAAATACGGGTTCCAGAATGAGGAAAGCCGACTGGTACAAATCCGAACACATTTCTTTGACAACGGCGTCCGGAATGACCTTCTGAAGCTGACCTAATAGTTCCCGTTTTCCGAACACCCATTCTCGCTCACCTGGCCATCTGTGTGGGACCATCTCCGAGCTTCCCTCAGAAGCTGGTTCTTCAGGACCTCTAATGAAGAAGAACTGTTTCTTCCAGTCAAGAGAATTGCTGGAAGTGATGGTCGATAAGACCGAATGATTCGAACGTTGGGAGAAATACACGAACCCAACGTTCGAGGCGGAGGAGGTACTGATCTTGAAGAATTGCCAGAAGCGTCGGAAGTTAGCAACTTGATTCTTGGCCTTCATCAAAACGCTGAAAGCTATCAGATACCCGATCGAGTTGGGAAGAATTTGTGCGGGTGCCAGGCTAAATGCGTCTAAAACCTGCACGAGTAAGGGAGCAAAAGGAATAGGCGCCATAGTCGAACTGCCGAGCATAGAAAGCTTGACATCCTGCGGGGGGCTTATTCACTCTTTGAGAGGGGGTCGGGATTATTAGCGAGTAACCCTCGGGAAGGAATTTGCCTATTGTAGCTTTGAGGTTCGCTTCGTGCTCTTTCGGATCGTACGAACTTGAGATCTCGTCAACCCGTTTCTCGGTCTTTTGAGCCCGACCTGTGGCTTTGGATTTTTTCGAGACACCGGCCAAGTCGAGGATTCGCACACTACACCCGCCTCCGATCTCATACCTTATTATCTCATGCTTATCGAACGGTACAGCCAAGCCGTTGCCGCCCTCATTCTCGGAGTCAGTTTTTTCTCCATCTCCACCTTCCTCACTGTTGGCCTTGGCATTTTGTTCCGCATCACCATCGTGCTCGGAATCTTGTCGACCTGATGTACCCTCTCCAGCATTTTACTCTATGGCATGCTCTATTTGATTGACGATTCTATTCGTCTCTTCGGAAGAGTTTTCAGTGGTTTTGAAATCATTGATGAGTTCCCCAGTGGATCCCAGGTCGGAATCTGATCCAGAGGGGATCTGGGTTTGAACGTCGGGATTCTGGGAAGTAGACATGATTAGAAGATATTTATTTGAATGCTCGAATTAAAGAAAATACTGTTTATCGATCTAAAAGCTCCGATCCGCTGTGAATTGTAAAGATGCACTTTTTTTTCTCCAAGTAAACATATTTATAAAGGTTAAAAGGGTAAATTGCAAATTCAACCCCGAGTAACCGCGACGGTTAGGCTCCAACTCAGTAAATTTGAAGATTATCTTTTGTTAATAGCATTAGTGGTCCTCCAAGCTTCGGAAATGAGTATTTCTCGACTCAACAGGATAAAATATGTACTCTTTTTCCCTTCGCTCGGTTTTTATCCCACTGGGTTTTTCCGAGTAAGGTTTTTAACGAGGCATATCCAACTCAAGACTGTCTGAGGCCTGTTCTCTACTATCTGTTTTTCCGAACTTCAAGTATTGCAGCTCTTGGTGAATCATCGAGGTGAATCTCTCAGGTCGAAAACCTCACCCTTCTATCTTTGGAGCGATTCGGTTTTTCGAGGATCTCCCAAGGATGATGTGCACTCTTTTTCCCTAGCTCGGATTTTTCCCACTGGGTTTTTCCGGACTAGGTTTTTAACGAGGCATGTCCGAAAACATCAAGAAATCAAAGTCTTTCGCCGTAATGCAATATTTACTTCTCCGAGCTTCTGCTTCACTTACGCTCGAGAAGTGGGGGAGTATTGATGAGGGGTATTTCGCATATGCCACTTTAGGAAATACCTTCTGCTCGAGGTCGACCTCGATCCCGACCAGAATGGTATTTCCCGACCAGAAGAACATGGTTTTCCGATCAAGCCTGACTGCTAGCTCTCGATCAAGTACCCGCTTCTTCCCGATCTACTCGTCTCCTCGGGATTACTGAGGGGCCGACCTACAGCTTTATACAGCTGGCCGAGAGGTGTTCTCCTACGGATGGTCTACCTAGCTCATTACTGTTCCTATAAATACGCGGCGCATTTATGACATCAGGGGCACAACTTCCAAGATATTCCTTCTGCTCGGACCTACTGTTCGGATTAGGGACTAGCTTGTATTCTCATCGTATTTAGTCTTTCTAGTGGTACAGCATCCCGTAATGCTCGGGTAGACCCGCTTTGTAATTTGTATTCAAACACCGATATCAATATACAGTTTTCACACGCTCGATTCATATATTGTTATACTCTACTTTCCTTATTGAACTTGAACGAAATATAGTATAATCAATATCATCGGCATATACTTCCATAATTTCTGCGATAATCATGTTCACAAGTCTTTGATACGTCGCTCCTGCGTTCCGCAGTCCAAAAGGCATCACGATGAAACAATACACTCCGCGCTCGGTAATGAAGGCGGATTTGTCCTGATCCCTTTCATTCATAAAGATTTGATAGAAACCTTGGAAGGCATCCATCATGCTGAAAAAGATAAACCCAGCGGTCAAATCGACCAGCATATCGATCCAAGGTAAGGGATAAGGATCTCTCGGGCACAGTTTGTTCAAGTCCGTAAAATCATTACACATTCTCCACTTGTTGTCTACCTTGTCTCCTTTAGATACTAACACAACATTGCAAAGCCATTCAGTAAATGTTATCTCCCTGATTTGCCCAGCGGCTAACAGTCTATCTACTTCAGCGTTGATTATCTTATCTTTTTCCCGACCATGATTCCTTTTCTTTTGCCTTTGGGACGATATTCAGCGAGTGAGTAATGACTCGTGGGTCAATTCCCACAATATCGTCGGAGCTCCAAGCAAATACATCGGTATTATTTTTCAAAAAATCAATCAGCATCGTCTCCATTCCCTGACTCAGCTCGGTTCCGATGCTGGTGAACTTTTCGGGAGAGCCAGGAACTAGCGTCAATTCGGAGGCTGCACGCTCATATCGACCTCTTTTCCCTTTTTCCCCTATAACTTTTCGCAATCTAGCAGAGGGAGATCAGATATTGAAAACACCTTTTCATCGACCAACTTTCATTTTGCAAGTAGCAAAGGCTCGACTTTCTGCTTAATGGCTAGGGATGTGTTGTAACACTCCCATGCCATGCACTGATCATTTCTCATTTCTCCGACTCCCGCCAAAGTTGGAAATTTGACTTTCTGATGGTAAGTTGACACGACCGCCTTGAAGATGTTCAGCGCCGGTCTTCCTAAGATAACATTGTAGGCAAACGGAGTGCTTACCACCAGAAACTTGACCATCTTTGTTACATCCTTTGGCTTCCTCCCAAAAGTGGTGCTCAAGAGGATGGTTCCGAGAGGGACAATTTCCGAACCGC
The DNA here is from genome assembly GCA_030819805.1 of Penstemon newberryi var. newberryi. NCBI lineage: Eukaryota > Viridiplantae > Streptophyta > Magnoliopsida > Lamiales > Plantaginaceae > Penstemon > Penstemon newberryi. The sequence continues at coordinate 4,354,547 of JAUALY010000007.1, read as the reverse complement.
CAAAACCAATAAGAGGAGTAGATACCCGATCCAAACGCGGATGCTGCAAATTCATACGATCCAGGGCTTCTGAGGAGATTATGTTCGCCGAGCTGCCATTGTCGATCAACACCCTTTTGACCTCAAAGTTCGCAATTTTTAGGGTCAAGACCATCGAGAAGTCGGGGTCATCCTCATTCATATCCCAAGTTACCTAGTGCGGCCTATCAGCCTCGGTAAAACTAATGACCTGATTTATCGACGAGCATGGCTCCAAGGACATAATTTCGTTTCCGGTCGAGACACCTGTCTTTATCGACCTCGCTGTCTTTTTCCTAGCATTCCTGCTATCCCCTCCTGCAGGTCCGCCAGCGATCACGTTTATTACTCCGTTCGTCCACTCCTTGACCTGATGCTGATCATTACGGTGTTGCTCAGAAAATTTTCGCGGACTCCTCGATCTGAACCGGTAGTTGGGGTTGCCCCTTCTCACATACTCTTTTAATTTTCCTTGAGCAATTATCTTCTCAATTTCCTGTTTTAACTGGAAACAATCCTCGGTGATGTATCCCCGAGCTCTGTGGTACCTGCAGTACTTATCATGGTTCATTGATCCAGGCCTAGCCTGAGTGATACGCCGAGCCTCAGGGACCAAATTTCTTTCCTCGAGCACAGTGAGTATCTCATCCCTCGAGGTATTCAGCTTGGTGAAACTACTCTTTTCAAATTCTCTCCTTGGTGCCATTTCTGGAGAAGCAAGTCGACCGTAGACATTAGATCTGTGGGTCGGAGCCTGAGGTTCATAGACGTTAAGTCTTTGCCAAACCGAGCCTCTTCGCTGCGCGTTTGACCCTCCGTAATCACCTGGCTTCGGGATAGGGGCCCTGTCAGGTTTCTTTCAGATCTGCGGCCTGGGATTCTGAGCGTTCTTTAACTTGTTCGTCTCCTCCTAAATCATGTATTTCTCGGCTATTTCCATGATTCGTTCGAAAGATTTTGGTTGCTTCCGACATAGAGCGTTACCAAACTGAGTATTCCGAGTTAGATCAAACATCATCGATGATAAAAATTCAATTTGAGGGGTATCGACTTTCAGAAGTTCGATACTAAATCTAGCCAGCCATTGCCTCAGCGTTTCCCCTTCCGATTGCTTCACCGTTCCCAGATGGTTCGCCGATAACTTTTGTTTTCTTTGACTCGCAAATTGATGCTTCAATTTATCGCTTAACTCGTCGAAAGAGAAAATAGAATTCGGAGGCAATTTTTCGAACCAGTCCAAGGCAATTCCTTCGAAGGTTGTGACCATTATTTTGCAACAGAAGTCTTTCTGAGTGCCTATACAAATTCAACACATTTATAAAACTATTAATGTGTTCTCCAGGATCAGAAGTCCCATTATACCTTGGTAACTTTGTAGGAACAGTTTCAGTACCTCGAGCCTCTCTAATTTCCTGGCAAAAAGGCGAACATCGCATGATATTCGTACTTAACTCCTTATCTCGACCACCCTCGAGAATCACAGCCCCATTCTCCTTTGCTTCAGTTCGTCGTTCCCTTACATCCGCAGGTCAGGTTTCCTTAATCAGCATCTCCTTCTTCAACTCCTTAACAACCCTCTCCTGCACAATCTTCTCTAAATCTGCCTCAGTCACTTTACGGTAAGCTGGCTATTTTAAATTGTCCACAACTTCGGGGATTACAGGATGCCGTACAACTAGTTAAACAAGTACAGAGAGTGAGCTAATGATAGTTCGAAAAATACCCCATCTATACGTCCGAGCTGGGGTGCACCTAGGGAAACGTGCCATCCCATATGTCATAAATGCGCCGGGTATTTATAGGAACAGTGATGAGCTAGCTAGACCCTCCGCAGGAGAACATGTCTCGGCCGGCAGGCCAGGCCCATGGGTCGGCCCAATAGTGATTCCGAGGAGAAGAGTATATCGGAAAGAGGGCCTTGTGCTATCAATCTGGCTTGATCAGAAACTGTGTTCTGCAGGTCAGAAAATAGCCTTCTTGGTCGGAATCGAGGTCGATCTCAAGCGAGGTATTTCCTAGAATAGAGCATGCGAAATATCCCTCATCAAGTGGTCAACTTCGCTGTTTAAGCTGAGTGCGCAATCAGCAAAGTAGTCTCACCAGTTCGATCAGCTTACTCTGCTGATAAGAAAAGTTCGAGAAATTTAGAAAAGTAAAGAGGTCTATTCACCCCCCCATAGACCTCAACTGACCACTTGGGACCAACAGTTTCCTTTCTTTGTCTCGACCTTATGTATTCTGATCTCGAAACTATTCTCTTTGACTTAATCTTTATGAACTACTTTCGTAAAGTCGTAAGGTACCTCGGTCGAGGGTTTTACCAGAATATGTTTCTCACAGAGATTCATAGGAGATTTTCCCAACCTATCAAGTCGGGTAAATGAGTCCTTTGTTGATGATATGAACCTGCATACGAGTTCCGCTATACCCAACATGAATCCATAGAGATCTTCTGGTAATCTTCAGTCAGTCGGAACTCACATCAAAGTATAGAAGTTCTCACACCAGATAAACCCTATCACGTCAAGTAATAAGGATCGTTCCTCGTATACTATTGTAAATAGGAATAACTTTGACCCCGATATGCGACTACCACTTCCATGGTGAGTTATTTCATAGTTGGGGTATTCAATGCACTTGCCATCCCAACAAGCCACCCACTATCCCAGTCAAGCTCGTGGATCCCAGTGTCCTCCAGTTCTTTGAAATATACACATTAGTGAGAGTCTAACCGAATCCAATGATGTCCTATCTCAAATGGATTCTACGACTCTTGAATATGTTCTAGATCACGGCCTCGGAGATCAGTCCACGGGTTGTCCCATAGCCATGTGATGTAAGGACTTCTATCTTTATGCTTAGATAATTATTACATAAGATAAAGATGACCATAATAAAATAAGGTGCATTTATTAATCTAAATTGAATAGTTTCTTATTTATTACAATCAAATAGCAGCCATATAGTTGGCTTACCGGACACTATTTCTATCATTATCTCACTTGTACTAAAGCCAACTTCCTATGTTCTTGATTCCCATCTTAGATAGATGTTTCTCGAATGCCTTCGAGGCAGTGGCTTCGTTAGCGGGTCCGCCGTATTATCTTCCGAGCCGACACCTTCCATGTTTATGTCTCCTCTACCAATGATATCGTCTTAGCACGTGCCTGGATTTCTGATCAGATCTCGGCTCCTTCGCTTGCGAAATAGCTCCATTATTATCACAGAAGATAGTAATGGGCTCGACAATGCTAGGTACCATATCCAATTCTTGGATGAAATTTTTCATCCAAACACCGTATTTTGCAGCTTCACTTGTTGCAATATATTCTGCCTCGATGGTTGAATCTGCGGTAGTATCTTTCTTGAAGCTCTTCCAGCTTACCGCACCACCATTGAGGTAGAACACATATCCAGATGTTGACTTGAAGTCGTCTACATCACATTGGAAGCTTGAATGTGTAAAGCCTTCCAATTTCAATTCTCCTCCACAGTATACCAAGAACAATTCCTTAATCCTTCTCAGGTACTTCAAAATTTCCTTTATGGCTATCCAGTGCTGCTCTCCTGGATCAGACTGATAGCGACTAGTTACGCTTAGTGAGTACGCTACGTCTGGTCTAGTACATAACATACCATACATAATGCTTCCTTTAGCAGAGGCATATGGTATTTGAGACATTTTGCTCCTCTCTTCCGGTGTCTTTGGGGCCATAGACTTGGAGAGTGCAATACCATGTCTGATTGGGAGAAACTTTCTCTTGGATTCTTCCATTCTGAATCTCTTCAGTATTTTGTCTATGTACTGCGATTGGGAGAGGCCCAGCAATCCTTTTGATCTATCTATGTAGATCCTTATACCTAGTACAAAGGATGCTTCTCCTAAATCCTTCATTCAGAATTGTGTAGGCAGTCATGCTTTCGTTTCTGACAACACTTTCACATTATTTCCAATGAGAAGAATGTCATCAACGTAAATCACTAGAAATTCAATTGTACTCCCACTGACTTTCTTGTACACGCAGGGTTCGAATATATTTTTGATAAATCCAAAGGTTTGGACTGTATCATCAAAATGAATGTTCCAGCTTTGGGAAGCTTGTTTGAGTACATAAATGGACCTCTGGAGTTTGCACACCTTGTGCCCATCTCCCTTGGATGCGCATCCTTTTGGTTGCTCCATGTAGATCTCCTTGTCAATGTCTCCATTGAGAAAGGCAGTCTTTACATCCATCTGCCATATCCCGTTGTTATACCACACAGCTATGGCTAGCAAGATCCGAATGGATTTAGGCATTGCGACGGGCAAGAAGGTCTCCTCAAAGTCAATGCTTGGTCTTTGAGTATATCCTTTTGCAACTAGTCGCGCCTTGTAGGTGATTACATCTCCGTTCACTCCAAGCCTCCTCTTATAAATACACTTGCAACCCACGGGAGTCATTCCCACTGATGGATCTACCAAGGTCCTTACCTTGTTAGAGTGCATGGAGTCCAACTCGGATTCCATGGCTTCACGCCATTTTCCCGAATCTTTGTCCAACATAGCTTCCTCGTAAGTTCTTGGGTCATTAAGAGATTGTCCAGTCTCATGCAACAGACCGTAGTACCTTTCAGGTTCTCTATGTTGTCTTTTTGACCTACAAAATATTGGTGTACTTTCTGGTGCACTTTCATGCTCTTGTTCTCCCACTGCCTGTGGTGATGGGTCAGCTTCCTCATCAAGGTTCGATTTCTTCTCTCAGCTACTCCATTTAATTGTGATGTAGCAGCAGGAGTCCACTGAGACAATATTCCATGCTCTACAAGATAATTCAGAAATTCGTTAATAAGCACTCACCACCTCGATCAGAACGAAGAGCCTTTATCGTGTGACCGAGTTGGTTTTCTACTTCCATCTTGAATTCTTTGAATCGCTCAAAGGCTTTAAACTTGTGTTTCAACAAGAACACATACCCATAACGACTATAGTCATCAGTGAAGGTAACGAAGTAATCGTAGCCATCTCGGGCACTCTTTCTTAGTGGTCCACATACGTCAGTATGTATGAAGTCCAATGTCCTTGAAAGGATAGTGCCCTGCAATCCAATATATTTAGCTTGTATTAGGACTATCATAAACTTTCTCTAGTATAAATGAATTAATACGCTCGTTTGTTTATAGTATGTAAATCAAACAATGGCCAACTTCATCTCTCGCGAATCACTTAAGCGATTGGATGAAATCCTTGGATCACAATAGACTATGGGACGATTCACTTCAGTATGAGTGCAATCATGAAACAGTCTCTAAGGTCGTGATCTTAAAACACGTTCCAAGTCATAGATTCCGAACGAGATGGGGTATCGAAGGAATCGCAAAGACTTGTATAAATATGCATGATTCACATGGAGTGAATTTGTAGCGTTTCATGAGCAAGGCATTTGATGCCAATGCATATGAGTAGGTGGTTCGATAGGGGATCGAACGCATCGAACGAACCGAACAGAGAAACCCATTGTGGAAGCGCATGACGCACATCGTAGTGTGTTGAGAGAATTTCCTATACGTTCTTAGATAATAGATTCCGAGAAACCTATGGCCATAGTTGGTGACGGATTTGGAAAGGGGTTTCCAAATTTAGCAGTCACACTGGAATCATTATCAGGAATTAGAAAGTATATCGAGATAATTAGAGGTGCCGATCAATTCACACACCCTAGGTCTCGATCGGGAAATTAAGTCGATAGAAGGACCGTATGTACATGGTACTTATAAGAGGTGAGGTTCGTTGAGATCAATTCACCTGAAGTTGGGCCTCATGGGCTTGTGGCTAGACATCGACCATGAGGTGTGGGTACTCATGAATTAATAAGGAGATTAATTCTTGAGTGGTTAATTGAAGGTGTTCAATTAATCGGAGCAATTAATAAGCTCGCAAATTAAATCACGAAAGTCGTGGGCCCACGGCCAATTGATGGTGAACCTAGAGGGTCACACACAATACAATTGGACTGCAACAAATCATTAAAGGAAAGTTTGATTTAAAGAGTTAAATCACAACTGGAGAATTAAAGTGTTAATTCTTAAAGGAGAAAAATATTAATTAGAAGTAGTCTAATTAATTAATGGAGAAGAATTAATTAATTAATTGGATTAATTAATTAAATGGGTTGAATTAATTAAAAGAGTTTAATTAATTAAAGAGTCTAATTAATTAAAGAGTTTAATTAATTAAAGGAGATCTAGTTAATTAAGGAAATAAAGATAGAATGGGATTCTACTTTCCTAACAAGATAAGGGGCGATTTTTACAAGATAAATAATGGAAGAGTTTGTTTTCTTGTGTGACAAGGAAAATATAAGAGATATACATGTATATCTTGTTTCCTAAAGAGATAAGGAAAAAGGTCTTGATATACATGGAAGAGATATCAATTAAGAGAAGGATTCTTCTCTTATAAATATATATCTCTTCATACCTCTTCTATGAGTGAAAACCTAAGCCCCAAGACATAAAATTTTGTGCCCCCCTCTCTCCAAGAGGAGTGGCCGCCCCTTCTCGTCTTCCAGATCTAGATCTGGATCTAGATCTGGTTTTTTCTTCTTTCTTCCTTGCATGATAACCTTTGGATCTTAGTTCTGAGCTTGTGGATCCAAAGGAGTTGCTTCAATCCAGTTAGTGTGGACACCGCTAGAGGCACAACATATGGGGTGCTTCTCCGAACCAAAAGTCCTGCAGATCTGAAAGAAGACCGGAGAAAAACCACCACCGTTCCCGTGGTAAGGTAAAATCGCTAAACACCCTATGGATGTGTTGGTCCCAAGTGGTCAGATGAGGTTTAGAGGGGGGGGGGGGGGGTGAATAAGCCTCTTTAAAATTTTTTTGCCCTTTTTAAAACTTCTAACTTTTCTGTCAGCAGACTAAGCTGATCAAGAATTGTAAGCAGACTAAGCTGATCTCGCACAAAGCTTAGAACAGCAGAGTTGACCACTCTTCTGATTTTACTTAGCTGATTTTATCAAAATCAGAGTTACAAAAATAACTAACTTGCAGCGGATTTATCAAGTGTTTTTCACAAGTAGTTTTCCTTAACTTTGAAATAGTTTTATCCCCAGTTTTAACAAACTCCTTTTAAAACTTTTCAAACAGTTAACCTTTAAGTGTTTTCAGTATACTTTTTAAATATGCAGAAAATAATGCAAGTTAAAAACACAAGGATTTTTATAGTGGTTATATGGATAGAAATCCTTTAGTCCACTCTTCCAAGTCACTTAGATCTTGGGTTATACTAAATCACACAGATTACAGTATACACTTCTTACGCCAAACAACAAATGAAGTGGCCGTAAGTTCACAATAGGAAATCACAAAGAAATTCCTAATCCTCTGAAGTAATATCGCTCACAAAGATTGATATCTACTCCTCACAACACAATCTAACAAAATCACTCAGATTTTACAAGTATTTTCTGTTTTCTCTCTATTTAGCTTCGTCAACAAATGACTAGGCTGATGAGTGTTTTGTTCTTTGAGTTTGAGACTTAGAAGAATTCTTGCTTCAGATTTTTACTTTCAAATGCGCTGTCTCAGTGTTGTGTCTTCTTCCTCAACTAACGAACTGAACTATTTATACTTGGAGATTTGAATTTCTGCCCGTTGAGAGATCGACAGCTGTTCAAATCCTCGAGTACTGGTCCTTTCTGCAGAAACGGCTACCTGCGACTGAACACTGTACACTCTGCTGTACTTGCTGTCAGATCGTATTAAATGCACCAATCTGATACGAGGTTTCTCTTCAATCATTTGTCATTAATACCCTTCCTCTTCAGCATTTATTACTCCAAGTGCATTCATTACCGTTGCACTGATCTTCTGATCTACTTCCACTTAGCTGATCGAAATTACTCGTCTGATGTATACTCGGCTGATCCCAAACTTGAACTAATCTGACTTGAGTCGGCTGATTGTCCACCAGTCTGATTTCTTCTTCGGCAATAGATCAGTAGTCTTCTGGACCATATTTGACTAGTCTGAATAAGTCTTCCTTAGTCAAATATCTTCGAAGGTTTTTACTAAGCTTCCATACTTAGCTGATTCTGATGTTTTGGAAATCATCAAAACCTCCCTTCACTTTATGCCTTCTTTCTTCATCTTCATCCAACAATTTCCCCCTTTTTGATGATGACAAAACTTCAGCTAAGTACCTGTTCCTAAAGCTAAAGTTTAAGCCCTCAAAAACTTCTGAGATAGAAATAATTTGTTGGAAACTTGAACTTTTATAGATATATCAATTGATTACAGATTACAAGTTCAAATGATGAAGTAGCAGAAAGTAAAAAATTTACAAGTTTAACAAAAAGATTACAAGCGACCTAGTTTAATAACTTAGTCTAGTCCTTCTTCTCTTCTTGTGTTTCTCCTTCTTCTTCATCTTCAAGGTCTTCATCTTCTTGTTCAGAACTAGAGAGATCTTGTTCAAGCATTTCAAATCTTTTTCTGAGATCCTCTATTTTTTTGTACTTGACGTATGGATCTAACTGTTCAGCAGCAGAACTGGTTCTTTGGGCTCTTCATCAGCATCGTTGTCTGCCTCAGTTACTTCATTATCTGGTCTGCTAGTATTTTCATCATCAGCATCCTTTTCAGCAGAGTCCAATTTTTCAGTAACGTCAGCTGATAGATTAGCATCAGCACCCTTCTTCTTCGTTGTAGAATCTCCATCTTCCCCCTTTTTGTCATCATCAGCAGGGTAGACGGGTTCTTCAGGCAGAATAGGAGTGATGTTAATTGCGTCACAAATCAATCTGATGTTTTTATCCACCGCCATAAGATGACTTTCCCTTTTCAGTTGCTGCAATGTGTTATACGACTCAATCTTCTTGAATGTAAGATCCACTTGATCACACAGTTGAATCTGAGAACTCAGAATCAAATCAGCTGATGTAGTGAATGCTTTCAGCATGCTCTCAGCTTTTACTTCATGAGCCTCCATTGCATTTGCAACAACTTCATTTATGTCCCTCCAACCAGCTGTATTGTTCTTGACCCTTGCACCAAATGTCTCCATATCAAGTCTGATAGCTTGTACTTCACTTTTGATGTTTGCTATTTCTTCTACTATCAGAGGGCTAGGATCAGCAACCTTTGGGACTTTTTCAGCAGCAGTAGACAGCATAGTTAAGGCTATTTCTCCAAATTTCTTCATCTGTTCTCTATGTCTGTCTTCCATTTCCTTCATAGAATTGGCAATCAACTGTTGGATGGACTCCAAGATAGTTGGTTGTAAGTTTTCTGAAGGTGATGGAGTAACTGTGCTTGCTGGTACAATCTCAGGAGTTTTCTCAGACTCATTCGGTTCATCAATCAGAGTAGTCTGCTGTTGGGGCAACTTCTCTGATGATGTTGAAATTTCAGCAGTCTTCTGTTGGACCTGTATTGGCTCATTTACCTCTGTAACAACATCAACACCATTATCAGCAACAACAGTTTTATGAGTAAAGATAAGAGCAGGTATAAATGGTGAAGTTGTCTGTTCAGGTAGATCTTCATAAGTCTTCATAGCCGGTCCAAAGACGATCTGTTGTAAGCTTGGCATAGGTAACAGTGAGCTTGGTTGACCCTTCTGATATCTGGTCTTCTTTGCCCATACTTCCAAAGTTACAGACATTGCCAGCTTTACCATTCTGTTCTTTAAATCTTCATTTGAAGCAGGAATTTCAGGAACAGAATTTTGTAGCTTCTTGGCTTCAGACTTCGCCAACTTCCTCATCCGATAGTGGATCATATCGAAGAAGTGATCTGAATCCAATGCTTGTCTTAGACATCCAGTTTCCAGAAATTGCAGGACCCATCTTTCCTCAGCAGCAAATTCCTTCCACTGTACTATTTGATCTTTGGTCTTTGTCAGACGATACTCTCTCCATCTGTTGTATCTGATCTTTTCCGTAACAAAGAGACTCTGACGGACCAAAACGTCGTTATACCGCTCAAGATCTGCCACAAACTGTTTGAACATCTCTGGATCATTTTGAACTATGTCCAGAGCATATTTCAGTTCTGATCTTTTCTTCTTTGGCAGCTTAGGTGTTGGCATAACAGCCTTTGGCTTCTTTGGATATCCAATAGTAATTCCACCACTGTACCTTGGACCTTGGGCATCCTTGGTACTGGCTTCAATAGCCTTAGCCAAATCCTGAGCTTCCTTAGCAGCTATCTCAGCTTCAGACATATTTTTAGCCTGAGCCTCAAGCTCCTTAAGTTTACGAGCGTTTTCTTTTTCTTTCTTTTTCTTTTCAGCTTCATCTATCTTTTTCTGTTCAGCAGCAGTAATCACTTTAACCTTTGCCTTACCAGTTCTCTTCCTTCTGGCGGCAGATGATTCCACTATTTGCAGTGGAGCAGCAGCAATTGGTGTAGGATGAATGAGTGGGACATTCTCCTCTGCTGTCAGAGTAGTCGGCTGTTCAGCAACAGCAGACTTGTCAAGAGATTGGTCCTCTGCTGTCTTATCTTCTGCAGCTTTTTCTACTGCATCTACTAGTCTTTCAGCAGCAGGGGTTTCTCTGACTTGAGTAGTTGGAGCAGTTTTAAAGGTGACTCTTTGACCACCTAGAGTCAACTTCCTTTTTGCCTTTGGCTTGGGCAAAATCTCATCTTGGCGAGGTGCAGCAGTCCTTTTGACTGAACTTCTGGTTCTTCGTCCAACTTCTTTTACTGGAACTGGTTCGTCAGACTCAGTTCTTTCTGGAGATGTTTCAGTACTCATCTCATCAATTTCCTTAGTCACCTCAGTGACTATCTTGTCAGCAACATCAGACTCTACTGATCTGGCTTCAACAGCAGGGTTTGCTGTTTGATCAGCAGACTTAGCCTTTGTAGCAACTTTAGGCTTCTTGGTAGCAGCAGATTTCTCTGCCTTACCCTTCGCCTTTCTTTTTGAAGTGCCTTCAACCTTCACTGGTTCATATGTTTTTACTTCCTTCAGCTTGTGAACCGTCTTCCCATTCATCATTGGGCATCCCCGAACTGAGAGTAGATGACTCATCATCACCACATGTCCATTTTTCTTTAACGCCAGAAGATAGAAATAATGAACAGCCCAGTTTACGTTTAACCCATATAGATGCAGACCATTGTCTGGTACCTTCTCCTAGGTAACCCATCTAAAGAGCTCGTACAGCATTCGAAAATCTTTGCTATAATGTCTGCAAACCTTTGAAACTCATCCTTCAACTGAGTTTTAATTAAGCTTCCGGTCATCGGTTCTCCATCCTTAGCACAAATAAACCAAAATTCTTCCTCTTTTTCTGGAGCCAGAGTGTATACTTCTCCTCCTTCATTTTTCAGATCGTAAATTTCATTCAAAACAGCAGGTGAAATACAGATAGTTTTACCTCCGACAGTAGCCACAGAAATCATCTTGGTTAGGTCATTTTTCCTAGATTTGTAGTAGTCAGCGACATCTTCAGTGAAAACATACTCCTCGTGAGCTTCCAAAACTTTTACTAATGACGCCTCTTTGATTTTAACCATGATTTCCTTCATTAGCGGAGTTCCAGAAGCGTAGAACTTCTCGTAATTCAAGTAGCGTCCTTCAGCTCCGGCCATTTTAATGAAATTGAAGTAGCTTGAGAGAAATTAAACACTTTTAAGACAGAATAGAAGAGTTAGTAACTTCTTTTTCACTTAGGATAATTTTGGGTGCGTAAGGTTTAACCCTTCTGATCAGATCTGGATTTATAGATTTCGAATTGCTTCGGTTTCCGTGTTATGCGCGGACGGTTTGATTTGATCTGTCAGTTTTTAATCGTGCAGGCGAGAATCGCGGAATTCAAAATTTATTAATTATGTCAGGCAGGCGGGAATTTGAAACGCCACTTGTCTGTTACTTATAAAAGCGTGCTTTTGATAAAACGTTTTTGCACAACACTTTAAATATAAGATGACATAAGTAATAACAGATGAGTAAAATGATACTTATCTGATGGACGACTTGTCTGATACAATATATCACTAGTGAAAGCCAATATCTAGTGATCTTCCTTTGCTGTTTGTCAATCCAGCAAGATAAATAATCTTCAAATCTTCAAGAATTAAGAACAAATCTTCTGATTAAATAGCTTCAACTAACTGTCATTGAAGATTTCATCTTTAAAACAAGGGTACCGCTAGTCTTACACGTTCCCCCTGAATTCAAGAATTCATCAGTCAAATAGTCTGTTGAGAGTCAGTCTTCTTGAAGTGTAACACTTGTTGATTTCAGATTAGTAAGCTGTTGAACCCAGTCTTCTGATAGGTTCCCCCTCAGCTTATGAATCCAATTTTAACAAGCCCAATTCCGCTCTTAGAGTGGAAAATCTTGCTTCATTCAATGGTTTAGTGAAAATGTCAGCAATCTGGTTGTCTGTATAAACATACTCAATAATAACATTTCCTTTTTCAACATGGTCTCTGATGAAGTGATGTTTGATTTCAATGTGCTTAGTCCTGGAATGACTAGTAGTATTCTAAGTAAGTGAAATTGCACTTGTATTATCACAGTAGACAGGGATTCCACTGATCTTAAGATTATAATCTTCTAGTTGATGCTTCAACCAAAGTATTTGTGCACAACATGCTCCAGCAGCAATGTATTCAGCTTCAGCAGTAGATATGGACACTGAAGTCTGTTTCTTACTCATCCATGAGATCAGACGACTGCCTAAAAATTGACAAGTACCTGTAGTACTCTTCCTATCAATTTTGCAGCCAGCAAGGTCAGAATCTGAATATCCTATAAGTTCAAATCCTGATTCCCTTGGGTACCACAATCCCAATTCTTGAGTGCCTTTGAGATACTTTAGTATTCTTTTAGCAGCTAAGATATGAGATTCCTTAGGATCTGATTGAAATCTCGCACAAACCCCAACAGAATACATAATATCAGGTCTGCTAGCTGTTAAGTATAACAGTGACCCAATTATGCCTCTGTATTTGGTGATGTCAACTGATTTTCCATCTTCATCCTTGTCCAGACGAAGTCCAGTAGACATAGGAACATTAACAGATGAACTAGTTTCCATACCAAATTTCTTGAACAGATCTTTTGTGTACTTTGCTTGATTAATAAAGATGCCATCAGGCAGCTGTTTGACTTGTAATCCAAGAAAGTAATTTAATTCTCCCATCATGCTCATTTCAAACTTGTTCTGCATCAGCTTAGAGAATCTTTCACACATCTGTTTGTTAGTTGAACCAAAAATAATGTTGTCCACATATATTTGTACCAATAATATATGTTTATCCCATTCAATAGTGAACAAAGTTTTATCTACTTTACCTTTACGAAATCCTTTAATTAAAAGAAAATCAGATAAAGTATCATACCATGCTCTTGGAGCCTGTTTCAGTCCATAGAGAGCTTTCTTCAGACGATACACTTTGTCTCCCTGTTGATATACTTCAAAACCAGGGGGTTGTTCAACGTACACTTCTTCTTGCAATTCTCCATTGAGAAAAGCAGACTTCACATCCATCTGATATACTGTGAAGTTGTTGTGAGCAGCATAAGCTAGAAACAATATGATTGCTTCAAGCCTTGCAACTGGTGCGAATGTCTCATCAAAATCAATGCCTTCTTCTTGGCAGTAACCTTTGGCAACTAGTCTTGCTTTGTTTCTGGTAACCATACCATCTTCATTCATCTTATTTCTGAAAACCCACTTAGTGCCAATTACTCTTTGATGAGTAGGTCTGGGTACCAAGTACCAAACCTCATTCCTTTCAAATTGATTTAACTCTTCTTGCATAGCTTCAATCCAGTGAGAATCACCAAGAGCTTCATCAATTAATTTAGGCTCAATTTGTGAAAGAAAACTTACAAACATTGTTTCATTTGCAGTTGACCTTCTTGTTCTAACTCTATCCAAAGGATCACCAATCACTAACTCAGGTGGGTGATCTCTGAGCCAGCTGAGATCAGGTTGCAAATCTGGATGTTGTCCTCTTGATTGATCTTGCAACACTACTATTGGAGTCTCAGTAGTTGTCTGTTGAACAGTTGTAGTCTGTTGAACAGTCTCTGGTCTGTCAGCTGTTCGCAACTCCTCTGTTAGGCAATCAGCAGACTGATTTTGAACAGCACTTGAGTTAACAGCTTGAGTTAAATCAGGTAGTATGATGGGTATATATTCTTCTTTTCTTTCAACATTCAATTTCTGAAAGTCAGCAGATATCTCTGGGTTTGTACTTTGATTCTTTTCAGATGATTGACTTGGTTCATCAAATACTACATGAATAGATTCTTCTACAAGTAAAGTTCTTTTGTTAAACACTCTATAAGCTTTACTAACAGTAGAGTAACCTACAAAAACAGCTTCATCAGCCTTCTCTGCAAATGCAGTAAGGTGATTTTTCCCATTGTTCAAGACATAACATTTACAACCAAAAATCCTAAGATAATGTAAATTAGGCTTTCTGTTGTTCCATAGCTCATAAGGTGTCTTGTTTTGACTTTTGTTGATCATACACCTATTCTGTGTATAACATGCTGTATTTGTAGCTTCTGCCCAGAATCTTTGGGGCAGCTTTGCTTCAGCTATCATTGTCCTGGTAGCTTCTTTTAGAGTTCTGTTTCTCCTTTCAGCAACTCCATTTTGTTGAGGGGTTCTGGCAGCAGAGTACTCATGACTGATTCCTCTGGAGTTACAATACTCTTCAACAGTAGAGTTTGTAAATTCAGTCCCTCTATCTGATCTGATCTTCAAAATTCTTTGACTCTTCTCATTCTGGATCAGTTCCATCAGATTAGTAAGATGTTCCTTGGTTTCACTTTTCTTCTTCATGAAAATCACCCAAGTAAATCTTGAAAAATCATCCACAACTGCTAGGCAGTATTTCTTTCCACCGTTGCTGATTGGATCAATAGGGCCAAACAAATCCATATGTAGTAGCTCCAAAATTCTGGTTGAAGATTGGTGCTTCTTGCTTTTGAAGGATGACTTCACTTGTTTACCCTTCTGACAGGCATCACAGAGCTTGTCTTTGCTCATGACTGTCTTTGGAATTCCTTCTACCAGATCATTCTTTATCATTCTGTTTATGGTCTTGAAATTCAAATGATTCATTCTTTTGTGCCAAAGCCAACTGATTTCACTTGGTGTAGAGGCCACTAAGCAAACATTAGAATTCCTGTCCACAGAATTCCAGTCGACCACATAGATGTTTCCCTGTCTTCTTCCAGATAAAATAACCTTCTTTGTTCCAATTTGTTCAACATAGCACTTATCTGATGAAAACACTACGGAAAATCCCTTGTCACAAAATTGACTTATGCTCAGTAGATTGTACTTCAGGCCATTAACATATGAGACGTCAGATATCTCTATGTTTCCTTTGATAAGCTTTCCAACAGCTACAACCTTGCCTTCTTTGCTGTCTCCAAAAGTAACTATTGGACCATTCACAGCAACAACATCTGCCAGTTCATGTATGTCTCCACACATGTGCCTTGAACATCCACTGTCCAAGTACCATTTCTTCACTACTTTACTCCTACTCCTAATCCTAACCTACAAAACAAAATAAAAATGTTTTAGGTACCCTTTATTGAGAGGGTCCTGGTGGATTAGTGTCACCTTTGACAACCCAAGATGTTGAAGTCTTAGGCTTCTTAGGCTTTACAGTTTTAGCAGGAGCATGAGCAATTTCATTTTCATCATAATTAGCAGGCATGTTATGTTGATAATCATTATGATGATGATAAGGCTCATAAGCAGGATAGGATGCATGATAAGCAGGGTAAGCATGCATTGGTTGGTGAGCAGGATATGCAGCAAAATGAGGTGGATAATGAGGTGCAGCATAATATGGTGGGTAAGCAGGTTGCACATAATAAGACTCATTTCCATACCAAGCATTATTGTTATAGTTTCTTTGCTTCTTGGGTCTGCTCTTAACTTGCTCTTTAACAGACGACTTAGGTTTACTAGTCTGATTGGTTTACTCTTATCAGCAGACTTCTTGGGACTACTCTGCTGTTTGGTTTTACCAGTCTGTTTTTCATTTTCAGGCTTTTTACCCTTTTTAGCCTTAGGAGTTTTTATCTCCTTTTTCTCTATTTCCAGTGAAGTAGATTTAGCATTCTGAACATACAGGACAATATTACTATTATCAGCAGATATAAACTTTTCAGCTTTGTTCAGTTCTAACTTTTCTTTTACTAAGGGAGTGCTCTGTTCAATAGGTTTCTCTATTTGCACAACAGACGACTTATTATATAAGTTTATTGTTGCTTCGAGTTCCATGATTTTTCCCTTGTAAACTTCACATTCTGCTTTCAGAGATTCACATTCGTGTGAAAGCTTTTTATACATGGCTGATTCAACCTTAAGTTTCAGTTTAGTATTTTTCTTTTGCAGTAGAATCATCTCGTCCTTAAGCTTAGCAAGCTCATTTACAACATCTACTTTGTTGTTCATCATTTGCTCAAATGAGCTAAATAGTTCAAGCTCACTTTCAGAGAGTATTACCTCATTGTCAGAATCATCAGATTCCTTTGCCATGAGACAGAGCAGTGCAGGTGTCTCGTCGAAAACAGAGTCATCACTTGAAGTGCCAGATTCTGTGTTTGATGAGTAGATGGCTGCCATTTTTTCAGCTTCAGCCAACAGCACCTTGCTCTTTTGGTATCTCTTCTCTTTTCTCTCTCTTCTTTGTCTCTTTTCCTCCTCTGTGTATTTCTCTGCTTTAGGATATGGACAGTCCTTGATGAAGTGTCCCAATTTCCTGCAATTATAGCACATTAGCTTGTATTTATAATCATCCTTACTATCATGAGAAAATGAGGTAGGTTTAGAAGTAGAAGCATTGTTATATTTGTTCTTCATTTTTCTTTTATAGAACTTTTTGAATCCGTTTAGTAACAACGCAACATCGTCAGCAGTGTACTCCTTTTTACTCAGCACTGTGGTCTCATCAGATGATTCCACTTCTATAGTTCTCCCGGCTGATCTTCTGGATTTCTCTGCAGCAACCAGGGCAGCAGTGGGACTAGAAGTTGAGGTCTCTTCTATACCCATTCTTGGCATTTTATACTCGTACGCCTTGAGTACAGAAAACAGCTCCGTCAGAGAGATCTTCCCCAGATCCCTAGATTCTTCCATAGCTGTGATCTTCATGTTGAACTTGGGTGGTAGCGCCTTCAGGACTTTGAGAGTGATCTCTTTGTCTGTGAACGTTTTTCCCAGCTTTAACACGTTGTTTAGCACTTTGGTAAACCTTGAACTCATCTGTTCAATGGTTTCTCCAGGCTTCATTTTGAAGTTTTCAAACTTCTCCATGGCAACACTTAGATTGTGTTCCTTGATGGCTTCATTTCCTTCACTCATATCCCTGACTTTGTCCCACATCTCTTTTGATGTTTTACAGTGTTTGACATAGTCAAACCTTTCATTGTCCAGGGCTTTAGTCATGATGAAAATTCCAACTTTATCAAGATTTTTCAACTTGATTTCTTCAGGTGTCATCTCTTCTTCATCTTTGTCCACGATCACTTCTTGATCATTGACTTTGATGGTTTTTGTGATTCTTATCGGACCTTTGGTTATGCATCTGAACATATTATCATTGTAAGCAGCAAGGAAAATTTCCATGCGTATTTTCCAGTCCTCAAAGCTCATACCGCCAATGTGGGGAACATGGCCGATACAATCCATTTTTCAAAAAGTTTTTCTTTTTCAAAAAGATGCTCTATTTAAAATTTTTGAAAACCTTTGAAAATTACTCTAGGATCAAGCTCGTTGATCAGGAAAATGATTCAAATGAACCACCTGCTCTGATACCACTTGTTGGTCCCAAGTGGTCAGATGAGGTTTAGAGGGGGGGGGGGGGGGGGGGTGAATAAACCTCTTTAAATTTTTTTTACCCTTTTTAAAACTTCTAACTTTTCTGTCAGCAGACTAAGCTGATCTCGCACAAAGCTTAGAACAGCAGAGTTGACCACTCTTCTGATTTTACTTAGCTGATTTTATCAAAATCAGAGTTACAAAAATAACTAACTTGCAGCGGATTTATCAAGTGTTTTTCACAAGTAGTTTTCCTTAACTTTGAAATAGTTTTATCCCCAGTTTTAACAAACTCCTTTTAAAACTTTTCAAACAGTTAACCTTTAAGTGTTTTCAGTATACTTTTTAAATATGCAGAAAATAATGCAAGTTAAAAACACAAGGATTTTTATAGTGGTTATATGGATAGAAATCCTTTAGTCCACTCTTCCAAGTCACTTAGATCTTGGGTTATACTAAATCACACAGATTACAGTATACACTTCTTACGCCAAACAACAAATGAAGTGGCCGTAAGTTCACAATAGGAAATCACAAAGAAATTCCTAATCCTCTGAAGTAATATCGCTCACAAAGATTGATATCTACTCCTCACAACACAATCTAACAAAATCACTCAGATTTTACAAGTATTTTCTGTTTTCTCTCTATTTAGCTTCGTCAACAAATGACTAGGCTGATGAGTGTTTTGTTCTTTGAGTTTGAGACTTAGAAGAATTCTTTCTTCAGATTTTTACTTTCAAATGCGCTGTCTCAGTGTTGTGTCTTCTTCCTCAACTCACGAACTGAACTATTTATACTTGGAGATTTGAATTTCTGCCCGTTGAGAGATCGACAGCTGTTCAAATCCTCGAGTACTGGTCCTTTCTGCAGAAACGGCTACCTGCGACTGAACACTGTATACTCTGCTGTACTTGCTGTCAGATCGCATTAAATGCACCAATCTGATACGAGGTTTCTCTTCAATCATTTGTCATTAATACCCTTCCTCTTCAGCATTTATTACTCCAAGTGCATTTATTACCGTTGCACTGATCTTCTGATCTACTTCCACTTAGCTGATCGAAATTACTCGTCTGATGTATACTCGGCTGATCCCAAACTTGAACTAATCTGATTTGAGTCGGCTGATTGTCCACCAGTCTGATTTCTTCTTCAACAATAGATCAGTAGTCTTCTGGACCATATTTGACTAGTCTGAATAAGTCTTCCTTAGTCAAATATCTTCGAAGGTTTTTACTAAGCTTCCATACTTAGCTGATTCTGATGTTTTGGAAATCATCAAAACCTCCCTTCACTTTATGCCTTCTTTCTTCATCTTCATCCAACAGGATGTTTCGATTTGTGTAACATCCTTTTCGTATGACTAGATGAATAAAGATTCTGCTTGGGTTATTTTAAAATTTTTAAAATTCCGCTGCTCTTGACGTTCTGACGTTACCAATAACCCAACAGTGGTATCAGAGCCTAGTTCATTACAATCATACGAAAAGGTCTGAATATAATTTGATTGCTTTATTGTATTGCATGTTATATTCGTGTTATTGATTCTTACTTGTTATGGGCAGATCTAATTTTGAGTAAAATTGCATAAAAATGTTTTGGGCCAATTTTGTATTTTACGAAAATTGAAGGGCTAATATGCGATTAGCGATTTTTTGAAATCTGGACTGAAATTGAAATTTTGGAACTGTGTGTTTTCTGGACTCAATTGTAACTTTATGGAAAATTTTCAATTTTGGGTCTGTTATGCAATTAACGAAAGTTTTGGGGCTGTTTTGTAAATACCGAAAACAGCAGGGCTGAATTGCAAATTCGAAATTTTTTCTGGAAATAAAATTTTTATTTTCGGTCCTCTGCCCAGTTTTAAATTTGGGGTTAATTTATAATTTCCAAAACTTCATGAGTCAAATCACAATTTCCAAAAGTTGGAGGGCCGAATTGCAATTTTCAAAAGTTAAAATTTTTTATTCTGTTTTTATGCATAAAATGGTTTTGTTTATCCAAATATAGATTACCATATTTAGTAGAGACTAAAGTAAGAATCTAGAGAAATATTTTAAAGGCGTTTAAAATAATTGAAGTAAGATAGGAAACTAGTAAATGTGTTTGCTTGTTTCTTTGCTCAACGTGAATTGTTTATGTGGTTTTCGATCGAGCCGATCCTTGACCTTAGATGTGATTGGTTTATTTGCTTTGGATTCTTGTTGGGCCTGCGAGCCTTTATTTGGGCCTTTTTGTGCCAATGTAATAGATTAGGGCTTTACATTAAATTATTTAGGATGGAGGCCCATTACATGCAAGAAGGAAGCCCATTGGAGAATGAAGGCCAAGTATGCTTGGTTATTAATGTAATAGCCTAGGCCCATTAAGAACCCATTAGATAGACCAATTGGGCCAACATTATTGGCTCAATGATGGCCCAAGCATAGGTGGCTCCCGATCGAAAACATATTGTGTTAGAAATGCATGCTAGGTTTATTTATTTATATCTTATTTATTTATTGGTTCTATTATTTGGCTTGTATGGTGATGCGCGCTAGAATATTAGAACGTAAATAAGATAATTCATAATCGAAGCGGTGAGATCTCGAGAGAGTTTACCTTAAACTTTCAAACCTGCAAATCCCCTCTTGAATTAAATATTAAAATAAAATGAGGTATTTATATAAATCCAAGCCTTCCATCAATAGGGACTAGCGTACGTTGTCTACTTATCGATTAAGGTGATCCAGAGTCTGGCACCCGAGGCGAAGAAAGGGACAATACGTGAAATCTCTCTTCTTGTTTATTAAATAAACTCGACAAGGGTGGGGACTGGTCGGGACATGTACAATCGACCGATAACCAGTTACGGGGATTTCATGACCGGGCCCATTGCTCATCGAGATTGATTGGGGTAGACTTAACGAGTAGTACCACTCATGATGTAGCAGTGCTAGATGAGTGCGAAAATCGAGGCAAAATAGCTTCAGGGTTGTGTAGAGACACAATTGGCAATAAGTATGCCTACCATGGAATTAGTTGTATGGCCACGAGTCGTGGGTGCAATTAATGTCCGCTGGGACGTCAAGATCTACTAGGAAATAAGATTTCCCGAACAATTGAAGGGGTAATTGTTTCGATAAAATAGTGGGAGAACTTTTACGATGGAAAGTCCAACCTTCGTAGATTATAAGTATTACTCATTAACTAGTCCTCTATATATTTGTCTTCTCTTTAAAATAGATATTGAGATATCTATAATTATCCATTTTACTATTTATTCTCGACTTATAAAATAACTGGATCAAAATATCGACTGGCCTAGATACTTGAGGATTGTCCTCAATTCCGAAAGTCGGAATCATGTTCTTAATAACTAGCCTATGCCTGATGCACTTCCGAGATGAGTCTAAAAGGTGGAACGAATCACCCGTAGGGTATGGGAACATTAATGATCGTTTCCTCACATAAGAATGAGTCTCAAAAGTGGAACGAATCACCTATAGGATATGGGAATATTAATGATCGTTTCCTCAAATAAGCATCAAGTTTGAACGAGCTATAGAAGCGACATAGGAGTATGTCTGAAGCTTCAAAAACAAACCTCCACCTCAAAAGCTTGTTTTGAAGAGCAGTTTCGAATCGTTTGATTCTAGACCACTAAGGAGTTGTTTTAAAATTCGAGAATAAGTGAAGGAATTAATGTCAAGGATCATTGTCCTTGTTTTATCAATCTAGTTGAAAACTGCACCGATTAAACGTAGGCCTGCAAGTGATTGTAAATTTACCTCCACCTAAATTCTCCCCCCTGCTCATTCAAATGATTCGTGAAATACTCTGAACTTATTTGATAAGTTGATAATATTTCATGAATTAACCAAAGTATTGGAAAATGGCAAATAGGATGAACCTGTTATGATTGTTCACACTTCAAGGACTGCAAAGTCAAAGAAGGGTATTAAGAAGAAGGAGTTGTTCTCTTCTAAAATCGACCATAAAGGTAGTTGAAAGAACAAAGGTAGCCTAAAAGTCGAATTGTCCCACTGCACCTAAGAAAGGCACTGATGAGTTTTATTGATTAGAGAGTCTAATTAATTAAGCGACGTTTCAATTAACGAGTTAATTGAAAAAGGAGATGAATCAATTAAAGAGTTAATTGAAAGGAAGCAAATTAATTGAATTAAACCGTTAACTCAATTCTATTGAATTAATGTGCTTAGTTCAATTAATACCAAGATAATAATCCACAACTTTGGCACGCTAGACTTGGACATATCTCCAAGAGTAGGATTCAAAAGTTGGTTTCTTCTAAGGCTCTTGAAATATAGAACTTAGATGAACTTCCAACCTGCGAATCTTGTCTCACAGGAAAGATGACCAGATCTCCCTTCACAGGGAATCAAGAGCGAACCAAATAACTTTGGATTTGATCCAAAAAAGCAAATGTGGACCACTAAGTGTTAGTGCATGAGGAGATTACTCGTACCTCGTAACTTTTATTGACGACTTTAGTTGTTAGTGATATGTGTATCTTATGAAGTACAAATCTGAAACCTTTGAAAAGTTCAAAGAATTTCGAAACGAAGTAGAGAATCAACAAGACATAGTATTTAAGCCATTCGATCTTATCGAGGTGGCAAATACTTAAGTCAAGAATTCCTCAATTATCTTACTGAGAATGGGGTTCTCATACAACAAACTCCTCCTATGACGCCTCAACTTATTGGAGTGTCTAAGAGAAGGAATCGAACATTGTTAGACATTGTTCAATCCATGTTGAGTTTTGTTAAGCTTCCTTATGCATTCTAGGGGTTGGTCCTCCTGGCTTCATCGAAGATACTTAGCAAAGTACCTTCAAAATCCGTGCCTAAAAGACTTGCCAAGAATGGTATGATAAATCACCTCTGTACTCTTGCTTTTGACTATAGGGATCTTCTGCCTAAGTTAGGAACAAGAGAGGAGATAAATTGGCTAGTAGATCCAATTTGTATAAATTTGTGGGGTATCCAAAGAAATCCATTGGATACCTGTTCTACAATCCTAAAAACAAACTGTGTTTGTTTCAAGGAATGTCCATTTCTTAGAGGATGACTTCCTCATAAATAGAAATGGTACTCTTGTAGAACTTGATGAGGTCCAAGAAGTGAACCCATCCCCACAATCAGTGGGAGTTAATCCTGAAATGACTGAACCGTCTAGTACACCAGTACTTCGTAGATCTGATCAAGATCGTAAGAAACTTGAAATATATGGTTTCACCATATACGAAGAATCTACATTGGATGTAGACGTGCATGCATGACAAGAGGCCATGCAATCCGAAATGGATTCCAAACATTCCAACAAGGTATGGACCTTGGTCGATCCACCTGAGGGAACTTTCCCTGTAAGTTTTGAATGGATCTTCAAGCTAGGAATGAATGGAGATGTGTTGACCTCTAAGACTCGACTAGTGGTAAAAGACTATTCACAAAGTTCTGGAACAGAATTTGATGAAACATTTTCTCCAGTAGCAATGTCTGAATCCATTTGGACTCACATTCATTTGATGAGACAGTCAAGGCATTTGACTTCATATAAAACGAATATGAACCTTGAGTGTACAAAAGGATTAGTGGGAGCTCTATGGAGCTCATTATTTTATATATCGATCACATTTTGCTTATCAGGGATGATATCGGAATGTTAGCGCAGACGAAAGCATGGTTATCTATGCAATTCTCCATGAAAGATTTGAGAGAAACATCTTGCGTATTGGGATACGTATCTATAAAGATAGATCGAAGAAGATGTTGAGACTCTCTAAATCTCAGTACATAGAAACAATATTGAAAAGTATGGAAGAATCCAAGAGAGGATTTCTTCCAATGAGACACTGTATCTCATTTTCCAAATCGATGTGCCCTACATCGAATGAGGATAAAAGGAGAATGTCTCAAATACCTTATGTTTCGACAAAAGGTAGCATGTGCTATGCTATACTATGTACTAGACCAGACGTAGAACCTGCTCAAGTGTCACGAGCAGTTACTAGTCAAACTCCGGTGAAGAGTACTGGACCACCGTAAAAGATATCCTTAAGATCTTGAGAAAGACTAAGGATTTTTTCATGGTCTACGGTGGTAGTGGAGAATTAAAACTCGAAGGATTTAATGATTCGAGTTTTCAGTCTGATGTGGATGAATATATATATCCAATTTTGGATACATATTTTGCCTCAATGGGGTAGCGGCAAATTGGAAAGGTTCCAAGCAAAGCACCCTTGCCGACTCAACCACTGAAGCATAATATATCGCAGCATCGGATGCAACAAAAGAATGTGTTTGGATGAAAAACTTCATCCAATGGTTGGATGTAGTGCCTAGCATTGCGAAGCTTGTGGTTATCTTTTGTGATAACAATGGAGCTATTGCTAAACGCAAAGGACTCGAGATCTCACCAGAAATCTAAACATATTGAGAGAAAAGGTACCATTTGATTGGAAGAAATCATTGGTAGAGTAGACGTACATAATGGATGCGTCGACTCGGAAGACAATCTAGCGGATCCACTGGTAAAGCCTTTTTCACGAAAAGAGTTCAGAGAACATCTTTGGAAGATGGGTCTTAGAATCGTTTGTGATTGGCTTTAGGGCAAGTGGGAGATTGAAAGGATAGTGCCCTGCAAGCCAATATATTTAGCTTGTATTAGGACTATCATAAACTTTCTCTAGTATAAATGAATTAATACGCTCGTTTGTTTATAGTATGTAAATCAAACAATGGCCAACTTCATCTCTCGCGAATCACTTAAGCGATTGGATGAAATCCTTGGATCACAATAGACTATGGGACGATTCACTTCAGTATGAGTGCAATCATGAAACAGTCTCTAAGGTCGTGATCATAAAACACGTTCCAAGTCATAGATTCCGAACGAGACGGGGTATCGAAGGAATCGCAAAGACTTGTATAAATATGCATGATTCACATGGAGTGAATTTGTAGCGTTTCATGAGCAAGGCATTTGATGCCAGTGCATATGAGTAGGTGGTTCGATAGGGGATCGAACGCATCGAACGACCCGAACAGAGAAACCCATTGTGGAAGTACATGACGCACATCGGCGATGGGATGTTTCTCAAGGCTTATAATAGTGTACGATTTAGTCCTTAGACTTGAGGTGCTAGGGCGAATTCGGTGCATGGGTGTACGTACTTTGATCTAGGTGCCGGTCACGTAGCCTGACCATTGTGTGCCAAAGTTGGGTGCGTATAGTCGTGTACGCGAATGGTTAGTACTAAGAAGGGATCTACCGACTTAGATAATAGATTCCGAGAAACATACGGCCATAGTTGGTGACGGATTTGGAAAGGCGTTTCCAAATTTAGCAGTCACACT
The DNA here is from genome assembly GCA_030819805.1 of Penstemon newberryi var. newberryi. Lineage (NCBI taxonomy): Eukaryota > Viridiplantae > Streptophyta > Magnoliopsida > Lamiales > Plantaginaceae > Penstemon > Penstemon newberryi. The sequence continues at coordinate 4,329,364 of JAUALY010000007.1, read as the reverse complement.
GGAATCATTATCCGGAATTAGAAAGTATAGTTATCGAGATAATTAGAGGTGCTGATCAATTCACACACCCTAGGTCTCGATCGGAAAAATTAAGTCGATAGAAGGACCGTATGTACATGGTACTTATAAGAGGTGAGGTTCACTGAGATCAATTCACCTGAAGTTGGGCCTCATGGGCTTGTGGCTAGACATCGACCATGAGGTGTGGGTACTCATGAATTAATAAGGAGATTAATTCTTGAGTGGTTAATTGAAGGTGTTCAATTAATCGGAGCAATTAATAAGCTCGCAAATTAAATCACGAAAGTCGTGGGCCCGCGACCAATTGATGGTGAACCTAGAGGGTCACACATAATACAATTGGACTGCAACAAATCATTAAGGAAAGTTTGATTTAAAGAGTTAAATCAGAACTGGAGAATTAAAGTGTTAATTCTTAAAGGAGAAAAATATTAATTAGAAGTAGTCTAATTAATTAATGGAGAAGAATTAATTAATTAATTGGATTAATTAATTAAATGGGTTGAATTAATTAAAAGAGTTTAATTAATTAAAGAGTCCAATTAATTAAAGAGTTTAATTAATTAAAGGAGACCTAGTTAATTAAGGAAATAAAGATAGAATGGGATTCTACTTTCCTAACAAGATAAGGGGCGATTTTTACAAGATAAATAATGGAAGAGTTTGTTTTCTTGTGTGACAAGGAAAATCTAAGAGATATACATGTATATCTTGTTTCCTAAAGAGATAAGGAAAAATGGCTTGATATACATGGAAGAGATATCTATTAAGAGAAGGATTCTTCTCTTATAAATATATATCTCTTCATACCTCTTCTATGAGTGAAAACCTAAGCCCTAAGACACAAAATTTCGTGCCCCCCTCTCTCCAAGAGGAGTGGCCGCCGCCCCCTTCTCCATCTGGAGTGGCCGCACCTTCTCGTCTTCCAGATCTAGATTTGGATCTAGATCTGGTCTTTTCTTCTTTCTTCCTTGCATGATAACCTTTGGATCTTAGTTCTGAGCCTGTGGATCCAAAGGAGTTGCTTCAATCCAGTTGGTGTGGACACCGCTAGAGGCATAACATATGGGGTGCTTCTCCGAACCAAAAGTCCTGCAGATCTGAAAGAAGACCGGAGAAAAACCACCACCGTTGCTAAACACCCTATGGATGTTTCAATTTGTGTAAAATCCTTTTCGTATGACTAGATGAATAAAGATTCTGCTTGGGTTATTTTAAAATTTTTAAAATTCCGCTGCTCTTGACGTTCTGACGTTACCAATAACCCAACAGTCCTTGTGGCTCGCTCGGGATTTCCTTTAAATGGCAGTTTAGCCATTTTACCCTTAAGACATGGTTGGCAAGTTGGCATTTCATTAATGTGCTTTATTTCAAGCGCGCCAGATGAAGCTAACTTTTGAATCCTTGGCTTGGATAAATGTCCAAGACGAGCGTGCCATAATTGGGCAGAAATTTCATTGTCTTGTTTCTTTTGTTTTGTTGTACGTGAATTACTAATTTAGGTGGTTCTATGGTGTAAAGTCCATCCTTTAATGTACCAGTGACAAACAAACGATCATTCTTAGATAATGAAAAGGAACCTTTATTAATTGAAAAATTAAAACCTTCATTATCCAAAACAGGAATAGAAATAATATTTTTCACTAAACCAGGTACATAAAGAACGTTCCTAAGGACTAATCTATCACAACCTAAATCTAACTCCACTTCGCCTATGGCCTCGGCAGCAACTCTAGCTCCATTGCCAAATCGCATGATCCAATCCCCAGGCCTAAGTGGCCTTGTTGCTCCCATTGATGAGTGTATTTTTAGTATATTAATTATCTATTGTTCGTGTCCAGGTGTCAGGTCATATACAACTCTCCAATGTGAGGATAAGCAGGTCAATCAAGCTTCTCCTCTTAAGTTTATGGGATCTTAACCTGAAATCAAAGATAACTACGTTAGGCTAATACCGATGGTGACCCGGTGATAACCCTCCGAAGCTTAAGTCAGTCTTAGGGATAGAAACTAAGGTTTAAGTTATGTGTACATTTGTTTGTGTGTGTACCTGTTCTCATTAAAGAGGGGTATTTATAGTTTTAGATTCCAACTACCGGGTCGGATTGTGACAAGACGTATAAGTTCGGATATGGGTACTAGATATTCGTATTCGACCCTGTGGCGTTTAGGATACGAGTTTGCATAGGACGTCGATAGTCGAGATGCCACTCGGACTATATAATTATTGCCACGTGTCGATTTTATATAATTTGTGTAAATGTTGAATGCCACGTCAGGGGAAGAAGACTTGGTACATCAAGAGTCCCCAAAGTTCATGAGTTCGAGTGTATCTCGAAGTCTTGAAATTTTTGGAGTTTAGTTGAGAAAAATTCTGTGGATTGTCGAGCGTATTAGATCGAGCCTTGGTATATGATGGTCCCCCAAGTTCATAAGTTTGAGTGTAGCGCGAAGTCTTGAAGTTTTGGCGCGCAGTTGGCAGGGGCCTGTAAATTATTTCAAATAATTGATGGATTGAATGCGAATCGTCGCAATGCTTCGGGGGTCATTGTGCTATTTCCCCGTGCGGTCAATTAGTGGTCCTATAAATAGGTCCCACGGCCGTATAGCGGATTTACTTTGCAGTAAATATTTTGGCGAACTCGGAACAGAAGTCGTTCAACAAAAGACATTAATCTGTTAATATTACGCGAGGGATGTCGTCGAGCGATACTGAAGGGGATTTTGAGGATATCAACTGGGAAGCCCAACATGATGTCGTGGACTTCGTGGAGTCCCACGAGGGGGCTGGCGAAGCTGAAGATATCGTTGGGTCTCGGCGTTTTTTCACCGAGACTATGTACCATGAATTTGTGGCTAGAGATTATAGGCGGGTTGTGGCCGATATGTTAGAAGCGTTCTCGATTCCCGCCGGATGGACGATATGTACGCCAAGTCCCAATCAGAGGATGCATAAGCCCCCCGCTTGCGGAATGGCCATTCACGAGGCTAGTTTAGAAGGTGGATTCCGAGTTTCAACTCCCCCCGAGGTGGCAGGGATCATCAATGCTTTAGGCGTTCGTCCAACTCAGATTTTGCCAAATGGCATGTCGATCATTATTGCCTTTTGCATGGTTATGAAGGTTTTCGGGTAAGCTGCTTCCTTCGGCAACTTCTGGGCTCTTTTCAAGGTTTCCGAGTCCACGAAGTCGAACGAAGGATTTTACCAAGTAAAATCTCGTGGGAACAACAATCGATTTTTGTGTTCTTCCAAAAGCTCCCATGGTAAAGGCTGGAAATCGAGATATATTTATGTATATCCTCCGAAGGGCTATAAATGGAATGTCAACTGTCCATGGCGAGTTGGTCCCATCAATTTGAAGAATGTTCCGAAATCGTCCTGGCACGAAGGATTTGTCGAGAATCTGCGACAATATAATCTCGACGTGCAGAAGTTGATCGAGGAACCGCGGCTTCGCGCTTGTGGTTTAACGTCGTCGCGAAGGAAGCCTAGTTATCCTGAAGACCCGACTCTGGAAGAAGTATTACGTGGGGCTATGGTCGTTCCAAAAGGGAAGGAACTGCGCGACTTGCAGCAACAAAACGCAGCGTTTTGGAGTCGAGCTTCCACCTCGAGAGTTCCTGAGCCGATTGCGAGACCAACCACCGACATAGGGCAAACGTTAAATTCCGATCGTATCATAACTCGTGAGGAACGTCGTCGGGGAAAGAGACCGCGAGTTGAAGAGGATGACGATATTGAGGTAAATGCCGATCCTACGGACCAAGTAAGCGATAGAGTCTCCGACGAGGAACGCTCGGTGTTCGATTGGAGTTTATCTGATTGGATGTCACCTGAACTGACACATCCAGGAGGTTTGTCCCCACAATTGTTCGATTGGAGTTTATCTGATTGGATGTTACCTATGATTCTGCGTTCGCGGCGTTTATACATGGTATTTTCAAAGTCGACCAAATGTCGTTGTTGAAGAAATCGGTACAAAAAAACTTGCCTACTGCTGGTCGGCTCGGTGTTGACGTATGTATTCTTTTCTCAACTTACCATGTTCTTCTTTTGTTTAGTTTATTCTCACATACAAGGTTTGCTCATACAGATGCTACAATTTCTCTTCCATGGATATTATCGGGCCGAGTTGGTGGAAGAGGAGTTAATCAAGCAAAAAAGGGAGGTCGAAGAAGCTCTACGTGCGAAGGACGAGCAGCTTGTCAAACAAAATAAAGAGTCCGAGGAGGCTCTTCGGGCAAAGGACGAGCAGCTTAACGAAGCTGTCAGGCAACTAAGTCTTTCGTCGATGGAGATTGATAGGATGAAGGCCAGTACCCTCCGACAAGAAGGAATCGTTTCTCCTGCTCAAAGGTTGGCCATTGCCAAGGAGTTTCTCGAGTCCCCTGTATATGAATACATATCTGATGTGAAGATGGGTGCTGAGCTGTTTAAGATGTATGAGAAAGCACTTAGTCAGTGTGCACACAAGGGCTTTCTAACCGCGGATTTCGATCGTACTGCGATCAATCCATTTTGGGATGAGGAATGTCGGATCGAGACCGGTGTCGAGGGAGAGGATGAGGAGGAAGCAATCGCGCGAGGCCACGAGTTTGGTAGTCTGATACCTCCCCCTGTCACTGAAGATTGATTGATAGTAGTCGATTGGAGATTTGTAAATAGCTAGGGCCCATGTAATTTTTTGGTGAAAATTTAATGAAAAAGCGCTGTTTACATTCTCTGTTTTAATCGTTTCGTGTTTACGTATTTTCATTCCCTTGATATCGATTCTATCGACAATAGATTTGGTCGATAATTTAACTAATTGGGCTTTTGGGCCGTTTTCCGAACAAAAAGGATGGGCCGCAAAGTAATCATCACTGTTGGGTTATTGGTAACGTCAGAACGTTAAAAGCAGCGGAATTTAAATTTTTTTAAATAACCCAAACCAGCAATCTTTATTCATCTAGTCATACGAAAAGGATTTTACATAAATCGAAACATCCATAGGGTGTTTAGCGATTTTACCTTACCACGGGAACGGTGGTGATTTTTCTCCGGTCTTCTTTCACATCTGATGAATTTGGTTCGAGAGAAGCACCCCAAGCGTTGTGCCTCTAGCGGTATCCACACCAACTGGATTGAAGAACCTCTCTTGAATCCTCAGGCTCAGAACTAGGATCCAAAAGTTATCAAGCAAGGAAGAAGGAGAAAACAATTCGCATGAACCCTGTGCAATTGCACAGGATTTGACCGAACCTTCTCTGTAGGAGAGAGGGCGGCGCTTTTCAGCTTTGGAGAGAGGGGGGCACGAAATTTTGTGTCTTAGGGCTTAGGTTTTTCACTTATGACTTTTGGAAGAGTATGAAGATATATATATTTATAAGAGAAGAATCTTTCTCTTAATAGATATCTCTTCCATGTATATCAAGACCTTTTTCCTTATCTCATTAGGAAACAAGATATACATGTATATCTCTTAGATTTTCCTTGTCACACAAGAAAACAAACTCTTCCATTATTTATCTTGCAAAATCGCCCCTTATCTAGTTAGGAAAGTAGAATCCCATTCTATCTTTATTTCCTTAACTAACTAGGTCTCCTTTAATTAATTAAACTCTTTTAATTAATTCAGCCCATTAAATTAATTAATTAATCCTTCTCCATTAATTAATTAGACTACTTCTAATTAATATTTTTATCCTTTAATAATTAACACTTTAATTCTCCAGTTTTGATTTAACTCTTTAAATCAAACTTTCCTTATATGATTTGTTGCAGTCCAATTGTATTGTGTGTGACCCTCTAGGTTCACCATCAATTGGTCGCGGGCCCACGACTTTCGGGATTTAATTTATGAGCTTATTAATTGCTCCGATTAATTGAACCCCTTCAATTAACCACTCAAGAATTAATCTCCTTATTAATTCATGAGTACCCACACCTCATGGTCGATGTCTAGCCACAAACCCATGAGGCCCAACTTCAGGTGAATTGATCTCAGTGAACCTCACCTCTTATAAGTACCATGTACATACGGTCCTTCTATCGACTTAATTTCCCGATCGAGACCTAGGGTGTGTGAATTGATCGGCACCTCTAATTATCTCGATGACTATACTTTCTAATTCCGGATAATGATTCCAGTGTGACTGGTAAATTTGGAAACCCCTTTCCAAATCCGTCACCAACTGTGGCCACAGGTTTCTCGGAATCTATTATCTAAGAACGTATAGGAAATTCCCTCAACACACTATGTTGAGTCGGTAGATCCCTTATTGGTACTAACCACTCGCGTATACAACTATACGCACCCAACTTAGGCACATTATGGTCAGGCTACGTGACCTGTACCTAGATCAAAGTACGTATACCCATGCACCGAATTCGCCCTAGCATCTCAAGTCTAAGGACTAAATCGTACACTATTATATGTTTGAGAAACATCCCGTCGCCGATGTGCGTCATGCCCTTCCACAATGGGTTTCTCTGTTCGGGTCGTTCGATGCGTTCGATCCCCTATCGAACCACCTACTCATATGCACTAGCATCAAATGCCTTGCTCATGAAACGCTACAAATTCACTCCATGTGAATCATGCATATTTATACAAGTCTTTACGATTCCTTCGATACCCCGTCTCGTTCGGAATCTATGACTTGGAACGTGTTTTAAGATCACGACCTTAGAGACTGTTTCATGATTGCACTCAATACCGAAGTGAATCGTCCCATAGTTGAATGTGATCTTAGGGTTTCATCCAATTGCTTAAGTGATTCGCGAGAGATGAAGTTGGCCATTGTTTGATTTACATACTATAAACAAACGAGCGTATTAATTCATTTATACTAGAGAAAGATTACGATAGTCCTAATACAAGCTAAATATATTGGCTTGCAGGGCACTATCCTATCAATCTCCCACTTTCCCTAAAGCCAATCACAAACGCTTCTAAGACCCATCTTCCAAAGATGTTCTTCGAACTCTTTTCGTGACAAAGAATTTACTAGTGGATCCTTTAGGTTGTCTTCCGAGTCGACGCATCCATTATGTACGTCTACACTACCAATGATTTCTCCAATCAAATGGTACTTTTCTCTCATTGTGTTTAGATTTCTGGTGAGATCTCGAGTCCTTTGCTTTAGCAACAACACCATTGTTATCACAGAAGATATACTCTTCACCGGATTTTGACTAGTAACTGCTCGTGACACTTGAGCAGGTTCTCTGTCTTGTCTAGTACATATTATAGCATACCACATGCTACCTTTTGTCGAAACATAAGGTATTTGAGACATTCTCCTTTATCCTCATTCGATGTAGGGCACATCGATTTGGAAAAAGAGACACAGTGTCTCATTGGAAGCAATCCTCTCTTGGATTCTTCCATACTGAATCTTTTCATTATTGTTTCTATGTACTTAGATTGAGAGAATCCCAACATCTTCTTCGATCTATCTCTATAGATACGTATCCCAATACGCAAGATGTCTCTCCCAAATCTTTCATGGAGAATTGCATGGATAACCATGCTTTCGTCTGCGCTAATATTCCGATTTCATCCCAGATAAGCAGAATGTGATCGACATATAAAATATGAGCTTCATAGAGCTCCCACTAATCCTTTTGTACACTCAAGGTTCATATTCGTTTTCGATGAAGTCAAATGCCTTGACTGTCTCATCAAAACAAACGTGAATCTAAATGGATTCAGACATTGCTACTGGTGAAAAGGTTTCATCAAAGTCTGTTCCAGAACTTTGTGAATAGCCTTTTACCACTAGTCGAGTCTTAGAGGTCAACACCTCTTCATTCATTCCTAGCTTGAAGATCCATTCACTACTTACAGGGAAAAAACCCCTCGGGTGGATCGACCAAGGTCCATACCTTGTTGGAATGTATGGAATCCAATTCGGGTTGCATGACCACTTGCCATGATGCACGTCTACATCTATTGTAGCTTCTTCGTATATGGTAAAACCATATCTTTCAAGCTTCTTATGAACTTGATCAGATCTACGAAGTACTAGTATACTAGACGATTCAGTAGTTTCTGGATTAACTCCCATTGTTTGTGGGGGTGGGTCCAAATCTTGGACTTCATCAAGTTCCATGACATTCCCTGTTTCCTTTGACGGGGATTTCATCAACTGAGGAACGGGTAGTTAGGAGAAACGATTGTTTCTCATTGTCGTGGAACAGGTATCCAATGGATTTCGTTGGATACCCCACAATTGTATACAAATTGGATCTACTAGCCAATTTATCTCCTTTCTAGTTCCCAACTTATGCAGGAGATCTCCACACTCAATAGTAAAAGTGCAGAGGTATTTTGCCATACCTTTCTTGGTAAAGCTTTGTAGGCACGGACTTTGAAGGTACTTTGCTCAGTATCTTCGATGCAGCCAGGAGGACCAACCCCTAGAATGCATAAGGAAGCTTAACAAAACTCAACATGGATTGAACAGTGTCTAACAATGTTCGATTCCTTCTCTTAGACACTCCAATAAGTTGAGGCGTCATAGGAGGAGTTTGTTGTATGAGAACCCCATTCTCAGTAAGATAATTGAGGAACTCTTGACTTAAGTATTTGCCACCTCGATCAGATCGAATGGCCATAATACTATGCCCTTGTTGATTCTCTACTTCGTTTCGAAATTCTTTGAACTTTTCAAAGGTTTTTCGGATTTGTATCTCACTAGATACATATATCACTAACGACCAAAGTCATTAGCAAAAAGGTACGAGGTATGAGTAATCTCCTCTTACACTAACCTTTAGTGGTCCACATTCATTCGTATGGATCAAATCCAAAGTTGTTTGGTTCGCTCTTGATTCCCTGTGAAGGGAGATTTGGTCATCTATCCTGTGAGACAGGATTCGCAGGTTGGAAGTTCATCTAAGTTCTATATTTCAAGAGCCTTAGAAGAAACCAACTTTTGAATCCTACTCTTGGAGATATGTCCAAGTCTAGCGTGCCAAAGTTGTGGATTATTATCTTGGTATTAATTGAACTAAGCACATTAACTCAATAGAATTGAGTTAACGGTTTAATTTAATTAATTTGCTTCCTTTCAATTAACTCTTTAATTGATCCATCTCCTTTTTCAATTAACCCTTTAATTGAAACGTTGCTTAATTAATTAGACCTTCTAATCAATTAAACTAATCAGTGCCTTTCTAAGATTCAGTGGGATATTTCAACTTTTAGACTACTTGCGTTCTTTCAACTACCTTTATGGTCGATTTTAGAAGAGAACAACTTCTTCTTCATATTACTCTTCTTTGACTTTGCAGTCCATGAAGTGTAAACGATCATGACAGGTTTATCCTATTTTCCTTTTACCAATACTTTGGTTAATTCATGAAATGTGATCAACTTATCAAATAAGATCAGAGTATTTCACGAATCTTTTGAATGAGCGGGAGGAGAATTTAAATGGAGGTCAATGCTAAGATCACTTGCAGGCCTACGTTTAATCGATCTAGTTTTCAACTAGATTGATAAAAACAAGGACAGTGATACTTTGACATCAGCTCCTTCATTTATTCTCGAGTTTTAAAAATAACTCCTTAGTGGTCTCGAATCAAACGATTCGAAACTGCTCCTCAAAACAAGCTTTTGAAGTGGAGGTTTGTTTTAGAAGCTTCAGACGTACTCCTATGTCGCTTCTTTAGCTCGTTCAATCTTGATGCGTATATGAGGAAACGATCGTTAAGATTCCCATACCCTATTGGTGATTCGTTCAACTTTTGTGACTCGTCCTTATATGAGGAAACGATCATTAATATTCCCATACCCTACGGGTGATTCGTTCCTCCTTTTAGACTCATCTCGGAAGTGCATCAGGCATAGGCTAGTTATTAAGAACATGATTCCGACTTTCGGAATTGAGGACAATCCTCAAGTTTCTAAGCCAGTCGATATTTTGATCCAGTTATTTTATAAGTCGAGGATAAATAGTAAAAAATGGATAATTATAGATATCTCAATATCAATTTTAAAGAGAAGACAAAAATACAGAGGACTAGTTAATAAATAATACTTATAATCTACGAAGGTTGGACTTTCTATCGTAAAAGTTCTCCCACTATTTTATCGAAACAATTACCCCTTCAATTGTTCGGGAAATCCTATTTCCTAGTAGGTCTTGACGTCCCCAGCGGACATTAATTGCACCCACGACTCGTGGCCATACAACTAATTCCCTAGGTAGGCATACGTATTGCCAATTGTGTCTCTACACAACCTTCAAGCTATTTTGCCTCGATTTTCGCACCCATCTAGCACTGCTACATCATGAGTGATACTTCTCGTTAAGTCTAACCCAATCAATCTCGATGAGCAACGGGCCCGGTCATGAAATCCCCGTAACTGGTTATTGGTCGATTATACATGTCCCGACCAGTCCCCACCCTTGTCGAGTTTATTTAATAAACAATAATCGAGAGATTTCACGTATTGTCCCTTTATTCGCCTCGGGTGCCAGACTCTGGATCACCTTAATCGATAAGTAGACAACATACGCTAGTCCCTATTGATGGAAGGCTTGGATTTATATAAATACTTCATATTATTTTAACCCAATATGACTTAATATTTAATTCAAGAGGGGATTTGCTGGTTTGAAAGTTTAAGGCAAACTCTCTCGAGATCTCACCCCTTCGATTATGAATTATCTTATTTACGTTCTAATATTGTAGCGCGCATCACCATACAAGCCAAATAATAGAATCAATAAATAAATAAAACATAAATAAATAAACCTAGCATGCATTTCTAACACAATATGTTTTCGATCGGGAGCCACCTATGCTTGGGCCATCATTGAGCCAATAATGTTGGCCCAATTGGTCTATCTAATGGGTTCTTAATGGGCCTAGGCTATTACATTAATAACCAAGCATACTTGGCCTTCATTCTCCATTGGGCTTCCTTCTTGCATGTAATGGGCCTCCATCCTAAACTATTTAATGTAAAGCCCTAATCTATTACATTGGCACAAAAAGGCCCAAATAAAGGCTCGCAGGCCCAGCAAAAATCCAAAGCAAAATAAACCAATCACATCTAAGGTCAAGGCTCGGCACGATCGAAAACCACGTAAACAATTCACGTTGAGCAAAGAAACAAGCAAACACATTTACTAGTTTCCTATCTTACTTTAATTATTTTAAACGCCTTTAAAATATTTCTCTAGATTCTTACTTTAGTCTCTACTAATTATAGGTAATCTATATTCGGATAATAAAACCATTTTATGCATAAAAGCAGAATAAAAATTTTCAAATTTTGAAAATTGCAATTCGGCCCTCCAACTTTTGGAAATTGCGATTTGAAACCCTAAAGTTTTGGAAATAACAATTTAACCCCAAAATTAAAACTGGGCAGAGGACCGAAAATTAAAATTTTATTTCCAGAAAAATTTCAAATATGCAATTCAGCCCCTGCAGTTTTCGGTATTTACAAAATAGCCCCAAATTCAAAAATTTCCAGAAAGTTCCATTCTGTCCAGAAAACACACAGTTCGTAAAATCTCAATTTCAGTCCAGTTTTCCAAAAAATCGCTAATCGCAAAAACATCCCTTTATTTTTTAAAAATACAAAATTGGCCCAAAACGTTTTTATGCAATTTTACCCAAAATCAGATCTACCCATAACAAGTAAGAATCAATAACACGAATATAACATACAATACAATAAAGCAATCAAATTATATTCAGACCTTTTCGTATGAGAGTAATGAATTAGGCTCTGATACCACTATTGGGTTATTGGTAACGTCAGAACGTTAAAAGCAGCGGAATTTAAAATTTTTTAAATAACCCAAACCAGCAATCTTTATTCATCTAGTCATACGAAAAGGATTTTACATAAATCGAAACATCCATAGGGTGTTTAGCAATTTTACCTTACCACGGGAACGGTGGTGATTTTTCTCCGGTCTTCTTTCAGATCTGATGAATTTGGTTCGAGAGAAGCACCCCAAGCGTTGTGCCTCTAGCGGTATCCACACCAACTGGATTGAAGCAACTCTTGAATCCTCAGGCTCAGAACTAGGATCCAAAAGTTATCAACCAAGGAAGAAGGAGAAAACAATTCGCATGAACCCTGTGCAATTGCACAGGATTTGGCCGAACCTTCTCTGTAGGAGAGAGGGCGGCGCTTTTCAGCTTTGGAGAGAGGGGGGCACGAAATTTTGTGTCTTAGGGCTTAGGTTTTTCACTTATGACTTATGGAAGAGTATGAAGAGATATATATTTATAAGAGAAGAATCCTTCTTTTAATAGATATCTCTTCCATGTATATCAAGACCTTTTTCCTTATCTCATTAGGAAACAAGATATACATGTATATCTCTTAGATTTTCCTTGTCACACAAGAAAACAAACTCTTCCATTATTTATCTTGCAAAATCGCCCCTTATCTAGTTAGGAAAGTAGAATCACATTCTATCTTTATTTCCTTAACTAACTAGGTCTCCTTTAATTAATTAAACTCTTTTAATTAATTCAGCCCATTTAATTAATTAATTCAATTAATTAATTAATCCTTCTCCATTAATTAATTAGACTACTTCTAATTAATATTTTTCTCCTTTAATAATTAACACTTTAATTCTCCAGTTTTGATTTAACTCTTTAAATCAAACATTCCTTATATGATTTGTTGCAGTCCAATTGTATTGTGTGTGACCCTCTAGGTTCACCATCAATTGGCCGCGGGCCCACGACTTTCGTGATTTAATTTATGAGCTTATTAATTGCTCCGATTAATTGAACCCCTTCAATTAACCACCCAAGAATTAATCTCCTTATTAATTCATGAGTACCCACACCTCATGGTCGATGTCTAGCCACAAGCCCATAAGGCCCAACTTCAGGTGAATTGATCTCAGTGAACCTCACCTCTTATAAGTACCATGTACAAACGGTCCTTCTATCGACTTAATTTCCCGATCGAGACCTAGGGTGTGTGAATTGATCGGCACCTCTAATTATCTCGATGACTATACTTTCTAATTCCGGATAATGATTCCAGTGTGACTGGTAAATTTGGAAACCCCTTTCCAAATCCGTCACCAACTGTGGCCACAGGTTTCTTGGAATCTATTATCTAAGAACGTATAGGAAATTCCCTCAACACACTATGTTGAGTCGGTAGATCCCTTATTGGTACTAACCACTTGCGTACACAACTATACGCACCCAACTTAGGCACATTATGGTCAGGCTACGTGACCTGTACCTAGATCAAAGTACGTATACCCATGCACCGAATTCGCCCTAGCACCTCAAGTCTAAGGACTAAATCGTACACTATTATAAGTTTGAGAAACATCCCATCGCCGATGTGCGTCATGCGCTTCCACAATGGGTTTCCCTGTTCGGGTCATTCGATGCGTTCGATCCCCTATCGAACCACCTACTCATATGCACTAGCATCAAATGCCTTGCTCATGAAACGCTACAAATTCACTCCATGTGAATCATGCATAATTATACAAGTCTTTGCGATTCCTTCGATACCCTGTCTCGTTCGGAATCTATGACTTGGAACGTGTTTTAAGATCACGACCTTAGAGACTGTTTCATGATTGCACTCAATACCGAAGTGAATCGTCCCATAGTCGAATGTGATCTTAGGGTTTCATCCAATCGCTTAAGTGATTCGCGAGAGATGAAGTTGGCCATTGTTTGATTTACATACTATAAACAAACGAGCGTATTAATTCATTTATACTAGAGAAAGATTACGATAGTCCTAATACAAGCTAAATATATTGGCTTGCAGGGCACTATCCTATCAATCACGACTGTTCCAAAAGCTTTCAAAAGAACGGTGTGACCGGTATTTTTCGCGCGCTTTGAGATTTTAACTTTTTATAAATAGGCGTTCATCATTGTACTGTTCACACCATTCTCAAAAAATTTTACTAGTCGGAGTCAGGCTATCGGAGGTACCAGCGAGCGGTTTTAAGCAATTATTTTTCTTCTCGAAGTCTTCTTTCCAAAATTTTTAGGTATTCTTTTCTCTCTCTTTATTCTATGTCGAGTCGATCTACATCTGTCGGAGACGAGTTGGTTGGGGAGGGGAAGGGTATGTCGGTAGAGTCAATAATGTCGCATTTATATATCCCTTTTGAAGGGAAATTGCATAGCCCTCTGTCGACTGAGTTGTTAGGCGTAGTCGGCTCAGGGTCGAAGAGTGTAGTTCGATCGTTACCTCTGTCTGATCGACATACAACTGTAGATCATTTTAGTAACATAATAGCGAGTCATCTGCGTCTTTCGGCTGAAACAATAGTGTCTAAGTATCAATTTCCGACGGGTTGGTCCGTCGTTCTTCCCTCCCGTGATCAGAGGATGAATGATCCGCCGGTTAGATGTAGAACCTTCCACATCAACGCGTTGGAGAACGGTCTTCGTTTTCCCCTAGCCGATGAATTTGTCGACATCGTAAGTGGTCTCGGAATATGTCCGGCCCAATTAGTTCCTAACGCTATAGGGTACATCATAGGATTTTGTCTTGTCATGAAGTCGTTGGGTCAACCAGCTTCCTTTGCCAATTTTTTGCCCTTTTTAAAGTGAGCGAGTCCCCTAAGTCGAATGAGGGTTTCTATTTTATAAAATCGAAACCCAACGTTAGATTCCTCGGGGATTTAAAATATTCTCACGTGATGGGTTGGAAAACCAAGTTCATTTATGTTCATGCTCCCGAGAACTATGTATGGAGGACGACACGCGAATGGAGGTCGGGTCCAATCCTGTTAAAGAATGTACCCGAGCCTTCATGGAAACCGAATTTTCCTTCGCAGTTGTCGGAGTCTATATACGACACCAACTTACTTCTGCGGGAGCCAACCTTTAGCTTGGGGGTAATGTCGATAGCCCCTTTATCTATCGACAGTCCTTTTCTAGGTAGTTTCCATACCCCGTATTTGCTTTGTTGATTTCTTCTTTTCATTCTCCACTAATTCATTTTAATGTTTGCAGAATCAGTTGTCCGTGCTACCATGAGTCGCGCAGTGAAGTCGATGTCGAAGGCGGGGAAGGTAACCAACGTCCCTGCTCACCTTGCTGTGGCGGCCAAGCCTTCGATTCCGAAACCATCGGGGGCGCCCACGTCGAGTACTTTGCCCCCACCTACCGGAGCTAAACGTCAGGATGAGACGTCAACAACTCCGGACAAGGGAAAACAGGTTGATTCCATCGAGGGTGCGCAAACAGATGGGCCGACTTTGAAGAAGTCTAAGTCAACTGGGGAACCTATACCCGTCGATCGCGCCAAGGGTGTGGCTAAGGAATCTCTCGAATCTATTATCGAGAAGATGAAGCAGCGCACTGGAGGCCAAGCTCCTGATTCCTCTATGATGAATCCTGCCCTGTTGAGTTCTCCGCCCAGCCTTGAGGTGTGGGAAAATTTTTGTTCAACTATATCTGTTCTCGATCAGGCTGCTATGGGACCCATGGATATGAGCGATCTAATCCGAATGGGGTCTGGTTTCTTACTTGGGGTAAGCTTGAGTCATCTTTTCTGGAATTTATATATATAATTCAATCGTTATATTTTACTTCTTTTCATGTTTGCAGCTTAACCAAGTACTTTTTCAAGCCGGTTATCGAGTTGAGTCTTCTCGTAAACGAGCTGATAAGTATCGAGCTCTCGGGAAGGAGAAAGAGAAGGAGCTCAAGGAGGTTCAAAAGAAGTCCGTTGATATCGAGCAGAAGGCCTTGTCTGTTGAGGCCGAGATGTCGACGAAAGATGAAAATATCTCTTCGCTTGTGGCTGAATTAGCCCTTCTGAAAGAGAGTTTTGACTCTGAGGTTGAAAGGAGGACGACCGAGAGCTTCAAGAGGTGTCAGCGAGAGGCGTTAGCCGTCCATCGTGACATTTCGTCTGAAGAAAGGAAAGGCATTGTCCTCAAATTCTTCAATAGCATTGTCTTCCAAGAGCTAGTCGATCGTCAGTCGGGGGTAGAGCTTCACAAAATGTTTGTGAAAGGTTGGAAGCAGTGTCAAGCTTTCGACTTTCTTAATGAGAATTTTGACGCAAGTCGGCTCAACCCTTAGTTTACTCATAGAGGAGGAACCGTCAGACGAAGAAGATCAGTCGGCGAGGGTTGAGGCTCATGAATTTGGGTTTCTGCTTGATCTTCAAGCCGAGAAGGATCATGAGGCAGCCAAGACTCAACGTGAGGTTCAGGATAAGTCCAAGTCGTCGTCGCACATTGATCAACTTATGCACAAAGGCCAGTTTGGTCCTTCTAAGAATTGACGTCTTGAATTTTGGTCGGCTGACCTACTCTGATTATTTTGTTTTTAGATAGGTTAGTTTTTGTAATCGATTCACGCCTGGCTGGCGACTAAATTGTAATTCCTGTTTGTGAATGAATCGATTTCTTCTATTTGACACTTTGATTTGCATCAAAGATTTAATTTCTTTCATTCGACATTTCGCCTTGCATTTCTTTGTCGTTATTTAAGTTCCCATTTTATCGAGAAAATAAGGGGGTCCTATTTTTGTCGTCCATAATTGCTTAACAGGTACTGATCCCGAGGACTTCTATCGTTTTAGGACCGTTGGATTAGATTCTAATTTTCTATATATTATAGGTCATTTGCTAGTTTATTTTCCTACGAAGCATCGTTTTCCAATGTTTCTTCTTATGCTTTTGTTTTGCTTTCTAAAAGATTTACACTTGGGGTCACATGTGGTTACTCGTAATTATACTTTTCAGATCTTGGTATGGGAGAAATCGGAAAGTTTTTATCATATCGACGTGTCTCGTCGCTATTCGAATTTTCTTTTTATGTCGACTTGGAGCGAATGATAGTCTATTCTGCAAAAAGATCGTGCTTTCATTCCAGCTTTAACATGTAAAACCATTTCAGGTCGACGCACGAGGGAAAGTTCATGGCAACTTTGTAACTAGTCGATGGTAGTTGTGTGATTGGCGCGATTCGTTACGCAGTTGGAACGGTTAGCACATTTAATGCGATCAATCCGAGCCATTACTTGTGATGGTTTAGGACCATTGGATCTTGTTCACGTTGCCTTCCTTGGTAAGCGCAACGGTCGCCATATTTAATGCATCTGATCTGGGCCGTTGATCATGATTATTCTGGACCGTCCGATCGGATGGCCCGGGCCTATAAAGAGGGATTGGGGGTACCCACATTATTCCGTACTAGAAATATCCAAAAATGTATTCTCCGATATGTAATTCGACAGCAGTCCAGCTAAATCATGTCATTATCAAATCGACGAGGAGTGCTTTCTTTATCTTCGCACCTCCTCGATCTTCTCGACCTCCCGAACGAAGAAGAAACTATTACCTCTTTGGATTGGGTGGTATCGGTAAAGGGGGTTCCCCAATGCGTTGTCCTCTCCGTTCGATTGGGTGGGATCGGTAAAAAGGGAGAGGTCGATGCCGGTGGCCTCTCAGGATTTCGTTGTTCAGAAACTCTTCACCATACATCTGGACGGCGAAATTTCGAGTTGTCGCCGAAATCAATGGGCCAGGAGGGAAAAACAAGTTGGCGGCAGCCGAGAAAAGGGCGGAGAAACTAAAACGCAAGTATTCGATTTGCGATTCCTCTAGCTCGATGGTCAAGGACCCATTATCTCGATTTGTGCATCACGATAGAGATGTGAGGGGTATTTCGCATACGCCACTTTAGGAAATACCTTCTGCTCGGGGTCAGCCTCGATCCCGATCAGAATGGTATTCTCCGACCTGAAGAACATGTGTTTCCGGTCAAGCCAGACTGATAGCTCTAGATCAAGTACTCCGACCTTCTTACCGATCTACTCGTATCCTCGGAATTATTGTGGGACCGACCTACAGCTTTACACAGCTGGCCGAGAGCTATTCTCCTACGGATGGTCTAGCTGGCTCATTACTGTTCCTATAAATACGCGGCGCATTTATGACATCAGGGACGGCACAACTTCCAAGGAATACCCCCTGCTCGGACCTACTGTTCGAACTAGGAGATAGCTTGTATTCTCTTTGTATTGATCATTTCAGTAGTGCGGCATCCCGTAATGCTCGGGTAGACCTGCTTTGTAAATTATATTCGAACACCAATATTAAAATATAGTTTTCACATGCTCGATTCATATATTGTTATATTCTACTTTCCTTATTGAACTCGAACGAAATAAAGCATAATCAAGATGATGGATACTATCAAGAAGCGAGCTGCTGCCATTAAATACCCCTGGCCCTTGAAAGAAGACTCGAAGACGTGTTTCGGGGTCGTCTATGATCAAGGTCTACAACAAAGTATTCACATTACACCTTGAAAAAGATGCCTTGATTAACTCGACGTCGGAGATCTTCGAGGGCAGACACCATCAAGATGTTTTCATATATCCTAGCTTAGATCTTTTAGGACCTTGTAATAGGATCTCGATGTCTTTGTAACAATCTCGACATACGTGTCGCTCAATGTTGTATCATTTGAATTTATAAAAAATAAAAATTAGTTTTAGTAATTAGTTGTCGATATATCGATATTAACCTCAATATATGTTATAGTTATGAGTTCATCAATCTCCATGTTTATCTCTCACATTTTATTTATAGCTTGCATCTCGATGCCTCTTCGGCTGTCGAGGAATTTGAAATAACTAAGCTTATTAATAGCTTGCATCTCGATGCCTCTTCGGCTGTCGAGGAATTTGAAATAACTAAGCTTATTAATAGCTTGCATCTCGATGCCTCTTCGGCCGTCGAGGAATTTGAAATAACTAAGCTTATTAATAGCTTGCATGTCGGTAATCCCTTCTTCGGGTTAGATACAAAATACATAGATATTCACAAAATAATTGAACTATCAAACAATAAAATGAGATCTTCAAGCATAGAATTTCCTGAGATTTCTTCCGTTCCAAGTTCGATCCCCGGGCTTCCCATCCATGTTGGAGAGTCGATACGCCCCTTTCTTTCCTATTTCAACTACCTTAAAAGGTCCTTTCCAGTTAGCATCGAGTTTTCCCTTGTTTTTCGACACGTAGACTCTTTTTAGCACGTAATCCCCCACTTGGAAGAATTTCAATCTCACATTCTTATCATAGGCTTTCGTCATCGTGGTTTTGTAGGCTTGTATTCTCGTCGAAGCTCTTTCTCTTTTAGCCTCTGTCTGGTCGAGTTCATAGTTTCTTTTTTCTGTGTTTTCCGTTTCATCATACAATTCGACTCTGGGTGAAGGAACTTCGAGTTCAGCAGGGGCAACAACTTCGGATCCATAAACTAGGCTGAAAGGCGTTTCTCCTGTCGCCATCGTTTCCTTGGTCCTATTTGCCCAAACCACCCAGGGCAACTCATCTAGCCAGGCTCCACTAGCCTCTGTCAATCTTTTCTTCAGGAGTCTGACAATCTCTCTATTAGTGACTTCGGTATGACCGTTGGTTTGAGGACATCCGACCGATGTAAAGCGTTGTGTGATTCTATGTTTTGTACACCAATCCTTTACTCTTTTACCGATGAAGCCCACCATTATCTGAAATGATGGTTCTCAGTAGACCAAACCTGCAAATTATCGACCAGTAGAAGTTGATGATTTGTGTTTGAGTTATTTTCTGCAAGGGGATCACTTCAATCCATTTGCTGAAATATTCGACGGCTACAAGGAGAAATCATTTCTGTCCCCTTGCTATCGGGAGCGGTCCCACTAAATCAACGCCCCACTGGTCAAAAGGCCAGGCAATTGAGATCGACTCCATTTTCTGGGCAGATTGATGAGGCATGCTTGCGTGATATTGGCAGTGAGCGCAACACCTTGCATAGTCGTTGGCATCCTTAACTAAAGTCGGCCAATAGTATCCTAATCTAGACACCCTAACTGCCAAGGACCTTCCCTCGGAATGGCTTCCGCAAGAGCCTTCATGAACCTCCTTAAGTACTTTCATCGACTGTGGCACCGAGATGCATTTCTGCAGTACTCCTGATACAGAGCGACGATATAACTCGTCGTTAAGGAGGGCGTATCGTGGGGCTTTGTACTTGATCCTTCTTGCTTCGTTGTTGTCGACAGGTAGTTCTCCTTTGGATAAGTATTCCACCAAGCTAGTTTTCCAGTTGGGCTCCGTGTCATCGAGATTCAACACTTCTAGGCCAAAAGCTTCAATTTGGGGGTCGATGGCGGGTTTGGTGGAGACTAGGAGTGTTATTTTCCTTGTTGTGATACCTTCAATTAGGTTCCCAAACCTGGATAAGGCATCTGCTCTCGTGTTCTCCGTTCTTCTAATATATTCCAACTGGAAGCTGCGTAACTTGGATGCTTGAGATTTGATAAGCTTCAGGTATTTGATCATGGAATCCTCATTTGCTTCGAACAATCCCTTGAATTGTTTTTCCACTAGCTGGGAATCGGTATACGCGATCAAGTCCTGGATCCCTGTTTCCGTGGCCATCTTCAGGCCCGCTAATAATGCTTCATATTCTGCTTCGTTATTGGAGACTTGAAAATCTAATTTCAGGGCAAACTCCAATTCTTCCTCTCTCGGGCCTTGAAAGAAGATGCCTACGCCACCTCCTGTTGAGGTTGAAGATCCATCGATGTGCAGCATTCATAACTCTGTTTTCGCTTCTTCCAGCTGTGTGTTTTCCAGCACGAAGTCGGCCAAGACTTGTGCTTTGATGGAAGTTCTCGGCATATAGTCGATGTCATATTCACCCAATTCGATTGCCCACTTGATTAATCTTCCTGAGGCATTTGGTTTCGAAAGTGTTTGTCTTAGAGGTTGATTTGTGAGGATGACAACTTTGTGCGATTGGAAATAAGGACGCAGTTTTCTAGCCGTCGTTACGATAGCCAGGGCAAATTTCTCAATCTCAGAATAATTCTTCTCTGGTCCTTGTAAGACCCTGCTCACATAATATATCGGATGACTACTTTTTGCCTCCAATCTGACCAAGACTGAGCTTATTGCCTGCTCCGAAACAGCAATGTATAGGTACAAACTTTCGCCATCTTGAGGTTTAGCTAAGAGGGGCGGTGATATCAAGTAAGTTTTAAGTTGTTCGAATGCTTGGTCACATTCTTTTGACCACTCAAACTTTTTTGCATTTCTCATGATTTTGAAGAAAGGGAGGCTTTTATCGGCGGAGGGTGAAATGAATCGATTCAGCGCCGTAATTTTCCCGACCAACTTATGTACCTCATTTAGGTTCTGCGGGGCTCTGAGATCTAAGATCGCTTGGATCTTCTCTGGGTTGGCTTCAATTTCCCTCTCGTTTACCAAATATCCAAGGAACTTTCCCGATCTGACTCCGAAGGTGCATTTTGCAGGATTCAACTTCATTCCATACTTCCTCATTATGTCAAATGCCTGTTTGATGTGCTCTAGATGGTCTTTCTCGTCAAGGCTTTTAACTAGCATATCGTCGACGTAGACCTCCATAGATTTTCCCAAAAGCATCTCAAACATTTTGTTGACTAATCGTTGGTAAGTAGCCCCGGCATTTCTAAGCCCGAAGGGCATTACTTTAAAGAAGTAAACACCAAACTCGATGATGAATGTTGTCTTTTCTTGGTCTTCGAGGGCCATGAAGATTTGATAAAAGCCTTGGAAGGCATCCATCATACTAAGAATTGCACAGCTTACTGTCGAGTCGACCAGGGAATCGATTCTCGGGAGAGGGTAGGGATCTCGTGGACATAACTTGTTCAAATCTGTGAAATCATTGCACATTCTCCATTTCCCTTCACCTTTGGAAACTAAGGCCACATTGCAAAGCCACTCAGTAAACTGCACCTCGGCTATGTAGTCCGCATCGAGAAGTTTTTTAACTTCTTCCTTAATTATCATGTTCCTCTCTGGCCCAAAATTTCTCTTCTTCTGCCTAGCAGGTTTTGCAGTTGGGTCGATGTTTAATCTGTGTACAATGACCTTTGGGTCAACTCCTTGTAGGTCAGTGGTCGACCATGCAAAGACATCCACATTCTGCCTCAGAAATTCAATCAGCTGAGTTTCTAGGCCTTTAGAGAGTTGGTTTCCCACTCTCGTTGTCTTTGATGATTCTCCAGGGATTAGCTCGATAGTCTTGTGGCCTTCCGAGGGCTCAATTCTCTCGAATTTCCTTTTTCTATCGTTTATTTCTTCTTGTTTTTCTTTCGACTTTTCGGTCGAATCTTCGTTGACCACGCAGTCTACCAAGACTGGAGTGACAGGTTTGGTTTGAGTCTCCCTACTGGATCTATGAACTGCTGTGCAAAGGGGCGGTGCTTCTCTCATGTGTTTGTCGACTGAAACTGTATAACAATCCCAAGCTTCTTTCACATTTCCCCGTACCTCCCCTACACCTTTGGAGGTCGGGAACTTCAACTTTTAATGATATGTTGAGATGACTGCCTGAAAGCTATTCAGGGCCGGTCTCCCTAATATCACATTGTAAGCGCACGTAGCATCAACGACCAGAAACTTAATCATTCTAATTTTCGAATTATCTTCGTCCCCCATCGATAGTGACAAAGATAGAGTTCCCAGGGGGACGACTTGTGCTCCCCCAAATCCGACCAGGGGTGTAGTGATGGGGTCAAATGGTTTATGGCGAAGATCCATCCTTCTCAAGGCGTCGAGGAAAAGGATATTAGCTGAGCTGCCCAAATCGATCAATATTCTTTTGACAGTTGCACTGGCTATTTGGGCCGTTATTACCATTGGACAATCGGGAACATCACTTTCGTCATAAGGAAGATATCCTTGCTGCAGATCGGAGTCGTCAAAACTGATAACCTTATTTGGGGATGAAGATTTTATTGAGAAGATTTCACTTCGACTACTTCTCGCTCTCTCCTGGAGAGCTCTAGAGACTAATCTTCTGGAGTTTTTACTGTCTCCGCCAGATGGACCTCCGAAGATCATATTGACCACCGTTCCGGGTTGAGCTCTCCTAGGCTGATTGTCTCGATTCCCAGGATTTTGATCTCTCCTCCTTCATGGGGATCTTGACGGTGATCGATCATTCCTTGTCCTTGGTTCTGCTTGGCCATCTTTTTCGATTTTGACGTATCCTGACAAATGTCCCTCAGCTATCAACCTCTCAATCTCATCTTTCAATTGGTAGCAATCTTCAGTATCATGGCCTCTTTGCCTATGAAATCGGCAATATCTTTTCGAGTTCGGGGGGCTCCCTCTGCTGGGGAGGTCGTTTAAAGAGGTTCTTGTCTTGGATGGCGAACAAGATTTCAGATCTAAGTTTCTTGAGTGGGGTATACTGGTCGTTGTACCTTCGAGGCGATCTCTCTGTTTTTTGCCTTCTCGTATCGAAATTTCTTTCTTACTCGCGGAACTCCCTTTTGTTCCTTTTCTCGATGTATCTGTCGACTGGAATTCTGTTGGTTAAAGGTTGTTCCTTTTCTTCAGTTTTACCCAAACCGAAAAATGTTCCTCTTAATTTCGTCATCTCCTCCTCGACCATGTACTGATTGGCCATTTCCATAAGCTTTTCGTACGTCGATGGGTTTTCCCTTACTATCGCACTGGCGAAACCTCGATTCGACGTACTCTGGAACAGGACGGTTATTAAGAAGTCCACTCTCGGCATCTCAACTTTTAATAACTCATTATTAAACCTTCCCATGAAGGTCCTGAAGGATTCATCTGGTAAATGAACTATCGAGCACAAATGATTGGCTGGAGGTCTGACAGCTTTCTTTCTTCCGAATTGGCTCATAAATTTATCACACAATTGATCAAAATCGAAAATCGATCTCTCTTCCAGCCTGCCAAACCAAGATTGGGCCATACCTGCCAGAGTTGTCGAGAAAGCCTTTGCTGCGACATTATCAGAGATCCCGTGTAGCTGCATTTGTAGATTAAACGAAGCTAAGTGCTCCTCGGGATCCTCCGAGCCAAAGTATCTCGGCAGTTGTGTCGGTAATCTTTTGTCCGAGGGAAGCCTCCAGAAGAAGATTTCCTCGCAAAAAGGGGACTTTCTCAATCGAGAGTTCGACACTGGTGCCTCATTTTTCTTTTCATGACGATCCAGCTTTTGGTGGAGCGACCTTACTTCGGAAGCTAGCTTATTGACTTCCCTTACTGAGTGTTCCCCCAGGTCGTCTCTTTCGAAACGCCTTTCTTGGCTTTGATGAGCCCTACTAATGGCCTCATTCACTTCTCCTCTGACTCCCAAGCCTGGTGCCCCCGTAGGTGGGAGTCCCCGAGGGGCATTTATCCCCTCCTTAGCCTGAAATCAAAGATAACTACGTTAGGCTAATACCGGTGGTGACCCGGTGATAACCTTCCGAAGCTTAAGTCAGTCTTAGGGATAGAAACTAAGATTTAAGTTATGTGTACATTGTGTGTACCTGTTCTCATTAAAGAGGGGTATTTATAGTTTTAGATTCCAACTACCGGGTCGGATTGTGACAAGACGTATAAGTTCGGATATGGGTACTAGATATTCGTATTCGACCCTGTGGCGTTTAGGATACGAGTTTGCATAGGACGTCAATAGTCGAGACGCCACTCGGACTATATATTTATTGCCACGTGTCGATTTTATATAATTTGTGTAAATGTTGAATGCCACGTCAGGGGACGAAGACTTGGGACATCACCCATCACTTGTAAATCATTACAAAGATGAGAACCACAAGCAGTGTCCAACACCCAAGATGCACAGTTAATTGATAAATTAACTTCAACAAGGAATATACCTTTGGAGTTTTCCAAGAACTCCTTGCAGTTCCTCTTCCAGTGTCCAGGTTTCTTGCAGTAGAAACATTTTTGTTCACCAGCAAAAGCTTTTCGCTTCTTTCCCTTCCCTATGGGCCCAGATGGTCCTTTTCATTTGGATGAGGAAGCATTCCCCTTCCCTTTCCCTTTCTTAGTCTTCCTAGACTTCGATTGGGTGGAAGTAGCAACCATCACTGGCTTCTCTCTTTTCATGGAAGCCTCTGCAATGGCGAGCATATTAGCCAGCTGGTGAAGTTCAACATTCATCTTGTGCATGTTGTAGTTCACTACGAATTGCTCGAATGATCTCGGTAATGACTGGAGGATTATATCCTGACAGCACCTTGTCCATTTTCACCTCAAGTTGACCAAGCTTCTCAATGAGCCCAATCATTTTGATACAATGAGAGCGGGCATCAGTACCTTCTGCCATCCTCGTTTGTTGCAGAGTCTTAGCAGTTTCATACCGCTCATATCTACTTTGCACCCCAAAGAGACCACTGAGATATGTGTAGATTTCAAAAGCAGATTTCATATGCTCATGCTGTTTTTGAAGTTCATTCGACATGGATGCAAGCATAAGACAACGTAACTGTAAGTCATCGTCGATCCATGATTGGTACTTGAAAATGCACTTAAATTGTTCTAATTTTCCAAATAAATAAAGTGTTAATTTGATATTTTCATTAAATTATTAGAAATTATTGTGATTAGAAAATATTGAGTTTTGATTTGTTTTTATAGGAAAATAAAATATGAACCCCGGAATATTTAGCTTTCTCAAATTGTACAAGTACCAAAGGCATGAGTTGAAGCAAGGAAAGATTCAAGGAAGTCAAGTAGTGCAAGAACAACAAATAAGTAATCTGCCAGAAATATTGCTGCTACTTCCAAGGACTATAACTCTCGTAAGAAAACTCATATGAAGCTGAATTTTGGATATATTATAGAGGAATGAGTTAGATACGTTAAGGACTTTACGGATCTGGATTTGGAGTTCGAAGCGCAAAGATATGCCTTTTACACATATGTCGTGCAGAGAAGAATTTACTACGCGGGAAAAGCGATTTTTGTCCTAAAGTGATTAGGAAACTTGCCTAATTCCTTTCCATACGAGGATTGAGCCTCCTAAAAATCTTCCTACTCAATTTCTACCTCCTAAACATTCTCCTACTTGAATTAGGGCTCATTAACACCTATATATAGAAACACACAATTCTTAGTCCTAATTACAATTCTCTCTCAAATCATTATCATATTTTCTCTCTAGAACTTGTGATCATGATTAGCAAATTAGGCTAAGAGTTCTTTGGTGAGGTTAGAGATGAACTTATATGCATAGTGATCTTATTTGGATTCGATTCTTCAAGGTTTTGTAAGTTTTATAAATTTGAGTAATTTACTCTTCTTCAACTATTTTCATCAACTCTTATGTTAATACAATTGTTTTATTAATTTTCATATAAATCTAGTCAAGCTCTTTTTATGTAAGTCAATCGTTTTATGGGTAGTCTTTTAATGCAATATGCCTTGGTATATAGTATGTTTTCGATTTCTCATAAGATGATATTTTGTGCCAATTCTAAAAGCAAGAAAATTATTACTCAAATACATTAGAAACCATATGTTTTTCAATTCTTTATCTTCCAATTGATTGTTTGGGATGTGAAACTTTCAGTTGAGTAATTTCATGAATCAATCCAAATAAGTGAACGAAGCATATAAGGGATTCTTGACATCTTACCGTTTTAATTATCGTATTTTTCAACAACCAAAAATTTACTTTTCTTTAAGTTTTTTTAAAATCAAATCACTTCATTAATTTAGTTTGTTTATTTATCTCTAAAGCTACTTTGTCTACTAACCGTTTTAGCTTGTTTTAGTCATCTCCTCGTGGATACGACCGCCCAATCTATTCTACACCGATCGCTTTGTTTCGACAAGTTTGGGCGTAATCAATCCACATATCTGCGGCTTCTTTCTCAGTATCATCAGCATCCTTAGCAATTTCAGGAGGGGGCCCATCAAGGACAAAGGTCGTTTCTCAGAAGCAAGAATGATCTTAAGGTTTCTAACACAATCATGAAAGTTTGGTCCAGTCAATTTGTTTTGTTCAAGTATAATGGAAATCGGATTCTTAGACATTATATCTACAAAATGACGATGGAAGAAATAAATACGCGAAAGATTAATGTTTAATGCACAATTTACAAAGATTTCATTTGTAAATTACTCCCACTATTTTAATCAAAATCTTATGCCCCCACAGAAGTTTCGGGAATATTAAAAAATCCTAGCGGCTCAAGGCCCAAATGCAATCTCTCAATACCCATGACTCGTTGGCCATACTAATTGATTCACTTGGTGATCGACTTCGTCGTCGGTTAACCATCGCAGCTAACCCTTGAGTTCATTTATCCTCGTTTTTCGTTATGGACCCACGACTCGTGAGACATCCATACTTACTAGCGTTAAATCATGTCCAATACTCTTGGAGAGAAATAGTTCAATCCAAGACGCCCCACGACTCGTGAAACAGCGCCTTGAACCTTGCTATCCCTTTCGTTTGTACTATAACTGTACATCGAGAAAATAGACACACCATCTTCCTACACCTCGACCCACGACTCATGAGACATCGACATATATTTGTATGATGTGCCCAAGACCTAGTAATTGGATAGGCTCGGACCATAGACACCATTCATATGCGCCCGTTAATCGATTTAATATTATAATTGAATTTTTAGGTTCAATTGGAGGTTTTATGTATTGTTCAAGTGAGGCCTCATCAGATTATGATTTATCTTATTTACGTTTTCTATTCTAAGCATGCTAAACATACATCAAAGAATATACAAAAAGTAAACATACATCACCTGGCATTGCATAATATGATTGATCGATTGTCCATCATGTGCGATCCATCACGAGCCAAGTGATGGACCAATTGGTCAATCTAGGGTGGAAAAATAAATGGCCTAATCTATTACAATTATCAGTCCCATGCATACATGGGTCTTCACTTGTAATGTCTTGTCCTTCTTGATTAGGCCTCCATCTTTTGAATTGGGCCTCCATGTGCATCTCCAAAGTCTTCATGAGGTCTTCTTGGCTCCAATCCTATTCTAAGTCTAACTTAAAGCCCTATTCTATTACATTTTAATTGTACAAAAAGCGGGCACCAATCAGACCCATTTAATTACAACCCATAAGGATAAACCAAAACCAACACAGGGCTTAAAGGCAATATCGATCAATCCACATGATGAGGGATATTTCGTATGCGCCATTTTAGGAAATACCTCTGCTCGAAATCGACCTTAATCCCGACCAGGAGGACCATTTTCCGACCGGCAGAACGTCGTTTCCGATCAAGCCAGATTGATAGCTCGAGATCTTACTTTCCGATCTACGTCTCTCCTCGGAATCATTGAGGGCCGACCCTCAGGACTGGACAGCTGGCCGAGACAGTTTTCCCTACGGAGGGTCTAGCTAGCTCATCACTGTTCCTATATATACGCGGCGCATTTATGACATCAAGAACGACACTATTCCCAAGATACACCCCAGCTCGAACTTAGAGCTAGGAATAGGTCTTAGCTTGCTTTTCCTTATATTTATCTAGCTAGTTGTACGGCATCCAGTAACGCTCGAGTAGACCTACTTTGTAACTTGTATTCGAAACTTAATATCAATACATATCGCTTACACACTCGACTTATTTATTGTTTTGCTCGACTTTCCTTATTTGTTCCGAACGAAAAAGAGCATAATCAATTGGCGCCCACCGTGGGGCCTATTCAAGTGTTAGATCGAAAAAATGCCTACTACTAGGAGATACACATACAATCGCGGCGAGCCTTCATATGCCGTTGGAGCTCAACGCTCGGTAAACAATGAACCATGTGTAGAATGAACAATGAACAATGAACCGAGCGGCCCACCAGTCTGAGGTGCCGCCACTCGACCCGCCTAATGATTTGCCCATACATACAACAGTGGTCGATCTGCGATCTATTATTGGAACCATGTGTAGAGAGTTTCTGAACACGGAAAGAGCAGATCGTGAAACTGTGCCTGGTCAGCAGTGATTATACAGTGTTTCGTTCGAGTTCAATAAGGAAAGTGGAGCATAACAATCTATGAATCGAGTACGTAAAAACCGTATATTAATATTGGTGTTCGAATACAAATTACAAGGCAGGTCTACCCGAGCATTACGGGATGCCGCACTACTAAAATGATCAATACAAAGAGAATACAAACTAGCTCCTAGTTCGAACAGTAGGTCCGAGCAGAAGGGATATCTTGGAAGTTGTGCCGTCCCTGATGTCATAAATGCGCCGCGTATTTATAGGAATAGTGATGAGCTAGCTAGACCATCCGCAGGGGAATAGCTCTCGGCCAGCTGTGTAAAGCAGTAGGTCGGTCCCACAGTAATTCCGAGGAGACGAGTAGATCGGGAAGAAGGTCAGAGTACTTGATCTTGAGCTATCAACCTGGCTCGATCGGAAAATCATGTTCTTCTGGTCGGAAAATGCCATTCTGTTCGGGATCGAGGCTGACCCCGAGCAGAAGGTATTTCCTAAAGTGGCGTATGCGAAATACCCCTCATCAATACTCCCCCACTTCTCGAGCGTAAGTGAAGCAGAAGCTCGGAGAAGTAAACACTGCATCACGGCGAAAGACTTTGATCTCTTGATGTTTTCGGACATGCCTCGTTAAAAACCTAGTCCGGAAAAACCCAGTGGGACAAAATCCGAGCTAGGGAAAAAGAGTGCACATCTTCCTTGGGGGAGCCTCGAAATACCGAATCGCCCCCAAGATAGTAGGGTGAGGTTTTTGACCTGAGAGATTCACCTCGATGATTCACCAAGAGCTGCAATATTTGAAATTCGGAAAAATAGATAGTAGAGAACAGGCCTTGGACAGTCTTGAGTTGGATATGCCTCGTTAAAAACCTTACTCGGAAAAACCCAGTGGGATAAAAACCGAGCGAAGGGAAAAAGAGTACATATTTTATCCTGTTGAGTCGAGAAATACTCATTTCCGAAGCTTGGAGGACCATAAATGCTATTAACAAAAGATAATCTTCAATTTTATTGAGTGGGAGCCTAACCGTCGCGGTTACTCGGGGTTGAATTTGCAATTTACCCTTTTAACCTTTATATATATGTTTACTTGGAGAAAAAAAAAAGAGTGCATCTTTACAATTCACAGCTGATCGGAGCTTTTAGATCGATAAATAGTATTTCTTCCTTACTTCGAGCCTTCCAATAAATATCTTCTAATCATGTCTACTTCCCAGAATCCCGACGTCCAAACCAACATTCCCTCTGGATCAGATTCCGACCTGGGATCCACTGGGGAACTCATCAATGACTTCAAAACCACTGAAAATTCTTCCGAAGAGACGAACAGAATCGTCAATCAAATAGAACATGCCATGGGGTCGAACGCTGGAGAGGGTACATCAGGTCGACAAGATTCCGAGCACGATGGTGATGCGGAAGAAAATGCCGAAGGCGGCAGCAAGGAGGGTGGAGATGGAGAAGAAGCAGATTCCGACCATGAGAATAGCTTGACTATACCGTTTGACAAGCACGAGATTATGAGATATGAGATCGGAGGCGGGTGCAGCCTGAGAATTCTTGATCTAGCCGGTGTCGCGAAAAAGTCCAAAGCCACCGGTCGAGCTCAGAAGACCGAGAAACGGGTCGACGACATCTCCAGCGCGTACGATCCAAAAGAGCATGAGGCAAGCCTCAAAGCTACGATTGGTAAATTCCTTCCCGAGGGCTACTCGCTAATCATTCCGACCCCCTCTCAACGAGTGAACAAGCCCCCAGCAGGATGTCAAGCCTTCTACGCTAAGCAGTTTGACTATGGGTTGCGCATTCCTTTTGCCCCCTTGCTCAAGCAGGTTTTAGATGCATTCAGCCTAGCTCCCGCACAGATCCTTCCCAATTCGATTGGGTACTTGATAACTTTTAGCGTTTTGATGAAGGCCAAGAACCAAGCTGCTAATTTCCGACGCTTCTGGCAATTCTTCAAGATCAGTACCTCCTCCGCCTCGAACGTTGGGTTTGTGTATTTCTCCCAGCGTTCGAATCATTCGGTCTTATCGACCATAACTTCCAGCAATTCTCTTGACTGGAAAAAACAGTTCTTTTTTTATCAAGGGACCTGAAGTACCAGCCTCTGAGGGAAGCTCGGAGATGGTTCCATACCAATGGCCAGGCGAGCAAGAATGGGTGTACGGGAAACGAGAAGTGTTAGGTCAGCTTGGGAAGGTTGTCTCAGACGATCTGGTTAAAGAGATGCGTTCTGATCTGTATCAGTCGGCTTTCCTGGTCCTAGAGCCCGTTCTTCGGAAAGCTGGTCTCAGCCAAGCTACCTATCGACTAGCAGATGCTGATGATCCTCGATCATTGAGTAAGGATAACAATCTTTCCCGAGTGCCCGTAATAGTAAACTATCCAGAGAATTTTATCACTTATCATTTTTTTTTTTTTTTTTTAGGTACGATGGTGGAGCAATACCGAGCTTCCATAGTTGGTAAAACGGTAGCGTCTACCTCGAGAAGGACGCCCGGTCAGCCGAGGAGACAAGTTAGACCGGAGCTCAGAACTGCCGTCCCTCCTCGGGGAAGTTCGGCCCAAACTGACCAGGTCGGAAACGAAGAGGAGCCCGAGAATGCTGAGCCGATTCGAATGGTACCACCTTCTCACCAAGCTGGTCCTTCTTCTTCTTCTGGCTTAGGATACAGCATGTTTACCATGAAGAAGCTTAGAGGGACAGAGATCTATAATCGGAGAGCTCGGGAAGATCTCGAGGGACCCCCCGAGGCCAAAAGGAGGACCGGACTGTGGGGTCGACACCGAACGCCCCTTTCTTCCCGTCCTGGTCGAAGTAGGCCTGACATGGTGGATTTCATCGAAGACCAACTTAGAGGTTCCCGAGCAGCAGGTTATCCCGAGAGGGGATCAATTCGAAGCGATCGCACCCCGAACGGCGAGAATGAACATGACAAGGCGATCAAGATTTTCATGGCGGGGAGATTTGCCGAGGACCAAGAGGAGCTTCTTGGCCATTCCGACCTCGACGTACTAGGCCAATTCTCCAAAGCATATCACACGGTAAATTCCTTTACATTTGTTGCAACTGTTTTAAGTCTTGGAATAAAGTACTAACCAGCCTGTTCTTGCAGATCGGGGACTGCTTTCTCACAGAGGTGAATCGTGTGTCGATGTTAGAAGAGGAGTCCGATCGAGTCCATATTGCTTATAGGGACTTGCTCAAGGAGGAATCCCAACTGCGCAATCAATTTTCCTCCGTCCAAGCAGAATTGGAGTCCATGAAAGCCAAATATACCCCTGCCGTCGAGGAAAACTTGGTGAAGGTCGTGGAAGAGAAAAGCTTGCTCGAGGAGAAAGTTAGGAAACTTGAAGAGGAGCTTGCGCAGACTAAGGCTGACTCCGAGCTATCTTATCAGCGGGGCAAAGAAGATTCTCGCCTAAGCTCGATAAGAGAATTTTTGGAGTCTCCCTCATTGGATGCCATAGCTCGAAGGAGGGTCGGCGAAATCCTTCAAACTACCTTTTTCAAAGGGGTTCAACAGTTGGCCGCGGCAAAGGTTATTCCCGACAAAATGACGTAGTATATAAAGCACATGGATATAATGAAAAATTCTAGCGGGGAAGACTATCGAACCGCGTCCTCGAGCTCGGCCGACTGGGAAAGACACGAGTTCGCTCCGTTTGTGGAAGAGTTCGGAGTTCCGATGCCCAATCCTGACATGATGGATTTGGATACATCCGGCTCGAGCTCGAGTTCAGATGGCTCCGATGAGGAAGATAACCAAGATAGTTCCGGAGACGATCAAGATTCTTCTGATAATGGGGATGATCGAGAAGCCTCTGGAGACAATGACGTTGACATCGAGGATGGCTCCGAGAGCGAGGGCAAAGGGGAGCAGTCAAAACCTTAGATTTTATGTAATAGGTTGTAGGACTCTCTTTATATGCATTGTAAATATTTTGATCATCTATAAATCAGCTTTTTCTGTTTTTCTCTGAGTCCTCATCGATAATTTATTATACTGCTCAACTAGACAAAAGTTTTTGTGAGGCATAGGGTTCATGAAAAGAACGTCGATATCGAGCATTTTCGTGCGCGTGAATCATTTAGTAGGCGTAGTATCAAACAATCGACCTTTTTAAATAGGCACGAAAATCTTGAAATTCGTGACTGTTGAGCTCCCAAAAAGGCAACGTTCCTTTCTCTTATAAATAGATGGTAGTTTAAGATTTTTGTCACTGAAATTATAATTCACTCTTCGTCGGAGCTATTTGGTCGATAAGTAAATCGAGCTCTCTTCTCCATTAGAAATATACAGATCATGGAAGGCCTGGTGAACTCCAAGATCGACCCGAGGTTGTTGCTTAAAGTCAAGAAAGAGAAAACTTCCAAGTCGAAAGTCAAAGAACCTAAGTCCTCCTCGGAAGCAGGAAAGACTTCTAAGAACGACCGAGGTAAGCACAAGGTCGATTCTCCTTCGAAGGCGGTCATTGAATCAACTGGTGACCTTGGAAAAACTGTGGCCAAGCAAATATCTGGCTCCGAGAAAGGGTCGGTCATACCAATTCCGGACTCCCCCTCTCAGTCGAAAAATAGTTCCGAGGGTAACAAGAAGGTCAATAGGCCTAATAAGCAAATCACATCTGGTGACTCTGAGCCTGCTCCATATAAAAGACCGCTCGTGGACGATCTGATTCCAACCTCGGCCTTGATTCAAATGACTGGGGAAAAAAGGACAATAGCTGATAGTGTTCTGGCCTTGGAGGCTAATAAGGATGTTGTGGTTGAGCCTCCCAAAAAGAAGGTCAAAATAAATGACCCTCCCGTCGATCAGAAGAAAATTCCCTCGTCGGGTGGGAATCCAGAGCCCCAAAACACTGTCCCCAACGTTGTTCGGACGCTTAGCGCCTTTTTTTAAGAGGTGAAAAGTAAGGCCATGGCCGAGCCTGCAGGGAAAGATGCGAATGAAACGGCGCGATCGAGCACGGATCTGCTTTTTCAAGTAAGTGTTGTGTTCTCTCTCTTCCCCTTCTTTTTTTTTTTTTTTTTTTACTAAATAACTTTTTGTCCATTTAAGGTTGGACAACAGTTATTTACCCTCGGGCTTCAAGTCGAACAAGAAGCCGAACAGCGTGCGAAGGTTATCCTCGAGCTGGAGGAAAAGAAGGTTGCATTATCAAAGTGCCTTGAAGAAGCCAGCGCCATTGAGTTGAAATTGGCCTCCGAGACGGAGAAAGCTGTGAAGGAGAAAGAGAGCCAGGTTCACGAGGAGTTGGGCAAGGAGTTGGACAGGCTGAAGTCACTCGTCGAGCAGGAGAAGAAAAGCGCCGAGCAGCGGGAGAAAGAGGCCTATCAAAAGGGTTATGATGCCGGGTATGAGGCCCGCAATGTTGAAGTCCGCAAGCTTCTCTTCGAGAAAAGTGTTTAGAGATTTCCTCTGTCGACTGCTCGATTAAATGTTGTACTTTTAAATTTTTCCTTTTGTACTTGTTTTCCTCGTTGAAATAATAAACTTTTTCTTCCTTCTAATCGATGATGTTTTGTGTTCTGATAAAGTGATTTACTGTATAGATAATTTATACTCGAGTTAAGAGTAAGCAATCAAGTAGCATTCTTAGTCAAAACAATTTATACTCGAGTTAAGAGTGGTCGTTCGAACTCCGAGCATATTTTAGAGATGGAAAGTTTCTTCACTGCATATTTGACCAAGTCATAGTATTCCTCTTTTTTCAGCTAAGTTTCAAAGAAAGTCTGTCCAAACAGTACCTCAATCTCGGGAAGTGGAAAGGGCATCCGTGATAAATGAATTAATCTGCGCCGTTGGTTTCGTTGAATACTGACCGTCGATCGAATCATCCTTTTAGTATAAATATGGCATTTACCCAGTTGAAAATCTTTACCCTTCGCTGTCAAAAATGTTTTATCCGAGGACGAAGCTCGGATCTTTTCCTCTTCCTGATCAAGCCTTTGAAATTCGGCTTCGAACTTATTTCCGATCTCATCTTAAAAATACGGTTTCCTTTGGTATGGGTGGAATTGGAAAAAAGTGGCCCCTCGGATATCGAGGGGTCTCCGATCCCTGAAAATGGGATCTCCCCTTGAAATACCAACAAGTGGCTGACCCTTGGTTGAGTATTTTGGGCAGGGTTAGCATTGCTGGTTTCGAGGGGTATACCTGAGGGCGGAAAGCAGGTCAGATAATCAAAAGGGAGTTTGACCTCAAGTACTTTCTTTGGGGTTATCTTGTTTCACGAAGTTCTTCCTTTCTTCCTTGAAGAATGGTCACTTTGGGTCAAGCTTCCCGATCATAAAAAGATGACTTGCCAAAGGTTGAAATTTCGGATCTAAAAATGAGGAATTTCAACCTTGTACGCCAACTCGGGGAAGTGATCGGGCTCGGCTGGTAGCGAGAATGCTGGGGGCTGTATGGAGATCAGAAACAATAATTCGCGATCCATATTGTCTAATTTCAAAACCAGATATCATAAGACGATAAACATATACAGCTCGATCACTTTGCCCCAAATTGTGGTGCAATTATCGGATGTTCGGCGCTATTCCTGGTCGACAACACTGAAAGATGCTCGAAGACTCAAAGACCATAGAATAGGGTACTGTAGTTGTAGTAGGACTTCATTTGTACACTCTAACAACTTTGTAATTTGTTCGATGAATGTCAATAAAGTTGTAACATTTGCCTTTCATTGATCTTTTGTATCTTGCTCGAAAATAATAATGAGAACCTATTGTTTCAAACCATATAGTTGCCACTTTACTTTTCCTTTCCATCGTCTTATTGTAAGTCTTCTGCTCGTAAAAGCCAATTTGATGATGAATTAATGAGAATATTTATCGATCGATAAACTGTCCTCGGAAATATTATCCGATAATCGTCCAAATAAATAATATCTGACAGTTGATAAGTTCCCTTGAAGAATAATTGAACTTAGGAAATAATGATCCCAACTTTAGTAGTTCCCCAGATAATCAGAAACTTTTGAAAGTTGTTCGGGTTTCGAGCAGAACTGCGTCATCATAACATTTCGAGCATCAGTTGGAGTTGGATAGTTACGTTGAATTTTATCGAGGGAGGGTCATAGCAACAGCTTTCACCCTCGGCCGATTTTTTTTTTTTTTTATTGATCATATTTTATCGAGGGAGGGTCATAGCAACAGCTTTCACCCTCGGCCGATTTTCTTTTTCGATCATATTTTATCGAGGGAGGGTCATAGCAACAGCTTTCACCCTCGGCCGATTTTTTTTTTTTTTTTTTTTCGATCATATTTTATCGAGGGAGGGTCATAGCAACAGCTTTCACCCTCGGCCGATTTTCTTTTTCGATCATATTTTATCGAGGGAGGGTCATAGCAACAGCTTTCACCCTCGGCCGATTTTTTTTTTCAACAGCTTTCACCCTCGGCCGAATTTTTTTTTTTTTTTTTTTCGATCATATTTTATCGAGGGAGGGTCATAGCAACAGCTTTCACCCTCGGCCGATTTTCTTTTTCGATCATATTTTATCGAGGGAGGGTCATAGCAACAGCTTTCACCCTCGGCCGATTTTGTTAGACTTTCTTTGTCATGGTACTCGGAAAACAATTTGAACTTGAACCAAGGATTTCATTGATTGTCCTTACACTTTTGGAAAGTAAAGTTTGAGAAGACTGTAAATTACAAGAAAAATTAAAAATGATAACATCTATCTTCCATAATATTTCCTCAGATTGACTGCATTCCAAGTTCTTGGCAAAGCTTCACCGTTGAGGTGAGCAATTTTATAGGATCCCTTTTTTCCGACTTCCTGCACGACATAAGGGCCGTCCCAGTTTGGCTGAAGCTTTCCGACATGCTTAGACACTTCCACCTTTTTTAGAACCAAATCCCCGACCTTGAATGTGCGTATCCTGACTTTTTTTATCATAAGCTCTTTCCATGCTGGACTTGGTGGCTTGTATCTTTATGCACGCTCGGTCGCGTTTACCATCTGCTTGATCGACATCCAACTGCCTCAGCAATTGATTCTGATCAGGATCATAAGATTCGACCCTTGGTGAAGGTACTAATGTCTCCACCGGTATAACAGCCTCCGACCCATAAACCAATGAGAAAGGAGTTTCTCCAGTAGCAGACTGTACTGTAGTCCTGTTCGCCCAAATTACTCCTGGAAGCTCGTCTAACCAATGGCCTTTCGCTTCGGCTAAACGTTTTTCAAGTGATCGAACAATTTCCCTGTTGGTGACCTCGGTTTGTCCGTTCGCCTGGGGATGTCCGACCGACGTGAAATTCTGCTGGATCCCAAACCTTTCGCACCACTCCAAAATTTGTTTTCCCGCGAACTGAGTTCCATTGTCGGAGATGAGGATCCTCGGTATACCAAACCTGCAAACAATATTCTTCCAGAGAAAATTTATCACCTGAAATTGAGTAATTTTTGTTAGCGCAATGCATTCGATCCACTTGCTGAAGTATTCCACAGCGACCAGGACATAGTTTTTTCTCGATCTAGCAGTTGGGAAAGGTCCCACAATATCAATTCCCCACTTGTCGAAGGGCCAGCAGATCGGAATCGAATGCATCTGCTCGGCGGGCTGATGAATTAGATTTGAATAGATTTGGCAATGATGGCATATCTTGACATAGTCGATGGAATCTGAGATCATAGTGGGCCAATAATATCCGGTCCTCGAGCACTTCAAGGCTAAGGCTCGTGCACCGCAATGACTTCCCGCTTCACCTTCGTGAACCTCCTTTAAAATTAGATCGAACTGACTCTCAGGAATGCACTTCAACAAAACTCCTGAGCTTGATCTTTTATAAAGCCTATCTTCGTTCAAAACGTACATAGGAGCTCGATATTTAATCCTTCGAGCTTGATTTGTATCTTCCGGTAAAGTACCATCTCTTAGATAAGCCTTCAAAGGCTCCATCCAAGAAGATTCTCGAACATCTATCTCCATTACCTCCGAGTTTGGGGTTAGGTCGGAGTCTATAGCTGGGGAGTTGGACATTAGCCAGGTTATTATTCTTTCCTTCCGTCCGTCAAACGCCCCCGTAAATTTCGAAAGCAAATCCGCCCAACAGTTCTCTTCTCGAGGGATAGCTTGTACATCAAATATCTCGAACTTTGTCGCCAGATCCTTCACTCTTTTCAAATATTTCACCATGTTAAACTCTTTTGCTTCATAAACCCCTTTTATTTGTCTGTGTACGAGCTCAGAGTCAGTTAGCACTGTCAGTGACTTTATATTTGCTTTAACTGCCATTTCTAAACCTGCGATCAAAGCCTCATACTGTGCCTCATTGTTCGTGACAACGAAGTCCAGGGTGATCGCATAACTGAGATCCTCCCCCTCGGGACCCTGAAAGTGAATTCCGGCCCCACCACCTTCTCTGGTCGACGACCCGTCGACATGCATTACCCAAACTTTGTGCTGAACATCCTCAACCGGATTTACCACGGGAACTGACAAGTCGCCCGAACTGGACCCTGTTGATTCTGCAATGAAATCAGCCAGGACTTGAGCCTTGATTGTAGTTCGAGGTTGGTACTCGATCTCGAACTGACCCAGTTCCACCGCCCATTTAATCAATCTCCCGGACGTCTCTGGTTTTGATAGAACTTGCCGTAGAGGTTGATTAGTCAGAACAATAATTTTGTAAGTTTGGAAATAAGGTCGCAGCCTTCGTGCGGCAATAACTAAAGCCAGTGCGAATTTCTCGATCTCCAGGTAATTCTTTTCTGCCCCTTGAAGCAACTTACTCAGATAGTATACCGGTTTATGCTCGGAATCCTGAATTCTCACCAAAACAGAACTTATTGCCTCACTTGATACCGCTATGTACAGATACAAGGGTTCCCCCTCGACCGGTTTTGCCAACATCGGAGGGGAAACCAAATATCTTTTAAGCTCTTCGAAAGCTTTACTGCATTCCTCATTCCATTCGAAGCCTTTCGATTTCCACAACAACTTGAAGAAAGGCAAACTCTTGTCTGCTGATCGGGATATAAACCTATTCAAAGATATTATTTTTCCGATTAGACTCTGCACTTCAGACAATTTAGTTGGCGGTTGTAGCTCAGCTATAACTCGGATTTTTTCTGGATTCGCCTCGATTCCGCGCTCGTGAACCAGATAACCGAGGAACTTTCCCGACCTTACCCCGAAAGTGCACTTGGCCGGATTTAATTTCATTATGTACTTCCTTAGGATTGCGAAACATCTGTCAAGATGCTTTATATGTTCCTCCTCGGTCATGCTCTTCACTAGCATATCATCAACATAAACTTCCATGATCTCACCAATAAGATCCTTGAACATCATATTCACGAGCCTTTGATAAGTTGCTCCTGCATTCCTTAGCCCGAACGGCATTACAATGAAGCAGTACACTCCCCGTTCGGTAATAAAAGCTGTTTTATCCTGATCTCTTTCATTCATAAATATTTGATAAAACCCTTGGAAAGCATCCATCATACTAAAGAAAATGAATCCCGCAGTCGAGTCAACGAGCATATCGATCCGTGGTAAAGGATAGGGGTCCCTTGGACACAACTTGTTCAGGTCGGTAAAATCATTACACATCCTCCATTTGTTGTAGACCTTCTCTCCCTTCGGCACCAACACTACATTGCAAAGCCATTCAGTGAAAGTTATTTCCCGAATCTGTTTCGCGGCCAATAACCTATCCACCTCAGCATTGATGATTTTGTCTTTTTCTCGATCGTGATTCCTCTTCTTTTGCCTAACTGGCTTTGCTTTAGGATCGATATTTAAAGAATGAGTGATCACTCTCGGGTCGATTCCGACTATATCATCAGAACTCCAAGCAAAGACATCGGCGTTGTTTCTAAGGAATTCGATCAACATGGTCTCCATCCCTTGACTTAGCTCGGTCCCAATCCTGGTGAACTTCTCGGGAGAGCCAGGGATTAACGTTACTTGTTTATGATTTGGGGGTTGTACGCTCATATCGATCTCTTTTCCTTTTTTACTCTGCAACTTTTCACAATCTGGCAACGGGAGGTCGGATACTGAGAATACCTTTTCCTCCTCTAACTTTCTCTTCGAGGGCAATACTGGTTCGAACTGCTTCTTCATGTTTAAAGATGTGTTATAACATTCCCATGCCATGCATTGGTCGTTCCTCATTTCTCCGACCCCTGCCAAAGTGGGAAACTTGACCATCTGGTGGTAAGTTGACACGACCGCTTTGAATACGTTTAAAGCCGGTCTCCCCAAGATTGCATTATAAGCGAACGGGGTACTCACGACTAGGAACTTAACCATCTTCGTAACATCTCTAGGTTTCTTGCCCATAGTAGTACTCAAGAGTATGGTTCCGAGAGGAACAATTTCCGATCCACCGAACCCAATGAGCGGGGTGGATACTCGTTCCAATCGCGGGTGTTGTAGATTCATTCTGTCGAGCGCCTCAGAAGAGATTATGTTTGCCGAACTGCCATTATCGATTAACACCCTCCTACCCTCGAAGTTAGCAATTCTCAGGGTCAAGACCATTGAAAAATCAGGGTCGTCTTCATTAGTATCCCAAGTCACATCACTTGGTCTGTCAGCCTCGGAAAAGCTAATGACTTGGCTCACCGAGGGCGCTGGTCTTAAGGACATGACTTCCTTCCTAGACGAGAGACCAGTCTTTATCGACCTAGCGGTCCTTTTCCTCGCATTCCTGCTATCTCCCCCAGCTGGCCCACCAGATATCATATTTATCACCCGAGTCGTCTGGTCCTCTGCTTGTCGTTGATCCTCATGGTGTTGTTCGGAGGACCTCCTAGGACTCCTGGACCTATAACGGCTGTTATGGTTTTCCTTCCTGACATATTCCTTCAACTTTCCCTGAGCAATCAGTTTTTCGATCTCTTGTTTCAACTGGAAGCAATCCTCGGTGCTATGCCCCCGAGCTCTGTGGTATCTACAATACTTATCGTGATTCATAGTCCCTGGCCTAGGTTGAGTGATACGCCGAGCTCCAGGGACCAAATTTCTCTCTTCGAGTACCGTTAGAATCTCGTCCCTCGAAGTATTCAATCTGGTAAAGTTGCTTTTTTCATGCCCCATCCTCGGAGTCCTCTCTGGAGATGCAGGTCGACCGTAGACATTAGATCTGTGGGTCGGAGCTTGAGGTTTATAGACCTTTAGTCTCTGCCAAACCGAGCCTTTTTGCTGCGCGTTTGACCCTCCGTAGTCGCTTGGTTTAGGGATAGGGGCCCGATCAGGTTTCTTCACGATCGGGGGCCTAGGATTCTGTGCATTTTTTAACTTATTCATTTCCTCCTGGATCATGTATTTCTCAGCTATTTCCATAATTCGCTCGAAGGACTTTGGCTGCTTTCGGCAGAGAGCATTTCCGAACTGGCTATTGCGGGTCAGCTCGAACATTAATGACGATAGAAACTCAATCTGTGGGGTATCGACTTTCAGAAGTTCAATACTAAATCTAGCCAGCCACTGCCTCAGTGTTTCTCCTTCCATTTGCTTCACCGTCCCCAAATGATTAGCAGGTAACCTTTGTTTCCTTTGGCTGGCAAACTGATGTTTTAATTTATCGCACAGGTCGTCAAAGGAGAAGATCGAGTTCGGAGGCAGTTTTCCGAACCAATCCAAAGCAATTCCTTCGAATGTGGTGACCATGATTTTGCAGCAAAAATCCTCCGAGTGTCCATATAAATTCAACACATTTATGAAACTGTTTATATGCTCCCCGGGGTCAGAGGTTCCATTATATCTTGGCAATCTTGTAGGGACTGACTCTGTTCCTCGAGCTTCCTTAATTTCTTGACAGAAAGGCGAGCATCGCATAATATTTGTACTCAATTCCCTACTTCGCACTTCAGGGAACACGACCCCATCCTCTTTGGCCTCAACTCCTCGAGCCCTGACACCTGTGGGTCGGGTTTCCTTTACTAGCTTCTCTTTTTCTAACATGCACCATCCTTTCCAAGTCAGCCTCAGTTACCTTTCTATAGGCTGGCTTTCTAGACCTCTCCACAACTTTGGGTTGACTTTCCCCGACCACGGAATCCTCTAAGTTTTGTATGTTCCTAGAAGGTTGCCCAGATCGGACAATGGTTCTAGCTTGTGGTGGGTTGGGTCGAACCTCAGATGGTTCGCCCAGAGCAGATCGACGAATACTTCCTTCCCTTGTCCTGTTGGAAATCGGACCCCGAGCAGTAGGTTGATCGACCGGGGGCTGCTGACCTGGCAGAGTTTCACGATCTGCTCTCTCCGTATTCAAGAATTCTCTACACATGGTTCCGATAATGGAACGTAAATCTGCCACTGTCGTATGAATAGGCATATCATTCGGCGGGTCGAGCGGCGGCACCTCAGATTGGTGGGCCGCTCGGGATTGGTTACTTGGTTCATTGTTTACAGAACGTTGAGCTCCTACGGCGTGTGAAGGCTCGCCACGATTGTACGTAAATCTCCTAGTAGTAGGCATATTTCGATCTAACACCCGAGCAGGCCCCACGGTGGGCGCCAATTGATTATACAGTGTTTCGTTCGAGTTCAATAAGGAAAGTGGAGCATAACAATCTATGAATCGAGTACGTAAAAACCGTACATTAATATTGGTGTTCGAATACAAATTACAAGGCAGGTCTACCCGAGCATTACGGGATGCCGCACTACTACAATGATCAATACAAAGAGAATACAAACTAGCTCCTAGTTCGAACAGTAGGTCCGAGCAGAAGGGATATCTTGGAAGTTGTGCCGTCCCTGATGTCATAAATGCGCCGCGTATTTATAAGAATAGTGATGAGCTAGCTAGACCATCCGCAGGGGAATAGCTCTCGGGCAGCTGTGTAAAGCAGTAGGTCGGTCCCACAATAATTCCGAGGAGACGAGTAGATCGGGAAGAAGGTCAGAGTACTTGATCTAGAGCTATCAACCTGGCTCGATCGGAAAATCATGTTCTTCTGGTCGGAAAATGCCATTCTGG
This sequence comes from Penstemon newberryi var. newberryi, assembly GCA_030819805.1. Lineage (NCBI taxonomy): Eukaryota > Viridiplantae > Streptophyta > Magnoliopsida > Lamiales > Plantaginaceae > Penstemon > Penstemon newberryi. Next base: position 4,286,620 of record JAUALY010000007.1, on the reverse strand, counting down.
TCGGGATCGAGGCTGACCCCGAGCAGAAGGTATTTCCTAAAGTGGCGTATGCGAAATACCCCTCATCAAGCAGCCCCCGGTCGATCAACCTACTGCTCGGGGTCCCATTTCCAACAGGCAAAGGGAAGGGAGTATTCGTCGATCTGCTTTGGGTGAACCGTCTAATGTTTAACCCAGAGCACCTCGAGCTAGAACCGTGGTCCGCTCGGGACAACCATCTAGAACCATCCAAGACTTGGAAGATTCAGTGGTCGGGGAAAGTCAGCCCGAAGCTACGGATAGGTTAAGGAAGCTAGTCTATAGAAAAGTGACGGAGGTTGACTTGGAGAAGATTGTGCAGGAAAGAGTTGTAAAAGAGTTAAAGAAGGAGATGCTGGTAAAGGATACCTGACCCGCGGATGCTAGGGCTTGACGAACTGAAGCTAAAGAGGACGGGGCTGTTTTCCTTGGGGATGGACAAGATAAGGAATTGAGTACGAATATCATGCGATGTTCACCCTTTTGCCAAGAAATTAGAGAAGCTCGAGGTACTGAGACAGTTCCAACGAGGTTGCCAAGGTATAATGGAACCTCCGACCCTGGAGAGCATATTAATAGTTTTATAAATGTGTTGAATTTATATGGGCATTCAGAAGACTTCTGTTGCAAACTCATGGTCACCACGTTCGAGGGAATCGCTTTGCACTGGTTCGGAAAGCTACCTTCGAACTCTATCTTCTCTTTCGACGAGTTGTGTGATAAGTTAAAACACCAATTTGCCAGCCAAAGGAAACAAAGGTTACCTGCCAATCATTTGGGAACGGTGAAGCAGCTGGAAGAAGAAACGCTAAGGCAGTGGCTGACTAGGTTTAGTATCGAACTTCTGAAGGTCGATACTCCTCCGATCGAATTTTTGTCATCATTGATGTTCGAGTTAACCCGTAATAGCCAATTCGAAAATGCTCTTTGTCGGAAGCAACCAAAATCTTTCGAGCGAATCATGGAAATAGCTGAAAAATACATTATGCAAGAGGAAATGAACAAATTGATGAACGCTCAGAATCCTAGGCCCCAGGTCGGAAAGAAACCTGACAGGGCCCCTATCCCAAAGCCAAGCGACTACGGAGGGTCTAACGCGCAGCAAAGAGGCTCGGTTTGGCAGAGACTTAAGGTCTATAAACCTCAGGCTCCGACCCACAAATCTAATATCTACGGTCGACCTGCTTCTCCAGAGCGGGCTCCAAGGAGAGAACCTGAAAAAAGCAGTTTCACCAGGTTGAATGCCTCGAGGGATGAAATTTTAACTGTGCTCGAGGAAAGGAATTTGGTCCCAGAAGCTCGGCGTATCACTCAGGCCAGGCCGGGAACTATGAATCATGATAAGTATTGCAGGTACCACAGGACTCGAGGGCACAGCACCGAGGATTGTTTTCAGTTGAAACAGGAAATTGAGAAATTGATCGCCCAGGGAAAATTAAATGAGTATGTTAGGAAGGGGAATACAAACAACCGGTTCCGATCTAGGAGTCCGCGAAAGTTTTCTGAACAACACCATAATGATCAGCATCAAGTCGGGGAGCAGACAAACGGAGTGATAAATGTGATAGCCGACGGACCGGCCGGAGGAGATAGCAGAAATACGAGGAAGAGGACTGCTAGGTCGATAAAGACAGGTGTCTCGACCAGAAGCGAAATTATGTCCTTAGAACCTGCACCTTCGGTAAATCAGGTCATTAGTTTTACCGAGGCTGACAGACCAAGAGAAGTAATGTGGGACACTAATGAGGATGACCCCGATTTTTCGATGGTCTTAACCTTAAAAATTGCTAACTTTGAGGTTAAGAGAGTATTGATCGATAATGGTAGCTCGGCGAACATCATCTCCTCTGAAGCTCTCGATAGAATGAATTTACAGCACCCACGTCTGGATCGGGTATCTACCCCACTTATTGGCTTCGGTGGATCGGAAATCGTTCCTCTCGGAGCCATCCTCCTGGTCGTAAGTACCCCTTTCGCTTCTAATGCTATTTTGGGAAGACCGGCTTTAAACATTTTTAAAGCAGTCGTGTCAACTTACCATCAGAAGGTCAAGTTCCCCACTTTGGCGGGGGTCGGGGAAATGAGAAATGATCAGTGCATGGCACGGGAGTGCTACAACACATCCCTAAACATGAAGAAGCAGTTTGAGCCTATTTTGCCCTTGAAGAGGAGGTTAGAGGATGTGAAAGTTTTCTCAGTATCCGACTTCCCTCTACTAGATTGCGAAAAATTGCAGAGTAAAAAAGGAAAAGAGATCGATATGAGCGTTCAACCCCCAAATCATAAACAGGTAACATTAGTTCCTGGTTCACCCGAGAAATTCACCAGAATCGGGACTGAGCTGAGTCAAGGGATGGAAACCATGCTGGTCGAGTTCTTGAGAGATAATGCCGATGTCTTTGCTTGGAGTTCCGACGACATCGTGGGGATCGACCCACGAGTAATTACTCATTCATTGAATATCGATCCTAAAGCAAAGCCAGTTAGACAAAAGAAGAGGAATCATGGTCGGGAAAAAGATAAAATCATTAACGCTGAGGTCGATCGTTTGTTAGCCGTTGGGCAGATCAAGGAAATAACATTTACTGAATGGCTCTGCAATGTTGTGTTGGTATCGAAGGGAGAAAAGGTGGACAACAAATGGAGAATGTGTAATGACTTTACAGACTTGAACAAGTTATGTCCGAGAGATCACTATCCCTTACCGCGGATCGATATGCTGGTCGATTCGACCGCCGGGTTCATCTTCTTTAGCATGATGGATGCTTTCCAGGGATTTTATCAGATTTTTATGAATGAAAGAGATCAAGACAAAACCGCTTTCATTACCTAGCGCGGAGTGTACTGCTTCATAGTGATGCCTTTTGGACTGCGGAATGTTGGAACAACTTATCAAAGGCTCGTGAACATGATGTTCAAGGATATAATTGGAGAAATCATGGAAGTTTATGTCGATGATATGCTCGTGAAGAGCATGACCGAGGAAGATCATATAAAGCACCTCGACAAATGTTTTGCGATTTTGAGGAAGTACAGAATGAAACTAAATCCAGCGAAATGCACTTTCGGGGTGAGGTAGGGAAAATTTCTCGGCTACTTGGTCCACGAGCGTGGCATTGAGGCAAACCCGGAGAAAATCAGAGCTATTACCGAACTTAAACCGCCAACGAAGCTATCTGAAGTGTAGAGTTTGATCGGAAAAATAATATCATTGAACAGATTTATATCCCGCTCAGCGGACAAGAGTTTGCCTTTCTTCAAATTGTTGAGGAAATCGAAGAGCTTCGAGTGGAACGAGGAGTGCGATAAAGATTTTGAAGAGCTTAAGAGGTACTTAGTCTCCCCACCGATGTTAGCAAAATCGGTCGAGGGGGAACCCTTGTATTTATACATAGCAGTATCTACGGATGCCATAAGCTCAGTTTTGGTAAGAGTTCAGGACTCCGATCACAAGCCGGTGTATTATTTGAGTAAGTTGCTTCAAGGCGCGGAGAAGAATTATTTGGAGATCGAGAAATTCGCACTTGCTTTGGTTATTGCCGCACGGAAACTAAGGCCTTATTTTCAGACTTATAAGATTATTGTTTTGACAATCCAGCCTCTAAGGCAAGTTCTGTCAAAACCAGAGACGTCCGGAAGATTGATTAAATGGGCGGTAGAGCTTGGACAGTTCGAAATCGAGTACCAACCTCGAACAGCGATCAAGGCCCAGGTCCTGGCCAATTTCATTGCAGAATCAACGGGAGCCAGTTCAGAAAAACAACCAGTTCCCGAGGTTAATTTGGTGGTAGATATTCAAGAAAAAGTTTGGGTGATGCACGTCGATGGTTCATCGACTAGAGAAGGTGGAGGTGCTGGAATTCACTTTCAGGGCCCCGAGGGCGAGGACCTTAGTTATGCAATTACTCTGGATTTTGTGGTAACGAACAATGAAGCAGAATACGAGGCCCTAATCGCTGGATTAGAAATGGCAATTAAAGCGAGTATAAAGTCTCTTACCCTGTTGACCGACTCCGAGCTGATACATAGGCAGGTGAAAGGGGTCTATGAAGCAAAAGAGTTCAACATGGTAAAGTTTCTAAAAAGGGTGAAGGATCTAGTGGCAAAGTTGGAGAAGTTCGATATCCAAGCTATCCCTCGAGACGAAAACTCTTGGGCGGATTTGCTGTCAAAATTTACGGGGTCGATGGATGGACGGAAGGAGAGAGTAATAACTTGGTTGATGTCCAACACTCCAGCTATAGATTTGAACGTAGCTCCGAGCTCGGAAGTCATGGAGATAGATACTCAAGGGCCTTCCTGGATGGAACCTTTAAAAACTTATCTAAGGAATGGTACCTTGCCAGAGGAAGCGAACGAAGCACGACGAATTAAATATCGAGCTCCAATGTATGTTTTGGTCGAGGACCAGCTTTATAAGAGATCTAGCTCGGGATTTTGTTGAAGTGCGTTCCTGAGAGTCAATTTGATCTTATCCTAAAGGAAATTCACGAAGGTGAGGCTGGAAGCCATTGCGGTGCAAGAGCATTAGCTTTGAAGTGCTCGAGGACTGGCTATTATTGGCCTACTTTGATTTTGGATTCCATCGATTATGTCAAGAAATGCCATCATTGCCAAATTTATTCAAATTTGATTCATCAACCTGCCGAACAGCTGCACTCTATTCCGATCTGCTGGCCTTTCGATAAATGGGGGATCGATATCGTGGGACCTTTCCCAACCGCTAGATCGAGGAAAAACTATGTCTTGGTTGCTGTTGAATACTTCAGTAAATGGGTGGAATGCATTGCGCTAAGCAAGATTACTCAGTTTCAGGTTATAAATTTTCTCTGGAAGTATATAATTTGCAGGTTCGGGATACCGAGGGTCTTGATCTCCGACAACGAAACTTAGTTTGCGGGAAAGCAGATTTTGGAGTGGTGCGAAAAATTTGAAATCCAGCAGAATTTCACCTCGGTCGGGCATCCCCAAGCAAACGGGCAGACCGAAATCACCAACAGGGAAATTCTCCGATCACTAGAAAAGCGATTGGCCGAGGCAAAGGGCAAATGGCTGGACGAGCTTCCTGGAGTCATTTGGGCGAATAGAACCTCAGTAAAATCTGCTATTGGAGAAACTTCTTTCTCATTGGTGTACGGTTCGGAGACTGTTATACCGATCGAGACGTTGGTGCCATCACCAAGGGTTGAATCTTATGATCCAGACCAGAACCAGGCGTTGCGGGAGATGGACGTCGATCATGCGGATGTCAAGCGTGAGCGAGCGTGCGTAAAGATTCAAGCTATAAAGTCCAGCATGGAAAGAGCTTATGACAAGAAGGTCAGAATAAGAACATTCAAAGTTGGGGATTTGGTCCTAAAAAAAGTGGAGGTATCGAAGCACGTCAGAAAGCTTCAACCGAACTGGGATGGCCCTTACGTCGTGCAGGAGGTCGGAAAGAAAGGATCCTATAAAATTGCTCACCTTAACGGTGAAACTTTGCCGAGGACCTTGAATGCGGTAAACCTGAGGAAATACTATGGAAGATAGTTGTAATCATTTTCTTTTTCTTGTAATTTCCTGTTTTTGCAACTCTATTTTATTTCAAAGTGTAAGCACAATCAATGAAGTTCTCTTTTAAGTCCCAACTGTATTTCGAGTACCATGATGAAGAAAGAGCAAAAATGTCTCGACTGAGGGTGAAAGCTGTTGCTACGCCCCTCAGCTCGGTTAAAGACGCTCGTGTAAAAAAAAAAAAAAAAAAAAAAAAAAAAAAAGAGCAAAATGTCTCGACTGAGGGTGAAAGCTGTTGCTATGCCCCTCACCTCGATAAAAGACTTGCTCGAAAAAGCAGAATGCCTCGACTGAGGGTGAAAGTTGTTGCTATGCCCCTCAGCTCGATAAAAGCTTGCTAAAAAAAGCAAAATATCTCGACTGAGGGTGAAAGCTGTTGCTATGCCCCTCAGCTCGATAAAGACTTACTCAAAAAAAGCAAAATGTCTCGACTGAGGGTGAAAGCTGTTGCTATGCCCCTCAGCTCGATAAAGACTTACTCAAGAAAGCAAAATGTCTCGACTAAGGGTGAAAGCTGTTGCTATGCCCCTCAGCTCGATAAAGACTTGCTCAAAAAAAAAAAAAAAAAATGTCTCGACTGAGGGTGAAAGCTGTTGCTATGCCCCTCAGCTCGGAAAAAGACTTGCATAAAAACGCAAAATGTCTCGACTGAGAGAGAAAGCTGTTGCTATGCCCCTCAGCTCGATAAAGACTTACTCAAAAAAGCAAAATGTCTCGAATGAGGGTAAAAGATGTTGCTATGCCCCTCAACTCGATAAAGACTTTCTCAAAAAAAAAAAAAATGTCTAGACTGAGGGTGAAAGCTGTTGCTATGCCCCTCAGCTCGATAAAGACTTGCGCGAATAAAACATTACTATCTAGCTTGGAGAAAAAGACTTGAATGATAATGTTTGTCAAAATTATTTACCGTCGGGCAAAATCAAAAGCTGCTTGAAATTATATAATTAAGTAGCTCTGCTCGAGATATGATGATTTTTGGAAGACCCCTTATTCTTTGGAATTCCTTCTCGAGATGGTTTATTATTTTCCAAGATTTCATTCTGATCGAAGTAAACCTCTCGGACTTAAGCTATTATCCATTCAGATACTTATCGAAAAAATTAGTCGAGATGATTTAGACGATCGATAATATTCCAATTATGGATTAAACTTCGCGTTCAGGTTTTTAAAGTTTTATCGGATTATCAGTTCGTCATCGAGTTGGATGTTGCGAGCAAGAATAATAACAAGGACGATCGAAAAGAAAGATAAATTGCAAATGTTCAAGTTGAAAAATAAAACTCTTATTCATAAATTCCAAGCAAGATACAAGGGATCAACGAAATACAAGAAACTACAGCTTTATTGATATTCATCGAACAGAGTACAAAGGTATTGAGCACATTTGTAAATAAAGTCCTAATACAACTACTGTGCCCTATTCTATGGTCTTCGAGCATCCTTTACTGTTGTCGGCCACGAGCAGAGGGGAGCATCCGATGAGTGCACCACAGTTTGTGTGACAGATCGGATGTCCAGTAGACTTATAAAGTGATCGAGATGTATATGTTTATCGTCTGATGATATCTGGTTTTGAAGTTAGACAATATGGATTGCAGACCATCTTTTCTGCTTATCTCCGTACAGTCCCCAGCCTTCTTGCCACCAGCCGAGCCCGATCACTTCTCCGAGTTGGCATCTAAGGTTGAAATTCCTCATTTTAAGATCCGAAATTTCAACCTAGAGAGGCCGGTCAGCATTTTATGATACGAAAGCTCGACCCAAAGTTACCATTCTTCAATAAAGAAAGGAAGAAATTGGTACTCGAGGTCAAACTTCCTTTTAATTATCTGACCAGCTTTCCGCCCTCGAGGATACCCCTCGAAATCCGTAATGCTAACCCTACCCAAAATACCCGAGCAAGGGTCGGTCACATGTTGGAATTTGGAGGGGAGATCCCATTTTTAGGGATCGGAGACCCATCGATCATCGAGGGACCCCTTTTTTCCGATTCCACCCATACCAAAGAAATATATATTTTGTTTGTGAGATCGGAAGTATGTTCGAAGCCAAATCTCGAAGGCTTGAACAGGAAGAAGGAAAAAACCGAGCTTGGTCCTCGGATGAAACATTTTCGCGGTGTGAAGTAAAAAAATTCAGCTAAGTAAAAGGCCCTCTATATACTAAGAGAAAGTTAAGATCGACGGTCATTATCCCACGAAACCAACGGCCCAGATTAACGCATTTATCACGGGTGACTGTTCCGCTTCCCGAGGGATAGGTACTGTTTGGTCAGAATTTCCTTGGAACTTTGCTGAAAAAAGGGGAATACTATGACTCGGTCAGAAGTCTGGTGCAGAAAACTTTCAGTTCTTACTACCAGGTCGGAATTTCGATCAATTGTAGCTCGAGTATTATTTACTTCACTATGAGAAAAAAACTTGAATTTGAAAAGGTTTGAAGTAAATATGTTATTCCGACCAAAGCACAACGTTATTTAAAAGAAAGAGGGTTTATTATTCCGAAGCAACTAACATTACAGGAAAGGAAAACATAAAATTACAACATTTGATCGAGCAGAAAGGAATAAAGTTACAAGCAAAGGAAAAAAGTCTCAAATCAGCTTGTTCTCAGACAATATTTTGCGGAGCTCGACGCTGCGGGCCTCGTACCCCGCATCATAAACTTTCTTATAGGCCTCTTGCTCCCGCAGCTCGGAATCTTTCTTCTCCTGCTCGACAATGGACTTCAATTTGTCCAACTCTTTGCTCAACTCCTCATGGACTTGGCTCTATCTCTGCTTCACAGCTTTCTCCGTCTCAGAGGCCAGCTTCTGCTCGATTGCTCTAGCTTCATCAAGAGATTTTGCCAGTGCGACCTTCTTTTCCTCCAATTCGAGGACCGTCGCAGCGCGCTTCTCGGCTTCTAGCTCAACCTGCAACACGAGGTTGAAAAGGTGCTGCCCAACCTACATGGGATCACCGAAGAAGTTAAAAAAAAAAAATTATATATATATATATATATATAATATAAGACTCACTTGGGTAAGCAGATCTGAACCCGATTGCACAAGTTCTCGAGCGCTTTTCCCTCTCAACCGCTCCTGCTCGGCCAACTGAATACTGCTCAGAGTAATGTCCCAACTGCTCGGGGCAACTCCTCCAGCCGCTTCCTTACTTTTCATTTCCTCAAAAATTGCAGTAAGTGTGCGAGTGACGTCGGAGATAGAGCTGGGAGCCTCGGGATTCTTGCCCAACAGAGGAGACTCTTTCTTATCAACAGAAGGGTCATTTATTTTGAGAGGAGACTCTTTCTTATCAACAGAGGGGTCATTTATTTTGACCTTTTTACTCTGAGGCTCGAGAACAACGTTTTTAGTAGCCTCCAGAGCCAAAACACTTTCACCTAATGCTTTGTTCCCCCCAGTCATTTGGATTAAGGTTGGGGTCGGAATCAGATCATCTACACGAGGCCTTTTGTTTGAAGCATGCTCGGAGCCACCAGAAATGACTTTCTTGCTAGGACTAACGATCCGCACTTTCCCCTCTGATTTAACCGAAATTCGTCTTAGGTTTAAACTCAGTAAATTATTTAAGATCACGATTTTATGTGTTAAGGGTTTGATTAAAATACTCAGGATGGTGCAATTCAAGAACCAAAACAATATAATATAATTATGTAGATCACAATTATATGAAAGGCGAACAGTAGTAGTATATTTCGTAGGTTCAATTCTGGATCCCCAATACAATGTAAGATTCGCTATTTATAATGTTCCCCCTGTCCTAACTGAACTAGGAGTCCTATTTTAGACTTGGAATCCTATACGGCCTAGGAGTACTGCATGGCCCATTTAGTCCCTTAAAACGGGCAGTAGGTCGATCAGAGTAGGTCAACCAGATACGCATCCAGCTGGTCCAGCCGATCTCACAGTTTAAAATAGGTCGGATCGATCTTCAGTCTGCTCGGATATTCCTTGTTGGTTAGACGTACAAAATAGCTCTCATCACCCTCAGAGCTGTTCTTCAACCTGGAAGGGGAGTCAGCGATTTGTATAACTGGCTCCTTCCCAGAACGAATGGGCACGAACTTCGGTGAAGGGTCGACCTTATTTTTGCCACGGTCAACCTTCGAAACCTTCGATGCCTCCGCGGAGGGCTTGGAATCTTTGGCTTTGGACTTAGGAGCTTTATCTTTCTTGGTTTTGAACATTTGAGTGGGGTCGAGTTTGGAGCTTATTAGTCCGTCCATGTTCGAGTGTTAGTGAAGGAATAGCTCGGATTATTTATTCGATCAATTAGCTCCGATCTGAAAGTTAAGGATTTCAAAGATTCAATCTTTGTTAGTTTATCAGGTATTTATAAGCAAAAGAAACGTTGCCTTTTTGGGGACCCAACAGTCGCGAATTTCAAGTTTTCCGAATTACTTTATGAGGATCGACCGTTATAATGTTTTATTTACTAAGGAAATTGGCTTTCGTCCGGATCGCATAGTTCGACATCAATGTTATTTTTCGAGCCCCTTACAGCTTACAAAGAATATTGTCTAGTTGAGTTGCATTATAAGTTCTGACAAAGTTTATGCGTGAATTATATTACAAAAAAAGAAAAACCCTGCTATCTATTACAAAGATCTTTCTAAGGGTTTGGTTCATCCTCATCGTCCTCGCTCTCAGAGTCGTTTTCGATGTCGACCTTATCGTCCCCAGAAGCCTCTCGATCATCTCCGTCTTTAGAGGTATCTTGGTCATCCTCACCTCCAGAACTATCTTGACCGTCCTCTTCTTCAGAGCTATCAGAACTCGAGCTCGAGCTGGAGACATCCAATTCCTGCATATCGGGATTGGGCATGGGAACCCCGAACTCTCTCACAAAAGGGGCGAACTCATGCGTCTCCCAATCTGTGGAACTCGAGGACGAAACTCGATAGTTTTCTCCGTCCATATTCTTTAGGATGTCCATGTGCTTCGCGTACTCCACCATCTTGTCAGGGATGACTTTCGCGGCGATCAACTGTCGAACCCCTTTATAAAAGGTAGTCTGGAGAATCTCACCGACCCTTTTTCGAGCAATGGCATCCAGTGCGGGGGGGTCCAGAGACTCTCTTATCGAGCTTAGGCGTGACTACTAAGACAACTCTGAATCAGCCTTGGTCTCTGCGAGTTCTTCTTCTAGCCTCTTGACCTTATCTTCGAGCAGGCTTTTCTCCGCAACGACCTTTACCAAGCTTTCCTCGACCGCCGGAGTATACTTAGCCTTAGAATCTTCCAATTCTTTCTGGACTGCGGCAAGCTGATTGCGAAGTTTGGCTTCTTTGAAGAGAGAGTTTTGGTAGGCCGTGTGAACTCGATCGGACTCGTCTTCCAACATCGAGGTACGATTCAGCTCAGTGAGGAAGCAGTCTCCGATCTGCAAAGGGATAGCAGAATACAGTTAATATTCTGTATAAAGATATAAAGAGTTATTATCACAATAAAGGAGCTTGTACCGTATGATGTGCTCGAGCGAATCGACCTAGTACATCAAGGTCGTATGAGCCAAGAGTTCCTCTTGATCCTCCGTGAATCTCCCCGCCATGAAGTTTTTATCGCTTTGTCGTGCTCATTCTCTCCTCTCGGGTCGCGATCACTCAGAATTGATCCTCCCTCGGGATAACCTGCCGCTCGGTGACCCTTAAGCTTGTTCTCAATAAAATCCACCATATCAGGTTTATCTCGACCCGGACAATGAGTGAGGGGTGTTCTGTGTCGACCCCACAATCCTGTCCTTCTCTTCGCCTCGGGGGCCCCTTCTTGATCTTCCCTGGCACGTCGATGAAAGATCTCTTCCCCCCTCAGCTTCCTCATGGTAAACATACTGTATCCCAGTCCAGATGAAGTGGAAGGGCCAGATTGGTTTAGAGGAGGGATCATTTGCAACGGCTCGGTATTCTCGGGCTCTTCAACCGTTTCAGCTCGGGCAGCTTGAGAAGAATCGCCCCGAGGAGGGACTGCAGTTCGGTTAGTCTGTGCCTGGTGGGGTTTAACTTGCCCCCTCGGTTGGCCCGGCATCTTTTTCGAGGTAGAAGCCACGATTCTACCGACTATGGAAGCTCGATATTGTTCTACCATAGCACCTGAAGAAAAGAAGAAATGGTTAAGGAATAAGGTTTCTGAATAACGCACTTGTATAATAAGAGTTAAATTTCTTTCTTACTTAGCGATCGGGGATCGACGGCGTCCGCGAGTGGGAACGTCGCTTTGCTAAGCCCCGCTTTCCGAAGAACGGGCTCCAAAATAAGAAAAGCCGACTGATACGGGTCGGAATGCATCTCGGCAACGATGTAGTCGCGGACACTCTGCTTAATTTGGCCTATGAGTTCGCGTTTTCCGTACACCCAGTCACGCCGACCTTTCCATTGGTGTGGGACCATCTCCGAGCTCCCCTCGAAAACTGGCTCATCAGGACCTTTGATGAAGAAGAACCGTTTCTTCCAATCCAGAGAGTTGCTGGAGACAATTGTGGACAAGAATGAATGGTTCGAGCGTTGTGAAAAATACACGAACCCTGCGTTGGAGGCCGAGGAATTGCTGATCTTGAAGAACTGCCAAAAGTTCTGGAAATCGTCACATTTGCCTTTGGCTTTCATCAAAACACTAAAGGCTATTAGGTATCCGATGGAGTTGGGAAGGATTTGCGCGGGAGCTAAAGAGAATACATCCAAAACTTGCTCGAGCAATGGTACAAATGGAATCCGCAGCCCGTAAGAAAATTGCTTAGCATAGAAGGCTTGACATCCTTCCGGCGGCTCGTTGATCCGTTGAGTGGAGGTCGGGATAACCAACGAGTAACCCTCGGGAAGAAATTTCCCTATCTCAGCCTCGAATTCTGCCTTGCTTTCGATCGGATCGTATGCACTGGCAATCTCATCGACCTGTTTTTCAGTTTTTTGGGGCTGCCATTTAGCCTTAGACTTCTTTGAGACAGATGCTAGGTCGAGGACTCTCACAGAAACATTATTTCCGACCGTGTATCTCATAATCTCATGCTCTCCCAGTACTTCGGCCGAACCTTCCTTGCTACCAGAACCTGCATTTTGTTCGTCCTCTCCTTCGCGCTCGGCATTAGGTTCGACGATTTGTTCTCCATCCCCGTCGTGCTCAGGGTTCTGTCGACCAGAAGTTCCCTCGCCAGCATCCGATCCCAAGACCTGTTCAGCCTGATCGACGATCTTATTTACTTCATCAGGGGAGTTTTACGTCGTTTTGTAAGTATTTATGAGATCGTCCATTGACCCTAAGTCGGAATCTGACCTCGGCGGAATTTGGGTTTGGGTCTCTGTGTTTTCGGGGTTAGACATTTTGAAAGAAATTGTGATGATCGATATGAAAGAAAAGTCTTTTTCGATGTGAGTACTCCGATCTGCAGTAATTTGGGAAGCGGTACTCGTCTCGTCAGGTCAACGCATATATATAAAGGTTAAAAGGGTAAATTGCAAATTAAACCCCGAGTAACAGCGACGGTTAAGCTCCCACTCAGTAAATCGAAAGTTATCTTTCCATTAATGGCATTTCCGGTTTTCTAAGTTTTAAAAGGTTGTATTTCAGCTCGGTAAATTATGATTAACGACATCGTCTTCCGAAGATGTGCACTCTTTTTCCCTTCGCTCGGTTTTTATCCCACTGGGTTTTTCCGAGTAAGGTTTTTAACGAGGCATATCCGACACAAGACTGTTCAAGACCTGCTCTCTATTATTTATTTCTCCGAACTTCAAATATGGTAGCTCCTTGGCTCCTCCAGAGAAAATATGCGGTCTTTTTCCCTAGCTCGGATTTTGTCCCACTGGGTTTTTCCGAGTGAGGTTTTTAATGAGGCATATTAAATCTTGTGCTACGATGTTGTGTTTACTTCTCCGAGCTTCAGCTTCACTTACGCTCAAGAAGTGGGGGAGTATTGATGAGGGATATTTCGTATGCGCCATTTTAGGAAATACCTCTGCTCGAAATCGACCTCAATCCCGACCAGGAGGACCATTTTCCGACGGGCAGAACATCGTTTCCGATCAAGCCAGATTGATAGCTCGAGATCTTACTTTCCGATCTACGTCTCTCCTCGGAATCACTGAGGGGCCGACCCTCAGGACTGGACAGCTGGCCGAGACAGTTTCCCCTGCAGAGGGTCTAGCTAGCTCATCACTGTTCCTATATATACGCGGCGCATTTATGACATCAAGAACGACACTATTCCCAAGATACACCCCAGCTCGGACTTAGAGTTCGGAATAGGTCTTAGCTTGCTTTTCCTTATATTTATCTAGCTAGTTGTACGGCATCCAGTAACGCTCGAGTAGACCTACTTTGTAACTTGTATTCGAAACTTAATATCAATACATATCGCTTACACACTCGACTTATTTATTGTTTTGCTCGACTTTCCTTAGTTGTTCCGAACGAAAAAGAGCATAATCACCACACATTCACTCAAGAACATGCATAAATTCACATAAGGGCAAAAATGTAAATTTATCGGCTCCTTTAATTTTAATACATAAAAATTATCCGTATTAATTATTTTGAATTAACAATTAATCACCAAGATTAAGTATCTCTTACTCGAGATTTAAGCAATCTGTTATTCCTATCTTGATTAGGTTGGTTAATTAAGATAGTTACCAAATCTATCAAGATTCCTATCTTATCCAAAAACTCCAGGTTTCCCAACTTATCTAAATCTCCAAGATTCTCAAGATAATCCTATTTTGATTAGATTAGACAACTAAGGTAGTTCCCAAATCTTCCAAGATTTTCTACCTTATCCAAAACAATAAGTTTTCTAATCTTTCCAAATCTCCAATATTTACAAAATTTCCAAAAAAGGCAAAAACAGATCAACCAAAAATCAGCGACGCAGTGACCAATCCGAGGCCACCACGTGGCATTACACATGCGGCCACGAAGGTTGCGCGTGTGTTGCACTCGCCAGCTGCTGCTGCGCGTGCCAGCACGGGGCACACAGCCCGTAGACTGTTGTCGTGTGCTACTCGCACAGGCAGCGCGCTGGTCATGCGCTGCTGCGTTTAGCAACTTTGCGGTGCGCGTTCTGATAGGATAGTACCGAGCAAGCCAATTAACCTTAGCTTGTAATAGGTCTATTCTGTAATAAAAAATCTTTGATTTATATGAATAATACGCACGTTTATTTATAACTGTATAGAATAAACAATGGCCAAATTCATCTCTCGCGAATACATTTAAGCGATTGGATGAAATCCTTAGATCACATTCGACTATGGGACGATTCACTTCGGTATTGAGTGTGATAACGCCGTGAAAACGTCGTTATTACCTATCTCTTTAAGCCCAAAACATCTTGTTTTGATCCGAGTTTCTGTTTGTCTCCGCGTGTTTTCGTGTCTTTTGTGCTTTCGGTCCCTTTGTTCGGCCTTTGTTAGTTTCTCGTGTTTTGTTCGTGTTCTAACTGTGTTTATCGGTGATTTGCAGGATTCGACGCATTGAAGCAATTTCGGAACATTTCGTGCGTGGATTGCAAGTCACTCTCGACCGCGGGGGGACCTAAAGCGAAAGAAAGAACAAAAATCAAGATTTTAGGCCTTGCCTCACCTCGCCGCCGCGAGGTTGAGGCTCGCGGCCGCGAGTTGGCGGCAGAGAGTTGTTTAAACTCTCTGCCTCAATCTCGCGGCCGCGGGCTTTGAACTCGCGGCCGCGGGCTTTGAACTCGCGGCCGCGAGGTCCAGCGTTTCTGAAGGCTCGCGGCCGCGAGTTTCGGTCTCGCGGCCGCGAGGCCTGCTCTGTTTTCTGCGCATTTTGGTGGGGCTTTTTGTACATAACCCCTTTTCCCCCAATTGTAATTGAACATTCTTTAGGGGGCTTTTTGGTCTTAGTTACCATGATTTTTGGGGTAACTTAGGCATTAGGAACTTGTTGTTTTGCTAGGTTAAGGGGTTAGGAGATGAGAAATGAGAACAACTCTTGGAACTTCTTGATCACTTTTCATCTCTTTGCCTCCATTGAAGACTTCAACCTTTCTTGCACTTTTGGATTGAAGAACACAAGGGCTTGAGAGAGAAGTTGTATTAGATTTCATCACATAAGCTTATTCTTAACCTTGATCTTGTTTATTTTGTACTTATGACATTGTTTAATGTAATGAATATTGTGTTGATTAATATGAGTAGCTAAGCATTTAACTCCTAGGTTTTTATGGAGCTTATGATTGATCTATGATTGAATGATGAGTTAATGGTTGATGCTATGTTTATAAGTGTTTGTTAATCTAGTTTGAGCTTTTGTCAACTTGTGGTTAGGCCAACCATAGGATGAAATGGATTGATCTTTAATTGCTAGGCATAGTGGATTAAAGATTAGATTGTAAAACTAGGTTGTGAATTGATTTTAGGATAGGAATATACCTAGGTCTTTTCTTGTTCTAACAAGGATTGGAATTAATGCATCACTTAGGCTTAATCCTTTTAGACATAAATTGGATTAGTCTATTTTGGTAGGTTCGTACGCAATTCGGAAGATACGTATGAATAATTTATGAAACCTTGAACAACAAACATGAGCATTGCTATCGATTTGTGAATCACTCAAGATTGGATAAATCTAAGTAACATGGAAATCTAGGAACCTTTATCAATTGAATCAAAGTATTTTTAATCATAACTCACTTCACTTTTAATTGTGTAAACAAGCTACAATCTCACTACTATCACTCACATAAGTTCAAGTAAGATAATAGAATAGATTTTGATAATTATTCGTTTGATTCCTCGTGGGTTCGACACCCCTTATCACTTTATTACTTGTAAACGACCGTATACTTGCGCGATTTACGTACTCGTATTTGGGACGTAAAAAGTTTTTGGCGCCGTTGCCGGGGATTGTAACGATTATTGCCAATTTATATTCTTGCGTATCTTAGCTTGAATTTGTTATTTACTTTGCGATCTTTGTATTCATAGGTACCTTTCTCTCAGTGTATGCCAAGAGCTTCGACATTACCCCTTGCTCCTGTTGATCCGGAGATTGAGAGAACCTTTCGAAAGCGAAGAAAAGCAAGGAAGAAAAAGGGTAAATCTCTACCCATGGAAAATCAAGGAGTTAATCCGGCTATGGTGAACCCTATACAAATTGCTCCCGAAGAGCCAAATAATAGGAATCGACCTATTAATGAGTATGGTACACCTAAGTTGGATGAGCTCGGTTCTTGCATTGTCAGACCTACCATTACGGCACCTAACTTTGAGCTCAAGCCGGTAATGTTCAATATGCTAAATGCCGAAGGTCAATTTGGAGGTCATTCTAGCGAAGATCCTCATGCTCACTTGAAAAAGTTTATGATGACTAGTGATTCATTCATCATTGCGGGTGTAACAAAGGATGCCTTGCGGTTGATGCTATTTCCGTACTCATTGAGGGATCTCGCAAAAGATTGGTTGGATTCTCTACAATCCCAATCTATAACTTCTTGGGAAGATCTAACCGGGAAGTTCTTGAGGAAGTTTTTCCCTCCCCCGAAGACTACCAAATTGAGGAATGATATTCTAGCATTCCGGCAATTAGATCAAGAATCTTTATATGAAGCTTGGGAGAGATTCAAGGAGTTGTTGAAGAAATGTCAACACCACGGCATAGCCGAGTATATTCTAATGCAAACATTTTACAATGGGTTGCATGGACCTACTAGAGCTCTAGTCGATGCCACTGCGGGTGGTGCTATGCTTTCTAAGTCCTACGATGAATCGTGGGAAATTCTTGATACCATGGCTTATAACAATCACTCTTGGACGTCTGAGAGAGCAACTTCTACTAAATCTACTCCCGGAAGACTCGAATTGGATGCAATTACGGCATTGAGTGCCCAAATGGCGATTTTGAGCAATAAAGTGGACAAACTTGGCCAAAAGCCGGAAGTAGTCCAACAAGTACATGCCACGCCTCCTAGTTGTGTGACGTGTGGAGGAGCTCACACTTATGATATGTGTCCCGGAAATCCCGAGGCGGTGAATTACCTTGGGAACAACTATAGAAACAATCAAGGACATCCTCCATATCAAAACAACTATGTCCCTCATTGGCAAAAGCATCCAAACTTCTCTTGGAGTAATCCAAACAATGCCCAACAACAACCATATCAAGGAGGTCATCAATCCTCCGCTCCCCCAGGGTTTCAAGATAGACAAAAGCAACCCGTAGAGTCAAAGCATTCGTGGGAAGATGCATTTGGTGATTTCATGAAACATACCACCAAATATATGGTAAATAATGACTCGAAGTTGCAAGACGTCTTCAAACATCAACAAGAACACTCGGTTGCTTTGAGGAACCTTCAAACTCAAATGGGGCAAGTCTCACAAGCTTTAAGTGTAAGACCTCAAGGAGCTTTGCCAAGTACAACCGAGTCACCTAATCGAGGATCGAATGAACATGCTAATGCTATTTCCTTGAGGAATGGAAAACGGTATGAAGGTCCGGCTATGCCTAATGAAAACTCAATGGAAGCCGAGGATACTCAACAAGGAAGTAAAGAGTCCTTGGTTGAAGAAGTGGATTCGGAAAAGGAGGTGCCTAAAGAACCGATCATTTCGACATCAATTCCGGCAAGCAAACCAACTCCTCCGTTCCCTCAAAGATTTCAAAAGAAAAAGGATGAGAAGCAATTTGAAAAGTTCTTAAATATCTTGAAACAGTTGCACATAAATATCCCTCTAGTGGAAGCATTCGAGCAAATGCCTAAGTACGTCAAGTTTATGAAAGACGTGCTTTCAAAGAAAAGAAGATTGGGGGAATTTGAAACGGTTGCACTAACCGAGGAATGTAGTGCTATTTTACAAAATAAATTGCCCCCAAAGCTCAAGGATCCGGGGAGTTTCACTATCCCGTGTACTATTGGTGATCAATACTTTGGAAGAGCTCTTTGTGATTTGGGAGCTAGTATCAATCTAATGCCCAAATCTATCTTTCAAAAGCTCGGAATCGGAGAAGCAAGACCTACTACGGTTTCTTTGCAACTTTCCGACCGCTCTATTACTTATCCGGAAGGTAAAATCGAGGATGTCTTGGTGAGAGTTGATAAGTTCATATTTCCCGTTGATTTTATTGTTCTTGATTATGAGGCGGATGTCAATGTACCTATCATTCTTGGGAGACCATTTCTAGCTACGGGTAGAGCTTTGATTGATGTACAAAAAGGGGAACTTACTATGAGAGTACATGATGAAGAAGTGAAATTCAATGTCTTTAATGCCATGAGATACCCGGACGACGAGGAAGAAATTTCTTCCGTTTGTATGCTTGATTCGTTGGTGGCTAATACATTTGAGGAGAATCACTATGAGAATCTAATCGAAGGAGCTATTTTGAACAAACTTGATGAAGAGATTGAGGAAATGGCTCAAGTCATTTCACAATTGGAAGCTAATTCGGTTGGGGAGAACTTTAGAAAAAGATTTGAATCTCTTGACTTGCCGTTGTCAAGCCCCAAGCCATTGAAATCGTCTATCGAGGAGCCTCCAATCTTGGAGTTGAAACCACTTCCACCTCATTTGAACTATGCTTATTTGGGGGATTCTTCTACTTTGCCGGTTATCATTGCGGCGGACTTAACGGAAACTCAAAGAGAGAAGCTATTGAGAGTTCTCAAGAGTTATAAGAAAGCCATCGGGTGGACCATTGCCGACATCAAAGGGATTAGTCCCACATTTTGTATGCATAAGATCAACTTGGAGGACAATTTCAAAGAGTCCGTTGAGCATCAAAGAAGATTAAATCCTATTATGAAAGAAGTGGTAAAGAAGGAGATAATCAAATGGTTAGATTCCGGGATCGTATTTCCTATCTCCGATAGCAAATGGGTGAGTCCGGTGCAATGTGTTCCAAAGAAGAGCGGAATGACGGTGATAACAAATGAAAAGAATGAGTTGATACCTTCTAGAACAGTCACCGGGTGGAGAGTATGCATGGACTACCGGAAATTGAACCAAAATACGAAGAAAGATCACTTCCCATTGCCTTTCATTGATCAAATGTTGGATAGACTATCGGGAAGAGCTTTCTATTGCTTTTTGGATGGATACTCGGGTTTTAATCAAATCGTCATTGCCCCCGCGGATCAAGAGAAAACTACTTTCACATGTCCGTATGGGACGTTTGCTTTTAGAAGAATGCCTTTCGGCTTGTGCAATGCTCCCGCTACTTTTCAAAGGTGTATGATGGCTATTTTCACCGATATGATCGAGAAGTTCGTAGAAGTCTTCATGGATGACTTCTCTATCTTTGGGGATTCATTTGATGAATGCTTAGGTAATCTGGAAAAAGTGCTTCAAAGGTGTGAAGAAACGAACTTGGTATTGAATTGGGAGAAATGCCATTTCATGGTGAAAGAAGGCATTGTTTTAGGCCATAAGATTTCGAGCAAGGGTATCGAGGTGGATAGAGCAAAAATCGAGACGATCGAGAAACTACCTCCACCTACATCTGTGAAAGGAATTCGGAGTTTTCTTGGGCACGCGGGCTTTTATAGAAGGTTTATCAAAGACTTCTCTCAGATATCCAAGCCTTTGTGCAATTTATTGGAGAAAGACGTTCCTTTTATCTTCACAGATCAATGCTTGGAAGCATTCACGACTCTGAAGCAAATGCTAATCTCGGCACCAATTGTTGTAGCACCGGACTGGAGCTTACCTTTCGAAGTAATGTGCGACGCGAGTGATATAGCCGTAGGGGCTGTTTTGGGACAAAAGGAAAGCAAGATTTTCCACTCTATCTACTATGCGAGCAAAACACTGAACGACGCCCAAATGAACTACACAGTTACTGAAAAGGAACTTTTGGCGGTGGTGTTTGCTTTTGATAAATTCCGAGCTTATTTGGTTGGTACAAAGGTGATAGTCTACACGGATCATTCGGCTATTAGATACTTGATGGCGAAGAAAGATGCGAAACCCCGACTAATCCGATGGATCTTATTGCTTCAAGAATTTGATTTGGAGATCAAGGATAGGAAAGGGTCCGAAAATCAAGTAGCCGACCAGTTATCTAGGCTCGAGAATGCCAAAGCTAGGGAAGATCCCGAGATTATCAACGAGGCTTTTCCGGACGAACAACTCTTTTCCCTCGCACAATCTCCAACTCCATGGTATGCCGACTACGTTAACTATCTGGTATGTGGTCTACTACCCCCTGATTTTACTTATCAACAAAAGAAGAGGTTTTTACATTATGTAAAGAGTTTTGTATGGGATGAGCCGTTTCTTTTTAAGATTTGTGCAGACAGGGTCATCAGGAGGTGCATTCCCGAGGAGGAAACACACGCAATTCTAAAGGATTGCCACGCCGCACCTTATGGAGGACATTTCAAAGGAGATCGTACGGCCGCAAAAGTGTTGCAATCGGGGTTCTACTGGCCTAGCCTATTCAAAGATGCGCATATGTTTGTGTCTCAATGCGATCGGTGCCAAAGGGTAGGAAACATTTCCCAAAGAAATTAAACGCCACTAACAACCATTCTTGAAGTGGAGTTATTTGATGTATGGGGAATAGACTTCATGGGACCTTTTGTACCTTCTAAAGGGAACCAATACATTTTGGTGGCCGTAGACTATGTTTCCAAGTGGGTAGAAGCAAGTGCGTTTCCAACGGATGATTCGAAAGCAGTCATGAGTTTCATAAAGAAAAATATCTTCAATCGTTTTGGCACACCAAGAGCAATAATAAGTGACGGCGGTTCTCACTTTTGTAACCGTTGGCTTGATGCTCTTTTGGCAAAATATGGAGTGAAGCATAAGGTGACGACTGCGTATCACCCGCAGGCTAATGGGCAAGCCGAGATATCCAACCGTGAAATAAAGAGTATCTTGGAAAAGACGGTATCTCCTAACCGAAAGGATTGGTCGCTGAGACTTGACGATGCTCTATGGGCTTATCGTACCGCTTACAAGACGCCAATCGGGATGTCTCCCTATAAGCTTGTGTTCGGAAAATCTTGTCATCTACCGTTGGAATTAGAACACAAAGCTTATTGGGCCGTCAAGAAGCTAAACATGGATGCAAGTCTAGCCGGAGAGAAACGGTTGCTACAATTGAATGAACTCGACGAATTTCGGTTGGAAGCTTATGAGAATGCCAAGCTTTATAAGGAAAGGATGAAAAAATGGCACGATCGACGTATAGTGGAAAGGAAGTTCGAACCAGGCCAACAAGTGCTACTCTTTAACTCAAGGCTTCGACTATTTCCCGGAAAACTCAAGTCACGTTGGTCGGGACCATTCCAAGTCGTCGAGGTATTCCCCTACGGAGCCATGGAAATTTCCGATCCCTCAACCGGAAACAAATTTAAGGTGAATGGACAACGCCTTAAACATTATTGGGGCGGAGAATTTGAAAGGAACAAGACTTCCGTGGTCTTGCAATGAAGTTATCATACCGTATCCAAGTCGAGCTCACGACTATAAACAAGCGCTTCTCGGGAGGCAACCCGAGCCTATTGCTTTATCTTTTGTTGTTGTGTGTTTTGTGTTTTGCGTTTTGTGTTTTGTGTTGTCTTTGTTTTTGTTTTCGTCTTCGTTTTCGTGTGTTGTGTTGTAGGTAAATGAGCGCGCTTAAAAGATCGAGGATTGACAAGCACAGATCGAGCGAGGCCGAGCGAACGAACCTTGGATTGAGAACAAATGTCGGGTGAGTAGTTGTATTGATATATAAAAAAACAAAAAACAAAAAACAAAAAACAAAAAAAAAAAAAAAAAAAAAAAAAAAAAAAAAAAACCTCGCAGCCGCGAGGAGCGGGCAGCATGCTACGGCATAAAACTCGCGGCCGCGAGGTTAAGTCCCGCGGCCGCGAGGTATTGGCCAAAAATTCTGCCAGGCTACGGCATAAACCTCGCGGCCGCGAGGTTAAGTTCCGCGGCCGTGAGGTGTGGGTAAAAATCTTTCCTAGGCTACGGCATAAACCTCGCGACCGCGAGGTTAAGTCCCGCGGCCGCGAGACGTGCTGCTTAAGTTAAAATACGTACGCCCAAACTCCCTCACTTCACATTCAAACACTCTTCCCTCAAACTCCCTTCCCTCTCTCACGAGAAATCAATCTCTCTAGTCTCTCAAATCACTCTCAATCCTCCCAAACTCACGAAAACCCTCCCCCTCAATCACACAATCACCAATTCTCATCAAATCACTCAAAACCCTCAATCTCCCCCTCAATCAAACAAAAAAACCGAAAATCAAAATTCTTCGATTTCAATCGCCAATGTGCATCAAAAGGTAAGTGTGGCTTAACCCCTTATTGGAATTGCTATAATTGTTGGTATTGTGATTTTTGGGTGGAAGTTCTTGAAAATATTGAAGAGAATTAGTAAATTGAGGAGTGCACACAAAGTGTTTGACATATTGCCTGTGAGAATAATTTTGCTCCATTTGCTAGTTCTTGGTTGTGGTGTTGAGTTGGTATTGGTTTGTTGAAGTTGTGTGGTTGAAACACAAGTTTGGGGGAAATTTGGGTATTCGATAAAAAGGGGAGAATACGTTTGAGCAATCATGGGAAAATCAAGAGGAGCTAGTTCGAACGTGGATAAATCGAAAGGTGCTAGTTCTAGCGACCCTCCTAGGAAGAAAAGAGACGCTAAGGGGAAGAAAAAGGTGGTCGAAGAAGACTACGACACCTTTAGGTTCATGTCTAAACCAGCCTCGGACGCTTATACGGAAGACAAAGGTTGGTCATTCGTTACGGAGAGATTTGTGGAATATGAGAAGGAAGCCTTTCCTTATTTGCAAGAGAGGATTGAATCCAGAGGTTGGACCGAATTCTTGAAACGGCCACCTCGTGATACCTTCGCCGGCGAGATCGTTAGAGAATTTTATGCTAACGCCGGTTGGAATAGGGACGACAGTGCCACAACCGTGAGGGGTAGGGAGATCAAATTCGATCCGGAAACTATTAACGCCTATTACAGGATCGAATGGCCTTCGAACCAAGACGATGAGCTCGATGAACTATTCAACTACCGTAGGAGCACTTTGGATCAAATGAAAGAGTTCATCACTTTGCCCGGAACAGTTGTTCGTGGTATTCCGAAGGTGGCACATAACCGCTTGACTCAAGAAGCCAAAGCATGGTCTATGGTCTTGCTTTCTCACTTCCGTCCGGCCAAACACAATACATATTACGGTGAGGATCGCATCCCTCTACTCTATGCACTCACCCGGGGGCTTTGCTCAACGTTGGTCGGATAATAAATGAGGTGCTCGAGGAAACGATTTCGAAGAAGAAAGCTAACATAAGGAGTTTTGTGTTTCCGCACCTCATTCATGGATTGTGTAGAAATGCCGGGGTCGACTTCGGGGAGATTAGTGAAGAAACTAGGTTGACTGGCCCGATCAATACCCTGACTATCTGCAAGACTTTGAAGCTAGACTACAGGAGTGCCTACACCGGTAAAGTCTACACGTACGCTGGGGTTGATCAAGAAGGTCAAGAGGGTCTGGAAGGTCACGGGGAGGAGCAAGTTGATGTGCAACCAAGATTGCCAAGAAGAAGGGAACCGACAGATATCCGGGATGAAGTGCATGATTTGGCTCGGTTTGTCTATGCAATGAGTGACCGCCAAGACATGGTTTACCGTGCGCTACTCGGGGATGATAGGTTCAATGCACTTCAACTACCCGCACTTCCTAGACGGATAAATCTACCCCCGCAACCTCAAGAAGATCAAGCGGATGAAATGCACATCGATGAAGAGGAGGAGCGTGCCCGCGATGCACGAAACCACTAAAGACTGGAGCAACCACGGGATGCATACAAAAGGGACGTTGGATTTAAATTTACGCAGTCCCGTCGGTTTAAATTGAGCTTACAATGTTTTAATTCTATTCTCGTCTTGTATTGGTTTTGTTTTTACCTTTTGAGAGATGTTAGCATGTTTACTTGTCTAAATTTATAACTTTTGCTTGTTGGATTTAATTAGAGCCGTGCTCGCTCATTTATCGCTTTGATTTGTTGTGTTTTGTTTGTGTTTTTGTTGTGTTGTTGTTTTTGTCGTGCCGTACCTTTTTTTTTCCGTCATTCTCAATTCACACAATGGGGACATTGTGCATTTTAAGTTTGGGGGAGTAAGGTCGCGCTTGTTGCATGCTAGGTCGACCCGCCAAAAATTTTCAAATTCTTATTATTCTTTCAGCATGCTCTACAAAAATTTGAGCACATTGGCTAAGACTATGTTGTATTGGAGGTGAATGAAGAACTTTAGTGATAATAGGTTCTAGGATTCCTTTTGTGTAACTTAGATTCTCTCCAAACTTTAGTTTGAAAACAAAGTGTAAAATGAACAAAATGAACTAAGTTTGGGGGAGTGAACCCTTCTCAAGAATGAAAGACATGGAACACCTAGCTCTTAAAAGAAACGAGTAGAGAAGTTGCTAAAATGTATGCACTTCTATGTGAGAAAAGAAAGGCTAAGCCTTCAACTGATGAAATTCATGGCACGTTTTCGTAATTACTCTATCTCGTTGTAATAGTGCAAGCTTTGTAATAGGAAATCTTTGTACGCACAAAAGAAGAAAAAGGAAAGGTGCTAGTAGCCCACAAAAGAAAAAAATGTTTAGAAGCACAAACAATCATCATAATTAGTGCTAGTTTTGTATTGTAATATCATTGTAAAGCACAAAGTGCTATGTTACCATTGTAAATCAAAAGAAAAAGCAAAGTATGGTGAGAAAGAGCTAGGGACTAAAATTGTTAACTAGTTCAAGAATAGGGACAACACTCTTAAAATGCCTACAACTTAGCTTCGTAATGTGATTTGAGCATTAAGTTTATAATCTACGGCTAGGAGAGATTCTTTGTGAAACATTAGAAGTCCGTGCAAATAGAACCGATGATTTTGACCTATCGGGACGTATTCACCTAAGATAGAATTTAGCCGAAGCCATCACACACACACGTGGAGCCTATTTGAAGAATAATTCGAAAGTGTTAAGCTTTGGCATTTTGATCTTAAGCATGCTTGTTCTTGTTTTTGTTTTGTTTTTGTTTTGTTTTGTTTTCTTTGCTCGGGACGAGCAAGTGTTTAAGTTTGGGGGTGTTGATAACGCCGTGAAAACGTCGTTATTACCTATCTCTTTAAGCCCAAAACATCTTGTTTTTATCCGAGTTTCTGTTTGTCTCCGCGTGTTTTCGTGTCTTTTGTGCTTTCGGTCCCTTTGTTCGGCCTTTGTTAGTTTCTCGTGTTTTGTTCGTGTTCTAACTGTGTTTATCGGTGATTTGCAGGATTCGACGCATTGAAGCAATTTCGGAACATTTCGTGCGTGGATTGCAAGTCACTCTCGACCGCGGGGGGACCTAAAGCGAAAGAAAGAACAAAAATCAAGATTTTAGGCCCTGCCTCACCTCGCCGCCGCGAGGTTGAGGCTCGCGGCCGCGAGTTGGCGGCAGAGAGTTGTTTAAACTCTCTGCCTCAATCTCGCGGCCGCGAGCTTTGAACTCGCGGCCGCGAGGTCCAGCGTTTCTGAAGGCTCGCGGCCGCGAGTTTCGGTCTCGCGGCCGCGAGGCCTGCTCTGTTTTCTGCGCATTTTGGAGGGGCTTTTTGTACATAACCCTTTTTCCCCCAATTGTAATTGAACATTCTTTAGGGGGCTTTTTGGTCTTAGTTACCATGATTTTTGGGGTAACTTAGGCATTAGGAACTTGTTGTTTTGCTAGGTTAAGGGGTTAGGAGATGAGAAATGAGAACAACTCTTGGAACTTCTTGATCACTTTTCATCTCTTTGCCTCCATTGAAGACTTCAACCTTTCTTGCACTTTTGGATTGAAGAACACAAGGGCTTGAGAGAGAAGTTGTATTAGATTTCATCACATAAGCTTATTCTTAACCTTGATCTTGTTTATTTTGTACTTATGACATTGTTTAATGTAATGAATATTGTGTTGATTAATATGAGTAGCTAAGCATTTAACTCCTAGGTTTTTATGGAGCTTATGATTGATCTATGATTGAATGATGAGTTAATGGTTGATGCTATGTTTATAAGTGTTTGTTAATCTAGTTTGAGCTTTTGTCAACTTGTGGTTAGGCCAACCATAGGATGAAATGGATTGATCTTTAATTGCTAGGCATAGTGGATTAAAGATTAGATTGTAAAACTAGGTTGTGAATTGATTTTAGGATAGGAATATACCTAGGTCTTTTCTTGTTCTAACAAGGATTGGAATTAATGCATCACTTAGGCTTAATCCTTTTAGACATAAATTGGATTAGTCTATTTTGGTAGGTTCGTACGCAATTCGGAAGATACGTATGAATAATTTATGAAACCTTGAACAACAAACATGAGCATTGCTATCGATTTGTGAATCACTCGAGATTGGATAAATCTAAGTAACATGGAAATCTAGGAACCTTTATCAATTGAATCAAAGTATTTTTAATCATAACTCACTTCACTTTTAATTGTGTAAACAAGCTACAATCTCACTACTATCACTCACATAAGTTCAAGTAAGATAATAGAATAGATTTTGATAATTATTCGTTTGATTCCTCGTGGGTTCGACACCCCTTATCACTTTATTACTTGTAAACGACCGTATACTTGCGCGATTTACGTACTCGTATTTGGGACGTAACAGAGTGCAATCATGAAACAGTCTCTAAGGTCGTGATCTTAAAGCAAGTTCCAAGTCATAGATTCCGAACGAGACGGGGTATCGAAGGAATCACCAAGACTTGTATGAATATGCATGATTCACATGGAGTGAATTTGTAGAGTTTCATGAACAAGACATTTGATGTCAATGCATATGAGTAGGTGGTTCGATAGGGGATCGAACGCATCAAACGACCCGAACAGAGAAACCCATTGTGGAATCGCGTGACGCATATCGGTGATGGGATGTTTCTCAAGTCTTATAATAGTGTACGATTTAGTCCTTAGACTTGAGGTGCTAGGGCGAATTCGGTGCATGGGTATGCGTATTTTGATCTAGGTACAGGTCACATAGCCTGACCATAATGTGCCTAAGTTGGGTGCGTATAGTTGTGTACGCGAGTGGTTAGTACCAATATGGAATCTACCGACTCATCGTAATGGATGAGAGAATTTCCTATACGATTCTTAGATAATAGATCCGAGAAACCCGTGGCCACGGTCGGTGACGGATTTGGAAAGGGATTTCCAAATTTAGCAGTCACACTGGATTATTATCCCGAATTAGAAAGTATAGTTATTGAGATAATTAGAGGTGTCGATCAATTCACACACCCTAGGTCTCGATCGGGAAATTAAGTCGATAGAAGGACCGTATGTACATGGTAGTTATAAGAGGTGAGGTTCACAAATATCAATTCACCTGAAGTTGGGCCTCATGGGCTTGTGGCTAGACATCGACCATGAGGTGTGGGTACTCCTGAATTAATAAGGGAGATTAATTCTGGAGTGCTCAATTAAAAGAGTTTAGTTGATCGGAGCAATTAATTGCTCGTAAATTAAATCACGAAGGGTTCGTGGGCCTGCTGCCAATTGATGGTGAACTTAGAGAGTCACACACAATACAGTTGGACAGTGACAGTCATAAAAGGAAATATTTGATTTAAAGGAGTTAAATCAATAAATGAATTAAAGTGTTAATTCAATTGGAAGAATAATTAATTAGATAGTCTAATTAATTAAATGTTAATTAAAGTGTTAATTAATTGAGAGATAATAATTAATTAGATTAATTGGGCTAATTTAACTAATGGGTTAATTAAATTAAGTTGCAAGACATGGGCCTTTTAATTAAAAGCCCGGAAGAAGTCTTGCAAGACTAGGAGGGGCGATTTTTGCTAGATGAAGAATGGAAGAGTTTATTTTCTTGTATGACAAGGAAGATCTAAAAGATATACATGTATATCTTGTTTCCTAATGAGATAAGGAAAAGGTCATGGAAGAGATATCTATTAAGAGAAGGATTCTTCTCTTATAAATATATATCTCTTCATAATTCTTCAACACACTAGAAACACAAGACTTGCATAATCCCTAAGAGCTGAAAATCAGCCCTAGCCGCCCCCTACCCTGTGCCACCGCCTCTCTCTCTTTGTCTTCCATATCCAGATCTATATCTGAATCTAGATCTGCTTCTTCCTCCATTGACAACCTTCAAGATCTAGTTTGTAGCCTGTGACTTGAAGTTGTTGCTACAATCCAACTGGTGTGGATACACTCTGGAGGTGAGACAATTGGATCACTAGTTGTGAATCAACGACAAAGCCGGAGGTTAGCACCACCTTGCCTGTGGTGAGGTAAAATCGCATATCTCCCCCTTTATATTTATTGTTATTGATTGATTCAACCTTTTCGCATACATAAGGTGGAATGCATACCTTGGGACTGATGGGTGCCACGGAAAAATTTTAAATTCCGCACTCTCGTTGTTTTGACAACCGAGGCATTCCCAACACGTTCCGCGTGCCACCGCGGTTGATCAAATTTTTTTTTTCTGATTACTTATTTAATTAACACAGCGTTTTAATTACATCTAATCCAAAATAAAATAACATAATAAAATTTTGAATCAAAATATTTTTTCTTTAACTCTAAGTTAAACAGATCTACGTTCGTAAAACATGCATAGTAAAAGAACTAGCATAACATTAAATCAAACATATGATTTAAACACATAATTTGCAAATTCATATATATACATAGCCAGATTTGTCTCTGCTACCACTGTTGGGATTCAGTAAGAAAACGATCCTTCAGGCAGCGGAAATAAAAACTTTATAGGATCACTAAAGGAATCTTTCCATGATACAATCCAGATGTATATATATGAATATATTAAAACGATAAATTAACTTTAGAATAAAGTTATACCTATGTCCTTGCAAATCCAAGCTTATCAAAATCATAGATATACTTTCTCCTTTCTTTTGCACCTTTGATCCCGAGATTTGTCTATCGCCCCACGTGTTGCGCCTCTACGAGTTGATACACCACAATATCACGAAAACCTTGATAATACTAATCAGCTAGAACATAGATATTATCAAGATCTAAACTAGAGAACAAAAGGAGCAAAAATTGAAATCTCCATGTAGAGAGAGAGAGATTGCGCGAGTGAGGGAAAGAGAGAGGAGAGAGAGTTTTTCAAGACTTCTGTAAGATTTGAATCTTAGATCTAGTCTTCTTATTTTTGCATATATCAAGATATGATACATATTCACATATATATAGATATCTTTCTACTCTCATAATCCCATTAGGTATAGGATTCTAATTCTTCTCTTTTCCTACTTGGGCTAGGGCCCTCTAATTAGAAGACTAAGTCTTCTAATTAATTAATGGCCCATTCTCTTTAATTAATTACGGCCCCATTTTAATTTCTCAATTAAATAGTCCAATAAATTAATTAATATCTCATTTAATTAAATTAGAATATAAGCCTATATAATGAAATATTTATTTCTATAATTAATTAAATCCAATTCAATTAATCAACTTATAAATTAAATTCTAATTTAATTTATAATCTCGATCCAATCCAATTGGATCTCTCCCTGCTCCAATTAGGTCGACCCAGTCGATCCATCTACTCTTTGTTTCCTTGTTTCCGCTTCATGTGTATTGTGTATACCCCCGTAGGTTCACCACATAATTGGTCGTGGGTTATAATTAAACATTCATTTAATTATGCGAGTATTACATACACTAAATCAATCGAACACTCTGTCGACTGATTATTCTAAAATTAGCACCCTGCCAATTTTGGAATTCTCCCACACTCCACAGTCGATGTCTGGCCGCAAGCCCGTAGAGCCCAATCACTGGTGATTTAATTCAGTGAACCTTTAATCATTTACAATTGCCATATACGACATGATCTCTCCATTAGTCAATCTCCCTGTTGAGACCAAAGGGATTTGGACTTTTCATCGGTTCCCTTTCTTTGTCTCAACCTTATGTATTCTAATCTCGAAACTATTCTCTTTGACTTAATCTTTAAGAGCTGCTTTCATAAAGTCGTCAGGTACCTCGGCCGAGGGTTTTACCGAAATATGTTTCTCATAATGATGAGGGATATTTCGTATATGCCATTTTAGGAAATACCTCAGCTCGAGATCGACCTCGACCTACAGAACCCAGCTTCCGATCAAGCCAGATTATTAGCACGAGACCCTATTTTCCGATCCACTTATCTCATCGGAATCACTGTTCCTATATATATTCGGCGCATTTATGACATCAAGGACGACACAATTCCCTAGGAATACTCCAGCTCGGACATAGAGCTCGGAATATGTTTAGTTTGCTTACTTTTGTATCTGTCTAGCTAGTTGTACGGCATCCTGTAACGCTCGAATAGACCTACTTTGTAATTTGTAATCGGATCGGAATATCAATACACATCATTTATGCACTCGATCTTAATTATTGTTTTGCTCGACTTTCCTAATTTATCTTCATTTGAAAAAGAGCATAATCAATTGGCGCCCACCGTGGGGCCTATTCGAGTGTTAGATCGAAAAAATGCCTACTACTAGGAGATTCACGTACAATCGTGACGAGCCTTCACATGCCGTTGGAGCTCAACGCTCAGTAAACAATGAACCAAGCAATCAATCCCGAGCGGCCCACCAGTCGAAACTGTCGTCGGTCGACCCACCAAATGATTTGCCTATATATACGACAATGGCCGATCTGTGATCTATTATCGGCACTACGTGTAGAGAATTCTTGAACACGGAAAGAGCAGACCGTGAAACTTTACCTGACCAACAGCCCCCGGTTGACCAGCCCGAGGATCGATCAGGACACCGAGCTCCCGCCTCAAACCTGCAGAGAGAAGGGAGCATTCGTCGATCTACTATGGGAGCTCCGCCAGGCAATCCTCCCCGAACAGCTCGGGCGAGAGTTGTTGTCCGTTCGGGGCAATCTTCGAGAACCGTTCGAGATCTGGAAGATTCGGTAGTCGGGGAGAGCCAGCCCGAAGCTGCGGACAGTTTAAAAAGGCCGGTTTACCGTAAAGTGACCGAGGCTGATTTAGAGAAGATTGTGCAGGAGAGAGTTGTTAAGGAGTTGAAGAAGGAGATGCTGGTTAAAGAAACCCGACCCGCGGATGTTAGGGCTCGGCGAGCTGAAGCTAAGGAGAATGGGGCTGTGATTCTCGAAGATGGTCGAGATAAGGAGTTGAGTACGAATATCATGAGATGCTCACCTTTTTGCCAGGAGATTAGAGAGGCTCGAGGTACTGAGACTGTTCCTATGAGATTACCGAGGTATAATGGAACTACTGATCCAGGAGAGCACATCAATAGTTTCATAAATGTGTTGAATTTGTATGGGCACTCAGAAGACTTCTGTTGCAAAATTATGGTCACCACCTTTGAATGAATTTCCTTGGACTGGTTCGGAAAATTGCCTCCGAATTCTATCTTCTCTTTCGATGAGTTATGCGACAAGTTGAAGCACGAATTTGCGAGTCAGAGGAAGCAAAGATTACCAGCTAACCACTTGGGAACGATAAAGCAGCTAGAAGGAGAAACGCTGAGGCAATGGTTGGCTAGGTTAAGTATCGAGCTTCTGAAGGTCGATACTCCACAGATTGAATTTTTATCAAAACTAATGTTTGAGCTAACCCGGAATACCCAGTTCGGGAACTCTCTATGTCGAAAGCAACCAAAATCTTTCGAGCGGATCATGGAAATAGCTGAGAAATACATGATTCTGGAGGAAATGAACAAGTTGAAAAACGCTCAGAATCCCACATCCCAGGTCGGGAAGAAACCTGACAAGGCCACAATCCCTAAACCAAGTGATTACGGAGGGTCAAACGCGCAGCGAAGAGGCTCGGTTTGGCAGAGACTTAACGTCTATGAACCTCAGGCTCCGACCCACAGATCTAATGTCTACGATCGACCTGCTTCTCCAGAAATGGCACAAAGGAGGGAACCAGAAAAAAATAGCTTCACCAAGCTGAATACCTCGAGGGACGAAATACTCACCGTTCTCGAGGAAAGGAACCTGGTCCCAGAGGCTCGGCGTATCACCCAAGCCAGGCCGGGGACGATGAATCACGATAAATATTGTAGGTACCATAGGGCTCGCGGACACAGCACCGAGGATTGTTTCTAGTTGAAACAAGAAATTGAGAAATTGATTGCTCAAGGGAAATTAAAGGAATATGTTAGAAGGGGTAACCCCAACAACCGGTTCAGATCGAGGAGTCCGCGGAAGTTTTCCGAACAACACCATAATGATCAGCGTCAGGTCGAGGAGCAGACAAATGGAGTGATAAATGTAATAGCTGGCGGACCTGCAGGAGGAGATAACAGGAATGCGAGAAAAAAGGACAGCCAGGTCGATAAAGACAGGTGTCTCGACCAGAAACGAAATTATGTCCTTGGAACCAGCTCCGTCGATAAATCATGTCGTTAGTTTTACTAAGGCTGACAGGCCGAGTGAGGTAACATGGGACACTAATGAAGATGACCCCGATTTCTCGATGGTGTTGACTCTAAAAATTGCTAACTTCGAGGTCAAGAGGGTACTGATCGACAATGGCAGCTCGGAAATTGTTCCTCTAGGAACCATCCTTTTGAGCACCACCTTGGGCAGAAAACAAAAGGATGTGACAAAGATGGTAAAGTTCCTGGTTGTAAGTACCCCTTTTGCCTATAATGCTATTTTGGGAAGACCGGCACTAAACATTTTTAAAGCGGTCGTGTCGACTTACCATCAGTGCATGGCATGGGAGTGTTACAACACGTCCCTAACCATGAAGAAGCAATTCGAGCATGTGCTACCCGCGAAACGGAAGTTGGTCGATGAAAAGGTTTTTTCCGTATCCGATCTCCCTTTACCAGATTGTGAAAAGTTACAGGGAAAAAAGGGAAAAGAGGTCGATATGAGCGTGCAGCCCTCGAATCATAAGCAGGTGACGTTGGTTCTGGGCTCCCCCGAGAAGTTCACCGGGATCGGGACCGAGCTCAGTCAGGGAATGGAGACAATATTGATCGAGTTTTTGAAGAATAACGCTGACGTATTTGCTTGGAGCTCTGACGACATTGTAGGGATTGACCCACGGGTAATCACTCATTCACTGAATATCGACCCTAAGGCAATGCCGGTTAGGCAAAAGAAAAGGAATCATGGTCGGGAAAAAGATAAGATCATTAACGCTGAAGTGGATAGACTGTTGGCCGCAGGACAAATCAAGGAGATAACTTTTACCGAATGGCTCTGCAATGTTGTGTTAGTATCTAAGGGAGAAAAACCAGACAACAAGTGGAGAATGTGTAATGATTTCATGGACCTGAACAAGTTATGCCCAAGAGACCCTTATCCCTTACCACGGATCGATATGCTGGTCGATTCGACTGCTGGTTTCATCTTTTTCAGCATGATGGATGCTTTCCAAGGCTTCTATCAGATCTTTATGAATGAAAGGGACCAGGACAAAACCGCCTTCATCCCCGAGCGCGGAGTGTATTGCTTCATAGTGATGCCTTTTGGACTGCGAAATGCGGGAGCAACGTATCAAAGACTTGTGAACATGATGTTGAAGGATTTAATCGGGGAGATAATGGAAGTGTATGTAGATGACATGCTCATGAAGGGCATGACTGTGGAAGACCATATCAAGCACCTCGGCAAATGTTTTGGGATCTTAAGAAAATATAGAATGAAGTTGAATCCAGCAAAGTGCACTTTTGGTGTGAGGTCGGGGAAATTTCTTGGCTACTTGGTCCACGAGCGTGGTATCGAGGCGAACCCTGAAAAAATCAGAGCTATTGCCGAACTGAAACCACCGAGGAAACTTTTCGAAGTGCAGAGTTTAATCGAAAAAAATATATCTTTGAACAGATTCATATCCCGATCTGCGGATAAGAGCTTGCCTTTCTTTAAATTGTTGAGGAAATCAAAAAGTTTTGAGTGGAATGAGAAGTGCGATAAAGCTTTTGAGGAGCTTAAAAAATACTTAGTCTCCCCGCCAATTCTAGTAAAACCGGTCGAGGGGGAGCCTTTGTATTTGTACATAGCAGTATCAGAAGAGGCCATAAGCTCAGTTTTGGTGAGAGTTGAGAATTCAGATCACAAGCCGGTGTATTACCTAAGCAAGTTGCTCCAAGGTGCGGAGAAGAATTATTTGGAGATCGAGAAATTTGCGCTAGCTCTGGTAGTTGCAGCTCGGAAACTAAGGCCTTACTTTCAGACTTACAAAATTATCGTTTTGACAAACCAGCCTTTAAGGCAAGTATTGTCAAAACTTGAGGCTTCAGGGAGATTGATTAAGTGGGCAGTGGAACTAGGACAGTTCGAGATCGAGTACCAACCCCGAACGGCGATCAAGGCACAGGTCCTTGCTGATTTTATTGTAGAATCAACGGGAACGGAGTCACTCGAGCAATCAGTTCCCGAAGTTAACTTGGTGGCAGAAGTTAAGGAGAAGATCTGGTTTATGTACGTCGATGGTTCATCGACTAGAGAAGGAGGAGGGGCCGAAATTCACTTTCAGGGCCCTGATGGGGAGGACATTAGTTATGCCATTACTTTGGATTTTGTCGTAACAAACAATGAAGCGGAGTATGAGGCTCTGATCGCGGGACTAGAAATGGCAATAAAGGCAAGCATTAAGTCTCTTACCGTGTTGACCGACTCCGAGTTGATACATAGGCAGGTGAAAGGGGTCTATGAAGCAAAAGAGTTCAACATGGTCAAGTATTTAGGAAGGGTGAAGTATCTAGTTGCCAAATTAGATAAGTTTGAGATTCAAGCTATCCCTCGGGAAGAAAACTCTTGGGCAGATTTGCTATCTAAATTTACAGGATCGATGGATGGATGAAGAGAGAGAGTAATAACTTGGTTATTGTCTAACACTCCAGCCATAGACTTGAACATGTCTCCGGGCTCAGAAATAATGAAGATAGATACTCAAGGGCCTTCTTGAATGGATCCTTTGAAAGCGTATTTGAAGAATGGCGTCTTACCCGAGGAAGCAAATGAGGCCCGGTGAATTAAGTATCGAGCTCCAATGTATGTTTTGATCAAGGACCAGCTCTACAAGAGGTCCAGCTCGGGGATACTGTTGAAGTGTGTACCTGAAACTCAATTTGATCTCATCTTGAAAAAAATTCATGAAGGTGAGGCTGGCAGCCATTGCGGCGCGAGGGCGTTGGCCTTAAAGTGTTCCAGGACCGGATATTATTCGCCTACTTTGACTTCGGATTCTATCGACTACGTCAAGAAATGCCACCACTGCCAGATTTATTCAAACTTGATTCATCAACCTGCTGAACAGTTACACTCAATTCCGATCTGCTGGCCATTTGATAAATGGGGGATCGATATTGTGGGACCTTCCCAACTGCTAGATCTAGAAAGAGCTATGTCTTGGTTGCTGTTGAATACTTTAGCAAATGGGTAGAATGTATCACACTAACCAAGATTACTCAGTTTCAGGTTATAAATTTTCTCTGGAAGTATATTGTTTGCAGGTTCGGAATACCAAGAATTTTGATCTCCGACAACGGAACTCAGTTCGCGGGAAAACAAATTCTGGAATGGTGTGACAAATTTGGGATCCAGCAAAATTTCACATCGGTCGGCCAACCCCAAGCGAACGGGAAGACTGAGGTCACCAACAGGGAAATTGTCCGATCACTAGAAAAGTGCCTAACGGAAGCCAAGGGAAAATGGTTGGATGAGCTCCCCGGGGTCATTTGGGTGAATAGAAATTCGATTAAATCAGATACTGGAGAGACTCCTTTCTCTTTAGTTTATGGTTCGGAGCCCGTTATCCCAGTCGAGACCTTGGTCCCATCACCAAGGGTTTTATCTTATTATCCCGACCAAAACCAGTCATTGAGGGAAATGGAGGTCGACCATGCGGATGGCAAGCGTGACCGAGCAAGTGTGAAAATCCAAGCAACTAAGTCCAGCATGGAAAAAGCTTATGACAAAAAGTCAGAATAAGAAAATTTAAGGTGGGGGATTTGGTCCTCAAAAAAGTAGACGTGTCAAAGCACGTCGGAAAACTTCAACCGAACTGGGATGGCCCTTACGTCATGTATGAGGTCGGAAAGAAGGGGTCATATAAAATTGCTCACCTTAACGGTGAAACTTTGCCAAGAAGCTGGAACGCAGTTAACCTGAGAAAGTACTATGGAAAATAGTTGTAATCATTTCCTATGTCTTGTAATTCCTATTTTTGCAATCTTATTTTATTCCAAGTGTAAGCATATTCAATTAAGTTCTCCTTTTTGTTCCGACTGTGTTTCGAATACCCTGCTGGAGAAAGAGCATGATGTCCTGCTCGAAAAAATAAAAAAATAAAAAATAAAAAAAATAGCAAAAATGTCTCGACTGAGGGTGAAAGTTGTTGCTATGCCCCTCAGCTCGGAAAAAGACTTGCAAAAAAGGCAAAATGTCTCGACTGAGGGTGAAAGTTGTTGTTATGCCCCTCAGCTCGGTAAAAGACTTGCTCAAAAAGCAAAATGTCTCGACTGAGGGAGAAAGTTATTGCTATGCCCCTCAGCTCGAAAAAAAGACTTGCAAAAAAGGCAAAATGTCTCGACTGAGGGTGAAAGCTGTTGTTATGCCCCTCAGCTCGGTAAAAGACTGGCTCAAAAAGTAAAATATCTCGACTGAGGGTGAAAGTTGTTGCTATGCCCCTCAGCTCGGTAAAAGACTTGCTCAAAAAGTAAAATGTCTCGACTGAGGGTGAAAGTTGTTGCTATGCCCATCAGATCGGAAAAAGACTTGCAAAAAAGGCAAAATGTCTCGACTGAGGGTGAAAGCTGTTGCTACGCCCCTCAGCTCAGTAAAAGACTTGCTCAAAAAGCAAAATGTCTCGACTGAGGGTGAAAGTAGTTGCTATGCCCCTCAGCTCGGTAAAAGACTTGCTCAAAAAGAAAAATGTCTCGACTGAGGGTGAAAGCTGTTGCTATGCCCCTCAGCTCGGGAAAAGACTTGCTCAAAAATGCAAAATGTCTCGACTGAGGGTGAAAGTTGTTGCTATGCCCCTCAGCTCGGTAAAAGACCTGCTCAAAATAGCAAAATGTGTCGACTGAGGGTGAAAGTTGTTTCTATGCCCCTCAGCTCGGTAAAAGACTTGCTCAAAAAGCACAATGTCTCGACTGAGGGTGAAAGTTGTTGCTATGCCCCTCAGCTCGGTAAAAGACCTGCTCAAAATAGCAAAATGTCTCGACGGAGGGTGAAAGCTGTTGCTATGCCCCTCAGCTCGGTAAAAGACTTGCTCAAAATAGCAAAATGTCTCGACTGAGGGTGAAAGCTATTGCTATGCCCCTCAGCTCGGTAAAAGACTTGCACAAAAAATCATTCAAGTGCTTGAATGATAAAGATTGTCAAATGATTTATATTTCCAGAATTGAGTGCTGCTCGAAATAAAATTCAGAAGTAGCCCTGCTCGAGATATGAAGATTTTTAAGCATTCATGTTACTTAAAATTCCTTCCCAAGTTGATTTATTATTTGATCACGTTCTTGTCGAAGTAAATTTCTCAGACTTAAGCTATCATTCATGAGAGTATCTCACTTATCAAGAAGGGTTTTCCGAGATGATTTATATGATCAATAATTCTCCAGTTGCGGATTGATTTCAGGTTCGGATTTTAGAAAATTCAAACAGACTATGATATCGTTATCGAGCGGGAAATTACGAGCAAGAGCAATTACAAGGAACTACAATTTTTTTGATAATTCTCGAACAGATTACAAAGTTCATGAGTACATTCTCGAGTAAAATCTTATTACAACTACTATGCCCTATTCTAAAGTCTTCGAGCATTCTTTAGTGTCGTCGACCGTGAGCGGAGGCGAGCATCCGATGAGTGCACCACAGTTTGTGTGACAGATCGGTTGACTAGTAGACTTGTAAAAAGCAATCGAGCCAGCTATGTTTATCGTCTTATGATATCTGGTTTGAAGTTAGGCAGTATGAATTGCAGACCACTTTTTCTGCTTATCTTCATACTTTTTCCAGCCTTCTTGCCACCAGCTGAGCCCGATCACTTCCCCGAGGTAGCAGGTAAAGCTGAAATTCCTCATTTTAAGATCCGAAATTTCAACCTAAAGCGGCCAGTCGTCATTTTACGGTCCGAAAGCTCGACCCAAAGTTACCATTCTTCAAGAAAATCTCAAAGAGGCTGGTACTCGAGATCGAACTTCCTTTTAATCGATTGACCAACTTTCCGCCCTCGGGGAGTCCCTTCGAAATCCGCAATGCCAACCCTACCCAAAATACCCAAGCAAGGGTCGGTCGTATATTGGTATTTCGAAGGGAGATCCCATTTTCAGGGATCGGAGACCCCCCGATCTTCGAGGGGCCCCTTTTTTCCGATTCCACCCATACCAAAGAAAGAGTTAAGTTGTTTGTAAGCTCGGAAGAAAGTTCGAAGCCAAATCTCGAAGGCTTGAACAGAAAGGAGGGAGGAACCGAGCTTAGTCCTCGGATAACCCATTTTCATAGTGTAAAGTAAAAAAATTCAACTGAGTAAAGTGCCCCTTATATACTAAGGGGAAAGGAAAATCGACGGTCATTATTCAACGGATCTAACGGCCCAGATTAAGGCATTTATCACGGGTGACTGTTCCGCTTCCCGAGGATTAGGTACTGTTTGGTCAGAACATCATTGGAACTTTGCTGAAAATGTGGGAATACTATGACTCGGTCAGATACCAATGCAAAAAAATTTCCACCTTTACTTTCAGATCGGGAGAGTCTGAAAAATGCAACTCGAGTAAAAAGCTTTGATCTTCCTTATTTTCCACGACGAGATACATGCATGTATGCAAAATCATCGAACAACTTGAGTTTGCAGAATTTTAAAGCAAGTATAAATTTCCGAGAAGAGCGCAGCATTATTTAAGAGAAAGAGAGTTTATTCATCCGCAGAAAACAACGTTACAGAAAGAAAAGAAAAGAAAAAAAGATAAAGCTACAACATTTGAACGAGCAAGAAAGGTAAGGTTACAAACAAAGCTGATTCTCTAGATCAGCTTATTCTCAGATAAGATCTTGCGGAGCTCGACGCTGCGGGCCTCGTACCCATCATCATAGCCTTTCTTATACGCCTCTTGCTCCCGGCGCTCAGAATCTTTCTTCTCTTGCTCGACAATGGACTTCAGCTTGTCCAACTCCTTGCTCAGTTCCTCATGAACTTGGCTCTCTTTCTGCTTCACAGCCTTCTCTTTCTTGGAGGCCAGCTTCAGCTTGATAGCCCTAGCTTCGTCGAGAGACTTCTCCAGGGCGATCTTTTGTTTCTCCAAATCGAGGACTACAGCAGCACGCTGCTCGGCTTCAAGCTCAACTTGCAATCCGAGGTTGAAAAGATGTTGTCCGACCTACGTGGGATTGTAGAACAAAGGTTTTTAAAAAAAAAAGACTCACTTGAGTAAGCAGATCAGTGCTCGATTGCACTATCTCCCGAGCACTTTTGCCTATCAACCGTTCCTGCTCGGCAACCTGAATACTACCCAAAGTAATATCCCAACAGCTCGGAGTTACGCCTTCAACCACGGCCTTATTTTTTATCTCCTCAAAGATCGCACTCAGTGTGCGAGTAACATCAGAGACGGAGCTGGGAACCTTGGGATTCTTGTCCAGCAGATATGGGTCATTTATTTCGGGGTCAATTATTTTGACCTTTTTATTTGGAGGCTTGATATCGACGTTCTTGGCAGCCTCCGAAGCCAGAATGTTTTCACCTGACAATTTCTTCTCCCCCGCCATTTGCATTAAGGCCTGGGTCGGAATCAGATCATCTATACAAGACCTCTTGTTCGAGGCAAGCTCGGAACCACCAGATTTCACTTGCTTGCTAGGACTCTTAGCAACCTGTGCTTTCCCCTCGGAACTGTTTTTCGCTTTAGAAGGGGAATCCGCAATCTCTATGACCGGCTCCCTCTCGGAACGAGTAGGCGCGGAATTCGACGAAGGATCAACCTTGGCTTTGCCGCGGTCAGCCTTGGGAGCCTCTGATCGATTAGGTCCTGAGTTCGACAGAGGATCGACCTTGTTTTTACCACGATCGGCTTTCGAAGCTTTTGGGACCTCTGTAGAAGCCTTAGAATCCTTGGACTTGGACTTGGGAGCTTTGTCTTTCTTGGCCTAGAGGAGTTGAGTTGGGTCAAGCTTGGAACCTACTAGTCCATCCATGACCGAGTGTTTAGTGAAGAAATGGTTCGGATTATTTTGTCGACTTGTGAGCTCCGATGTGGAAGATCAGGATTTCAATGATACAAAATTTTATGGGTTTCTCATGTATTTATAAGAAAGAGAAACGTTGCCTTTTGGGGACCCAACAGTCATGAATTTCAAGTTTTTCCGAGCTATATTGTGAAGATCGATTATTGGTATATTTTATCTGCTAAGGAAGTTTGCTTTTACCTGCGTTGCATAGTTTGTTATCGATGTCCTTTTCGAGCCGCATGCAGTTTACAAAGACTATTGTCTAGTTGAGTTGTACGATGAAATCCGGCAGGAATTTAAACATCGGGATATTGGCACATATCACAGAAATAAAATAGGGTTTATAAACGATCACGAGGATTACATTACAGCAAAAAGAAAACCCTACGGACTATTACAAAAATCATTCTAAGGATTTGATCACTCCTCGTCCTCGGAGTTGTTCTCGACGTCAACGTCATCATCTCCAGAAGCCTCTTGATCATCCTTATCTTCGGAAGTCTCTTGTTCATCCTCATCTCCAGAGCTATCTTGGTCGTCTTCATCCGAACTCGAGCTCGAACTGGACACTGCCAAAAATTCTGGAAATTGGCAAGTTTGCCTTTGGTTTTCATTAAAACACCAAAAGCGACTAAGTATCCGATAGAGTTGGGAAGGATATGTGCGGGAGCTAGGGAGAATACATCCAAAACCTCCTCGAGCAGTGGGGCGAAAGGAATCCGCAGTCCATACGAGAATTGTGTAGCATAGAAGGCTTGGCATCCTTCTGGGGGCTCATTGACCCGTTGAGAGGAGGTCGGGATAACCAACGAATAACCTTCCGGGAGAAATTTACCTATTTTTGCCTCGAGTTCAGCCTTGCTCTCGATCGGATCATAAGCGCAGGCAATCTCGTCGACCCGCTTCTCAGTTTTCTGAAGTCGCCCCGTGGTGTTAGACTTCTTCGAGATAGTACCCAGATCGAGGATTATCACAGAAACATTATTTCCGATCGTGTATCTCATTATCTTGTGCTCTCCCAGCACTTCAGCCGAACCTTCCTCGCTACCAGAATCTGCATTTTGTTCCCCCTCTCCTTCGCGCTCGGCATCAGGCTCCGCGTTTTGTTCTCTGTCCCTTTCGGGTTTAGTATTTTATCTCGCGGAAGTTTCCTCGCCCTTATCCGACTCTAAGACTTTTGTAGCCTGGTCGACAACTTTATTTACTTCATCCGGGGAATCTCTCATCGGCTCATACACATTTATTAGATTGCTCATGGATCCGAGATCGGACTCCGATCTTGGATGGATTATAGTTTGGTTCTCTGTGTTCTCTGCGTCGGACATTCTGGAGAGGATTTTTACGCTGGTCGGTGAATAAGAAAAGTTTTTGTCGATGTGAGTACTCCGATCTGTAGTAATTTATGAAGCGGTGCTCGTCTTGTCTGGTCAACGCATATATATAAAGGTTAAAAGGGTAAATTGCAAAACAAACCCCGAGTAACCGCGACGATTAGACTTCCACTCAGTAAATTAAAAAGTTATCTTTCTGTTAATGGCATTTCCGGTCCTCAAAGTTTTGAAAGGTGATCTTTTAAGCTCGATAGGCGGCAGATTAGTGTCATCATCTTCCGAGGATATACACTATTTTTCCCTCCCTCGGTTTTTATTCCTCTGGGTTTTTCCGAGTAAGGTTTTTAATGAGGTATATCCAACAGAAGATCGTTCAACACTTGATCTCTATTATTTATTTCTCCGAACTTCAAATATTGTAATGTCATCGAAGTAAAATATTCAGATCGGGAACTTCGCCTTTCTATTGTTTGAAGCATCTCACCTTTACAGGGCTCCTCCAGAGAAAATGTGCGCTCTTTTTCCCTAGCTCGGATTTTGTCCCACTGGGTTTTTCCGAGTAAGGTTTTTAACGAGGCATATTCAAATTCTACCTTGATGCTGTATTTACTTCACCGAGCTTCAGCTCCACTTACGCTCGAGAAGTGGGGGAGTATTGATGAGGGATATTTCGTATACGCCATTTTAGGAAATACCTCAGCTTGAGATCGACCTCGACCTGCAGAACCCAGCTTCTGATCAAGCCAGATTATTAGCACGAGATCCTATTTTCCGATCCACTTATCTTCTCGGAATCACTGTGGGACCGACCCATTGGCCTGGACAGCTGGCCGAGACATAATCCCCTGCGGAGGGTCTAGCTAGCTCATCACTGTTCCTATATATATCCGGCGCATTTATGACATCAAGGACGGCATAATTCCCTAGTAATACTCCAGCTCGGACATAGAGCTCGAAATAGGTTTAGTTTGCTTACTTTTGCATCTGTCTAGCTAGTTGTACGGCATCCTGTAACGCTCGGATAGACCTACTTTGTAATTTGTAATCGGATCGGAATATCAATACACGTCATTTATACACTCGATCTTAATTATTGTTTTGCTCGACTTTCCTTATTTATCCTCATACGAAAAAGAGCATAATCACATAAAGATTCATAGAAGAATTTCTCAACCTATCAAGTCTGGTCCATGAGTCCTTTGTTGATGATATGAACTTGCATACAAGTTCCGCTATACCCAACGTGAATCCACAGAGACCTTCTGGTAATCTCCAGTTAGTCGGAACTCACATCAAAGTATAGAAGTTCTAACACCAGATAAACCCTATCACCTCAAGTAATAAGGATCGTTCCTCGTATACTATTGTAATTAGGGATAACTTCGACCCCGATATGCAACTACCGCTTCCATGGTGAGTTATTTCCTAGTTGGGGTATTCAGTGCACTTGCCATCCCAGCAAGCCACCCACTTCTGTGTATCAACTATCCCAGTCACACTCGTGGACCCTAGCGTCCTCCAGTTCTTCGTAGTATACTCATTAGTGAGAGTCTAACTCCAATGATGCCTATCTCAAATGGATTCCACGACTCTTGAATTTGTTCTAGATCACGGCCTTGGAGATCAGTCCACGGTTTGTCCTATAGCCATGTGATCTAAGGACTTCGATCCTTATGCTACCCCCATAGGCGAGACTCAAGTTCGAATCCCATTGGAGATATCACACTAGGGAGGACCTATACCCTTTGCACTCTTCGGTTCGAGCTGTAAATACACAGTCTAGTAGATAAAAAAAAAAAGATAATTATTACATAAGATAAAGATGACCATAATAAAATAAGGTGCATTTATTAATCTAAATTGAATAGTTCCTTATTTATTACAATAAATAGCAGCCATACAGTTGGCTTGCCGGACACTATTTATATCAAGGAGATCCCTATACTCATAAGTAAGAGTAAAGAGGTGCTTTACCACATCATTCTTGGTACGGCATTATAGGCACGGACTATGAAGGTACGATAATCAGTATCTTCGGTGCAGTCATGAGGGTCAACCCCTATAATGCATAAGGAAGCTTAACAAAATTCGTCATGGATCGAACCATGTCCAACGAGGTTCAAAACCTATACTCTGAAGTTATATCACTCACTAAGATGGATATACACTTCTCACAATAATCAGAGTTTGTTTTTGCTTGTTTCTTCAACTCGGCTTTGTCAATAGATGACTCGGGTGATAGTGATCTGATCTTGAGTTTTTTGAGACTTAGAAAATTTGTTTGCTTGAATTCTCTCTCAGTTGTTGTGTTGTCTCTAACTCTTGAATCTTGATCTATTTAT
This sequence comes from Penstemon newberryi var. newberryi, assembly GCA_030819805.1. Classification (NCBI taxonomy): domain Eukaryota; kingdom Viridiplantae; phylum Streptophyta; class Magnoliopsida; order Lamiales; family Plantaginaceae; genus Penstemon; species Penstemon newberryi. Next base: position 4,242,218 of record JAUALY010000007.1, on the reverse strand, counting down.
ACTCGCGAATTTGAATTCTGCCCGTTGAAGAAAGACAGATTTCAGATCTTCCTCGAAAACTGGTTCTTGTCTCTGAACGGCTTCCTGCAACTGTTCATTGTACAGTTCTGATGTATTTTCTGTCAAGTCGCATTTAATGCACCTTGCTGATACGAGGTTCCTCTTAAATCATTTGTCATTAATACCATTCTATTACAGAATTTATTACGCCAAGTGCATTTATTACCGTTGGAATAACTTTCTGATCACTTCTACTCTGCTGATCGAATCCACTCTGCTGATGAACACTCTGTTGATTCAAATCGAACACATCTGATTTGACTCTGCTGAAATCCACCAGTCTGTCTGATTCCTGACTCAGCATCAGATCAGTAGTCTTCTGGACCAAAATTTAACCTTCTGATTTTACTTGTCTTCTCGGTTAAACTTTTCAGAGGCTTGCTAAGCTTCCATTACTTAGCTGATGACTTTTGGAAATCATTAAAACCTCCCTTCACTTATTCATCTTCACCCAACATGACCTAACCTTGCGTCCCATATGTGTGGATTATTATCTTGGTATTAATTGAACTTACACATTAATTCAATCGAATTGAGTTAACGATTTAATTCAATCAATTTTCTTCCTTTCAATTAACTCTTTAATTGATTCATTTCCTTTTTCAATTAACTATTTAATTGAAACGTTGCTTAATTAATTAGACATTCTAATCAATTAAACTTTCCATTGCCTTTCTTAGGTGCAGTGGGATAATTTGACTTTTAGGCTATTTGCGTTCTTTCGACTACCTTTATGGTCACTTTAGAAGAGAACACTTTCTTCTTCTTTTTACCCTTCTTCGACTTTGCAGTCCTCGAAGTGTGAGCTATCATGGCAAGTTTATCCTATTAGCCATTTACCAATACTTTGGTTAATTCACGAAACTTGATCAACTTATCAAATAAGTTCAAAGTTTTTCACGAATTGGTTGAATGATCAGGGAGGAGAATTTAGGTGGAGGTCAATGTTAAGATCTCTTGTAGGCCTACGTTTAATCGATCCAGTTTTCAACCAGATTGATAAAACAAGGACAGTGATCCTTGACATTAGTTCCTTCGCTTTTTCTCGAGTTTTAAACAACTCCTTAGAAGTATCGAATCAATCAGTTCGAAACTACTCCTCGAAACAAGCTTTTTTCGTAAGTGAAGTTGAAGCTCGGAGAAGTAAACACAGCATCGTAGCACACGTTTTGATATGCCTCATTAAAAACCTTACTCGGAAAAACCCCGTGGGACAAAATCCGAGACAGGGAAAAAGAGCACATATTTTCTATGGAGGAGCCTTGTAAGAGTTTTCGGATTTGAATATTTCGCTTTGATGACGTTACCATATTTGCAGCTAGGAGAAATAATAATAGAGGTCGAGTGTTGAATAGTCTTGGGTCGGACATGCCTCGTTAAAAACCTTACTCGGGAAAACCCTGTGGGATAAAAACCGAGCGAAGGGAAAAAGAGTGCACATCTTCGGAGGACGCTGTCGTTAATCTTAATCTACCGAGTCAAAATATCAACTTTTAAAACTAAGAGGACCGCAAATGCTATTTATGGAAAGATGATCTTCAATTTTACTGAGTGGAAGCTTAACCGTCGCGGTTACTCGGGGTTGGATTTGCAATTTACCCTTTTAACCTTTATATATATACGTTGACCTGAAAAGACGAATACGCCTTCCCAATTTACTGCAGATCGGAGCATTCAGATCGATAAAGTGTATTCTTTCTTGTCGATCATTTCAACAACTATTTTATAACATGTCTACATCCCAGAATCCAGAGGTTCCGCCCAATAATCCTCCGAGGTCAGATTCCGACCTAGGGTCCATTGACGAACTTATCAATGACTACAAAACCACTGAAAATTCTCCTGATGAGACGAATAAAATCGTCGATCAAATTGAGCGTGCCTTAGGATCAAATGCTGGCGAGGGGACGTCTGGTCAACATAATTCCGAGCCTGGTGGGGACGCGGAACAAAACGTCGAGCCCAATAGCGAGGAAGGAGGAGATGGAGAAAATCCTGACTCCGATAATGAGGATAGCTCGACTATGGCGCAGGACGAGCGTGAGATAATGAGATATCTCTAGTGCATACGATCCAATAGAAGACGAAGCAAGCCTCAAAGCTAAGATAGGTAAATTCCTTCCCGAGGGCTATTCGTTAGTTATTCCGACCCCCTCTCAAAGGGTGAATCAGCCACCTGAAGGATGTCAAGCTTTCTATGCTGATTTAACCTGATTTCGTCTTAGGTTAATACTCAGTAAATTATTTAAGATCACGATTTTGTGTAATAGGGGTTTGGTTAAAGTACTTAGGATGGTGCAATTCAAGAACAAGCAACGTAATATAATAGCGTAAAATAACAATAATACGAGCTGCGAACAACTCTAGTATATTTCGTAGGTTAAATTCTGGATCCTCAATACAATGTAAGATTTGCTATTTATAATATTCCCTCCCATCCTAACTGAACTAGAAGTCCTATTTAGTCTGGGAATCCTATACGGCCTAGGAGTACTGCATGGCCCATTTAGTCCCTTAAAACGGGCAGTAGGTCGATCAGAGTAGGTCGTCCAGATACGCATCCAGCTGGTCGAGCCGATCTCACAGTTAAAATAGGTCGGATCGATCTTCAGTCTGCTCGGATATTCCTTGCTGGTTAGTCGTGCAAAATAGCCCTCGTCAGTACTCCCTCACTTCTCGAGCGTAATCGTAGCTGAAGCTCGTAGAAGTAGATATAGTAGTTACCTTGATCTTTTCATCGTTCACGGAATACGCCTCGTTAAAAACCTAGTTCGGAAAAACCCTTTCGGGACAAAAACCAAACGAGGAAAAAAGAGTGCATATCCGTTTGAACCGTCTTTGTACAGACATGTATTTTGGTTAACGTGTGTCAGACAACAGTGGGGTCTTTTCATTACTTTGATTGGCGGGAATATGAAGAGACGCGAAGGGCTGAATCCGTCTTTTCACCGCCCATATATATAATCGAATTTTGCGGGATATTTTACTTTTACCCCAGATTTTTTAATCCTTCCAATAGTAAAAGCGTAAATCGACAATCTTGTCAATTTCTTACTCCCTCTAGCTTACTATTTTAAGGACTGATGGCTTCGACTTCGCAGAATCCTCATTCTTCAACCCAAAATGTAGATGAACCAGTATTACCTAACACCCTTAATCCTGAAATCCCTTCATCTGAGGAAGAAGCTGCAGATATTGCTCAAGTAGAAGAAGTCAGAAATTACGAAGAACAGGGGGTTGATGGCTTGGTTGTGGAAATCGTCCCGGAGGAGGGGATGATGTCGAAGGCATCCAAAAAGTCTAAGACAGCTCAACCTCAAATTTCTGCCCCTGTAGAACTCTTTCCTTCTCGATGGACAAAAGAAGATCTACCCTCCTTAAAAAAGGAATACGGTCGGTATTTCCCATCGGATTTTGAGATCATTATTCCTCCTTCCGAAGAAAGAGTCAATACCTCTCCTACCAACTGTCGAGCTTTTTATACATCCCACTTCGAGCATGGGCTCCGTTTTCCTCTTTCTCCAATTCTTCGTCAATTCCTGGAGACCTTCATTGTCTCATTGACTCAACTTGTTCCGAATGCCATAGCCTTTATTATGGCATTCTCTGTTTTGATGGTCGCACGAGGTCTGCGGCCCTCGTTCCATAATTTTCTTCACTTTTTTCGACTTTCTGTATCGACCTCATCTAATAGGGGTTATTATTACGTTAGTCAGAGACCTGGGTATGCTGTTCTTGAAAACGCCATTTCGAGCAATAGCATGGAGTGGAAATCAAATTTCTTTTTCGGCAAAGCTCCGATCGTGCATATTATCGAAAATGGAGAAACTAAGGAGTTTACTCATGATTGGGGATACAATGATTCTTGGGTATATGGTGGTCGAAAAGTAATCGGCGAGATGACCCCGGATGACCAATTTTCATCTGCTATGATCGAGGAGATGAGATCGAATAAGTATCAATCAGCTTATTTGATCAGAGAGATCTTTCTTCGGAAAGCCGGACTGAGTTCTTTGGAATTTTCTATTCCATCGGATAATCGATCTCTAGGTAAGATCATTTCCCATTTTGTCACTTCATTCTTAAAAGGATTTATGAATCCATCATTTACTAATATCTATCGACTTCCCATTGCAGCCACCATGGTCGAGAATTGCCGATTTTCCGTGGTCGGAAAATCTGTTCTTTCGAACTCGAAAAAGTCCTGGGGTAAAATCCCCATAGAGCAAAAGGAATCTAGAAAAAGGAGAAGGAATCAATTCCAAGATCTGGAGGACATTGAGGAGGAGTCGTCCGAGAATGCAGATCCTATCCGAGTAGCTCCTCATCTTTCTGGTCTAACTTCTTCAGACATACCGGCTTCAAGCTCTCGTCCTGGTCGCGGTTATCCTCCAAAAACTTTTAGGGAGAAATATGGCATTCTGGGTAGTAAATATTGGCCCGAACGTACTCCTACTGGCCCTGAAGCCAAACGAAAAACTCAATATTTTGACAAGGGAAGTGAGTATTTTACCCACGTCGGAGATACAAGTCATCAGGCTTCTCTGGTAGATATGATTGAGAGTCATCTTCAAGGAAAAAGAGCAGGTGGTTATTCCGAGAAGGATTCCTTGATGTCTGAAGATAAGGAGAACGTGGTCGATAAATCCATTCGAGTCCTTCTATCCTCGACCTTTGTTCGAGACGTGGAGAGGACTGTTAAGAAGCAACCTCTCGAACAGCTAGCGAGGGCTGCTCATGCTCATGAAGTGGTACTATTCTTTAACTCCTTTTGTTATTTTAATAATCCTCAATATTCTTCTTGGTCTTTATTCAGACAATTTTTTCTTGCTACAGACCGGTAATGCCTTGGTATCTGCGCTATATGATATGGCATTGCATAGAGATCAGTGTAAATATGTTGAAGAAAGCAACAATATTTTAACTGCCAGGGTTAAGGAGCTCGAAGATCAACTTGCTCAGGTCGGTAATTCCCGAGCATCCGCTGCCACTTCATCCGATCCTCTCGCTGATCCTAATTTGGAAACCGACAATCCTCATATTATCAGTATGATGACGGATTCCAGTCGATACCAGGCGCAGGTCGACCAACTGACTCGAGAAATGGAAGAGCAACGAGTTGCGCATGCCACCCTCGTTAGCAAGCTGGAGTCGGATGTTGATGCTCTTCGATCCCAACTTGCGACCAAGGAAGATGATTCTTTTAACTTAGAGAGGGTCATAGATGAGCACCAATCTTCAGACGTCGAGCCCATAGTCCGAGAGTTCCTTGATTCCACCGTGCATACTGCCATAATTCATCAAAAGATCGGAGGTTTGCTCTTAAGCTCGTTCTATAAGGGTGTCGATCAATTAATCGAGTCTGGGCAGATCCCAGATAAGCGTGAGGAATACCGCAAAGTTATGGCCATTGAAAAGGACCGAAGTCTTCAAGACTATCCTCCTGAATGCTTATCTTCTGTTGATTATAGTAACCATCCTCTGGCTCACCTAGTCGAGGAGTATGGAACTCCATTTTCCGTGCCAGCCCCCGATTTGGAATTAATAAAGGATATCATGGAGAATGAAGCAGGCGATGAGGAAGGCGATGATGCCGAGGAGGATATTGAAGGAGACCATGTCGATGAAGGGAATGAAGAAGGAGAGGAAGGATCGTCCCCCAAGGAAACCAATTCACCCAGTTAGGATGTTTTTTATGATTTTCTTTTATTTTGTTGTAAAGTTAGATCTTTTAAATCTCGTAGGACATGTAAAATCCCTTTTATGATATATTTATGATTTTAGCTAAGATATACTTCGTCGCTTTGATGATCATAGTACGTATTTGATGACCCACTTTTGCCTTATATTTGAATTTTTACTGTGCGCGCCAAGGTCCGAGGATATAATTGTCATTTTCTTAACTATATATCATGGTAAATCTTTTGGAGTTTTACCGCGCGTCCCTACTTAGTAATATAAAATATCCTTGCCGTTGATCGGAGCTCTTAGTTCGATATTTCAAAAGAATTCCTGATTTTCTGACCATGAGTTCCAACCTTTTTTCTAGAGCTGCCAAACGACCTCTACGGGGTCTATCTCGTCGAGATACTCCGAGGAAGAAGTCCCGAACCGATGGTTCACATCAATCATCTTCCCAGGGAGGAGCTTCTTCTCGAGAAACTATTCCTCGATCTGATTCGAAATTATCCTCGTCGAGTGGAAAACCAAAAGAAATGGAGAATATCCCTTCGACAAGGGAAACCATGAATTCTTCGATAGGAGTTTCAAGTGCCCCTATCCGCAGTCCAATTGTCGATCCGAAAGTGTTGGAGGCTTACCAGAATGAGGGTTCTCGCTCTACTTCTCCTCCTTTCGTAGAGCAAACATTAAATGAGGAGTCACGAATTGTTTCTCCTCCTCCAGTCGTCCATACGGCGAACGAGGAGACTCCAACTATTTATCCTGCTCTCGTGGAACCAATAATAAATGAGGAATCCCGAGTTATTTCTCCTCCTCCCGTCGATCTATATATAAGCGAGGAGTCTCGAGTTGTTTCTCCTCCTCCCGTGGAACAAATAATGAATGATGACTCTCGAGCCGCTTCTACTCTTCCAGATGATCGATCAGTAAATGAACTTTCCCCTTTTGGTCGAGATGCAGCAAACCAATCTATAAGTCAGGAAGGTTGCGCACAGGTCGTGACTACTGCTCCCAAATCCAAGACTGATCAAATATTGCAATTAAGGGATTCTGTGGAAGACATCCCTGAATCTTTCTTCGCCCCTCCGCATTCTCAAGTCGTTGCTTCGACTTCTCAACATACTCAAGTCGTCTCTCCTGCCCATATTTCTTTAGGTGTGTCAAAAACTGGGTCTGGTCCCAGTCGTTCTGGTTTTACAAGTATCTCTGACGACCCGTCACTTTTAGATGAACGTCCATTCAAGGAGCAGGTCGAAGAGATAACCGAGTTCGATATGAGCCGATCAGGTGGGGTTTCGATTGATGCCTGTATCCCAACCTCCCTTGAGCCTGATGGGGTTTCTTGGAATTTGGGAATGGGTACAATTTTGCCCAAGGAGCTTGATAAATTGAAGAACCACTCTTCCTTGCAGCTTGTCCAGTCCATTTTCAAACGTTTGGAAATGGTAAGTGTATTTTGTTGTTGTTAAAAGAGATCTAGGCGTTTTAAGTTTCTCACTCATATTTCTCAAAACAGGCTAAGCATGAAGCTCTTCAGCTCGGGATACAAAATGATGATTCCTACTTTGAACGAGAAGCATCTCTCGAACGTCTAAATACAATTACTGCTGCTCATCAATTGCTGTCGATTGAGGTCGAGCATCTTCGAGCTACTACTGAAAGGCTTACTAAAGAGAAAGAAGAACTTGCTCGAGTAAATAGCAGTTTGGAATCTGAAAGAGAGCAGCTTGCAATGGAGAAAGAAGATCTTCTTCAATTGAAAAATCTAGAGTTTGACAGAGGTTTTTCTCTTGGATATAAGCAGCGAGCCCAAGAAATGATGACCTATCTAGGTTATCCGACCATTCCCGATCATGATCATGAGCAGTAGACAAGGATCTTCTCTTTTTATTTTTTTTATTTTATTTTATTTTTTTTTTTTTTTTTTTTTTGTTTTTTGGAATGTAAATATACCTTTTGCCTGATGAATAGAAGATCATGTTTTGTTGTTCGATTTCTGCGTTTTTTCGATTTGCCTGCCAATAAATAATTTCCTTCAATATTTCCGGAAGACGAGGCGTCAACTGGGTAGGTGTGCCGTAACTGTAGGGACGGTTCGTATGTTTTGTCCGTTGAAGGATTAATTCCCTGTAGTATAAATAACTTATTGGAGAAGATGCCTCCTATAAACTTTTCAATTTGGCTTTTATGGCATGTAGACCATGGTGGAGATATTAAACCAAAAAGTTTTTTGGAGAAGCAAGAGCTGGTTAGTTCATTAAAAATGATGGTGAACCCTGGGGAAGGTAAGGTTTTGCGTCCATGCATGCTCGAAAACTTGCCTCCAAGGCATGGAGAACGAACCTGTCTCAATCGTATGACAGCAAGGTTCTCTATTATCTGAACCATTCCTTTCTCAGTGTGCTTTAGCTTGATACCGTGATTGACCCAAGATGCAGCTGCTTCCTGATTGCCATGTGGCCCGTTTGGAGGTCGTTAACTCACCAGCATCAGCAAATATACGCACTTCTGCATGTTCCTCGTTTATATGCAGTGGTAGTAATCTGAGAATAAAGAGAGGGTCGAATTGAAGGAGCAGATCAATCCAAGGAGTAGCAAATTAGGACTAGTATTTGGAATAATTATAATTAGACTCTTAAGATAAATGTAGATTTTTCTGATGATATGGCTGTATCCGTGAAATGTAACGATCCTCCTAAAGATCTGAATAAAATCAATTATTCTTGTACTTTCAGTTCGATAACAATGATTGATCATATTTTCACTGCTGAGAACCATCCTAATAATGCTTTAAATCTGGACCGTTGATAGGGCCTTAATGTAACACCATTGGATCCTTTATCCCCTGCCTATAAAAAGGTCACTCCTTTCCTCTCCATTCCTCAGAAGATGAAGTCATTCAAGATGAATATGTATTGTTATAAGTATCAACGACCACCAAATTTGTCGATTTATCTACCTAGGAGGTCATGACTTGGTATGGGAGGAATTGGAAAAATGAGATTTCCATCTTAAACGGTGACGGTCGGGCAAATCTCACAACTGTGGATTGGTCGACCATATACCAAGCCGTATGATAGAGGTCGAGAGTGGAGGAAAGTAGGATTCTATGCTTTATCGAAATCAACTTGTTTCTAACAGGTTGGTGATGTCATGCATGAGACCCTTCTGATCCCTACTTTAATTGGCGAAGAAAAAGCATCAACTTCTTCGAGGTGGTCGAATCATGATAGCATGCGGCTTTGCTCGCTCGACGACACCTTCCGATCTATAGAAGAAGCCTGAACTTTAGGTTCTCGTCACTGTTCTCAAAGTAGAAAGAAAGATGATTGTTCCGAGGAAGCTCTGAAGCGTTTTGAAACCAAATTCTTTCCTTTGATATTTTGTAGTTGTAATTGCTTAGTGCATTGATCGATGATTTCTGTTCAGATAGGACTCTTGGATATGTAATATTGCTTTTGCTATATAATATTCCTCGTAGCGTATCTATCGATCTAATATACGATTTTTATTCTGACCGACTCAACAGCACATTTATTCCGTATTTAATGCTTGTAGTTATGACGTTGTAACGTAAATCCCGATGATATGTTATCGCCGTTGATGCTATATGAATTCCACCGTTGGATTTCTATCCCTTTATCTATAAAAGGGGTCTTCTATCTCCCAATTAGTTACCATCAGGAGTAAAAAATTCTAAACAATGTATTTCCTCTTTGTTCAAGATGGCGGTCGTCCGCCTAATTCACGAATCCAACCAATTATTCATTACCTCGACTTGATATGGGCGGAATCGGAAAATGGAGGCTTCTCAAGAACCATGAAGTCTCCGACCCCTAATAAGGGGATTAGATTGGAATACCGACCCTAAATCGATCGACCTATGTAAATAGGTAAAGGTCGGTGTTGTGGGGTTCCGATCTATTAGTTACGTGGTATGTGGAAAGCTGGTCAGTTCATTAAAATTTTAATGTGCGACCAGGACTGCTGACCACCATCGACCGTCGTAACATTATGATCTCACAAAGCTCTCTCTGATTCCAAAGCTTTGTGGCCGTCATTACGAAACCTAAAGGCGGTCGTCTTCGTCGAGCTTTGGCGTAGTTGGTATCAAGAACGGATATAGCATGTAATAGGACCTGGTGTTCGTTAGATCAGGGAGATCTGTTTTGTCTTTCCAAGATATTTTATGTAATTGTAACAGTTTTAGGGACATAAATAAAATTCTTCTTTTTATTTATTAAATTCCCTTTTTATATATTATGTCGATCAATAATTTCATATCGACCCAATCGATATTACTCAAAATTTTGTCGTACTTAGGTTTTTTACCAAGTTTGGTTTTAACCTTTGTTGATCGTTTTAGTAGAACGATGAGTTTATACCGACCCAATCGGTGTTTACTCAAAGATTTATTATACTTAGGTTTTATACCAACTGTGGTTTTAACCTTTGTAGATCGTCTCAGTAGAACGATGAGTTTATACCGACCCAATCAGTGTTTACTCAAAGATTTATTATACTTAGGTTTTATACCAACTGTGGTTTTAACCTTTGTAGATCGTTTCAGTAGAACGATGAGTTTATACCGACCCAATCGGTGTTTACTCAAAGATTTATTAGGTTGTATACCAATTATTGGTTTTAACCTTTGTAGATCGTTTCAGTAGAACGATGAGTTTATACCGACCCAATCGGTGTTTACTCAAAGATTTATTAGGTTGTATACCAATTATTGGTTTTAACCTTTGTAGATCGTTTTTTGACAAAAGTCTTTTGAACATGTCACATGTGGAAATAAGCAAAAGCTTTTTATTAGAATTGTAGGTAATTTTAATGCATGAAAGGGAAATAACAAAATATTCTATAAAATGGAAAAACTAATTCCTTGCAAATCCTGTCTAAAATCTTTTTATCTCGAAGTTATCGACCATAATATCTTCTGAGATTTACTGCATTCCACGTTCGAGGAAGTGGAGTCCCATCCATATGTGCTATCTTATACGATCCCTTTTTTCCGACCGCAATCACCACGTAGGGACCTTCCCAATTTTGTTGTAACTTTCCCACGTGTTTGGAAACTTCAACTTTTTTAAGTACCAAATCACCTTCCTTGAATGATCGTATCCTCACCTTTTGATTGTAGGCTTTTTTCATGCTGGACTTAGCCGCTTCTAAACGCAGACTGGCTTTTTCCCTTAAGGTCTCGCTCAAATCGATATCATCTTTTCTCAGTTGATCGTTTGATTCCTCCTCGTAGAGCTCAATTCTAGGGCTGGGGACTAGTGCCTCTACTGGGATGACTGCCTCCGACCCATAGACTAGGCTAAACGGTGTTTCACCCGTTGAGGCTTTTACTGTAGTTCTGTTGGCCCAAATGACGCCTGGCAGTTCGTCCAACCATTTCCCTTTGGCGTCGTCCAGTCTTTTCTCGAGTGATTTGACAATCTCTCGATTTGCCACTTCAGTTTGTCCATTAGCTCTAGGATGTCCGACAGACGTGAAGTTTTGCTGTATTCCAAGCTTCGAGCACCATTCTAGAACTTGTTTTCCAGCAAATTGGGTTCCATTGTCAGAAATCAGAATTCTTGGGATTCCGAAACGACAAACTATATTTTTCCAGAGAAAATTTATAACTTGGAACTGTGTTATCCGAGCTAAGGCTATGCATTCGATCCACTTGCTGAAATATTCGACAGCGACCAAAACATAACTTTTCTTCGATCTGGCCATTGGGAACGGTCCCACAATATCGATTCCCCATTGATCAAAAGGCCAACAGATCGGAATTGGGTGTATCGTCTTAGCTGGTTGGTGTATTATATTTGAATGTACCTGACAGTAATGACAGTGTTTAACGTAGTCTTGGGCGTCGGCGTACATCGTTGGCCAATAGTAACCTGTTCTCAAGCATTTGAGTGTAAGTGCTCGAGCGCCACTGTGATTCCCACCTTCTCCCTCATGTATGCTTCGAAGGATGCTTTCGGAATTGTGTTCGGGAATACATTTTAGCAGAATTCCTGAGACGGATCTTCTGTAAAGTTTTCCTTCTAACATTGCATATCTTGGTGCTCGATACCTTATCCTTCTGGCTTCATTTTTACAGCTAGGGAGTGAACCGTCTTTCAAATAGGCAATTAATGGAGTCATCCAACTGTCTGCTGCCAGGTCAATTTCCATTACTTCAGCAACAGGGAAAGTGTCGAGATCGATCGCGGGTGTCTTGGAGATCAGCCAGGTGATTACCCTTTTAGATTTACCATCCCTTGTTCCTGTAAATCTAGATAGTTGATCAGCCCATCGATTTTCTTCTTGTGGGATATTTTGGATATCAAATTTATCAAATTTCCCAGTTAATTCTTTTACTTTCTCCAAATATTTTATCATGTTGAACTCTTTTGCTCCGTACATTCCACTAATTTGTCTCTGAATTAGTTCAGAATCTGTCAAGACATTCAAAACTTTCATATTGGCTTGTATAGCCATTTCCAATCCAGCGATCAGAGCTTCATATTCTGCTTCGTTATTGGTTACCACGAAGTCTAAAGTGATGGCATAATTCATATCCTCGCCGTTAGGCCCTTGGAAATTAATTCCTGCACCTCCCCCATCTCTGCTTGATGCGCCATCGACATGCATAAGCCATGGTAGTTCATTGACGATCATAATACTGTTATCGCTTGTCGATGCTGCTGCGGAGCTTGTCTCCGACAGACTTGAAGTTTCAAGGAGGAAATCAGCAAGTATCTGAGCTTTGATTGCAGTTCGTGGTCGATATTCGATCTCGTATTGTCCCAGTTCTACAGCCCATTTGATTAACCTTCCCGAGGCTTCTGGCTTCGATAAAACTTGCCTCAAAGGTTGATTGGTAAGCACGATGATCTTGTATGTTTCAAAGTATGGCCGCAACCTACGCGCTGACGTTACCAAAGCCAGAGCGAATTTTTCAATTGTTAAATAATTCTTTTCCGCTCCTTGCAATAATTTACTCAAATAATATACAGGCTTGTGTTCCGAGCCCTCAATTTTCACCATGACCGAGCTCACTGCAGCCTCGGAAATAGCGATGTATATGTATAGAGGCTGTCCCTCCGTAGGTTTGGCGAGCAGGGGAGGTGAGGTTAAATATTCTTTCAGCTGCTCGAATGCATGATCACAAGCCTCGGTCCATTCAAAGGTCTTAGCTTTTCTCAAAGTTTGAAAAAATGGTAGACTTTTATCTGCGGACCTGGATATGAATCTATTAAGGGCAACAATTTTTCCGACCAGACTTTGCACCTGAGTAATATTTCTAGGAGGCTTCATTTCAGTAATAGCACGTATCTTCTCTGGATTTGCTTCGATGCCTCTCTCATGGACCAGGTATCCCAAGAATTTTCCAGACCTTACCCCAAATGTACATTTTAAGGGGTTGAGTTTCATTCCATATTTCCTCAAGATTTTGAAGCAACGATCAAGGTGTTTAATGTGATCTTCTTCACTCATGCTTTTTACCAGCATGTCATCGACATATACTTCCATTATTTCTCCGATCAACTCTTTAAACATCAGGTTGACCAACCGTTGATAGGTTGCTCCAGCATTTCTTAATCCGAATGGCTTCACTATGAAACAATAGACGCCTTGTTCGGTAATGAATGCAGTCTTTTCTTGATCTCTTTCATCCATGAAAATCTGATAGAAACCTTGGAATGCATCCATCATACTAAAGATTGCAAAGCCTGCTGTTGAGTCGACCAACAGGTCGATCCTTGGGAGAGGATAAGGATCTCTTGGACACAATTTATTCAAATCTGTAAAATCGTTGCACATTCGCCACTTATTATCCTTCTTGTCACCCTTTGAGACAAGTACGACATTACATAGCCATTCGGTAAAGTGTATTTCTCTAATCTGCTTAGATAATAACAACCTTTCGACCTCCACTTTTATTATTTTGTCCTTGACAGGACCATGATTCCTTTTCTTTTGTCTGACCGGTTTTGCGCTCGGATCTATCTTCAAAGAGTGGGTTATTATTCTTGGGTCGATCCCCACTATGTCCTCCGAGCTCCAGGCGAAAACATCTACATTTTCCCTTAAAAAATTGACCAACATAATTTCTCCCTGTGGAGACAGTTCAGTTCCGATCCTGGTGATTTTTGTTGGATCATTCTCGATCAACTTGACCTCTTTATGCTCTGGCGCACGTAGGGTCAAATCTATGGGCTCTTTTCCTTTTTTATCGATCCGATCCGTGCTAGGCAACTCAGGATCATGAGATCTCTCAGTCGAGGATCCTACTGTTTTTCTTTTCGACGGTGTTAGAGGATAGACGTTCCTTTTTAAAGACAGTGCCGTGTTGTAACAATCCCAGGCCATGCAGTGGTCGTTGACGATTTCGCCGACACCAGAGACTGTAGGAAATTTTATCTTCTGGTGATAGGTTGATACAACTGCTCGAAATTGGTTTAATGCCGGTCTTCCCAAAATGGCATTATAAGCGAAAAGTGCTTCTACCACTAAGAATTTTATCATTTTGACCACTCGATGAGGTTTGTTCCCAAGAGTTACACTCAAATTGATAGTTCCGGCTGGAACTATTTCTGATCCTCCAAATCCTACCAGTGGCGTAGCTACTTTTTGGAGAGTTATTTTTCCCAGGTTCATCTGGTTCAGCACTTCGATGGCTATTATGTTAGCCGAGTTTCCATTGGAAAATCGGGGTGGTCTTCGTTACTATCCCAATTCAGGTTTCTGGGGACTTCGCTCTCATCGAACTTAATTATGTGTTGGTCGGAGTTTTTCCTCTCGAGCGCCCATACCTCTTTAGGGGTCATAATCCCCTTTTCTAGAGATCGTGCGACCTTTCGTCTGGCATTCCGACTATCTTCCCCCGCTGGTCCACCAGAGATCACATGTATTGTACCATTGACCTGGTCATCATCGATTTCATTTCTTCGGGGAGCATGATTACTGGGAGATCTATTACGAGGACTTCTATTTTCCTCTCTCCTTCTAGGACTTCTTGTCCTTTGTCTTCTTCGACCTGCTCTATCTATGAGTTCGTTCAATCTACCCTGTTGAATCAATTTTTCGATTTCTTGTTTCAGGTGATAACAGTCCTCGGTCTTATGACCATGAGCTCGATGGCACCTACAATATAAATCGTAGTTCTTTGCCCCCAGGTTTGGCTTGTGTGATTCTTTTTGCTGGGGGGATTAAATTATTTCTTTCCAGTATCACCAGGATGTCCTCTCTTGGGGCATTTAGTTTTGTGAATTCCACATAACTGATTCGATCTCTTATATTCCTTTCTGGAGATCGAGGCCTGAGGTAGACATTGGGTCTTTTCTCAGGGTTATTCCCGTTATGTTCTAATCTATGAAATACGTTTCCTCTTCGCGAAAACCGATCGTAATCCATGGCTTTCTGGATTGGGGGTTTTTCAGGTTTTTTGGGTCCCGAAACGGACGCTTTCTTATTTTTATCTATGTAAGAGTTCATCTCTTCCTGGGTCATATATTTGGAGGCTAAAGTCATGATTTCAGTAAAGGTTCTAGGCTGTTTCCGACTTAATGCGTTACCAAACTGCCTATTCTTGGTTAGATCGAACAGTATAGATATAATATAATCAATATTTGGGGAATCGATCTTCAGTAGTTCTACATTGAACCTCGCTAACCAAGCTCTTAAGGATTCTCCATCTTGTTGGACTATAGTTCCTAAATAACTCATGGGAAGCTTTTGTCTTTTCTGACTAGCAAATTGTTGTTCCAGCTTGTTGCATAGTTCTCTAAAACTGAAGATTGAGTTGGGCGGTTATTTTCCGAACCAATCCAGTGCCAACCCCTCGAACATTGTGATCATCAGCTTGGCCGTATACTCTGCTGAATGAGCATACAAGCTCATTATATTTGTAAAACTAAAGATATAGTCGGTCGGATCACTAGTTCCGTCATATCTGGGGAGCCGAGCAAGTAAAGATCCAGAAGCATGTGCTTCCCTAATTTCTAAGCAGAAAGGGGAACAAGCAGCTATACTATCCTGTATTTCTCGGGAGCGAGGCCAAGGTTGTTGCAAAGTCAAAAGCCTTTGTTCCACTCGTTCCTCGACCATCCTCTCTAACTCCCTTTCAGAAACTCTTCTATTTGTTTGTCGATTGATAACTGGGGGTTCGTCCATATCATCGATCGGTATAACAGTGCGTTCCTTGGATAGGCGAGGTTCAGGTCGAGCATTAGCTCTTGCCTGACTAGTTTTTCGACCAAGGTTCCTTCCTGCTACATTTGGCGGGGAGATTTGAGATCGTTGATCCGCGTCCGGACTTTCTGCTTGGGTTGACTGGTGGTCATTATTTTCCCGAGGTTCCCTGACATTGTTAACCGCTCTTGAAGGACCAACAGCTGCCCTTACTGGTTCCGCAACTGCCGGAGTCTGTAGAATTTGAGGAAAAAACGAACTTAAAAGTTGAGCAATTTGTAGTATTTTTTACTGGTCAGCGGAAAGCGGGGGAGCCGGGACGGATCGAATGGGTGAGTTTGGGGCCTGACTCATGCTAGGAGTTTGTTGTCTTCCCCGGTTTTGATTGTTGTTAGCGTTTGCTGCAACATGTTCCTCCACAGGGTCTAAATTTTGGTGATTTGCGGGAGGCTGCGTATTATTAGCGCTGACCCTTTGGGAATTTTCAGGCAGGCTATCCGCAACACGAGAAAGTCTAGAATTTGTACTTCTTCCTGCGTTACGCGCGCTCTTCCTTGGATTGGCCATATTCGATCGAGTAATTAACCTTGCCCCACGGTGGGCGCCAACTGATTTAACCTGATTTCGTCTTAGGTTAATACTCAATAAATTATTTAAGATCACGATTTTGTGTAATAGGGGTTTGGTTAAAGTACTCAGGATGGTGCAATTCAAGAACAAGCAACGTAATATAATAGCGTAAAATAACAATAATATGAGCGGCGAACAACTCTAGTATATTTCGTAGGTTAAATTCTGGATCCTCAATACAATGTAAGATTTGCTATTTATAATATTCCCTCCCATCCTAACTGAACTAGGAGTCCTATTTAGTCTGGGAATCCTATACGGCCTAGGAGTACTGCATGGCCCATTTAGTCCCTTAAAACGGGCAGTAGGTCGATCAGAGTAGGTCGACCAGATACGCATCCAGCTGGTCGAGCCGATCTCACAGTTAAAATAGGTCGGATCGATCTTCAGTCTGCTCGGATATTCCTTGCTGGTTAGTCGTGCAAAATAGACCTCATCATATGCCAAGCAATTTGCCTATGGGTTGCGTATCCCTTTTGCCCCGTTACTCGAGCAGGTTTTAGATGTATTCTCCCTGGCTCCCGCACAGATCCTCCCCAACTCGATTGGATATTTGATAGCTTTCAGTGTTTTGATGAAGGCTAAGGGCAAAATTGCTAATTTCCACCATTTTTGGCAGTTCTTTAAAGTCAGT
Source organism: Penstemon newberryi var. newberryi (assembly GCA_030819805.1). Lineage (NCBI taxonomy): Eukaryota > Viridiplantae > Streptophyta > Magnoliopsida > Lamiales > Plantaginaceae > Penstemon > Penstemon newberryi. The sequence continues at coordinate 4,225,030 of JAUALY010000007.1, read as the reverse complement.
ACTTCCTCCGCCTCGAACGCAGGGTTTGTGTATTTTTCCCAGCGTTCAAACCATTCGGTCTTATCGACCATAGTCTCTAGCAATTCTCTCGACTGGAAGAAATGGTTCTTCTTTGTTAAAGGACCTGAAGAACCAGCTTCTGAGGGGAGCTCGGAGATGGTTCCACACACGTGGAAGGGTCAGCGAGACTGGGTGTACGAAAAACGAGAACTGATAGGTCGACTCAAGAAAGTTATTCGAGACGAGCTTGTTACCGCGATGCGTTCCGACCCGTATCAGTCGGCTTTTCTTGTTTTAGAGCCCGTTCTTCGGAAAGTGGAGCTCAGCCAAGCTACTTTCCCGCTTGCAGACGCTGTCGATCCTCGATCGTTAAGTAAGAATAAAAATCTTTTTCGAATATGCTATTCAGAAAGTTTCATTCCTTAATCAAAATAACCTTTCCTTTCTTCAGGTACGATGGTAGAGCAATACCGAGCTTCCATAGTCGGCAGGACAGTGGCCTCTACCTCGAAAAAGACGCCTGGCCAGCCGAGGAGGCAAGTCAGACCACACTCTGCGCAATCTAATCCAGCTGCAATCCCTCGTCGGGGAGGTTCAACTCAACCTGACCAGATCGGAGCCGAGATAGAGCCCGAGGATGCTGAGCCGATGCGTATGGTACCTCCCTCGAACCATGTTGGTCCTTCTTCTTCATCTGGTCTAGGATACAGCATGTTCACCATGAAGAAGCTTAAAGGGAAAGAAATCCTTAATCGGCGAGCTCGGGAAGATCGTGATGGACCCCCTGAGGCGAAAAGAAGGACCGGATTGTGGGGTCGACACCGAACAGCTCTTACCAGCCGTTCGGGTCGAGGCAGGCCTGATATGGTGGACTTTATTGAAGATCAACTTAGAGGTTACCGAGCGGCGGGTTATCCCGAGAGGGGATCGATTCGGAGTGATCGCGACCCAAGTGGTGAGAACGAGCATGACAAGGCGATAAAGATCTTCATGGCGGGGAGATTCGCCGAGGATCAGGAGGAGCTTTTGGCTCATTGCGACCTCGATGTATTAGGTCGATTCTGCCGAGCGTACCATACGGTAAAAGCCCTTTGCAATGGTTATAACTGTTTAGGTCTTTGAGCAAAATATTAATTATCCTGTCATTGCAGATTGGAGACTGCTTTCTCACTGAAGTAAATCGCACCTCGATGTTAGAAGATGAGTCCGATCGAGTTCATATGGCTTATCGAAATTTACTCGAGGAAGAGTCCAAACTTCGTGATCAATTCATCTCCGTTCAGAAAGAATTGGAGTCTATTAAGGCTAAGTACACCCCGGCCGTTGAGGAAGACTTGGTGAAGGTCGTGGCTGAGAAGAGCTTGCTCGAGGAAAAAGTCAAGAAACTTGAAGAGGAGCTCGCGCAGACCAAAGCTGATTCTGAGTTATCCTATCAGCGCGGCAAGGAAGACTCACGCCTAAGCTCGATAAGAGAGTTTTTGGAGTCACCCGCGGTAGATGCCATAGCTCAGAAAAGGGTAGATGAAATCCTCCAGACTACTTTCTATAAAGGCGTTCGACAACTGGTCTCCGCGAAAGTCATTCCCAACAACATAGATGAGTACTTAAAGCACATGAACATCTTCAAGAATATGGACGGGGAAAACTATCGAGTCTCATCCTCGAGCTCCGTAGACTGGGAAAAACACGAGTTCGCTCCATTTGTGAGAGAGTTCGGGGTTCCAATGCCCAATCCCGATATGCTGGATTTGGAGACGTCCAGCACGAGCTCAAGTTCAGATAGCTCTGAGGATGAAGACGACCGAGATAGTTCTGGAGAGGATGATGATCCAGATACTTCTGATGATGGGGATGATTGAGAAGCTTCTGGAGATGAAAAGGTCGACGTCGAGGATGGTTCCGAGAGCGAGGGCAATGAGGAGCAGCAAAACCCTTAAAGGAGATTCCTTGTAATAGATCATAGGATTTTTCATCGTATGTATTGTAATCTCCTTGGTTATTTATGAAATCTGCTTTTCTTTGTTTAACGACGTTTTTCCGAATCCAAGTGCTTTAAAGTTTCTCTGTGATCAATTATACAGCTCAACTAGACGACAGTCTTAGTAAGCTGTGATGAGCTCGAAATATAATGTCTATAATGAGTTAGGTCCCATTGACTAAGGTAGACTTTCTTAGGAGATAAAAAATTATCGACCTTCATAGATATGCACGGAATAACTTGAAATTCGCGTCTGTTGGGTCCCCAATAGGCAACGTTTCTTTTTCTTATAAATAGAAGATTTTGATTCAGATTTGTATCATTGAACTCATAATTCTTTGCACATCGGAGCTCAGAGATCGATAAAATAAACCGAACCTTCTTCTCTTTACTAAAATTCAGATCATGGAGGGTATGGTGAGTTCCAAGCTTGATCCAAAGCAATTGTTCAAGGTCAAAACGGAGAAAGGCCCTAAGTCCAAAGTCAGAGAGTCTAAGTCCTCCACGGAGGCAGGGAAAATCTCTAAGGGCGATCGAGGCAAAAGTAAGGTCGACTCCCCTTCGAATCCCGAGCTCAAACAATCCGAGGCTTCAAAGGGTGACCTTGCTAAAACAGAGGCCCGTCCTTCGCCTAACTCCGCGCCTATTCGCTCCGAGAAAGGGCCGGTTATACAAATTGCGGACTCCCCATCCCGGTCGAAGAATAGCTCCGAGGGGAGCAAGAAGGTTGTTAGCCCTAACAAGCAAGTCACATCTGGTGGCTCCGAGCCTACTCCGAACAAAAGGCCGCGCGTGGACGATCTGATTCCGACCCCAACCTTAATCCAAATGACTGGGGAAAATAAGACATTGGCTGGAAGTATTTTGGCTCTGGAGGCTAATAAGAGCGTTATAAACGAGCCTCCTAATAAAAAGGTCAAAATAAATGACCCTTCTGTCGATCAGAAGAAACCTCCTCCGTCGGGTGAGAATTCCAAGGTCGAGAGTTCGGTCTCCTGCGTTGATCACATACTTGCCGCCTACTTTGAAGAGGTGAAACATAAGGCAGTAGCCGCAAGAGCTGCCCCGAGCAGTTGGGAGATCCTCCTCAGCAGTATCCAGTTGGCCGAGCAATAACGGTTGAGGGGAAAAAGTGCTCGAGAAATAGTGCAATCGAGCGCAGATCTGCTTACCCAAGTGAGTCTCCAACTTTAACACTCCAACTTTTATATATTATTATTTTTTTTTTTATTAATACTCCCACTTTATGCATTGAAGGTTGGACAGCAGCTATTCAACCTCGGGCTGCAGGTCGAGTTAGAAGCCGAGCAGCGTGCTGTGGCTATCCTCGAGTTGGAGGAGGAGAAAGTTGCACTGGCGAAGTCTCTTGAAGAAACCAGAGCCATCGAGCTGAAATTGGCCTCTGAGACGGAGAAAGATGTGAAGCAGAGAGAGAGCCAAGTTCACGAGCAGTTGAGCAAGGAGTTGGATAGGCTGAAGTCCCTAGTCGAGCAGGAGAAGAAAAATGCCGAGCTGCGGGAGCAAGAGGCCCATAAGAAAGGTTATGACGCGGGGTACGAGGCCCGCAATGTCGAACTCCGAAAGCTCCTGTTCGAGAAATAAAGTGTAGAGATCTCGTGTAATTTCTTCTGCTTTCTGCTCGATCAAGTGTTGTACTTTTAACTTTTTCCTTATTGTAATGTTATTTTCGTTGGAATAATAAACCTTTATTTTTACATTCAAGTTGCCTTCTTATCGTAGAACAATTTATACTCGAGCTAAGAGTGATCATTATTCCGAGCATACAGTAAAAACGGAAAATTTATGTACGGCACATCTGACCAAATCATAGTATTCCACTTTTTTCGGCTAAGTTCCAAAGAAAGTTTTGACCAAACAGTGCTTAAACCTTGGGAAACGGAACGGTCACCCGTGATAAATGCTTTGATCTGGACCGTTGGTTTCGTTGAATACTGACCGTCGATGATTATACTGTATTTCGTTCAAGTTCAACAAGGAAAGTTGAGTATAACAATATATGAATCGAGCGTGTGAAAACTGTATATTGATATTGGTGTTCGAATACAAATTACAAAGCGAGTCTACCCGAGCATTACGGGATGCCGTACTACTAGAAAGATTAAATTCAATGAGAATACAAGCTAGTTCCTAATCCGAACAGTAGGTCCGAGCAGAAGGAATATCTTGGAAGTTGTGCCGTCCCTGATGTCATAAATGCGCCGCGTATTTATAGGAACAGTAATGAGCTAGCTAGACCATCCGTAGGAGAACACCTCTCGGCCAGCTGTATAAAGCTGTAGGTCGGCCCCACAGTAATCCCGAGGAGACGAGTAGATCGGGAAGAAGGTCGGGGTACTTGATCGAGAGCTATCAGTCAGGCTTGATCGGAAAACAACATTCGGAGAATACCATTCTGGTCGGGATCGAGGCCGACCTCGAGCAGAAGGTACTTCCTAAAGTGGCGTATGCGAAATACCCCTCATCAATACTCCCCCACTTCTCGAGCGTAAGTGAAGCAGAAGCTCGGAGAAGTAAACATTGCATCACGGCGAAAGGCTTTGATCTCTTGATGTTTTCGGACATGCCTCGTTAAAAACCTAGTCCGGAAAAACCCCGTGGGAAAAAATCCGAGCTAGGGAAAAAGAGTGCACATCTTCCTTGGGAGAGCCTCGAAATACCGAATCGCTCCAAAGATAGAAGGGTGAGGTTTTTGACCTGAGAGATTCACCTCGATGATTCACCAAGAGCTGCAATATTTGAAGTTCGGAAAAATAGATAGTAGAGAACAGGCCTCGGACAGTCTTGAGTTGGATATGCCTCGTTAAAAACCTTACTCGGAAAAACCCAGTGGGATAAAAACCGAGCGAAGGGAAAAAGAGTACATATTTTATCCTGTTGAGTCGAGAAATACTCATTTCCGAAGCTTGGAGGACCATAAATGCTATTAACAAAAGATAATCTTCAAATTTACTGAGTGGGAGCCTAACCGTCGCGGTTACTCGGGGTTGAATTTGCAATTTACCCTTTTAACCTTTATATATATGTTTACTTGGAGAAAAAAAAATGCATCTTTACAATTCGCAGCTGATCGGAGCCTTTAGATCGATAAACAATATTTTTCTTTAATTCGAGCATTCCAATAAATATCTTCTAATCATGTCTACTTCCCAGAATCCCGACGTTCAAAACAACATCCCCTCTGGATCAGATTCCGACCTGGGATCCACTGGGGAACTCATCAATGACTTCAAAACCACTGAAAATTCTTCCGAAGAGACGAATAGAATCGTCAATCAAATAGAGCATGCCATAGGGTCGAACGCTGGAGAGGGTACATCAGGTCGACAAGATTCCGAGCACGATGGTGATGCGGAACAAAATGCCAAGGCCAACAGTGAGGAAGGTGGAGATGGAGAAAAAACTGACTCCGAGAATGAGAACGGCTTGACTGTACCGTTCGATAAGCATGAGATAATGAGGTATGAGATCGGAGGCGGGTGCAGTGTGCGAATCCTCGACTTAGCCGGTGTCTCGAAAAAATCCAAAGCCACAGGTCGGGCTCAAAAGATCGAGAAACGGGTCGACGACATCTCAAGTGCGTACGATCCGAAAGAGCACGAGGCGAACCTCAAAGCTACGATAGGCAAATTCCTTCCCGAGGGTTACTCGCTAATAATCCCGACCCCCTCTCAAAGAGTGAATAAGCCCCCCGCAGGATGTCAAGCTTTCTATGCTCGGCAATTCGACTATGGGTTGCGTATTCCTTTTGCTCCCTTACTCGTGCAGGTTTTAGATGCATTTAGCCTGGCACCCGCACAGATTCTTCCCAACTCGATCGGGTATCTGATAGCTTTCAGCGTTTTGATGAAGGCCAAGAATCAAGTTGCTAACTTCCGACGCTTCTGGCAATTCTTCAAGATCAGTACCTCCTCCGCCTCGAACGCTGGGTTCGTGTATTTCTCCCAGCGTTCGAATCATTCGGTCTTATCGACCATAACTTCCAGCAATTCTCTTGACTGGAAGAAACAGTTCTTCTTCATTAAAGGTCCTGAAGAACCAGCTTCTGAGGGAAGCTCGGAGATGGTCCCACACAGATGGCCAGGTGAGCGAGAATGGGTGTACGGAAAACGGGAACTATTAGGTCGGCTCCAGAAGGTCATTCCGGACGTCGTTGTCAAAGAGATGTGTTCGGATTTGTACCAGTCGGCTTTCCTCATTCTGGAACCCGTACTTCGAAAAGCAGAACTCAGCCGAGCTACCTTTTCACTAGCAGTCGCTGATGATCCTCGAACATTGAGTAAGGAAAAACAGTCTTTCCCGAGTGACTTATATAGTGAGCTTTTCAGCGGATTTTATTACTTACATTTCATCTCTTTATTTCTTCAGGAACAATGGTGGAGCAATACCGAGCTTCTATAGTCGGTAAAACTGTAGCATCTACCTCGAGGAAAACACCCGGTCAACCTAGGAGGTAAACTAGACCGGAGCCCAGAACTGCCGTCCCTCCTCGGGGAAGCTCGGCCCAAACTGACCAGGTCAGAAACGAAGAGGAGCCCGAGAATGCTGAGCCGATACGAATGGTACGACCTCCTCATCAAGCTGGTCCTTCTTCTTCTTCTGGCTTAGGATACAGCATGTTTACCATGAAGAAGCTTAGAGGGACAGAGATCTATAATCGGAGAGCTCGGGAAGATCTCGAGGGAGCCCCCGAGGCCAAAAGGAGGACCGGACTGTGGGGTCGACACCGAACGCCCCTTTCTTCCCGTCCTGGTCGAAGTAGGCCCGACATGGTGGATTTCATCGAAGACCAACTTAGAGGTTCCCGAGCAGCGGGTTATCCCGAGAGGGGATCAATTCGAAGCGATCGCACCCCGAACGGCGAGAATGAACATGACAAGGCGATCAAGATTTTCATGGCGGGGAGATTTGCCGAGGACCAAGAGGAGCTTCTTGGCCATTCCGATCTCGACGTATTGGGCCAATTCTCCAAAGCATATCACACGGTAAATTCCTTTACATTTGTTGCAACTGTTTTAAGTCTTGGAATAAAGTACTAATCAGCCTGTTCTCGCAGATCGGGGACTGCTTTCTCACAGAGGTGAATCGTGTGTCGATGTTAGAAGAGGAGTCCGATCGAGTCCATATTGCTTATATGGACTTGCTCAAGGAGGAATCCCAACTGCGTAATCAATTTTCCTCTGTCCAAGCAGAATTGGAGTCCATGAAAGCCAAGTATACCCCTGCCGTCGAGGAAAACTTGGTGAAGGTCGTGGAAGAGAAAAGCTTGCTCGAGGAGAAAGTTAGGAAACTTGAAGAGGAGCTTGCGCAGACTAAGGCTGATTCCGAGCTGTCTTATCTGCGGGGCAAAGAAGATTCTCGCCTAAGCTCGATAAGAGAATTTTTGGAGTCTCCCGCATTGGATGCTATAGCTCGAGGGAGGGTCGGCGAAATCCTTCAAACTACCTTTTTCAAAGGGGTTCAACAATTGGCCGCAGCAAAGGTTATTCCCGACAAAATGACGGAGTATATAAAGCATATGGACATCATGAAAAATTCTAGCGGGGAAGACTATCGAACCGCGTCCTCGAGCTCGGCCAACTGGGAAGAACATGAGTTCGCTCCCTTTGTGGAAGAGTTTGGAGTTCCAATGCCCAACCCTGACTTGATGGACTTGGATACCTCCAGCGCAAGCTCGAGTTCAGATAGCTCAGACCGTTCGGATACCTCTGATGACAATTCCGATGGGGACGATCGAGAAGCTTCTGGAGATGATGACGTCGATGTCGAGGGTAACTCCGAAGATGAGGGCAAAGAGGCGCAGCCAAACCTTTAAATTTCTTGTAATAGATTGTAAGATTGTAGGATCGTTTATTATATGCCCTGTAATTGTTTCGATCATCTATAAAATATGCTTTTTCTGTTTTTCCGAGTGCTCTCACCATTAATTTATCATACTGCTCAACTAGACAAAAGTCTTTGTGAGCCATAAGGTTCATAGAAAGAACGTCGATATCAAAACAATCGATCTTCTTAAATGAGCATGAAAATCTTGAAATTCGCGACTGTTGGGCTCCCAAAAAGGCAACGTTCCTTTCTCTTATAAATAGATGGTAGTTTAAGATTTTTGTCACTGAAATTATAATTCACTCTTCGTCGGAGCTATTCGGTCGATAAGTAAATCGAGCTCTCTTCTCCATTAGAAATATACAGATCATGGAAGGCCTGGTGAACTCCAAGATCGACCCGAGGTTGTTGCTTAAAGTCAAGAAAGAGAAACCTTCCAAGTCGAAAGTCAAAGAATCTAAGTCCTCCTCGGAAGCAGGAAAGACTTCTAAGAACGACCGAGGCAAGCATAAGGTCGATTCTCCTTCGAAGGCGGTCATTGAATCAACTGGTGACTTTGGCAAAACTGTGGCCAAGAAATCATCTGGCTCCGAGAAAGGGCCTGTCATACCAATTCCGGACTCCCCTTCTCAGTTGAAAATTAGCTCCGAGGGTAACAAGAAGGTCGATAGGCCTAATAAGCAAATCACCTCTGGTGACTCTGAGCCTGCTCCAACTAAAAGATCGTTCGTGGGCGATCTGATTCCAACCTCAGCCTTGATTCAAATGACTGGGGAAAAGAGGGCAATAACTGATAGTGTTCTGACCTTGGAGGCTAATAAGGATGTGGTTGAGCCTTCCAAAAAGAAGGTCAAAATAAATGACCCTCCCGTCGATCAGAAGAAAACTCCCTCGTCGGGTGGGAATCCCGAGCCCCAAAACACTGTCCCTAAGGTTGCTCGGACGCTTAGCGCCTTTTTTGAAGAGGTGAAAAGTAAGGCCGTGGCCGAGCCAGACGGGAAAAATGCGAATGAAACGGCGCGATCGAGCACGGATCTGCTTTTTCAAGTAAGTGTTGTCCTATCTCTTCCCCCCCCTTTTTTTTTTTTTTTTTTTTTTTTTTTTTTTTTTAAATAACTTTCTGTCCCCTTAAGGTCGGACAACAGTTATTTACCCTCGGGCTGCAAGTCGAGCAAGAAATCGAACAGCGTGCAAAGGTTATCCTCGAGCTGGAGGAAAAGAAGGTTGCACTAACAAGGTCCCTTGAAGAAACCAGAGCCATCGAGCAGAAATTGGCCTCCGAGACGGAGAAAGCTGTGAAGGAGAAGGAGAAGGAGAGCCAGGTTCACGAGGAGTTGAGCAAGGAGTTGGACAGGCTGAAGTCACTCGTCGAGCAGGAGAAGAAAAGCAACGAGCAGCGGGAGAAAGAGGCCTATCAAAAAGGTTATGAGGCCAGGTATGAGGCCCGCAACGTCGAAGTCCGCAAGCTTCTCTTCGAGAAAAGTGTTTAGAGATTTCTTCTGTTGACTGCTCGATTAAATGTTGTACTTTTAGATTTTTCCTTTTGTACTTGTTTTCCTCGTTGGAATAATAAACTTTTTCTTCCTTCTAATCGATTATGTTTTGTGTTCTGATAAAGTGATTTACTGTATAAACAATTTATACTCGAGTTAAGAGTAAGCAATCAAGTAGCATTTTCAGTGTTAAAACAATTTATACTCGAGTTAAGAGTGATCGCTCGAATTCCGAGCATAATTTAAAGATGGAAAGTTCCTGCACTGCATATTTGACAAAGTCATAGTATTCCTCTTTTTTCAGCTAAGTTTCAAAGAAAGCCTGTCCAAACAGTACCTCTATCTCGGGAAGTGGAAAGGTCATCTGTGATAAATGAATTAATCTGAGCCGTTGGTTTCATTGAATAGTGACCGTCGATCAAATCATCCTTTTAGTATAAATATGGCATTTACCCAGTTGAAAATCTTTACCCTTTGCTGTCAAAAATGTTTTATCCGAGGACGAAGCTCGGATCTTTTCCTCTTCCTGATCAAGCCTTTGAAATTCGGCTTCGAACCTACTTCCGATCTCCTCTTAAAAATACAGTTTCTTTTGGTATGGGTGGAATTGGAAAAAAGGGGACCCTCGGATATCGGGGGGTCTCCGATCCCTGAAAATGGGATCTCCCCTTGAAATACCAACAAGTGACTGACCCTTGCTTGAGTATTTTGGGCAGGGTTAGCATTGCTGGTTTCGAGGGGTATACCTGAGGGCGGAAAGCAGGTCAGATAATTAAAAGGGAGTTTGACCTCAAGTACTTTCTTTGGGGTTATCTTGTTTCACGAAGTTCTTCCTTTCTTCCTTGAAGAATGGTCACTTTGGGTCAAGCTTCCCGATCATAAAAAGATGACTTGCCAAAGGTTGAAATTTCGGATCTAAAAATGAGGAGTTTCAACCTTGTACGCCAACTCGGGGAAGTGATCGGGCTCGGCTGGTAGCGAGAACGCTGGGAAAAGTATGGAGATCAGAAACAATAATCTGCAATCCATATTGTCTAATTTCAAAACCAGATATCATAAGACGATAAACATATACAGCTCGATCACTTTGCCCCAAATTGTGGTGCAATTATCGGATGTTCGGCGGTATTCCTGGTCGGCAACACTGAAAGATGCTCGAAGACTCAAAGACCATAGAATAGGGTAAAGTAGTTGTAGTAGGACTTCATTTGTACACTCAACAACTTTGTAATTTGTTCGATGAATGTCAATAAAGCTGTAACATTTGCCTTTCATTGATCTTTGTATCTTGCTCGAAAATATTAATGAGAACCTATTGTTTCAAACCATATAGTTGCCACTTTATTTTTCCTTTCCATCGTCTTATTGCAAGTCTTCTGCTCGTAAAAGCCAATTTGATGATGAATTAATGAGAATATTTATCGATCGATAAACTGTCCTCGGAAATATTATCCGATAATCGTCCAAATAAATAATATCTGAAAGTTGAGAAGTTCCCTTGAAGAATAATTGAACTTAGGGAATAATGATCCCAACTTTAGTGGTCCCCCAGATAATCAGAAACTTTTGAAAGTTGTTCGGGTTTCGAGCGGAACTGCGTCATCATAACATTTCGAGCATTAGTTGGAATTGACGCAAAATTTAATCGACCGTTACTAAGTGAACTAGATAGTCACGTAAAATTTTCGTTGAGGGTCATAGCAACAGCTTTCACCTTCGGCCAATTTTCTTTTTTGATCATATCTTATCGAGAGAGGGTCATAGCAACAGCTTTCACCCTCGGCCGATTTTGATTTTTTGAACATCTTTTTATCGAGGGAGGGTCATAGCAACAGCTTTCCCCCTCGGCCGATTTTCTTTTTCGATCATATTTTATCGAGGGAGGGTCATAGCAACAGCTTTCACCCTCGGCCGATTTTGATTTTTTGAACATCTTTTTATCGAGGGAGGGTCATAGCAACAGCTTTCACCCTCGGCCGATTTTCTATTTCGATCATATTTTATCGAGGGAGGGTCATAGCAACAGCTTTCACCCTCGGCCGATTATTTTTTATTGATCATATTTTATCGAGGGAGGGTCATAGCAACAGCTTTCACCCTCGGCCGATTATTTTTTTCGATCATATCTTATCGAGGGAGGGTCATAGCAACAGCTTTCACCCTCGGCCGATTTTGATTTTTTGAACATCTTTTTATCGAGGGAGGGTCATAGCAACAGCTTTCACCCTCGGCCGATTTTCTTTTTCGATCATATTTTATCGAGGGAGGGTCATAGCAACAGCTTTCACCCTCGGCCGATAATATTAGCCTTTTTCCGTGATGGTACTTGGAAAACAATTAGAACTCGAACCAAAGATTTCATTGATTGTCCTTACACCTTTGAGGAAAGTAAAGTTTGAGAAAACCGTAAATTACAATAAAAATTAAAAATGATAACATCTATCTTCCATAATATTTCCTCAGATTGACTGCGTTCCAAGTTCTTGGCAAAACATCACCGTTGAGGTGAGCAATTTTATAGGACCCCTTTTTTCCGACCTCCTGCACGACATAAGGGCCATCCCAGTTTGGCTGAAGTTTTCCGACATGCTTAGATACTTCCACCTTTTTGAGGACTAAATCCCCGACTTTGAATGTTCTTATCCTGACTTTCTTGTCATAAGCTTTTTCCATGCTAGACTTGGTGGCTTGAATTCTTATGCGTGCTCGGTCGCGTTTCCCATCTGCGTGATCGACATCCATCTCTCGTAGCGATTGATTTTGATCGGGGTCATAAGATTCTATCCTCGGAGAAGTAACTAATGATTCGACCGGTATAACAGCCTCCGACCCATAAACCAATGAGAAAGGAGTCTCTCCAGTAGCAGACTTTACTGTAGTCCTGTTCGCCCAAATTACTCCTGGAAGCTCGTCTAACCAATTGCCTTTCGCTTCGGCTAAACGTTTTTCAAGTGATCGAACAATTTCCCTGTTGGTGACCTCGGTTTGTCCGTTCGCCTGGGGATGTCCGACCGACGTGAAATTCTGCTGGATCCCAAACCTTTCGCACCACTCCAAAATTCGTTTTCCCGCGAACTGAGTTCCATTGTCGGAAATGAGGACCCTCGGTATACCAAACCTGCAAACAACATTCTTCCAGAGAAAATTTATCACCTGAAATTGAGTAATTTTTGTTAGCGCAATGCATTCGATCCATTTACTGAAGTATTCCACGGCGACCAGGACATAGTTTTTTCTCGATCTAGCAGTTGGGAAAGGTCCCACAATATCGATTCCCCATTTGTCGAAGGGCCAGCAGATCGGAATCGAATGCATCTGCTCGGCGGGCTGATGAATTAGATTTGAATAGATTTGGCAATGATGGAATTTCTTGACATAATCGATGGAATCCGAGATCATAGTGGGCCAATAATATCCAGTCCTCGAGCACTTCAAGGCTAAGGCGCGTGCACCACAATGACTTCCCGCTTCACCTTCGTGAACCTCCTTTAAAATTAGATCGAACTGACTCTCAGGAATGCACTTCAACAAAACTCCTGAGCTTGATCTTTTATAAAGCCTACCTTCGTTCAAAACGTACATTGGGGCTCGATACTTAATCCTTCGAGCTTGATTAGTGTCTTCCGGCAAGGTACCATCTCTTAGATAAGCTTTCAAAGGCTCCATCCAAGAAGATTCTCGAACATCTATCTCCATTACCTCCGAGTTTAGGGCTAGGTCGGAGTCTATAGCTGGGGAGTTGGACATTAGCCAAGTTATCACTCTTTCCTTCCGTCCATCTATCGAGCCAGTAAACTTCGAAAGCAAATCCGCCCAACAGTTCTCTTCTCGAGGGATAGCTTGTATATCAAATATCTCAAACTTTGTCGCCAGATCCTTCACTCTTTTCAAATATTTCACCATGTTAAACTCTTTTGCTTCATAAACCCCTTTTACTTGTCTATGTACGAGCTCCGAGTCGGTTAACACTGTCAACGACCTTATGTTTGCTTTAACTGCCATTTCTAAACCCGCGATCAAAGCCTCGTACTCTGCTTCATTGTTCGTGACTACAAAATCTAGGGTGATCGCATAACTGAGATCCTCCCCCTCGGGACCCTGAAAGTGAATTCCGGCCCCACCACCTTCTCTGGTCGACGACCCGTCGACATGCATCACCCAAACTTTGTGCTGAACATCCTCGACCAGATTTACCACGGGAATGGACAAGTCGCCCGAACTGGACCCTGTTGATTCTGCAATGAAATCAGCTAAGACTTGAGCCTTGATTGTAGTTCGAGGTTGGTACTCGATCTCGAACTGACCCAGCTCCACCGCCCATTTAATCAATCTCCCGGACGTCTCTGGCTTTGATAGAACTTGCCGTAGAGGTTAATTAGTCAGAACAATAATTTTGTAAGTTTGGAAATAAGGTCGCAGCCTTCGTGCGGCAATAACTAAAGCCAGTGCGAATTTCTCGATCTCCAGGTAATTCTTTTCTGCCCCTTGAAGCAACTTACTCAGATAGTATACCGGTTTATGCTCGAAATCTTGAATTCTCACCAAAACAGAACTTATTGCCTCACTTGATACCGCTATGTACAGATACAAAGGTTCCCCCTCGACCGGTTTTGCCAACATCGGAGGGGAAACTAAATACCTTTTAAGCTCTTCGAAAGCTTTACTGCATTCCTCACTCCATTCGAAGCATTTCGATTTCCTCAACAACTTGAAGAAAGGCAAACTCTTGTCTGCTGATCGGGATATAAACCTATTCAAAGATATTATTTTTCCGATTAGACTCTGCACTTCAGACAATTTAGTTGGCGGTTGTAGCTCAGCTATAGCTCGGATTTTTTCTGGATTCGCCTCGATTCCGCGCTCGTGAACCAGATAACCGAGGAACTTTCCCGACCTTACCCCGAAGGTGCACTTGGCCGGATTTAATTTCATTCTGTACTTCATTAGGATTGCGAAACATCTGTCAAGGTGCTTTATATGTTCCTCCTCAGTCATGCTCTTCACTAGCATATCATCAACATAAACTTCCATGATCTCACCAATAAGATCCTTGAACATCATATTAACGAACCTTTGATAAGTTGCTCCTGCATTCCTTAGCCCGAACGGCATTACAATGAAGCAGTATACTCCCCGTTCGGTAATAAAAGCTGTTTTATCCTGATCTCTTTCATTCATAAATATTTGATAAAACCCTTGGAAAGCATCCATCATACTAAAGAAAATGAATCCCGCAGTCGAGTCAACCAGCATATCGATCCGTGGTAAAGGATAGGGGTCCCTTGGACACAACTTGTTCAGGTCGGTAAAATCATTACACATCCTCCATTTGTTGTCGACCTTCTCTCCCTTCGACACCAACACTACATTGCAAAGCCATTCAGTGAAAGTTATTTCCCGAATCTGTTTCGCGGCCAATAACCTATCCACCTCAGCATTGATGATTTTGTCTTTTTCTCGACCGTGATTCCTCTTCTTTTGCCTAACTGGCTTTGCTTTAGGATCGATATTTAAAGAATGAGTGATCACTCTCGGGTCGATTCCGACTATATCATCGGAACTCCAAGCAAAGACATCGGCGTTGTTTCTAAGGAATTCGATCAGCATGGTCTCCATCCCTTGACTTAGCTCGGTCCCAATCCTGGTGAACTTCTCAGGAGAGCCAGGGATTAACGTTACTTGTTTATGATTTGGGGGTTGTACGCTCATATCGATCTCTTTTCCTTTTTTACTCTGCAACTTTTCACAATCTGGCAACGGGAGGTCGGAAACAGAGAATACCTTTTCCTCCTCTAACTTTCTCTTCGAGGGCAATAATGGCTCGAACTGCTTCTTCATGTTTAGGGACGTGTTGTAACATTCCCATGCCATGCATTGGTCGTTTCTCATTTCTCCGACCCCCGCCAAAGTGGGAAACTTTACCATCTGGTGGTAAGTTGACACGACCGCTTTGAATACGTTTAAAGCCGGTCTCCCCAAGATTGCATTATAAGCGAACGGGGTACTCACGACTAGGAATTTAACCATCTTCGTAACATCTCTAGGTTTCTTGCCCATAGTAGTACTCAAGAGTATGGTTCCGAGAGGAACAATTTCTGATCCACCGAACCCAATGAGCGGGGTGGATACTCGTTCCAAACGCGGGTGTTGTAGATTCATTCTGTCGAGCGCCTCAGAAGAGATTATGTTTGCCGAACTGCCATTATCGATTAACACCCTCCTAACCTCGAAGTTAGCAATTCTCAGGGTCAAGACCATTGAAAAATCAGGGTCGTCTTCATTAGTATCCCAAGTCACATCACTAGGTCTGTCAGCCTCGGAAAAACTAATGACTTGATTTATCGAGGGCGCTGGTATTAAGGACATGACCTCTTTCCTAGTCGAGACACCAGTCTTTATCGACCTAGCAGTCCTTTTCCTTGCATTCCTGCTATCTCCCCCAGCTGGCCCACCAGATATCATATTTATCACCCGATTCGTCTGGTCCTCTGCTTGTTGTCGATCCTCACGGTGTTGTTCGGAAGACCTCCTAGGACTCCTGGATCGATAACGGCTGTTATGGTTCTCCTTTCTGACATATTCCTTCAACTTTCCCTGAGCAATCAGTATCTCGATCTCTTGTTTTAACTGAAAACAATCCTCGGTGCTATGCCCCCGAGCTCTGTGGTATCTGCAATACTTATCGTGATTCATAGTCCCTGGCCTAGGTTGAGTGATACGCCAAGCTCCAGGGACCAAATTCCTCTCTTCGAGTACCGTTAGAATCTCGTCCCTCGAAGTATTCAATCTGGTAAAGTTGCTTTTTTCATGCTCCGTCCTCGGAGCCCTATCAGGAGATGCAGGTCGACCGTAGACATTAGATCTGTGGGTCGGAGCCTGAGGTTTATAGACCTTAAGTCTCTGCCAAACCGAGCCTTTTTGCTGCGCGTTTGACCCTCCGTAGTCGCTTGGTTTAGGGATAGGGGCCCGATCAGGTTTCTTCACGATCGGGGGCCTAGGATTCTGTGCGTTCTTTAACTTATTCATTTCCTCCTGGATCATGTATTTCTCAGCTATTTCCATAATCCGCTCGAAAGACTTTGGTTGCTTTCGGCAGAGAGCATTCCCGAACTGGCTATTGCGGGTTAGCTCGAACATCAACGATGATAGAAATTCAATCTGCGGGGTATCAACTTTCAGAAGTTCAATACTGAATCTTGCCAGCCACTGCCTCAGTGTTTCTCCTTCCATTTGTTTCACCGTTCCCAAATGATTAGCAGGTAACCTCTGTTTCCTTTGGCTAGCAAACTGATGTTTCAATTTATCGCATAACTCATCGAAAGAGAAGATCGAGTTCGGGGGTAGTTTTCCGAACCAATCCAAAGCAATCCCTTCGAATGTGGTGACCATGATTTTGCAGCAAAAATCCTCCGAGTGTCCATACAAATTCAACACATTTATGAAACTGTTTATATGCTCCCCGGGGTCAGAGGTTCCATTATATCTTGGCAATCTTGTAGGGACTGACTCTGTTCCTCGAGCTTCCTTAATTTCTTGACAGAAAGGCGAGCATCGCATAATATTTGTACTCAATTCCCTACTTCGCACTTCAGGGAACACGACCCCATCCTCTTTGGGCTCAACTCCTCGAGCCCTGACACCTGTGGGTCGGGTTTCCTTTACTAGCTTCTCTTTTTCTAACTCCTTAGCAACCCTTTCTTGCACCATCCTTTCCAAGTCATCCTCAGTTACCTTTCTATAAGCTGGCTTTCTAGACCTCTCCACAACTTTGGGTTGACTTTCTCCGACCACGGAGTCCTCTAAATTTTGTATGTTCCTAGAAGGTTGCCCCGATCGAACAACGGTTCTAACTTGTGGTGGATTGGGTCGAACATCAGATGGTTCGCCCAGAGCAGATCGACGAATACTTCCTTCCCTTGGCCTGTTGGAAATCGGACCCCGAGCAGTAGGTTGATCGACCGGGGGTTGCTGACCCGGCAGAGTTTCACGATCTGCTCTCTCCGTATTCAACAATTCTCTACACATGGTTCCGATAATAGAACGCAAATCTGCTACTGTCGTATGAATAGGCATATCATTCGGCGGGTCGAGCGGCGGCACCTCAGATTGGTGGGCCGCTCGGGATTGGTTACTTGGTTCATTGTTTACAGAACGTTGAGCTCCTACGGCGTGTGAAGGCTCGCCACGATTGTACGTAAATCTCCTAGTAGTAGGCATATTTCGATCTAACACCCGAGCAGGCCCCTCGGTGGGCGCCAATTGATTATACTGTATTTCGTTCAAGTTCAATAAGGAAAGTTGAGTATAACAATATATGAATCGAGCGTGTGAAAACTGTATATTGATATTGGTGTTCGAATACAAATTACAAAGCGAGTCTACCCGAGCATTACGGGATGCCGTACTACTAGAAAGATTAAATTCAATGAGAATACAAGCTAGTTCCTAATCCGAACAGTAGGTCCGAGCAGAAGGAATATCTTGGAAGTTGTGCCGTCCCTGATGTCATAAATGCGCCGCGTATTTATAGGAACAGTAATGAGCTAGCTAGACCATCCGTAGGAGAACACCTCTCGGCCAGCTGTATAAAGCTGTAGGTCGGCCCCACAGTAATCCCGAGGAGACGAGTAGATCGGGAAGAAGGTCGGGGTACTTGATCGAGAGCTATCAGTCAGGCTTGATCGGAAAACAACATTCGGAGAATACCATTCTGGTCGGGATCGAGGCCGACCTCGAGCAGAAGGTACTTCCTAAAGTGGCGTATGCGAAATACCCCTCATCAGTCGATCAGTGTTTTGGTTTATTATATAAAGGGTTTTTTACTCAGCTGAAAATCTTTACCTTGCACTGTCAAAATGTTTTATCCGATGTCTAAGCTCGGATTTGTCCTTTCTGTTCAAGCCTTTGAAATCTGGCTTCGGACTTACTTTCGACCTCTCAATCAGAACACATTTTCCTTTGGTATGGGTGGAATTGAAAAAAATGGGCCCCTCGATTATCGGGGGGTCTCCGATCCCAGAAGAAGGGATCTCCCCTTGGAATACCAATAAGTGATTGACCCTTGCTCGGGTATTTTGGGCAGGGTTAGCATTGCGGATTCCGAGGGGTATCCCCGAGGGTGGAAAGCTGGTCAATTCATTAAAAGGAAGTTCGACCTTGAGTACCAATTTCTTCCTTTCTTCCCTGAAGAATGGTAACTTTAGGTCGAGCTTTCCGATCATAAAATGACTAACGGCTAGTCTAGGTTGAAATTTCGGATATTAAAATGAGGAATTTCAACCTTAGACGCCAACTCGGGGAAGTGATCGGGCTCGGCTGGTAGCAAGAATGATGGGGACTGTATGGAGATCAGAAAAAAAATAACCTGCGATCCATATTGTCTAATTTCAAAACCAGATATCGTTAGACGATAAACATATACAGCTCGATCACTTTACAAGTCTACCGGACAACAGATTCGTCGTACAAACCGCGGTGCACTCATCGGATGCTCGACAATACTCCTGGTCGGCGATACTGAAGGATGCTGGAAGACCATAGAGTAGGGCATAGTAGTTGTATTAGGACTTTATTTGTAAACTTACTTAATAACTTTGTAATCCGTTCGATGAATATCAATAAAGCTGTAGTTTTTGTATTTCATTGATCCCTTGTATCCTGGTCAGATGATGAGGGCTATTTTGCACATATAACCAGCTAGGAATATCCGAGCAGATTCAAGATAGATCCGACCTATTTAAAACTGTGAGATCGGCTCAACCAGCTGAATGCATATCTGGTCGACCTACTCTGATCGACCTACTGTCCGTTTCAAGGGACTTAATGGGCCATGCGATACTCCTAGGCCCTGCAGGATTCCTAAGCTGAATAGGACTCCTAGTTCAGTTAGGACATGAGGAATATGATAAATAGCGAATCTTACATTGTATTGAGGACCCCCGAAATTGAACCTACGAAATATACTACAACTATTCGCCTTTCATATTATTGTTATCTACGTAATTATATTGTTTTGTTCTTGAATTGCACCATCCTGAGTATTTTAACCAAATCCTTAACACATAAAATCGTGATCTTAAATAATTTACTGAGTTTAAACCTAAGACGAAATTCGGTTAAATCAGTTGGCGCCCACCATGGGGCAAGGTTAATTACTCGATCGGAATATGGTCAATTCAAGAAAAAGCACACGTATGGGAGGAAGAAGCACGAGTTCTCGACCTTCTCTTGCTATAGATAGCCTGCATGAAAATTCCCAAAGGGTCAGTGCTAATAATACACAGCCTCCGACGAATCAGCAAAATTTAGATCCTATAGAGGAACGTGTTGCAGCAAACGCTAACGTCAATCAAAACGAGGGAAATCCTAGCGTGAGTCAGGCCCCTAACTCACCCATTCGATCCGTCCCGGCTCCCCCGCTTTCCGCTGACCAGGAAAAAATACTACAAATTGCTCAGCTTTTAAGTTCATTTTTTCCTCAAATTCTACCGACTCCGGCAGTTGCAGAACCAGTAAGGGCGGCTGTTCGTCCTTCAAGAGTGGTTAACAACGTCAGGGAACCTCGGGAAAATAACGACCATCAATCAACTCAAGCAGAGAGTCCGGATGCAGATCAACGATCTCAAATCTCCCCACCAAACGTAGCAGGAAGGTACCTTGGTCGAAGAACTAATCAGGCAAGAGCTAATGCTCGACCTGAACCTCGCCTATCCAAAGAACACACTGTTATACCGATCGACGACATGGACGAGCCCCCAGTTGTCAATCGACAAGCAAATAGAAGAGTCTCTGAAAGAGAATTAGAGAGGATGGTCGAGGAACGAGTGGAACAAAGGCTTTTGACTTTGCAACAACCTTGGCCTCGTTCCCGAGAAATACAGGATAGTATAGCTGCATGTTCCCCTTTCTGCTTAGAAATCAGGGAAGCACATGCTTCTGGATCTTTACCTTCTCGGCTCCCCAGATATGACGGTACCAGTGATCGACCGACTATATCTTTAGTTTCACAAATATAATGAACTTATATGCTCATTCAGCAGAGTATACGGCCAAGTTGATGATCACAACGTTTGAGGGGTTGGCACTGGATTGGTTCGGAAAACAACCGCCCAATTCAATCTTCAGTTTTAGAGAATTATTCAACAAGCTGGAACAACAATTTGCTAGTCAGAAAAGACAAAAGCTTCCCATGAGTTATTTGGGAACTATAGTCCAGCAAGATGGAGAATCTTTAAGAGCTTGGTTAGCAAGGTTCAATGTTGAACTACTAAAGATCGATTCCCCGAATATTGATTATATTATATCTATTCTGTTCGATCTAACCAAGAATAGGCAGTTTGGTAACGCGTTAAGTCGGAAACAGCCTAGAACCTTCACTGAAATCATGACTTTAGCCCCCAAATATATGACCCAGGAAGAGATGAACTCTTTCAAAGATAAAAATAAGAAAGCGTCCGTTTCAGGACCCAAAAAACCTGAAAAACCCCCAATCCAGAAAACCATGGATTACGATCGGTTTTCGCGAAGAGGAAACGTATTCCATAGGTTAGAACATAACGGGAATAACCCTGAGAAAAGACCCAATGTCTACCTCAGGCCTCGATCTCCAAAACCATCAGATAATTAAGTTCGATGAGAGCGAAGTCCCCAGAAACCTGAATTGGGATAATAACGAAGACCACCCCGATTTTCCCATGGTGGTCTCACTGAAAATTGCCGATTTCAATGTCAAGAGAATTCTGATCGACAACGGAAGCTCGGCTAACATAATAGCCATCGAAGTGCTAAACCAAATGAACCTGGGAAAAATAACTCTCCAAAGAGTAGCTACGCCACTGGTAGGATTTGGAGGATCAGAAATAGTTCCAGCTGGAACTATCAATTTGAGTGTAACTCTTGGGAACAAACCTCTTCGAGTGATCAAAATGATAAAATTCTTAGTGGTTGAAGCACCATTCGCTTATAATGCCATTAAACCAATTTCGAGCGGTTGTGTCAACCTATCACCAGAAAATAAAATTTCCTACAGTCTCTGGGGTCGGCGAAATCGTCAACGACCACTGCATGGCCTGGGATTGTTACAACACGGCACTATCTTTGAAAAGGAACGTCGATCCTCTAACACCCTCAAAAAGAAAAACAGTAGGATCCTCGACGGAGAGATCTCTTGAGCCTGAGTTGCCCAGCACGGATCGGATCGATAAAAAAGGAAAAGAGCCCATAGATCTGACTCTACGTGCGCCAGAGCATAAGGAGGTCAAGTTAATCGAGAATGATCCAACCAAAATCACCAGGATCGGAACTGAACTGTCTCCACAGGGAGAAATTATGTTGATCAATTTTTTAAGGGAAAATGTAGATGTTTTCGCCTGGAGCTCGGAGGACATCGTGGGGATCGACCCAAGAATAATAACCCACTCTTTGAAGATAGATCCGAGCTCAAAACCGGTCAGACAAAAGAAAAGAAATCATGGTCCTGTCAAGGACAAAATAATAAAAGCGGAGGTCGAAAGGCTGTTATTATCTAAGCAGATTAGAGAAATACACTTTACTGAGTGGTTGTGTAATGTCGTACTTGTCTCAAAGGGTGACAAGAAGGATAACAAGTGGAGAATGTGTAACGATTTCACAGATTTAAATAAATTGTGTCCAAGAGATCCTTACCCCCTCCCAAGGATCGACCTATTGGTGGACTCAACAGCAGGTTTTGCAATTTTTAGTATGATGGATGCATTCCAAGGTTTCTATCAGATTTTTATGGATGAAAGAGATCAAGAGAAGACTGCGTTCATTACCGAACAGGGCGTATATTGTTTCATAGTAATGCCGTTCGGATTAAGAAATGCCGGAGCTACCTATCAACGATTGGTCAACTTGATGTTTAAAGAGTTGATCGGAGAAATAATGGAAGTGCATGTCGATGACATGCTGGTAAAAAGCATGAGTGAAGAAGACCACATTAAACACCTTGATCATTGCATCAAAATCTTGAGGAAGTATGGAATGAAGCTCAACCCCTTAAAATGTACCTTTGGGGTAAGGTCTGGAAAATTCTTAGGTTATCTGGTCCATGAGAGAGGCATCGAAGCAAATCCAGAGAAGATACGTGCTATTACTGAAATGAAACCTCCTAGAAATATTACTCAGGTGCAAAGTCTGGTCGGAAAGATTGTTGCCCTTAATAGATTCATATCCAGGTCCGCAGATAAAAGCCTACCATTTTTTTAAACTTTGAGAAAAGCTAAGACCTTTGAATGGACCGAGGCTTGTGATCATGCATTCGAGCAGCTGAAAGAATATTTGACCTCGCCTCCCCTGCTCGCCAAACCTACGGAAGGACAGCCTCTATACATATACATCGCTATTTCTGAGGCTGCAGTGAGCTCGGTTATGGTGAAAATTGAGGGCTCGGAACACAAGCCTGTTTATTATTTGAGTAAATTATTGCAAGGAGCGGAAAAGAATTATTTAACAATTGAAAAATTCGCTCTGGCCTTGGTAACGTCAGCGCGTAGGTTGCGGCCATACTTTCAAACATACAAAATCATCGTGCTTACCAATCAACCTTTGAGGCAAGTTTTATCGAAGCCAAAAGCCTCGGGAAGGTTAATCAAATGGGCTGTAGAGTTGGGACAGTATGAGATCGAATATAGACCACGAACTGCAATCAAAGCTCAGATACTTGCTGATTTCCTCCTTGAAACTCCAAGTCTGTCGGAGACAAGATCCGAAGCAACATCGACAAGCGATAACAGTATTATGATCGTCAATGACCTACCATGGCTTATGCATGTCGATGGCGCATCAAGCAGATATGGAGGAGGTGCAGGAATTAATTTCCAAGGGCCGAACGGCGAGGATATAAATTATGCCATCACTTTAGACTTCGTGGTAACCAATAACGAAGCAGAATATGAAGCTCTGATCGCTGGGTTGGAAATGGCTATACAAGCCAATATGAAAGTTTTGAATGTCTTGACAGATTCTGAACTGATTCAGAGGCAGATCAACGGAATGTATGAGGCCAAAGAATACAATATGGTAAAATATCTGGCAAAGGTAAAAGAGTTAACTGAAAAGTTTGAAAAGTTTGACATTCAAAATATTCCACGAGAAGAGAATAGATGGGCTGATCAACTATCTAGATTCACAGGAACAAGGGATGGTAAGTCAAAAAGAGTAATCACCTGGCTAATCTCCAAAACACCTTCCATAGATCTCGATATTATTCCCGTTACCGAAATAATGGATATCGACCTAGCAGCGGACAGTTGGATGACCCCGCTAATCACTTATCTGAAAGATGGGGCACTCCCTGGCTCTAAGAATGAAGCTAGGAGAATAACGTATCGAGCACCAAAGTATGCCATGGTAGAAGAAAAACTCTATAGACGATCCGTTTCTGGAATCCTATTAAAGTGCATTCCCGAGCACCAGGTCCAAAGCATCCTCCATAGTATCCATGAAGGAGAAGCTGGAAATCATAGTGGAGCTCGTGCGCTCACACTCAAGTGTTTAAGAACTGGGTACTATTGGCCGACGATGTACGCAGATGCGCAGGATTACGTCAAACATTGTCATTATTGCCAAGTGCATTCAAATATAATACATCAACCAGCAGAGACTATGCACTCGATCCCGATCTGCTGGCCTTTTGATCAATGGGGTATTGACATAGTAGGATCCTTCCCTATCGCCAGATCAAAAAAGAGCTATGTCTTGGTCGCTGTCGAGTATTTTAGCAAATGGATTGAATGTATAGCCCTAGCCCGAATAACATAGTTTCAGGTTATAAATTTTCTTTGGAAAAATATAGTCTGTCGTTTCGGAATTCCGAGGATTCTAATTTCCGACAATGGAACCCAATTTGCTGGAAAACAAGTTCAAGAATGGTGCTCAAAGTTTGGGATACAGCAGAACTTTACGTCCGTTGGTCATCCTCGAGCTAATGGACAGACTGAAGTGGCAAATCGTGAGATTATTAAATCCCTCGAGAAAAGACTAGACGACGCGAAGGGAAAATGGTTAGACGAGCTTCCAGGCGTCATTTGGGCCAATAGAACCACAGTAAAGACATCAACGGGTGAAACGCCGTTTAGCTTAGTCTATGGGTCGGAGGCAGTTATCCCAGTTGAAGCACTAGTCCCCAGCCCTAGAATTGAGCTCTACGAGGAAAAGTCAAAAGATCAATTAAGAAAAGACGACATCGATTTAACTGAGACCTTGAGGGAAAAAGCTAGTTTGCGTTTAGAAGCAGCTAAATCCAGCATGGAAAAAGCCTACAATCAAAGGGTAAGGATACGTTCGTTCAAAGAAGGTGATTTGGTACTTAAAAAGGTTGAGGTATCCAAACATGTGGGAAAATTACAGCAAAATTGGGAAGGTCCCTACGTGGTGATTTCGGTCGGCAAAAAGGGATCCTATAAGATAGCTCATATGGATGGAACTCCACTTCCTCGAACATGGAATGCTGTAAATCTCAGAAGATATTATGGTCGTTAATTTCGAAACAAGAAAGTTTTAGAAATTAGATAGGATTTGCAAGAAATTAGTTTTTCAATTTTAGTCTGTTTTATTATTTTCCTTTCAAGCACTAAGTATGCCTACGATTATAAAAAAAAAAAAGGCCTTTGCTTATTTTTCCTTAACAATACACGAAGAGGAATCGATGTTTATATGGTCTACAAAGGTTAAAACCAATAATTGGTATACAACCTAAATTTTTAGTAAAACCGGTTGATTCGGTATAAACTCATCAATCTCCTAGCAAACGATCTACAAAGGTTAAAACCAATAATTGGTATACAACCTAAACTTTGAGTAAAACCGGTTGATTCGGTATAAACTCATCAATCTCCTAGCGAACGATCTACAAAGGTTAAAACCAATAATTGGTATACAACCTAATCTTTGAGTAAAACCGATTAGGTCGGCATAAACTCATCGATCTCCTAACGAACGATCTACAAAGGTTAAAACCAATAATTGGTATACAACCTAAACTTTGAGTAAAACCGGTTGAATCGGTATAAACTCATCGATCTCCTGACGAACGATCAACAAAGGTTAAAACCAAAATTGGGAAAAAACCTAAGTGCGATAAATCTTTGAGTAAAACTGATATGGTCGGCATAAACTCATCGATCTCCTAACGAACGATCAACAAAGGTTAAAACCAAAATTGGTAAAAAACCTAAGTACGATAAAACTTTGAGTAAAACCGATTGGGTCGGTGTAAATTCATTAATCGACGTAATGTAATATGTAAAGAGGGAATTTAATAAATAAAAAGAAGAATTTTATTTATGTCCCTAAAACTATTACAATTACATAAAATATCTTGGACAGACAAAACAGATCTTCCTAAACAGGATCCTATTACATGCTATATCAATTCTTGCTATCAACCACGCCAAGCTCGACGACGACGACCGCCTTTTAGTTTCGTAATTACGACCACAAAGCTTTGGAATCAGAGAGAGCTTTGTGAGATCATAATGTTACGATGGTCGAAGGTGGTCAGCATTCTCGATCATACATTATAATTTTAATGAACTGGCCAGCTTTCCACCTACCACGTAACTAATAAATCGGAACCCCAAAACACCGACCTTTACCTATTTTCATAGGTTGATCGATTTATAGTCGGCATTCCAATCTATTCCCCTTATTAGGGGTCGGAGACTTCATGGTTCTTGAGAAGCCTCCATTTTCCGATTCCGCCCATACCAAGTCGAGGTAATGACTGATTGGTTGGATTCGCGAATTAGGCGGACGACCGCCATTTTGAACAAAGAGGAAGTACATTGTTTAGAATTTTACTCCTGATAGTAACTAAATGGAAGATAAAAGATTCCTTTTTATAGACAGGAGGAGTTAACATCCCAACGGTCAAACTCTCATATAATCAACGGCAATGACATATCATCGGGATTTTAAATACGGGATAAATGCGCTTTTGAGTCAGTCCAAATAAAAGTCGTATATTAGATCGATGGAGACGATACAAAGACTATCATAGCAAAACTAATATTACATATCAAGAATTCCTATCTGAACGGAAATTATCGATCAATGCACTAACCAATCACACCTACAAAATATCAAATGAAAGAATCTGGTTTCCAGACTTTTCAGAGCTTCCTCGGAACGATCCTCTTTTCTTCTACTTTGAGAACAGTGACGAGAAACTAAAGTTCAGGCATCCTTCTTAAGATCGACATATGCCGATTATCGAGGGAAGAATACATGTTCTCTCAACTCGACCACCTCGAAAAAGTTGATGCTTCATATTTACAGAGTAAAATAGGAATCAGAAGGATCTCATGCATGGCATCATCACCTGCTAGAAACAAGTTGATTTCGATAAACCAAGAATCCTGCTTTCCTCTGATCTCGACCTCTATCTTATGGCATAATCTATCGTCAACTAATCCCCAGTTATGAGATTAGCCCGACCATCACCATATAGGATGGAGATCTAATTTTTCCAATTCCTCCCATACCAAGTCAAGAATTCCTCATTTGATAAGGTAACACATTTTGGTGGTCGATGATGCTTATAACAGTAAAAATTCTTCTTGTATAAATTCATTTTTGAAGAATGAGGAAACATGGAACGGCCCCTTTTATAGGCTGGGGGCATAAGATCCAATGGTGTTGCATTAAGAACTAATCTACGGTCCAGATTTCTACATGAGCGACTTAACTCACAACGTTCAGTATATGATCGATTATTATTACAGATCTAAAAGTACAAGACTCCAGATAAACAAATCAAGAGCCATTGATTTTATTCGAATCTTTAAGAGGATCATTACAGTGCTCGAAAACAGCTGATCGTTAGAAAAAACTACATTTATCTTCGAAAATTAACTACAATCGTTACAAATATTAGCCTACTATGCTACTACTCCGAATGATCTGCTCCTTCAATCCGATGTACTCCATACCATGGTGAAGATTGACAAACATACTTCTCCAGACCTTCACGAGATATCTTCCTTGGTCGGAGGATGTCCAAATAGAAGAATACCAAGTGTCCACTTGAACAGAAGAAAATGTTATCCAAACTCTGGATTTTGTTCCTTTTTAGATTGAAATCAAAAGAGACGAGGAACATGCAGAAGTGCGTATATTTGCTGATGCTAGTGAACTGTCGACCTCCAAACGAGCGACATTGTAATTAGGGAACATTCTGCATCTGGGGTCGGTCACAGTATCGAGTTAAAAGCACACTGAGAGAGGAATGGTTCGAAGGGTAATTCTTTCTGCAAACGATGAAAGAAGACCCTTGCTGTCGAACAGCATACCTGCCCTAGGGAACACCATCTTTTTAATGAACTAACCAGCTTTCATTACTCACAAAATAATTGGATTAATATCTCCACCGTAGTCGACATGCCATAAATACAAGAATGAAAAGTTTATGGGAGTTATGTTACTTTCCATATTTTAAGTTTCATACTTCTTAAATGGGTTATTTATAGTATGAGGAAATGTTCAATTAAATGCACAAAGCATACGAAACGTCCTACGGTTACGGTACAGCAACCAAAATGGTTTCCTCTCTCCCAAGAAAATTGGAAAAAAGTTGTTAGCAGGAAAACAGGTCGAAAAGACGCATCGCCTATACAGATAGCGGTATCCACACCAATTGGATTGAAGCAACCCCTTTGAATCCACAGGCTCAGAAATAGGATTCAAGGGTAATCAGACATGGAAGTACAAAGAAAACCAGATCTAGATTCAGATCTAGATCTGGAGGAAGAGAGGGGGCGGCCTCTCTCTTCCATTGGAGAGGGGGGGCGGCCACACCTCTTCTCCAAGAGGGGGGCGGCTAGGGCATGAGTGGGTGGCTAGGGTTTTTGTTTTTGGCTTAGGTTTTTCAGTATTCTTAAGACTCCTTTTTAGCCACCTCTCAAGGCCCCTTTATGTGCAAGACTTTAGTATGGGCCATTAATTAAATTGGCCCATGTCTTGCATTAATTTAATTAAACCCTTTAATTAAATTAACCCAATTAATCCAATTAATTTTCTCTCTCTTTAATTAACTCTTTAATTAACATTTAATTAATTAGACTATCTAATTAATTATTTCTTTCACAGAATTAACTCTTTAATTCTTTTGTTTTCTTCTTCAAGAATTAACACTTTAATTCTTCAGTTTTGATTTAACTCTTTAAATCAAACTTTTCTTATTTGATTTGTTGCAGTCCAATTGTATTGTGTGTGACCCTCTAGGTTCACCATCAATTGGCCGCGGGCCCACGACTTTCGTGATTTAATTTGCGAGCTTATAAATTGCTCCGATTAATTGAACACCTTCAATTAACCACTCAAGAATTAATCTTACAATTAATTCATGAGTACCCACACCTCATGGTCGATGTCTAGCCACAAGCCCATGAGGCCCAACTTCAGGTGAATTGATCTCAGTGAACCTCACCTCTTATAAGTGCCATGTACATACGGTCCCTCTATCGACTAATTTCCCGATCGAGACCTAGGGTGTGTGAATTGATCGGCACCTCTAATTATCTCGATAACTATACTTTCTAATTCAGGATAATAATTCCAGTGTGACTGCTAAATTTGGAAACCCCTTTCCAAATCCGTCACTGACCGTGGCCACGGGTTTCTCGAAATATATTATCTAAGAACGTATAGGAAATTCTCTCAACGCACTACGTTGAGTCAGTAGATCCCATATTAGTGGTAACCATTCGCGTACACGATCCTACGTACCCAAAGTAGTCGCACAATGATCAGGCTAAGTGATCGGCTCCTAAATCAAAGTACGTACTCACGTGCACCGAATTCGCCCTAGCACCTCAAGTCAAAGGACTAAATCGTACACTATAACAAGTCTTGAGAAACATCCCATCGCCGATGTGCGTCATGCGCTTCCACAATGGGTTTCTCTGTTCGGGTCGTTCGATGCGTTCGATCCCCTATCGAACCACCTACTCATATGCACTGGCATCAAATGCCTTGCTCATGAAACGCTACAAATTCACTCCATGTGAATCATGCATACTCGTACAAGTCTTAACGATTCCTTCGATACCCCGTCTCGACAGGAATCTATGACTTGGAACGTTTTTTAAGATCACGACCTTAGAGACTGTTTCATGATTGCACTCATACTGAAGTGAATCGTCCCATAGTCTATTGTGATCTAAGGATTTCATCCAATCGCTTAAGTGATTCGCGAGAGATGAAGTTGGCCATTGTTTGATTTACATACTATAAACAAACGAGCGTATTAATTCATTTATACTAGTGAAAGCTTATCACATGATAGTCCTTATACAAGCTAAAATCTATTGGCTTGCAGGGCACTATCCTTTCAATCTCCCACTTGCCCTAAAGCCAATCACAAACGCTTCTAAGACCCATTTTCCAAAGATGCTCTTCGAACTCTTTTCGTGACAATGGCTCATCTAGTGGATCCGCTAGATTGTCTTCCGAGTCGACGCGATCCATTATGTGCGTCAACTCTACCAATGATTACTCTAATCAGATGGTACTTTTCTCTCATTGTGTTTAGATTTCTGGTGAGATCTCGAGTCCTTTGCTTTAGCAATAGCTCCATTGTTATCATAGAAGATAACCACGAGCTTCGCAATGCTAGGTACTACATCCAACTTTTGGATGTAGTTTTTCATCCAAACACTTTCTTACGCTGCATTCCTTGCTGCGATATATCTTGCTTCAGTGGTTAAGATGGCAACGGTGTTTTCCTTGGAACCTTTCCAACTTACCGTTACCCCATTGAGGCAAAACATTTATCCAAAATTGGATATATATATTCATCCACATCAGACTGGAAACTCGAATTAATAAATCCTTCGAGTTTCAATTCTCCACTATCACTGTAGACCAAGATCAAATCCTTAGTCTTTCTCAAGAGCTCAAGGATATCTTTTACGGTGGTCCAGTACTCTTTACTGCAGTTTGACTAGAAACTGCTTATGGCAATAAGAGCAGGTTCTACATCTGGTCTAGTACATAGTATTGCATACCATATGCTACCTTTTGTCCAAACATAAGGTATTTGAGACATTCTCCTTTTCGTCATTCGATGTAGGGCACATCGTTTCGGAAGGAGAGATACAGTGTCTCACTGGAAGCAACCCTCTCTTGGATTCTTCCATACTGAATATTTTCAGTATTGTTTCTATGTACTTAGATTGAGAGAGTCCCAACATCTTCTTCGATCTATCTCCATAGATACGTATCTTAATACGCAAGATGTCTCTCTCGAATCTTTCATGGAGAATTGCATGGACAATCATGCTTCCGTCTGTGCTAACATTCCAATATCATCCCAGATAATTAGAATGTTATCGACATGAAAAATAATGAACTTTAGAGAGCTCCCACTAAACTTCTTGTACACTCAATGTTCACATTTGTTTTCGATGATGTCAAACGCCTTGACTTTCTCATCAAAATGAATGTGAGTCCAAATGGATTCAGACATTGCTAATGGAGACAAGATTTCATCAAAGTCTGTTCCAGGCCTTTGTGTATAACCTTTTGCCATTAGGCAAGTCTTATAGGTCAATACCTCTTCATTCATTCCTAGCTTGCGCTTGAAGATCCATTTGCAACCTACAGGGACACTTCCCTCGGGTGGATCGACCAAGGTCCATACCTTGTTGGAATGGATGGAATCCATTTTGGATTGTATGGCCTTTTGCCATACATGAGCGTCTACATCCAATGTAGATTCTTCGTATATGGTCTAACCATATCTTTCAAGTTCCTTACGAATTTGATTAGATCTACGAAGTACTGGTGTACGATGATGGTTCAGCAGTTTCTGGATTAACTCCCACTGTTTGTGGGGATGAGTTCAACTTCTTGGACCTCATCATGTTCTACTAGGGTACCATTTCTATTCATGAGGAAGCCATCCTCTAGGAAATGGATATTCCTTGAAACAAACACCCTTTGTTCTTTAGGAATGTAGAACAGGCATCCAAATTGATTCCTTTGGATACCCCACAAATTTGTACAAACTGGATCTACTATCCAATTTATCTCTTTTTCTTGTTCCTAACATAGGCAGGAGATCCCCATACTCTATAGAAAGAGTATAGAGGTGCTTTACCACACCATTCTTGGTAGGGTTTTGCAGGCACGAACTTTGAAGTTACTTTGTTCAGTATCTTCGATGCAATCATTAGGGTCAATCCTTGGTATGCATAAGGATGTTGAACGAAACTCATCACGGATCGAACCATGTCCAACAAGCTTCGATTCTCTTCTTTCAGACCCTCTAATAGGTTGAGGCGTCTTAGGAGGAGTTCGTTGTATGAGAATCTCTTTCTCAGTAAGATAATCGAGGAACTTCTAGCTTAAGTATTTTCCACCTCGATCAGATCGAATGGCCTTAATACTATGCCTTGGTTGATTCTCTACTTCGTTTCGAAATTCTTTGAACTTTTCAAGAGTTTCTGATTTGTACATCATAAGATACACATATCACTAATGACTAAAGTCATCAGTAAACTTCACGAGGTATGAGTAATCTCCTCTCACACTAACACTTTAGTGGTCCACATTCATTCGTATGGATCCAATCCAAAAATTTGTTTGGTACGCAACGGATGCCCAGCAAACGGTAACTTTGTCATCTTTTCCTTCAGACAGGATTCGCAAGTTGATAGTTCAACTAAGCCCTATTTT
Source organism: Penstemon newberryi var. newberryi (assembly GCA_030819805.1). Taxonomy (NCBI): domain Eukaryota; kingdom Viridiplantae; phylum Streptophyta; class Magnoliopsida; order Lamiales; family Plantaginaceae; genus Penstemon; species Penstemon newberryi. Next base: position 4,193,017 of record JAUALY010000007.1, on the reverse strand, counting down.
TCAAGAAGCATCGATGACACCAACTATTGAATCCTTCCTATGGAAACACGACCTAATCTTGCGTGCCATATGTGTGGAGTATTTTCTTGGTATTGATTGAACTTAACACATTAATTCAATCAATTTTGTTTCCTTTCAATTAACTCTTTAATTGAAACGTTACTTTCAATTAACTCTAATTGATTTATTTCCCTTTTTTCAATTAACTCTTTAATTGAAACGTTGCTCTCAATTAACTCTTTAATTGAAACGTTGTTTAATTAATTAGACCTTCTAATCAATTAATCTTGTCAATGCCTTTCTTAGGTGCAGTGGGATAATTTGATTTTTAGGCTACTTGCGTTCTTTCCACTACCTTCACGTTTGCTTTGGAAGAGAACACTTTCTTCTTCCTTTTACTCTTCTTTGACTTTGCAGTCCTTGAAGTGTAAGCAATCATGACAAGTATACCTTTTAGAAGGTTCCTATTTGCCTTTTACCAATACTTTGGTTAATTCATGAAACCTGATCAACTTATCTAATAAGTTCAGAACTTTTCACGAATCGTTTGAATGAGCGGGAGGAGAATTTAGGAGGAAGTCAATTTTAAGATCACTTGCAGGCCTACGTTTAATCGATCCAGTTTTCAACCAGATTGATAAATCAAGGACAGTGATCCTTGACATTAGTTCCTTCACTTATTCTCGAGTTTTAAACAACACCTTAGAAATCTCGAATCAGATGATTCGAAACTGCTCCTCAAAACAAGCCTTTTGAGGTGGAGGTTTTTAGAAGTTTCAGACATACTCCTATGTCGCTTCTTTAGCTCGTTCAATCTTGATGCTTATATGAGGCAACGATCATTGAGATTCCCATACTCTATAGGTGATTCGTTCCTCTTTTGAGACTCATCTCAAAATGCATCAGGCATAGGTTGATTATTAAGAACACGGTTCCGACTTTCGGAATTGAGGACAATCCCCAAGTTTCTAAGACAATCGATATTTTAATCCAGTTATTTTGTAAGTCGAGGATAAATAGTAAAATGGACAATTCATATAGATATCTCAAAATCTAATCTAAAGAGAAGACAAAAATCTAGAGGACTAGTTAATGAATAATACTTATAATCTACGAAGGTTGGACTTTCTATCGTAAAAGTTCTCCCACTATTTTATCGAAACAATTACCCCTTCAATTGTTCGGGAAATCCTATTTCCTAGTAAGTCTTGACGTCCCAGCAGACATTAATTGCACCCATGACTCGCGGCCATACAATTAATTCCCCAGGTAGGCATACTTATTGCCAATTGTGTCCCTATACAACCTTCAAGCTATTTTGCCTCGGTTTTCGCACTCATCTAGCACTGCTATATCATGAGTGGTACTACTCGTTAAGTCTAACCCATCAATCTTGATGAGCAACGGGCCCGGTCATGAAATCCCCATAACTTGGTTATGGTCGATGTTCAAGTCCCGACCAGTCCCCACCCTTGTCAAGTTTAATTAAAAACGAAAATTAAGGAGTTTCGCGTATTGTCTCTTTCTTCGACTCGGGTGCCAGACTCTGGATCACCTTAATCGATAAGTGGACAACTCACGCTAGTTCCTATTGATGGAAGGCTTGGATTTATATAAATACTTCATTTTATTTTAATCCAATATGACTTAATATTATTTTCAAGAGGGGTTTTTCGGGTCTAATAATTTGAGGTAACATTCCTCGAGATCTCACCGTTCCGTTTATGCATTATCCTTTATTTACGATCTAAATAACTAGCGCGCATCACCATACATGCTAAAATTATAAATACGTAAATAAAAACATACACACCTAGCATGCATGCTACCACAATATGTTTTCGATCGGGAGCCCCCTATGCGGGCCATCATCGAGCCAAAGATGTTGGCCCAATTGGTCAATCTAATTGGGTTCTAAAGGACCTAGGCTATTACATAAATAACCATGCATACATGGCCTTCACTCTTCTTGGGCTCCCACCTTTCTTGTAACGGGCCTCCATCCTAAACTATTTAAAACAGTAAAGCCCTATCTATTACAAGGGCTCAAAGTGGCCCAAAAACTTAAGGCTCGCAGGCCCAATAAAACCAACATAATTAAAATTAACCAATCACATCTACCCCTAGGGTCAAGGCTCGGCGCGATCGAAAACCACGTAAACAGTTAACGTAGAGCAAGAAACAAGCAAAACATATTTCCTTATCCCTTATCTTATTTTAAAACTCCCTTTTAAAATACCTATAGATTCTAGTTTTAAAACCCCTTTTAAAACAATCCACAATTTTTATTTTAAAACCCCTTTTAAAATAACCCCTTGATTCTCACTCTAGTCACCACTAATTATGATAAAAATTAACTTTTCGGATATACTAAACTCTTTAGTGCACATATCAGTTTCTGTTTTTCAACTTTTGAAAAATTGCAGTTCGGCCCCCTAAATTTTTGAAAAATACATTTTGACCCCTCAACTTTTGGAAATTACAAATCAGCCCCAAAATTTCCAGAACATGCAAATCGGACCAGAAAGCAGAAAATTAACAAAATTTCCAGAAACTTTCGTTTAAAGCAAAATAGACCCCAGATTTTACGTAAATAGCAAAAACAGCCCCTAGCCTTTCGTAAATTGCAAAACAGCCCAGATTTTTGAAAAAATTCCAGAAATTACAATTTGGTCCAGAATTGCAGAAAAACAAAATTTAACTTTCTGTCCAGATTTTCGAAAAATCGCAATTTGCACATAAGCCCTCAAATTTTCGGAAATTGTAGTTTAGGCCCAAAACCGAATTATGCTAATACCCGAACACATAATTTATCATAACAAGCAAGAATCAAATCATAGAACACGACAATCAAATATACACATATATTTTGAAGTGTTCAGGCCTATTCATATGAGCGTAGTAAATCTGGCTATGATACCACTGTTGGGATTTCATGGGGTATGATTGTCATACAACAGTGCGGAATTTAAAATTTTTCATACACCCATGATCATAGGATTATTCACTAGCTCATACGAATAGGTTGAATTAAATTTTGCAACAATTTACAAAATAAAAGGGTGTAATTCGAAATTACCTCACCACAGGCAAGGTGGTGGTTTTTCTCTGGTCTTCTTTCAGATCTGATGGATTTGGTTCGAGAGGAGCACCCCAAGTGTTGTGCCTCTAGCGGTATCCACACCAATTGGATTGAAGCAACCCCTTTGAATCCACAGGCTCAGAAATAGGATTCAAGGGTAATCAGACATGGAAGTACGAAGAAAACCAGATCTAGATAGATTCAGATCTAGATCTGGAGGAAGAGAGGGGACGGCCTCTCTCTTCCATTGGAGAGGGGGGGCGGCCACACCTCTTCTCCAAGAGGGGGGCGGCTAGGGCATGAGTGGGTGGCTAGGGTTTTTGTTTTTGGCTTAGGTTTTTCAGTATTCTTAAGACTCCTTTTTAGCCACCTCTCAAGGCCCCTTTATGTGCAAGACTTTAGTATGGGCCATTAATTAAATTGGCTCATGTCTTGCATTAATTTAATTAAACCCTTTAATTAAATTAACCCAATTAATCCAATTAATTTTCTCTCTCTTTAATTAACTCTTTAATTAACATTTAATTAATTAGACTATCTAATTAATTATTTCTTTCACAGAATTAACTCTTTAATTCTTTTGTTTTCTTCTTCAAGAATTAACACTTTAATTCTTCAGTTTTGATTTAACTCTTTAAATCAAACTTTCCTTATTTGATTTGTTGCAGTCCAATTGTATTGTGTGTGACCCTCTAGGTTCACCATCAATTGGCCGCGGGCCCACGACTTTCGTGATTTAATTTGCGAGCTTATAAATTGCTCCGATTAATTGAACACCTTCAATTAACCACTCAAGAATTAATCTTACAATTAATTCAGGAGTACCCACACCTCATGGTCGATGTCTAGACACAAGCCCATGAGGCCCAACTTCAGGTGAATTGATCTCAGTGAACCTCACCTCTTATAAGTGCCATGTACATACGGTCCCTCTATCGACTAATTTCCCGATCAAGACCTAGGGTGTGTGAATTGATCGGCACCTCTAATTATCTCGATAACTATACTTTCTAATTCAGGATAATAATTCCAGTGTGACTGCTAAATTTGGAAACCACTTTCCAAATCCGTCACTGACCATGGCCACGGGTTTCTCGGAATATATTATCTAAGAACGTATAGGAAATTCTCTCAACGCACTACGTTGAGTCAGTAGATCCCATATAGTGCTAACCATTCGCGTACACGATCCTACGTACCCAAAGTAGTCGCACAATGATCAGGCTAAGTGATCGGCTCCTAAATCAAAGTACGTACTCACGTGCACCGAATTCGCCCTAGCACCTCAAGTCAAAGGACTAAATCGTACACTATAACAAGTCTTGAGAAACATCCCATCGCCGATGTGCGTCATGCGCTTCCACAATGGGTTTCTCTGTTCGGGTCGTTCGATGCGTTCGATCCCCTATCGAACCACCTACTCATATGCACTGGCATCAAATGCCTTGCTCATGAAACGCTACAAATTCACTCCATGTGAATCATGCATACTCGTACAAGTCTTAACGATTCCTTCGATACCCCGTCTCGACAGGAATCTATGACTTGGAACGTTTTTTAAGATCACGACCTTAGAGACTGTTTCATGATTGCACTCATACTGAAGTGAATCGTCCCATAGTCTATTGTGATCTAAGGATTTCATCCAATCGCTTAAGTGATTCGCGAGAGATGAAGTTGGCCATTGTTTGATTTACATACTATAAACAAACGAGCGTATTAATTCATTTATACTAGAGAAAGCTTATCACATGATAGTCCTTATACAAGCTAAAATCTATTGGCTTGCAGGGCACTATCCTTTCAAATAGATCTTTTGACTTCATTAATTTGAGCACAGTTTCCGAGCTAGATAGTCACGTTCCTTTTTTTTTTTTTTTTGAACAAGTCTTTGTCGAGGAAAGGTCATAGCAACAGCTTGCACCCTTGGTCGATATTATTTTCTAAAGATGATGTTATCGAGGAAGGGTCATAGCAACAGCTTGCACCCTCGGTCGATTTTCATTTTCCAAAGACGATTTTATCGAGGAAGGGTCATAGCAACAGCTTGCACCCTCGGTCGATTTTTTTTTTTATTTTTTGGAAAAAATTTGTATTGAGGAAGGGTCATACCGACGGCTTGCACCCTCGGTCGATATTATTTTTTCTAAAGATGATTTTATCGAGGAAGGGTCATAGCAACAGCTTGCACCCTCGGTCGATTTTCATTTTCCAAAGACGATTTTATCGAGAAAGGGTCATAGCAACAGCTTGCACCCTCGGTCGATTTTTTTTTTATTTTTTGAACAAGTCTTTGTCGAGGAAAGGTCATAGCAACAGCTGGCACCCTTGGTCGATATTATTTTCTAAAGATGATGTTATCGAGGAAGGGTCATAGCAACAGCTTGCACCCTCGGTCGATTTTCATTTTCCAAAGACGATTTTATCGAGGAAGGGTCATTGCAACAGCTTGCACCCTCGGTCGATTTTTTTATTTTTTATTTTTTGAACAAGTCTGTATCGAGGAAGGGTCATAGCGACGGCTTGCACCCTCGGTCAATATTATTTTTTCTAAAGATGATGTTATCGAGGAAGGGTCATAGCAACAGCTTGCACCCTCGGTCGATTTTCATTTTTTAAACATGATTATATCGAGGAAAGGTCATAGCAACAGCTTGCACCCTCGGTGGATATTATTTTCTAAAGATGATTTTATCGAGGAAGGGTCATAGCAACAGCTTGCACCCTCGGTCGATACATGTTGCTCTGTCTTCGTCCTGGTACTCGGAATACAAATTGAGCTTAAAGAGAGGATTTCATTGATTGTGCTTACACTTGAAGTAAAAAGAGAGAATTGTAAAAGCCGTAAATTACAAGTAAAATTAAAATGATTGCAATTATCTTCCATAATATTTCCTCAGGTTAACTGCATTCCAAGTTCTTGGCAAGACTTCACCGTTGAGGTGAGCAATTTTATAGGACCCTTTTTTTCGACCTCCTGCACGACATAAGGTCCATCCCAGTTCGGTTGAAGCTTTCCGACGTGCTTAGATACCTCCACCTTTTTGAGGACCAAATCCCCAACTTTGAATGTTCTTATCCTGACTTTCTTGTCATAAGCTCTTTCCATGCTAGACTTGGTGGCTTGGATCTTTATGCATGCTCGGTCGCGTTTGCCATCTGCATGATCGACATCCATTTCTCTCAACAACTGGTTCTGATCGCGATCATAAGATTCAACCCTCGGCGATGGCACTAATGTCTCGACTGGAATTACAGCCTCCGAACCGTATACCAGTGAGAAAAGAGTCTCTCCAGTAGCTGACTTGACTGAGGTCCTGTTCGCCCAAATTACTCCAGGAAGCTCGTCCAACCTTTTTCCTTTTGCCTCGGCCAAGCGTTTTTCAAGAGATCGTACAATCTCCCTATTGGTGACCTCGGTCTGTCCGTTTGCCTGGGGATGCCCGACCGAGGTGAAATTCTGCTGGATTCCAAACTTTTCGCACCATTCCAAAATCTGGTTTCCCGCAAATTGAGTTCCATTGTCGGAGATCAGGACCCTCGGTATCCCGAACCTGCAAACAATAAATTTCCAGAGAAAATTTATAACCTGAAACTGAGTAATCTTGGTTAATGCAATGCATTCGACCCATTTACTGAAATATTCAACAGCAACCAAGACATAGTTTTTTCTCGATCTAGCTGTTGGGAAGGGTCCCACGATATCGATCCCCCATTTGTCGAATGGCCAACAGATCGGAATAGAATGCAACTGTTCGGTGGGCTGATGAATCAAATTTGAATAAATTTGGCAATGATGACATTTCTTAACATAGTCGATGGAATCTGTAATCATAGTAGGCCAATAATATCCAGTCCTTGAGCACTTCAATGCTAATGCTCTCGCACCGCAATGACTTCCAGCTTCACCTTCGTGCATTTCTTTTAAAATAAGCTCGAATTGATTTTCCGAAACGCATTTCAACAAAATTCCCGAGCTCGACCTCTTATAAAGCTGGTCCTCGATCAAAACGTACATTGGAGCTCGATATTTAATTCGTCGGGCTTCGTTTGTGTCCTCTGGCAAAGTACCATTTCTTAGATAAGTTTTCAATGGCTCCATCCATGAAGGCCCTTGAGCATCTATCTCCATTATCTCCGAACTCGGAGTTACGTTCAAATCTATAGCTGGAGAGTTTGACATCAACCAAGTTATTACCCTCTCTTTACGTCCATCCATCAACCCCGTAAATTTTGAAAGCAAATCCGCCCAAGAGTTTTCTTCTCGAGGGATAGCTTGTATATCGAACTTATTCAGCTTTGCCACCAGATCCTTCACCCTTTTCAGATACTTCATCATGTTAAACTCTTTTGCTTCATAAATCCCCTTCACTTGTCTGTGTATGAGCTCGGAGTCGGTCAACACGGTGAGGGACTTTATGTTCGCTTTAACTGCCATTTCTAATTCCGCAACCAAGGCCTCGTACTCTGCTTCACTGTTCGTGACCACAAAATCTAGGGTGATTGCATAACTGAGATCCTCTCCCTCGGGACCCTGAAAATGAATTTCGGCCACACCTCCTTCTCTGGTCGACGATCCATCGACGTGCATCAACCAAACTTTCTCCTGAACATCTATCACTAGGTTTACCTCGGGAATTTGTGGCTTTGTCGAACCGGATCCTGTCGACTCCGTAATGAAATCAGCCAGGACCTGGGCTTTTATCGCTGTTCGGGGTTGGTATTCGATTTCGAACTGTCCAAGTTCCACTGCCCATTTAATCAATCTCCCGTACGTCTCTGGTCTTGACACTTGCCTTAGAGGCTGGTTTGTCAAAACAATAATTTTGTAAGTCTGAAAATAAGGTCGGAGTTTCAGTGCGGCGATAACTAAAGCAAGCGCGAACTTCTCGATCTCCGAGTAATTCTTCTCTGCCCCTTGAAGCAACTTACTCAGATAATACACCGGTTTGTGCTCGGATTCCTGAACTCTCACCAAAACTGAACTTAATGACTCCGTCGACACTGCTATGTGTAAATACAAAGGCTCCCCCTCGACCGGTTTTGCCAACATTGGTGGGGAGACCAAGTATTTTTTAAGCTCTTCGAAAGCTTTATTGCATTCCTCATTCCATTCGAAGCTTTTCGACTTCCTTAACAATTTGAAGAAAGGCAAACTCTTGTCTGCTGAGCGGGATATAAATCTGTTCAACGATATTACTATTCCGATCAGACTTTGTACTTCAGATAACTTCGTTGGTGGTTTTAGCTCGGCTATGGCTCTGATTTTCTCAGGGTTTGCCTCGATTCCACGCTCGTGGACCAAATAGCCGAGGAATTTTCCCGATCTCACCCCAAAAGTGCACTTAGCAGGATTCAGTTTCATTCTATACTTCCTTAAGATCGCGAAACATTTGTCAAGGTGCTTTATATGATCCTCCTCGGTCATGCTCTTCACGAGCATATCATCAACATAAACTTCCATAATCTCACCGATGAGATCCTTGAACATCATATTCACGAGCCTTTGATAAGTCGCTCCAGCATTCCTCAGTCCGAAAGGCATTACAATGAAATAATACACTCCTCGTTCAGTGATAAAGGCAGTTTTGTCTTGATCCCTTTCATTCATAAATATTTGATAGAACCCTTGGAAAGCATCCATCATACTAAAAAAGATGAAACCAGCGGTCGAGTCAACCAGCATATCGATCCGTGGTAAGGGATAGGGGTCTCTTGGACACAACTTGTTCAGGTCGGTGAAGTCATTACACATTCTCCACTTGTTGTCCACCTTTTCTCCCTTTGATACCAACACCACGTTACAGAGCCACTCGGTAAAAGTTATTTCCTTAATCTGCCAGCAGCTAACAATCTGTCGACCTCAGCATTAATGATTTTATCTTTTTCCCGACCATGATTCCTCTTATTTTGCCTAACTGGCTTCGCTTTCGGATCGATATTCAATGAATGAGTAATCACCCTCGGGTCGATCCCTACAATGTCATCGGAGCTCCAAGCAAAGACATCGGCGTTGTTTCAAAGAAATTCGATCAGCATAGTCTCCATCCCTTGGCTTAGCTCAGTCCCGATCCTGGTGAACTTCTCGGGTGAGCCCGGAACTAATGTTACCTGTTTATGGTTTGGGGGTTGGACGCTCATATCGATCTCTTTTCCTTTCTTACTTTGGAGTTTTTCACAATCTGGCAAAGGGAGGTCGGATATTGAGAATACCTTTTCATCCTCTAACTTTCTCTTCGAGGGCAATATTGGCTCGAACTCCTTCTTCATGTTCAAGGACGTGTTATAGCATTCCCATGCCATGCATTGGTCATTCCTCATTTCTCCGACCCCTGCCAAAGTGGGAAACTTGACCATCTGATGGTAAGTCGACACGACTGCTTTGAAAACGTTTAAAGCTGGTCTTCCCAAAATAGCATTATAAGCAAAAGGGGTACTCACGACCAAAAACTTAACCATCTTTGTGACATCTTTAGGTTTCTTGCCCATAGTAGTACTCAGGAGGATGGTTCCGAGAGGAACAATTTCCGATCCACCGAACCCAATGAGCTGGGTGGATACCCGATCCAGACGTGGATGCTGTAGATTCATTCTATCGAGAGCTTCTGAAGAGATTATGTTCGCTGAACTACCATTATCGATCAATACCCTCTTAACTTCAAAGTTAGCAATTCTCAAGGTTAAGACCATCGAAAAATCAGGGTCGTCTTCATTAGTATCCCAAGTTATTTCACTTGGTCTGTCAGCCTCGGTAAAACTAATGACTTGATTTATCGAGGACGCTGACCTTAAGGTCATGACCTCACTCCTGGTCGAGACACCCGTCTTTATCGACCTAGCTGTCCTTTTCCTTTCATTCCTGCTATCTCCCCCAGCAGGTCCACCAGCTATTACATTTATCACCCCGTTCGTCTGTTCTTCGGCTTGATGTTGATCAACACGGTGTTGTTCGGAAAACCTCCGTGGACTTCTAGATCGGAAACGGTTGTTAGGATTCTCCTTTCTAACATACTCCTTTAATTTTCCCTGGGCAATCAACTTCTCAATTTCCTGTTTCAATTGAAAACAATCCTCGGTATTGTGCCCTCGGGTCCTGTGGTATCTGCAATATTTATCGTTATTTGTAGCCCCTGGTCTGGACTGAGTGATACACCTGCCTTCAGGGACCAAATTCCTTTCCTCGAGCACAGTTAAGATTTCGTCCCTTGAGGCATTTAGCCTGGTAAAACTACTTTTTTCAGGTTCTCTTCTCTGGGCCGTTTCTGGAGATGCAGGTCGACCGTAGACGTTAGATCTGTGGGTCGGAGCCTGAGGTTTATAGACCTTAAGTCTCTGCCAAACCGAGCCTCTTTGCTGTGCGTTTGACCCTCCATAGTCGCTTAGCTTTGGGATAGGGGCCCGATCAGGTTTCTTTCCGATCGGGGGCCTAGGATTCTGAGCATTCTTTAATTTATTCATTTCCTCCTGAATCATGTATTTCTCGGCTATTTCCATGATTCGCTCGAAAGACTTCGGCTGCTTTCGGCAGAGAGCATTCCCGAACTGGCTGTTACGCGTTAACTCGAACATCAATGATGACAGAAATTCAATCTGTGGGGTATCGACTTTTAGAAGTTCAATACTAAACCTTGCCAGCCATTGCCTTAGTGTTTCTCCTTCCAGTTGCTTCACCGTTCCTAAATGATTGGCAGGTAATCTTTGTTTCCTTTTGCTGGCAAATTGGTGTTTTAATTTATCGCACAACTCATCAAAAGAGAAGATAGAGTTCGGAGGTAGCTTTCCGAACCAATCCAAAGCAATTCCTTCGAATGTGGTGACCATGATTTTGCAACAAAAATCTTCTGAATGCCCATACAAGTTTAACACATTTATGAAACTGTTAATATGTTCCCCCGGGTCGGAGGTTCCATTATATCTCGGCAACCTGGTAGGGACGGTCTCGGTACCTCGAGCTTCTCTAATTTCTTGGCAAAAGGGTGAACATCGCATGATATTCGTACTCAATTCCTTATCTCGCCCATCCTCGAGGAACACGGCCTCATCCTCTTTGGCCTCAGTTCTTCGAGCCCTGACATCTGCAGGTCGGGTTTCCTTTACCAGCATTTCCCTCTTTAACTCCTTCACGACCCTTTCCTGCACAATCTTTTCCAAGTCAGCCTCGGTCACCTTTCTGTAGACCGGTTTCTTTACCCTATCCGCGGCTTCGGGTTGACTCTCCCCGACCATTGAATCTTCCAAGTCTCGTACGGCTCTAGAAGGTTGCCCTGAGCGGACCACGGTCCTAGCTCGAGGTGCTCTGGATCGAACATCGGACGGTTCACCCAAAGCAGATCGACGGATACTTCCTTCCCTCTGCCTGTTAGAAACGGGACCCCGAGCAGTAGGTTGATCGACCGGGGGCTGTTGGCCAAGCAGAGTTTCACGATCAGCTATCTCCGTGTTCAGGAATTCTCTACACATAGTTCCAATAATAGAACGCAGATCAGCCACTGTCGTATGAATAGGTAAATCGTTCGGTGGGTCGAGCGGCGGCACCTCAGACTGGTGGGCCGCTCGGGATTGGTTACTTCGTTCGTTGTTTACCGACTGTTCAGCTCCAACAGCTTGTGAAGGCTCGCCACGTTGGTACGTATATCTCCTAGTAGTAGGCATTTTTCGATCTAATACTCGGGTAGGCCCCTCGGTGGGCGCCAATTGATTATGCTCTTTTTTCGTTCGTGTCAAATAAGGAAAGTTGAGCAAAACAATAAATGTATCGAGCGTGTAAAGGTGTATATTAATGTCGAGATCCGGTTACAAGTTACAAAGTAGGTCTATCCGAGCATTACTGGATGCCGTACCACTAGCTAGATAAATATGAAGAAAAGCAAGCTAGAGCCTATTCCGAGCTTCGAGTCCGAGCAGGAGTCTTTCTTGGGAATTGTGTCGTCCCTGATGTCATAAATGCACCCCGTATATATAGGAACAGTATTGAGCTAGGTAAACCCTCCGCATGGGAATACGTCTCGCCAGCTGTCCAGTACTAGGGGTCGGCTCCACAGTAATTCCGAGGATAGGAGCAGATCGGAAAGTTGGATCTTGCGCTATCATTCAGACTTGATCGGAGAACCATGTTCTTCTGGTCGGAGAACGCCTTTCCTGGTCGGGATCTAGGTCGATCTCGAACAGAGGTATTTCCTAAGATAAAGCATGCGAAATATCCCTCATCAATAAATTCTCTCTCAGTTGTTGTGTTGTCTCTAACTCTTGAATCTTGATCAATTTATACTCGCGAATTTGAATTCTGCCCGTTGAAGAAAGACAGATTTCAGATCTTCCTCGAAAACTGGTTCTTGTCTCTGAACGGCTTCCTGCAACTGTTCATTGTACAGTTCTGATGTATTTTCTGTCAAGTCGCATTTAATGCACCTTGCTCATACGAGGTTCCTCTTAAATCATTTGTCATTAATACCCTTCTATTACAGAATTTATTACGCCAAGTGCATTTATTACCGTTGGAATAACTTTCTGATCACTTCTACTCTGCTGATCGAATCCACTCTGCTGATGAACACTCTGTTGATTCAAATCGAACACATCTGATTTGACTCTGCTGAAATCCACCAGTCCGATTCCTGACTCAGCATCAGATCAGTAGTCTTCTGGACCAAAATTTAACCTTCTGATTTTACTTGTCTTCTCGGTTAAACTTTTCAGAGGCTTGCTAAGCTTCCATTACTTAGTTGATGACTTTTGGAAATCATTAAAACCTCCCTTCACTTCTTCATCTTCACCCAACATGACCTAACCTTGCGTCCCATATGTGTGGATTATTATCTTGGTATTAATTGAACTTAACACATTGTTTCAATCGAATTGAGTTAACGATTTAATTCAATCAATTTTCTTCCTTTCAATTAACTCTTTAATTGATTCATTTCCTTTTTCAATTAACTATTTAATTGAAACGTTGCTTAATTAATTAGACATTCTAATCAATTAAACTTTCCATTGCCTTTCTTAGGTGCAGTGGGATAATTTGACTTTTAGGCTATTTGCGTTCTTTCGACTACCTTTATGGTCACTTTAGAAGAGAACACTTTCTTCTTCTTTTTACCCTTCTTCGACTTTGTAGTCCTCGAAGTGTGAGCGATCATGGCAAGTTTATCCTATTAGCCATTTACCAATACTTTGGTTAATTCACGAAACTTGATCAACTTATCAAATAAGTTCAAAGTTTTTCACGAATTGGTTGAATGATCAGGGAGGAGAATTTAGGTGGAGGTCAATGTTAAGATCTCTTGTAGGCCTACGTTTAATCGATCCAATTTTCAACCAGATTGATAAAACAAGGGCAGTGATCCTTGACATTAGTTCCTTCGCTTTTTCTCGAGTTTTAAACAACGCCTTAGAAGTCTCGAATCAATCAGTTCGAAACTACTCCTCGAAACAAGCTTTTGAGGTGGACGTTTGTTTTAGAAGCTTGAGACATACTCTTATGTCACTTCTTCAACTCGTTCAATCTTGATGCTTATATGATGAAACGATCATTTAGGATTCTCATACTCAATAGGTGATTTGTTCCTCTTTTGAGACTCATCTCTGAAGTGCATCAGGCATAGGCTAGTTATTAAGAACATGATTCTGACATTCGGATTTGAGGACAGTCCTCAAGTTTTTAAGCCAGTCGATATTTTTAATCCAGTTATTTTGTAAGTTGAGGATAATAGAAAAAGGATAATTTATAGATATCTCAATATCTATTCTAAAGATAAGACAAACAATTAGTGGACTAGTTAATGAATAATACTTATAACCTACGAAGGATGGACTTTCTATCGTAAAAGTTCTCCCACTATTTCATCGAAACAATTGCCCCTTCAATTGTTTGGGAAATTCTATTTCCCAGTAGGTCTTGGCGTCCCAGCAGACATTAACTGCACCTGATGAGTACTCAAGCTCTTTTTATGTGAAAATCTTTATAATATAATTATATTGATATAAGTCATTAGTTTTATGGGTAGTCTTTTAATGCAATATGCCTTGGTATATAGTATGTTTTCGATTTCTCATAAGATGATATTTTGTGCCAATTCTAAAAGCAAGGAAATTATTTACTCAAATACATTAGAAATCATGTGTTTTTCAATTCTTTATCTTCCAATTGATTGTTTGGGATGAGAAACTTTCAATTGAGTAATTTTATGAATTAATCCAAATAAGTGAACGAAGCATATAAAGGATTCTTGACACCTTACCGTTTTAATTATCGTATTTTCAAACAACCAAAAATTCACTTTTCTTTAAGTTTTCTTAAAATCAAATCACTTCGTTAATTTAGTTTGTTTATTTATCTTTAAAGCTACTTTGTCTACTAACCTTTTTAGCTTGTTTTAGTCATCTCCTCGTGGATACGACCGCCCAATCTATTCTACATCGATCGCTTTGTTTCGACAAGTTTAGGCGTAATCAAATTTTGGCGCCGTTGACGGGGAGGTGCAACAAGTAAGCATCGTAAGTAGTTATTTAGCTAACGAGGTAAGTAAACTTTATTTTATTCAAGTTTTGTTCTATTAGGTAATTGTAGGAAGTTTCTTGCCATTTATATTTATTAGTTAATTGTTTAGTTTATATATATATATATATATATTAAAAAAAAAAAGAGTTGAGTTTTGTTTTTTTGTTTGTAACTCGATCTTCTAATCAAGGTGAACTTCAGTACGATCCAGAAATTGAGAAAACTTTGCGCAGGTTAAAGAAGGAACTTAGGGAAAATAATGAAGAAATCAATCCAACTTCTCAAGTTTTAAGTGAATCTTGGTCAAGCATTGCATTAACCGATACACCTACCACCATGGACCAACTTGAAAACAACCATGCACGTTCCTTAAGAGAATACCTACACCCAAACTGCACAGCCACCCCCTCATGCATCATGTTTTCCGCAAATAGATTTCAAACCAGGATTGATCCAACTATTACCAACCTGTCATGGCATGGATAGTGAGAATCCTTACTTACACATTAGGGAATTCGAGGAGGTCATCGTCACTTTTAATAGTCAACCCAGTGTCGTAGAGTCAATTAGGTTGAAATTATTCCCTTTCTCCCTAAAAGACAAAGCAAAAAACTGGTTGTACTCTTTAAGACCTGGATCTATAGGTACATGGGCAGAAATGACTGAAGCCTTTTTCAACAAATACTTTCCCCAACATAAAACCAACAACCTTAAGAGACAAATCTCTACCTTTTCCCAAAAAGATAATGAAACTTTATACCAAGATTAGGAGAGGTTCAAAGAATTGTTGAATATGTGTCCGCACCATGGGTATGAAAATTGGGGTCTTGTTAGCTATTTCTATGAGGGACTTACATCTAGGAAGCGTCAATTTATTGAAATGATGTGTAATGGGGAGTTTCTTGAAAATGATCCTGATGAAGCCATAGATTACCTAAATGACATAGCAAAGCTCACACCTGGACTGGACCTAGTACTAGTGATGGTACTAGTAGAACAAGAACTAGTGGAATTTACTATCTTAAGGAAGAAGACAACCTTAAAGCAGAAGTTGAAGCATTGACTAAGAAATTAAAAGCTTTAGAAACAAAAGATAGTCAAAAACATCAACCAGTTGCAAGGCTAGAGTCACAAGATAGTTGTTTCATTTGTGGTGAGGTAGATCATTTAGCTCAAGTATGTCCTACACTTGGTGAGATGAGAGAGGTTTACGAAGAACAATGTAATACCTTAGGAACATATAGAAAACTTTTTTCACCTTATTACGAGACGTACAATCCTGGTGGGAGAAATCACCCTAACTTTAGTTGGAAATCTGAGGAACAAGCACCTAGAACTTACCATGCACCTCAAGATAAAGCTCACCAAAATATGAATCCTTTAGAGGAGACACTTCAAGCATTTATTGAGGCACAAAGTAAGACTACTCAAAAGGTAGAAACCGTAATAACTCAAATTGTGGAAGAAAACAAAGAGATAAAAAATCAAATTGGTAAGCTAACTAGTGCTCTTACTATACAAGAATGAGGCAAGTTCCCTTCCTAAACACAGTCTAATCCTAAGGGGCAACATAAGGTAGAATCTTTCGAATCACATAACATCAAAGATATTAATGACATCACCACTCGTAGCGGTAAGTGTTGGGATACCTCGCTTGCCAGAACAACGAAAGTGCGAAATTTTAAAAAAATTCGAGGTACCCATCAGCCCATAAATCGATTTCCATATTATATATGTGAATAGGTTGATCAAAACAATAATTAAAACAAGAGGGGTGAAGTCGATATTTTACCTCACCACAGGTTCAGTGGTGGTAACCTCCGGTCTTCTTGTTTGATTCACAAAAAGCGATCCAAGTGTCTCGCCTCCAGAGTGTATCCACACCAGCTGGATTATAGCAACACCTCCAAGTCACAGGCAAAGAACTAGAGCTTGGAGATTTGTCAATGGAGGAATCAGATCTAGATCCAGATCTAAAACAAGATGGGGAAGGAGAGAGGGAGAGGGGGGCGGCTAGGGTTTTTGATGCAAGATTAGGTTTAGAGTCTCTCCTAGATTCCTATTTATAAGCTCCCTAGTAACCTTGATGTGCAAGACTTCTTATGGGCTCTTATTTAAAGTGGCACATGTCTTATACTTTAATTTAATTAACCCATTAATTAAATTAGCCCAAATTAATCTAATTAATTTCTTTCTCTCAATTATTAATTAACACTTTAATTAATATTTAATTAATTAGACCATCTAATTAATTATTCTTCCAATTTAATTAACACTTTAATTCATTTATTGATTTAACTTCTTTAAATCAAATATTTCATTTTATGATTGTCATTGTCCAACTGTATTGTGTGTGACCCTCTAGGTTCACCATCCATTGGCAGCAGGCCCACGAACTCTTCGTGATTTAATTATGAGCAATTAATTGCTTCGATCAATCAAACACTTTTAATTGACCACTCCAGAATTAATCTTCCTATTAATTCAGGAGTAACCACACCTCATGGTCGATGTCTAGCTACAAGCCCATGAGGCCCAACTTCAGGTGAATTGAGCTTGTGAACCTCACCTCTTATAACTACCATGTACATATGGTCCTTCTATCGACTTAATTTCCCGATCGAGACCTAGGGTGTGTGAATTGATACACACCTCTAATTATCTCGATTTTGTACTTTCTAATTCTGGATAATAATTCCAGTGTGACTGCTAAACTTGGAAACCCCTTTCCAAATTTGCCACCGACCATGGCCATGGATTTCTCAGAACATATTATCGAAGAATGTATAGGAAATTCTCTCATCCATTACGATGAGTCGGTCGATCCCATATTGATGCTAACCATTCGCGTACACGACTATACGCACCCAACTTAGGCACACAATGATCGGGCTACGTGGCCGGCACCTAAATCAAAGTACGTACACCCGTGCACCGAATTCGCCCTAGCACCTCAAGTCTAAGGACTAAATCGTACACTATTATAAGTCTTGAGAAATATCCCATCACCAAACATACAAAATCATCGTTCTAACTAACCAACCTTTGAGACAATTATTGTCAAAACCAGAGGCATCGGGACGACTGATAAAGTGGGTGGTGGAGTTAGGACAGTATGAAATCGAATATCGACCGTGGACTGCCATAAAAGCTCAAGTGCTCTCTGAATTCCTCTTAGAAACTCCAAGCTCGTCCGAAATGATTTTCGATCAGCCAAATTCAAGTAATGACAATGTCTTGATGGTAAACGGTCCAGTATGGCTCATGCACGTCGACGGAGCCTCGAGTAGAGATGGCGGAGATGCTGGGATAAATTTCCAAGGACCCGAAGGAGAAGATCTGAACTATGCAATCACTCTTGATTTCATGGTAACAAATAATGAAGCGGAATATGAAGCTTTGATAGCAGGAATGGAAATGACAATCAAAGCTAACATAAGACCTCTGAATGTACTAACAAACAACAGACTCCGAGTTAGTTCAAAGACAAGTGAGAGGGGTGTATGAAGCCAAGGAATACAATATGATCAAATATTTGTCTAAAGTAAAGGAATTAATTGTTAAGTTTGATAAATTTGAAGTCCAGAATATTCCTAGGGATGAGAATCGATGGGCGGATCAACTGTCTCGATTCACTGGATCGAGAGACGGCATAACTGAAAGGGTAATTACATGGTTGATATCCAATACTCCAGCGATCGACCTCGACACTATACCCAATGTGGAGGTAATGGATATCGATCTGGCTACGAACAGTTGGATTACTCTGTTAATGAATTATATGACTGATGGTTCTCTCCCAGCTGATCAGAATGAGGCACAAAGGGTTAAGTACCGAGCTCCGAGATATGCAATAATAGAAGGAAAGTTATATAAAAGATCTGTATCTGGAATTCTTTTGAAATATATCCCCGAACACCAAACTTAGAGTATCCTAAAAGAAATTCACGAGGGAGAAGTTGGAAATCACAGTGGAGCTCGAGCCTTAGCTCTAAAGTGCTTAAGAACATGTTATTACTGGCCAAACTTAACTGTAAACGCAGTAGACTATGTCAAATACTGTCATCATTGCCAAGTGCATTCGAACATAATTCATCAACCAGCAGAGTTGATGCATCCGATTCCTATTTTTTGGCCGTTCGATCAATGGGGAATTGATATAATTGGTCATTTCCCTATGGCTAGATCAAAAAAGAGTTATGTCCTAGTGGCTGTTGAATACTTCAGCAAATGCATCGAATGCGCGGATTTGGCTCGGATTACGCAGTTCCAAGTTATAAACTTCATATGGAAGTATATCGTCTGCAGATTCGGAATTCCAAGGATATTGATTTCCGACAACGAAACTCAGTTTGCGAAAAAGCAAGTTCTGAAATGGTGCTCAAAATTTGGGATACAACAGAATTTTACATCCGTGGGACATCCTCGAGAAAATGGGCAAACCGAGGTAGCAAACAGAGAAATAATAAAATCCCTTGAAAAAAGACTGGATGTCGCAAAAGGGAGATGGTTGGACGAGCTACCAGGGGTGATTTGGGCAAATTGAACCACAATAAAAGCTTCAACTGGGGAAACGCCTTTTAGCATGGTATATGGGTCGGAAGCTGTTATTCCGGTCGAAGTACTAGTTCCTAGCCCGAGAACGAAGCTCTATCATGAGATCGATAATGATCAATTACAAAGGATGATGTCGATCTAAATGAAGCGCTAAGGAACAGAGCTAGTCTAAGGTTTCAGGCAGCAAAGTCAAGCATGGAAAAAGCATACAACCAAAGAGTAAGAGTCGGATCCTTCAAGGAAGGTGATCTCGTGCTTAAAAAGGTTGAAGTATCAAAGCACGTTGGAAAGTTACAACAAAATTGGGAGGGTCCGTATGTTGTAATCGGGGTGGGTAAGAAAGGATCTTATAAGATCGCGCAGATGGATGGAACTCCCCTACCTAGGACATGGAACGCAGTTAACCTCAGGCGTTACTATGGAAGATAATTAGTAGTAGTGATTTGATGATATTATCTTTTTATTTTAAGTATTGTTTATTTTAGGTTAGTTTCTAGTAGGATATTAATTTTTGCAAGTTCATATAATAAAAGTTTTTGCTTAATTTACTCATCACATTCATCCGATCTTCAATAAAGTAAATGTTACGTTAATAAAAGCTTTTGATTTATCGATCTCCATTGTCGATCTACAAAGGTTAAAGCCAATGATTGGCATAAAACCTAAATGTTAAATAAATTTGAGTAAAAACTGATTAGGTCGGTAGCAACTCATCGATCTCCTGACATCGATCTACAAAGGTTAAAAGCCAATAATTGGCATACAACCTAAGTGTTAAAATAAATTTGATAGAAACCAATTGGGTCGGTACAAACTCAACAATCTTCTATTATCGATCTACAAAGGTTAAAGCCAATAATTGGCATACAACCTAAGTGTTAAAATAAATTTGAGTAGAAACCGATTGGGTCGGTACAAACTTAACAATCTCCTATTGTCGATCTACAAAGGTTAAAGCCAATAATTGGCATACAACCTAAGTGTTAAAATAAATTTGAGTAGAATCCGATTGGGTCGGTTGAAACTCAACAATCTCCTATTATCGATCTACAAAGGTTAAAACCAATAGTTGGTATAAAACCTAAGTTTGAAATTTAAATTTGAGTAAAATCGATAGGGTCAGTATACACTCTGTAAAACGCACAAGTTTTAGAATTAATTAATGTATTTTAATTAGACTATTATCTAATTTTGTACGCTACTTTGTTTTAAATTAAAGTGTTTTAATTTATGCTATATTGTATATAACAATTACTTCTTATGTCAATAAGGGCTTAGAAGTAATTTAGAAAAAAATTATATTTATGGGGCAAAAATGCACTTTCCCAAAGCTCAGGGTGCAAAGTGCAAATTTGCCCCCAATCTTTTCAAATCCTGCAACAGAGTAATAATTACTCCTTCCTTGAGACTCTAAGGGCTGCCGTAATTATCCTTGGGTGAAGGAAACCTCACCACACAAGAAATGCAAACATTGGTGGAAGAAGAAGTACTGATAATCTTTCTCTTCCCCATATTGTATGTATTGATGTATATGCATCTGATTTTAGGATTGTATTTATGTACACCCACTCATATTCACTCCTCTTTACTTTACCACAATAAAAACACTTAAAAAGATATTAGTGAAAAAGAAAGAGAGAGCATAATTTTAATGAGTGAATCTTGAAGAAGAAGGAGGACCCACCACCGTTGAGCCGCCGCCGCCACCGCTGCAGCCACACCTTCGCCGGAGATAGAGGGTAGAGAGTGAAGAAAGAGGAAGCACTCACCCTTTTCGATTTCGGGTAAAAACACTCTTAAGCACCTCTCTTTTACTTGGATATGTGGAGCAACCTTTAGAACCTCATTTAAAGTTCTGAAATCCAATAAAATATTTTTTTTAAACTTTAGTTGAATGTATTATGTTCAAAATTTTCAGATTTATATAAATTAAAAGATTTGATAATTTTGAGGTGTTCTTGTGTAGAAGTTTGAGTAGGAAATAAATTACTTTTATAAAATGTTTTCATGGCCAAATAAAAGTTAAGAGTGTCATTTGGAAAGCATGTTAATACCTATATGTTTAGGTTTTAGATATTTTTTTTTTAGATCTATAGATTTTCATGCAAGATTTCGATTTTTATAATATATTTGGGTATTAAAAGTTTGAAATTTATGAAGTTTTGGTGTCTAAAACTTGATCTATTTTATTTGGGGGCTATTTGTGCAAATCTGAAAATGTAGGGTTTATTTGTGCATCTTTCCGGTGGGATTGGCCGGAGCCACCCCACCGTCGGCAAGCAACCAACGGCCACTGCTAGAGCAGTGACCGAGGACTGATGTATGTTGTTGTTGCAATTGCAACAGACCCATTTTTGGGCGCCCATTTTCTATGGGCATGTTGTTATTTCTAGTGGGCTGGCCCATCAAAAAAAAAAAAAATTGTTTATATATATATAAATAGTAGATAAATCTTAAAATAATAAATTTAAATTTAAATTCTGAAAATAAACCTTGTAAAATTAAATATAATTTTGATATTTATTCTTGAATATTAATTCTAAACTAACAATAATTAATTTCGAAAAATAGAATTAAATAAGTTTAAATAATTTTGGATAACTATATATATATATAAAAACTTTTGAAAATAAAATTGGTAATAGTCGTGTTAATTATTTTCTGAAAATAATTTTGGATAATTTTTTTAAAATAAATAAATATTTTATGAATGATAAAATATATTCCGAAAATAAACATATTAATTAAATAATTTTGAGAAAAAAAAAAGATGGTTAAATAATAATGAATTATTTTCCGAACAAGATCATGATTAAATAATACTTTTCAAAATGATAATAATTTCAAGGGTACATTAATTATTAATTAAATAAAATAATTAATAATTTGGGAAAATAAAATATTTTTGATTAAATATTTTCTGAATTTAATAAATTCGAAAATAAAATTTTAAGTATTAATATAATTTTAATTAATCTTGAACATTAATTTAAAAAAAAATATAAATAATTTGAATAATTATTTTCTGGAAATAAATAATTTCAAAATAATTTTGGATAATTAGTTTTTAAAAAAAAATAATAATAAATAAAATAAAATAAATATAAAAAAATATAAATAAATAAATAAAAATTTAAATAAAATAAAGAAGTTAAAAATTGTCGAGAAAAGTTTAATTTCGAAATGAATAATAGTAATAAAGATTCCAAATATAACTTATTAAGAAAAAAAAAATTCATGAAAGAGAGAACTTAAGCTAAAATTCTATTTAAACTTTTAAGTTCACCTTAAATGACTACGTTCAAGTTAACTTTCGTGGCTACTTTACCACGCAACCCGAACGAACCTGAAACCATTAAACCGGACCTAAATGTTCAAGTTTTAATCATGACTTCGATCGCAATCACGATCCAGATGCATGTTCAACTAAAGCATTTCTTTAGTCGCTAATTAAACGCTTGTATTATGGCTGGATTCTAAGTCGTTACATGCATGTGTACAGGAACCAAGGACGCTTTACTTTTCGTTCAAGAAACCTAAGCAACACAGGTGAGTGTTGTGTGTTACTTGTGTGTAAGTCTGAATGTGCTAGTAGGTCGAGTCAAAACTATAACTTAGTCCCTAAACGAACAAGCATGGGATGAAGAACTCGACTGCTAGGACAAGCTACACGCTGAATTATTATGCTAATGCCTATGTGCTTATGAGTCCTTGAACTGCTATTGAGTTATTTACCGATTTCCTGTCACTGAACTGTTACTGTATTGTACTGTTTGTTATTACTGTGTGGGCCCTATACTTGGTGTGCAGAATCGTGGGTAACCTGGAAGGTTAGGGCCGGAGGGTTACCTCGATCCACCGTAGACCCGCTTCACGAGCCAAGTGTGGAGGTTACACTTGGGGAGTGAATGTCAAACTCCTGGCATTTGACGTCCATGCGCACTGTTATGTAAAGTCGCACCTTACTTGGAGTGTTCGGTGGTGGTTTTCACGAATATGGATTGGAGGGTAAGAGGAGAACGGCATCAACAACCATTGGTTATTTGTTTAACTGGTAAATTGCTATTATATGCGTTTAATTACTGTACTGTCATATATGTTACATGCGTTTAATTACTGTATTGTTATATATGTTACATGCGTTTAATATATACACATACATTATGCTGCATTCATGCTTCACACACACATGTGCGCTACAGCCTCACTAAGTTGGACGATCAACTTACGCATTCCCGTTTACCTCTTTTCAGATACAGGTATCACAGGGTCTGATGTCTAGAGTTGGTGTCGTCCGTCTCCGAGATCATGTTTGTCGTTCGTCGTGGGTCGTCATGTTATCTTTTTATTTTTGTTATATTATGTTATGTTATGTGTTAGTGCGTATTTGGCATGATTAAGTACATAAAGACTTTGCTTTGTTTGGATCGCTGTGGTTATTGCGCAGTTTGCGCTTGTGTTGTAATTTTTTTTTTTAGCCGCTCCTGCATATCGCAGTGTACCGGGTTTTATGTTATTATGATGAACTATGATTCGAATTATTGTGTTGATGATTCCAAAAAAAAATAAAAAAATAAAAAAAATCTGGTCAAATTTTGGTTGTATTCACCGAATACGGACCCGGACTCGGGGGTGGATCCACGTAGGATTCGACCCGGGGGCGCGGGCCGTTACAGGTGGTATCAGAGCATAGGCTTACAAGCTAGGTCAAGGATCCTCGGAAGTCGTCTGTTTTGTCCTTTTTATTGTGTTCTTTTGAGTCTTATTATGTGTTTATTATATGATATGTGTGTCTTTAATCTATGATTGCGTTAGGATGTCGAGCCAAGGAAGTAGACGCTCCAGTTTTCGCTCCAACATGGGGAGGAATAGAGGATTCATGGGAGAATTTAGGCCCCGTAGGGTCATTGCTTCCCCCGGTCGTGGCCACTCTCCTCTTCGTATGTTGATTACTCGACGGAGTCGACCACGTAGGGTCTACCACCCCACCATGACTCGGGTATGCTTTGAGCTGATTGGTCACTACCCGGATCACGAGGTCTATAACCTCGAGGCTGATCGAGACCGCCAATGTGACCTAAGGATGATGGCAGAACTTCAGGCCGAGGATGCCTCTAATCGAGCTGACATGCTAGAAGAGCAGCTCAAGATAGCCGAGGCACGGCTCGAGGATATGAGTGCTCGGTTAGAAGAGCTCCGGGTCATAAGGAACCAGCGTATGTTGCAGTCTGGAAGAATTAGGGAAAGTTTGAGAACTCTTGCCGACTCACTCTCAGATGACGAGAAGATGCTAGTTGAGGATGAGGAGGACTCAAACTTTGAAGCCCCGAGTCAAGAAGCTGAAGTTGTGGCAAACCCATTAGAGGAGGAGGACCCTAGTGAGGAGAGAGCGGGAGATGGTACTGTGGCCGGGTGAGATTGAGAGATTGTTATTATCATCCTTGTTATGTTTGTTTAAAGCCATTTTTGGCTTGTACTATGTTTCAGTTCATACTGTATTTTGTTGGTAATTAGACTGAGTTAAGCCGTTCTGGATATTAGTACGTTTCGTGTTTCTAAACATGTTAACTTTTGTGCCGATTTGGCAAATATGTTAAATTGGTGTTATGTTATTTTATGATGTTATGTTTTAGCTTTAATTAGTTTTTGGCCTTGTGGTTGTGTTATGTGCTGGCCTAATGGGCCATTTTCCTTCTTGTTCAGAATGGCAGGCAATCGAGCTGATAGTCGTACTGGTCGTCGGGTTCCCTCTGACCAATCTGAGGGGGCTTCTGTAGTCCCACCTGTGGCACCACCGGTCGATCAGGCCGATCGAATTATCGCCGCCTTGGCACAGTTCACCCAGGCACTGCAAGGCGCTTCGCAGGCCGTGCCTCAAACCCCTGCTCCCCCTGCCTTGGACCAGACTCTAGAACGCTTTCTGCGATTCCAACCACCTAAGTTCCTCGGAGAACCAGATGATAGGAAGGCAGAAACCTGGTTGGCTGAGTTTGTGAATATTTTTCGAGCACTGGACTATTCGGACACTGTGAAGATTTCATTGGCTACTTACCGCTTTGAGGATGCAGCTAGGTCTTGGTGGCACACAAGGGAGATGGTTTGGGAGAGGAGCCAAACCGTGAGGACTTGGGAGAATTTTGTGAAAGAGTTCAATGACAAGTATGTTCCCCCTGTTGTTTGGGAGCAGCGTGAGGAACAATTTAATGCTCTGAGATAAGGAAATATGAAGGTGCCACAATTTGAGGCTGTTTTCTCTCGTCTTGTCCGTTATGCTCCCCATCTTATGAATGATGAACCCCGTCGCACCAGCCGTTTCATCAAGTGCCTCAGGCCAGAGCTCCAGCGAGCCCTTCTCGCTCATAATGTAATGTCATACATTGAAGAAGTGGAAAAGGCTACAAGGATTGAGAACGGGTTGATTGAGTTGAATAATATGCAGTTTCCGGAGAAGAAGTCAAGGTCTCCTCAGGCAAACTGACAGTCGGGGAGAAACACTGGGAAATCACCAAGGACTGGTCAAACGAGCTCAGGAAATTTCAAGGGTCCTCAGCAGAACAATCGACCCCCGAGTGGTTCTGGGAAAACACCAGATGGGGCATGCACCCACTGTGGATTGAAAGGGCATGGGGAGCCCAAATGCTGGAAGAAAGCCGGCAAGTGCCTGAGGTGTGGAGCTCAAGACCATTTCATCAGAAACTGCCCCAAGGCGCCTACTGCACCAGCGCCAACAGCGGGAGGATCATCCCAGGCTGGAAGACCCCCAAAGCCGAGGGTTCCTGGGCGAGCATTTGCTATGGAAGGAGAGGAACTATCTGAGCCAAACGCTAATGATGTGGTGGAAGGTATACTTTATGTTTCCGGGCATTTATGTAAACTGTTATTTGATTCTGGAGCATCTCATTCATTTGTAGCACCACATTATAGTAATAAGTTAGTAAGTAAGGTAGAGAGTTTGCCCTATGAGTTGGAGGTTCATACTCCATTGGGGACCTCGTTTATAACGAGTTCGGTTCATAAAGCATGTGAGGTTAGGATTGATGAAGGAGTGTTTGATGCCGATTTGATCGCGATGCCGATCCGAGGTTTCGATGTAATCTTGGGGATGGACTGGTTGTCCACCCATGCTGCCCGTTTAGACTGTCGATATAAGACTGTAACACTTTCTACTCCCGGACGACCCGATATTTGTTTTTGGGGTACTCGAAAGGGCTTGAAAGTTCCATTACTGTCTGCCACTCAAGTTCGTCAGGAATTGCGCCAGGGTGGACACGGAAATATCGCTTACCTCATCAACGAGCCAAAAGATAAAGTTGATTTAAAAGAGGTACCTATGGTGGCAGAGTTCGCAGATGTTTTTCTGGAAGAACTTATGACTCTACCACCAGATCGAGAAGTGGAGTTCGCAATTGATCTCGTTCCAGATATCGTGGTCTGAATAGTGTGACCATCAAGAACAAGTACCCTCTGCCACACATCGAAGAGTTGTTTGATCAACTACAAGGATCTCTGGTATACTCAAAGTTGGATTTAAGGCAAGGGTACTATCAACTAAATATTAAGGAGGAAGACATACCGAAAACGGCGATTAACTCGAGATATGGGCACTTTGAGTTTGTCGTGATGCCTTTTGGTCTCACGAATGCCCCTGCCGTCTTCATGGATTTAATGCATCGAATCTTCAAGCCATTTTTGGATCAATTTGTTGTGGTGTTCATCGATGATATCTTGATTTACTCGAAATCCAGGCAAGAGCACGAGGCTCATCTTCGGAAGGTGCTCCAAACCTTGCGTGAAAATAAATTGTACGCGAAGTTCAGCAAGTGTGAATTCTGGTTGGATCGAGTCGCCTTCTTGGGGCACATTGTATCGGTAGACGGGATAGTAGTTGACCCGTCGAAGGTTGAAGCAATAACCGAGTGGAAAAGGCCAGAGACTGTAACTGAGATTCGTAGCTTCTTAGGCCTAGCTGGATATTATCGTTATCCAGGATTTCTCGAAGATAGCCTCGCCTCTGACAAAGCTAACTCAGAAGAAAGTCCCATTTGAATGGGATGAGAAGTGTGAAACAAGCTTTCAAGAGCTGAAGAAGAGGTTGACGACTGCACCGGTATTGGCTCTACCAGAAGGGTCGGAAAACTTTTTGGTTTACACCGACGCATCAAAAGAAGGATTGGGATGCGTCTTGATGCAGAACGGTAAGGTGATTGCATACGCTTCAAGGAAGTTGAAGCCCTATGAAAAGAACTATCCAACTCACGATTTGGAACTGGTTGCAGTAGTGTTTGCCCTAGGCAAATGGAGGCACTACCTTTATGGCGTGCCATTTGTGGTATTTACCGACCACAAGAGCTTAAAGTACCTATTCTCTCAGAAAGAGCTGAATATGAGGCAAAGGCGTTGGAAGGAGTTTTTGGACGATTACGATTGCACAATCCAGTACCATCCCGGCAAGGCAAATGTGGTTGCAGATGCACTGAGCCGGAAGGTCAGCGTGTCTCACCTCATCATGAAGGAGTGGGGAATGTTGGAAGGTGTTTGTTGTTGGAACCCAGAGGAGGTTAAGATGGGGATTTTGTTCGCTGGCCTATAGGTAAGACCGAACATTATCCAACATATTACATCAGCCCAACAACTAGATGAAAGGACCAGGAGGTTAAAGGAATCAATTCCAAAAGCAATCAATTCACCTTTTAGCATGGATTCAGAAGGTGCTCTTAGATTCCGTGGAAGATTGTGTGTCCCCATGGATACTGGGCTAAAGGAGCAAATTTTGGAAGAAGCCCATCGTTCCCGGTACAGCATTCATCCGGGAGGGAACAAGATGTATCAGGATCTGAAGGCTCATTTCTGGTGGGACGGTATGAAGAAAGATGTGGAGGATTACGTGGCAAGATGTCTAGTCTGTCAGCAAGTGAAAGCGGAACATCAGCGACCATCAGGGTTGCTGCAGCCGTTACCGGTACCCGAGTGGAAATGGGAATCAATAACGATGGATTTTGTGACTGGTTTGCCACGAACCCGTGGACAACATGATGCCATTTGGGTTATTGTCGATAGACTGACAAAGGTTGCCAGATTTATCCCTGTTAATGTTAAGTATTCTGTCGAGCGACTTGCAGAGTTGTATCGAGATCAAATTGTTCGATTACACAGGGTTCCAAGGGATATAACTTCTGATCGTGACCCTAGGTTTACATCAAGACTGTGGACTAAGTTTCAAGATGCTCTGGGTACAAAACTTCAATTTAGCACTACAGCACACCCACAGACAGATGGTCAATCAGAAAGGACTATTCAAATTCTCGAAGACATGCTTCGAGCTTGTGCCCTCGATTTCAAAGGAAGTTGGGACAAGAATTTGCCACTAGTAGAATTTGCTTATAACAATAGCTTTCAGTCAACTATTCAGATGGCGCCTTATGAGGCCTTATATGGTCGAAAGTGTAGATCTCCAGTCCATTGGGATTTGGATGAGCGAAAATCCCAAGCTTTGGGCACCGTTGTTGAAGGAGCTCCTTATTTGATTCAGGAAGCTATTGATATCGTACTGGTAATTAAGAAAAGGATGCTAGCTGCTCAGAGTCGCCAGAAGAGTTATGCCGATCGCCGTCGTAAACCTCTCGAGTTTGAGGTAGGTGATCAGGTCTTCCTTAAGATTTCACCCAAGAAGGGCCTTATCAAACATGGCAAGGGTGGAAAGCTCAACCCTCGATATGTTGGACCATTCAAAATTTTGGAAAAAGTTGGGAGTGTAGCCTATAAGTTGAATCTGCCAGCAAACCTTGGAGGAATACATGACGTATTCCATGTGTCACTCTTGAAGAAGTATTTACCGGACTCATTTCACGTGATAGATTATGAGCCATTGCAACTTCAAGAGAGTTTGTCATACATTGAGAGGCCTGTCCGTATTTTGGATAAGAAGTTCCAAGAACTACGAAAAAGGAAGATTCCGATAGTCAAGGTTATGTGGCAAAGCCAAAGCTTTGAGGAAGCTACATTGGAGCCAGAAGAGCAGATGCGCCAGCAATACCCCGAACTATTCGAAACCCAAGACTGAATTTGGGGGCAAAACTATTTTAAGGGGGAAGGATTGTAAAACGCACAAGTTTTAGAATTAATTAATGTATTTTAATTAGACTATTATCTAATTTTGTATGCTACTTTGTTTTAAATTAAAGTGTTTTATTTTATGCTATATTGTATATAACAATTACTTCTTATGTCAATAAGGGCTTAGAAGTAATTTAGAAAAAGATTTAAGTACCTTTTAAAATGATAGGGTCTATTTACAATTTATTTTGGACCTAAGTGCGCAAAATTTTATATTTATGGGGCAAAAATGCACTTTCCCAAAGCTGAGGGGGCAAAGTGCAAATTTGCCCCAATCTTTTCAAATACTGCAGCAGAGTAATAATTACTCCTTCCTTGAGACTCTAAGGGCTGCCGTAATTATCCTTGGGTGAAGGAAACCTCACCATACAAGAAATGCAAACATTGGTGGAAGAAGAAGTACTGATAATCTTTCTCTTCCCCATGTTGTATGTATTGATGTATATGCATCTGATTTTAGGATTGTATTTATATACACCCACTCATATTCACTCCTCTTTACTTTACCACAATAAAAACACTTAAAAAGATATTAGTGAAAAAGAAAGAGAGCATAATTTTAATGAGTGAATCTTGAAGAAGAAGGAGGAGCCACCACCGTTGAGCCGCCGCCGCCACCGCTGCAGCCACACCTGCACCGGAGATATAGGGTAGAGAGTGAAGAAAGAAGAAGCACTCACCCTTTTCGATTTCGGGTAAAAACCCTCTTAAGCACCTCTCTTTTACTTGGATATGTGGAGCAACCTTTAGAACCTCATTTAAAGTTTTGAAATCCAATAAAATATTTTTTTAAAACTTTAGTTGAATGTATTATGTTCAAAATTTTCAGATTTATATAAGTTAAAAGATTTGATAATTTTGAGGTGTTCTTGTGTAGAAGTTTGAGTAGGAAATAAATTACTTTTATAAAATGTTTTTATGGCCAAATAAAAGTTAAGAATGTCATTTGGAAAGCATGTTAATACCTATATGTTTAGGTTTTAGATTTTTTTTTTTTAGATCTATAGATTTTCATGCAAGATTTCGATTTTTATAATATATTTGGGTATTAAAAGTTTGAAATTTATGAAGTTTTGGTGTCTAAAACTTGATCTATTTTATTTGGGGGCTATTTGTGCAAATCTGAAAATGTAGGGTTTATTTGTGCATCTTTTCGGTGGGATTGGCCGGAGCCACCCCACCGTCGGCAAGCAACCACCGGCCACTGCTAGAGCAGTGACCGGGGACTGATGTATGTTGTTGTTGCAATTGCAACAGACCAACGGGCCCTTTTTCTATAGGCCTGTTGTTATTTCTAGTAGCCAGCCCTTAGTTAAAAAAAAAAAAATTGTTTATATATATATATATATATAAATAGTAGATAAATCATAAAATAATAAATTTAAATTTAAATTCTGAAAATAAACCTTGTAAAATTAAATATAATTTTAATATTTATTCTTGAATATTAATTCTAAAATAACAATAATTAATTTCGAAAAATAGAATTAAATAAGTTTAAATAATTTTGAATAACTATATATATATATATATATATAAACTTTTGAAAATAAAATTGGTAATAGTCGTGTTAATTATTTTCTGAAAATAATTTTGGATAAATTTTTGAAAATAAATAAATATTTTCTGAAAAATAAATAATAAACCGTTTTTATGAATGATAAAATATTTTCCGAAAAATAAACATATTAATTAAATAATTTTGGAAAAAAAAAATTTGGGTATAGATCTATAGATTTTCATGCAAGATTTCGATTTTTATAATATATTTGGGTATTAAAAGTTTGAAATTTATGAAGTTTTGGTGTCTAAAACTTGATCTATTTTATTTGGGGGCTATTTGTGCAAATCTATAGATCTATTGGGTTTATTTGTGCATCTTTTCGGTGGGATTGGCCGGAGCCACCCCACCGTCGGCAAGCAACCACCGGCCACTGCTAGAGCAGTGACCGGGGACTGATGTATGTTGTTGTTGCAATTGCAACAGACCAACAGGCCCATTTTCTATAGGCCTGTTGTTATTTCTAGTAGCCAGCCCTTAGTTAAAAAAAAAAAAAATTGTTTATATATATATATATATAAATAGTAGATAAATCATAAAATAATAAATTTAAATTTAAATTCTGAAAATAAACCTTGTAAAATTAAATATAATTTTAATATTTATTCTTGAATATTAATTCTAAAATAACAATAATTAATTTCGAAAAATAGAATTAAATAAGTTTAAATAATTTTGAATAACTATATATATATATATATAAACTTTTGAAAATAAAATTGGTAATAGTCGTGTTAATTATTTTCTGAAAATAATTTTGGATAAATTTTTGAAAATAAATAAATATTTTCTGAAAAATAAATAATAAACCGTTTTTATGAATGATAAAATATTTTCCGAAAAATAAACATATTAATTAAATAATTTTGGAAAAAAAAAAGATGGTTAAATAATAATGAATTATTTTCCGAACAAGATCATGATTAAATAATACTTTTCAAAATGATAATAATTTCAAGGGTACATTAATTATTAATTAAATAAAATAATTAATAATTTGGAAAAATAAAATAATTTGAAAATAAAATAAAATATTTTTGATTAAATATTTTCTGAATTTAATAAATTCGAAAATAAAATTTAAAGTATTAATATAATTTTAATTAATCTTGAACATTAATTTAAAAAAAAAAAAGAAATATAAATAATTTGAATAATTATTTTCTGGATATAAATAATTTCAAAATAAATTTAAATAATTTTGGATAATTAGTTTTTCAAAAAAAAAATAATAATAATAAATAAAATAAAGAAAATATAAAAAAAATATAAATAAATAAATAAAATAAAGAAGTTAAAAATTGTCGAGAAAAGTTTAATTTCGAAATGAATAATAGTAATAAAGATTCCAAATATAACTTATTACGAAAAAAAAAAATTCATGAAAGAGATAACTTAAGCTAAAATTCTATTTAAACTTTTAAGTTCACCGTAAATGACTACGTTCAAGTTAACTTTGGTGGCTACTTTACCACGCAACCCGAACGAACCTGAAACCATGAAACCGGACCTAAATGTTCATGTTTTAATCATGACTTCGATCGCAATAACGATCCAGATGCATGTTCAACTAAAGCATTTCTTTAGTCGCTAATTAAACGCTTGTATTATGGCTGGATTCTAAGTCGTTACATGCATGTGTACAGGAACCGAGGACTCTTTACTTTTCGTTCAAGAAACCTAAGCAACATAGGTGAGTGCTGTGTGTTACTTGTGTGTAAGTCTGAATGTGCTAGTAGGTCGAGTCAGAACTATAACTTAGTCCCTAAACGAACAAGCATGGGATGAAGAACTCGACTGCTAGGACAAGCTACACGTTGAATTATTATGCTAATGCATATGTGCTTATGAGTCCTTGAACTGCTATTGAGTTATTTACCGATTTCCTGTCACTGAACTGTTACTGTACTTGATGAGGGCTATTTTACACTCATGATCGAATAGTACTTTCCGAGCCAGTTCAGAATCGATCCGACCTGTGAAGACCTCAAGATCGGCTCGATCCGCCCAAGTATATCTGATCGACCTGAAGACCGATCCTGAAGATTTATTGGGCCATGCGGTACTCCTAAGTCAAGCAGGATTCCTAGGCCTAATAGGACTCCTAGTCACGTTAGGATTAGTCAATTACTATAAATACCAAGTTCTACATTGTATCAAGTATCCGGATTTTAACTTATCAATAATACTAAAACTATTTCTCCTCGCATACTCTTGATTACGTGATTATTGCTCTTTATACTATTCTTGAATTGCTCCATCCTGAGTACTTTAGCCAAACCCCTAATATATTAAATTGTTCTTAATAATTTACTGAGATTAAACCTAAGACGAAATTAGGCTAAATCAGTTGGCGCCCACCGTGGGCAGGTTAATTGCTCGAACGAAATATGGTCAATCCAAGGAAAAGATCACCTCTCTCCCCGTACTGTGTGCAAATACACCGCTAGTGTGTGAGATTTCACATAGTCCGCCATAACCGTTCACCGTGCTCACTCAATTCTTAGCAAAACTTTGCAAGCTTATACTTATTTTAATCGTCACTCTCCCGCGATCATGAATCTCCATTCAATTCTTCATATACTTCGTTTCTTTTGCTGTCTACTATTAGAACTAAAAAAAACCCAAAAATATTAGGTATTCGCGATTTCTGATTTCTCTTCGGATTTGTGCAATTTCTCTTCGTCACTCACCTCCTGGAGACATATAAGCATCATCCACGGGTTTAATTTACATCACGCGGCTGATTTTCAGTGATTGAAAGACGGAGCAGTCAAAAATCGCGATCCCCTTCTACAGTTCTTCGTGATTCTGGTTTTGGGGCTATTTGCGGTGAATTGGTGATTGATTCATGTTCTCTAGTGGTCGAATTTAGTGTTTATTACATCAATTTTATATTTCTGCTAACAATCCGCCGTTCCTATGATCCGGGTCGTGAAGAACTTTATCGGGCTTTGTGATTTCGGCGGATTCATCTGAAATTGATCACGTTTCCCTGTTCTTTGGTGTTCGTAATCACGAAGTTCTACATCAATTTTCAATTCCAGCTGCTACTTGGTCGTTTAAGGTTTTCCGGCCTCACTCCATTTTTCGGGCTGACTGATTCAATTAGTATGGGCTCGATTTTCTGATCGGTTTCAACTGAAATCAATCATAGGTGAATTTAATTTCAGTTTGCTACTGCCAATTCGTCATTTTTGTGGTTTGGGCCGGGAAGAACAATTTTGGGCTTTGTGATTTCTGGGTTATTTGCTCGGTTTTCTTTCGCCCCCCTGGTCAATATTGGCTACATCAATGATGTGTATGCTTAACTTATTTTTCATCTGGAGTTTGTTTGATTCCAGCAATCGGGCCTCACAGTTGTTTACAGACATGGAGTATTTGTGAAATAAAGAAGTAGTCTTTCACGTATTGATATTAGTTCAGCTGCTTGGTTGATTATTATACTAATTTCCAGTAATTATATATACTTGAATTGAGCTGCTTCATTGAATGGTTTGAGTTTTACAAGTTCAGCAGCTTGTTGATTATTATACTATTTTCCAGTGGTTACAATTACTTGAATTGAGATGCTTACTTGAATGGTTGTAATTTTACAAAATACTGGAGGATCGAGAGCTAAAGAGTAAAACTTTTTAGTATAACTCTACGCTCGGAAAAACGGTTGAAGAGTAAAATCTGTTGAAATAAACCTGGGATCGAAATCAGGCAAGAACTTTTGTTCGTCCTAAGGATCGAAGTTAACAAGAGTAAAATCTATTGATATAACTCTTGATCGAAAATAATAAGTAAAACCATTAATTTGGTATAAACTCTTGATCAAAAAAATTGAGTAAAACCATTAATTTGGTATAAACTCTTAAATCGAAGGTAAAGAGTAGAACCATTAAATTGGTATAAACTCTTAAATCGAAAATATGAGTAAAACCATTAATTTGGTATAAACTCTAAATCGAAAGTAAAGAGTAAAACCATTAATTTGGTATAAACTCTTGATCAAAAATATTGAGTAAAACCATTAATTTGGTATAAACTCTTAAATCGAATGTAAAGAGTAAAACCATTAAATTGGTATAAACTCTTAAATCGAAAATATGAGTAAAACCATTAATTTGGTATAAACTCTTAAATCGAAAGTAAAGAGTAAAACCATTAATTTGGTATAAACTCTTGATCAAAAATATTGAGTAAAACCATTAATTTGATATAAACTCTTGATCGAAAATAAAGAGTAAAACCATTAATTTGGTATAAACTCTTGATCGAAAATAAAGAGTAAAACCATTAATTTGGTATAAACTCTTGGTCGAAAATAAAGAGTAAAACCATTAATTTGGTATAAACTCTTGATCGAAAGTAAAGAGTAAAACCATTAATTTGGTATAAACTCTTGATCGAAAATAAAGAGTAAAATCAATAATTTGGTATAAACTCTTGATCGAAAATAATGAGTAAATTCATTAAACTCTTGATCGAAAAATATTGAGTAAAACCATTAACTTGGTAAAACTCCCCCAAGTACATATTGAGCATAAACCGTCGATTGATAAAGCTCGATCTGCAATCAACGATCTATGATAGATAAAGGAATAAAGCCATTAAGTTGGTAAAAATTCTAATTTTATGAGCATAAACCATCAATCGGTAAAGCTCGATCTACAATCTTCGATCTACGATATACAAAGGGTTAAAACCAATAATTGGTTTACCATCCAAATTTTTTATTAATTTGAGTAAAACCGTTAGCTCGGTATACACTCAGCGATATACAAGGACTACAAAACTAAAGCTCAGACCATTAAATTGGTATGGATTCTAAGTTAAACAATATAATTTGTATGAGATCGACAATAATCAATCGACCTTCGAACTGATGAAACGGATGATTTGGATGAATAAGTCTATTATATGATCAGTCAAACAACTACCTAGTTTATTCAAAGAATACGAAGACAAAGGGGAGTGCAGAAGCAAACATTTTATTAAGAGTGAGAGGACGTACAAAGATTACTAAAAGACAGTTACATTCATGCTCGATCTCTAAAGATCGATTAGGAATCCTAAGTCTTATACAGATCTACACTATTACCACTATAAGGCTAACTAGTCCGGAAAATCTTCTAAAAATTGGTATTGATCAAAATATGAGCCGTCATGCCTCTATTATCCTCTTCCTGTGTTCTGTTCGATATTGACACCATTCAGGATGTAAAGATCTTGGTTCATTTATAAGATCGACATTTTGGCAAAAGAGGTCGAAGAATTACTGTGTGGGATTTTTAACTGCTCCGATCTCCCTGCTGATTATGGTTATGGAGAATTGCAAATTCAACCATTGAAGAAATTATGCTATACTCAGAGATCGCTACGACACAATACCCATGAATTGACAAACCCTAATATCACGAAGGATATGTACTCTTTTTCCCTTGGTCGGTTTTTATCCCAATGGGTTTTTCCGAGCAAGGTTTTTAACGAGGCATGTTCGATTTACATCAGGAAGCCATTCAAAGGCATAATTTTACTTCTCCGAGCTACAGCTACACTTCCGTTTGAGAAGCGGGTTTCGTACTGATGTGCACTCTTTTTCCCTCGTTTGGTTTTTATCCCATGAAGGGTTTTTCCGAACCAGGTTTTTAACGAGGCATATTTCATGAACCATTGAGGGTGGAGACTACGATCTTAATTACTTCTACGAGCTCCAGCTACGATTACGCTCGAGAAGTGAGGGAGTACTGATGAGGGCTATTTTACACTCATGATCGAATAGTACTTTCCGAGCCAGTTCAGAATCGATCCGACCTGTGAAGACCTCAAGATCGGCTCGATCCGCCCAAGTATATCTGATCGACCTGAAGACCGATCCTGAAGATTTATTGGGCCATGCGGTACTCCTAAGTCAAGCAGGATTCCTAGGCCTAATAGGACTCCTAGTCACGTTAGGATTAGTCAATTACTATAAATACAAAGTTCTACATTGTATCAAGTATCCGGATTTTAACCTATCAATAATACTACAACTATTTCTCCTCGCATACTCTTGATTACGTGATTATTGCTCTTTATACTATTCTTGAATTGCTCCATCCTGAGTACTTTAGCCAAACCCCTAATATATTAAATTGTTCTTAATAATTTACTGATATTAAACCTAAGACGACATTAGGCTAAATCAGTATTGTACTGATTGTTATTACTGTGTGGGCCCTATACTTGGTGTGCGGAATCGTGGGTAACCTTGAAGGTAAGGGCCGGAGGGTTACCTCGATCCACCGTAGACCCGCTTCACGAGCCAAGTGTGGAGGTTACACTTGGGGAGTGAATGTCAAACTCCTGGTATTTGACGTCAATGCGCACTGTTATGTAAGGTCGCACCTTACTTGGAGTGTTCGGTGGTGGTTTTCACGAATATGGATTGGAGGGTAAGAGGAGGACGGCATCAACAACCATTGGTTATTTGTTTAACTGTTACATTGCTATTATATGCGTTTAATTACTGTACTGTCATATATGTTACATGCGTTTAACTGTATTGTTATATATGTTACATGCGTTTAATATATACACATACATTATGCTGCATTCATGCATCACACACACATGTGCGCTACAGCCTCACTAAGTTGGACGATCAACTTACGCATTCCCGTTTACTTCTTTTCAGATACAGGTATCACAGGGTCTGATGTCTGGTCTAGAGTTGGTGTCTAGAGGTGGTCTAGAGTTGGTGTCTATGGTTATTGCGCAGTTTGCGCTTGTGTTGTAATTTTTTTTTAGCCGCTCCTGCATATCGCAGTGTACCGTGTTTTATGTTATTTAACTATGAGGTTTAAAGTTTGTTATCTAGCTTTCCTCAATAAAAGTAATATTCGTCCATACGAATCCTCTTTTATCTTGAGTGGTACGAAACCTCCTCCAGTTTCGAATAGATTGCCTAGAAATAGACACACTTCATACCACAGTTTCAACTTTTCAGTCATTCCTTTCAATAGGTGTACCAGACACTCACATAAGTGAAAGTATTGTAAACTAACTTTACAACCATTCCACAACTCTATGGGAGTCTTATGGATTGACTTGTTTGTTGTTACATTCAAAATGTAGATTGCGGTTTCTAGTGCCTATCACAAGAAAGACATTGGCAATGAGGAGTATAGTTCATTATTGATCTAACCATTTCTAAGAAACTTCTATTGTAGAGTTTCAGGTGCTGTGAGTTGGATTAAATTCCATGCTCCAGCGTGTAGTCCTCGAATTCGTAATCCAAGTATTCTCTTCCTTGATCTTATCAAAGAGTTTTGAGTGATTTACCTAAATATTTTTCAACATCTCTAGGAATTCTTTAATCTTTCCAGAAGATTCAGATTTCTTTTGCTTTAAGTAAACATGAAGAGTGTTGACTTTCAACTTTCTTAAAGGACATTCCTTTACTAGCATGTTTATCCTATCAAGGTTAATATGTACTAACCTTAGATGCCAAAGATATGTGTTATCACTCTTAGAAGTTTTAGAACGTATGATTGATCAATAATTTGCTACCTAAAATAATTCATAAATTATTTATCGATCATTTCTTGACATTTACAGTCCATGTTCTATGTTTGCATCATAACCATTTTCTGAAATAACAATCTTATTTTCAGAAAAAGTAAAATAACAATCTTATTCATGCAATCATAATTTAGAAATCAAATTTCTAGAAAAGTTTAGGAATAAAGTATACATTGTTCAAAACAATGAATATATTCCTAAATTTTAAGTGAACTGTTCATGTGGTCATTACAAAAAATGATCGTCCATTTCCCAACATTCATTGTGACATTTCTTTTGGCAAGTCCCTTTGAAGAACTAAACATCTAAAGAAGAACAAGGGCGATTAGTGGCCTCTGAATTAAATATTCAGAAGGACAAATCATTTCCACTAATAAGTTTCTAAAAACAAGTAAATCAAATTTACCTTTTTGTTTTGATCTTCTTATCGCAGAGA
Organism: Penstemon newberryi var. newberryi; assembly: GCA_030819805.1. NCBI lineage: Eukaryota > Viridiplantae > Streptophyta > Magnoliopsida > Lamiales > Plantaginaceae > Penstemon > Penstemon newberryi. The sequence continues at coordinate 4,154,220 of JAUALY010000007.1, read as the reverse complement.
TACTTTTTATAGTTTCTCTTTCAATGTCGATGAACTCTACAATGAAAGCATTTTCTCTTATGGATTTTGTTCATGGAGTTGTTCTTAAATCACTTGCCCTAAGATGCTCATAGCTTCCTTGTGTCTTGACTCAGACCCACCTTTCGCCCTCTTCCTCTTTTTGTTCTTAACAGTAGAGGAAGACGAACTTTGCTTGACAACGTTTGCCTCATACTTTTTAGCCTTATGTTTAAATATGGCTTCAAAAGTCTGCAATTCGTTTGAGCAATTTAGTCATGCTATAAACCAACTTATTCTTAATATAGTTGGATGTGAACGCATAAAAGTTTGGCATGAGTGACCCAATAATTACACTAATTTGAGTCATCTCTTCAATGGTGGCCTCTTGTATTGCCGCCTTGTGCACAATTTTGATCATGTCAAGTACATAATCTCTTACCGAAGTGTCCTTCTTAAACTTACGAGGCGATTCATGTCGACTTTGTTCAGAAGATTTGCTAAACATGACTTGTATTGATTCTCATAACTCGTATGAGTTCTCCATGTAGTGTTTCTTCTTAAGAACAACGTTCACGGAAGCAAGCATGTAGCAACGCACCTTGTAGTTGGTTTGAATCCAACTATCATATTTATCTCGTACGGTACGAGAAGCACCAGCGAGAGGTTCTGGAGGACAATCCTCTGTGAGAACGAACTCTTGATTCTCATAAATCATTCGTATGCTAATATTGGATTTTCAATTAACGTAGTTACGTTCCCCAGTTAGTTTTTCGTTCGAGAGTAAACCGACAAGTAAGTTTGTAATAGACATAATTGTTGAATAAATAAATAAATTAAAATTCGATCATATATTCATAATAAACATCATATTTCGGAATAGTAAACGTGATGCATGAATGCAACTCTTAAGAAAAACACATAAAGCAATTTACTAATCCGCGATAAAATAATTTAGCTACTAATATGCTGCCGTAGGGTCGATCATATTAATACTAAATTAAGTTCGAGACAGTCTCAAATTAATAAGTGAACTAAAATATCTCATATTCATCTTTCACTATTAATTACCGCATTATTTGGTCAACATGTATTCAACTAACTTAAATACATATTTATGAGTGCAACCTATTGTTTCAGATTTTATGACTTAACTTAGACTTGTCACCGTAGGGTAGATCAAGCTAAAATACATCAATAAATCCTATCTCAAGGAAGTTTAATCTTGTTATTGATATAGGTAAGACACCTTCCGTAGGGGGGATGCAATCTAGGCACCGCGAGGCGCTACCTAAATCTCACTTTATTAAACTAACAATAGAGACCGTAGGATATATCGACATATATCCTTCTCCCACTCAATAATTTTAAAACATGTGTTTTATCTAAATAAATATTTACGTTTTAATAATCTACATTAACATTACTAGGTTTTTAATCTCTAAGCTAACTTAGGATTAAAATCCAATCTAATTGGGTCTAATTTATTATGTAGATTATCTTCCAATCTAATTGGACATTAGGTGATCTTAGACTATCTAAGTTGAGATGGGACCTAAAATTAACAATTATCCAATCAAATTGGACTTCGGTTCCTTTAGACATTCTAACTTGGCTAACTTTTAGGTGAACCCTTATTAATTTTTACCAAACTCAAGAATCACCTAATTTTATCTAAGTTGAGATGGGACCTAAAATTAACAATTATCCAATCAAATTGGACTTTGGTTCCTTTAGACATTCTAACTTGGCTAACTTTAAGGTGAACCCTTATTAATTTTTACCAAACTCAAGAATCACCTAATTTTAAATAATGCTCATAAGTTTAACAATTAGACTATTTCATTATTTAAATAAATTTGTTTTCATAAAACAATTATACGCGCATGCATAAAAACATATATATATCGAATATAAATCTATATGTGATGCATGAACATACTAAAACGATTGTGGGTATCATGAATGACATGTAATATGCATGAACATGCTATCAATCATAACATAAGCATAAATAAAAAACGGCGGATCGGGTGTTTTTGGGTATTTCTAAAATTACAACCCATGAGAAAAAATACTACACATAAGAAAATAACAACAAGCCTAATTATTACAAAATTAGCTTCCTTTCACTACAAGAAATTTGCCTTTTGGGGACGATTTTTTTTTGCTACGAATAGAATATCGTCACTGATATTGTGAAAAAGGAACGAAAGTTTTTCAATCGTGCCAAATAATTGATTGTATTTGGGCACGCCATTTTTCGTGCCTAAATTTAACTTAGTAGAACGAAATTGTATTTTTGTACCTAATTCAAACCATTTGAAAACAATATGAGGCTTTTCGTCCCAAATCCAGCCCAACTAGATTTCGTACCCTAAAGAGAATTCATTAAATTTAAAGCGAAACTGTCCACCGCTCCTGAAAAGGAAAAAAAAAAAAAAGAAATTGCCCATGATTGGAGACGGTGTGGGCCTTTTTGAGAAATTTTCACTGTTTAATCACCGACAGTCATCCTCATGCCAAAGCTTTCTACGGAGATACAAAATTTCTCTCCGCCATCGCCTCTGCCAAAATAGAAGAGATTTCTCTCCACCACAACAAACGCCGCCGCATAGAGCGGAGATCCTTCTCTCTCTAGCTTGAACTTGCTGCAATAGAAGAGATTTCTCCGCCACAGCCACCGCAACCGACATCGGCGCAGGGATGAGATCTCTCCCCCACCGCCATCGCTGCTGCAGAGAATCCACCACCATCCATGGCGCTGCGAAAAGAAGAGATCTCTCTCTGCCACCATCAACATCGTTGCGAAGAGAAGAGATAGTAGCTCGTCTCGTCGAGTTAATCTCCGCCTAGGGTTTCTCAATCTAGTTTTTTGTTATTTTTTTCTTTTGTTTTTTAAATGAGGAAGATTCCGAGACTAGTGAAAACACATTTTGAAGGTTTCTTTACTCTTATCTTTTTAGCAGAAAATTCAGATCTACAGATTTCTACCGCAAGTTGGCCTTTGGAGTTGAACGTTCACACTATTCTCACATTCTTATGACCTATTGGTAAACTTCACTTTTTATCTGATTTATTTATTGATTGAGTTGCTTATTTCACATTAAAATATTAAATTTCATAATTTCTTGTTATGAGTTTGTTTGACTACGAATCTGAAGTCTCACGCTGCATCCTTCTGATTGTTTGGAAGGTAAATGCTGTCAATTCGTTCCCTTTTGAGTGTTTCAATATGATTACTTTCTGGTATTTCTATTGACAAATATTTCATTTTGTTATTTATTATTTATTATCATTCTTAATATATAGGTATATTATGATGAATGGTAAATCTCATTTTTACCACCATAGTCATTGACAGATACTGAAGTCTGCAATGATTGATACTGAAATAACTTTTGTTGATTGCGAGGTATTTTTTTTCCTCTCGATGACTTGTAAATTCTAAATTATTATTTTTGCTTTGTAATTGTGTAATTTGTAGTGATGGCACTTCAATTATGTTATTACAGGATTTTATAAGTTGATGCCATGGAAAATTGTGTCAATTTGGAACAGTTATCCTAGCAATCACCTCTTAGTTACCAACTTTGACAGACGTTCCTATCCAAAACTCGGTAGACAATACCATGGTATGGCAGTTAATGCAACTTGATAGCTTAACTTATATGAGAAATTCCACATTAGCACGGTGTGCAAATACTTGAATATGTTTCCATTATTGTGAGAATGCTTAAATAAATTTCTATTCATATATGTTATTGTGGTGCCAGTTTTGAAAATTTTGACTGTGGTATGTCTCTTCCTTTTAAAACTGATTCTACACACACTTTATATGTTATTTTCGAATATCCTGTTGCAATTTTGGAAGATGATGCAATTTTGTTCCTCTGTAACATCCCTCTCTCTTCTAAAAGACTTTGAAACCATATTCTACTGTTTTTACACTTACTTTTCCATCATTTTACAGGAATTATCCTCTGTTAATGGCTACGTAGAAAATTGCACCTGCACTGGCAGCTGGATGTACTTCCATGCTTAAACCTTCTCAATTGGCTTCTATGTAAGCCTTTATCTACAGTCATTTTTGGTAACTTTTCTTTACGTTTTTTGTTTTACTTTTAACGGTTACCTATTTCAAATGTAGCACTTGTTTGGAGTTGGCTGAAGTGTGTAGAGGGGTGGGTCTTCCACCTGGTGTTCTCAACCTCTTGACTGGATCAGGGACATAGGCTAGTGCTCTGTTGGCTTCTCATCCTCATGTTGATAAGGTAAAGTTTTCTTGCATATCAATATATTCTATAGCATTGATTTCACTAAAAGTAGATTAAAACAGGGGCAACATATCCCTTTTTGTGTATCATCACATGTTTGAACTTAGGATACTAATGCTATATTCAGCTCTCAGTGTTACAATCACTTTAAGTGTACGCATTACTTGTATACTAAAGATATATTAGACGTTGCGATGTCTTAAAATATACTATCTCGTAGAGTAGCCATTGAAATGTGTGCGTGAATGATCATATTTACAAAACTTTTAGAAGCTTAAGTACTTAAGTGATCCATACAACTCAAGATGAATTCTCCATATCTTGTGTGCATAGATTCTTTACCTTTTAGGATTTTTTTTATATTAAGCTCCATACCAGAATACCAGCCATGTCATATGAAGCTCATTTTCTGATTATTTTGTTGATGCAGTGGTTGATTTCCAATTCAAAAGGGACAAAGATTGAGGTATATGATTAGATTGAGGTATGCCCTTCAACTAGCATAATTCTTTGTTGAATAGATTATTGCCCTGGTCACTGCCTTGATCAGTTAAGATTACTAGTAAGTGAGTTTCTTATTTAAATTTGTTTGGCCTGCATAGGTAGAATTTTTTGGATAAAGCTAGTTGTGCATATGTGGAAAAAATTTCCATTGAGATAGTTGTGCTCATGATCTTTCTTTCTTATTATCATATCGTGGTACTCGAACTAAATTATAAAAGCCTCAATTTCACAGCAATATTCATAACTTTTGTTGCTTCGAGCCTATCTTAGGTAAGTTTGAAGTATAATTAATGTTTTTTCAGAGGTTACTTTTATCTAACTTATACAGTAGTTGTAATTCTTTTTTTTTTTTTTTGAGTTGCAGTAGTTGTAATTCTTTTAATAACATCGAAAAGTATTCTTTTGTGGAACTAGTAAATACTATGCGGTTTGTAGTTGAATGTTAAGTCAAATAACGTCATTGTCTACTTTGTATTTGTATAGTTTGTATACATTAGAATACACATCTCGTTGTTCATTGTTCATGTTCTTATTAGCTTCTTCATTTTAACAGTGACTAGAAAAATAATGATTTATCTTTTGGTGACTTTGATACTAATTTTTTACTAATTTGTATTGGCAGCACGACTCTTGGCATATGCGACCATGCAAGTTTTTGTAAGTTAATGAGTGTGATCATCTCGTTAGTTGAACTATATAGTCCGACTCTTTTTCCACAGTGCAACACTTTAATTAAACGATGTATATGTTTCTAACATTCTTGTAAACTTAAAAATTTTCTATCTGTTTCGTAAAAATTGTACATGGATGAATGCGTATTTCATTTGTCTAATTCAGTGAATGTTGATCTATTAATCATGTTTTTTATATTTTGTATTTTGATTATGATTATTGATGCTTGATGGAAATGAAAAGCAATTAAATGAAATAGATTATTGTAATATATAATTTATAAGATATTTAGTTATAAATAGTAAAAGGTATTGGACTGTACAAAATTGTGGTAAAATATGAGATTTGGGTACGAAATGTTCTTTCTAGAAAAGAGCATTTGTATGGATAAATTTCGTGCAGAAAAAGTGACATTTGAGGACAAATTTTAAATTTCGTCCCCAAAAGGGGCATTTTGGCTACGAAATTGATGTATTAGCAACGGAATTATTAGTATATAGGGACGAAATTAAACGTCCACTAATGCGTTAGATTGGCGACGAAATGCTAAAGTGTAGCAATATCTGAGATATTTGGGGACGACTTGCACAATTTCGTACACAAACACATTTAGTGACGCGGCTTTAGCGACGGTTCCCGCGACGAACTTATTTCGTGCTGCATGACATTTGGTGACGAAATTTCAATTTTTGGCGACGAAATTTTTCGTAGCTAAAAAACTGATTTCTTGTAGTGTTTACAAATCTTCATCTTCAAGTCAATTCTTGTAATCTTCTCTATCAAATCCAAATTGCAAAGTGCACCAAATCCAGTCAATCTTGGTTAAGTTCTAAACTTAATTCTAAAACCCACAATTCAAAATTGTGTTAAAAGCCCAAATCAAACTATTTTGATTAAGTCCTGAACTTAATTTTAGTGTTCACAATTCAAAATTGCAACACTAATCCAAAATAAAATAAATCAATTTCAATTTCATAAACAAATTGACTTTTATTTTACGCATGACTTGGCCGCATCAGATCTAATTCACAGCATGAGATTGGATAAAACCTTGTGCATCAAAAAATAACTTGCGCCGTCATTATTAGGGTTAACTTCTCTGATTTCCCCCTGTGTACTGATTTCACATGCCAAATAACCAATGAACCCAAAATTACAAGCCGCCGTATACTCTCATATGCTGGATTACTTAAATATTTTCTACCAGAAATAATTAATAAAACTGCATGCTCTTTCGTGACACCAAAAATAAAATCCTTTTGCAAACTAACCACGTACACACACAGGCCAACCCTTGCGTCGTCTTCTTTGGGTCTTCGGACCTTTTTGAATAATCTAATTATTACATAAATACTATGCCAACAAAATTTGGCGTACAATAGATCTAGGAATTTAAAAACAAAAATAAATTCCCAACCCAAAAACACCAAATTCGACCCTTAAATAAAAACATTCATCCATTCACAATTTAAATATGCATATACCCACAATCAATTAAAATAAAATCGTTATGGACCGCTCTGATACCAATTGTTGATATTTTACCCAATCGGATCCGAACTATTCGACCCGACGAGCAGGGCCAGTCCTAGACATTCGGGGGGCCCTAGGCGAATTCTAAAATCGGGGCCCTATTTTATAATAAAAAATAAAAAAAAATTCTCAAAATTTTAAAAGAAAATATACATATTAAATATTGACATTTTATTCCAAATACATAATTACATGACAAATCCACTTAATATTTTATATTGATTTACTTGTGAATATATATTTATAATTTTTAATTTTAAAAATATAATTTTAGCGAAAGCTAAATTTATAAGTATATATGAACTGAATGTAATTTCACAGCAAGTGTACGCCATTAAATTTAATTTTTTTTTGTTATCAAGATCAATATTAGTTATTGATAACAATGTTACATCAAAGATTCACATAATTGTCATAAAGTTCAGTTAAAATTATTTATAAAGAACATTAAAGAAAATTGTGTTCTTTTTAGGGTTAATAAGGAGGAAAAGTTCAGAAAAACACTTAGAAATAATAATAAAAAAAAAAGATTAACATAATAATTATATGGAAGAAGAAAAAATGAGGAACAACTATTAAGAAATAAAAAGTTAAAAGAAACAATTAACATATACGATAGTGTTGGGTTTCGACCAATCCTGCCATTGTGTAAATTAAAAAAAATAAAACTAACAATATTTAGTTTTGGGGGGCCAACATTTTTTTGTTGGTCGCACTCAAAATTTTTTTAGTATTTTGATAAAATGAAAATAAAAAAGTCATAATAAAGTAATATAACTACAAATGATAAAATATAAATATTTAAAAAAAAAAAATTCATTTAAATTGTAATCTACAATGGTTTGTTGAGTACAAAGGGATCGAGTATGTGTTTAAAGGATCAACAATTTCTTTTTAAAAAGTATACAAAAGCTACTAATCTTAACAAGAACTAGTTTTCGATTACGTTATTAAATTTATTTTTAGTGAAAATTATAACATAAAATGAATGTTTGTAAAAGATCTTAAAACTAGAAGAAACAATTGTTAAATCAAAAGGTGTCAAATATATATTAATAGTTAAATGTAATATAATAATATGTATTAATCATATGCACCTTGAGAAACAAAAAAGAAACATAAAATAATAAATATTTGACATGTTTGAATGGAGAATCGAACCCACATTATAGGGTTTAAACGTAAACAACTTTACCAGTTATGCTAGTTAAGAATTTTGGTATAATCTAACAAAAATCTATTATTAATAATATTTATTTGGGGGCCACTGCATATATAAAATTTTGGGGCCCCTTCAAACCGGGGACCCTAGGCACCGGCCCAAGTTGCCTAGCACTTGGGCCGGCACTGCCGACGAGTAAACAAGATCGAACTAATTCGACCCAATTGCGGAATTTGGTGGGTTTTATGTTCATAGTATATTTCAAAAATAACTAACATAAAACGAGGATCCCATAAACGATAATATTTTAATTATGCAAAAGAAAGAAAAAGAAAACTTACAGAAAGCTTCCCGTCCTTCGTTCTTTTGGTTGAGCTTTTTGCTTCATGCTATCCTTTAGTTTTATGAACAAACGGCTTTGATCTTTTTCACCATATATGGATATCAACCACGTTCTCCTTCTACTAGGCGTGTGGGCACCAACTTAAGAGAATCGAACTTTCTTTCACGTTTTTGAAATCAAAAGTTCAAGATGAAAATTAACTTCTTTTTGTTTCTTGAACAAAGGGTGGCTTTTTGTATGTTTAGGGTTTAAGAGTTTTTCTTTTTGAGTATCTTCTTAATGATTTCATAAATCAATAATTATCTCTAAAGATCTATATCTCATATGTATATATAGATAGCTATGGAAAGAGTTAAACTCCTACCATGACTCAGTCAAAGATTCGTACTAGGAAAATAACTCTTCTCTCTCTTACCTTAAGAGAGTTATTAATTAAATACAACTCTTGTAAGTAATTAAAACATATATAAATATATTTATATATATAATTTCGAAAATTACATATATAAATATATAATTTTTTCTTTTATTTATTATATAAATATATCATATATATTTACATAGTAAATAATGAATTTCTACAATTAGAAATTATTTCATAAATGCCAATTTTTCCTTTTTCTTGAATCTAGTATTCAATTTCCATTAGATTCAATTCTATAATTAAATCTAATACAATTAATCAAGATATTTTTTAATTAATTAATTCTAAATTAATTAATTAATATCATCTAATTAATTCGAAATTTCCATTTTAGGAAACTATTTCCAAAATGCAAGATGAATGAATTCGTTCTAATTTCTTGAGTTCAAATGTAGATTATCAGGAGCCGTGGTTGAGGACCTATGGACATGTAACTTCAAGCTCCAGTAAATCGAATAATTTATCAAACTCTTTAATATAATTAATTCGATCTATTAATTCCAAGTGACTCCACTAAAGACTTGGAATTGCACTCTTGTCATTACAATATATTTTACTCTAAAGATCAAGATAGTCCATTGATATAATCACTACATGCAATTTGATCCTCCAATAATTGATTCGTATCTAGAGCTCGGAGTAATTACCATTTTGCCCCTCTAATTACTTCTTTATCCTTAAGTTTCATTAGTTCACTAGTAAACAGTTGATTTATGAACTTCTTCATAAATCAGAGCGCTCTACTGTTCAGTTCCAGAACTAACACTTAAGGGAATCAATATTCCAGCTTTTCGCAAGAAGGGTTGGATTCCATATCTGTAGAACACATTCCCAACCATTTATCTCAACGGATCTTCAAGACATAAGTTTTAGGCTCGACATGGTTACGGACCATTACCTATGAGTCAAAAGAACTCGTTAACATAAACAGGAGTTTATGCCTACTCAGGATTTAGATCAATTCACATATGCAGTTGACATGTTCTAGAACCATAATATCAACGGTATCTTATCTATGATTCTAGATCATGTCTGGTCCAGTCCTATGTAATCGAATTACACAAAGTACCTCCACCTTTGATGTCTCTACATCAGTAATTCGGATCAAGATTACTATACTACATTGTAAATGTTCTGTGGACCGAACTAGTAGTGTTTAGTTAAAGATCCCAACTTTAACTCACTAAGGACTTTTTAGTCTATTAGATATAACTTTAATCCTCCAGTATAACATATATACTTAAGTCATAGTCTCTTTAATAGACTTGGAATTTTCTGATGTTTATATTATGCATTAAATGCATAATCGAAATGATTATATGAAAAATGAATTTCAAATTTATTTATTTATTTATTTATTTCAATTAAAGAATGTCAAATACATGCTTTAAGAGCACCATGCCTAACAAAAAATTGACCAATTGACAAAAGGGTGTCTAAATTAAGTGCCACATTAATGATGAAACACATGGTACAAATTGACAAAAGGTGCAAAGAGCTAATCTGAGATTAGATAATGTAAAGTGCCAATTTAACCTATTTTCATATTTGCATTCCAATTCTAGTCAATGTGCACATGGATTCCAATATTTTATACGCACGTCACATTATAAAATTCATTACTACTATATGTAATCCAGCCTCAACAAATTGTAAGAGAATTTTATCGCATTTTTTATAGTATTTTTGTAAAACACCCCACATGTGTGTGAAAGAGACCTCGAATATGTAAGTAGCCACACCAGTTACAAAAACTAAAATATGTACGTTTGCCTATATAAGTATTATTCCTTTGACATAGTTATTCACACGTTCGGTTTGGGTTGATATCCTCCAAAAGTTTTTTTTCTTACCACCAAATGACTGCCGAAATGCTATTCCTCGCTTTATTCATATTTTTCATTTCAGGTACATACATATAAGTCTTTTCAAACTTTAATCATTATTGAATAATGGTTAATTAAGCTCAACTAATTATTCAAAGTGTAACATTTTTTTTTTTAATGTCTTACAGGCAATTTTCAGGCTCATGCAATGCCTTATGATAATTCGTTCACACATGAGGCAAGCTCCCCATTTATAAGACTTGTTATTTTAATACACGTTTTGCGTGCACAAAAATTTTTAAACACAAAAAATGACTTTTTTGGGTTTGTAAAAGATATTAATGTGTGTAATGAGAAAAGTAATAAAATTAGATATTCGGATAACTTTAAATTTTAAGGGTAAAATCCGAAAAAGCATAAATTGTGTAAGATGATATGACTTCTCTTTATATAGTTTAGACAACTTATTTTTTTTAATCTTTTACGATCTGAGTTATATGTTTTTTGGCATGCACTTATTATTGTATTTTTGTTAATTAGTGTTTGGCAACACCAATTGAAGCTCAATATGGAGGAGGCATAGTTGTGAATTCAGATCTCAATCAAGGAGTGAATGGCTGGACACAAATTGGAAATGAAAAACTAGAGCTTGGACAGAGCAAAGACGGCAACAATTACATTGTTGCTTCCATGTTTGGGAATACAAGTTGTGCTACCCAAAAGTTTCACTTGGACAAGGAAAATCTTTACACTTTATCTGGTCTACCTCCGTTCTATAACTATTTTTTATCTTTTTCTATAGTTGATCAATTTTGACTAAATTTCAAATTATTCTAATAATTAAGTAGTCTAATTATTTAATTCAATACCAATTTGCAATATTAATATCTTAAAGGCTTAAAACACCATAAATATAAAAGGGATTTTTGCACGTTACCCCCCAAATAAAATTCATTTTCGCACTTTCCCCCCTATGATTGAAAAAACATGACAATACCCCCTAGAAGTTGATAAGTGAGTGCACTTTGCCCCCTGGTCAATAATTTGTTGGATTTCAAAGGCTAGAAATGTAAATTTGAGATTTAGTGCAATAATTTTAATCTTTTGGGGGGCTAAGTGCACAAAATATTATTAATTTAAGTTATTAGAATATTAACATTTCAAAGCACATTTTCATAGAATTCTTTACCTTGATAATCACATCGTAATCTAATTTTAGTCTTATAACATATTAAAATATTTTACTTTCAAACTTCTTTGATTTGATTAAAATATTTTTAGTATAGAGATGATTTATTTGTAAATAAATTAATAAATAATTAGGACTAATGAAAATTTCGTTAAAAAAACTTCTAAATTTGAATTTTCGTAATAAAATATAACTAAATATTTTTTATTTTTTCACATTTGGATATTTTAAAATTTTGTGCACTGAACACCCTAAAAGTTTTTTGTTATTGCATAAAACCCCTTGAGTGACGTTTTTACCCTTTGAAAATTACATAAAAATAATCAGGGGGCAAAGTGCACTAATTTGTCAACTTTTAGGGGGCATTGTCATGTTTTTTCAATTATAGGGGGGAAAGTGCAAAAATGGAACTTTTCTGGGGGGTGATGTGCAAAAATCCAAATATAAAATACTCAACTTCATAAGTCACTTAGAAGATTAAGAAAATTTACTTTAATTTATATTATGGCTAATAGAACAAAAGATTTGGGACAGAGAAAGCATATATTTACATTTTTGTACGTAATAATTAAACAAAATTTAATTAAGAAGCTGCAATTAATTAATGTTGTTGGATTTTTTTTTTGTTGCATAACTGCTGGTTGGGTCGCTGCACAAGAGGGTTGTTGGTCCATGCTCAAGGATGGTGTGGTGGTCACGTCCACTGGCCCGGCCCAATTATATTTTAAGGTATTATTTTTAATTTAACGAATTCTGATGACTTAATTAATATTAATTTCGAGATATAAATTGAGATTCAATGGTTAGAGAAATTATTCTAAATAAGTCTGATAATGTTGAAACATTGGTGAATATTTAAATAAATTTGAATTGACTAATCGTCCACTCACGTTTTCCAAATGGACTTGAATTAGTCAATAACCAATCCCACTTTTTGCTACATTTGAATTGATCGGATAAGCCACTTTCCCACGTGAGTCTATCCCATGATTTTCTCCTTTTTAGTTGTAAACTTACCTATAAATATAGATGCTATTTGCCTCAGTTCAATACACCAAAAAAGAAAAAACATCAGCTACTACCATCACAAATGAGGCCGTAAACTTCATTCACCTCCACTATTTTTCCTACTTTAATATCTATAGAGAAAAAGGCATCTACTGCCATACTTAGATTATAAACTTTGAGAAAAAAAAGGAGCAGAGAGTTATTCATTTAATCGAGAGCTCCAAAAATCAAAACATTTTCTTTTTGAGTTTATAGTCCTATTGTATTCTGAGCAGTTAATTTGATTAAGGGTGGTAGTATCCAAATTTCATTGTGCAAAGAAATTTGAGACAGAAACGGAATCTGGGCTTGTTTTATCCTGGGGCAATTGAGGCTATACACTGCTAGCACATAAATCCGGGCAGAGCCGCAAAATTTGCCTAAAGAGAGCGTGGTCCGAGACTCAACCCGATTTCGGTAACATTGTTCCGGTTAATTTATTTACTTTAATTGCAGTATACTAAATTGTATTTCCAACAATTTTAGGCAAATTTTGTTTTTTGGTTTTCTGCTATGTCTGATACTGCAACTGATTTGAATAAGCCTTTCCGTTTTGAGGGCCTACACTTTAAACGTTGGAAACAAAAAATGCTTTTTTTCCTCACTATGAAAAAATTTGCTTTTACAATCACTAGAGAAAAACCTACCTTACCCTCTGAACCTACTGCACCTACTGAAGCCCAAACTAGGGAATTAGAACATTGGAATGATAATGATTTTTTGTGTAAAAATTTCATTTTAAATGGTCTTTCTGATGACCTGTACGATTACTATTGTAATGAAGAAAGTGCAAAAGCCATTTGGGAAGCTCTTCAGAAAAAATACGACAGTGAAGAGGCTGGCACAAAAAAATATGCTGTGAGTCGTTACCTAAAATTTCAAATGACTGATGACAAGTCCGTTGAAACCCAATCCCACGAACTCCAAAAAATAGCCCACGAAATCAAGTCTGAAGGTATGGCCTTAGACGAACAATTCCAAGTAGCTGTCATAATTGACAAACTGCCCCCTTCTTGGAAAGACTTCAAAAATGTCCTTAGACATAAAACTAAGGAATTTTCTCTCGAAAGTCTCATAACTCGCCTCCGTATTGAGGAGGAAGCTCGAAAACAAGATCAACGAGATGAGGTACTCGTTGTTTCAAACAACAAAAAACCCACTTCCGTTGTTCTGAAACCCACTGGAAAACCCATGAAAAAATAAAACCATAGCCGAAACACAAACCGAAACAACCAAAACCAACAAAACCGAAACAACCAAAACCACAACCAACAAAACCGAAACCCTCCACGAAATCAGAATGGACAAAAACCCCCCTCAAGAAATGATTCGGTACAGTTTATCTGCTACAACTGTAACAAGCCAGGCCACATGGCCAAGAATTGCCGGAATAGGCCTCGTCCTGCTCCACAGGAAAACCTAACCGAAGAGCAACTTATTGCTATGATCTCTGAGATCAATATCGTTGGTGGATCTGAGGGGTGGTGGGTAGACACTAGCGCTTCTCGCCACGTCTGCTATGATCGAGCCATGTTCAAGTCCTATTATGAAACCGAGGACAAGAAAGTGTTGTTGGGTGATTCCCACACCACTATGGTTGCTGGAATTGGTGAAGTGGAATTGAAATTCACCTCTGGAAAGACTATTATCCTTAAGGATGTCTTGCATACTCCTGAGATAAGAAAGAACTTAGTTTCGGGCTATCTTCTTAACAAAGCTGGTTTTACTCAGATTATAGGAGCTGATTTGTATACCATTACTAAGAATGATGTATTTGTGGGGAAAGGGTATGCTACTGATGGGATGTTTAAGTTGAATGTTGATATTAATAAAATTTCACCTTCTGCTTACATGTTGTGTTCTTTTAATACTTGGCATGCTAGACTCTGTCATGTTAACAAACGCATAATTAAGAATATGAGTAACTTAGGACTTATTCATAAACTATCATTGAATGATTTTGAAAAATGTGATTATTGTAGTCAAGCTAAAATAACTAAAACACCACATAAATCAGTTGTTCGAGAATCTGAGCCTCTAGATTTAATTCATTCTGATATATGTGAACTTGATGGGGTGTTAACTAGAAATGGAAAACGCTACTTTATAACATTTATTGATGACTGTTCTGATTATACGTTTGTTTATGAAAGCGATGCTTTTGAAATGTTCAAAATATTCCTAACAGAAGTTGAAAATCAATTTGGTAGAAAAATTAAGAAATTTCGTAGTGATAGAGGTTCTGAATATGACTCTAACGCTTTCATTAATTTTTATACCTCTCAAGGGATCATTCATGAAACGACTTCACCTTATTCACCTGAAATGAATGGTAAAGCTGAAAGAAAAAATAGAACTTTTACTGAATTAGTAGTTGCTATTTTACTGAATTCTGGTGCTGCATCACATTGGTGGGGGGAAATTTTGCTAACTGTATGCTATGTACTTAACAGAATTCCTAAATCGAAAAGTAGAGTTTCTCCAAATGAAATCTTGAAAAATAGACAACCCAATTTGACTTATTTTAGAACTTGGGGTTGCTTAGCTTATGTTAGAATTCCTGATCCTAAAAGGAAAAAGCTTGCTAATAGAGCATATGAATGTGTATTTGTTGGTTACGCAATTAATAGCAAAGCTTATAGGTTCTATGATTTGAATGCTCGTGTTGTTATTGAATCTAATGATGCTGATTTCTATGAACATAAGTTTCCTTTTATTTCGAGGAATAGTGGGGGCGCGTCTTCTAGCAATGTGCCTATGAATATAATAGACGAGAGTGATGAGGAATTAGATCCCGAACCTAGAAGAAGTAAACGAGCTCGAACTACTAAAACCTTTGGTCCGGACTTCGTAGCATTTACCTTAGAGGAGGATCCCCATAACCACCAAGAAGCTTTATCTTCTCTAGATGCTAACTTATGGCAAGAAGCCATCGAGGATGAAATGGACTCTCTAGAATCTAATAGAACCTGGCATCTAGTCGACTTGCCTCCGGGATGCAAGACAATAGGTTGTAAATGGGTACTTAAAAAGAAATTGAAACCCGATGGCACTGTTGAAAAATACAAGGCTCGACTAGTAGCCAAAGGTTTTAAACAAAGAGAAAACGTAGATTTCTTTGATACATTTTCACCTGTAACAAGAATTACATCTCTTCGAGTGCTAATTTCTTTAGCTGCTATTCATGATCTGGTAGTGCACCAAATGGATGTTAAAACCGCATTTCTAAATGGTGAATTAGAAGAAGAAATTTATATGGACCAACCTGAAGGTTTTGTAATACCTGGTCAAGATAAAGTTTGCAAACTAGATAAGTCACTTTATGGTTTAAAACAAGCACCTAAACAGTGGCATGAAAAATTTGACAACCTTGTTCTCTCGCATGGTTTTAAAGTGAATGAAAGTGACAAATGCATTTATTATAAATCTGAAAATGACATTTGTACTATTATATGTCTTTATGTGGATGACTTGCTTATCTTTGGATCAAATATTCATGTTGTGAATAATGTGAAATCTATGTTAAGTGCTAACTTTGATATGAAAGATTTAGGAGAAGCGAACATAATCCTTGGCATTAAAATTACTAGGTCTGAAAAGGGAATTTCTTTGGATCAATCTCATTATATCGAGAAGATCTTAAAGAAATACAATTACTTTGATTGTAAACCTGCATGTACTCCTTATGATCCTAGTGTAAAGTTGTTCAAGAACACTGGTGACGGTGTTAGACAAACTGAGTATGCGAGCATAATTGGTAGCCTTCGTTACGCTACTGATTGCACTAGACCCGACATTGCTTATGTTATTGGACTACTATGCAGATTTACGAGTAGACCTAGTATTGAGCATTGGCATGCTATTGAAAGGGTTATGAGGTACCTTAAGAGGACCATTAACCTTGGATTACACTATCAAAAGTTTCCCGCTGTCCTTGAAGGATATAGCGATGCTGATTGGAACACCCTTTCTGATGACTCCAAAGCAACTAGCGGCTATATATTTAGCATAGCTGGTGGCGCTGTTTCATGGAAATCAAAGAAACAGACTATTTTGGCTCAATCTACGATGGAGTCTGAGTTGATAGCATTGGCTACGGCTAGTGAAGAAGCAGGATGGCTAAGAAGCCTGCTAGCTGATATTCCCTTATGGGAAAAACCGATTCCAGCTGTCTTGATCCATTGTGATAGTACCGCGGCTATCTCAAAAGTTCAGAACCGTTATTATAACGGCAAGAGACGACAAATACGTCGTAAACATAGTACTGTGAGAGAATTTCTCTCTATTGGAGCTGTGAGAGTGGATCATGTACGTTCTGATGATAACTTAGCCGATCCTTTGACCAAAGGGTTAGCTAGAGAGAAGGTTTATAAAACCTCGAAAGGAATGGGACTATTGCCTCTATCTTGACGAGTCATCATGATGGTAACCCGACCCATAGACTGGAGATCCCATGAAATGGGTTCAATGGGTAATAACAAGTCGTGATGATATGAAGTGAATCATGCTATTATATTATTATGAGTTCCATTCCTATGTTGAAGCATGATATCCTGAAGCGATTGAAGGATGAGTTAAACTCTTAATGAGATCTATACTCTATGTGGAGTGGAGTATCTAGCTACAGGAATACTCTTGATAGACTCACCGAAGTGAATGTGGAAGTTTGGCCGCTTCCTATGAAATTTCTTGGCAAAAATTTCTAGAGCTTTCACTACACGGGATACACGTGCAGGGCCGTAATGCACGGGCTTTGAACTTCACCCTGGTAAGGTTGTGCGTGTAATGTTGTTAGAGATAGAGTTCAAAACTTCGAGTTACTCTAGTATAATCTAAAGCATTATCACTACGCAAGGGTTCAAGTCGAAAGACACCTTTGTTTATGCGCGATCTTATATAGTATATACTACTCGATGAAAAGTTGATTTTTTAAAAATATTCAAGTGGGGGATTGTTGAAACATTGGTGAATATTTAAATAAATTTGAATTGACTAATTGTCCACTCACGTTTTCCAAATGGACTTGAATTAGTCAATAACCAATCCCACTTTTTGCTCCATTTGAATTGATCAGATAAGCCACTTTCCCACGTGAGAAGAGAAATTATTCTAAATAAGTCTGATAATGAGTCGATTTTAAATTTATTATGTTAGTTAATTAAAAATAAAGTGCAAAATATCTATTCAAAGATTTGCAATCCAACCAAACGAATTCAAACAACCCTAGCTATATCAACAGCCTAAATATAAACTGAAAAATGACATTTTGTGTAGGCAATGCAATAACTCTCTTATATTCACTCAAATAATAATTTAATAATTGAGAAGATATCAAGTGGTAATTCAAAAGTTGTCAATTAATTCATTTGTTTAGTGAACATATTTTGACAAATACAATAATTATTGAAATGATCTTCTAGTTGTCACTAGTTACTTACTATCACTGATCATAAGTTTTCTTTTTTTTTTTTTTTTGTGATAAATATCAGTAATCATATGTTTATATATATAAATAGTGACAAATTTAATACTACTAGAAAAGTGCACGTGCGTTGCACGTGATTAACTAATTTCCTAAGTTAGTTGAATATGTAATAATTTTTCATCATACTATGGTTTTAGTGACACACCACATTATTTTTTTGACTAAATCACTTTAATTATTATTATGTTGTTACCAATAATATAAAATTGTTATCATAAATACCTAAAATTAAAACATGAAAATAAAAAATAAACTATAATTACTAAGTATTTCTAACCTAAAACTACATGCCTACATAACTATTATTACTACCATTTGACCAAATTGACAACATCAATTATTTTCTTCCTTGACGTTCATATTTTCATCTAAACAAGTTTTCACAGGTTTAACCCATTTTTTTTAATCGGTTTCACCAGTTTTGCCGGTTACACCTATCTTTTATTGAGTTCATCCATTTTCAATTACAAGTCGAATCCATTTTTTAACTCATTTTTACCAATTTTCCTCAATTTTGTAGGGTAAATCGATTTAATCATTTCTACACTAAGTTTACAATTTTTTTTGTTATTTTAACATATTTTTTCATCGATTTCACCCGCTTTTACATTGACTTTATCATTTCTTTTTATATTATTTTAACCCGTTCTTTCGCCGATGTCACACATTTTTTGTGGTTTATCCTATTTGTTAATCAATCCACACATTCTCTCCGGTTTAACCAAATTTTAGTCGATTTGGCTTACTCTTTTGCTAATTTAACCAATTTTCTCGACAATTTCACATTTTTTTTTCAATTTAACTTATTTTTTTGTTCTTGTTCTTTTATCGATTTGATCCATTTTTTGTTGTCCCGTGTTCAGCCGATATCATTCATTTTTTACAGGTTTACGTTTTTTTGGCCAATTTACTCATTTTTTCAGTTTTTGTTCTTTTATCGATTTGATCCGTTTTTTTGTTATCCCAAGTTTAGCACCAATTTCAGTGTCTTAACCAATTTTTATGGATTTCACTAATTTTCATTAACGATTTCACCCGTTTTTCATGAAAAGAACTCCATGAAAATTCGAGTATCACCGATTTCATTCTTCTTTCCCGAATTTCACCCAAATTTTCATTGTTTTCACATGTATTTACCTATTTCACGATTTTTTTTTACTGGTTTGACAAGTTTTTCCACCAACTTTACCAGTATTTATATTCGAGGTTATGCATGTCTTGATATTCTTGGATATTGTTTATATTTTGACCTAGCAAAGTGTTATTTGATAGATAAAATGCAATTCTACTTTAACTACTATTTTTTTGTGTAACAGAATGATGTTTAAGATAATTTGATTTTAATCTTTTAGTTTTAGAGGACTTTTATGACTTATATTGTACTAAATCTTCCAATGATACAAACAATATTTTTTACTTAAAAATATGTTGTTGATAATTATAATTATAATAATTTTACATATATATTTTAGGAGCTATTTAAAATATAAGTATTTTTTTTATTCTTTATGGTTCATTTTTATGTGTTATGAGATAAGAAGAATGAAATTTTAAAAGTTGATGTAAAAGATAATTTCTAAATTTTAGGAGTTGATGTAGGAAATAAATATAATAAGACTCCATGTTTAATTATACCTATTCATTTAGTTTTCTTATTTATCTAACTGGTCTTGTTAAAGTGATTAGAAAATAAATCTCATTTTTTATATTGAAGTGTTCATAATGGAGTAGACTTATTTTTCTTATTCTATTTTTTTTTCTTATTTTAATTAATTTAATTATCTTTTAAGTAGGGGTATATTAGTCTTCACAAAAAAAGGAATAAATTTCCTAGGCTAACTCGTACTTTTACTCATCATTTTATGGTTGCATTTTCTTGTAGTGTAGCGAGTACCTACTTTTTTTCGTGTTTGGGTTAAAAATCTATACAATATTTCTTCCAATAATGAATTATTGAAATGGGACATGCAAATTAATAAATCATTTCTTATTAAATTTTCACATGACTTGTATACACTCATTTTCTTTTTATTTCTAATATATTTTCAGGCCGACAATTCATCAACATCCGATATATGGGTGGACAATATTTCATTACAACCATTCACATACGAAGAGTGGAAATCTCACCAAGACCAAAGCATTGAAAAGGTATATATATACACACACGCACAAAATAATATTAATACAATTAGAAAACAACCACTCAATTAACCAAAGCATTTAATGAATTAACATATATAGGTACGTAAGGGTAAGGTGAAATTCCAAGCCGTGGATGAACATGGGAGACCCATATCCAATGCCACAGTGTCCATAAAACAAACCCGACCCGACTTCCCATTTGGTTGTGCAATGAGCTCATTCATTCTCAGAAACACCTCATACAAAAACTGGTTCACTTCCAGATTCAAACATTACACCGTATTTGAGAACGAGATGAAATGGATGTACACCGAAGTTAAAGAGGGGTTCGAGAACTATGATTTTTCAGATCAAATGCTCAATTTGTCCAAAACCCTAGGCCTTAGTGTACGTGGCCACACTGTCCATTGGGGTAATCGAGGTTGTCAACCTAATTGGCTCCAAAACGAGACCGAGAGTAAAAGGTTTCAGGATCATGTCAATGCAAGAACCAACTCAGTAGTGAAAAGATATGCGGGCCAACTTATTCACTGGGATGTCGTCAATGAGAACTTACATAACGACTTCTTTGAAACAATCCTTGGGGAGAGTGCTTCTACAGTTCAGTTCAAAAAAGTACATAAAATTGACCCGAAGCCAATACTCTTTCTTAACGAGTACTTCTCAATAGAGAAAAGTGAAGACAAACTAGCATCGCCATGGAAGTACTTGCAAAAGATTTGGAAAACTCGTGAACAAGGTTATAATGGGCCTTTAGGAATCGGACTCCAGAGCCATTTTTCTAGTCAAATGAATTTACCCTATATAAGGTCGTCACTTGATGTTCTTGAATCCGCGAAATTGCCCATTTGGATCACTGAACTCGACGTTAGCAACTCTAGTGGGTGGATTCTACAACCGATTTACTTGGAGAATATCATGAGAGAGCTTCACTCACACCGAGCAGTACAAGGCATGATGATTTGGTCAGCTTGGTGGCCTAATGGCAAATGTTACAAAATGTGTTTGACGGATGACAATTTTAACAACTTGCCCACGGGCGACGTTGTTGACAAGATCATGGCTGAATGGACTCATGAAGGTTTACAAGGAAGTACAAATGGTGATGGTTATTTTGAGACTTCATTATTTCATGGAGAATATGAAGCCAATATCAATAAGACAACACACAAATTTAAAGTCAGTGAAAAGCAAGATAGTACTCCAGTACTGCTCTTTAAGAGATCTACTTAAACTACTAGCAAATTAATCAGAAAATCATGACAGATATGAATAACTATTAGTTAATTAAATATTTTATTTCTTATTTGTCTCGGTAAGATAATATATTAATTAATGAGGGAAAAACACTTTGGTCCCAAACTTTACCCCATAAAACACATTTGGTACCATGCTTTGCAGAAAAATAGATTTCGTACCACAATTTACATACTCTTGACACATTTAGTATCTCCGTTAAATTCTGGATGGAATTTTCGCGAGTGATAGGCACGCTCCCGTTAAGTTCAAAATTGTCACGAGTTTTGCACGTGATAAATCGGTCAGGGGGTGAAATGCAATTTGCACAAGAGTGAAAAACACTTTTGGTCCCAAACTTTACCGCATAAAACACATTTTGTACCATGCTTTGCAGAAAAACAGATTTCGTACCACAATTTACCACTACTAGAAAAACTGTTTTTAGCGACGGAATTTAGTGGCGGAAAGGAATTCCGTCGCTATTTTTTACTAAAATAGCGATGGAAACAATATTCCGTCGCTAAATTCCGTCGCTAAAATACTCTGTCGCTAAATCGGACCAAAACAGCGACGTGGCATTTATTCATCGCTAAATTCCATCGCTAAAACTTTCAGTCTCTAGATCCCTCGCTATTTCCGTCGCTATGGAACTGTCTAATTAAAAAATAAAAAATAAAAAAATTAATTCAGCGACGGAATTATGTTTCCGTCGCTGAATTAACAATTTTAGCGACGGAAATAAAGTTCCGTCGCTGAATTGATATAAATATAGCGAAAGAAACTTATTTGCCGTCGCTGACTTAGTAATATTAGCGATGGAAATAAAGTTCCATCGCTGAATTGACTTAAAAATTTTAGCGACGAAAATAAAGTTCCGTCGTTGAATTGATACAAGTGCAAGTCAAAGTGCACCAAGTCAGGTATCCAAGGTACTTTTGTTAAGAATATTTTCAATGATTTAAGTATATTTTGTGATTTTTATCAAATCTTTTAGAGAAACTGCTGTCTGTTCATTATATGTGATTTTTATCAATTTAACGAAGACACTAAATGTGTCAAGAGTATGTAAATTGTGGTACGAAATTTATATTTCTGCAAAGCATGGTACCAAATGTGTTTTCTAGGGTAAAGTTTGGGACCAAAAGTGTTTTTCCCTCTTGCCCAAATTGCATTTCACCCCCTGACCGATTTATCACGTGCAAAACTCGTGACCATTTTGAACTTAACGCGCGCGTGACAGTCACGCGCGAAAATTCCATCCAAAATTTAACGGAATGACTAAATGTGTCAAGAGTATGTAAATTGTGGTACGAAATCTGTTTTCCTGCAAAGCATGGTACCAAATGTATTTTCTGGGGTAAAGTTTGGGACCAAAAGTGTTTTTCCCTCATTAATTAATAAAATACTACTTATAAGACTTACTGTTCAAATGAAAAGTGCAGTGACATTTATTTTCGGAGTTAATGACAATTTACTCGGACATGCATAAAATTCAACTTATTCTCATGTGGTTTGAAAAAGAGTATTATATCTTTCTATAATAAAAATTTCATAATGCTTTCCTGATATTTTTAAACTTAAAATGACAAAATTACCCCTCTTATATGTGACACTTTACCCCATATGTTACAAAAACACTTTTCATACGAGTGATTTACACTCTACGGTTGAAGGAAATAAATTACTCCTTTAAAATTTTCACAGTGGAGGTAAAATGTTCTTTTTCAAATCACATGATGAGGGAAGGGGTAAATTAAGTTTTATGCATATCACAGAGGGGTAATTGCCGTTAACTCTTTATTTTTATCTTAAGTAGCTATAAGGAATATGTGGTACATGAAGTTATGAACTATGCATTTAGTGATACAAATCAGGTCATGTGCTATATTGAATTCTTTATGAAAATATAAACATTTTGAAGGTTGCTGACAAAAAAATAATGTGATTCACGGTTTCTGGAGCTAATGGTGAATTAGTTCTTTGTTCTTAGCATTTCATTTGATAAAAGACAAAGAGAGTACCTAATATTGAAGGAGGTAAAATCATTAGGCATTTGATTTATTAGGCCATCTCCAATGGAGATGGCCGGGGTCGAGGCTGGGTGGAGAAGTCGTCTCTAGCGGTGGGGGCTCGAGGGCGGGGCTGGGAACGGGTTGGGAACGGGCTGGGCGCAGGGCTCGGCGGAGCCCTGCGCCCAGCCCGGGTCGCGTGTGGGTTCTTGAGGAAGAAGAGGGGCGCGTGTAATCACGCGCCCCTCTTTAAGTCAGGTGCCGCCAAGTGGCGGCACCTGAATGGCTCCTCTTTTTTTTGTTTCTTTTTATTTTCTTTGTTATTTTGATTTTTATATATGCATAATTAATTATTTAAAGCAATTTTTAATAAAATTAAATTAAACACCTAAATTAAATTAAATTTGTGTTGGTCCCAAGTGGTCAGATGAGGTCTAGAGGGGGGGGGGGGGGGGGGTGAATAGACCTCTTAAAAATTTATCTTTTAAAATTTTCTAACTTTTCTGTCAGCAGACTAAGTTGATCAGTAATCGTAAGTTGACTATGCTGATCTCGCACAAAGCTTTGAACAACAGAGTTGACCACTCTTCTGATTTCACTCAGCTGATTTTATCAAAATCAGAGTTTTAAAATAACTAACTTGCAAGGGATATTTCTAGTGTTTTTCACATAGTTTTCTTAACTTAGAAAAAGTTTTATCCCCAGTTTTATAAACTCCTTTTTAAAACCTTTTCAATCAGTTAAATCTTTTTACGTGTTTAAAATATGCTCTTCAAAATATGCAAGAAATAATGCAAGTATAAACACAAATGATTTTTATAGTGGTTATATGGATATAAATCCTTTAGTCTACTCTTCCAAGTCACTTAGATCTTGGGTTATACTATAGTCACACAGATTACAGTATACTGTGCTTGCGCCAAACAACGAATGAACTGGCCACAAGTTCTTTACAGGAAATCACAAAGAAGTCCTATACTACAAAGCTTTATCACTCACAAAGATGGATAACAGCTTCTCACAACACGATTCAAACAAAATCACTCAGATTTATAAGTATTCTTTGTTTTCTCTCTATTCTGCTTCGTCAACAAATGACTCGGCTGATGAGTGTTCTGTTCTTGAGTTTGAGACTTAGAAGAATTCTGCTTCAGATTTTTGCTCTCAAAATGTGTTGTCTCTTCTTCTTCAACTCACGAACTGAACTATTTATACTTGAGATTTGAAAATCTGCCCGTTGAGAGATCGACAGGTGTCCAAATCATCGAGTACTGGTCCTTCTGCAGAAACGGCTACCTGCGACTGAACACTGTACACTCTGCTGTACTTGCTGTCAGTCCGCATTAAATGCACCAAGCTGATACGAGGTTTCTCTTCAATCATTTGTCATAAATACCCTTCCTCTTCAGCATTTATTACTGTTGGTCCCAAGTGGTCAGATGAGGTTTAGAGGGGGGGGTGAATAAACCTCTTTAAAAATTTGCCTTTTAAAAATCTCTAACTTTTCTGTCAGCAGACTAAGCTGATCAAGAATTGTAAGCAGACTAAGCTGATCTTGCACAAAGCTTTGAACAGCAGAGTTGACCACTCTTCTGATTTTACTTAGCTGATTTTATCAAAATCAGAGTTTCAAAATTAACTATCTTGCAGCGGATTTATCAAGTGTTTTTCACAAGTAGTTTACTTATCCTAGAAAAAGTTTTATCCCCAGTTTTAAACAAACTTCTTTTTAAAACTTTTCAAACAATTAATCTTAAAGTGTTTTCAGTTTGCTGTTATGGATATGCAGAAAATAATGCAAGTTAAAAACACAAAGGATTTTATAGTGGTTATATGGATGTAAATCCTTTAGTCCACTCTTCCAAGTCACTTAGATCTTGGGTTATACTATAGTCACAAAGATTACAGTACACTCTGCTTGAGCCAACCAACAGATGAACTGGCCACAAGTTCGTAGTAGGAAATCACAAAGAAATTCCTAACCTCTGAAGTAATATCGCTCACAAGGATTGATATCTACTCCTCACAACACAACCTAACAAAATCACTCAGATTTTACAAGTATTTTCTGGTTTTCTCTCTATTTGCTTCGTCAACAAATGACTTAGCTGATGAGTGTTCTGTTCTTGAGTTTTGAGACTTAGAAAAGTTCTGCTTCGAATTTTAGCTCTCAAAGTGTGTTGTATTTTTCTTCAACTCACGAACTGAACTATTTATACTTGGAGATTTGAATTTCTGCCCGTTGAGAGATCGACAGCTGTTCAAATCCTCGAGTACTGGTCCTTCCTGCAGAAACGGCTACCTGCGACTGAACACTGTACACTCTGCTGTACTTGCTGTCAGATCGCATTAAATGCACCAATCTGATACGAGGTTTTTCTTCAATCATTTGTCATTAATACCCTTCCTCTTCAGCATTTATTACTCCAAATGCATTTATTACCGTTGCACTGATCTTCTGATCTACTTCCACTCAGCTGATCGAAATTACTCGTCTGATGTATACTCGGCTGATCCCAAACTTGAACTAATGTGATTTGAGTCGGCTGATTGTCCACCAGTCTGATTTCTTCTTCAGCAATAGATCAGTAGTCTTCTGGACCATATTTGACTAGTCTGAATAAGTCTTCCTTAGTCAAATATCTTCGAAGGTTTTTACTAAGCTTCCATACTTAGCTGATTCTGATGTTTTGGAAATCATCAAAACCTCCCTTCACTTTATGTCTTCCATCTTCATCTTCATCCAACAATTTCCCCCTTTTTGATGATGACAAAACTTCAGCTAAGTACCTGTTCCTAAAGCTAAAGTTTAAGTCCTCAAAAATTTCTGAGATAGAAATAATTTGTTGGAAACTTGAACTTTTATAGATATGTCAATTGATTACAGATTACAAGTTCAAATAATGAAGTAGCAGAAAGTAAAATTTTACAAGTTTAACAAAAAGATTACAAGTGACCTAGTCTAATAACTTAGTCTAGTCCTTCTTTTCTTCTTGTGTTTCTCCTTCATCTTCATCTTCAGGGTCTTCATCTTCTTGTTCAGAACTAGAGAGATCTTGTTCAAGCATTTCAAATCTTTTTCTGAGATCCTCTATTCTTTTGTACTTGACGTAGCAGCAGAGTCCTTGGAAGCAGCAATTTCCTTATCAGATTTTACTGGTTCTTTGGGCTCTTCATCAGCATCGTTGTCTGCCTCAGTTACTTCATTGTCTGGTCTGCTTGTATTTTCATCATCAGCATCCTTTTCAGCAGAGTCCAACTTTTCAGTAACGTCAGCTGATAGATTAGCATCATCACCCTTCTTCTTCGTTGTAGAATCTCCATCTTCCCCCCTTTTGTCATCATCAGCAGGGTAGACGGGTTCTTCAGGCAGAATAGGAGTGATGTTAATTGCGTCACAGATCAGTCTGATGTTTTTATCCACCGCCAGAAGATGATTTTCCCTCTTCAGTTGCTGCAATGTGTTGTATGATTCAATCTTCTTGAATGTAAGATCCACTTGATCACAGAGTTGAATCTGAGAACTCAGAATCAAGTCAGCTGATAGTGAATGCTTTCAGCATGCTCTCAGCTTTTACTTCATGAGCCTCCATTGCATTTGCAACAACCTCAGTTATGTCCCTCCAACCAGCTGTGTTGTTTTTGACCCTTGCACCAAATGTTTCCACATCCAGTCTGATAGCCTGTACTTCATTTTTGATGTTTGCCATTTCTTCCACTATCAGAGGGCTAGGATCAGCAGCCTTTGGGAGTTTTTCAGCAGCAGCAGACAGCATAGTTAAGGCTACTTCCTCAAAAGTCTTCATCTGTTCTCTATGTCTGTCTTCCATTTCCTTCATTGAGTTGGCAATCAGCTGTTGGATGGACTCCAAAATAGCTGGTTGCAAGTCTGTTGAAGTTGATGGAGTGGCTGTGCTTGCTTGAACAATCTCAGGAGTTTTGTCAGTCTCCTTTGGTTCATCAGTCAGAGTAGTCTGCTGTTGGGGCAACTGCTCTGATGATGTTGAGATTTCAGCAGTCTTTTGTTGGACCTGTAGTGGCTCATTTACCTCTGTAACAACATCAACACCATTATCAGCAACAACAGTTTTATGTGTAAATATAATGGCAGGTATAAATGGTGAAGTTGTCTGTTCAGGTAGATCTTCATATGTTTTGATAGCCGGTCCAAAGACGATCTGTTGTAAGCTTGGCATAGGTAACAGTGAGCTTGGTTGACCCTCTGATGTCTGGTCTTCTTTGCCCATACTTCCAAGGTTACAGATAATGCCAGCTTTACCATTCTGTTCTTTAAGTCTTCATCTGAAGCAGGAATTTCAGGAACAGAATTTTGTAGCAACTTGGCTTCAGACTTTGCCAACTTCCTCATCCGATAGTGGATCATATCAAAGAAGTGATCTGAATCCAATGCTTACCTCAGACATCCAGTTTCCAGAAATTGCAGGACCCATCTTTCCTCAGCAGCAAATTCCTTCCACTGTACTATTTGATCTTTGGTCTTTGTCAGACGATACTCTCTCCATCTGTTGTATCTGATCTTTTCCGTAACAAAGAGACTCTGACGGACCAAAACGTCGTTATACCGCTCAAGATCTGCCACAAACTGTTTGAACATCTCTGGGTCATTTTGAACTATGTCCAGAGCATATTTCAGTTCTGATCTTTTCTTCTTTGGCAGCTTGGGTGTTGGCATAACAGCTTTTGGCTTCTTGGGATCTCCAATTGTAATTCCACCACTATACCTTGGACCTTGGGCATCCTTGGTACTGGCTTCAATAGCCTTAGCCAAATCTTGAGCTTCTTTAGCAGCTATCTCAGCTTCAGACATGTTTTTAGTCTGAGCCTCAAGCTTCTTAAGTTTACGAGCGTTTTCTAGATCTTTCTTTTTCTTCGCTGCTTCATCTATCTTCTTCTGTTCAGCAGCAGTGATCACTTTAACCTTTGCCTTACCAGTTCTCTTCCTTCTGGCGGCAGGTGATTCAACTACTTGTAGTGGAGCAGCAGCAATTGGTGTAGGATGAATGAGTGGGACATTCTCCTCTGCTGGTAAAGTAGTCAGATGTTCAGCAACAGCAGACTTGTCAAGAGGTTTGTCCTCTGCTGTCTTATCTTCTGCAGCTTTTTCTACCGCATCCACTGGTCTTTCAGCAGCAGGGATTTCTCTGACTTGAGTAGTTGGAGCAGTGGTAAAGGTAACTCGTTGACCACCCAGAGTTAACTTTCTTTTTGCCTTTGGCTTGGGCAAAACTTCAGGTTGTCGAGGTTCAGCAGTTCTCTTCACTGAACTTCTTGTTCTTCGTCCAACTTCTTTTATCTGAACTGGTTCGTCAGACTCAGTTCTTTCTGGAGATGTTTCAGTACTCATCTCATTAATTTCCTTAGTCACCTCAGTGACTATCTTGTCAGCAACATCAGTAGACTCTACTGATCTGGCTTCAACAGCAGGGTTTGCTGTTTGATCAGCAGACTTCGTCTTGATGGTAATTTTGGGTTTCTTGGTAGCAGGCTTCTCTTCTTTTCCTTTTGCCTTTCTTTTAGAAGTAGCTCCAATCTTAACTGGTTCATACATTTTTACTTCCTTCAGCTTGTGAACTGTCTTCCCATTCACCAATGGGCATCCCAGAGCTGAGAGTAGATGACTCATCATCACCACATGTCCATTCTTCTTTAACGCCAGAAGATAAAAGTAGTGAATAGCCCAGTTAACATCCAACCCATAGTAGATGCAAACCATTGTCTGGTACCTTCTCCTAGGTAACCCATCTAAGGAGCTCGTACAACACTCCAAAATTTTCGCAATGATATCAGCAAACCTTTGAAACTCGTCTTTCAGCTGAGTTTTCATCAGGCTTCCAGTCATTGGTTCTCCATCCTTCGCATAAATAAACCAAAACTCTTCCTCCTTTTCTTGAGCCAGAGTGAATACCTCTCCTCCTTCATTTTTCAGACCATAAATTTCATTCAAAACAGCAGGTGAAACACAGATAGTTTTACCTCCGACAGTAGCCACAGAAATCATTTTGGTTAGGTCATTTTTCCTAGATTCGTAGTAATCAGCAACATCTTCAGTGAAAACATACTCCTCATGAGCTTCCAAAACCTTCACCAATGATGCCTCTTTAATTTTGACCAAGATTTCCTTCATTAGAGGAGTTCCAGAAGCGTAGAACTTCTCGTAATTCAAATAACGTCCTTCAGCTCCGGCCATTTTGAAAGAATTTGAAGTAGCTTGAGAGAAATTAAACACTTTTAAGGCAGAAAAGATGAGTTAGTAACTTCTTTTTCACTTAGAATAATTTTGGGTGCGTAAGGTTTAACCCTTCTGATCAGATCTGGATTTATAGATTTCGAATTGCTTCGGTTTCCGTGTTATACGCTGACGGTTTGATTTGATCTGTCAGTTTTTAATCGTGCGGGTAAGAATCGCGGAATTCAAAATTTATTAATTATGTCAGGCAGGCGGAAATTTGAAACGCCACTTGTCTGTTACTTATAAAAGCGTGCTTTTGATAAAACGTTTTTGCACAACACTTTAAATATAAGATGACATAAATAATAACAGATGAGTAAAGTAATACTTATCTGATAGACGACTTGTCTGATATAATATATCACTAGTGAAAGCCAATATCTAGTGATCTTCCTTTGCTGTTTGTCAATCCAGCAAGTAAATAATCTTCGAGTCTTCAAGAATTAAGAGTAAATCTTCTGATTAAAACAACTTCAACTAACTGTCATTGAAGATTTCATCTTTAAAACAAAGGTACCGCTAGTCTTACACGTTCCCCCTGAATTCAAGAATTCATCAGTCAACTAGTCTGTTGAGAGTCAGTCTTCTTGAGGTGTAACACTTGTTGATGTCAGATTAGTAAGCTGTTGAACCCAGTCTTCTGATAGGTTCCCCCTCAGCTTATGAATCCAATTTTAACAAGCCCAAATCCGCTCTTAGAGTGGAGAATCTTACTTCATTCAGTGGTTTGGTAAAAATGTCAGCAATCTGGTTGTCTGTATGAACATACTCAATAATAACATTTCCTTTTTCAACATGGTCTCTGATGAAGTGATGTTTGATCTCAATATGCTTAGTGACTAGTAGTGTTCTGAGTAAGTGAAATCGCACTTGTATTATCACAGTAGATGGGGATTCCACTGATCTTCAAGTTATAATCTTCTAGTTGATGCTTCAACCAAAGTATTTGTGCACAACATGCTCCAGCAGCAATGTATTCAGCTTCAGCAGTAGATATGGATACTGAAGTCTGTTTCTTACTCATCCATGAGATCAGACGACTGCCTAAAAATTGACAAGTACCTGTAGTACTCTTCCTATCAATTTTGCAGCCAGCAAGGTCAGAATCTGAATATCCAATAAGTTCGAATCCTGATTCCCTTGGGTACCACAATCCCAATTCTTGAGTGCCTTTGAGATACTTTAGTATTCTTTTAGCAGCTAAGAGATGAGATTCCTTAGGATCTGATTGAAATCTCGCACAAACCCCAACAGAATACATAATATCAGGTCTGCTAGCTGTTAAGTATAACAGTGACCCAATTATGCCTCTGTATTTGGTGATGTCAACTGATTTGCCACCTTCATCCTTGTCCAGACGAAGTCCAGTAGACATAGGAACAGTAACAGATGAGCTTGTTTCCATACCAAATTTCTTAAACAGGTCTTTTGTGTACTTTGCTTGATTAATAAAGATACCATCAGACAGCTGTTTGACTTGTAAACCAAGAAAGTAATTTAATTCTCCCATCATGCTCATTTCAAACTTGTTTTGCATCAGCTTAGAGAATCTTTCACACATCTGTTTGTTAGTTGAACCAAAAATAATATCGTCTACATATATTTGTACCAACAATATATGATTATCCCATTCAATAGTAAACAAGGTTTTATCTACTTTACCTTTGCGAAATCCTTTAATTAAAAGAAAATGAGATAAAGTATCATACCATGCTCTTGGAGCCTGTTTCAGTCCATAGAGAGCTTTCTTCAGACGATATACCTTATCTCCTTGTTGATAAACTTCAAATCCAGGAGGTTGTTCAACATACACTTCTTCTTGCAATTCTCCATTGAGAAAAGCAGACTTCACATCCATCTGATAGACAGTGAAGTTCTTGTGAGCAGCATAGGCTAGGAACAATCTGATTGCTTC
The DNA here is from genome assembly GCA_030819805.1 of Penstemon newberryi var. newberryi. Lineage (NCBI taxonomy): Eukaryota > Viridiplantae > Streptophyta > Magnoliopsida > Lamiales > Plantaginaceae > Penstemon > Penstemon newberryi. The sequence goes on along the minus strand of JAUALY010000007.1, from coordinate 4,122,203 downwards.
AAGCCTTGCAACTGGTGCGAATGTCTCATCAAAATCAATGCCTTCTTCTTGGCAGTAACCTTTGGCAACTAGTCTTGCTTTGTTTCTGGTAACCATACCATCTTCATTCATCTTATTTCTGAAAACCCATTTAGTGCCAATTACTCTTTGATGAGTGGGTCTGGGAACTAAGTACCAGACTTCATTCCTTTCAAATTGATTCAACTCTTCTTGCATAGCTTCAATCCAGTGAGAATCACCAAGAGCTTCATCAATTAATTTAGGCTCAATTTGTGAAAGAAAACTTACAAACATTGTTTCATTTGCAGTTGACCTTCTTGTTCTAACTCTATCCAAGGGATCACCAATCACTAACTCTGGTGGGTGATCTCTGAGCCAGCTGAGATCAGGTTTGCAAATCTGGATGTTGTCCTCTAGATTGATCTTGCAACACCACTGTTGGAGTCTCAGTAGTAGTCTGTTGAACAGTTGTGGTCTGTTGAACAGTCTCTGGTCTGTCAGCTGTTTGCAACTCCTCTGTTAGACAATCAGCAGACTGATTTTGAACAGCACTTGAGTTAACAGCTTGAGATAAGTTGGGTAGTATGATGGGTACATATTCTTCCTTTCTTTCCACATTCAATTTCTGAAAGTCAGCAGATATCTCAGGGTTTGCACTTTGATTCTTCTCAGATGATTGACTTGGTTCATCAAATACTACATGAATAGATTCTTCTACAAGTAAAGTTCTTTTGTTAAACACTCTATAAGCTTTACTAACAGTAGAGTAACCTACAAAAACAGCTTCATTAGCCTTTTCTGCAAAAGCAGTAAGGTGATTTTTCCCATTGTTCAAAACATAACATTTACAACCAAAAATCCTAAGATAATGTAAATTAGGCTTTCTGTTGTTCCATAGCTCATAAGGTGTCTTGTTTTGACTTTTGTTGATCATACACCTATTCTGTGTATAACATGCTGTGTTTGTAGCTTCTGCCCAGAATCTTTGGGGCAGCTTTGCTTCAGCTATCATTGTCCTGGTAGCTTCTTTTAGAGTTCTGTTTCTCCTTTCAGCAACTCCATTTTGTTGAGGGGTTCTGGCAGCAGAGTACTCATGACTTATTCCTCTGGAATTACAATACTCTTCAACAGTAGAGTTTGTAAACTCAGTCCCTCTATCTGATCTGATCTTCAAAATTCTTTGACTCTTCTCATTCTGGATCAGTTCCATCAGATTTGTAAGATGTTCCTTGGTTTCACTCTTCTTCTTCATGAAGATTACCCAAGTAAATCTTGAAAAATCATCCACAACAGCTAGGCAGTATTTCTTCCCACCATTGCTGATTGGATCAATAGGGCCAAACAAATCCATATGCAATAGCTTCAAAATTCTGGTTGAAGATTGGTGCTTCTTGCTTTTGAAAGATGACTTCACTTGTTTACCCTTCTGACAGGCATCACAGAGCTTGTCTTTGCTCATGACTGTCTTTGGAATTCCTTCTACCAGATCATTCTTTATCAATCTGTTGATGGTCTTGAAATTCAAATGATTCATTCTTTTGTGCCAAAGCCAACTGATTTCACTTGGTGTAGATGCCACTAAGCAAACATTTGAATTCTTGTCCACAGAATTCCAGTCGACTACATAGATGTTTCCTTGTCTTCTTCCAGATAAAATAACCTTCTTTGTTCCAATTTGTTCAACATAACACTTATCTGATGAAAACACTACGGAAAATCCTTTGTCACAAAATTGACTTATGCTCAGCAGATTGTACTTCAGGCCACTAACATATGAGACGTCAGATATCTCTATGTTTCCTTTGATAAGCTTTCCAACAGCTACAACCTTGCCTTCTTTGCTGTCTCCAAAAGTAACTCTTGGACCATTCACAGCAACAGCATCTGCCAGTTCATGTATGTCTCCACACATGTGCCTTGAACATCCACTGTCCAAGTACCATTTCTTCGCTACTTTACTCCTACTCCTAATCCTAACCTACAAAACAAAATAAAATTGTTTTAGGTACCCTTTATTGAGAGGGTCCTGGTGGATTAGTGTTACCTTTGACAACCCAAGATGTTGAAGTCTTAGGCTTCTTAGGTTTTACAGTTTTAGTAGGAGCATGAGCAATTTCATTTTCATCATAATTAACAGGCATGTTATGTTGATAATCATTATGATGATGATAAGGCTCAAAGGCAGGATAAGATGCATGATAAGCAGGGTAGGCATGCATTGTTTGATGAGCAGGATATGCAGCAAAATGAGGTGGATAATGAGGTGCAGCATAATATGATGGATAAGCAGGTTGCACATAATAAGACTCATTTCCATAGTAAGCATTTTTGTTATAATTTCTTTGCTTCTTAGGTCTGCTCTTTACTTGCTCTTTAACAGACGACTTAGCTTTACTAGTCTGATTGGTTTTACTCTTATCAGCAGATTTCTTGGGACTACTCTGCTGTTTGGTTTTACCAGTCTGTTTTTCAGTTTCAGGCTTTTTACCCTTCTTAGCCTTAGGAGTTTTTATCTCCTTTTTCTCAATCTCAGGTGAAATGGGTTTAGTAGTCTGAACATACAAGACAATATTACTATTATCAGCAGATATAAATTTCTCAGCTTTGTTCAGTTCTAAACTTTCTTTTACTAAGGGAGTACTCTGTTCAATTGTTTTATCTATTGTCACAACAGACGACTTAGGAACAGACGACTTATTATGCAAAGATAATCTAGCTTCAAGTTCTTTGATTTGTCCCTTGTACATTTCACATTCAGCTCTCAGAGATTCACATTCATGCGAAAGCTTTTTATACGTGGCTGATTCTTCAGGTTTTTCAACCTTAAGTTTCAGTTTAGCATTTTGCTTTTTCAGCAGAATCATCTCGTCCTTAAGCTTAGCAAGCTCATTGACAACATCTACTTTGTTGTTCATCATTTGCTCAAATGAGTTAAACAGTTCAAGCTCACTTTCAGAGAGTATTACCTCATTGTCAGAATCATCAGATTCCTTTGCCATGAGACACAGCAGTGCAGGTGTTTCGTCAAAAACAGAGTCATCACTTGAAGTGCCAGATTCTGTGTTTGATGAGTAGATGGCTGCCATCTTTTCAGCTTCAGCCAGCAGCACCTTGCTCTTTTGGTATCTCTTCTCTCTTCTTTCTTTTCTTTGTTTCTTTTCCTCCTCTGTGTATTTCTCCGCTTTAGGATATGGGCAGTCCTTGATGAAGTGTCCCAATTTCCTGCAATTATAGCACATCATTTTGGATTTATAATCATCCTTAATATCATGAGAATTAGAAGTAGGTTTAGAAGTAGAAGCATTGTTATATTTGTTCTTCATTTTTCTCTTGTAGAACTTTTTGAACCCATTCAGTAACAACGCAACATCGTCAGCAGTATACTCCTTTTTGCTCAGTACTGGGGCCTCATCAGATGAGTCCACTTCTCTGCTTTTTCCAGATGTTCTTCTTGTTCTTTCTGCAGCAACCAGTGCAGCAGTGGGGCCAGAAGTTGAGGTCTCATCTATTCCCATCCTTGGGATTTTATACTCGTACGCCTTGAGTACAGAAAACAACTCTGTCAGAGAGATCTTCCCCAGATCCCTAGATTCTTCCATAGCTGTGATCTTCATGTTGAACTTGGGTGGTAGCGCCTTCAAGACTTTGAGAGTAATCTCTTTGTCTGTGAACGTCTTACCCAGCTTTAACACGTTGTTCAGCACTTTGGTAAACCTTGAACTTTGATTGTGTTCCTTGATGGCTTCTCCAGGCTTCATTTTGAAGTTCTCAAACTTCTCCATGGCAACACTTAGATTGTGTTCCTTGATGGCTTCATTTCCTTCACTCATATCCCTGACTTTGTCCCACATCTCTTTTGATGTTTTACAGTGTTTGACGTAGTCGAACCTTTCATTGTCCAGGGCTTTAGTCATGATGAAGATTCCAACTTTATCAAGATTTTTTAACTTGATTTCTTCAGGTGTCATCTCGTCTTCATCTTTATCAACAATAGTATCTACGCCATCAATTTTGATTGTCTTGGTAATCCTTATTGGACCTTTTGTTAAGCATCTGTACATATTATCGTTGTAAGCAGCAAGGAAAATTTCCATGCGTATTTTCCAGTCCTCAAAGCTCATACCGCCTATGTGGGGAACTAGGCTGATACAATCCATTTTTTTTTTTTCAAAAAGTTTTGTTTTTCAAAAAAATGCTCTTTTGAAAACTTTTGAAAAACACTTAAGGATCAAGCTCGTTGATCAGTCAGATGATTCAGATGAACCACCTGCTCTGATACCACTTGTTGGTCCCAAGTGGTCAGATGAGGTTTAGAGGGGGGGGGGGGGTGAATAAACCTCTTTAAAAATTTGCCTTTTAAAAATCTCTAACTTTTATGTCAGCAGACTAAGCTGATCAAGAATTGTAAGCAGACTAAGCTGATCTTGCACAAAGCTTTGAACAGCAGAGTTGACCACTCTTCTGATTTTACTTAGCTGATTTTATCAAAATCAGAGTTTCAAAATTAACTATCTTGCAGCGGATTTATCAAGTGTTTTTCACAAGTAGTTTACTTATCCCAGAAAAAGTTTTATCCCCAGTTTTAAACAAACTTCTTTTTAAAACTTTTCAAACAATTAATCTTAAAGTGTTTTCAGTTTGCTGTTATGGATATGCAAAAAAAAAGGAAGTTAAAAACACAAAGGATTTTATAGTGGTTATATGGATGTAAATCCTTTAGTCCACTCTTCCAAGTCACTTAGATCTTGGGTTATACTATAGTCACAAAGATTACAGTACACTCTGCTTGAGCCAACCAACAGATGAACTGGCCACAAGTTCGTAGTAGGAAATCACAAAGAAATTCCTAACCTCTGAAGTAATATCGCTCACAAGGATTGATATCTACTCCTCACAACACAACCTAACAAAATCACTCAGATTTTACAAGTATTTTCTGGTTTTCTCTCTATTTGCTTCGTCAACAAATGACTTAGCTGATGAGTGTTCTGTTCTTGAGTTTTGAGACTTAGAAAAGTTCTGCTTCGAATTTTAGCTCTCAAAGTGTGTTGTATTTTTCTTCAACTCACGAACTGAACTATTTATACTTGGAGATTTGAATTTCTGCCCGTTGAGAGATCGACAGCTGTTCAAATCCTCGAGTACTGGTCCTTCCTGCAGAAACGGCTACCTACGACTGAACACTGTACACTCTGCTGTACTTGCTGTCAGATCGCATTAAATGCACCAATCTGATACGAGGTTTTTCTTCAATCATTTGTCATTAATACCCTTCCTCTTCAGCATTTATTACTCCAAATGCATTTATTACCGTTGCACTGATCTTCTGATCTACTTCCACTCAGCTGATCGAAATTACTCGTCTGATGTATACTCGGCTGATCCCAAACTTGAACTAATCTGATTTGAGTCGGCTGATTGTCCACCAGTCTGATTTCTTCTTCAGCAATAGATCAGTAGTCTTCTGGACCATATTTGACTAGTCTGAATAAGTCTTCCTTAGTCAAATATCTTCGAAGGTTTTTACTAAGCTTCCATACTTAGCTGATTCTGATGTTTTGGAAATCATCAAAACCTCCCTTCACTTTATGTCTTCCATCTTCATCTTCATCCAACAATTACCGTTGCACTAACTTCTGATCCACTTCCACTCTGCTGATCGAAATCACTAGTCTGATGTGTACTCGGCTGATCCCAAACTTGAACTAATCTGATTTGAGTCGGCTGATAGTCCACCAGTCTCTGATTCCTACTTCAGCAACAGATCAGTAGTCTTCTGGACCATATTTGACTAGTCTAAAATAAATCTTCCTTGGTCAAATATCTTCTAAGGTTTGTACTAAGCTTCCATACTTAGCTGATGACTTTGGAAATCATCAAAACCTCCCTTCACTTCAAAGTCTTCATCTTCATCCAACAATTTCCCCCTTTTTGATGATGACAAAACTTCAGCTAAGTACCTGTACCTAAAACTAAAGTTGAGTCCTCAAAAATTTCTGAGATAGAAATTATTTGTTGGAAGATTGAACTTTTATATATATGATTTTGAAATTACAGTAAAAGTTACAAGCAAAAGAACTTAAGTGAAAAGAAAAAAAAAAATTACACATGAAGTAAGCTGGTTACATAATTTCAACAGATGACCTAGTCTAGTAAGCCTAGTCTAGTCCTCATCTTCTTCATCTTCTTCTTCAACTTCATCACTACTTTCATCTTCACCACTTGAGAAAACATCAGCAATATTCTTTAATTTTTCTCTTCTTTTATCAGCTTCAAATTTTGCTTTGATGTCCTCAATCCTCTTATACTTAACATCTGGATTAAGTTGTTCTTCAGCAGAGTACTTGGAGGCAGCTAACTCCTTGTCAGTCTTAGCTACATCCTTGGGCTCTACTTTATCATCAGCTTCATCTTCAGCTTCTTCTTCAAGTACTTCTTCTTCACTTGGCTTTCCAGCAGCAGCCCGTTGGTCTCGTACTTGAATAGTTGCATTATCAACAGTTCTCTTAACTGATTCCTCTTCCCCCTTTTTGTCATCAGCAGCAGGGTTAAGTTGATCAGGAGTTATGTTGACAGCAGCACAAAGCTTCATGATGTTTTGATCCATGATGTGATTTTCAGCACAGTGATGATTCAGAGTAGCCTCCATGCGAAGTTGATTAGCTTCCATGCGAAGTTGATTTGATTTTAACTCACCAGATTGGTCATTCAAACAATCAACATTTAGTTGAAGTGTTGATATTTCACTCTGAGCTTTAGTAGTGACAGCAGTAAACTCTTGCATTAAGGTAACATTCTTCTCTATCTCTGCTTCACCAACTTGCTTCATGACTCTCCCAATCCCAGCAATGTCAGACTCATGCCTTTGAAGTGCAGAATGCAGATGACTAACATCAGCCTTCACGTCTTCAATGTTTCTGTTCATGCTCAATATACTCTGAGTCAGCATCAGGGAGTTGTCTGGTGGTAGAGGAAAGTTATCAATGGCGTCCTTGACCATTTTTGCAGTATCTTCCTGCATTTGCTTTATCATCAGCTGATTCCTTGACTCCATCTCCTTTAAAGAAGTTTCAATCAACAGCTGCATTGATTCCATCAGCGAGGAATGCAAGTCAGCAGTAGGAGCAGGGTGTGATGATTCAGCAGGTTTGTCCTGTTGAACAGGTGCTTCATGAAGAACAGGACTGTCTTCAGCTTTCCACTCCAAAGCTAAAGGAACTAAGTCCTTGACCTCAGCAGGCAGCTTAGTTGATGTATTCAAGTTGATCTCCTCAGCTTGCTGGTCTTTCTTTTGTTCTTCACTAGCTGGCTCATCAGCAATGTGAATGATCTCAGTACCATCAGCAGACACAACAGTCTTCTGACGAATCAAGTCAGCTGGCACGAAAGGTGAAGTAGTCTGTTGAATACTCAGCTTTTCTTGATAAGTACTGATCTCTGAGCCATAGGCTATTTGCTGTAAACTTGGTAAACTGGGCATTGTACTTGATGTTCCTTGTTCAAACCGTGATCTTTCAGTCCATCTTTCCAATGTTGTGTACACATCAATCTTAACTGCTCTATCAATGCGGTCATCCGCAGGACCAAGTTTCTTTGGCAGATAGTCCTTGATAGCAGTCGCCTCCTGACTTACAATGACTCTTGCAAAGTCATGTAGTCTGTCTCTCACAAAATCTGAGTCCAATGCCTTGGCAACAGAAGTGGTTTGCAACCAGTTTAAAACCTATCTTCCTTCTGTAGCAAACTACTTCCAGGCTTGAATCTCCTCCTAAGATTTGTTCAATATGTACTCTCTCCATCTGTTATATCTGATCTTTTCAGGGAGAAAAGTAGTCCTTGATTGAATCAGCTGGTTTAATCTTTCTAACTCAGCTTCAAATTTCTTGAAGGCAGTATAGTCACCTTGAACTATTTCAATGGCTCTTCTGACTTCAAACTTTTTCTTCTTGATTGGTTCATCCCTCGGTAGAACAAACTTTCCTTCCTTGGGTTTTTCTCCAATCTTGATGCCTTCTGACCTTCTTGGTCCATGTGCATCCTTTTTGCTGTCTTCTAAGGCCTTTGCCAGGTCAGCTTCCTCCTTGGCAGCCAGTTCAGCTTCTGTCATTTTCTTGACATCAGCTGTTTTCTTGCTAGTTTTTAAGACTCTTTGAAGTTCAGCCTCATCACGCTTTCTTTGTTCAGCTTCTTCGCGCTTTTTCTTGTGATAAGCTGACACTTTAGCTTTGCCAATTCTTTTCTTTCTGGCAGACTGGTGCCGCAGCTATTGGTTCTGGAGCAGCAATTGCTACTGGTGCAGCAGCAATCGGTTCAAGGATCTGCACTTCAGGATCCTTTTGAGGTTGAGCAACCTCAGCTGTTGGTGTAGAAGTCTGTTTCACTTGATCAGCTGACTTTACTTCAGCAGACTCCTTCATTGATTCAACAGGCCTCTCAGCTGTTTGAGGGCTTTCTCTAACTAGCTCAGAAAGTTCAGTGTTTTCTTCTACAAATGTCATCTTCTTTCTGGCAGTTTTCTTAGTAAAAGGGACAGCAGCAGCAGTAGAAGTGGCAGTGTCTTTCATGGCACTCCTTGTCCTTTAAGCCACATTTTCAGCTGGTAGCTCAGCTGAAACTGTTCTTTCAGGAGATGAGTCAACTGTCATCTCATCAATCTCCTTGACTGTTTCATCAATAATAGAATCCATAACATCCTTCTTCTTAGACACGACTGTTCTGGCTTCAACAGCTGGTTTAGCTGTTTGAACAGTTGTCTTGCTCTTTTTGCCTTTGTCAGCAGGCTCTTTAGGCTCAGTAGCCTTTCTCTTTTGTTGCTTCTTCTCTGGCACAGCAGCAGGCTCTTTTGACTTTCCAGTTTTCACTGGATCATAGATCTTTAACTCCTTCGCCTTATGGATTTCCTTTCCATTAGTCACTGAACATCCCAAGTTCACCAGCAGATGACTAAGAAAAATCCTGTGCAGAGTCAGACCACGTTCCTTGTGATCAGCAAGTATATACCAAATGAAGTTTGCCCAATTCACCTTCAAACCATAGAAAATGGCTATCATTGTGTGAAAACGCTTCATTGGTACACTTTCCAGTGAGAAATGTGCAATTCTCCAGGACCTTGGCAACTAAATCTGCCATCCGCTGAAATTCATCCTTCAGCTGATTCTTCTTGATACCTCCAGACATTACTTGATTTTTCTTCGAAGCCAAATTCCAGAAATCTGACTCAAGAGGTTCAGCTAGGGTTGCAATTTCAGTCGATCCTTCAAGAGATAGTCCATATCTCTCACTTAGCAGCTTGGGGGTCACGCAGATAATTTTATCCCCAACCTTTGCAGTAATTTCCAACTTCTCAAAGTTAGGCTTTTCCTTAGAACCGTAATACTCAAATACCTGGTCCTTGAAAATCATATCTTCATGGGCCTCCATGAAGTTAACCAATGTAGCCGCTTTGAACTTTTCCAAAATTTCTTTCATCAACGGTGTGCCAGTCGTATGGTAAGGCAGGCAGTTCAAGAACATACCTTCAGCAGCAGCTTCTTTGGCAGACATTCTGAAAAAGATTATGGAAAAACGGAGAGAAATTTGCAGTAGATGTGTGCAGAATTGCTTTGTATTCTTTTGAAATTTTGAGGGTGCGTAAAAGCTTAGTAAGCTGATCAGATCTGGATTTATAGATGTTAGTTCTTGTCGGTTTCCGTGAGAAGTGGTAACCGTTAGATCAGTTACTTGAAAAGTAGATCGTGTGATCGTGATACGCGGATTTCAAAATATCATTAATTATGTCAGACAGGCGGGAATTTGAAACGCCACTTGTCTGTTACTTATAAAAGCGTGCTTTTGATAAAAACGTTTTTGTACAACACTTAAATATAAGCTGACATAAATGAAAACAGATGAGTAAAATACTTATCTGATAGACGACTTGTCTGATACAATATATCACTAGTGAAAGCCAATATCTAGTGATCTTCCTTTGTTGTTTGTCAATCCAGCAAGATAAATAATCTTCAAATCTTCAAGAATTAAGAACAAATCTTCTGATTAAAACAACTTCAACTAACTGTCATTGAGGATTTCATCTTTAAGACAGGAGTACCGCTAGTCTTACACGTTCCCCCTTAATTCAAGAATTCATCAGTCAACTAGTCTGTTGAGAGTCAGTCTTCTTGAATTGTAACACTTGTTGATATCAGATTAGTAAGCTGTTGAACCAAGTCTTCTGATAGGTTCCCCCTCAGCTTATGAATCCAAATTTAACAAGCCCAGTTCCACTCTTAGAGTAGAAAATCTTGCATCACTTAATGGTTTGGTTAAAATGTCAGCAATCTGATTGTCTGTATGAACATACTCAATAATAACATTTCCCTTTTCAACATGGTCTCTGATGAAGTGATGTTTGGTCTCAATATGCTTAGTCCTGGAATGACTAGTAGTATTCTGAGTAAGTGAGATTGCACTTGTATTGTCACAGTAGATAGGGATTCCACTGATCTTGAGATTATAGTCTTCTAGTTGATGCTTCAACCAAAGTATTTGTGCACAACATGCTCCAGCAGCAATGTATTCAGCTTCAGCAGTAGATATGGATACTGAAGTCTGTTTCTTACTCATCCATGAGATCAGACGACTGCCTAAAAATTGACAAGTACCTGTAGTACTCTTCCTATCAATTTTGCAGCCAGCAAGGTCAGAATCTCAATATCCAATAAGTTCAAATCCTGATTCTCTTGGGTACCCCAATCCCAATTCTTGTGTGCCTTTGAGATACTTTAATATCCTTTTGGCAGCTAAGAGATGAGATTCTTTAGGATCTGATTGAAATCTCGCACAAACCCCAACAGAATACATAATGTCAGGTCTGCTAGCTGTTAAGTATAACAGTGACCCAATTATGCCTCTGTATTTGGTGATGTCAACTGATTTGCCAGCTTCATCCTTGTCCAGACGAAGTCCAGTAGACATTGGAACATTAACAGACGAGCTAGTTTCCATACCAAATTTCTTGAACAGATCTTTTGTGTACATTGCTTGATTAATAAAAATACCATCTGGTAGCTGTTTAACTTGTAATCCAAGAAAGTAATTCAGTTCTCCCATCATGCTCATTTCAAACTTGTTCTGCATCAGCTTAGAGAACCTTTCACACATCTGTTTGTTAGTTGAACCAAAAATAATATCGTCCACATATATTTGTACCAACAATATGTGATTATCCCATTCAATAGTGAACAAAGTCTTATCTACTTTACCCTTACGAAATCCTTTGACTAAAAGAAAATCAGATAAAGTATCATACCATGCTCTTGGAGTCTGTTTCAGTCCATAGAGAGCTTTCTTCAGACGATACACTTTGTCTCCTTGTTGATAAGCTTCAAAACCAGGAGGTTGTTCAACATAAACTTCCTCTTGCAATTCTCCATTGAGAAAAGCAGACTTCACATCCATCTGATAGACAATGAAGTTCTTGTAAGCAGCATAGGCTAAGAATAATCTGATTGCTTCAAGCCTAGCAACTGGTGCGAATGTCTCATCAAAATCAATGCCTTCTTCTTGGCAATAACCCTTGGCAACTAGTCTTGCTTTGTTTCTGGTAACAATACCATCTTCATTCATTTTATTTCTGAATACCCACTTAGTGCCAATTACTCTTTGATGAGTAGGTCTGGGAACTAAGTACCAGACTTCATTCCTTTCAAATTGATTCAACTCTTCTTGCAGTGCTTCAATCCAGTGAGTATCACTAAGAGCTTCATCAATCAACTTAAGCTCAATTAGTGAAAGAAAACTTACAAATATAGTTTCATTTGCAGTTGACCTTCTAGTTCTCACTCTATCCAAAGGATCACCAATCACCAAGTCAGGTGGATGATCTCTGAGCCATTTGAGATCAGGTTGCAAATCTGGATGTTGTCCTCTTGATTGATCTTGCAACACTACTGTTGGAGTCTCAGTAGTAGTCTGTTGTTCAGGCTCTGGTCTGTCAGCTGTTCGCAACTCCTCTGTTAGACAATCAGCAGACTGATTTTGAACAGCACTTGAGTTAACAGCTTGAGTTAAATCAGGTAGTATGATGGGTACATATTCTTCCTTTCTTTCCACACTCAATTTCTGAAAGTCAGCAGATACCTCTGGATTTGCACTTTGATTCTTTTCAGATGATTGGCTTGGTTCATCAAATACTACATGAATAGATTCTTCTACAAGTAAAGTTCTTTTGTTAAAGACTCTATAAGCTTTACTAAGAGTAGAGTAACCTACAAAAACAGCTTCATCAGCCTTTTCTGCAAATGCAGTAAGGTGATTTTTCCCATTGTTCAAAACATAAAATTTACAACCAAAAATCCTAAGATAATGTAAATTAAGCTTTCTGTTGTTCCATAGCTCATAAGGTGTCTTGTTTTGACTTTTGTTGATCATACATCTGTTCTGTGTATAACATGCTGTATTTGTGGCTTCTGCCCAGAATCTTTGGGGCAGTTTTGCTTCAGCTATCACTGTCCTGGTAGCTTCTTTTAGAGTTCTGTTTCTCCTTTCAGCAACTCCATTTTGTTGAGGGGTTCTGGAAGCAGAGTACTCATGATTGATTCCTCTGGAGTTACATTACTCTTCAACAGTAGAGTTTGTAAATTCAGTCCCTCTATCTGATCTGATCTTCAATATTCTTTGACTCTTCTCATTCTGGATCAGTTCCATCAGATTAGTAAGATGTTCCTTGGTTTCACTTTTCTTCTTCATGAAAATCACCCAAGTAAATCTTGAAAAATCATCCACAACAGCTAGGCAGTATTTCTTTCCACCTTTGCTGATTGGATCAATAGGGCCAAACAAATCCATATGTAACAGCTCCAAAATTCTGGTTGAAGATTGGTGCTTCTTGCTTTTGAAAGTGGACTTCACTTGTTTACCCTTCTGACATGCGTCACAAAGCTTGTCTTTGCTCATGACTGTCTTTGGAATTCCTTCTACCAAATCATTCTTGATTAATATGTTTATGGTCTTGAAATTCAAATGATTCATTCTTTTGTGCCACAGCCAACTGATTTCACTAGGTGTAGAAGCCACCAAACAAACATTAAAATTCTTGTCCACAGAATTCCAGTCGACTACATAGTTATTTCCCTGTCTTCTTCCAGATAAAATAACCTTCTTTGTTCCAATTTGTTCAACATAGCACTTATCTGATGAAAACATTACAGAAAATCCCTTGTCACAAAATTGACTTATGCTCAGCAGATTGTACTTCAGGCCATTTACATAAGAGACGTCAGATATCTCTATGTTTCCTTTGATAAGCTTTCCAACAGCAACAACCTTGCCTTCTTTGCTGTCTCCAAAAGTAACTCTTGGACAATTCACAGCAACAACATCTGCCAGTTCATGTATGTCTCCACACATGTGCCTTGAACATCCACTGTCCAAGTACCATTTCTTCACTACTTTACTCCTACTCCTAATCCTAACCTACAAAACAAAATAAAAATATTTTAGGTACCCTTTATTGAGAGGGTCCTAGTGGATTAGTGTCACATTTGACAACCCAAGATGTTGAAGTCTTAGGCTTCAGAGTTTTAGCAGGAGCATGAGCAACTTTATTTTCATCATAATCAGCAGGCATGTTATGTTGATAATTATTATGATGAGGATAAGGCTCATAAGCAGGATAAGATGCATGATAAGCAGGGTAAGCATGCATTGGTTGATGAGCAGGATATGCAGCATAATAAGGTGGATAATGAGGTGCAGCATAATAAGGTGAGTAAGCAGGTTGCACATAATAAGACTCATTTCCATACCAAGCATTATTGTTATAATTTCTTTGCTTCTTAGGTCTGCTCTTTACTTGCTCTTTAACAGACGACTTAGCTTTACTAGTCTGATTGGTTTTACTCTTATCAGCAGACTTCTTAGGACTACTCTGCTGTTTGGTTTTACCAGTCTGTTTTTCATTTTCAGGCTTTTTACCCTTTTTAGCCTTAGGAGGACTCTTCTCCTTTTTCTCAATTTCCAGTGAAGTAGATTTAGCAGTCTGAACATACAGGATAACATTACTGTTATCAGCAGATATAAATTTCTTAGTTCTGTTCAGTTCTAAATTTTCTTTTACTAAGGGTGCACTCTGTTCATTTGATTTATCTATTGACACAACAGACGACTTAGGAACAAACGACTTATTGAGTACAGATATTGTAGCTTCGAGTTCCATGATTTGTCCCTTGTAAACTTCACATTCTGCTTTCAGAGATTCATATTCATGCGAAAGCTTTTTATACATAGCTGATTCGTTAGGTTTTTCAACACCACGTTTCAGTTTAGCATTTTGCTTTTTCAGCAGGATCATCTCGTCCTTAAGCTTAGCAAATTCATTAACAACATCTGCTTTGTTGTTCATCATTTGCTCAAATGAGCTAAATAGCTCAAGTTCACTTTCAGAGAGCATTACTGTTGGTCCCAAGTGGTCATATGAGGTTTAGAAGGGGGGGGGGGGGGGGGGGTGAATAAACCTCTTTAAAAATTTACCTTTTAAAATCTCTAACTTTTGTGTTCAGCAGACTAAGCTGATCTTGCACAAAGCTTTGAACAGCGAAGTAGACCACTCTTCTGATTTCACTCAGCTGATTTTATCAAAATCAGAGTTTAAAATAAACTGACTTGCAGCGGATTTATCAAGTGTTTTTCACAAGTAGTTTTCCTTAACCTTGAAATAGTTTTATCCCCAGTTTTTAACAAACTCCTTTAAAAACTTTTTCAACAGTTAACCTTTAAGTGTTTTAAGTATGCTGTTTTAAATATGCAGAAATTTATGCAAGTAAAAACACAAAGGATTTTTATAGTGGTTATATGGATATAAATCCTTTAGTCCACTCTTCCAAGTCACTTAGATCTTGGGTTATACTATAGTCACAAAGATTACAGTACACTCTGCTTGCGCCAAACAACAAATGAACTGGCCACAAGTTCGTAGTAGGAAATCACAAAGAAATTCCTAACCTCTGAAATAATATCGTTCACAAAGATTGATATCTACTCCTCACAACACAATCCTAACAAAATCACTCAGATTTTACAAGTATTTTCTGTTTTCTCTCTATTTTGCTTTGTCAACAAATGACTCGGCTGATGAGTGCTTTGTTCTTGAGTTTGAGACTTAGAAGAATTCTGCTTCAGATTTTGCTCTCAAAGAGTGTTGTCTCTGTGTTGTTCTTCTTTTTCAACTCACGAACTAAGCTATTTATACTAAGGATTTGAAAATCTGCCCGTTGAGAGATCGCCAGTTGTCAAATCCTCGAGTACTGGTCTTTTTTCTGCAGAACGGCTGTTGCGACTGAACACTGTGCACTCTGCTGTACTTTCTGTCGTTTAGCATTAAATGCGCATTAAATGCACCAAGCTGATACGAGGTTTCTCTTCAATCATTTGTCATAAATACCCTTCCTCTTCAGCTTTTATTAAACCAAGTGCATTTATTTCCGTTGCACTAACTTCTTATCCACTTCCACTCTGCTGATCGAAGTCACTCGTCTGATGTTTACTCGGCTGATCCCAAACTTGAACTAATATGATTGGAGTCGGCTGATAGTCCACCAGTCTGATTACTTCTTCAGCAACATATCAGTAGTCTTCTGGACCATATTTGACTCGTCTGAAATACTTCTTCCTTGGTCAAATATTTTCTAAGGTTTGTACTAAGCTTCCACTTAGCTGATGACTTTGGAAATCATCAAAACCTCCCTTCACTTCAAAGTCTTCATCTTCATCCAACAATTTCCCCCTTTTTGATGATGACAAAACTTCAACTAAGTACCTGTACCTAAACTAAAGTTGAGTCCTCAAAGATTTCTGAGATAGAAATAATATGTTGGAAGCTTGAACTTTTATAGATAAATCTGAGAAGTTACAGTGTAAGTTACAAGCAAAAATTTGACTTAAGTGAAAAATTACAATTGAAGTAAGCTGTTACAGAAATTCAACAGATGACCTAGTCTATTTACTAGTCTAGTCCTCAGCTTCTTCATCTTCTTCTTCCTCTTCAACTTCTTCAACTTCATCACTACTGTCATCATCTTCACCAGATGTGAAAGCATCAGCAAGACCTTTTAATTTTTCCCTTCTTTCATCATCTTCAAATCTTGCTCTGATGTCTTCAATCCTCTTAATCTTTATGTCTGGATTAAGCTGTTCTTCAGCAGAGTACTTAGATGCAGCTAACTCCTTGTCAGTTCTAGCTACTTCCTTGGGCTCTTCTTTATCATCAGCTCCATCTTCAGCTTCCTTTTCAAGTACTTCATCTTCTTTTGGCTTTCCAGCAGCAGCCCGTTGGTCTCGTACTTGACCAGTTGCAGCAACATCAACAGCTAACTTAGCTGATTCCTCTTCCCCCTTTTTGTCAGCATCAGCAGGGTTGAGTTGATCAGGAGTTATGTTGACAGCAGCACAAAGCTTCTTGATGTTTCTATCCAGAACTTGTTGTTCAGCGCAGTGATGACTTAGAGTAGATTGCATGCGAAGTTGATTTTCTTCCAAGCGAAGTTGATTAGCCTTTAACTCACCAGATTGGTCATTCAGACAGTCAACATTCAACTGAAGTGTTGATAGTTCAGTCTGTGCTTTGTTGGCGACGTTTGTAATCTCTTGCATTAGAGCAACATTCTTTTCAGTTTCTGCTTCACCAACTTGTTTCATGACCCTAACAACCCTTGCAATGTCAGCTTCATTCCTTTGAAGAGCAGTGTGGAGGTGACCTACATCAGCCTTCACATCTTCAATACTTCTGTGCATGCTCAAGATACTTTGAGTAATTGCAAGTGAATTGTCTGGTGGTAGAGGAAAATCTTCAATGGCATCCTTGACCATTTTTGCAGTCTCTTCCTGCATTTGTTTAATCATCAGCGTATTCCTTGACTCCATCTCCTTCATTGTAGTTTCAAACAGCAGCTGGATGGATTCCATCAGAGAGGAATGCAAATCAGCAGTAGGAGCAGGGTGTGATGATTCAGCAGGTTCATCTTCCTGTTGAAGTTCAGCAGGTTCCTCTTCCTGTTGAACAGTTGCTTCATGAAGAACATGAAGCGTGTTTTTGATAAAACGTTTTGTACAACACTTAAATATAAGCTGACATGAATAGAAACATATGAGTTGAATACTTATCTGACAGACGACTTGTCTGATACAATACATCACTAGTGAAAGCCAATATCTAGTGATCTTCCTTTGCTGTTTGTCAATCCAGCAAGATAATTAATCTTCAAATCTTCAAGAATTAAGAACAAATCTTCTGATTTAAAACAGCTTCAACTACTGTCATTGAAGATTTCATCTTTAAAACAAGGGTACCGCTAGTCTTACACGTTCCCCCTGAATTCAAGAATTCATCAGTCAACTAGTCTGTTGAGAGTTAGTCTTCTTGAAGTATAACACTTGTTGATATCAGATTAGTCAGCTGTTGAACCTAGTCTTCTGATAGGTTCCCCCTCAGCTTATGAATCCAATTTTAACAAGCCCAATTCCGCTCTTAGAGTGGAAAATCTTGCTTCATTCAGTGGTTTGGTGAAAATGTCAGCGATCTGATTGTCTGTATGAACATACTCAATAATAACATTTCCTTTTTCAACATGGTCTCTGATGAAGTGATGTTTGATCTCAATATGCTTTGTCCTGGAATGACTAGTAGTATTCTGAGTCAGTGAGATTGCACTTGTATTGTCACAGTAGATAGGGATTCCACTGATCTTGAGATTATAGTCTTCAAGTTGATGCTTCAACCAAAGTATTTGTGCACAACATGCTCCAGCAGCAATGTATTCAGCTTCAGCAGTAGATATGGACACTGAAGTCTGTTTCTTACTCATCCATGAGATCAGACGACTGCCTAAAAATTGACAAGTACCTGTAGTATTCTTCCTATCAATTTTGCAGCCAGCAAGGTCAGAATCTGAATATCCAATAAGTTCAAATCCTGATTCCCTTGGGTACCACGATCCCAATTCTTGAGTGCCTTTGAGATACTTTAGTATTCTTTTAGCAGCTAAGAGATGAGATTCCTTAGGATCTGATTGAAATCTCGCCCAAACCCCAACAGAATACATAATATCTGGTCTGCTAGCTGTTAAGTATTACAGTGACCCAATTATGCCTCTGTATTTGGTGATGTCAACTGATTTGCCACCTTCATCCTTGTCCAGACGAAGTCCAGTAGACATAGGAACATTAACAGATGAGATAGTTTCCATACCAAATTTCTTGAACAGATCTTTTGTGTACTTTGCTTGATTAATAAAAATACCATCAGGCAGCTGTTTGACTTGTAAACCAAGAAAGTAATTAAGTTCTCCCATCATGCTCATTTCAAACTTGTTTTGCATCAGCTTAGAGAATCTTTCACACATCTGTTTGTTAGTTGAACCAAAAATAATATCGTCCACATATATTTGTACCAATAATATATGTTTATCCCATTCAATAGTGAACAAGGTTTTATCTACTTTACCTTTGCGAAATCCTTTAATTAAAAGAAAGTCAGATAAAGTATCATACCATGCTCTTGGAGCCTGTTTCAGTCCATAGAGGGCTTTCCTCAGACGATATACCTTGTCTCCTTGTTGATATACTTCAAAACCAGGAGGTTGTTCAACGTACACTTCTTCTCGCAATTCTCCATTGAGAAAAGCAGACTTCACATCCATCTGATAGACAGTGAAGTTCTTGTGAGCAGCATAGGCTAGGAACAATCTGATTGCTTCAAGCCTTGCAACTGGTGCGAATGTCTCATCAAAATCAATGCCTTCTTCTTGGCAGTAACCTTTGGCAACTAGTCTTGCTTTATTTCTGGTAACCATACCATCTTCATTCATCTTATTTCTGAATACCCACTTAGTGCCAATCACCCTTTGATGAGTAGGTCTGGGAACTAAGTACCAGACTTCATTCCTTTCAAATTGATTCAACTCTTCTTGCATTGCTTCAATCCAGTGAGAATCACTAAGAGCTTCATCAATCAACTTAGGCTCAATTTGTGAAAGAAAACTTACAAACATTGTTTCATTTGCAGTTGACCTTCTAGTTCTCACTCTATCCAAAGGATCACCAATCACTAACTCAGGTGGGTGATCTCTTAGCCATCTGAGATCAGGTTGCAAATCTGGATGTTGTCCTCTTGATTGATCTTGCAACACTACTGTTGGAGTCTCAGTAGTAGTCTGTTGAACAGTTGTAGTCTGTTGAACAGTCTCTGGTCTGTCAGCTGTTCGCAACTCCTCTGTTAGACAATCAGCAGACTGATTTTGAACAGCACTTGAGTTAACAAATTGAGTTAAATCAGGTAGTGTGATGGGTACATATTCTTCCTTTCTTTCCACATTCAATTTCTGAAAGTCAGCAGATATCTCTGGGTTTGCACTTTGATTCTTTTCAGATGATTGACTTAGTTCATCAAATACTACATGAATAGATTCTTCTACAAGTAAAGTTCTTTTGGTAAACACTCATAAGCTTTACTAATAGTAGAGTAACCTACAAAAACAGCTTCATCAGCCTTTTCTGCAAAAGCAGTAAGGTGATTTTTCCCATTGTTCAAAACATAACATTTACAACCAAAAATCCTAAGATAATGTAAATTAGGCTTTCTGTTGTTCCATATCTCATAAGGTGTCTTGTTTTGACTTTTGTTGATCATACACCTGTTCTGTGTATAACATGCTGTATTTGTGGCTTCTGCCCAGAATCTTTGGGGCAGCTTTGCTTCAGCTATCATTGTCCTGGTAGCTTCTTTTAGAGTTCTGTTTCTCCTTTCAACAACTCCATTTTGTTGAGGGGTTCTGGCAGCAGAGTACTCATGATTGATTCCTCTGGAATTACAATACTCTTCAACAGTAGAGTTTGTAAACTCAGTCCCTCTATCTGATCCGATCTTCAATATTCTTTGACTCTTCTCATTCTGGATCAGTTCCATCAGATTAGTAAGATGTTCCTTGGTTTCACTTTTCTTCTTCATGAAAATCACCCAAGTAAATCTTGAAAAATCATCCACAACAGCTAGGCAGTATTTCTTTCCACCATTGCTGATTGGATCAATAGGGCCAAACAAATCCATATGCAGTAGCTCCAAAATTCTGGTTGAAGATTGGTGCTTCTTGCTTTTGAAGGATGACTTCACTTGTTTACCCTTCTGACATGCGTCACAAAGCTTGTCTTTGCTCATGACTGTCTTTGGAATTCCTTCTACCAGATCATTCTTTATCAATTTGTTTATGGTTTTGAAATTCAAATGATTCATTCTTTTGTGCCAAAGCCAACTAATTTCACTTGGTGTAGAAGCCACCAAACAAACATTAGAATTCTTGTCCACAGAATTCCAGTCGACTACATAGATGTTTCCCTGTCTTCTTCCAGATAAAATAACCTTCTTTGTTCCAACTTGTTCAACATAGCACTTATCTGATGAAAACACTACGGAAAATCCCTTTTCACAAAATTGACTAATGCTCAGCAAATTGTACTTCAGGCCACTAACATATGAGACGTCAGATATCTCTATGTTTCCTTTGATAAGCTTTCCAACAGCTACAACCTTGCCTTCTTTGCTGTCTCCAAAAGTGACTCTTGGACCATTCACAGCAACAGCATCTGCCAGTTCATGTATGTCTCCACACATGTGCCTTGAACATCCACTGTCCAAGTAGCATTTCTTCACTACTTTACTCCTACTCCTAATCCTAACCTACAAAACGAAATAAAATGTTTTAGGTACCCTTTATTGAGAGGGTCCTGGTGGATTAGTGTCACCTTTGACAACCCAAGATGTTGAAGTCTTAGGCTTCTTAGGCTTTAGAGTTTTAGCAGGAGCATGAGCAACTTCATTTTCATCATAAACAGTAGGCATGTTATGTTGATAATCGTTATGATGAGGATAAGGCTCATAAGCAGGATATGATGCATGATAAGCAGGGTAAGCATGCATTGGTTGGTGAGCAGGATATGCAGCATAGTGAGGTGGATAATGAGGTGCAGCATAATAAGGTGGATAAGCAGGTTGCACATAGTAAGACTCATTTCCATACCAAGCATTTTTGTTATAGTTTCTTTGCTTCTTAGGTCTGCTCTTTACTTGCTCTTTAACAGACGACTTAGTTTTACTAGTCTGATTGGTTTTACTCTTATCAGCAGACTTCTTGGGACTACTCTGCTGTTTGGTTTTACCAGTCTGTTTTTTATTTTCAGGCTTTTTACTCTTCTTAGCCTTAGGAGTGTTTATCTCCTTTTTCTCAATCTCAGGTGAAATGGGTTTAGCAGTCTGAACATACAAGACAATATTACTATTATCAGCAGATATAAATTTTTCAGCTTTGTTCAGTTCTAAACTTTCTTTTACCAAGGGAGTACTCTGTTCAGTTGGTTTATCTATTGTCATAACAGACGACTTATTATGTAGAGATATTCTAGCTTCAAGTTCTTTGATTTGTCCCTTGTACATTTCACATTCAGCTCTCAGAGATTCACATTCATGCAAAAGCTTTTTATACATAGCTGATTCTTCAGGTCTTTCAACCTTCGATTTCAGTTTAGTATTTTGCTTTTTCAGCAGAATCATCTCGTCCTTAAGCTTAGCAAGCTCATTCACAACATCTACTTTGTTGTTCATCATTTGCTCAAATGAGCTAAACAGTTCAAGCTCACTTTCAGAGAGTATTACCTCATTGTCTGAATCTTCAGATTCCTTGGCCATGAGACAGAGCATTGCAGGTGTCTCGTCAAAAACAGAGTCGTCACTTGAAGTGCCTGTTTCTGTGTTAGATGAGTAGATGGCTGCCATCTTTTCAGCTTCAGCCAACAGCACCTTGCTCTTCTGGTATCTCTTCTCTCTTCTTTCTTTTCTTTGTTTCTTTTCCTCCTCTGTATATTTCTCCGCTTTAGGATATGGGCAGTCCTTGATGAAATGTCCTAATTTCCTGCAATTATAGCACATCATTTTAGATTTAAAATCCTCCTTGACATCATGAGGATTAGAGGTAGGTTTAGAAGTAGAAGCATTGTTATATTTGTTCTTCATTTTTCTCTTGTAGAACTTTTTGAACCCGTTCAATAACAAAGCCACATCGCCAGCAGTGTATTCTTTCTTGCTTAGTACAGGGGCCTCATCAGATGAGTCCTCGTCTCTGCTTTTTCCGGCGGATCTTCTTGTTCTTTCTGCAGCAACCAGTGCAGCAGTGGGGCCAGAAGTTGAGTTCTCTTCTATTCCCATCCTTGGCATTTTATACTCGTACGCCTTGAGTGCGGAAAACAGCTCCGTCAGTGAGATCTTCCCCAGATCCCTTGATTCTTCCATCGCTGTTATCTTCATGTTGAACTTTGGTCGTAGCGCCTTTAAAACTTTGACGGTGATCTCCTTATCTGTAAACGTCTTTCCCAACTTTAGAACATTGTTCAACACTTTTGTAAACCTTGAATCCATATGGTCAATGGTTTCTCCAGGTTTCATTTTGAAGTTCTCAAACTTCTCCATGGCAACACTCAGATTGTGTTCTTTGATGGACTCGTTTCCTTCGCTCATGTCACGGACTTTATCCCACATCTCCTTAGATGTTTTGCAATGTTTGACCTTGTCAAACCTTTCATTGTCCAGAGCCTTGGTCATGATGAAGATTCCAACTTTATCAAGATTATTCAGCTTGATTTCCTCAGGTGTCATCTCCTCAACGTCTTTTTCAACAACCTTTTCTACGCCATCAACCATGATTTTCTTGGTAACTTTTATTGGACCTTGTGTTATGCATCGGTACATGTTATCGTTGTAAGCAGCAAGGAAAATTTCCATGCGTATCTTCCAGTCCTCAAAGCTCATACCGCCTATGTGGGGAACTAGGCTCATGCAGTCCATTTTTCAAAAAGTTTTGTTTTTCAAAAAGATGCTCTTTTGAAAACTTTTGAAAACCTTTGAAAAACACTTAAGGATCAAGCTCGTTGATCAAGCAAATGATTCAGATGAACAACCTGGCTCTGATACCACTTGTTGGTCCCAAGTGGTCAGATGAGGTAGATCTTGCACAAAGCTTTGAACAGCGAAGTAGACCACTCTTCTGATTTCACTCAGCTGATTTTATCAAAATCAGAGTTTAAAATAAACTGACTTGCAGCGGATTTATCAAGTATTTTTCACAAGTAGTTTTCCTTAAACTTGAAATAGTTTTATCCCCAGTTTTTAACAAACTCCTTTAAAAACGTTTTCAACAGTTAACCTTTAAGTGTTTTAAGTATGCTGTTTTAAATATGCAGAAATTTATGCAAGTAAAAACACAAAGGATTTTTATAGTGGTTATATGGATATAAATCCTTTAGTCCACTCTTCCAAGTCACTTAGATCTTGGGTTATATTATAGTCACAAAGATTACAGTACACTCTGCTTGCGCCAAACAACAAATGAACTGGCCACAAGTTCGTAGTAGGAAATCACAAAGAAATTCCTAACCTCTGAAGTAATATCGTTCACAAAGATTGATATCTACTCCTCACAACACAATCCTAACAAAATCACTCAGATTTTACAAGTATTTTCTGTTTTCTCTCTATTTTGCTTTGTCAACAAATGACTCGGCTGATGAGTGCTTTGTTCTTGAGTTTGAGACTTAGAAGAATTCTGCTTCAGATTTTGCTCTCAAAGAGTGTTGTCTCTGTGTTGTTCTTCTTCTTCAACTCACGAACTAAGCTATTTATACTAAGGATTTGAAAATCTGCCCGTTGAGAGATCGCCAGTTGTCAAATCCTCGAGTACTGGTCCTTTTTCTGCAGAACGGCTGTTGCGACTGAACACTGTGCACTCTGCTGTACTTTCTGTCGCTTCGCATTAAATGCGCATTAAATGCACCAAGCTGATACGAGGTTTCTCTTCAATCATTTGTCATAAATACCCTTCCTCTTCAGCATTTATTACACCAAGTGCATTTATTTCCGTTGCACTAACTTCTGATCCACTTCCACTCTGCTGATCGAAGTCACTCGTCTGATGTTTACTCGGCTGATCCCAAACTTGAACTAATCTGATTTGAGTCGGCTGATAGTCCATCAGTCTGATTACTTCTTCAGCAACAGATCAGTAGTCTTCTGGACCATATTTGACTCGTCTGAAATACTTCTTCCTTGGTCAAATATTTTCTAAGGTTTGTACTAAGCTTCCACTTAGCTGATGACTTTGGAAATCATCAAAACCTCCCTTCACTTCAAAGTCTTCATCTTCATCCAACAATTACCTCATTGTTAGAATCATCAGATTCCTTGGCCATGAGACAGAGTAGTGCAGGTGTCTCTTCAAAAACAGAGTCATCACTTGACGTGCCTGATTCTGAATTAGATGAGTAGATGGCTGCCATCTTTTCAGCTTCAGCCAACAACACTTTGCTCTTCTGGTATCTCTTTTCTCTTCTCTATTTCCTTTGTTTCTTTTCCTCCTCTGTATATTTCTCCGCTTTAGGATATGGGCAGTCCTTGATGAAATGTCCAAATTTCCTGCAATTATAGCACATCATTTTGGATTTATAATCATCCTTAATATCATGAGAATGAGAGGTAGGTTTAGAAGTAGAAGCATTGTTATATTTGTTCTTCATTTTTCTTTTGTAGAACTTTTTGAACCCGTTTAATAACAAAGCAACATCGCCAGCAGTGTACTCTTTCTTCTTCAGTATGGTGGCCTCATCAGATGAGTCCACTTCTCTTATCTTCCCGGATGATCTTCTAGTTCTTTCTGCAGCGACCAGTGCAGCAGTGGGGCCAGAAGTTGAGGTCTCTTCTATTCCCATCCTTGGCATTTTATACTCGTACGCCTTGAGTACAGAAAACAGCTTAGTCAGTGAGATCTTCCCCAGATTCCTTGATTCTTCCATCGCCGTGATCTTCATGTTGAACTTTGGTGGTAGCGCCTTTAGGACTTTGAGAGTGATCTCTTTATCTGTAAACGTCTTTCCCAACTTTAGTACATTATTCAACACCTTTGTAAACCTTGTATCCATCTGGTCAATAGTTTCTCCAGGTTTCATTTTGAAGTTCTCAAACTTCTCCATGGCAACACTTAGATTGTGTTCTTTAATGGAGTCGTTCCCTTCACTCATGTCACGGACTTTGTCCCACATCTCTTTAGATGTTTTGCAATGTTTGACCTTGTCAAACCTTTCATTGTCCAGGGTCTTGGTCATGATGAAGATTCCAACCTTGTCAAGATTATTCAGCTTGATTTCTTCAGGTGTCATCTCTTCAACTTCT
This sequence comes from Penstemon newberryi var. newberryi, assembly GCA_030819805.1. NCBI lineage: Eukaryota > Viridiplantae > Streptophyta > Magnoliopsida > Lamiales > Plantaginaceae > Penstemon > Penstemon newberryi. The sequence continues at coordinate 4,096,963 of JAUALY010000007.1, read as the reverse complement.
TTTTCAACGACCTTGTCTTGGCCATCAACTTTGATTGTTTTGGTGATTTTTATTGGACCTTGAGTTATGCATCTGTACATATTATCATTGTAAGCAGCAAGGAAAATTTCCATGCGTATTTTCCAGTCCTCAAAGCTCATACCACCTATGTGGGGAACAAGGCTGATACAATCCATTTTCAAAAAGTTTTTGTTTTTCAAAAAGATGCTCTTTTGAAATCTTTTGAAAACCTTTAAAAAACACTCTAGGATCAAGCTCGTTGATCAGGCAAATGATTCAGATGAACCACCTGCTCTGATACCACTTGTTGGTCCCAAGTGGTTAGATGAGGTCTAGAGGGGGAGGGGGGGGGGGGGGGGGGTGAATAGACCTCTTAAAAATTTATCTTTTAAAATCTTCTAACTTTTCTGTCAGCAGACTAAGCTGATCAGTAATCGTAAGTTGACTATGCTGATCTCGCACAAAGCTTTGAACAGCAGAGTTGACCACTCTTCTGATTTCACTCAGCTGATTTTATCAAAATCAGAGTTTTAAAATAACTAACTTGCATCGGATATTTCTAGTGTTTTTCACAAGTAGTTTTATTAACTTAGAAAAAGTTTTATCCCCAGTTTTATAAACTCCTTTTTAAAACCTTTTCAATCAGTTAAATCTTTTTACGTGTTTAAAATATGCTCTTCAAAATATGCAAGAAATAATGCAAGTATAAACACAAAGGATTTTTATAGTGGTTATATGGATAGAAATCCTTTAGTCCACTCTTCCAAGTCACTTAGATCTTGGGTTATACAATAGTCACACAAATTACAGTATACTCTGCTTGCGCCAAACAACGAATGAACTGGCCACAAGTTCTTTACAGGAAATCACAAAGAAGTCCTATACTACAAAGCTTTATCACTCACAAAGATGGATAACAGCTTCTCACAACACGATTCAAACAAAATCACTCAGATTTATAAGTATTCTTTGTTTTCTCTTTATTCTGCTTCGTCAACAAATGACTCGGCTGATGAGTGTTCTGTTCTTGAGTTTGAGACTTAGAAGAATTATGCTTCAGATTTTTGCTCTCAAAATGTGTTGTCTCTTCTTCTTCAACTCACGAACTGAACTATTTATACTTGAGATTTGAAAATCTGCCCGTTGAGAGATCGACAGGTGTCCAAATCATCGAGTACTGGTCCTTCTGCAGAAACGGCTACTGCGACTGAACACTGTACACTCTGCTGTACTTGCTGTCAGTCCGCATTAAATGCACCAAGCTGATACGAGGTTTCTCTTCAATCATTTGTCATAAATACCCTTCCTCTTCAGCATTTATTACTCCAAGTGCATTTATTACTGTTGCACTAACTTCTTATCCACTTCCACTCTGCTGATCGAAATCACTCGTCTGATGTGTACTCGGCTGATCCCAAACTTGAACTAATCTGATTTGAGTCGGCTGATAGTCCACCAGTCTGATTCCTTTTTCAGCAACAGATCAGTAGTCTTCTGGACCATATTTGACTAAGTTCGTCCTTACTCCCCAAGTGTTCCTCCCCACTTGGATTGTAAGGCCAGGCCTATGGGTAACCGTGACAATCCCGCCGGCCCTTGCCGTCCAGGTTGGCATCGGGTCCATATACCAATCAAAAGGGGCCCACACAAAATCGGAAACAAACGGAAACACAAAATCGGAAACAGACGGAAACATAACATATCAAACATATTTAACATATAATCAACATTTAACAACTTAGCAAATGCAAATTTTGGGTATCATGATAATTTTGTAAAATATATTTGCAACTAGTAGATTTAGATGTAGCATGCATTTGATTATCATGTTGATATGCTAAGTGATTTCATGCGAGTAATGTCGACCTAACAAGTCTAATATATTTGTAACAACATGCAAGAAAAATTGGAATATAACACATTCTTTGATTATTAAGAGCATAAGTAAGTGTTTGACTCGATTTATTAGCACATCAGACCGACATACAAATTCAACACACAACGCTCACCTTTGTCGCTTAGTATAGCGACTAAACTCCACAAATGAAGCGTATCCGAAATCTGAGCAAGTACGTATACGACTTAGAATTTATCTAGCAACCTTAATTAAACATAACTAGTGAAAATCCTACAAAGGATTTGCTAAGCTAACACATCGCACACAAGAACTTAGAACTTACGACTTCAACTCCACTTAAGAGTAATTGTTTTCAAAACTCAAAATACTAATTACATAAAACAGCGCCAAAACATCAAATTTTTCTTTTCATTTTTCATATTTACAAAATGACCCCTAAACTTTTAAAAACATCAATTTTTGCGAAAAAAAAAATTTGGAACAAACTTTAAATCAAAGGATTTTTAAACTAAACCCATATCGAAAATCAAATAAAAACAGAGTATTAAGTATCTTGTTATTTCAAAAATCAAATCTTTAAAAATCCCAAGAGTTTAAAAATTTTCAAAAATACCCTCATAGTTTTCAAAAACTTAATAAAATCAACTTTCTTGAAAAATAATTCAAGATCTAAGCATCTAAGCAATATTTAAAAATAATCAAGCATATTTTTCACTATAAAACTGAGATTTAAAATAAGTTTTAATAACTTTTCACCAACTAACAATGCGAAACAAAAGTTCTTTGATCATAAATTTTCTTTGGTAAAATTTACAAATTTCAATCTTAAAACAAAAGTGAACAAAGCACTACATCAAATCAATTAATCAAAAGTTTGTAAAAGTAACTATGTAAAAACAACGACAAAACAGCGCCTTTACCCCCTTATTTTCGGATTTACAAAAATAACCCCAAAAGTTTCAAAAACTCCCTTTTTGCAAACAAACTCGGAGCAACTTTAAAACAAATCATTTTTAAGTAAACTCATACCAAATATCAAACAAAAATAGAGATTTTCAGTCCATTTTTACTCCCAAAAAAAATATCACAGCCCTAACCCTTAAACTTTTAAAACCTTTCAAAAATACCCCCTTAAAGTTTCGAAAATTAAAAACATTAACTTTCTTACAAAAATAAATCAAGATCCAAACATATAAGCAATATCTAAACAAAACCACATCAAAGTCATTAAATTTCCAATATTAAATATAAACTCAACAATTTTTCTAAAAACTAGATGGATAAACTAAACTTCTTCAATATATACTTTGAAGAAAAGAAAGTAAAATCACAAAGATTAAAGAACACATGCATAGACGATTTTTACCCAAAGAAACGAAGGGGATGAAGCTCTCTTCATCTTCAGACCTCTGACAGTGGTGGTGGCGGTTCCGGTGGCAGTGGTGGCGGCTCCGGTGGTGGTTCATAACAAAAGCCCTCAAATCCTTACTTTTCATCAATTTCTGACGACTTCCGATTCACTCCGGGAGATCCAAACGACGATCCGAACGATCAATATGTAGCCCTATGTGTGTAGGACCTTCACGCAAAATTTGACCATGATCCAACGGTGGAGGAAGACGGAATGAGCGAAAAACCGAGGCTGTACTGTGTATATCCGAAAATTCTCTTTCTAAATGTATTGTCTCTTTCCCTCTCTTCTTAATTATATCTAAGTATTTTTAAGTTGTAAAGAAGATATAGTGGGTTAGAGGGAGATATTTAATGGGCTATGAAATCAGATTTTTAGTGTATAGATACATATATACACAATATGGGGAAGAGGTGATTATAATTACTCACCAATTCCACCAATGAATATCTTTCTTGGATGGTGGAGTTTACTCCACCCAAGGGCATGATTTTGCAGCCCTAGGCTGTCCTAGGAGAGAAATTATTTCATTTTAGCAGCCTACAAGATTCTAGGGCGAATTTGCACTTTGTCCCCTAAAGTTTTAAAAACTTCCATTTTACCCCTTCAAATAAAATTTTTGTGCATCCAAGCCCGAAAATTTTCAAAAAGGTCTTAATCTAATTTTAAAGTAACTTTTATATTTTGGATTATTCAAAGTTCAAAAGATCACAAGATTTAATTAAATTGTATATTTTAGTTCAAATTAATGCTCAACTTTGAAAATAAAAAGTAGCACATAAATTTGGATTAAAATCCAATCAAAAGGGTCCGAAATTTTTGGGGCATTACATATATCCTTTAAAAATAATTTAATTATTGTCAATTATCGTATTAAATTGACATTTATACCCTTTGAAATAATATAATTATTGGCAATTACCATAATGCCCCTTCCATTTCACCCACTAAAATTTCTCTCCCAAATCCCAACTTAACCCTAACTTAAAAACCACCGCCACCGCCGCCCACACACACCACCACACCCACTCATAGCTAGGTCGTTCTGGTCACACAAGAACGGCGGCAGAGTCACCATTATTAGTCGCGACCAGAACGACCCAGGTGGGAGTGGGTGTTAGCTGTTGCAAGTTTGAGAATCATGTATTGATGAGAAGTTTTGGTGTTAGATCTTTCAAGTTTCTATTCATAGTTTTGGTAATAGCATAGATATCTTCCCTTCATCATATTTAAACTACCTGGATTCTAAGAGTACACCAAAGAAGACAAGGGCACTGGTATATTCTGATGAATAGACTGATCAACAGATGGATGGACAAACTGAGGTTGAACCGCCTAGTGAGGGATGCTTTGGAGTTAATTACTTTTATTATATCAGAGAGCAGTCATTCATAATTTTGGTGGAAGCATAGATATCATCCATTCATCATTCATAGTTTTGCAAGGTTCCATTCGTAGTTTTGGTGTTGGATGTTGTATATGAGATTACATTGAAGAATTTTGAAATTTGTGTAAAATTGTTTGTGAGCGTTATGTTGCTAGGAACCAAGCCTGATGAATTAGATACAAATGGTTACGTGATATGTGAAATTTACACTCTATCTGAACATATTTCAATTCTGAACTTATTTCAATGTGAATGTATGATGCAATTGAAATTCACCAGATAATGATTATTAAGTTTTGGTTTGCTTATACCAATATGAAATAATTGTATTTTATAAAATAACCCAAACTATTCACACAATATGTGTAAGGTTAAAATAATGATGGATAAAGGAACTTGAATCTGTTTCATTAATTAATTGTGCAGCATAACAACAGATTAAAAATGATAAATACAAGGAAATTTCAATTTTAGGCTATCTTCCTAAAATGTTCTTCTTCTTCTTCTTCTTCTTCATTCCCCCTTTCTTCTTCAAATTTAGTTCACTTTCCTCAGTTCCCAAAAATCTTCTTCTTCTTCTTCTTCCTAGCTTGGCCACTTCCTTCTTCTTTCTCCCTTGTCATCCCCTTTTTCATTTTCTTAGTTTCCTCACCATCTTCCCCCTTCTTGAATCCTTTTGCCAAACTTTCTAACGATTTCTTGATGTCAGCAACATCTTTCCTAATGGATCTCATTTCAGACATGAGATTTGTTGGGATTTATGGGGTATGATTGTCAAAACAACAGTGCGGAATATAAAAAAATTTCATACACCCACGTCCCTAGAATTATTTACTAGCACATATGAACAGGTTGAATATAATTTAGCAACAAATTACTAAATTTAAAGGGTGTAATTCAAAATTACCTCACCACAGGCAAGGTGGTGGTTTTTCTCCAGTCTTCTTTCAGATCTGATGGATTTGGTTCGAGAGAAGCACCCCAAGTGTTGTGCCTCTAGCGGTATCCATACCAATTGGATTGAAGCAACCCCTTTGAATCCACAGGCTCAGAAATAGGATTCAAGGGTAATCAGACATGGAAGAACGAAGAAGAAAACCAGATCTAGATCCAGATCTAGATCTGGATGAGAGAGAGGGGCGGCCTCTCTCTTCCATTGGAGAGGGGGCGGCGGCCACACCTCTTCTCCAAGAGGGGGCGGCTAGGGCAAGAGGGGGGGGGTGGCTAGGGTTTTGTTTTTGCTTAGGTTTTTGAGTCTTCTTAAGACTCCTTTTATAGCCACCTCTCAAGGCCCCCTTTTGTGCAAGACTTTAGTATGGGCCATTAATTAAATTGGCCCATGTCTTGCATTAATTTAATTAAACCCTTTAATTAAATTAACCCAATTAATCCAATTAATTTTCTCTCTCTTTAATTAACTCTTTAATTAACATTTAATTAATTAGACTATCTAATTAATTATTTCTCTCACAGAATTAACTCTTTAATTCTTTAGTTTTCTTCTTCAAGAATTAACACTTTAATTCTTCAGTTTCGATTTAACACATTAAATCAAACTTTCCTTATATGATTTGTTGCAGTCCAATTGTATTGTGTGTGACCCTCTAGGTTCACCATCAATTGGCCGCGGGCCCACGACTTTCATGATTTAATTTGCGAGCTTATAAATTGCTCCGATTAATTGAACACCTTCAATTAACCACTCAAGAATTAATCTTACAATTAATTCATGAGTACCCACACCTCATGGTCGATGTCTAGCCACAAGCCCATGAGGCCCAACTTCAGGTGAATTGATCTCAGTGAACTTCACCTCTTATAATTGCCATGTACATACGGTCCCTCTATCGACTAATTTCCCGATCGAGACCTAGGGTGTGTGAATTGATCGGCACCTCTAATTATCTCGATAAATATACTTTCTAATTCAGGATAATAATTCCAGTGTGACTGCTAAATTTGGAAACCCCTTTCCAAATCCGTCACTGACCGTGGCCACGGGTTTCTCGGAATATATTATCTAAGAACGTATAGGAAATTCTCTCAACGCACTACGTTGAGTCGGTAGATCCCATATTGGTGCTAACCATTCGCGTACACGATCCTACGTACCCAAAGTAGTCGCACAATGATCAGGCTAAGTGATCGGCTCCTAAATCAAAGTACGTACTCACGTGCACCGAATTCGCCCTAGCACCTCAAGTCAAAGGACTAAATCGTACACTATTATAAGCCTTGAGAAACATCCCATCGCCGATATGCGACATGCGCTTCCACAATGGGTTTCTCTGTTCGGGTCGTTCGATGCGTTCGATCCCCTATCGAACCACCTACTCATATGCACTGGCATCAAATGCCTTGCTCATGAAACGCTACAAATTCACTCCATGTGAATCATGCATACTCGTACAAGTCTTAACGATTCCTTCGATACCCCGTCTCGACAGGAATCTATGACTTGGAACGTTTTTAAGATCACGACCTTAGAGACTGTTTCATGATTGCACTCATACTGAAGTGAATCGTCCCATAGTCTATTGTGATCTAAGGATTTCATCCAATCGCTTAAGTGATTCGCGAGAGATGAAGATGGCCATTGTTTGATTTACATACTATAAACAAACAAGCGTATTAATTCATTTATACTAGAGAAAGCTTATCACATGATAGTCCTTATACAAGCTAAAATCTATTGGCTTGCAGGGCACTATCCTTTCAATCTCCCACTTGCCCTAAAGCCAATCACAAACGCTTCTAAGACCCATCTTCCAAAGATGTTCTTTGAACTCCTTTTGTGACAAAGGCTCTACTAGTGGATCCGCTAGATTGTCTTCCGAGTCGACGCGATCCATTATGTGCGTCAACTCTACCAATGATTTCTCTGATCAAGTGGTACTTTTCTCTTGTGTTTAGATTTCTGGTGAGATCTCGATTCCTTTGCTTTAGCAATAGCTCCATTATCATAGAAGATAACCACGAGCTTCGCAATGCTAGGCACTACATCCAACTTTTGGATGAAGTTTTTCATCCAAACACTTTCTTTCGCTGCATTACATGCTGCGATATATCTTGCTTCAGCGGTTAAGATGGCAACGGTGTTTTCCTTGGAACCTTTCCAACTTACCGCTACCCCATTGAGGCAAAATATTTATCCAAAATTGGATATATATATTCATCCACATCAGACTGGAAACTCGTATCAGTAAATCCTTCGAGCTTCAATTCTCCATTACCACCGTAGACCAAGATCAAATCCTTAGTCTTTCTCAAGAGCTCAAGGATATCTTTTACGGTGGTCCAGTACTCTTTACTGGAGTTTGACTAGAAACTGCTCATGGCAATAAGAGCAGGTTCTACATCTGGTCTAGTACATAGTATTGCATACCATATGCTACCTTTTGTCCAAACATAAGGTATTTGAGACATTCTCCTTTTCCTCATTCGATGTAGGGCACATCGATTCGGAATGAGAGATACAGTGTCTCACTGGAAGCAACCCTCTCTTGGATTCTTCCATACTGAATATTTTCAGTACTGTTTCTATGTACTTAGATTGAGAGAGTCCCAACATCTTCCCCGATCTATCTCCATAGATACGTATCTTAATACGCAAGATGTCTCTCTCAAATCTTTGATGGAGAATTGCATGGACAATCATGCTTCCGTCTGTGCTAACATTCCAATATCATCCCAGATAATCAAAATGTTATCGACATGTAAAAATAATGAACTTTAAAGAGCTCCCACTAAACTTCTTGTACACTCAAGGTTCACATTTGTTTTTGATGAAGTCAAACGCCTTGACTTTCTCATCAAAATGAATGTGAGTCCAAATGGATTCAGACATTGCTAATGGAGAAAAGATTTCATCAAAGTCCGTTCCAGGCCTTTGTGTATAACCTTTTGCCATTAGGCAAGTCTTATAGGTCAATACCTCTTCATTCATTCCTAGCTTGCGCTTGAAGATCCATTTGCAACCTACAGGGACATTTCCCTCGGGTGGATCGACCAAGGTCCGTACCTTGTTGGAATGGATGGAGTCCATTTTGGATTGTATGGCCTCTTGCCATACATGAGCGTCTACATCCAATGTAGATTCTTCGTATATGGTCTAACCATATCTTTGAAGTTCCTCACGAACTTGATCAGATCTACGAAGTACTGGTGTACGTTGATGGTTCAGCAGTTTCTGGATTAACTCCCACTGTTTGTGGGGATGGGTTCCACTTCTTGGACCTCATCATGTTCTACTAGGGTACCATTTCTATTCATGAGGAAGCCATCATCTAAGAAATGGATATTCCTTGAAACAAACACCCTTTGTTCTTTAGGATTGTAGAACAGGTATCCAATGGATTTCTTTGGATACCCCACAAATTTGTACAAACTGGATCTACTATCCAATTTATCTCCTTTCTTGTTCCTAACATAGGCAGGAGATCCCTATACTCAATAGAGAGAGTATAGAGGTGCTTTACCACACCATTCTTGGTAGGGTTTTGCAGGCACGAACTTTGAAGTTACTTTGTTCAGTATCTTCGATGCAATCATTAGGGTCAATCCTTAGTATGCATAAGGATGTTGAACGAAACTCATCACGGATCGAACCATGTCCAACAAGGTTTGATTCTCTTCTTTCAGACCCTCCAATAGGTTGAGGCGTCTTAGAAGGAGTTCGTTGTACGAGAATATCTTTCTCAGTAAGATAATTGAGGAACTTGTAGCTTAAGTATTTGCCATCTCGATCAGATCGAATGGCCTTAAGCCTTGTTTGATTCTCTACTTCGTTTCGAAATTCTTTGAACTTTTCAAGAGTTTCGGATTTGTACATCATAAGATACACATATCACTAATGACTTAAGTCATCAGTAAACCTCACGAGGTATGAGTAATCTCCTCTCACACTAACACTTTAGTGGTCCACATTTATTCGTATGGATCCAATCCAAAAATTTGTTTGGTACGCACCGGATGCCCAGCAAACGGTAACTTTGTCATCTTTTTCCTTCAGACAGGATTCGCAAGTTGATAGTTCATCTAAGCCCTATTTTTCAAGAAGCATCGATGACACCAACTATTGAATCCTTCCTATGGAAACACGACCTAATCTTGCGTGCCATATGTGTGGAGTATTATCTTGGTATTGATTGAACTTAACACATTAATTCAATCAATTTTGTTTGTTTTCAATTAACTCTTTAATTGAAACGTTACTTTCAATTAACTCTTTAATTGATTCATTTCCCTTTTTCAATTAACTCTTTAATTGAAACGTTGCTCTCAATTAACTCTTTAATTGAAACTTTGTTTAATTAATTAGACCTTCTAATCAATTTAAACTTGTCAATGCCTTTCTTAGGTGCAGTGGGATAATTTGATTTTTAGGCTACTTGTGTTCTTTTCACTACCTTTATGTTTGCTTTGGAAGAGAACACTTTCTTCTTCCTTTTACTCTTCTTTGACTTTGCAGTCCTTGAAGTGTAAGCAATCATGACAGGTATACCTTTTAAAAGGTTCCTATTTGCCTTTTACCAATACTTTGGTTAATTCATGAAATCTGATCAACTTATCGAATAAGTTCAGAACTTTTCACGAATCGTTTGAATGAGCGGGAGGAGAATTTAGGAGGAAGTCAATGTTAAGATCACTTGCAGGCCTATGTTTAATCGATCCAGTTATCAACCAGATTGATAAAACAAGGACAGTGATCCTTGACATTAGTTCCTTCACTTATTCTCGAGTTTTTAAACAACACCTTAGAAATCTCGAATCAGATGATTCGAAATTGCTCCTCAAAACAAGCCTTTTGAGGTGGAGGTTTGTTTTAGAAGTTTCAGACATACTCCTATGTCGCTTCTTTAGCTCGTTCAATCTTGATGCTTCTATGAGGCAACGATCATTGAGATTCCCATACTCTATGGGTGATTCGATCCTCTTCCGAGAATCATCTCAAAAATGCACCAGGCATAGGTTGATTATTAGGAACACGATTCCGACTTTCGGGATTGAGGACAATCCCCAAGTTTCTAAGCCAATCGATATTTTAATCCAGTTATTTTCTAAGTCGAGGATAAATAGTAAAAATGGACAATTCATATAGATATCTCAATATCTAATCTAAAGAGAAGACAAAAATCTAGAGGACTAGTTAATGAATAATACTTATAATCTACGAAGGTTGGACTTTCTATCGTAAAAGTTCTCCCACTATTTTATCGAAACAATTACCCCTTCAATTGTTCGGGAAATCCTATTTCCTAGTAGGTCTTGACGTCCCAGCGGACATTAATTGCACCCACGACTCGCGGCCATACAATTAATTCCCCAGGTAGGCATACTTATTGCCAATTGTGTCCCTACACAACCTTCAAGCTATTTTGCCTCGGTTTTCGCACCCATCTAGCACTGCTACATCATGAGTGGTACTACTCGTTAAGTCTAACCCATCAATCTTGATGAGCAACGGGCCCGGTCATGAAATCCCCATAACTTGGTTATGGTCGATGTTCACATCCCGACCAATCCTCACCCTTGTCAAGTTTAGTTAAAAACGAGAATCAAGGAGTTTCGCGTATTGTCTATTTCCTCGACTCGGGTGCCAGACTCTGGATCACCTTAATCAACAAGTGGACAACTCACGCTAGTTCCTATTGATGGAAGGCTTGGATATTAAAACTTTATTTTAATATACCCAATATGACTTAATATTATTTATCAAGAGGGGGTTTTTCGGGTCTAAGAATTTGAGGTAACACTCCTCGAGATCTCACCGTTCCAGTTATGCATTATCCTTTATTTACGATCTAAATTACTAGCGCGCATCACCATACATGCTAAAATATAAATCAGTAAATAAAACATACACACCTAGCATGCATGCTACCACAGTATGTTTTCGATCGGGAGCCTCCTATGCGGGCCATCATCGAGCCAAAGATGTTGGCCCAATTGGTCAATCTAATTGGGTTCTAAAGGACCTAGGCTATTACATAAATAACCATGCATACATGGCCTTCACTCTTCTTGGGCTCCCACCTTGCTTGTAACGGGCCTCCATCCTAAACTATTTAAAACAGTAAAGCCCTATCTATTACAAGGCTCAAAGTGGCCCAAAAACATAAGGCTCGCAGGCCCAATAAAACCAACATAATTAAAATTAACCAATCACATCTACCCCTAGGGTCAAGGCTCGGCGCGATCGAAAAAACACGTAAACAGTTCACGTAGAGCAAGAAACAAGCAAAACATATTTCCTTATTCCTTATCTTATTTTAAAACTCCCTTTTAAAATAGCTTTAGATTCTAGTTTTAAAACCCCTTTTAAAACAATCCACAATTTTTTTTATTTTAAAACCCCTTTTAAAATAACCCCTTGATTCTCACCTAGTCTCCACTAATTATGATGAAATTAACTTTTCGGATATACTAAACTCCTTTAGTGCACAAAACAGTTTCAGTTTTTCAACTTTTGAAAAATTGCAGTTCGGCCCCTGAATTTTCGAAAATTACATTTTGACCCCTCAACTTTTGGAAATTACAAATCAGCCCCAAAATTTCCAGAACATGCAAATCGGACCAGAAAGCAGAAAATTAACAAAATTTCCAGAAACTTTCGTTTAAAGCAAAACAGACCCCATATTTTACGGTTATTGCAAAAATAGCCCCTAGCCTTTCGTTAATTGCAAAACAGTCCAGATTTTGAAAATTCCAGAAATTACAATTTGGTCCAGAATTGCAGAAAAACAAAATTTAACTTTCTGTCCAGATTTTCGAAAAATCACAATTCGCACATAAACACTCAAATTTTCGGAAATTGCAGTTTAGGCCCAAAACCGAATTATGCAAATACCCGAACACATAATTTATCATAACAAGCAAGAATCAAATCATAGAACACGACAATCAAATATACACATATATTTTGAAGTGTTCAGGCCTATTCATATGAGCGTAGTAAATTTGGCTCTGATACCACTGTTGGGATTTATGGGGTATGATTGTCAAAACAACAGTGCGGAATATAAAAAAATTTCATACACCCACGTCCCTAGAATTATTTACTAGCACATATGAACAGGTTGAATATAATTTAGCAACAAATTACTAAATTTAAAGGGTGTAATTCGAAATTACCTCACCACAGGCAAGGTGGTGGTTTTTCTCCGGTCTTCTTTCAGATCTGATGGATTTGGTTCGAGAGAAGCACCCCAAGTGTTGTGCCTCTAGCGGTATCCACACCAATTGGATTGAAGCAACCCCTTTGAATCCACAGGCTCAGAAATAGGATTCAAGGGTAATCAGACATGGAAGAACGAAGAAGAAAACCAGATCTAGATCTGGATGAGAGAGAGGGGCGGCCTCTCTCTTCCATTGGAGAGGGGGCGGCGGCCACACCTCTTCTCCAAGAGGGGGGCGGCTAGGGCAAGAGGGGGGGTGGCTAGGGTTTTGTTTTTGCTTAGGTTTTTGAGTCTTCTTAAGACTCCTTTTATAGCCACCTCTCAAGGCCCCCTTTTGTGCAAGACTTTAGTATGGGCCATTAATTAAATTGGCCCATGTCTTGCATTAATTTAATTAAACCCTTTAATTAAATTAACCCAATTAATCCAATTAATTTTCTCTCTCTTTAATTAACTCTTTAATTAACATTTAATTAATTAGACTATCTAATTAATTATTTCTCTCACAGAATTAACTCTTTAATTCTTTAGTTTTCTTCTTCAAGAATTAACACTTTAATTCTTCAGTTTCGATTTAACACATTAAATCAAACTTTCCTTATATGATTTGTTGCAGTCCAATTGTATTGTGTGTGACCCTCTAGGTTCACCATCAATTGGCCGCGGGCCCACGACTTTCGTGATTTAATTTGCGAGCTTATAAATTGCTCCGATTAATTGAACACCTTCAATTAACCACTCAAGAATTAATCTTACAATTAATTCATGAGTACCCACACCTCATGGTCGATGTCTAGCCACAAGCCCATGAGGCCCAACTTCAGGTGAATTGATCTCAGTGAACCTCACCTCTTATAATTGCCATGTACATACGGTCCCTCTATCGACTAATTTCCCGATCGAGACCTAGGGTGTGTGAATTGATCGGCACCTCTAATTATCTCGATAACTATACTTTCTAATTCAGGATAATAATTCCAGTGTGACTGCTAAATTTGGAAACCCCTTTCCAAATCCGTCACTGACCGTGGCCACGGGTTTCTCGGAATATATTATCTAAGAACGTATAGGAAATTCTCTCAACGCACTACGTTGAGTCGGTAGATCCCATATTGGTGCTAACCATTCGCGTACACGATCCTACGTACCCAAAGTAGTCGCACAATGATCAGGCTAAGTGATCGGCTCCTAAATCAAAGTACGTACTCAGGTGCACCGAATTCGCCCTAGCACCTCAAGTCAAAGGACTAAATCGTACACTATTATAAGCCTTGAGAAACATCCCATCGCCGATATGCGACATGCGCTTCCACAATGGGTTTCTCTGTTCGGGTCGTTCGATGCGTTCGATCCCCTATCGAACCACCTACTCATATGCACTGGCATCAAATGCCTTGCTCATGAAACGCTACAAATTCACTCCATGTGAATCATGCATACTCGTACAAGTCTTAACGATTCCTTCGATACCCCGTCTCGACAGGAATCTATGACTTGGAACGTTTTTAAGATCACGACCTTAGAGACTGTTTCATGATTGCACTCATACTGAAGTGAATCGTCCCATAGTCTATTGTGATCTAAGGATTTCATCCAATCGCTTAAGTGATTCGCGAGAGATGAAGATGGCCATTGTTTGATTTACATACTATAAACAAACAAGCGTATTAATTCATTTATACTAGAGAAAGCTTATCACATGAGATTATCATTCATCTCATTCATCTTCTGCTCCTGTTTTTCAAATAATTCCTTAATGACATTAGCAGCCACATTAAACTCTTCTGTCAAACATCCAACATGTTCTTTAACCTTATTGAATTCATTGAGTTGAATTTTTGAATTCAGATCTTGCTCCTTTGAGTTTTTATCAAGGGTACTCTCTATTTTTCTCACATTGTCCATGGCAATCCAAGTTCCTTTATCAACTTCCTTTATCATTTTCAGAGACTTCGTGAAATACTCCTTCCAATCTTCACAAGTATTCGCTTGATGGTTTTCAATATCTTCTGGCATTTTAAACATATTCCTAACTTGTTCATTACCAGCCTTTTCGGTGTCATCACTTGAAGAGTCTGGTGATGCACTTTTCCTTCTATAGAGCACTGTGCCACTTCCTTGTGGAAACCACCTTGAGGTTCCAGCATTAGGAGTTTGCTGAGGTGGATTCTTCTTCCCATTAGGGTTCTCATTCTCATCATGGTCGTTATCAAGGTCATTTCTATGTGGTGCATTGTTGCTTGGAGATCTTTCGCGAGGGCTTTTGTTCCCTTCCCTCCTTCTCGGACTCCTTGTTCTTTGTCTATTTCGGCCTGTCCTATCCACAAGTTCGTTCAACTTGCCTTGTTGAATTAATTTCTCAATCTCCTGCTTTAAGTGATAACAATCCTCGGTCCTATGACCGTGAGCTCGATGGTACCTACAAAATAAATCGTAGTTTTTTGCCCCAGGTTTGGCTTGCGTAATTCTTTTTGCTGGGGGAATCAAGTTATTTCTCTCTAATATTACAAGAATATCCTCTCTGGGGGTATTTAATTTGGTATACTCGACATAGCTTATTCGATCCCTTACGTTCCTTTCTGCAGATCGAGGCCTGAGGTAGACATTAGGTCTTTTCTCAGGGTTACCCCAGCTAAACTCCAGTCTTTTGAAATCGTTTTCCCTCCTAGGATACCGATCGTAATCCATGGCTTTTTGCATCTGTGGTTTTTCAGGCCTCCTAGATCCCGAAGTGGATGCTTTACTCTTATTCTTATCTTTGAATGAGTTCATCTTTTCTTGAGTCATATACTTTGAGGCTAGCGTCATGATTTCTGCAAAAGTTCGTGGCTGTTTCCGACTCAAGGCATTGCCAAATTGCCTATTTTTTGTTAGGTCGAACAAAATCGATATGATATAATCGATATTTGGCGAGTCGATCTTTAACAGTTCAGCATTGAACCTTGCCAGCCAAGTCCTCAAGGACTCTCATTCTTGTTGGATAATAGTTCCCAGGTAACTCATGGGGAGCTTTTGCCGTTTCTGGCTAGCGAACTGCTGCTCTAGTTTGTTACATAGTTCTCTAAAACTGAAAATTGAGTTAGATGGCTTTTTTCCGAACCAGTCCAGTGCTAATCCCTCGTAGGTTGTGATCATTAACTTCGCCGTGTACTCTGCTGAATGAGCGTATAAGTTCATGATATTCGTGAAACTGAATATGTAATCAGTTGGATCACCAGTTCCGTCATATCTGGGAAGTCGGGCCGGTAAGGGCCCAGAGGCCTGTGCCTCTCTTATTTCTTGGCAGAATGGAGAACAGGCTGCAATACTATCCTGGACTTCTCGGGAACGTGTCCAAGGTTGTCTCATGGTTAATAAACTTTGCTCCAATCGTTCCTCGACCATCCTCTCTATATCTCTTTAAGAGACTCTTCTAGTTGCTTGTTGATTGACAACCGGGGGCTTATCCACGTCATCGATCGGGATAACAGTCTGTTCCTTGGATAGGTGAGGTTCAGGACGAGCATTAGCTCTTGCCTGATTAGTTCTTCGACCAAGGTGCCTTCCAACAACGTTTGGTGGGGAGACTTGAGATCGTTGGTCCGCATCTGGACTCTCTGCTTGAGTTGATTGATGATCGTTATTTCCCCGAGGTTCCCTATCATTATTAACCGCCTTCGAGGGACGAACTGCAGCCCTTGCTGGTTCCGCGACTGTCGGAGTCGGTAGAATTTGACGAAAAATCGAACTTAAAAGCTGAGCAATTTGTAGTATTTTTTCCTGGTCAGCCGGTAGCGGGGGAGCAGGGACGGATCGAATAGGTGAGTTAGGAGCCTGACTCGCGCTAGGAGTTTGTTGTCCTCCATCGTTTTGATTGATGTTAGCGTTCGCTGCAACATGTTCCTCTACAGGATCTAAACTTTGGTGATTTGTCGAAAGCTGCATATTGTTAGCGCTGACCCTTTGGGAATTTTCAGGCAGGCTATCTATAGCACGAGAAGGTCGAGAACTCGTGCTTTTTCCTGCGTTACGAGTGATTTTTCTTGGATTGACCATATTTTGATCGAGTAATTAACCTGCCCCACGGTGGGCGCCAACTGATTTAGCCTGATTTTGTCTTAGGTTTAATCTCAGTAAATTATTAAGAACAATTTAATATATTTGGGGTTTGGCTAAAGTACTCAGGATGGAGCAATTCAAGAATAGTATAAAGAGAAATAATCACGTAATCAAGAGTATGCGAGAGAGGAGAAATAGTTGTAGTATCATTAATAGGTTAAAATCCGCCTTTTTCATACATTGTAAGATTCGCTATTTATAATATTCATCATGTCCTAACAGAGCTAGGAGTCCTATTAAGCCTAGGAATCCTGCATGGCCTGGGAGTACCGTATGGCCAAACAAGTCTTCTGGATCGGGCATTAGGTCGATCAGATACATTTTGGCGGGTCGAGCCGATCTCGATGTCTACACGGGTCGGATCGATCTTTTATCCTCCTCGGAAAACCCTGCTCGATTGTATGCGTAAAATTAGCCCTCATCAGGACAGACCAATAAGACTCAACAACAAAGTAGTCTTAAGAACTCTGCTAATAAGAGCATGAACAAAAAGATAAATGATAAGTCTGCTAAGTCTAAAAAAGAGACAGGATAGAGGAAAACCAAGAGGAAACATACTTATAAGAATAACAATACTTGGAATGGACATGAGTCATATTATGATGATAGTTATTACAATGTGCAACCTGCTTATTCATCATTCTATCATGCACCTCATTATCCTCCCCCACTATGTTGTTGCATAC
Organism: Penstemon newberryi var. newberryi; assembly: GCA_030819805.1. Classification (NCBI taxonomy): domain Eukaryota; kingdom Viridiplantae; phylum Streptophyta; class Magnoliopsida; order Lamiales; family Plantaginaceae; genus Penstemon; species Penstemon newberryi. The sequence goes on along the minus strand of JAUALY010000007.1, from coordinate 4,079,346 downwards.
CTTGCTCATTATCCCATGCATGCATACTCTGGATACCATGCACCTTACCCTGCATATGAGCATTACTCTCATCATAATAATCATTACTATGATCAATTTGCTGAACATTATGATGAACCTAAAGTCACAAAGGCACCACAAAAAAGCTACTAAGCCTAAGAAGCCTAAGACCACTAAAGTCTAGGTTGAAAGGTTAAACTAACCTTGCAGGACCCACTCAATAATGTTTACCTAAAACATTCATCTGTTTTGTAGGTTGGGAGTATGAGTAGAGTAGACAAGAAGTGGTACTTAGACAGTGGATATTTGAGGCACATGTGTGGTGAAAAAAATGAGTTGACTGAAATTGCTACTGTAGATGGACCAATGGTTACATTTAGAGATAGAAACGAAAGCAAGATTGTTGGGAAAGGGAAGCTTATCAAAAGAAACATTGAGATATCAGAAGTCTCATATGTTAAAGGCCTTAAATACAATCTGCTGAGTATAAGTCAATTCTGTGATAAAGGATTTTATGTCATCTTCATCATATAAGTGCTTTGTAGAGCAAGTTGGAACAAAAAAGTGATATTATCTGGAAGAAGATAAGGAAACATTTATGTAGTCGACTGAAATTATGTGAATTCATTGACAAACGTATGTTTGGTGGCCACATCACCAAGTGAAGTCAGTTTGCTTTGGTATAGAAGGATGAACCATATTAACTTCAAGACCAATAATTGATTAATCAAGAATAATTTGGTTGAAGGTCTTCCCAAGATAAACATGAGTAAAGACAAGCTATGTGATGCCTGTCAGAAGGGTAAACAAATCAAGTCATCTTTTAAAACTAAGAAGAACATAACTTTCCCTAGAGTATTGGAGCTACTTCACTGATTTGTTTGGTCCTATTGATCAACGGAGGAGAGAAATACTACCTTGCTGTTGTGGATGATTTTTCGGAATATACTTGGGTGATTTTCATGAAAAAGAAGAGTGAAACGAAGGAACATCTCACCCATCTTATGGAAAGGATCCAGAACGAGAAAAACTTAAAAATTCTAAGAATTAGATCAGATAGAGACACGGAGTTTACAAATTCGATTGTAGAAGAATACTGTAAATCTAAAGGAATCAGCCATGAGTACTCTGCGGCCAGGACACCATAACAAAATGGAGTTGCTGAAAGGAGAAATAGAAACTCTAAAGGAAGCAACAAGAACGATGATAGCTGAGACGAAACTTCCACAAAGATTTTGGATAGAAGCTACAATACGGCTTGCTATACTCAGAACCGTTGCATGATCTACAAAAGTCAGAACAAAACACCATAGGAGCTGTGGAATAACCGGAAGCCTAATATTCATTATTTGAGCATATTTGGTTGTAAATGTTTTGTCTTAAATAATTGTAAAAGTCAGCTGACTTCCTTTGCAAAAAAAGTTGATGAAGCTGTTTTTATAGGATACTCTTTTGTTAGTAAAGCGTATCGAGCTTTAACAAAATAACTTTACAAGTAGAAGAATCCGTTCATGTAGTATTTCATGAGCCTACCCAATGTTCTGAAAATTATCAATGTACTAATCTAGATTCATCTGTAGATACTCTGACGTTTACTAGTAAGCGAAAAGAAGAATATGTACCCATCATACTACTTGATCTCGACCAAGCTGATAACAACTATGCTGATACATTTCAAATTCAGACGACTAACACACAGACAAACGAATTGCAAGCAGCTAACATACCAGAGACTGTTCAATAGACTACTATTGAGACTCTAACTGTAGTGTTGCAAGATCAATCCAGAGGACAACTTGATCTAAGCGGTTCAGAGATTACCCACCAGATCTTGTGATTGGTGATCCACTTGAGAAAGTCAGAACTAGAAGGTCAACTGCAAATGAATCAATGTTTGTAAGTTTTCTTTCACAAATTGAACAAGCTGGATAGAAGCTATGCAACAAGAACTTAATCAATTCGAAAGAGGTGAGGTATGGACTTTCATTACATAACCTACTCATCAAAGAGTTAAAGGCACTAAGTGGATTTTCAGAAATAAGATGGATGAAGCTGGAACCATCACCAGAAACAAAGCTAGACTAGTTGCCAAAGGATATTAGCAAGAAGAATGAATTGATTTTGATGAGACTTTCGCACCAGTAGCGAGGCTTGAAGCAATCAAACTATTCTTAGGCTAAGCTACTCACAAGAACTTCATTGTTTATCAAATGGACGTGGAGTCTGCTTTTCTCAATGGAGAACTGCAAGAAGAAGTGTACATTGAACAACCTCCTAAATGTGAAGTCTATCAAGAAGGAAATAAGGTATATCGTCTCAAGAAGGTACTATATGGTTTGAAGCAAGCACCAAGAACATGGTATGACCTTGTATGGTTTTCTTTTAATTAAAAGATTTCGTAAAGGTAAAGCAGATAAGACCTTGTTCACTATTGAATGGGATAACCATATTCTGTTAGTTCAAATATATGTAGACGACATTATTTTTGGTTCAACTAACAAACAAATGTGTGAGAAGTTCTCTAATCTGATGCAAAACAAATTTGAAATGAGTATGATGGGAGAACTCAACTACTTTCTTGGATTATAAATCAAGCAACTGCCAGACGACATATTTATCAACCAAATTAAGTATACAAGAGATCTGTTCAAGAAATTTGGAATGGAGACCAGTTCATCTGTGGCTAGGGCTGAGCACGGTCCGGCGGACCGATCGAACCGAACCGAAATTGACGGTTCGGTCCGGACCATTTACCGAACCGAAATTTCATTTCGGTAAACAGTTCCTGTCCGAGAACCGAATGTCCCAAATGTCGTTTCTCGGTACAACCGGTTTGTTTACCGAACCTAACCGATTGGACCAAAACATTTTTTTTTAAATTTTATGTTTTTCAATTACGACTTTGGAGAGTTATAACTTTTATATTTGAATGATTTGTATAAACTTAAGATTGTTTTTCAAAAACATTTATCTCTTTGTACTTAATTAAGATTATTTTATGTTTGAGACTTTTATGTTTGAAAGATTTGTATAAAATTTGGTGATAAATTGAATTATGTGCAATAAATAGAATAGGGGTTTTTTTGTATGGTTTGTATGTTGTAAGATTTTTTTTTTTTTATATTTTGTGTAGTAAATTGATTTTTTGGTTTTTATAAAAAAAAAATTAGGTTCGATTTTTTTGTGGACCGAACCGGACCGAAATTTTCGGTCCGATAAACGGTCCACAGATTTCCAGGACCGAACCGGCTAGGAACCTAACTTCGGTCCGATTCGGTCCAGTTCGGACCATTTGCTCACCCCTATCTGTGGCTATTCCTATGTCCATTGGTCTCAGATTAGACAAATACTAAGAAGGTAAACCAGTTGACATTATCAAATTTAGAGGCATAATTGGTTCACTCCTCTATCTCACAACTAGTAGACCTGATATGTACTATGTTGGGGTTTGTGCGAGATTTCAATCAAATCTTAAGGAATCTCTTCTCTTAGCTGGTAAAAGGATATTGATATCTTAAAGGCACTAAAGAATTGGGATTGTGGCACCCAAGGAAATCAAGATTTGACCTTATTGGATATTCAAATTCTGACCTTATTGGATATTCAAATTCTGACCTTGTTGGTTGCAAGAATGACAAGAAGAGTACTACTGAAACTTGTCAATTTTTGGGTAGTGGATTGATCTCGTGGATGAATAAGAAGCAAACATCAGTTTCCATCTCTACTGCTGAAGCTGAATATATTACTGCTGGAGCTTGTTGTGCACATATACTTTGGTTGAAATATCAACTAGAAGATTACAATGTAAATATCAATGGAATTTCTCTCTACTGTGATAATACAAGTGTTATTTCTCTTACTCAGAACACTACTAGTCATTCAAGGACTAAGCATGTTGATATAAAGCATCACTTCATATGAGATCAAGTTGAAAAAAAAAATGTCATAAAGGAGTATGTTCATGCGGACAATCAGATAGCTGACATTTTCACTAAACCTTTGTGTGATGCATGATTTTCAGCTATTAGAGTTGAATTATGCTTGTTGAATTTGGATTCATAAGTTGAGGGGGAACTTATCAGAAGACTAATCTCATCAGCTTTTTGGAGTTCAACAACACGGTGACATTCAAGATGAACACTCAACAAACTAGTTTGCTGATGGATTCTTAAATTTAGGGGGAATGTGTAAGACTAGCAGTACTCCTGATTAAAGATGAAGTTATCAATTTTAGTCAGATGAAGTTATGTTATCAGAAGATTATTTAAAATCTTGAAGAATTTGAAGATTATCTTGTTGGATTGACAAACAACAATGGAAGATCACTAGCTATTGGTTTTCTCTAGGGGTATATCATTTTTAGATGAGTCATTTTATCATATAAGTGCTCGTTACTTACCTGATATTTTATTTATGAAAGTGTTACTTAAAACGTAATAATAATAAACACGTTTTTGAGTACTAGGGACGTTTCGTATTCCCGCATCATCTGATAATTAATTTAATTTGAATTACGTAAATATCGCCCACACGATAGTAACGTACTAATCACGATCTAACGGTTAGCGGATATCACAAAAACCGAAATAACCCTAACCTTATAAATCTAGATCTAAATAGCTGAGTGACCTTTACGCATCTCAAATATTCAAACTCTCTTATGTAAGAATTGCTAACCATTTGTCTGCATTCTAGTGAATCATCTACTACTTTCTTTCTATTTTTCATTGTTATAATGGCATCAAAGACTGCTAACACTAAAGGAAGGTAATTAAACTACGAATTGTTCTACGCGACTGGAACCAAACTGGTGAAAGAACAGATGGAAAAGTTCAATGCTGCTTCATTGGTTAAGTTCATGGATGCACATGAATCCATGGTGTCCGTAGGTGAAGTTGATCAATTCTACCAAACTGCTAAAGTAGATTTGCCGAAGTTGCAGATTACTACAAAGGTTGGAGGAAAGGATGTATGTATCACTCCAGCTCTGCTTAGTGAGAATCATGATTTGGTTAATGAAGGAGCTACATATATCTCTGTGTTGGCTACTCCTTTGGAGAAGTCATTTTGGAAAATTGCCGCAAAAGATGGAGAAAATGATAACTGGTTCATCTAAGAAGACTCAACTGATAGATGAATATCAGAGAATGACAGACTTATTTGCAAAAAAATTTGAGTGCAACATTGGATGGTTGACCTAAGAGGAGACTACATTCTATGATGGCAGTTTACTATGGGATGAAGATAAATTGGGCTATTTATGTGTTCTACATTCTGGCATATCATAAGGAAACCAATAATTTCAACCATACAATATTTCTTAGTCATCTACTGTTTAGTATTGTCTTAGGAATGAAAAATGGAAAAGAGATTCACAGGGCTAAAGAAGTTAAGTTGTATGAGCCTGTGAAGTCTGAGGTTTCTAAGAAGGGAGCAAAAAAAAGAAAAACAACTGTTGAGACGCCTAAGGGAAACACTCAGAAAAAGGTCAAGAGTGTTGATCCTATTGAAATAGTAGATGACTATGTTGTTGAAGCCAGAACGGATGACAATGCTGATGACAAAGCAGTTGAGGAAGTGATTGCTAAAATCACTGAAGAGATTAAGGAACTTCCTAAGAGGGGAGAATCTTCTGAGAGGACAATACCAGATGAGAATCCTAGGGATGGAGTTGCTGCAAGAACTAAAAGTTCTGTTCAGAAGCCTGCTGTTGCAGCTAGTACTTTTGTCCACACTAAGGCCACTTCAAGAAAGAAGCTGATCTTAAAAGTCAACAAGTTAAGATTTTTGAAACAGTCAGAGAAGACCTAACTTCTGCTGAAAGACTAGTTGAATCGGAGAAGGCATCTGATACTTTCAGAGAAGTGACAGAAGAGGTGGGAATACCTCAAGAAGAAATGACTGAGTCTGCTGATCAGACTGCTGAGGTCAAGGAGCAAGTTGTTGCCAAGAGGAATAGAACTGGCAAAGCTAAGATGCCCTCTACTGCTAAGTTAAAGAAGCTAGAGGAGGCAAGACCTAAGAAACAAGAGGAAGTTGTCCTCAAAGCTGCCATTGAAGCAAGCAAATCGGAGCCTTTCCCAAGAAGTTATCTGAAGCTGAAATTGAAGCTAAGCTGAAGATTTGGCAAAGGCCCTTGAGATAAGTCAAAAGGAATCTCAAGGTCCTAATAGAGGTGGTGGTATAGTCATTGGAATCCCCAAAGAAGACAAAATTGTGTTGCTTCGTCCAAAGATTATCAAGAAGAAAAAGAAGGAGACCAAACATGCACTTGAAATAGTCAGGAGTTACCCTGCTGTTTTGGCAAAGTTTGAGAGCGAACTGGAAAGGTTTAAGTCTAGGTTGCAAGCTCAGAGTACTTTCCTCACAGAAAATATAAGATATAACAGATGAGGGAGTACATACTGCGTAAGTTTAAGGAGGAAATCAATGCATAGAATGAGTTCACTGCTGAAAAGAATTGGATCTTGAGCTGGTTGGGTACAAGTTCAAGAGAAAGAGCTATGGATTCAGACTTTTCCATGACAGACTACATCATCACATGAAAACCCTTGTAAGAAATGAAGCCAATGCACTAAGGGTAACTATTCCCAAGAAGCCTAGAAGAGGTGATAACTTGGAAGAAAGAGCTATTAATATTAACTTAGCCATCTTTGTGACGTTGGATAAATGGATAGAGAGATCCAGATATGAGCAAGGAAGTTCAAGTAATTTGCTACAACATCCCAGTTTACAACAAATTGCTTTTAGTGCAGAAATCAGAACATTTCAGGAGTCAACTACTTGAAGAAGACTAGATAATCTTTTGTTCCTGATTTGATTATATATAGTAAATCTATTATTTCTGATGATGGTACTGATGTTATTGTTTCCACTGTAAGTGAGAACTTGCAGGAAATGAAGGATAACTCATCTCAGGAGATCAACTTTACTGATGCTCCTTTGTCAAAAGATGAGTTGTCTGCTTTCCAAGAGAAGTTAGCCATTGAATGGAAGGATGTGAGAAAGCTACTTCTGAGGAAAAAGGGACAAGGGTCCATCCTCCTCAAGTTGAAAAGAATGGTACTCAGACTGCTAATTCGGAGTTAATGAAAAAAATCATGGAAGATTCTGTGAGAAAGGTACAAGAGGTCAATCAATCTATTGAAAGTAACCTGAAGGAAATGAAGGACTTAGAGGAGAGGAACAAGTCATGCAAAAAATTGAGGAGATAGCCTCAAGACTTGTTGAAAGTACTGAAAAGTCTGCCAACCTTGCTGATAACACCAGACTGCTGATGAAAGATTAGTTGACTAATATCAAGAAAGAAATCAGGGAAATGAATTCTGCTGTCAATCAGTTTGCTTATAGAATTCATTTAAATGAAAAGGGTTGGGCAAACATCTCAAAGGTTGTTGCTGATTCTATAGATATAGAGCAACATAAAACAACTATTTTACATGAAGAGTTTTGAAGTAGAGCGAATAAAACACTGGAAGGAGTTATTGGCTTAAGTGAAGAAGTCAGTATACTTCATCACAACCTGGATGTTACCACTCAAACTCACCATGACAAGAAGTTATTGCTAAGGAAGATGCTAAGGAAGAAACAGTTAAGATCGCTGATGAAAAAGCTTCGGTTGATGATAATGAAGATGATGTTGATAAACCTAATGATGCAGCAAAAGAAGATAAATAAATTGCTACTACTAAGGGTTCAACTGATGAGCAACTTGATCCATTCAGGAAGCAAAGAACTAGAGAAAAGTTAGCTGCTAAGATCGAGGTTGCTGCTTAGGAAGATGATCCAATAATCATAGCAAAAAGATTAGCTTTAGATATCTCAAGTGAAGGTGAAGATGAAGAAGATGAAGAAGAAAAAGAAGTAGTTGAAGAGGGTAACGCCCCAAAAATTTCGAACCCTTTTGATTGGATTTTTAAGCCAAATTTCTGTGCTACTTTTTATTTTCAAAGTTAAGCATTAATTTGATTTAAAATATGCAATTTAATTAAATCTTGTGACCTTATGAAATTTTAAATAATTTAAAAACATATAAGTTACTATATTTTATAATAATACCTTTTTGAAATTTTTCGGGCTTAGATGCACAAAATTTTTATTTTAAGGACTGAAATGTAAGTTTTCAAAACTTCAGGGGGCAAAGTGAAAATTTGCCCCAAGTTGCAGATTTTCTGCAGGAGAGTAATTATTTTCTCTCCTTGCACACTCTGATCACAAGCGAAGTCATTAGTTGACGGAGCGAATTGTTGGAGAACAAGATCAAACTCTTGTCATGTTTGAGTGACATTCAACTGAGAATAGAAGGAGTTTATATCCATCTTTGTGAGTGCTATAACTTCATAGTATAGGTCTTCTGAGTTATTTCCTATATTAAAAGATCAAGGTTAATCTGAGTGATTTTTTGAGAGTGAACTGAGTGTTCTTACTTAATGCTTATCATTTGTTGTAAAGCTTAAGTGTTCTTGTTGTTGAGTGCTTTAGAATAGGTTTTTCTAAGTGATCTACCTGAGAGCTAAGTGTTCGACTTGAGGCTTGTTATTTGTTGTAAAAGCTCAAGTACTAGTTACTTTGTGTTTCTAGTGAAACCTAAATCTGTGTGATTTAGAAGAGTGGACTAAAAGACTTCTTTTCTATTTAACCACTATAAAAATTCCTTGTGTGATTTACTTACTTGTCTTGCATTGCATATTTCATAAGCTAAGTAAATACTTTGAAAGAAGAATCTTTTAGACTGAGGAATTTCTAATTTGGGGTAACACTTTCCTTATGCTTTAAAGATTGATTTGAGTTGAAAACATTGTTTGAAAAATACACATACATATCCGCTGCATCATTGTTTGAAACTCTGACTATTTAAGATTGATAAGCTAAATCAGCTAAGTAGTCTACTCTACTGATCAGCTTAGTGCAAAATCATATTAGTCGTCTTACCATGCTGATAAGCGAACTCATCTTATTGAAAAAGAGAGAAATTCATTTTAAGGTTCAGAGGTCTATTCACCCCCCCCCCCCCCCTCTAGACCTCATATGACCACTTTGGGACCAACAAGTGGTATCAGAGCAAATTGGTGATAGGATAGTGCCTGCAAGCCAATATATTTAGCTTGTATTAGGACTATCATAATCTTTCTCTAGTATAAATTAATACGCTCGTTTGTTTATAGTATGTAAATCAAACAATGGCCAACTTCATCTCTCGCGAATCACTTAAGCGATTTGACGAAATCCTTGGATCACAATAGACTATGGGACGATTCACTTCGGTATTGAGTGCAATCATGAAACAGTCTCTAAAGGTCGTGATCTTAAAACATGTTCCAAGTCATAGATTCCGAACTAGACGGGGTATCGAAGGAATCGCAAAGACTTGTACAAGTATGCATGATTCACTTGGAGTGAATTTGTAGCGTTTCATGAGCAAGGCATTTGATGCTAGTGCATATGAGTAGGTGGTTCGATAGGGGATCGAACGACCCGAACAGAGAAACCCATTGTGGAAGCGCATGTCGCATATCTGTGATGGGATGTTTCTCAAGGCTTATAATAGTGTATGATTTAGTCCTTAGACTTGAGGTGCTAGAGCGAATTCGGTGCATGGGTGTACGTACTTTGATCTAGGTGCCGATCACGTAGCCTGACCATAATGTACCTAAGTTGGGTGCGTATAGTCATGTACGCGAGTGGTTAGTACCAATAAGGTATCTACCGACTCAACGTAGTGTGTTGAGAGAATTTCCTATACGTTCTTAGATAATAGATTCCGAGAAACCTATGGCCATAGTTGGTGACGGATTTGGAAAGGGGTTTCCAAATTTAGCAGTCACACTGGAATTATTATCCGGAATTAGAAAGTATAGTTATCGAGATAATTAGAGGTGCCGATCAATTCACACACCCTAGGTCTCGATCGGGAAATTAAGTCGATAGAAGGACCGTATGTACATGGTACTTATAAGAGGTGAGGTTCACTGAGATCAATTCACCTGAAGTTGGGCCTCATGGGCTTGTGGCTAGACATCGACCATGAGGTGTGGGTACTCATGAATTAATAAGGAGATTAATTCTTGAGTGGTTAATTGAAGGGGTTCAATTAATCGGAGCAATTAATAAGCTCGTAAATTAAATCACGAAAGTCGTGGGCCTGCGGCCAATTGATGGTGAACCTAGAGGGTCACACACAATACAATTGGACTGCAACAAATCATATAAGGAAAGTTTGATTTAAAGAGTTATATCAAAATTGGAGAATTAAAGTGTTAATTCTTAAAGGAGAAAAGTATTAATTAGAAGTAGTTTAATTAATTAATGGAGAAGAATTAATTAATTAATTGGATTAATTAATTAAATGGGCTGAATTAATTAAAAGAGTTTAATTAATTAAAAGATGGTTTAGGTCCATTAGAAAACAAATAAAGGCCATAAGTAAATGGGCTTTAAGTTTCCTAGTAGAATTAGAACACATCTAGGTCAAGACTCCTTATCTATATAAGGAGCTCAAGACCTCAAAAACCTATGCCCTAACACAAGAAGTAGCCGTCCCCCTCTCCCAAGATCTGAAAATCGTCGCCCCCTCTCTTACAGAGATGGGTTCGGCCGAACACTGTGCAATTGCACAGGGTTCATGCGAATTTTTTTCTTCTTCTTCCTTGCTTGATAACCTTTGGATCTTAGTTCTGAGCCTGTGGATCCTGAAAGGATAGTGCCCTGCAAGCCAATATATTTAGCTTGTATTAGGACTATCGTAATCTTTCTCTAGTATAAATGTATTAATACGATCGTTTGTTTATAGTATGTAAATCAAACAATGGACAACTTCATCTCTCGCGAATCACTTAAGCGATTGGATGAAATCCTTGGATCACAGTAGACTATGGGACGATTCACTTCAGTATGAGTGCAATCATGAAACAGTCTCTAAGGTCGTGATCTTAAAACATGTTCCAAGTCATAGATTCCGAACGAGACGGGGTATCGAAGGAATCGCAAAGACTTGTACAAATATGCATGATTCACATGGAGCGAATTTGTAGCGTTTCATGAGCAATGCATTTGATGCCAGTGCATATGAGTAGGTGGTTCGATAGAGGATCGAACGCATTGAACGACCCGAACAGAGAAACCCGTTGTGGAAGCGCATGACGCATATCAGTGATGGGATGTTTCTCAAGACTTATAATAGTGTACTATTTAGTCCTTAGACTTGAGGTGCTAGGGCGAATTCGGTGCATGGGTATACGTACATTGATCTAGGTACAGGTCATGTAGCCTGACCATAATGTGCCAAAGTTGGGTGCGTATAGTTGTGTACGCGAGTGGTTAGTACCAATAAGGGATCTACCGACTTAACGTGGTGTGTTGAGAGAATTTCCTATACGTTCTTAGATAATAGATTCCGAGAAACCTATGGCCATAGTTGGTGACGGATTTGGAAAGGGGTTTCCAAATTTAGCAGTCATACTGGAATCATTATCCGGAATTAGAAAGTATAGTTATCGAGATAATTAGAGGTGCCGATCAATTCACACACCCTAGGTCTCGATCGGGAAATTAAGTCGATAGAAGGACCGTATGTACATGGTACTTATAAGAGGTGAGGTTCACTGAGATCAATTCACCTGAAGTTGGGCCTCATGGGCTTGTGGCTAGACATCGACCATGAGGTGTGGGTACTCATGAATTAATAAGGAGATTAATTCTTGAGTGGTTAATTGAAGGTGTTCAATTAATCGGAGCAATTAATAAGCTCGCAAATTAAATCACGAAAGTCGTGGGCCCGCGGCCAATTGATGGTGAACCTAGAGGGTCACACACAATACAATTGGACTGCAACAAATCATATAAGGAAAGTTTGATTTAAAGAGTTAAATCAAAACTGGAGAATTAAAGTGTTAATTCTTAAAGGATAAAAATATTAATTAGAAGTAGTCTAATTAATTAATGGAGAAGGATTAATTAATTAATTGGATTAATTAATTAAATGGGCTGAATTAATTAAAAGAGTTTAATTAATTAATCTAACTAAGTAAAGAAATCTAATTAAGTAAAGAAATTTACTTAATTAAAGAGATCTAAGTTACTTAGGAAACTAACTAAACAATGTGATTATAGTTTCCTAATAGAACTAGGTTAGATCTTGATAAGGATTCAACTTATATATGGAGTAGTAGACTCCATAACATCAACACACGTGAGAAATTAATTTTCAGCAAACAAAGTGCCGCCCACTTTTCTTCCTTCTTGCTTTTGGCCGAATCTTGTAGGTTTCTACAGGGTTCACGCGATTTGTTCTCCTTCTTCTTGCTTGATAACCTCTGGATCTTAGTTCTGAGCCTATGGATCCAAAGGAGTTGCTTCAATCTAGCTGGTGTGGATACCGCTAGAGGCACAACACTTGGGGTGCTTCTCTCGAACCAAAAGTCCTGCAGATCTGAAAGAACATTGGAGAAAAACCACCACCGGTCCCGTGGTAAGGTAAAATCGCTAAACACCCTATGGATGTTTTGATTTGTGTAAAAATACTTTTCGTATGACTAGATGAATAAAGATCTTGATTGGGTTATTTTAAAAATTTCAAAATTCCGCTGCTTTTAACGTTCTGACGTTACCAATAACCCAACAGTGGTATCAGAGCCTAATTCATTACTATCATACGAAAAGGTCTGAATATAATTTGATTGCTTTAATTGTATTGCATGTTATATTCGTGATATTGATTCTTACTTGTTATGGGTAGATCTGATTTTGGGTAAAATTGCATAAAAACGTTTTGGGCCAATTTTGTATTTTACGAAAATTGAAGGGCTAATATGCTATTAGCGATTTTTCGAAATCTGGACTGGAATTGAAATTTTTGAACTGTGTGTTGTATGGACTCAATTTTAACTTTGTGGAATTTTTTTTTTAAATTTGGGGCTGTTATGGAATTACCAAAAGTTTTGGGGCTGTTTTGTAAATACCAAAAACTGCAGGGGCTGAATTGCAAATTCGAAATTTTTCTGGAAATAATTTTTTTTATTTTCGATCCTCTGCCCAATTTCAAATTTAGGGTTAATTTGTAATTTCCAAATCTTTGGGGGTCAAATCGCAATTTCCAAAAGTTGGAGGGCCGAATTGCTATTTTCAAAAGTTGAAATTTTTTATTCTGTTTTTATGCATAAAATGGTTTTGTTTATCCGAATATAGATTACCATAATTAGTAGAGACTAAAGTAAGAACCTAGAGAAATATTTTAAAGGCGTTTAAAATAATTAAAGTAAGATAGGAAACTAGTAAATGTGTTTGCTTGTTTCTTTGCTCAACGTGAATTGTTTACGTGGCTTTCGATCGAGCCGAACCTTGACCTTAGATGTGATTGGTTTATTTTGCTTTGGTTTTTTGTTGGGTCTGCGAGCCTTTATTTGGGCCTTTTTGTGCCAATGTAATAGATTAGGGCTTTACATTAAATAGTTTAGGATGGAGGCCCATTACATGCAAGAAGGAAGCCCAATAGAGAATGAAGGCCAAGTATGTTTGGTTATTAATGTAATAGCCTAGGCCCACTAAACAATGTGATTATAGTTTCCTAATAGAACTAGGTTAGATCTTGATAAGGATTCAACTTATATATGGAGTAGTAGACTCCATAACATCAACACACGTGAGAAATTAATTTTCAGCAAACAAAGTGCCGCCCACTTTTCTTCCTTCTTGCTTTTGGCCGAATCTTGTAGGTTTCTACAGGGTTCACGCGATTTGTTCTCCTTCTTCTTGCTTGATAACCTTTGGATCTTAGTTCTGAGCCTGTGGATCCAAAGGAGTTGCTTCAATCCAGTTGGTGTGGATACCGCTAGAGGCACAACACTTGGGGTGCTCCTCTCGAACCAAAAGTCCTGCAGATCTGAAAGAAGATTGGAGAAAAACCACCACCGGTCCCGTGGTAAGGTAAAATCGCTAAACACCCTATGGATGTTTTGATTTGTGTAAAAATCCTTTTCGTATGACTAGATGAATAAAGATCTTGATTGCGTTATTTTAAAAATTTTAAAATTCCGTTGCTTTTAACGTTCTGACGTTACCAATAACCCAACAGATCCAAAGGAGTTGCTTCAATCCAGTTGGTGTGGATACCGCTAGAGGCACAACACTTGGGGTGCTTCTCTCGAACCAAATCCATCAGATCTGAAAGAAGACCGGAGAAAAACCACCACCGTTCCCGTGGTGAGGTAAAATCGCTAAACACCCTATGGATGTTTTGTTTTGTGTAAAATCCTTTTTGTATGACTAGATGAATTAAGATTCTGCTTGGGTTATTTTAAAATTTTAAAATACTGCTGCTTTTAACTTTCTGACGTTACCAATAACCCAACAATTGGTTCATCTGATCTTCTGGCTGATCAAACGAATCCTAGCTGTGTTTTTCAAATTTTTCAAAAAGAACATATTTTGAAAAATCAAAACCTTTTTGAAAATGGAGTGCATAAGCTATGTTCCTCACATTGGCCATATGGACTTTGAAGATTGTAAAATCAGAATGAAAATCCTTCTTGCTGCTTATAATGACCACATGTTTACGTGTATTACTAAAAGGCCAGATTTAAGAAGACCGTGAAGGCTACTGACCAGCCTGATCAGATTGTTGACAAAGAGCTGGATGAGCTAACTCCCAAATAAATCAAGTTAGTAAATCTTGACAAAATGACTAAGTTCATCATGTTCAAAGCTCTAGACAAAGACAAATTCCAGAAGATCAAACATCTCAAAACAGCTAAGGAGATGTGGGATAATGTCTGTGAGCTGAGCGAAGGAAACGACGTTCAGTGTGGCTTTTGAGGAGTTTGAAAATTTCAAGATGAAGTCTGGTGAAACGATTAATCAAATGGATATCAGATTTACCAAAACTCTGAATGAAGTTCTAAGACTTGGTAAAGAATTTTCAAACAAAGAGATCACCATGAAGGTTCTCAAGGCTCTTCCCCCTAAATTCAACATGAAGGTGACAGTCATGGAAGAATCAAGGGATTTAGAGAAAATTTCTCTTTCTGAACTGTTCTCATCCCTCAAAGCGTATGAGTATAAGATGCCAAAAATGGGATTAGATGTGTCAACCACTTCAGACCCTACTACTGCTCTTATCGTGTGAGACAAGTCAAGAAAATCAGCAGACAAGTCAAAAGGGAAGACTTTGTTGAATTCAGAAAAAGCATACACTGCTGGCGACATTACCCTTCTTCTGAATGATTTCGAGAAGTTTTATAAAAAGAAAATGAAATTAAAATATGAAAATGTTATTTCATCTTCTTCTGATCATTTAAACAGGGATTCCTGAAAAGCAAAACTTAGAGACAACAATGTCAAGGAGTATGGACTTTTGATCAAAGATCATCCACACTAATCATCTGAGAAGTTTGCTGAAAAGGAAAAACGTGTCAAAAAGGAGCGTAAGCGTAGTAAGAGCAAAGCAAAGTTAGCTAATGCAGCAAAGCTAATAAACTCCTGCACATCTTATCCAGACAACCAGTCGTCTGATAAAGAATTTGAAGAAGTACCTGAAACTCTATGCTTAACTGCCATAGAATTTGATGATTATGAATATAAGGTAACTTCTACTGTAAATGAAATATACTATTTGAATTGTTTGAATAAATGCTAAATTACAAATTCAAATATTGTTGGTGCATTTGCCAAGCTTAAGGAAGAGATGACTCTACTTAAAAGAGCAAAACAGATCACTGAAAATTTAGGTTGAAAAACCTCAAGAATCAACGAACTACAAAAAGCTTGAGCATGAGAATGAAACTCTGAAAGCTGAGTATGCATTTTGCATAGAAAAGACAAATGAACTTGAAAGATGAAATTGCATCATTCTTTAAAAAGAAATCAGAGGCTAAAAGGAAGAAGCCTACTGAAGCTCAAAAAGCTAGAAAACCTAGTAAGCAATCTAAGACTAAACAGATTAGTAAAACTCATTAGCCGAGTATGCTGAAAGATGCTACTGATAGGAGTAAAATTAGAAAGAAAAATGTTAAGTCTGCTTAATCTATAGGAGAGTTATTAGATAACTCAGGTGAGAAAATGAGGCAACAATGTATCTATCAAGATAATAATTGGCAAGAATTTGAGTCATACTATGATAATAACTGTTATGGCATGCACTATGCTTATCCATATTATCATGCTGATCATGTTCACTGTGTTGATTGCCATCCTCATTACACAATGCATGCTTATCACGTACTTCATGCATCTTACCTTGCTTATGAGCAATGTTTAATCATGAGCACTGTTTCATGATAAAACTAAAGTCACTAGATCATCACATGTCAAAGGTTATACTAAGCCTGCTGGACTAAACAAGGGATACCAAAACAGTCATAT
This sequence comes from Penstemon newberryi var. newberryi, assembly GCA_030819805.1. Classification (NCBI taxonomy): domain Eukaryota; kingdom Viridiplantae; phylum Streptophyta; class Magnoliopsida; order Lamiales; family Plantaginaceae; genus Penstemon; species Penstemon newberryi. Next base: position 4,062,993 of record JAUALY010000007.1, on the reverse strand, counting down.
GTTTTGTAGATGAAGCACATGTGAGATGACATAGATGAGTTGACTGTCCTTGCAAATTTCAACAAGTTCAACAATTGGTCTCACCAACAAGTGTGTACCAACAAATGGTATCAAAAAAGTGGTATCAACAATTGGTATAAATCAACAAGTGGTAGCTGATACATTTAGAGATTTCAAGGAAAGCAAGACTGTTGGAAAGTTGAAGCTTATCACAGAACAACTATCAAGTGGTATCACGAGTTGTATCAACGATCCACACCAAGTGATATAGTCAACCATGTGACAATAGAATTTCATCTCTCAAGAGTTGAAATCGGGTTTGTTGATTTTGGATTCGTAAGTTGAGGGGGAACATATCAGAAGACTTATCTCAACAGCTTACTGGAATTCAACGGTTGAGTATCTTTAAAGAGTGACTCTCATAAGACTACTTGACCACAAATTCTTGAATTCAGGGGGAATGTGTACCACTTGCGGTACTCCTGATCAGAGATAAAGTTCTCAATAAGTCAAATAAAGTTATAAAAAGACTGCTTCCCATCAGCCGACTGGAACAGCCAAGTGACATTCAAGAATATACACTTCAACAAGTGGTATCAATTCTTGAAGTCAGGGGGAACAGTTATTCTAGCTGGAGTGATAAACAGCAAAGAAGACCGCTGAATGTTGGCTTATTTAAAATGATGATCTTATTAACAACTAACCACCTCGAACAGCTAAATACTCATCTACTTGTCTTTAGCATACTAAGTTTGCAATTTTATAAAAGGGGAAGAAGAAGAAGAAAGAGATGCAACTAAGTATCGATGTTGATGACAAAAAGGGGGAAGAAAGAGATGCAACTAAGAACCCTCTAAACGGAAGGAAATAAATCAAAAAGGGGGAAGTAACCAACAATTAGTTTTGAAATGAAGTTGTATCAGATCAAATAAATCAAATGGTTTCCATTTTAGAGTATGAAGACTAAAACTAAAGACTTGGAGGACTTTCTTAGTTGAAGGTTTTGTCATCATCAAAAAGGGGAAAATTGTTGGAAGAAGTTATTAACTCAAGCAGCTAAGTGATCTTATCAGTTGAGTTAAGAATTATAGTAGAAGGTTTTGAAGATGTCAAAAAGGTTAAAAAGGAAGTTATCAACTAAGAACTGAAAAGCTTAGTAAACCTCTGTCACGGTCTGGAAGCTAAGTGGCCAAATCAGCTAAGTGGGAATATTAGATAAGTAAGATCACATTGGTCATCATCGACCGAGTCAAGATAGATGTGTTCAGGCTTGAATCAACATAGTAGCCATCAACAGAGTGATCATTCAGCAAAGTGATCATCAGCAGAGTAATCCCATCAGCTAAGTGAAGTCGGTCAGTAAGCTCATCAACGGTAAAAAGTTGAATGCATTAAATGCGACTGACATAAAGTAGATATCCGTATAGCAGAGTGTACAGAGAACAGTCTGCAAAAGCTGCCGTAGAAATGAAGACCGTTGCTCAGGATTTAAATGTAATTTCACTTATCTTCAACGGGCAGAATTTTAAATCCGAGAGTATAAATAGACCAAGGACTGAATATTGAAGAGAGAATTGCATAATACAAGATCACATCTTTAGAGCAAGAATCCATCCGTTGAGTCGTCTGATCACAAGCGAAGTCATTTGTTGACGAAGCAAATTGTTGAAGAACAAGATCAAACTCTTGTCCGTCTGAGTGACATTCAACTGAGAATAGAAGGAGTTTATATCCATCTTTGTGAGTGATATAACTTCATAGTATAGGTCTTCTGAGTGATTTCCTATATTAAAAGAGCAAGGTTAATCTGAGTGATTTTCGAGAGTGAACTGAGTGTTCTTACTTAATGCTTATCATTTGTCAAAAGCTTAAGTGTTCTAGTTGCTGAATGCTTTAGAATAGGTTTTTCTAAGTGATCTACATGAGAGCTAAGTGATCGACTTGAGGCTTGTCATTTGTTGTAAAAGCTCAAGTACTAGTTACTTTGTGTTTCTAGTGAAACCTAAATCTATGTGATTTAGAAGAGTGGACTAAAAGACATCTAGTCAATATAACCACTATAACAATTCCTTGTGTGATTTACTTACATGTCATGCATTGCATATTTCATAAGCTAAGTAAATACTTTAAAAGAAGAATCTTTTAGACGGAGGAATTTCTAATTTGGGGTAAAACTTTCTTTATGCTTTAAAGATTGATTTGGGTTGAAAACATTGTTTGAAAAATACACATACATATCCGCTGCATCATTGTTCGATCTAAAGAAAAATCTGCTCAAATTCAACGCAGTCACTGAATCACTATCAAGAACTTAAACTCGAAAAGATATTCAAACTCCAAAGAGGACAATGCATTGTTCGATTCTACCCAATACTCAAAACATTTTACTGCAACTAAACAAATTCAACACCTTTGACTGCAAATAAACAATTCAAGATAAAGAACCCCATTTGATATCACTTAAAGGGTGGAATTTGTCCTTTTTGTGTAGAAAGTGTAATTTCAAGCAGGGTATCTTTTACTTCTATTGCTCAAAGTTTTAATCTTTTCTCCATGTAATAGAATCTTTCATTATCAGGTTATTTAAGCGTTTGTTATGGAGAAAGATAATTTTACAACGAAGTTGGGGATAAATAAAGTGCTCTCTCCTGCAAAATTCATTAGAGAGAATGAGAATCATTAACCAACCAAACAAAATCAAAAACCCCATCATCCATTTCCTTCTTAATATTCTTATCGCTAAATTTCCCTGCTAGAGGATAAAAGTTTAACTATATTGGAACATATAATAAAATAAGGTATTTCATGGAAAACAATAAAACCACCAAATCCATTAAAGTAATTACCTGGTTCTTTTTCTTGTCTGAAGGGAGTACTTGTGTCTGGAACACAAGGAGTTGAGTTCAACTTGACTTTGTAAAACGAAATAAACCCTAATAATTAGATGTAATCAATAGATGAAAATTGGAAAGATGAAGAGGTCCCGGTACAAATTTGAGAGAAACGGGGGCTTTGAAGGAGACGCCAAATGAAAAAGGCATTCACATTGAATAAAAAGCAGCTTCCTGAAAAATTTATCTGACGGTACACAAAAAAACACCTCGTCCGAATAATCTGAAAGTGCCTTCAAAAGTGTTTCAAAAATGTAAATGACAGAACCTATTCAAAAGCCCAAACATGAAGCCACATAATTATTAGACAAAACATTGAATAAAAATCAGCATTCACATTAATGAATAAAAATCAGCATCGTGAAAGCAATATGATTAACGTACCAATAAATCAACAATGGTCGTGGATTAAATTGAAAAGATGAAGAGGTCACAATACAAATTTGAGAAACGCGGGGCTATGAAGGAGACGCCAAATGAATTGATATTTTGGAGAAAAGATGGACAATTAGGAGAAGGGTTTAAAATTGGGAGAAACATAGAGGGGATTTTTTTTTCGATAGTTTTCTGAATTAAAATTTAATTTGTTAAACTAAAACTATTTCAAAGGGTAATAACGTCTTTTAAAATTAAGTATTCTAAATCTAGGAGTGTTGTACATGTGAGTATGTGTCAGAATTTTATTGGATGAAATGATTCCTCAAAGAATGACTTCGAGGAACCGTAGACAACCCCTATTTAGTTATCTTGACATATATTTTGACATAAGATTTTTTTCTGCCGAATGTTTGTGTGATAAGCGGTGCGTCGTTTTGTGCGCTCAAGATCCTCTATGACGTATTGGTGTGTCATCTACTGTGGCATCCATAATCTTGCGCCACGTGTTACTTGCGTTAGTGTTTACCTAATCAAATCACGAACAATTCGATTAGGTTGAATATAACAAATTTAAATCTAATTATGGAGTTTGGTGATTTTTATTCTCAATATTTTTTAAAAATAATTTACATAAAAGTACTTGGATATCATTACGACGATTGTTTTAATCATACAAAAAGTGGAAAAATAGATTATATCCAAAGCTTTCCGTCCTTGGTTCTTTTCGGTAACATTTGGCTAAAGACTTTTCTGAATTTGATTATTGAACTTTCATGACCTTGTTAACTCTTGATCTTCAACCCCATTCTCCTTCTACTAAGTCTGTGGGGACTAACAATTTAAAGTTTACCCAACTAAACTCGAGAATTGGAAGAAAACTTTTACTCCAAATTTTCTTGCGTTTGTTATAAAATTGTGCCTTGTAAATATCGTATGCCTCTAGGGAAATATACATATATATTTATCATCTTATAAAATGTGCCTTATAAAATGTCATATTTATCATCTTTTCTCATCTCTCTCAACAGTTTTTTCCTAACTCAAATAGGATTTCATTTCATTCCTTTTAGGTAATTGCATTATTTGTATAATTCTTATATTACCGTGAGTACATAATATATAATCATAAAATGCATTTTTCTAGTAAGAAAATTCCTATAATTTAATTAATTGTGATATCTTCATTGACTTATAACTCTTTCAAAATTGATTTTCAAATTTATATCGAAGGTTTAATCGTTCTTATTTTAGTTTCAATCATAGAACAATATGAGCTGGGATTGTGACTACGAACATGTAATTTCAAAGGTCCAATAAATTGAATAATTTATTAAACTCATTAATCAAAATATCCAATTTATTAATTTCATGTGACTCCACTAATGACCTGAAATTGCAATCTTATCTTTAAATTATATTTTACTTGATAGATCAACGTATTCATTGATATAATCGTTACATACGATTTAACTCTCTTAGAATTGATTCATAACTAAAACTAGGCAAAATTACCGTTTTGCCCCTCTACTTATTTTGTAATCCTTAAGTTTCATTAGTTTACTAGCGAACAATTTGATTCATGGACGTTTTCCCAAATATGAGTATTAGAATAGTTCAGTTCTAAAATTAACACTTAAACGAATCAATTAACTCAGCTTTCCGCAGAAGGAGTTGGATTCCATATATGTAGTACACATTCCCAACCATACATTTCAGTAGACCTCCAAGACATTATTGGTCTCAAGTGGTCAGATGAGGTCTAGAGGCCAGGGGGGGGGGGGGGGGGGGGAGTGTGAATAGACCTCTTTACGTTTTCAAAATTTCTCTAACTTTCCTTATCAGCAGAGTAAGCTGATCAAAACTTATGAGATTACTTAGCTGTTCGCGCACAAAGCTTGTTCAGCGTAAGTTGACCACCAGTCTGATTTTACTTATCTGTTTCAAATTGAATCAGAGTTTGAAACTTGTTATGCAGCGGATTTATGTCAAGTATTTTTCAAACAAGTTTTTTCTTACTTAAAGATTTTATCCCCAGTTTTTGAAAACTCTTTTAAAATCTTTAGTTTCTCAAGGTTTGGTTACTTATGAAAATATGCAAGAATAAAACAAGTAAACCAACACAAGAATTTTTATAGTGGTTATATAGACAAAAATTCTTTTAGTCCACTCTTCTAAATCACGAAGATTTAGGTTCTACTAAAAATACTAAGTAATTAGTGCACCACTTGCGCTTTTACAACAAATGATAAAGCCACAAGCTCGCAATAGGAAATCACTAAGAAAACCTATCCACTGAAGTTATATCACTCACTTATATGGATATACACTTCTCCCAACACTCAATGTTTATACAGAAATCACTCATATTTTGTTTTGGCTTGTTTCTTCAACTCGGCTTCGTCAACAGATGACTCGTCTGATTAGTGTTCTGCTCTTGAGTTTTTGAGACTTAGAAGAATTTGATCTTTGAATGCTCTCTTAGTTGTTATGTTCCTCTTCTCAAACTCTTGAATCTTGAACTATTTATACTTGAGTTTGAATTATGCCCGTTGAAGAAAGGCAGATTTCAAATCTTCCTAGAGTACTGGTCCCTATTTCTGATCGACTTTCTGCAACTGTTCACTGTACAGTTCTGCTGTACTTTCTGTCAAGTCGCATTTAATGCACCTTGCTGATATGAGGTTTTTCTTCAATCATTTGTCTTTAATACCCTTCTCTTACAGCATTTATTACCCCAAGTGCATTTATTACCGTTGGAATGATTTTCTGATCACTTTCACTCTGCTGATCGAATCCACTCTGCTGATGAACACTCTGCTGATTGAAATCGAACTCATCTGATTTGACTCTGCTGAAATCCACCAGTCTGATTCCGAACTCAGCATCAGATCAGTAGTCTCCAAGATCAAAATTTAACCTTCTGATTTTTACTTGTCTTCTCGGTTAAACTTTCCAGAGGTATGCTAAGCTTCCATTACTTAGCTGATGACTTTTGGAAATCATCAAAACATCCCTTCACTTATTCATCTTCATCCAACAATTTTCCCCTTTTTGATGATGACAAAACTTCAGCTAAGTACCTGTAACTAACAAAAGTTAAGTCTTCACACAAAATTTCTGAGATAAAAATTGAGTTGGATAACTTGTAATCTTTTATTTATGATGGTCAATTACATGCACATCAGATTACAAGAATTTGAAAAAGTTTACAAAAAGATAGAAAATTACAAAAGAATGTAAGATTGGAAAGTGGGCTCTTCTTTAGTCTTCAGCTTCAATGTCTTCATCCACTTCTTATTCTTCATCCTCTTCATCACTATCTTCATCTGAGAATTTTAAGATTAAGGACTTGGCTTTTTCCATGAGTTTTTCTTTTCTTTCTTCAGCCTCGAACCTTGCCCTAATTTCCTCAATTCTCTTTACTTTTCTCTATGGATCAAGCTGTTCTTCAGCAGAATCCTTGGAAGTAGCAATTCTTTTATCTTCTTTTGCTGCGTCTTTGGGTTCTTCTTTATTTAAATCAGCTTCCTCAACATCAGCAGCATCCTCTGTTTCTTCAGCAACATCCTTTGTTTCTTCAGCAGGCTTATCAGTAGCCTCTTCCAAAACTTGGGCTTCTTCAGCAGCCTTAACTTCCTCCTCTTTTTCAGGTAACTATTCCCCCTTTTTGTCATCATCAGCAGGGTAGAGTGCTTTAATTTGCAAAGGAGTAATGTTAACTGCATCACAGAGCATTCTGATGTTCTGATCCATAGCATTTAGTAGATTTCCCTGTTGCCTTTGACCTGAGGTTTGATTATGGAAGGCCTCAACTTCTGTACCTACTTGAATATGGGATTGAAGTACTAGATCAACACTTGCACAGAAGGTTTACACTAAATTTCCAGTCTTTTCATCATTTGCTTCCATTGCATGTGCGACAACCAGGTTAATCTTTTTCCAACCATCCTCATTTTGTTGTACTCTATTGTTGAACAACTGAATGTCTAACTTCATGCTTTGAACTTCATCCTTGAGAGTAGTCAACCCATCCTGCAACAGTACAGTCGGATCAGTAGGCTGTGGAATACTTTGAATGGTGCTTTGAACAAGGTTGGAAGCTATCTCTTCAAATTTTTTGAGTAGCTCCTTGTTCTTCTCCTCCATTTCCTTCATGGTTGTATCAATCATGGTCTTCATGGAGTCCAAGATGGCGGATTGAACAGTTTCATATTACTTGGCAGGAGTAGCACTTTGCTGATTTTCAGGAGTGGCTTCTGATTTCCATTCAAGGGCCAACTTCTCCTTAACTTGAGGCACTTCATCCAATGGAACTTTAGCATCAGTAATGTTTAGTTCCATTGAAGAGTCCTTTGCAACATCTTGGTTCAGATCAGTATGTTCATCTGTAATATGAGTGAAATCAAAACCATCAGTAGACACTACTGTTTTATGATAAATAAAGTTTGCAGGTACAAAAGGCGATGTCGCCTGATGTGAGTGATCTGTTTCTTGGTACTTTCTGATTTCTGACCCAAAAGCTATGTGTTGCAAACTTGGTAAGGTTGACAGATCACTGGAGCTTCCTTGTCCATATCTTGATCTTTCAACCCATTTATCCAAAGTAACACAAACTGCAATATAAACAGCTCTCTCTCCCAAATCTTCTCCCCTTCCGGTCTTATTTGTCATTGTTTCCCTGAGAGCAGTTGATTCCTTTTGTACAATGAGTTTTACATACTCATGTACTCTATTGTGGGAGAAATCAGTGTCCAGTGCTTGTTTGATATTGTTGGTCTGCAACCAGTTCAATACCCAACTTTATTCAGCAGTAGCTTCATTCCAAGCTTTGAATTCTTCACTTGTCTTGTTCAATCTGTAGTTCCTCCACCTATTGTATCTTATCTTTTCGGTAGTGAAGGTACTCTTAGATTGCAACAATGCGTTGTACCTCCCTAATTCAGGCTGAAATCTTGCAAAGACAGCAAGGTCACTTTTTATTATCTCCAATGCACGTTTGACCTCTTTCTTTTGCTTCTTTACAGGTTGAAGACGAGGAAGTACAACATAACCTTCTTTTGGTTCTCCAATTACGATCCCACCAATTCTCCTAGGCCCATGAGCATCTTATTTACTTGCTTCAAGTGCCTTGGCTAAGTCTTCAGCTTCTTTCGCAGCCAACTTTGCCTCAGTCATCTGTTTAGTGGTAGCTTCAAACTTACTGTAATTTTACCGAATTTGGCTTGTCCAGTAAAATCAATAGAATATTTTTATTAGACAAATAATTAGGTTTTTAGGGCCTGACTAATATGCTCTAGATGACGCAATATAAGGCAAAGTAAAACAATAATAGGGTCGATGTATGGGTTTTAATATAATATGGGAGAATAGACAATAATCTTTATTGAATAAGTTGGGAACTTCAGAATCTCCCTATTACAATAATGGAACCACTATTTATATGATGAGGGCTATTTTGCACCTATGATCGAATAAGTATTTATCGAGCCAGTTCAGAATCGATCCGACCTACGGGGATCACAAGATCGGCTCGACCAGCTAAATTTGTATTCGATCGACCTACTTTGATCGACCTACTGTCCGTCCCAGGGGACTTAATGGGCCCAGCGATACTCCAAGGCCATCCAGGTTTCCTAGGCTAAATAGGACTCCTAGTTCTGTTAGGACAGTAGGAATATTATAAATAGCAAATCTTACATTGTATTGGGGATCCAGAATTTTACCTAACGAAATATACTACAATCGTTCGCCATTCATATTATTGTTGTTTTACACCATTATATTATTTCGCTTGTTCTTGAATTGCACCATCCTGAGTACTTTAACCAAACCCTTAATACATTCAAAACCATTCTAGAGATAAATTACTGAGATTAAACCTAAGACGAAATTCGGTTAAATCAGTTGGCGCCCACCGAGGGGCAGGTTAATTACTCGATCGAAATATGGCCAATCCAAGGAAAAGCGCACGTAACGCAGGAAGAAGCACGATTTCTCGACCTTCTCACGCTATGGATAGCTTGCCTGAAGGTTCCCAAAGAATTAGCGCTAATAACACACAACCTCCGGTAAACCAACAGAATCTTGATCCTATAGAAGAACAAGTTGCGCCAAACGAGAACATTAATCGGAACGACGGAGCGCGACAAACTCCTACCACAAGTAGGATTCCTAACCCACCTATCCAATCCGTCCCTGCCGCACTGCTTTCCGCTGACCAGGAAAAAATGCTACAAATTGCTCAAATTTTAAGTTCGTTTTTTTCCTCAAATTCTACAAACCCATGCAGTCGCGGAACCAGTAAGGGCGGCTGTTGGTCCTTCAAGAGCGGCTAACAACGTCAGGGAACCTCGGGTGAATAATGACCACCAGTCAACTCAAGCTGAAAGTCCGGACGCGGATCAACGATCTCAAATATCCCCGCCAAACATATCAGGAAGGAACCTTGGTCGAAAAACTAATCAGGCAAGAGCTAATGCTCGATCTGAACCTCGCCTATCCAAAGACCGCACTGTGATACCGATCGATGACGCGGACGAACCCCCAATTATCAATCATCAAGCGACCAAGAGAATCTCTGAAAGAGATATAGAAATGATGGTCGAGGAACGAGTCGAACAGAGGCTTCTGACTCTGCAGCAACCTTGGCCTCGTTCCCGTGAAATATAGGATAGTATAGCTGCGTGTTCCCCTTTCTGTTTAGAAATCAGGGAAGCACATGCTTCTGGATCTTTGCCCGCCCGGCTCCCCAGATACGACGGAACCACTGACCCAACCGACTACATCTTTAGTTTCACTAATATAATGAGCTTGTATGCTCATTCAGCAGAATATACGGCCAAATTGATGATCACAACGTTTGAGGGGTTAGCATTGGATTGGTTCGGAAAACAACCGCCTAACTCCATCTTCAGCTTTAGAGAATTGTGCAACAAGTTAGAACAACAATTTGCCAGCCAGAAGAAACAAAAACTCCCCATGAGCTATCTAGGGACTATAACCCAGCTAGAAGGGGAGTCGTTAAGAACTTGGTTAGCAAGGTTTAATGTGGAACTTTTGAAGATTGACTCTCCGAACATTGATTACATCATATCAATTCTATTTGATCTGACTAAGAATAGGCAATTTGGCAACGCCTTGAGTCGAAAGCAACCTAGAACCTTTGTTGAAATCATGACGTTGGCCTCCAAATATATGACACAAGAAGAGATGAACTCTTTTAAGGACAAAAATAAGAATAAAGCATCAACTTCAGGATCAAGGAAACCTGAAAAACCTCCAATGAATAGAGTAACGGAATACGATCGATTTCCCCGAAGAGGGAACGTGTTTCAAAGGTTAGAACACAGTGGGAGTAACCTTGAGAAAAGACCCAATGTCTACCTCAGGCCTCGATCTCCAGAAAGGAATATAAGAGATCGAATTAGTTATGTGGAGTTTACAAAACTAAATGCCCCTAGAGAAGACATCCTAGTGATACTGGAAAGGAATAATCTAATTCCCCCAGCAAAAAGAATCACACAAGCTAAACCTGGGGCAAAGAACTACGATTTATACTGTAGGTACCATCGTGCTCACGGTCATAGAACCGAAGATTGTTATCATCTGAAACAAGAAATCGAAAAATTGATTCAACAAGGCAAATTAAATGAATTTATTGATAGAGCAGATCGAAGAAGGCAAAGGACAAGAAGTCCTAGAAGGAGAGAGGAAAATAGAAGTCCTCGTGATAGATCTCCCATTAATCATCCACCCCGACGAAACGATAGCAATGACGATCGGATCAACGGAACAATACATGTAATCTCTGGTGGACCTGCAGGGGGAGACAGTCGGAATGCGAGGCGACGAACCGCACGATCTCTAGAGAAAGGAATAATAGCTCCTAGAGAAATATGGGCACTTGAGAGTAAGAGTTCTAACCAGCAAGTGATCAAGTTCGACGAGAGCGAAGTTCCCAGAAATTTGAATTGGGACAACAACGAAGACCACCCCGATTTCCCTATGGTGATATCGTTGAAAATATCCGATTTCAATGTTAAGAGAATTCTGATCGATAACGGAAGCTCGGCTAACATAATAGCCATTGATGTGCTCAATCAAATGAACCTCGGAAAACTGACCCTACAAAGAGTAGCTACGCCCCTAGTAGGATTCGGAGGGTCAGAAATAGTTCCAGCTGGAACCATTAACTTGAGTGTAACTCTGGGAAATAAACCTCATCGAGTGACCAAGATGATTAAGTTTTTAGTGGTTGAAACACCATTCGCTTATAACGCCATTCTAGGAAGACCAGCACTAAACCAGTTTCGAGCAGTAGTGTCGACCTATCACCAGAAGATCAAATTTCCAACAATCTCTGGAGTAGGTGAAATAGTTAACGACCATTGCATGGCTTGGGATTGTTACAACACGTCACTATCCTTGAAGAGAAATGTCGATCCTCTAACCCCGTCGAAAAGAAAAACGGTGGGATCTCCAACGGAAAGAACTCGGGAACCTGAATTACCAAGCACGGATCCGATCAGCAAAAAAGGAAAAGAACCAATTGATTTGACTCTGCGTGCACCTGAGCACAAAGAAGTGAACCTTGTCGAAAATGACCCAACCAAGATCACCAGGATCGGAACAGAGTTATCTCCGCAAGGAGAGATCATGTTGATCAACTTCTTAAGAGAAAATGTGGATATTTTCGCCTGGAGCTCGGAAGATATAGTCGGAATCGACCCAAGAATTATAACTCACTCTTTGAAGATAGATCCGAACGCAAGACCGGTCCGACAGAAGAAGAGAAATCATGGCCCAGTGAAGGATAAAATAATAAAGGCAGAGGTCGAAAGACTGTTACTATCTAAACAAATTAAAGAAATACACTTTACCGAGTGGTTGTGTAATGTCGTACTTGTCTCAAAGGGAGACAAGAAGGATAACAAGTGGAGAATGTGCAACGATTTTACAGACTTGAATAAACTGTGTCCAAGAGATCCTTATCCTCTCCCAAGGATCGACCTGTTGGTTGACTCAACAGCAGGTTTTGCAATCTTCAGTATGATGGATGCATTCCAAGGCTTCTATCAGATCTTCATGGATGAAAAAGATCAAGAAAAAACTGCATTCATTACCGAACAAGGCGTCTATTGTTTCATAGTAATGCCGTTCCGATTAAGAAATGCTGGAGCAACCTATCAACGATTAGTTAACCTAATGTTTAAAGAGCTGATAGGAGAAATAGTGGAGGTATATGTCGATGACATGCTAGTAAAGAGCATGAGCGAAGAAGATCATATAAGGCACCTTGATCGTTGCTTCAAGATATTAAGGAAGTATGGAATGAAACTCAACCCCTTAAAATGTACATTTGGGGTAAGGTCGGGAAAATTCCTAGGATACCTGGTCCATGAGAGAGGCATCGAAGCAAATCCCGAGAAGATACGGGCAATCACCGAAATGAAACCCCCTAGAAATATTACTCAAGTACAAAGTCTAGTATTTGCTCTCAATAGATTCATATCAAGGTCCGCAGACAAAAGTTTACCATTTTTTCAAACTTTACGAAAAGCTAAGACCTTTGAATGGACTGAAGAGTGTGATCATGCTTTCGAACAACTGAAAAACTATCTAACGTCACCACCTATGCTCGCCAAACCTACGGAAGGACAACCTCTATACATATACGTCGCTATTTCCGAGGCGGCTGTGAGCTCGGTTATGGTAAAAATAGAGGGCTCGGAACACAAGCCCGTCTATTATTTGAGTAAGTTATTGCAGGGAGCTGAGAAAAATTATCTAACAATTGAAAAATTTGCTCTGGCTTTGGTGACGTCAGCACGAAGGTTACGGCCTTACTTTCAAACATACAAGATCATCGTACTCACCAACCAGCCTCTGAGGCAAGTGTTATCCAAACCAGAGGCCTCATGAAGGTTGATCAAATGGGCTGTAGAATTGGGACAATACGAGATCGAATATCGACCACGAACTGCAATCAAGGCTCAGATACTGGCAGACTTCCTCCTTGAAACTCCGGGTCTAACGGAGACAAGCTCCAATGTGACATCGCCAAGCGATAGCAGTATTATGATCGTCAATGACCTGCCGTGGCTTATGCACGTCGATGGTGCTTCAAGCAAAGAAGGTGGAGGCGCAGGGATCAATTTCCAAGGACCGAACGGCGAGGACATGAATTATGCCATCACTTTGGACTTCGTGGTAACAAATAATGAAGCCGAATACGAAGCTCTAATTGCGGGTTTGGAAATGGCTATACAAGCCAATATAAAGGTTTTGAATGTTTTGACAGATTCCGAGCTAATTCAGAGACAAATTAGCGGGATGTACGAAGCAAAAGAATTCAATATGATAAAATACTTGGATAAAGTAAAAAAGTTGACTGGGAAATTTGATAAGTTTGATATTCAGAACATTCCACGTGAAGAAAATCGTTGGGCCGATCAATTATCCAGGTTTACAGGGACAAGGGATGGTAAATCTAAAAGGGTGATAACCTGGCTAATATCCAAAACTCCTTCCATCGACCTCGATATTGTCCCAGCTAATGAAGTAATGGATATCGACTTGGCGGCGGACAGTTGGATGACTCCGTTAATCACCTATTTGAACGATGGATCTCTCCCTAGCCATAAGAATGAAGCTAGAAGGATAAGATATCGAGCACCAAGGTATGCAATATTGGAAGGAAAACTCTATCGACGATCTGTCTCTGGAATTCTGCTGAATGCATTCCTGAGCACCAGTACGAGAGTATCCTTAAAAGTATACATGAAGGAGAAGCTGGGAATCACAGCGGCACTCGAGCACTCGCGTTCAAATGCTTAAGAACTGGATACTATTGGCCGACGATGTATGCAGATGCACAAGATTATGTAAAACATTGTCATTATTGCCAAGTGCATTCGAATATAATACATCAACCTGCTGAAACAATGCACTCAATTCCAATCTGCTGGCCTTTTGACCAATGGGGGATCGATATAGTGGGACCTTTTCTACCGGCCAGGTCAAAAAAGAGTTATGTCTTAGTAGCAGTTGAATACTTCAGTAAATGGATCGAATGCATTGCCCTAGCTCGGATAACACAGTTTCAAGTAATAAATTTTCTCTGGAAAAATATAGTCTGTCGTTTTGGAATTCCGAGGATTTTAATTTCCGACAATGGAACCCAATTTGCGGGAAAACAAGTTCAAGAGTGGTGCTCGAAGTTAGGGATACAACAAAACTTTACATCTGTTGGACATCCTCGAGCAAACGGGCAGACTGAGGTAGAAAATCGAGAAATTATAAAATCCCTCGAAAAAAGACTTGACGACGCTAAAGGAAAATGGTTGGACGAACTCCCTGGTGTCGTTTGGGCTAATAGAACTACAGTCAAAGCATCTACTGGTGAAACACCGTTCAGCTTGGTATATGGTTCGGAAGCGGTCATCCCAGTCGAAGCACTTGTCCCCAGTCCGAGAATTGAGTTGTACGATGAAGATGTAAATAATCAACTCAGAAAGGACGACATCGACCTAAGCGAGACCTTGAGAGAAAAAGCCAGTCTTCGGCTAGAAGCAGCAAAATCTAGCATGGAAAAGGCCTATAATCAAAGGGTGAGAATACGGTCATTCAAAGAAGGTGATTTGGTACTTAAAAAAGTTGAAGTATCCAAACATGTGGGAAAATTACAGCAAAATTGGGAAGGCCCCTATGTGGTAATTGCGGTCGGAAAGAAGGGATCATATAAGATAGCTCATATGGATGGAACTCCGCTCCCGCGGACGTGGAATGCTGTAAATCTCAGAAGATATTATGGTCGATAGAATTTAAAGATAAGAAGATTCAGGAATTAGACAGGATTTCCAAGAAATTAGTTTTCTTTTTTAGTTTTTTCAGTATGTCTTGATTATTTTCCTTTTACCATTAATTTGTCTTCAAACTATAATAAAAGCTTTTGCTTACTTCTCCATCGGACGCGCTCAGAAAACGATTTTTTAAATGACTGATTTACGAAGGTTAAAACCAATAATTGGTATACAACCTAATTTTTTGAGTAAAACCGATCGGGTCGGTATACACTCATCGATCTCCCAAGAAACGAACTACAAAGGTTAAAACCACATTTGGTAAACAACCTAAGTATAATAATTTTTTGAGTAAAACCGATCGGGTCGGTATACACTCATCGATCTCCCAAGAAACGAACTACAAAGGTTAAAACCACATTTGGTAAACAACCTAAGTATAATAATTTTTTGAGTAAAACCGATCGGGTCGGTATACACTCATCGATCTCCCAAGAAACGAACTACAAAGGTTAAAACCACATTTGGTAAACAACCTACGTATAATAATTTTTTGAGTAAAACCGATTGGGTCGGTATACACTCATCAATCTCCCAAGAAACGAACTACAAAGGTTAAAACCACATTTGGTAAACAACCTAAGTATATTAATCTTTGAGTAACACCGATTGGGTCGGTATAAACTCATCGATCTCCTACATGAACGATCTACAAAGGTTAAACCACATTTGGTAGACAACCTAAGTATAACTGCAGATTTACGCAAATAAACGAACTAATATTAATATATATAATTTTATTATCACTGATAAAATATACAGCGGAAAGATGCATAAACTACCCTAGCTACATAAAACAACAAATTCCATTATGCGATAAAGTAAGGAGGTAACAAGAGGACTTCAGCTCGGTTTATCTCTGTATCCCTCTCAGAATTCTTGCCACCAGCTAGATCCGATCGAACCCAGTCGAGTTCGCAGCCACAAAGCTTTGGAATCAGAGAGAGCTTTGAGAGATCATAATGTTACACGGTCGATGGTAGTCAGCATTTCTCGGACATACATTCTCGTTTTAATGAACTAACCAGCTTTCCACCGACCGCGTAACTAATAGATCGGAACCCCACAACACCGACCTTTACCCATCTTCATAGGATGGTCGGATGAGGGTAGGCATTCCAATCCATTCCCCTTATTAGGGGTTGGAGATTTCATGGTTTTTGAGAAATCTCCATTTTCCGATTCCGCCCATACCAAGTCGACATGGTGAGTGATTTGTTTGACTCTCGAATTAGGTGGACGACCGCCATTTAGCACAAAGAAGAAGTACATCATTTAAGGATTTTTACTTATGATGGTAATTTAAGGAAGGAAGATTCCTTTTATAGACAGGTTAAGTTGAGATCCTACGGTGAGACTCGCATCCAATCAACGGCTATAACACCGCATCGGGAATAACGTTACAAAATCATAACCACAAAGCCGTAAATAAAGGAATGGAAATAAATGCGTTTTTGACTCGGTCGAAATAGAGGTATTATATTAGATCGATGAAGACAATACAACGACTATCATAGCAGAGCTAGTATTACATATTCAATATTCAGCGATCAATTACGCTAAACAATTACACCTACAAAATAACAGAAGAAAGTATTTGGTTTCAGAACGCTTCAAAACTTTCCTCGGAACGATCATCTTTTCTCCTACTTTGAGAACAGTGACGAGAAATTAATGTTCAGGCTTATTTTACTGATCGGTGGGTACCGGTGGGCGACCTAAGCCGCAGGCTTTCATGATGCCACCACCTTGAAAAAGTTGATGCTTCTTCTTTATCGATTAAAATAGAGATCAGAAGGGTCTCATGCTCGACGTCACCAACCATTTAGAAACAAGTTGATTTCGATAAAGCATAGAATCCTGCTTTCCTCAACTATCGACCTCTATCATACGACGTTATATATGGTCCGCCAATCCCCGGTTGTGAGGTTTGCCCGACCCTCACCATTTAAGCTAGAGATCTCATTTTTCCAATTCCTCCCATACCAAGTCATGACCTCCTCGGTAGATAAATCGACAAATTTGGTGGCCGACAATACTTATAATAATGCATATTCATATTGAAGGACTTCATCTTATGTGAGATGGAGAGGGATGGAGTGAATCTATTTATAGGCGGAGGATAAAGGATCCAATGGTGTAAATTGAGGTCCTATCAACGGCCCAGATTAAAATCGTTGTAAGAACGGTTCGCAGAATCAGGACAAATGATCGATCATTGAAATGAAGATACAAGGAATAATGGATTTTATTCAGATCTTTGAGAAGGTCGTTACATTTCACAACAATATCGTCACAAAAAACTAAATTTACATTCAAGGATCGTTACAATTATTTCAAACGTTAAGCCTACTTTGCTACTCTTCGGAATGATCTGCTCCTTCAAATCTACCTTCTCCTCGGAAAACGAGGAACATGCAGAAGTGCGTATATTTGCTGATGTAGGTGAATTACCGACCTTTAAATAAACCAAATGAGGCATACTGCATCTAGGGTCGATCACGGTATCAAGCTAAAAGCACATTACGAAGGGAAGAACTTTGCTGTCATACAATTGAGACAGGATCGTTCTCCTTGCCTTGGGGGCAAGTTTTCAAGCATGCATGGATGCAACACCATTTTAATGAACTAACCAGCTCTCGTCTATCTAAAGAACTCTCTGGTTTGATATCTCCACCGTAGTCCACCGTAGTTAAACTGTTCAGAGGTGGCATATTATTTCAGTTTTTGCTTCTTTTCCTACTTCTCCAATGAGTTATTTATACTATGGGGAATTAACCAATCAACGGACAAGGCATACGAATCGTTCCTACAGTTATGGCACACCTACCAAGTTGACTTCTCATCTTTCAATAATATTGCATGAAATTAATTATCAACATACAGGTCGGAGAGGCGCAGAAATTGAACAAAAAGGTTCTTCCATTTATCAGGCAAAAATATATATTTACATTAAAGAAAAAAAAAAAAAAAAAAAAAAAAAAAAAAAAAAGGGACCCTTGTCTACTGCTCAGGAGTATGATCGGAAATAAGACCTTTGTCTACCGTTTCGTGAACATGAGCAGGAATTGTCGGATAACCAAGATAGGTCATCATTTCTTGGGCACGCTGCTCATATCCGAGGGAAAAACCCCTATCAAACTCCAGATCTTTCAGTTGAAGAAGATCTGTTTTCTCCTTAGTAAGCTGCTCCTTTTCAGCCTCCAAACTACTATTTACTCGAGCAAGTTCTCCATTCTCTCTTGTGAGCCTTTCAGTGGTAGCTCGGAGATGCTCAACCTCAGTCATCAGCAATCGATGAGCAGCGGCAATTATATTTGCCCGATCGAGGGATTCTTCTCGAGCAAAATAGAATTCGTCATTTTGTATTCCGAGCTGGAGAGCTTCATGCTTAGCCTGTATTGAGAGATATAAGTAAAACACTTAAAACACTTAGATCTTTTTAAAATAACAAAATACGCATACCATCTCTAAACGTTTGAAGATGGACTGGACAAGTTGCAGAGAAGAGTGGTTCTTCAATTTTTCAAGCTCCTTAGGCAAAATAGTACCCATTCCCAGATTCCAAGAAACCCCATCAGGATCGAGGCTTGGTGGAATACTCGCATCAATTGAAACCCCACCTGATCGGGTTATATCGAACTCAGTTATCTCTTCAACCTGCTCTTTAAATGGACGTTCATCTAAAAGAAACGGGTCGTCTGCGACCTTTTCAATTGCAGAACGACTGGGACCCGACCCAGTTTTCGACGCTCCTTGTGAAACACGAACAGGAGAGACAACCTGAGTGTCTTGAGAGGTCGAAACAACTTGCGAACCTGGATGAGAAAAGAAAGATTCTGGAATGTCTTCCACGGGCCCTCTTAGTTGCAGAGTGGGATCGATCTCAGAATTGGGAGCAGCAATCTCAGAATTTGGAGCAGTATTCACGGCCTGATGGGAACTTTCTTGACCTACGGGTCGATTTGTTATACCTCGATCGGAAGAAGGACGTTCCTCCATTGATTGGTCGATAGAAGAAAGAGAGATAGCTCGAGATTTCCCGTCGTGTGCTATATCATTGATAGGAGCAGGAGAGATAGCTCGAGACTCCTCATTGATTGATGGGTCGACTGGAGGAGGAGATATAACTCGAGACTCCTGGTCGATTGTTGGGTTTACAAGAGGAGGAGAAATAGATCGAGAACCCTCATTCTGATAAGTTTCAAGAACTCTTGGATCAACCAAGGGATTACGGATCGGAAGACCCGTCGAGGAATGCCTAGCTTTCTCCGACGGTGAAGGAATATACTTCGCAATCTTCGGATGACCATCAGGTGAAGACGACACTGGGTCAGATCGAGGCATGGCTTTTTGAGGAGAAGCTCCCCCTTGGGAGGATGATTGATGAGGACTTTCCATTCGAGGCTTTTTTCTCGGAGTATCTCGTCGGGAAGAACCACGCAGAGAGCGTTTTGAAGCTCCAGAAAATAGGTTGGAACTCATGATCAAAGAATCAAAGGTTATTACAAAGTATCGAGTTGAGAGCTCCGATCAACAAAAAAAAATAAGAAATTTTATAAGTGGGGACGCGCGGTAAAAACTCCAAAAGATTCACCTTTATATATAGTTAAGGAAGTGACAGTTATGTCCTCGGACCTTGGCGCGCACAGTAAAAATTCAAATGTAAGGAAAAAGCAGGTCAACGAATATGTACTGTGATCATCATAAGGACGTAGTATATCTAAGTAAAATCATATATATTATAAAAGGAAATTTACATGTTCTGCAGAGTTCAAAAGATCTACAATTACGACAAGATAAAAGAAGAAATAAAAACGTCCTAACTATGGAAGTTGGTTTCTTTCAAAGGCGAGCCTTCCTTTTCTCCTTCATTCCCCTCGTTGACTTGGTCTCCTTCAACATCCTCTTCGTCGACGATATCTTCCTCTTCATTTGATTGATCCTCCAGGATATCTTTTATTAGCTCGAAATCAGGTGATGGTACGGAAAATGGGGATCCATATTCATCGACTAAATGAGCCAGAGGATGGCCGCTATAATCAACAGAAGGTAATGACTCAGGAGGATAGTCTTGAAGACTTCGATCCTTTTCGATGGACATGATTTTGCGATATTCCTCCCGCTTATCAGGAATCTGCCCGGACTCGATTAATTGATCGACACCCTTATAGAACGAGCTCAAGAGCAGACTACCAATCTTTTGATGAATTATGGCTGTATGCACAGGAGAATTGAGAAACTCTCGAACTATGGGCTCGACGTCTGAAGAATGATGCGCATCTATGACCCTCTCTATGTCAGAAGAATCATCTTCCTTAGTCGCGAGTTGGGATCGAAGAGCATCGATATCCGACTCAAGCTTGCTAACGAGGGTAGCATGCGCAACTCTTTGCTCTTCCATTTCACGAGTCATTTGGTCGACCTGCGCTTGATATCGACTAGAATCCGTCATCATGCTAATAATGTGAGGATTGTCAGTCTCCAAATTAGGATTAGCAAGAGGATCAGTTGAAGTGGCAGCAGAAGCTCGAGAATTATCGACCTGAACAAGTTGCTCTTCGAGTTCTTTGACCCTAGCGTTCAAGATTCTGTTGCTTTCCTCGACAAATTCACATTGATCCCTATGCAATGCCATATCGTATAAAGCGGACACCAAGGCATTACCCGCCTATGACAAGGAAAATTTATAAATAACCTTCAAATAGAATATTATAGATTATTAAAAAATCAGAAGAAACTGAGGAATATTACCACTGCGTGAGCATGTGCTGCCCTTGCGAATTGCTCGAGGGGTTTTTTCTTTATCGTCCTGTTAACATCTTGAGTAAAGGTCGAAGAAAGAAGAATTCGAATGGATTTATCGACAACATT
The DNA here is from genome assembly GCA_030819805.1 of Penstemon newberryi var. newberryi. Taxonomy (NCBI): domain Eukaryota; kingdom Viridiplantae; phylum Streptophyta; class Magnoliopsida; order Lamiales; family Plantaginaceae; genus Penstemon; species Penstemon newberryi. Next base: position 4,041,989 of record JAUALY010000007.1, on the reverse strand, counting down.
CTCCTTATCATCAGACATCAATGTATCCTTCTCGGAATATCCAGCCGCCCGTTTCCCCTGAAGATGACTCTCGATCATATCTACCAAGGAAGCTTTATGACCAATATCTCCGACATGAGTAAAATATTCCCCTCCTTTGTCAAAGAACTGTTTTCTCCTTTTAGCTTCTGGGCCGGTAGGATTGCGCTCCGACCAAGATTGACAGCCTAGAATACCATGCTGATCCCTAAGAAATTTGGGCGGATAACCGCGACCGGAGCGAGAGCTCGAAGATGGTATGTTTGATGAGGTTTGACCAGAAGAAGGAGGAGCTACTCGGATAGGATCAACATCCTCAAATGACTCTTCCTCGATATTCTCCAGATCCATAAATTGATCTCTCCTTCTTTTCCTCGACTCCTTCTGCTCTATGGGGGCCTTACCCCAGGACTTTTTTGAGTTCGAGAGAACGGATTTTCCAACCACTGAAAAGCGGCAATTCTCCACTATGGTGGCTGCGTTGAGAAGAAATTAGACATTAGTAAATAACGAGTTCATAGATTCTTTTATAAATAAAGTAAAGATAGGAAATGATCTTACCAAGAGGTCGATCATCCAATGGAATGGGAAACTCCAGAGAACTTAATCCAGCCTTCCTAAGAAAAATTTCTCCGATCAAATAGGCCGATTGATATTTATCCGACCTCATCTGGTCAACTAATGCAGATGAAAATTGATCATCTGGGGACATCTGTCCGATCACCTTTCGACCGCCATATACCCAAAGATCATTATATCCCTAGTCGTGAGAAAACTCCTCTTTTTCTCCATTCTCGAGAATAGACACGGTCGGAGCTCTAACAAAAAAGAAATTTGATTTCCATTCCATACTGTTGCTTGAAATGGCGTTTTCGAGAATAGCATAGCCGGGTCTCTGACTAACATAATAGTAACCCCTGTTGGAGGAGCTCGATACTGAAAAACGAAAAAAGTGAAGAAAATTACGGAACGAGGGCTGTAGACCTCGTGCAACCATCAAAACAGAAAATGCCATGATAAAAGCTATGGCGTTCGGAACGAGTTGAGTCAATGAGACTATGAAAGTCTCCAGAAACTGACGGAGAACTGAGGAAAGAGGAAAACGGAGCCCGTGGTCGAAGTGGGACGTATAGAAAGCTCGACAGTTAGCGGGAGGAGTATTTACTCTCTGCTCGGAAGTAGGAATAATAATCTCAAAATCCGATGGGAAATAGCGACCATATTCCCTTTTCAGAAATGGTAGATCTTCTTCTCTCAATCGAGAAGGGAAAAGTTCTACAGGTGCAGAAATCTGAGGTTGGGTCGTTTTAGATTTTTTAGATGCTCTCGACATCATCTCTCCTTCTGGAATAATTTCCACGACTAAACTATCAACTTCATCCTCAGCATAATCTCTGACTTCTTCTGCTTGGGAATTGTCTATTGCCTCATTATCAGAAGAAAGGATATCAGGATTGGGAATATTAGGAGGAACTTGTTCTCCTACGGCTTGAGTAGGGGAAGGAGGATTCTGTGAAGTCGAAGCCATTTCTCTATGTTTGGATAAAACGTGTTCGAGAGAATGAGTAAATGGGTAAACTATCGATGTAAACTTTTACTGCTGGAAGGATTAAATATCTGGGGTAAAAGTAAATTGTTCCATTAATTTCTACTATATATATGGGCTGTGAAAAGACAGATTCAACCCTTCGCGTCTCTTCATATTCCCGCCAATTAAAATCATGAAAAGACCCTGCCATTGTCTGACACACGTTAACCAAGATACGTGTCTGTACGAAGAAGATTCAATTGGATATGCACTCTTTTTTCCTCGTTCGGTTTTTATCCCGAAGAGGGTTTTTCCGAACTAGGTTTTTAACGAGGCATACTCCATGAACAACAAAGAAGATCAAGGGAAAAATAACTACTTCTACTTCTACGAGCTCCAGCTACGATTACGCTCGAGAAGTGAGGGAGTACTGATGAGGGCTATTTTGCACCTATGATCGAATAAGTATTTATCGAGCCAGTTCAGAATCGATCCGACCTACGGGGATCACAAGATCGGCTCGACCAGCTAAATTTGTATTCGATCGACCTACTTTGATCGACCTACTGTCCGTCCCAGGGGACTTAATGGGCCCAGCGATACTCCAAGGCCATCCAGGTTTCCTAGGCTAAATAGGACTCCTAGTTCTGTTAGGACAGTAGGAATATTATAAATAGCAAATCTTACATTGTATTGGGGATCCAGAATTTTACCTAACGAAATATACTACAATCGTTCGCCATTCATATTATTGTTGTTTTACACCATTATATTATTTCGCTTGTTCTTGAATTGCACCATCCTGAGTACTTTAACCAAACCCTTAATACATTCAAAACCATTCTAGAGATAAATTACTGAGATTAAACCTAAGACGAAATTCGGTTAAATCATTATAACTTCATCTTTTTCCTAGCCCTAATAGTATTCTAATACAAATAGGAGACTTGCATGGGCCATAAATCCTTCAGAGTCCTTCTTTTGGTCGATAAGATTCGTTCGGACGATCGGAATGACCAACACCTTCCGAGGAGACTTGTCAGTCAAATAGGTCGAATCACTCAGGAGCAGGTCGATTTGGCTTATACGTACCAATGTGTAAAATGGCCCCCATCAGTACTCCCCCACTTCTCGAGTGTAATCGTAGCTGAAGCTCGAAGAAGTATATAAAGTCATCGGCTTGTAACCATATGTTAAGATTCATGAGATATGCCTCATTAAAAACCTAGTTCGGAAAAACCCTTTTGGGATAAAAACCGAACGAGGGAAAAAGAGTACATATCCATTGAACCTTTTCATGAACTGACACGTTGCTTGACGGTAGACATTAGGTTCCCATAGATATTTTAAGGGCGGGAAAACGAAACGACACCAAGGGCTAAATCGTCATTTCCTGATTTGTATATATAGGTGGAATAAGGTCATTCTAACTTTTTACCCTAAAGATTCTGAGCTTTAAGCAGATTCTGAGCTTTAAGCAGTAAAACTTTAGTAGATATTTTCATTATTCAGCAATTTTGCCGACCTTCCTGTCCTTTCCGAAAATATGGCATCTTCCCCTTAAAACCCGAGCCAACCAATACACGTCGAGGACACAGTAGTTGCCAACAACGTTCCTGAAAACCCTGAAATCTCCACTTCCGAGAATGAGGAAGCTACGGAAAGAATTGAGGAAATTAAAGATTATGCTGAAGAGGAAGTAAATGATATTGCCGTTGAGATCATCCCCGAAGAAGAAGTGCTTGCCAGGGCTTCGAAGAAATCAAAAACTAGTCAACCCCAAGTCTCAGCTCCCATCGAGTTTGTCCCCTCTCGTTTTACAGAACGAGATTTGCCAGCTTTAAGGAAGGGTTACGCTCATTATTTCCCCTCGGATTTTGAGATAATCATTCCTTCTACCGACCAAAGGGTAAATACCCCTCCTGAGAATTGTCGTGCATTTTACTCTTCTCATTTCGACCATGGACTTCGTTATCCCCTTTCTCCCATTTTTCTTCAAATCCTCGAAACCTTTATAGTTTCCTTAACCCAACTGGTTCCTAATGCCATTGCTTTTATTGTTGCCTTTTCTGTTCTCATGGTTGCGAAAGGTCTTCAACCTACTTTTCGTAACTTTTTCCATTTTTTCCGATTTTCTATTTCGATTTCTTCTAATAAAGGTTATTGCTACATAAGCCAACGACTTGGTTTTGCTGTTCTTGAGAACGCCATTTCAAGCAATAGCATGGAATGGAAGGCCAATTATTTTTTCGTTAAACCACCTACTCACCGAGTACTTGAGAGCGGAGAAACCGTGCCTTATGTTCATCAGTGGGATCATAATGCTGATTGGACGTATGGTGGTCGAAAAATTATTGGTGAACTAACTTTCGATGATGTCTTTCCCCCGAGCTTGATTGCCGACATGAGAGCAGATAAATATCAATCTGCTTTTTTAGTCGGAGAAGTTTTTCTTCACAAGGCAGGATTGAGTTCCTTGGACTTTCCCATTCCTTCCGACAATCGTCCTCTGGGTGAGATTCTCTAACTTTAATCTGTCTAAATTTAGAAATTTCTTAAATGGTAAATTAACCCTTAGTCCGATCATCTTTCTACGTATTACAACTGTCATGGTTGAAAGGTGCCGCTTTTCTGTGGTCGGAAAGACCGTGCTTTCAAACTCCAAGAAATCTTCTGGGAAGATGCCCATAGAGCAGAGAGGATCTCGAAAGAGGAGAAGAGATCAATTCCAAGATTTGGAAGACGTCGAAGATGCTGATCCTATTCGTAGTATTCCTCCCTCCTCCAATCGACCTTCTGCTGAACCTTCCTCTTCAAGTATCAGCCCAAGACTGGGATATCCTCCTTTGACCATGAGACGGGAATTTGGTATCTCAGGCTGTAAAACCTGGCCTGAACGTAATCCTACTGGCCCCGATGCAAAGAGGAGAAAACAGTTTTACGATAAGCAAGGAGAATACTTTACCCATGTCGGAGATACAAGTCATAAGGCCTCCCTTATAAATATGATCGAAAGTCATCTCGAAGGAAAACGAGCAGCTGGATATTCTGCGGAGGATTCGTTGATGACGAATGATAATGAGCACATTCTTGATAAATCCGTTCGACTTCTTCTTTCCACAGTATTCACTAAGGATATCCAACGCACCTTTGTAAAGGAACCCTTAGATCAGCTGGCTAGAGCTGCTCATGCTCACACAGTGGTAATATATCTTTAGGTTTTACTTTTCCGAAGAATTCAAATTATGTTTAATTAAATTAACAGTGTAATCCCATGTTGTAGACTGGAAGTGCTTTGGTTACAGCTATGTATGATTCAGCTCTTCATAGAGAACAATGCAACTTCTTGGAGGAGGCAAACAAAACCCTTTTGGCAAGGAATAAAGAGTTGGAGGATCAACTTGCCCAGGTCGAGAGTGTTCGAGCTAATGTAGAAGATCAGGCTGGTCCGAGCACTAATCCGAACATGGAGACTGATAATCCTCATATTATCAACACTATCACTATGTTGGATGCTAGTCGAAACCAAAATCGGGTCGATGAATTAACTCGAGAATTGGAGGAAAAACGTCTCTCTCATGCAACCTCCTTGAGTGAACTGGAATAAAAAATCCAATCACTTCAAACTCAACTTGAGGCATAAAAGGATGAACGGAACTCGAAAATCTCGTGCAAGGGGTTCATACTGGGAGTGAGGAAGCCATCATCAGAGATTTTCTGAATTCTCCCGTGCATACTGCGATAATCCACCAGAAGATTGGAGACTTACTCTTGAGCACGTTCTTCAAAGGGGTCGATCAGTTGATCGAGTTGGATCTAATTCCCAACAAGCGGAAAGAATATTTCAATGCTATGGATATTGGCAAAGATAGGAAATTCCAAGAATATACACCTGAAGCATTGCTTTCTGTGGAGTATAGTGGTCATCCACTAGCTCATTTGGTGGAAAGTTTCGATGAACCTTTGCCCGTACCTGCCCCGGATCAGGAACTTGTAAAGGTGGTCGCAACCGATCCAGATGAGTCTGAATCCGACCATGAAGCAACTGAAGATAATGTTCCTCCTGTCTAGGCCATGATTAGGATTTTTCTTTGTAACCCCTGTTCTGTAATTATTTGATAATTTTTGTAACAAAACTTTGTAATTTGTGTTTAACCACTGTTGGTAATCCTCCTGCTTTCTTTTTGGACATAAGTCTTTTCTTCATAATCGTTAGGTTTTAATGACTCAATAATTTTCTCCTACTTAAATTTTAATACTCGCGCCTTTTCTCAAAGGGTTCTTGCGTCTTTTACTTAAGTATAAATAGGGGTAAAACCTTTATAATTTTACCGCGCGTCCCCACTTTAAATATAAAATTCCCATAGTAACTCGGAGCTTCTGATCGGATATTTCACTTACTTTACTTATCAAAGATGAGTTCTAATCTTTTCTCTGGAGCTGCTAAATGATCCTTGCGAGGCTCATCGAAAAGGGATGCTCCGAGCAAGAAGGCTCGTACAGAAAGCTCTCGTCCGCCGATTTCCGAGGAGAGAGAAAATCCACTAAAGTCCCCCTTTCCAACTGGTCCAGTTGTAGCACATTCCGAGGGACCTTCGATTATCGAGAAGGACACTACCTCTCACTCTCGACCTCTGAGCGTTTCTCCTAATTACTCTGGTAATCCTTCGACTGCTCTGATCCGGAGTCCCTTAGTCGACCAGGACATTCTTGATGCTTATAGAAATGAAGGGCCCAATGCGGATTCTTCTGTTCCTAATGATCGTGAGGAGAACATTCCTACTAAAAACGCAGCTCCAGGTAGATCTCCCACTCCAGTTTCTGATCATGGAGCCAGTCGGGAGTTCAAAAAAGGCGCTAAGCGTCCGAGCAACGTTGGGGACAGTGTTTTGGGGTTCTGGATTCCCACCCGACGAAGGAGTTTTCTTCTGATCGACGGGAGGGTCATTTATTTTGACCTTCTTTTTGGGAGGCTCAACCACAACATCCTTATTAGCCTCCAAGGCCAGAACACTATCAGCTATTGTCCTTTTTTCCCCCGTCATTTGAATCAAGGCCGAGGTTGGAATCAGATCGTCCACGAGCGGTCTTTTATATGGAGCAGGCTCAGAGTCACCAGATGTGATTTGCTTATTAGGCCTGTTGACCTTCTTGTTACCCTCGGAGCTATTTTTCGACTGAGAGGGGGAGTCCGGAATTGGTATGACCGGCCCTTTCTCGGAGCCAGATAATTGCTTGGCCACAGTTTTGCCAAGGTCACCAGTTGATTCAATGACCGCCTTCGAAGGAGAATCGACCTTGTGCTTGCCTCGGTCGTTCTTAGAAGTCTTTCCTGCTTCCGAGGAGGACTTAGGTTCTTTGACTCTCGACTTGGAAGATTTCTCTTTCTTGACTTTGAGCAACAACCTCGGGTCGATCTTGGAGTTCACCAGGCCTTCCATGATCTGTATATTTCTAATGGAGAAGAGAGCTCGATTTACTTATCGACCGAGTAGCACCGACGAAGAGTGAATTATAATTTCAGTGACAAAAATCTTAAACTACCGTCTATTTATAAGGGAAAGGAACGTTGCCTTTTTGGGAGCCCAACAGTCACGAATTTCAAGACCTCCGTGCCTATTTAAAAAGGTCGATTGTTTTGATACTACGCCTACTAAGTGATTCACGCGCACGAAAATGCTCGATATCGACGTTCTTTTATGAACCCTATGCCTCACAAAGACTTTTGTCTAGTTGAGCAGTATAATAAATTATCGATGAGAGGACTCAGAGAAAAACAGAAAAAGCAGATTTATAGATGATCAAAATATTTACAATGCATATAAAAAGAGTCCTACAACCTATTACATAAAATCTAAGGTTTTGACTGCTCCTCTTTGCCCTCACTCTCGGAGCCATCCTCGATGTCAACGTCATTGTCTCCAGAGGCTTCTCGATCATCCCCATCATCAGAAGAATCTTGATCATCTCTGGAACTATCTTGGTTATCTTCCTCATCGGAGCCATCTGAACTCGAGCTCGAGCCGGATGTATCCAAATCCATCATGTCAGGATTGGGCATCGGAACTCCGAACTCTTCCACAAACGGAGCGAACTCGTGTCTTTCCCAGTCGACCGAGCTCGAGGACGCGGTTCGATAGTCTTCCCCGCTAGAATTTTTCATTATATCCATGTGCTTTATATACTCCGTCATTTTGTCGGGAATAACCTTTGCTGCGGCCAACTGTTGAACCCCTTTGAAAAAGGTAGTTTGAAGGATTTCGCCGACCCTCCTTCGAGCTATGGAATCCAATGCGGGAGACTCCAAAAATTCTCTTATCGAGCTTAGGCGAGAGTCTTCTTTGCCCCGCTGATAAGATAGCTCGGAATCAGCCTTAGACTGCGCAAGCTCCTCTTCAAGTTCCCTAACTTTCTCCTCGAGCAAGCTTTTCTCTTCCACGACCTTCACCAAATTTTCCTCGACGGCAGGGGTATATTTGGCTTTCATCGACTCCAGTTCTGTTTGGACGGAGATAAATTGTTTGCGCAGTTGGGACTCTTCCTTGAGTAAGTCCATATAAGCAACATGAACGCGATCGGACTCCTCTTCTAACATGGAGGTACGGTTCACCTCAGTGAGGAAGCAGTCCCCGATCTGCAAGAACAGGGTAATTAGTATTTTATTCCGAGACTTAAACAGTTGCAACGAGTGTAAAGGGATCTACCGTATGATATGCTTTGGAGAATTGGCCTAGTACGTCAAGGTCGGAGTGACCAAGAAGCTCCTCCTGGTCCTCGGCAAATCTCCCCGCCATGAAAATCTTAATCGCCTTATCATGCTCATTCTCGCCGTTCGGGGTGCGATCGCTTCGAATTGATCCCCTCTCGGGATAACCCGCTGCTCGGGAACCTCTAAGTACACTTACTTGAAAAAGTAGATCCGTGCTCGATCGCGCCGTTTCATTCGCATTTTTCCCTTCTGGCTCGGCCATGGCCTTACTTTTCACCTCTTCAAAAAAGGCGCTAAGCATCCGAGCAACGTTGGGGACAGTGTTTTGGGGTTCTGGATTCCCACCCGACGAGGGAGTTTTCTTCTGATCGACGGGAGGGTCATTTATTTTAACCTTCTTTTTGGGAGGCTCAACCACAACATCCTTATTAGCCTCCAAGGCCAGAACACTATCAGCTATTGTCCTTTTTTCCCCCGTCATTTGAATCAAGGCCGAGGTTGGAATCAGATCGTCCACGAGCGGTCTTTTATATGGAGCAGGCTCAGAGTCACCAGATGTGATTTGCTTATTAGGCCTGTTGACCTTCTTGTTACCCTCGGAGCTATTTTTCGACTGAGAGGGGGAGTCCGGAATTGGTATGACCGGCCCTTTCTCGGAGCCAGATAATTGCTTGGCCACAGTTTTGCCAAGGTCACCAGTTGATTCAATGACCGCCTTCGAAGGAGAATCGACCTTGTGCTTGCCTCGGTCGTTCTTAGAAGTCTTTCCTGCTTCCGAGGAGGACTTAGGTTCTTTGACTTTCGACTTGGAAGATTTCTCTTTCTTGACTTTGAGCAACAACCTCGGGTCGATCTTGGAGTTCACCAGGCCTTCCATGATCTGTATATTTCTAATGGAGAAGAGAGCTCGATTTACTTATCGACCGAGTAGCACCGACGAATAGTGAATTATAATTTCAGTGACAAAAATCTTAAACTACCGTCTATTTATAAGGGAAAGGAACGTTGCCTTTTTGGGAGCCCAACAGTCACGAATTTCAAGACCTCCGTGCCTATTTAAAAAGGTCGATTGTTTTGATACTACGCCTACTAAGTGATTCACGTGCACGAAAATGCTCAATATCGACGTTCTTTTATGAACCCTATGCCTCACAAAGACTTTTGTCTAGTTGAGCAGTATAATAAATTATCGATGAGAGGACTCAGAGAAAAACAGAAAAAGCAGATTTATAGATGATCAAAATATTTACAATGCATATAAAAAGAGTCCTACAACCTATTACATAAAATCTAAGGTTTTGACTGCTCCTCTTTGCCCTCACTCTCGGAGCCATCCTTGATGTCAACGTCATTGTCTCCAGAGGCTTCTCGATCATCCCCATCATCAGAAGAATCTTGATCATCTCTGGAACTATCTTGGTTATCTTCCTCATCGGAGCCATCTGAACTCGAGCTCGAGCCGGATGTATCCAAATCCATCATGTCAGGATTGGGCATCGGAACTCCGAACTCTTCCACAAACGGAGCGAACTCGTGTCTTTCCCAGTCGACCGAGCTCGAGGACGCGGTTCGATAGTCTTCCCCGCTAGAATTTTTCATTATATCCATGTGCTTTATATACTCCGTCATTTTGTCGGGAATAACCTTTGCTGCGGCCAACTGTTGAACCCCTTTGAAAAAGGTAGTTTGAAGGATTTCACCGACCCTCCTTCGAGCTATGGCATCCAATGCGGGAGACTCCAAAAATTCTCTTATCGAGCTTAGGCGAGAGTCTTCTTTGCCCCGCTGATAAGATAGCTCGGAATCAGCCTTAGACTGCGCAAGCTCCTCTTCAAGTTCCCTAACTTTCTCCTCGAGCAAGCTTTTCTCTTCCACGACCTTCACCAAATTTTCCTCGACGGCAGGGGTATATTTGGCTTTCATCGACTCCAGTTCTGTTTGGACGGAGATAAATTGTTTGCGCAGTTGGGACTCTTCCTTGAGTAAGTCCATATAAGCAACATGAACGCGATCGGACTCCTCTTCTAACATGGAGGTACGGTTCACCTCAGTGAGGAAGCAGTCCCCGATCTGCAAGAACAGGGTAATTAGTATTTTATTCCGAGACTTAAACAGTTGCAACGAGTGTAAAGGGATCTACCGTATGATATGCTTTGGAGAATTGGCCTAGTACGTCAAGGTCGGAGTGACCAAGAAGCTCCTCCTGGTCCTCGGCAAATCTCCCCGCCATGAAAATCTTAATCGCCTTATCATGCTCATTCTCGCCGTTCGGGGTGCGATCGCTTCGAATTGATCCCCTCTCGGGATAACCCGCTGCTCGGGAACCTCTAAGTTGATTTTCAATGAAATCCACCATGTCAGGCCTACTTCGACCAGGACGGGAAGAAAGGGGCGTTCGGTGTCGACCCCATAATCCGGTCCTCCTTTTGGCCTCGGGGGGTCCCTCGAGATCTTCCCGAGCTCTTCGATTATAGATCTCTGTCCCTCTGAGCTTCTTCATGGTAAACATGCTGTATCCTAAGCCAGAAGAAGAAGAAGGACCAGCTTGACGAGGAGGTGGTACCATTTGGATCGGCTCAGCATTCTCGGGCTCCTCTTCGTTTCCGACTTGGTCAGTCCGGGCCGAGCTTCCCCGAGGAGGGACGGCAGTTCTGAGCTCCGGTCTAACTTGTCTCCTCGGTTGACCCGGCGTTTTCCTCGAGGTAGATGCTACAGTTTTACCGACTATAGAAGCTCGGTATTGCTCCACCATTGTTCCTGAAGAATTAAAAAGATGAAATGTAAGTAATGAAATCCGCTGAAAAGCTTACTATATAATTCACTCGGGAAAGACTGTTTTCCTTACTCAATGTTCGAGGGTCATCAGCAACTGCTAGTGGAAAGGTAGCTCGGCTGAGTTCTGCTTTTCGAAGTACGGGTTCCAGAATAAGGAAAGCCGACTGGTACAAATCCGAACACATCTCTTTGACAACGTCATCAGGAATGACCTTCTGAAGCCGACCTAACAGTTCCCGTTTTCCGTACACCCAGTCTCGCTCACCTGGCCATTTATGTGGAACCATCTCCGAGCTTCCCTCTGAAGCTGGTTCTTCAGGACCTTTAATGAAGAAGAACTGTTTCTTCCAGTCAAGAGAATTGCTGGAAGTTATGGTCGATAAGACCGAATGATTCGAACGCTGGGAGAAATACACGAACCCAGCGTTCGAGGCGGAGGAGGTACTGATCTTGAAGAATTGCCAGAAGCGTCGGAAGTTAGCAACTTGATTCTTGGCCTTCATCAAAACGCTGAAAGCTATCAAATACCCAATCGAGTTGGGAAGAATCTGTGCGGGTGCCAGGCTAAATGCATCTAAAACTTGCACGAGTAAGGGGGCAAAAGGAATACGCAACCCATAGTCGAATTGCCGAGCATAGAAAGCTTGACATCCTGCGGGGGGCTTATTCACTCTTTGAGAAGGGGTCGGGATGATTAGCGAGTAACCCTCGGGAAGGAATTTGCCTATCGTAGCTTTGAGGTTTGCCTCGTGCTCTTTCGGATCATACGCGCTTGAGATGTCGTCGACCCGTTTCTCGGTCTTCTGAGCCCGACCTGTGGCTTTGGATTTTTTCGAAACACCGGCTAGGTCGAGGATTCGCACACTGCACCCGCCTCCGATTCTCATGCTGGTCGAACGGTACAGACAAGCCGTTCTCGTTCTCGGAGTCAGTTTTTTCTCCATCCCCACCTTCCTCACCGTCGTGCTCAGAACCCTGTCGACCGGATGTTCCCCCTTCAGTGTTTTGCTCTAAGGCGTTCTCTATTTGATTGACGATCCTATTAGTCTCTTCAGAAGAATTTTCAGCATTTTTGTAGTCGTTTATAAGTTCTCCTGTGGATCCTAACTCGGAATCCGATCGCGTAGGATTATCAGTTTGAATTTCTGGGTTCTCGGAAGTAGACATGATGATAAATGCTTATTGTGATGGTCAATAAAAGAGGGGTACTATTTATCGATCTGATTGCTCCGATCTGCAATAAGTTTGAGAGACGTACTCTTCTTTTCTAAGTCAACGTATATATATAAAGGTTAAAAGGGTAAATTGCAAATTCAACCCCGAGTAACCGCGACGGTTAAGCTCCCTTTCAGTAAAATTGAAGATTATCTTTTTGATTAATAGCAATTACGGTCCTCCAAGCTTCTGAAATGAGTATTTTCGAGTCAACAGGATAAGATCAACTACATGGTCTCTCGAGGATGTGCACTCTTTTTCCCTTCGCTCGGTTTTTTATCCCACTGGGTTTTTCCGAGTAAGGTTTTTAATGAGGCATATCCGACCCGAGACTGTTTGAGACTCGATCTCTGATTTATTTCTCCAGTTCTCAGATATTGTAAACGTCATCGAAGTAGAGTACTCCGATCGAAAACTCCGCCCTCCTATGGTTCGAAGTATCAATGCCTTCCGTTGCTCCAAAGATGTGTGCTCTTTTTCCATAGCTCGGATTTTGTCCCACTGGGTTTTTCCGCGCTAGGTTTTTAACGAGGCATGTCAGAAACATCAAGAAATCAAATTCTTTCGCCGTGACGCTGTGTTTACTTCTCCGAGCTTCAGCTTCACTTACGCTCGAGAAGTGGGGGAGTATTGATGAGGGGTATTTCGCATACGCCACTTTAGGAAATACTTTCTGCTCGAGCTCGGCCTCAATTCCGACCAGAATGGTATTCTCCGACCATAAGAACATGGTTTTCCGATCAAGCCCGGTTGATAGCTCTATATCAAGTATTCCGACCTACTTCCCGATTTACTCGTCTCCTCGAATTACTGTGGGGCCGACCTACAGCTTTATACAGCTGGCCGAGATGTGTTCTCCTACGGATGGTCTAGCTAGCTCATTACTGTTCCTATAAATACGCGGCGCATTTATGACATCAGGGACGGCACAACTTCCAAGGAATACCCTATGCTCGGACCTACTGATCGGAATTGGGTCTAGCTTAGTTATTCGTTGAATTTACCTATCGTTCTAGTATTACGGCATCCTGTAACGTTCGGGTAGACCCGTTTTGTAATTTGTATTCGAACATCGATATTAATACACAGTTTTCATATGCTCGATTCATATATTGTTATACTCTACTTTCCTTATTGAACTTGAACGAAATACAGCATAATCAACCTCTTTCGCCCTGTGAATGACATTTACATGGGTCCTACCACATCCCAAACTCATTAATAGATGACTCAAGAAAATCTTATGATGGTTGTGTCCATGTTACTTGTGATCTGCTATCACATAGAACACATAGGCAGCCCAGTTCATTTTCATTCCGTAGTAAACTGCCATCAAAGCGTGCATTCTCTCCTTTTGGGCAATCCATCCAGTGAATTTGTACAATTTTCAATGACCTTAGGAAACTGGTCAGCCATCTTTTGAAATTCATCAATCAGCTGGGTCTTCTTGACCGAACCAGTGAGAATTTCACCTTTCTTCGTAGCAATTTTCAAGAAATCTTTTTCCAAAGGAGCAGCCAACACTGAGAAATCAGTGGCTCCTTCATTCTTCAGGCCATATTTTTCACTTAGTACTGCGGGAGTGATGCATACATCTTTTCCTCCAACTCTAGCCTTGATTTCTAGCTTCTACAAATCAACTTTTGCACTTTTCTAGAACTCATCCACTTCTGGTTTAAAAACCATTATCTCAGGAGCTTCCATGTAGTTAACCAGTGAAGCTTCCTTGAATTTCTCCATAATTTCTTTCATAATCTTCGTTCCAGTTACATGATACATCTCGTAATTCAAGTATCCTCCATCGGCGTTAGCTTCAGCTTTTGAACCCATGATATCTATTTAAATTGAGAGTAGAGTGCAAAGAAAAATCTCACAAGAATACAGAAGCAGATTAGTAGTTCTTGCAAGTTAGAAAATTTGAGGGTGCATAAAGTCACTCTTCTGATCAAATCTGGATTTATAGGGTTAGGGGATTTTCGGTTCCATGATATCCGCCAACCGTTAGATCTGTATGCGTCATTTACGATCGTGTGTGCGACATTTACGGATTTCAAATTTTATTTTATTTTGTCAGACTAGGCGGGAAAACGAAGCGTCCCTAGTCTTGACTTATAAAAGCGCGTTTATATAAAAAGCGTTTTTAGCACAACACTTTTATAAATAAATAATCCGATGAGTAGAGTATACTTATCTGCCAGATGACTTGTCTGGTACAATATATCACTAGAGAAAGCCAATAGCTAGTGATCTTCCTTTGTTGTTTGTCAATCCAGCAAGATAATTAATCTTCAGGTCTTCAAGAATTAAGAACAAATCTTCTGATAAAGCAACTTTAACTAACTGTCATTGAAGATTTCATCTTTAATCAGGATTACCGCTCGTCTTACACGTTACCCCTGAATTTAAGAATCTATCAGTCAACTAGTATGTTGAAAGTCAGTTCTTGAAGAATATACTTGTTGATATCAGATTAAACAGTTGATGAACCATAGTCTTCTGATAGGTTCCCCCTCAGCTTATGAATTCAATTTTAACAAGCCTAATTCCACTCTTAGAGTAGAAAATCTTGCATCACTCAATGGTTTGGTGAAAATGTCAGTTATATGATTGTCTGTATGAATATACTCAATTATGACATTTCCTTTCTCAACATCATCTCTGATGAAGTGATGTTTGATCGCAACATGCTTAGTCCTAGAATGACTTGTAGTATTCTGAGTAAGTGAGATTGCACTAGTATTGTCACAGTAGATTGGAATTCCACTGATTTTGAGATTATAATATTCTAGTTGATGTTTCAACCAAAGTATATGTGCACAACATGCTCCAGCAGCAATGTATTCAGCTTCAGCAGTAGATATGGATACTGAAGTCTGTTTCTTACTCATCCATGAGATCAGACGACTACCTAAGAATTGACATGTACCTGTAGTACTCTTTCTGTCAATCTTGCAGCCAGCAAGGTCAAAATTTGAATATCCAATAAGTTCAAATCCTGATTCCCTTGGATACCATAATCCCAATTCCCGTGTACCTTTAAGATACCGTATATCCTCTTGGCAGCTAGGAGGTGAGATTCCTTTGGATTTAATTGAAATTTCGCACAAACCTCAATAGAGTACATAATATCAGGTTTGCTAGGAGGTGAGATTCCATGGTTGAATCTGCATTTCTGGATTGTTTTACACTTCATTAGATTACTGTAGGACCACCTAGAGTGAATATTAACCCCGATATCGACATTTGATGATCTTTGTCTCATTGAAAATCAGAATTAGTATATCCTATAGGGATCAAATCACCACCTGAATACACAAGCATATATTTTTTCGTTCTCCTTAGATACTTGAGAATATGCTTTACTACGATCCACTTATCCAATTGGATTGAAAACATTTGACTATACCTAATGTGTGGCAACTGAAGGATAGTGAATTCGCCTCATATCCTCTTTTTTCTGAGGTATCATAGGACATTGCTCTTTAGAGAGAATATTTCAATGGCGGGTCGATAGTTGATTATTCTTTGGTTTTTGAACCGAAGACGAGCTAACACATATTAATATATGATGCTTCAAACAGAGCCCAAAACTTGTTCTTACGGTCCCTTGTGATTTGGATCCCAAGAATAGTTTGCTTCTCCTAAATTTTTCACTTGAAACAGCTCGACTAGCCATTTGTTTATATTAGATAATATTCCTACTTCATTCCCAATGAGTAAGTACCATGAAAACCACTTTCTTATCCTTGATGTACTTTGTATACACAAGGTTCATCAATGTTTTGTTAAAGGTCATAGGTTTTCATTGTTTCATCAAACCTTTTATTGTTGAAATATATCGTGAACATAAAATCGACCAAATTAACACTTGAAGCGAATTAGTTCAATCATGTATACGCATAAGGTCTAATCTTTCGGATCCAATTGGGTAAAAATCAACAAAAACTGAATCTTTAACATCAAAGTTATAATGACCAATCGTTGTCAATAACATATTCTTCTTGGTACAACACTCTCCTTATATTTGTTTCCCCCAAACTCAATATACTCAAGGGACATGAAATTTCCCTTTCAATAAACAGATCTTTGTGATGGATCGTTAACTTGTAGCTTTGAGAGCGTTAAATTACCAGTTAACCATTTTTAGTTTAAATTACTTTTATGCGGTCTATAAGACCATGCCATAGTTGCACAATTTAAATAATAAGGGATTGTAAATTTTATAGCTTTGAGTGCGTTAAATTATGAGCTAACCATTTTTAGTTCACTTTACTTTTATGTGGCCCAGGGGCGGACCGCTTCAGGTGCTGGGGAGGGCGGTCGCCCCCACAAGAAAATTCTGGACCTAATATTTATATAGAAATTTGTCAAATAATTTCAAAATATGTCTATAGAGCAGTTGGTGGAATACTTCACTTTCAAGGAGGAGGCCCAGGTTCGAATTTGGGCTTTAGTTTTCATTCCTTTTAGTTATGAGCTATATCTTTCTTTCCTCTATATTATCAATATATGGATTAGTTATAAGTTATTTTCTTTCTTTCTTCTAGATTAAAAGTATATGGATCAATATGTAACAGTAATATTGTCATATGTACTAAAATAATGTAAATATTTGATTATATAAAATGCACTACAATAAAAAAAATAAGTTTTAATATTAATCTCGGTACTTTTTATAGCATTTTTTTACAGAATTGAATTTATGTTGTAAAAATATTTATGTGTGTTAAGATTACTCAATATTTTGAACCATTTGTTGAATGAGATTCTTTAAAAAAAATTACTAATATATTTCTTCATCTTTTATTAGATAAATATACAATACTTATTTTCATTTAGTTGTTATTTTATCACAATAACTGAAAAATATCGAGTTTGCTATTAAAAAAAAATCTCGCCCCCCCAACCAAAACCGTCTTGGTCCGCCCCTGATGTGGCCTATAAGACCATGCCATAATTGCACAATTTAAATATTTTTAGTTCGATCAAATCAGATTTGAGCAAGAGTAACCATTCAAATTGCAGATAAATGACATCAGAATTAGATCCATAATTAATATTGAACATGAGTAAATCGCATATTATGTCCTTATAAAGTAGTATTAGCACTTATGATCTCTCCAAAAAATTGGTGTCACGTGCGTCCCTCGTATTATTTATTTGTTTCAGTGACCATGGTTGTTGGGATTTATGGGGTTCCAGCAGTCACCCTTACGGATTCGCTGTGGCGCTATTGCTACATCGGAGTCTGGCAACCCAACTTGCCGAGGTTCACGAAGGAGACCCGAGGATCCACGTGAATTCTTACGAAGCCCCTCATGTCCGTCCACCGCTTAGTGTGGGGCTCTGCGCTGCCGTTGTGAACTGTAGGGGGTGCCCTACAGGAATCAACCTTGGGTTAAAGATTAATAGTTGCGCCCTCATTAACAACAATTGCTTTTGGTGTAGTGGTAAAGCGCTAGAGATCCAACAACAATGGCGGTGAAACATGTTAACTTTCAAGTATATTTATCAAATTATTAAAAAAAGTTAAGAATGTGAAAGTGAAAAAAGAAAAAAGAAAAAATTAAAATAAGCTTAGCCACAAACACATGGCTATGACTAGTTGTTCCTGCAGATGTTCGTAAAACTCGAGAATATGATAAATTATTAAAAGAGATCTCTAGATTCAGTTGTGTTAAAATGTGAGATATTTTGCTTTAAGTTTCTAAGGAGTTCATGATTGACAAAATATCTTATATATATGATAGATTCATTTGGTTTTAGAATCTAGAACAATATCTAATAACCCTAAGATATCTAAGATATTAGTGATTACTCTATAAATAGTGAATGTCCTAGTTATTCTAGAAGTTTCTCATGTAAGTTTAAAAAAGAATGTACTACTCAAATGTGATGTAAGGAAATGTAAGGAAATGATGTAAGGAAATAAAAACTTTCCTTAAAAAAAACATCTCTCCTCCAAATAATTACAAAAATAAATAACAAATCAAAAGATTAAGTTATCAACTTTATAATTGATTCAACCCCAGAAAACCCACAAATTGAAGCCACTGGCGATATTTTTTTGAGTCTTGGTTTAATGCCCAGTTTCTAGCTGATAATTGATATGATTGTTCTGTTAATTTCGTATTGAAAAGAGAGTTTGAATAAGTAGAAAATAAGAATGGATGGAAGAAAGTAGCGGCGGATAATCAATAGAGTATTGGGGAAGAATGAAATGAAAGCGAAAAGAAAAACCGGCACATGTTGTGGAGAAGATGGAGGTGGGCAGAGACGAATCTAGGATCAGAGTTTAACCATTGCTAAATGATGAGGGGTATTTCGCATACGCCGTTTTAGGAAGTACCTATGCTCGAGATCGACCTCTTCCCGACCAGGAATGGTATTCTCGACCAGAAGAATCTAGTTTTCCGATCAAGTCAGATTGATAGTACGGGATCTACTCTCCGATCTGCTCACCGCCTCGGGATTACTGTGGGGCCGACCTACAGCTTTGTACAGCTGATCGAGAGGTATTCTCCTACGGACGGTCCAGCTAGCTCATTACTGTTCCTATAAATACGCGGCGCATTTATGACATGGGACGGCACAACTTCCAAGAGAGGCCCTAAGCTCGGACTTACTGTTCGGATTAGGAACTAGCTTGTTTATTCCTTGTATCTACTCTCCTAGTTGTACGACATCCTGTAATGCTCGAGTAGACCCATCTTGTAACCTGAACTTAATATTCGATTGTGATATATAAGATTTACGCACTCTATACACTTATTATTTCGCTCGACATTCCTTATTTGGTACGAACGAAATACAGCATAATCAATTGGCGCCCACCGTGGGGCCTGTTTGGGTGTTAGATCGAAAAATGCCTACTACTAGGAGATTTACATACAATCGCGGCGAGCCTTCACACGCCGTTGGAGCGCAGCGCTCAGTAAACAATGAACCAAGTAACCAATCCCGAGCGGCCCACCAATCTCAGGTACCGCCGCTCGACTCGCCGAATGATATGCCTATTCATACGACAGTGGCCGATTTGCGTTCCATTATCGGAACTATGTGTAGAGAATTCTTGAACACGGAGAGAGCAGATCGTGAAACTCTGCCAGGCCAGCAGCCCCCGGTCGATCAACCTACTGCTCGGGGTCCGATTTCCAACAGGCCAAGGGAAGGAAGTATTCGTCGATCTGCTTTGGGCGAACCATCTGATGTTCGACCCAACCCGCCACAAGCTAGAACCGTTGTCCGATCTGGGCAACCTTCTAGGAACGTACAAAACTTAGAGGATTCAGTGGTCGGGGAAAGTCAACCCAAAGCTGTGGAGAGGTCTAGAAAGCCAGCCTACAGAAAGGTGACTGAGGCTGACTTGGAAAAGATTGTGCAAGAAAAGGTTGCTAAGGAGTTAGAGAAGGAGATGCTAGTAAAGGAAACCCGACCCGCAGATGTCAGGGCTCGAGGAGTTGAGGCCAAAGAGGATGGGGCCGTTTTCCCTGAAGGGCGAAATAGGAAATTAAGTACAAATATTATGCGATGCTCGCCTTTCTGTCAAGAAATTAAGGAGGCTCGAGGAACGGAGACAGTCCCTACCAGATTGCCAAGATATAATGGAACCTCTGACCCCGGGGAGCATATAAACAGTTTCATAAATGTGTTGAATTTATATGGACATTCGGAGGATTTTTGCTGCAAAATCATGGTCACCACGTTCGAGGGAATTGCTTTGGATTGGTTCGGAAAACTGCCTCCGAACTCGATCTTCTCTTTTGACGAGTTGTGCGACAAATTAAAACACCAGTTTGCCAGCCAAAGGAAACAAAGGTTACCTGCTAATCATTTGGGAACGGTGAAGCAAATGGAAGGAGAAACACTGAGGCAGTGGCTTGCTAGATTTAGTATTGAACTTCTGAAAGTTGATACCCCACAGATTGAGTTTCTGTCATCATTAATGTTCGAGCTGACCCGTAATAGCCAGTTCGGGAATGCTCTCTGCCGAAAGCAACCAAAGTCTTTCGAGCGAATTATGGAAATAGCTGAGAAATACATGATCCAGGAGGAAATGAATAAGTTAAAGAATGCATAGAATCCTAGGCCCCCGATCGTGAAGAAACCTGATCGGGCCCCTATCCCGAAGCCAAGCGACTACAGAGGGTCAAACGCGCAGCAAAGAGGCTCGGTTTGGCAGAGACTTAAGGTCTATAAACCTCAGGCTCCGACCCACAGATCTAATGTCTACGGTCGACCTGCATCTCCAAAGAGGGCTCCGAGGACGGAGCATGAAAAAAGCAGCTTTACCAGATTGAATACCTCGAGGGACGAGATTCTAACGGTGCTCGAGGAGAGGAATTTGGTCCCTGGAGCTCGGCGTATCACTCAACCTAGGCCAGAGACTATGAATCACGATAAGTATTGCAGATACCACAGGGCTCGGGGGCATAGCACCGAGGATTGTTTTCAGTTAAAACAAGAGATCGAGAAACTGATTGCTCAGGGAAAGTTGAAGGAATATGTCAGAAAGGAGAACCATAACAGCCGTTACCGATCCAGAAGTCCTAGGAGGTCCTCCGAACAGCACCGTGAGGATCATCAACAAGCAGAGGACCAGACGAATCGGGTGATAAATATGATATCTGGTGGGCCAGCTGGGGGAGATAGCAGGAATGCGAGGAAAATGACTGCTAGGTCGATAAAGACTGGTGTCTCGACCAGGAAAGAGGTCATGTCCTTAAGACCAGCGCCCTCGATAAATCAAGTCATTAGCTTTTCCGAGGCTGACAGACCTAGTGATGTGACTTGGGATACTAATGAAGATGACCCCGATTTTTCGATGGTCTTGACCCTGAGAATTGCTAACTTCGAGGTTAGGAATGAATCTCTTCTGAGGCGCTCGACAGAATGAATCTACAACACCCGTGACTGGAACGGGTATCCACCCCGCTCATTGGGTTCGGTGGATCGGAAATTGTTCCTCTCGGAACCATACTCTTGAGTACTACTATGGGTAAGAAACCTAAAGATGTTACGAAGATGGTTAAGTTCTTGGTCGTGAGTACCCCGTTCGCTTATAATGCAATTTTGGGAAGACCGGCTTTAAATGTATTCAAAGCGGTCGTGTCAACTTACCACCAGATGGTCAAGTTTCCCACTTTGGCAGGGGTCGGAGAAATGACGAACGACCAATGCATGGCATGGGAATGTTACAACACGTCCCTAAACATGAAGAAGCACTTCGAGCCATTATTGCCCTCAAAGAGGAAATTAGAAGACGAAAAGGTATTCTCTGTTTCCGACCTCCCTTTGCCAGATTGTGAAAAGTTGCAGAGTAAAAAAGGAAAAGAGATCGATATGAGCGTACAACCCCCAAATCATAAAAAAGTAACATTAATCCCTGGCTCTCCCGAGAAGTTCACCAGAATTGGGACCGAGCTAAGTCAAGGGATGGAGACCATGCTGATCGAATTCCTTAGAAACAACGCCGATGTCTTTGCTTGGAGTTCGGATGATATCGTCGGAATCGACCCAAGGGTGATCACTCACTCTTTAAATATCGATCCTAAAGCAAAGCCAGTTAGACAAAAGAAGAGGAATCACGGTCGAGAAAAAGATAAAATCATCAATGCTGAGGTGGATAGATTATTGGCCGCAAAACAGATTCGGGAAATAACATTCACTGAGTGGCTTTGCAATGTAGTGTTGGTGTCGAAGGGAGAGAAGGTCGACAACAAATGGAGAATGTGTAATGATTTTACCGACCTGAACAAATTGTGTCCAAGGGACCCCTATCCTTTACCACGGATCGATATGCTGGTCGACTCGACTGCGGGATTCATTTTCTTTAGTATGATGGATGCTTTCCAAGGGTTTTATCAAATATTTATGAATGAGAGAGATCAGGATAAAATAGCCTTTATTACCGAACGAGGAGTGTAATGCTTCATTGTAATGCCGTTCGGGCTAAGAAATGCAGGAGCAACTTATCAAAGGCTCGTGAATATGATGTTCAAGGATCTCATCGGTGAGATTATGGAAGTTTACGTTGATGATATGCTTGTGAAGAGTATGACCGAGGAGGATCATATAAAGCACCTTGACAGATGTTTCGCGATCCTAAGGAAGTACAGAATGAAGTTAAATTCGGCGAAATGCACTTTCGGGGTAAGGTCGGGAAAATTCCTCGGTTATCTAGTTCACGAGCGTGGCATTGAGGCAAATCCAGAAAAAATCCGAGCTATAGCTGAGCTACAACCGCCAACTAAGTTGTCTGAAGTGCAGAGTCTAATCGAAAAAATAATATCCTTGAATAGGTTTATATCCCGATCAGCAGACAAGAGTTTGCCTTTCTTCAAGTTGTTGAGGAAATCGAAAGGCTTCGAATGGAATGAGGAGTGCAGTAAAGCTTTCGAAGAGCTTAAAAGATATTTGGTTTCCCCTCTGATGTTGGCAAAACGGTCGAGGGAGAGCCCTTGTATCTATACATAGCAATATCGAATGAGGCAATAAGTTCTGTTTTGGTGAGAATTCAGGATTTCGAGCATAAACCGGTATATTATCTGAGTAAGTTGCTTCAAGGGGCGGAGAAGAATTACATGGAGATCGAGAAGTTCGCACTTGCTTTAGTTATTGCCGCACGGAGACTGCGACCTTATTTCCAAACTTACAAAATTATTGTTCTGACTAATCAGCCTCTAAGGCAAGTTCTATCAAAACCAGAGACGTCCAGGAGATTGATTAAATGGGCGGTGGAACTTGGACAGTTCGAAATCGAGTACCAACCTCGAACAGCAATCAAGGCTCAAGTCCTGGCTGATTTCATTGCAGAATCAACAGGGTCCAGTTCGGGCGACTTGTCAGTTCCCGTGGTAAATCTGGTTGAGGGTGTTCAGCATAAAGTTTGGGTGATGCATGTCGACGGGTCGTCGACCAGAGAAGGAGGTGGGGCCGGAATTCACTTTCAAGGTCCCGAGGGAGAGGATCTCAGTTATGCGATCACCCTAGACTTCGTAGTCACGAACAATGAGGCGGAGTACGAGGCTTTGATCGCAGGTTTAGAAATGGCAGTTAAAGCAAACATAAAGTCGCTGACAGTGTTAACTGACTCCGAGCTCGTACACAGACAAATAAAAGGGGTTTATGAAGCAAAAGAATTTAACATGGTGAAATATTTGAAAAGGGTGAAGGATCTGGCGGCAAAGTTCGAAAGGTTTGATATACAAGCTATCCCTCGAGAAGAGAACTGTTGGGCGGATTTGCTTTCGAAATTTACGGGGTCGATGGATGGACGGAAGGAAAGAGTGATAACTTGGTTGATGTCCAACTCCTCGGCTATAGATTCGAACGTAACCCCAAACTCGGAGATAATGGAGATAGATGTTCGAGAGTCTTCTTGGATGGAGCCTTTGAAGGCTTATCTAAGAGATGTTACTTTGCCGGAAGACACAAATGAAGCCCGAAGGATTAAATATCGGGCTCCAATGTACGTTTTGAACGAGGATAAGCTTTATAAAAGATCAAGCTCGGGAATTTTGTTGAAGTGCATTCCCGAGAGTCAGTTCGATCTCATTTTAAAGGAAGTTGTCGAAGGTGAAGCGGGAAGTCATTGTGGTGCACGAGCCTTAGCCTTGAAATGCTCAAGGACTGGATATTATTGGCCTACTATGATTTCGGATTATATCGACTATGTCAAGAAATGCCATCATTGCCAAATCTATTCAAATCTAATTCATCAGCCCGCCGAGCAGCTGCATTCAATTCCGATCTGCTGGCCCTTCAACAAGTGGGGAATCGATATTGTGGGACCTTTCCCAACTACTAGATCGAGAAAAAACTATGTCCTGGTTGCTGTGGAATACTTCAGTAAATGGATCGAATGCATTGCGCTAACAAAAATTACTCAGTTTCAGGTGATAAATTTTCTCTGGAAGTATATTGTTTGCAGGTTCGGTATACCGAGGATCCTCATCTCCGACAATGGAACTCAATTCACGGGAAAGCAAATTTTGGAGTGGTGCGAAAAGTTTGGGATCCAGCAGAATTTCACGTCGGTCGGACATCCCCAGGCGAACGGACAAACCGAGGTCACCAACAGGGAAATTGTTCGATCACTTGAAAAACGTTTAGTCGAAGCAAAAGGCCATTGGTTAGACGAGCTTCCAGGAGTAATTTGGGCGAACAGGACTACCGTAAAGTCTGCTACTGGAGAAACTCCTTTCTCATTGGTTTACGGGTCGGAGGCTGTTATACCGGTGGAGACATTGGTACCTTCACCAAGGGTCGATTCTTATGACCCCGATCAGAATCAATTGCTGAGAGAGATGGATGTAGATCAAGCAGATGGTAAACGCGACCGAGCGTGCATAAAGATACAAGCCACCAAGTCCAGCATGGAAAAAGCTTATGACAAGAAAGTCAGGATAAGAACATTCAAGGTCGGGGATTTGGTTCTGAAAAAGGTGGAAGTATCTAAGCATGTGGAAAGCTTCAGCCAAACTGGGACGGCCCTTATGTCGTGCAGGAGGTCGGGAAGAAGGGGTCCTATAAAATTGCTCACCTCAACGGTGAAGTTTTGCCAAGAACTTGGAATGCAGTTAATCTGAGAAAATATTATGGAAGATAGTTGCACTCATTTTTAACTTTTACTGTAATTTTCAGTTTTCTCAAATTTTACTTTCCCTAAAACTTGTATGGAAGATCAATGAAATCCTCTATTTAAGTTCAAACTGTATTCCAAGTACCATGACAAAGAAAGACTAATATTATCGGCCGAGGGTGAAAGCTTTTGCTATGACCCTCCCTCGATAAATCATGTCCAAAAAAATGAAAATCGGCCGAGGGTGAAAGCTTTTGCTATGACCCTCCCTCGATAAATCATGTCCAAAAAAATGATAATCGGCCGAGGGTGAAAGCTTTTGCTATGACCCTCCCTCGATAAATCATGTTCAAAAAAAAAAAAAAAATGAAAATCGACCGAGGGTGAAAGCTTTTGCTATGACCCTCCCTCGATAAATCATGTCCAAAAAAATAAAAATCGGCCGAGGGTGAAAGCTTTTACTATGACCCTCCCTCGATAACATATGTTCAAAAAAGAAAATCGGCCGAGGGTGAAAATTTTTGCTATGACCCTCCCTCGATAAATCATGTTCAAAAAAGAAAATCGGCCGAGGGTGAAAGCAAAAATTTTCACCCTTCCTCGATAGAAATTTTACGTGACTATCCAGCTCACTTAATAACGGTCGATTACGTAAGCAAACAGTTGATGAAGCGGTTCTGCTCGAAACCCGAACACTCTTCCAGAATTTCTTACCACTTGGAAATTCCTTAAGTTGGGAGTATTGTTTCTTAAGTTGGGATTGTTATTTAATAAATGCAGTTATACTGCAGAGGAACTTCTCAGTTTTCAGATATTATTCATTTGGACGATTATCAGATAATCTTTCCGAGGACAGTTTATCGATCAACCTTATCATCCAAATATTTAAGTTTCATCGGATCATTAATTCGTCGTCGAGTTGGTTTTTACGAGCAGAATACTAATATTAAGACAATAGAAAGAAAAGTTGCAACTATTTGATTTGAAACGAAAGGTTCTTATTATTATTTTCGAGCAAGATACAAAGATCAAGGGGAAGCAAAGGTTACAACTTTATTAACATCCATCGAACAGATTACAAAGTTAGTATGATTACAAAGTCCTAATACGACTACTGTACACTATTCTATGGTCTTCGAGCATCCTTCAGTGTTGTTGACCAGGAATATTGGTGAACGTCCGATGAGTGCACCACAATCTGTTCGACAAATCAGTTGTCCCCTCGACTTGTAAAGCGATCGAGCTGTCTATGTTTATCGTCTAATGATATCTGGGTTTTCTGATTATCTCCATACTTTTCCCAGTATTCTTGCTACCAGACGAGCCCGATCACTTCCCCGAGTTGGCGTCCAAGGTTGAAATTTCTCATTGTAAGATCCAAAAGCTCAACCTTGAACGGCCGGTCATCTTTTTAACGATCGAGAAGCTCAATCCAAAGTTACCATTCTTCAGGGAAGAAAGGAAGAAATTGGTGATTTGAGGATGAACTTCCTTTTGATTATCTGACCAGCTTTCCACCCTCAGGTATACCCCTCGAGATCCGTAATGCTAACCCTGCGCAAAGTACTCGAGCAAGGGTTAATCGAACAATCGCATCTCGAGGGGAGATCCCGCTTTCAGGGATCAGAGACCCCCAGATAGAGGAGGTGCTCCTTTTTTCCGATTCCACCCATACCAAAGAATTTTATGTCTTGTACGAAAGATCGGATGTACGTTCGAAGCCAAATTTCAAAGGCTTGAACAGGAAGCAGGAGGAATCCGAGCTTAGACCTCGGACAAAACATTTTGACAGTGCAAGGTAAAGATTTTCAGCTGAGTAAAAAGCCCTATATATACTAAAACTAAAGTCTGATCGACGATCGGTATTCAACGAAATCAACGGTCCTGATCAGAGTAGTTATCACGGGTGACCGTTCCATTTCCCGAGATTTAGGTACTGTTTGGACAGACTTTCTTTGAAACTTAGCTGAAAAAAGGGGAATACTATGACTTGGTCAAATATGCAGTGCATAAACTTTCCCTTTTTACTTTGTGCTCGGAATTTCGATCACTCTTAACTCGAGTATAAATTTTTTATGCATTAAGAATGCAACATGAATGAACACTCTTAACTCGAGTATAAATTGTTTTGACAGTGAATGCAGCTTGATGATCACTCTTAACTCGAGTATAAATTGTTCCAACAGTAAGAATGCAACTCGATTGATTACTCTTAACTCGAGTATAAATTGTTTATACACTAAATCATTTCACCAGACACAAAATACCATCGATTAGAAAAAAAAAAAAAGTTTATTATTCCAACGGGGAAAACAAGTATAAAAGGAAGAAGTTTAAAAGTACAACATTTAGTCGAGCAAAAGAAGAAATCTCTAAACACTTTTCTTGAACAGAAGCTTGCGGACTTCAACGTTGCGGGCCTCATACCCGGCATCATAACCTTTTTGATATGCCTCTTGCTCCCGCTGCTCGGCGTTTTTCTTCTCCTGCTCGACGAGCGACTTCAGCCTATCCAGCTCCTTGCTCAACTCCTCGTGAACCTGGCTCTCTTTCTGCTTCACAGCTTTCTCTGTCTCGGAAGCCAATTTCAGCTCGATAGCTCTAGCTTCTTCAAGGGACCTTGATAGTGCAACCTTCTTTTCCTCCAGCTCGAGGATAACCTTAGCACGCTGTTCGGCTTCTTGCTCGACTTGCAGCCCGAGGCTAAATAACTGTTGTCCGACCTTAAATGGACAAAAGTTGTTGTGTTAGTAAAAATAAAAATAAAAAGGAGAGAGTGAGAGGACGCTAACTTGAAAAAGCAGATCTGTGCTCGATTGCACCATCTCATTCGCATTTTTCCCTTCTTGTTCGGCCATGGCCTTACTTTTCACCTCTTCAAAAAAGGCACTGAGCGTCCGAGCAACGTTGGGGACAGAGTTTTGGGGTTCTGGGTTCCCACCCGACGAGGGAGTTTTCTTCTGATCGACGGGAGGGTCATTTATTTTGACCTTCTTATTGGGAGGCTCGACCACAGTGTCCTTATTTGCCTCCAGAGCCAAAACACTACCAGCCAATGTTTGGTTCGCCCCCGTCATTTGAATCAGAATTGAGGTCGGAGTCAGATCGTCAACGACTGGAATTTTGATCAAAGCAGACTCAAAGCTTTGCTTGTCCCTCTCCGAGCTGTTCTTAGACCTAGAGGGAGAGTCCGAAATTGGTATAACTGCTTTGTCCTCGATCCGAACAGGCGACGAGTTGGGCAAAGGCTTGGTCTCAGCTTGGCCAAGATCACCTTTAGGGGTTTTCGTTTGCTCGGTGACCGCATTCGAAGGAGAGCAGACTCAGAGCTTTGCTTGTCCCTCTCCGAGCTGTTCTTAGACCTAGAGGGAGAGTCCGAAATTGGTATAACTGCTTTGTCCTCTATCCGAACGGGCGACGAGTTGGGCAAAGGCTTGGTCTCAGCTTGGCCAAGATCACCTTTAGGGGTTTCCGTTTGCTCGGTGACCGCATTCGAAGGAGAATCGGTCTTGCGCTTCCCGCGATCGCTCTTAGAGGTTTTTCCTACATCCGAGGAGGATTTGGACTCTCTAATTTTGGACTTAGGACCCTTCTCCTTTTTGACCTTGAACAACAGTTTGGGATCGAGTTTGGAACTCACCATACCCTCCATGATCTAATTTTTAGTAAAGAGAAGAAGGCTCGATTTATGTTATCGATCAATGGGCTCCGATGAAGAAAGACTTATAATGTCAGTGGTGCAAATCTTAAACTGCCTTCTATTTATAAGAAAAAAGAACGTTGCCTTTTTGGGAACCCAACAGTCGCGAATTTCAAGTTTTTCTGTGCCCTATTAAAAGGTCGATTGTTTTGATACCGTGCCTACTAAGTGATTCACATGCATGAAAATGCTCGATATCGACGTATCGACGTTCTTTTATGAATCTTAAGGCTCACAAAGACTTTTGTCTAGTTGAGCAGTATAATAAATTACTGATGAGCGGACTCAGAGAACTTAAACAGAAAAAGCAGATTTTATAGATGATCGAAATAATTACAGTGCATATAATAAAGGGTCCTACAATCTATTACAAGAAATCTAAGGGTTTGACTGCTCTTCTTTGTCCTCACTCTCGGAGCCACCCTTGACATCGACGTTATTATCTCCAGAAGCTTCTCGATCGTCCCCATCGTCAGAAGGATCTTGATCTTCCTCTCCGGAACTGTCATCAGAGCTATCTGAACTATCTGAGCTATCTGAACTCGAGCTCGCGCTGGACGTATCCAAGTCCATCAAGTCAGGATTGGGCATTGGAACTCCGAACTCTTCCACAAACGGAGCGAACTCATGTTTTTCCCAGTTGGCGGAGCTCGAGGATGAGACTTGATAATCTTTTCCGTCCATATTCTTGAAAATGTCCATGTGTTTCAAGTACTCATCTATCTTATTGGGAATGACTTTCGCGGAGACAAGTTGTCGAACGCCTTTATAGAAGGTAGTCTGGAGGACTTGATCGACCCTTTTACGAGCTATAGCATCCAACGCGGGAGACTCCAAAAATTCTCTTATCGAGCTTAGGCGAGAGTCTTCTTTGCCACGTTGATAAGATAACTCGGAATCAGCCTTAGTTTGCGCGAGCTCCTCTTCAAGTTTCTTAACCTTCTCCTCGAGCAAGCTCTTCTCTTCCACGACCTTCACCAAGTCTTCCTCGACGGCCGGGGTATACTTGGCTTTCATGGACTCCAATTCTTTTTGGACGGAGATAAATTGATTGCGAAGTTGGGATTCTTCCTTGAGTAAGCCCCTATAAGCGATATGGACCCGATCAGACTCCTCTTCTAACATTGAGGTACGATTCACCTCAGTAAGAAAGCAGTCCCCGATCTGCAAGAGCAGGGTGGTTAGTATTTTGTTCCAAGACTTAAACAGTTACAACAAATGTAAAGGGATTTACCGTGTGATATGCTTTGGAGAATTGGCCTAATACGTCAAGGTCGCAATGGCCAAGAAGCTCCTCCTGGTCCTCGGCAAATCTCCCCACCATGAAAATTTTGATCGCCTTGTCGTGCTCGTTCTCGCCGTTTGGGGTGCGATCACTTCGAATTGATCCCCTCTCGGGATAACCCGCTGCTCGGGAACCTCTAAGTTGATCTTCGATGAAGTCCACCATATCAGGCCTACTTCGACCTGAACGGGAAGAAAGAGGTGTTCGGTGTCGACCCCACAATCCGGTCCTCCTTTTGGCCTCGGGGGGTCCCTCGAGATCTTCCCGAGCTCGCCGATTGTAGATCTCTGTCCCTTTGAGCTTCTTCATGGTAAACATGTTGTATCCTAAGCCAGAAGAAGAAGAAGGACCAGCTTGGTGAGGAGGTGGTACTATTTGGATCGGCTCAGCGTTCTCGGGCTCCCCTTCGTTTCCGATCTTGTCAGTCTGAGCCGAGCTTCCCCGAGGAGGGACAACAGTTCTAGGCTCCAGTCTAATTTGTCTCCTCGGCTGACCGGGCGTCTTTCTCGAGGTAGATGCTACAGTTTTACCGACTATGGAAGCTCGGTATTGCTCCACCATTGTACCTGACGAAATAAAAATTGAGAAATGATAACGAAATCCTCAGAATAGCATACCATCACAGTCACTCGGGAAAGATTATTACCCTTACTCAATGTTCGAGGATCATCAGCATCCGCTAGTTGATAGGTAGCTCGGCTGAGTCCAGCTTTTCGAAGAACAGGCTCCAGAATAAGGAAAGCCGACTGATAGGGATCGGAACGCATCTCTTTAACAAGATCGTCTGGGATAACCTTCACAAGCTGGCCTAACAATTCTCGTTTTCCGTAGACCCAGTCTCGCTCACCTGGCCATTTGTGTGGAACCATCGCCGAGCTCCCCTCGGAAGCCGGTACTTCAGGTCCTCTGATAAAGAAGAACTGTTTCTTCCAGTTGAGAGAATTGCTAGAAGTTATGGTCGATAAGACCGAATGATTCGAACGCTGGGAGAAATACACGAACCCATCGTTCGAGGCGGAGGAAGTACTGATCTTGAAGAATTGCCAAAAGCGCCGGAAATTAGCAGCCTTGTCCTTGGCCTTCATCAAAACGCTGAAAGCTATCAAATACCCAATTGAGTTGGGAAGGATCTGTGCGGGAGCCAGGGAGAATGCATCTAAAACCTGCTCAAGTAATGGGGCAAAAGGAATGCGCAACCCATAGTCAAATTGCTTAGCATAAAAAGCTTGACATCCTGCTGGGGGCTTGTTCACTCTTTGAGAGGAGGTCGGAATCACTAGCGAGTAGCCTTCGGGAAGGAATTTACCTATCGCAGCTTTGAGGTTCGCCTCATCCTCTTTTGGATCATACGCACTGGAGATTTCATCGACCCGTTTCTCAGTCTTCTGAGCTCGACCTGTGGCTTTGGACTTTTTCGTGACACCGGCTAGGTCGAGGATTCTCACACTGCACCCGCCTCCGATTTGATATCTCATTATCTCATGCTTGTCAAACGGTACAGTCAAGCTATTCTCATTGTCGGAGTCAGCTTTTTCTCCATCTCCACCCTCCTCGCTGTCGGCCTCGGCATTTTGTTCCGCATCACCAACGTGCTCAGAATCCTGTCGACCGGATGTCCCCTCTCCAGCGTTTGACCCCATGGCATACTCTATTTGGTTGACGATTCTATTCGTCTCTTCAGAAGAATTTTTAGTGGTTTTGTAGTCAATGATGAGTTCGCCTATGGATCCTAGGCCGGAATCTGATCGCGAAGGAATATTGGTTTGGACGTCGGGATTCTGGGAAGTAGACATGATTAGAAGATATTTATTGGAATGCTCGAAAAAGAAGAAGTACTGTTTATCGATCTAAATGCTCCGATCCGCTGTGAATTGTAAAGATGTACTCTTTTTTCCAAGTAAACATATATATATAAAGGTTAAAAGGGTAAATTGCAAATTCAACCCCGAGTAACTGCGACGGTTAAGCTCCCGCTTAGTAAAATTGAGGGTCATTTTTCCGCTAATAGCACCTATGGTCCTCCAAGTCTCAGAAATAGATATTTCGAGTCAGAAAGATAAGATTAAACTACGTTGTCTTCCGAGGATATGCACTCTTTTTCCCTTCGCTCGGTTTTTGTCCCCCTGGGTTTTTCCAAGTGAGGTTTTTAATGAGGTATATCCGATGCAAGACCGTTCGAGACCTGTTCTCTATTGCTTACTTCTCCGAACTTCAGATGTCATAATGCCATATTAAATCATCGAGGTAAAACTATCTGATCGAAGATCATCATCCTTCTGTTGTTCGAAGCATCTCAATCTTCTTGGGATCCGCCAGAGAAATATGCGCTCTTTTTCCCTAACTCGAATTTTTTCCCACTGGGTTTTTCCGAGTAAGGTTTTTAATGAGGCATATCAAAATCTCGTGATACAATGCTGTGTTTACTTCTCAAAGCTTCAGCTTCGCTTATGCTCGAGAAGTGGGGGAGTATTGATGAGGGGTATTTCGCATACGCCGTTTTAGGAAGTACCTATGCTCGAGATCGACCTCTTCCCGACCAGGAATGGTATTCTCGACCAGAAGAATCTAGTTTTCCGATCAAGTCAGATTGATAGTACGGGATCTACTCTCCGATCTGCTCACCGCCTCGGGATTACTGTGGGGCCGACCTACAGCTTTGTACAGCTGACCGAGAGGTATTCTCCTACGGACTGTCCAGCTAGCTCATTACTGTTCCTATAAATACGCGGCGCATTTATGACATGGGACGGCACAACTTCCAAGAGAGGCCCTAAGCTCGGACTTACTGTTCGGATTAGGAACTAGCTTGTTTATTCCTTGTATCTACTCTCCTAGTTGTACGACATCCTGTAATGCTCGAGTAGACCCATCTTGTAACCTGAACTTAATATTCGATTGTGATATATAAGATTTACGCACTCTATTATTTCGCTCGACATTCCTTATTTGGTACGAACGAAATACAGCATAATCACTAAAACTAATTGACAATAATATTCAATATATTTTATTTGCACAAGAATAAATATTTAGAACAATATTGAATTATAAACGTTAAAGTAATTTCATGAAATTATTATCTGAAGTTATATGCGACATTCTTTTATATCATAAAATTCATTTATAAAGTATCAATACCAAATTTCTCAATTTTCTCAATATAAATAATATAACAATCCGCAAGAATATTAACATTCTATTTTGTTTTTAAACTTATTTTTCACCATCTTAATTGTTGAGAACGATCGCTCAATTGTTGCAACAGTAACAAGAAAAATTAATATCAAGCAATAAACGATCAATTAAAAATTAGATCATAAACATTCGTGTACTCTTGAACCAGAAAATATAGCTGTTTATGTCAATAATAATTATTTTATATTATGTCTGAGTCGATGTTGGTATGATTGAATTACGTTGGTGTGATTGGCTTAGCATGGAAAGATACAAATAATAATCTATTCCTTATGGGATATCTACGCCGACGGATTTGAAGAAGACTTTTGAAACTTCTACTTTGGTGGTTGGATCCATCCATGGAGGTGGGGGCTGCCGCCAATTTGGACTGATGGGGTTGAGGTTAAAATTAATTGGTTTTCCTATTATTTTAATTCGATTTATTTCTTTTTTATGTTTCAATTTGAAAATTCTCTTTTTATAATTTGACAAATACATCCTCAAAAGTTATCAGCACATATCATCGACATTGCCGTATTTTTTTCCAGATAATTTGTGAACGAAACAAATAAATGGTCCAAATAAATAGGAGTGAATAGAAAATTAACTCCATGTGTTATTTTAAATAGGGAATTTAACTCCCAGTGATAAATAAAAGGGTAAAATACCTCCTTGTGATATTCTAAATAGGCAATTTAACTCCCTGTGATAAGAAAAATGGCAAGATACCTCCCTGGGTTTTTATAAAAGAAGCACATTGCCTCCCTCTAAATTGCTCATTAATTCATATCACATGGAGTTAAATTGCTCATTATTTCATTTCATAGAGAGGTAAATTGCCTATTTTTATATCACAAGGAGGTAAATTGCTTATTATTTCATTTCACAGGGAGTTAAATTGACTATTTTTATTTCACATGGAGGTATATTGCCCATTAGACATATCACAGGGAGTTAACTTGCAAAAAACCCAAATAAATAGTATTAGGAGTACACAAATTTTTTAAAAGGGAGCAAAAGTGTTAATAATAATGCTATATATGAAGAATTAAATATGATATTCACCCATTAAATATATAATATGAGCCACCATATATCATTTCACATGGCTGATTGGGGGCAGAGCCAGAAATTTACACTGAGATGTGCGGGATTTAAGTGAAAAATATATTCTTATTTTTTTTTTTAATGAAACGGCAATTACATCATTATATTATCAATATATTTGATCACTAATAAAATATAAATAATATTCAATACAAAAAATGTTCATTACAAAAACTAGTAATAAACTAAAAAAAGACCCACACTTTAAGTGAAATTCGAATACAAAAGGATTACTTAAATAGTTATTGTCAAAAATAGTTTTCTTTTAATATGTCAGAAAGTTGAGTAATTAACTGTATACAATCAACTACTATCATAGGTAAAATATATATATATATATATATATATATATATATATATATATATATACTAGGGGGATAGTCCCGCGCAAGGCGCGGTGACTTGTGCCCACTCTTTGTGTTCTATATTTGGTGAAATGTATCAGGAACTTATTTATGATTGATAAATTAGAATTGAAGTTCTTGTAATTCTTTATTATCCAAGTTTTACCTTCCATTTAGATTCCATATATGACTAAATTGATAGTATTTCAAATGGCTTGAAAGATTTTTTTGTTATCTCACCACTTAGTCTGCCACTTAATAGAATTATGTTATAGTAGTTCATAGACAAGGAGTTGCAGCAATGCGCGGTGCAGTCTAATCTGATCCATTGGACTGAATAACAATCGACTTTTGGACCATTTTTTTGTCAATCCATTCTGAAAAATGTGAAATCCATTTAAAAATGCATGACATCCACTGTTATATCCAACCTAATATAGATTAATTCAAAAGAATCTAAATCAGCAAAATATGAAATGCATTTAGAAACATTTTCAACTAATATATGTTCATGCGTCTATGCGACTCATGCACATAAGCTTGTATTTCAGGTGGTAATGCATTCAATACAACAGGGTCAATCTCATCATTCTTGTAATTCCATGCATTGATTTTGAATTCATCTTCTACCAAACTGCACGTGCTTTTTCGACCAGGGCTGCCATTTATTGCCTGAAGACCTGCACCATATATTCAAGATTCGACCCAATATTAACAAACATGAAAATTTATGCTTAATGTTCAGTGAACTATATTGACAAAGCTAAACAATTACCAGAGGAAGGTGCTTCACTCTCTTGAAAAGTGCTAACATAATCTTGTTCAGGGAAAGAGGATGACTGGTGGTTGTGGAAAAATCTTAAGATAGATGGAGTTCCTGGTACAACAATGCATGGGCATACATATGGTTTAATCTCATGACAATAGACATCATGTTAAGCAAGTCAGTCAAAGGCATAATATTAAAAACCAAT
Organism: Penstemon newberryi var. newberryi; assembly: GCA_030819805.1. Classification (NCBI taxonomy): domain Eukaryota; kingdom Viridiplantae; phylum Streptophyta; class Magnoliopsida; order Lamiales; family Plantaginaceae; genus Penstemon; species Penstemon newberryi. The sequence goes on along the minus strand of JAUALY010000007.1, from coordinate 4,006,574 downwards.
GTCAATTTGCTAGCAATATTGTGTCAAAGAATCTTCAAATAATTTAAAATCTATGAAGTTCTACAACAAAATTGGATGGTTGGGTCGATGGAAGTTTGTCCTCAATGGACTACTTGAGTGAATAAAGTAAATTAAACATTCCAAAATAATTTCGTAGTCGCAGATAAGGGTGATTACCTTTTATTTTGTCAAACTTCCATTTTTGGTTCTCTGACTTCAAAACAAGTCCATGGAAATCCATATGTGACTGAGTTAGTTTTCATCCCAAGCCATTTCCAGCACCTGATGTGAAACTATAATGATGAATCGAGGGAAAAGAAAAGGAATGAATGGTCAGAAAAGAATTAAAGAAATGGCTAGTATGACATGGAACCACATGCGGATGATGAGAACAGAAATTTTGCAGTGAGTCCATCTTCTTGTATCATCCTAGACAAAAATGGATCCTGCTAATCTGTAATTTTTTCCACAAGAAATGCATCATACGCGGAAAAGCCATGCAATAAAATTTAGCTAGCAATACACCAAAAACGATGTTAATGGTAACAAAACAATGATTGATAGAATCTACTAATCAGCGTTCCTAGTTCCTTTCATAAATCACTAATCAGTAACAGCATTAAATTGCTGATAAAGATTAATACAGCATTCCCAGTTCTTTGATTGCTGGTAGAACTTTCCAAAGTTGCATTGTGAAAGTGCAATCTCTAATTCTGGAATGGAATCTGTAGGCCTCCAAAAGTTACTAATTCTATTTGATCATTTCTTATTTATCCAAAATGGTAAGGTTTTTTAACATGCTTCTCATGCTTTCCATGATGAAGGAATGTGGAGAAGAATGAGTGCCCGGGGTGGTAGTAGAGGGCACCACCCAGAACATGGCTAAAGAGTACTTTTTGAGTGAAATCATAGTGCTGCTCTTCAAAGTAACTCCTCATTTAATGTTTGTTTTTGCCATAATCAAAGAGTAACAATGTATAGGAAAGTTGAATTTCTCTTCCTCAACTAACTCCGGCAAATGAAGGGCCACATTCAATGCACAGAAGCAGCCTTTATGTATTGAACATTATCTTCATATGCCTTCCAAATACATACGTGAAACAAGCATAGTTCAAATGAGCTCATCTTCCACTTCGTATAATTATATCTTATCTATGTGTAGTCTAGCATCTCTGAAATGTAAATTTGCTGCAGCAACTACATTCCCATATTCAGATAACATGGAAAGGCAGACAAAGTACATCAGTGTCAAAATAAAAAATAAAAAAACAAACAAATGTCTCTATGTCACAACCTAATAAAATCAATTAAGAATCTCATGAAAACAAATCTTGTAAATAAGAACATTTATGAACGTAAAATCAAATCTTGCTTTACACACTTATATTTCATCTTCATAAGGATTTAATTATGGCATGTGAAGCTTAGTCTTTGCTTCATGTTCACAAGTGTCGATTTGTGTGCCAAGCAAGTGTAAACTTACACATCACCCATTGCCATTTTGCAGAAATAAGGGAAATGATCAAATAGAAGGTGAAGTATAGGGCTGGTGGAAGACAAAGATGCCCATTTGGTTCCGATTCTTAAGAGTTGAGCTCGCCAACAGATTGAAAAACTCGGAATCAAAGCTTATTCATGAATAAAATGTGAGGTATAGGACTGGTGGTAGGAGAAAGCGCGAATTACAGTGAATTGATGGAGTTACTTCAAATTAAAATCTTGGATTTGCATAATCAAGTTAATACTTGGATCAGAAAAATGAGCATTGAAAGAAAAAACAGAAACCAATGCAAAGCCTCCTACCATATGAAGCCCCAAGACCTGATTATCATAAGGAATATAAAAAAGTAAAACAAAAGAAGTACATAAAATATTCCATTATTTTTTAATAAGAAATATCTAATATAAAAACCCCGGTTCTCAACATTTAGCATTTTAATCCTCCAACATTCAACGCTTAGCTCTACCTTTCTATATTACAAAAAAATTAATATTAAACCATTGCCTTTAAATATTTTTCATATCTTACTTGTCAAACACTACATGTTATATCTGAAGGCCAAAATCACATATGACACAAAAAAATGCATTTATATCAACTCAATTCATCTGAACTTCAGATAAAGCCATCTTACTTCGCTGCAGCAACTGCCCATGAAATCCTACTTCAATTTTCGAAAAATTTTCATAAGTACATAAAAAAAAGGATGCTGAAGAAGTATATCAAATTTTGGAATGATAACAACAGCAGTCAAATACATATTCTAGATGGAATTGCAGTAGAGAAATATTCTCTCTCAAATACCAAAATATTAATCACCTAATACAATTTAAAGAAATGATTGGAAGTTCATATAACAAAAAGAATCTTGCCAGAAAGCATGACCTAACCCCCATTCATCATCAACGACAGGTTTGCATATGAAAGCTTGATTTTAAATGAATTCTAAACCAATTTAAATAAGATACAAGACAAACCGCAAGAAAATATGTAGCTTCATGTGTTAATTGTCGAGTGTGATCATCGTAGCCCCCAAATTTCACTCAAATGGTCAGGTCGCGCACTGACCGGAATTGTTCCTGTCAATTGCAAAAGCAGATAGGATTTATCCAACACATTCAAAATTTGAACTTTAGTTTTTAAAAGTGACTCCATTCGAAATAAAGATATTAATGATGTCCAATAGCAATTTGTAATTCCGAATAAGAAACAAATGCATCATTTGGTACCAACTCATGCAAAAAAGAATTAACTAACAGTAGAAATTTACAAAGAATCACAAAAAATACCTAATAATACCAAAAGAGAACATTTTATTGGAAAAATCAACTAAGTAGAAAGAACCTCTCCTGCCGGCTGCCGCTATATTTGAGCTCATTCATAGAATTTTAAATTACAAATAGTTTCATATTTCCACTCCCCTACCAACCATCAAACATAATAAATACGAACTTCGGATATAAATTTACAAAACCAGGGAAACAGATAAATTAGAAGAATAAATTCGAAACTCCATGAAAAAAACCAGCTACTTATGTTAAAAATTAAAATTGCACACTTGAACTAATTTAGATTATATCTAATATTGCAACCCCACCAAAAAAGCACCTAAAGAAATTATAAGCCCAGAACACCTGGAAACAGTCATACCATACTTCCGATTAGTTTATCAAATTTAAAAAGACCATACTAATATAAATTAAACCCAACAAGCTAACCTCACAAAAAAACCACCAAAACAAGTTCTACCACAAAACAGCCAACATGATACTAAGAAAACACTCATACCATATCTTCAGTTAATTAGTGAAGTTTAAATCACCAATTCACACTAACCTTGAAAACAAAGACGATTTTACACAGAACGAAGATGAAAATCTACAAAAACAACAATAGAATTAACAAAGACCAATCTGAAATAGAAACACATGAAATCCCATGTGGAGACAATCTGCAGCTATATACTGTCTCACTAAAGAACCATTGTGCTTACTCTTGCAGTGTTATAAACCGAAGTTTTGCAATCGGACAGAATGCTCATAGACCAAGGAGGCAAAGTGTATCGAGTATTTTGAAAAGTCAATTTCGCAAAAAATGAAGCATAATTGGAAGAAACGCTAACATGTTTTGGAATTTGATCCGAAGACATGAACCTGTGGTTTTAGATTCAGAGATAGTAAAATGATCAATGAGAAGTAAAATTGGTAAAAAGAAAAACTCATCAACCATTAGAATAGAAATTTGAAGAGTCAATGGTTCTCTAGAAGCTTGAGAAAACTACACCTTCATCAAGTTTGACCTGCATCAGAAAAACTAAAATATGTAAGGATTTAATCCAAAAACCATAAATGCATCCTTTAATTAAAAGCAACAATCATGAATTCGGAAAACAAGATTACAACAATATTCACGGGCTCAAAATCGTGAAGCAAGAGAAAACAAAATCGGTTCAAAGACTTTTTCTATGATTTTTTTTTAAAGAGCACTGCTTTGTAGCAAACTATTATCATCATTAATAACTATGAATTAGAGCAAACATGAAAAATACGAAGTTGATGCTTCTGAGTAAGCTATAAATAATGAATATTGATCCCAAAACAAACAAGATCTCCGGTGCAGTGGCTGGGATTTGACTACCACGGTTCCAACGACAAAAGCTATAGACAATCGAATAAAGAGTATATCAAACTAAAATTTGAAAAGAAAAATTTAAAAGAAAAGTATACAGTACGACATAAGTAAAATAAAATAAACTAACATTCTTGAGAATATTTTGGAACTGAAATTCAGAAGGTGCTCTGGATTTGAAGAACAACAAAAGAAGGAAGATCGATTAATGTATACAATTAAGGTGCTCCAAAATAGTTGAGTAAAACGAAGAATTCATGTGGCAGTGAGAATAATGTGTTTTGTTTACATTTGGAAAAATAACAAAAAAATAAAAATAAATGTAAACCAATAAAATTCGAATTAGACAAAAATCAAACATGAGCAAAGCCAAAGAAGCTTCCCTTTGTATAGATACACGAAGAAAGATAAAGTCAAATTGATATATAATATAGAGAAGAAATTACGAAAAAAGAGTAAATCAACATATCCTACCTTGCCGGATTGAGGAACAGGGAGAACACGGAAGAATTAAACCAAATTATGGTTGGTACGACCACTGCAAATAAGAGCACAAAACCAAAACCCATGTTCATAAAAGCATACAAAACAAGAAAAAAACGATTAAATACAAAAAAAATACCTCTTCACCAAGTATGAAAACCTACATCACTTGCATCAAAAATGTAAATTCCAAAAAATTACGAACAAAATAGCAAAAAAAAAAAAAAAAAAAAAAAATTGAGTAACAAAAATTAAATTGAGATACAGAAGAAACCAAAAAACGGAATGATAACCCACGAAAATTAAACAAGTCAAAGGATCCAACTCTAGTCATAAAACTTAAACGAAATTCTTTTCTAATTTTTAGAATAAGGAGGTAATCTTCATACCTCAACCCGTAAGGTTGCTTCCAAAACTCAGTCCTTCCATCAAATTTCGGAAACACAGTTTTGATTTTGCCTTTTGTTGAGAAATAGAACATGGATTTTATGGAAAAGGTAAAGAATGGATGAGATTAATAGGACAATTGAAGTTTAAATAAATGAAGAGGCTGATGTAGAGACTTTTGATGACGAATAGGTGAAATTGGGGTTTGTGTCTTATTAAGGGTACTGATAATATGGTGATAATAGCTTTGGCAATGGAAGTTTACCTGTGCCGGGTGGGCCCTAGAGAATGATTGAAGGGAGGCGACCAGAGTTTACGGCACAGCGGAGGAGGGAGTCTTGTGCGAGGAGGTGTAGATGTTGAAGGCGGCGAGAGAGAAATGAATCGTGGGGGAGAGAAGAAACAGAGGAACGGAGAAAAATTAATGTAGCCGCAAAAGTAAAGAAAAATAAAATAAAAAACGACGTCGTTTTACATACGGCGGAAGGAAAAAAAAGCAGCGGGACCCACAGGGAAAAACGGACCACCGAATTAAAGGGCAAACAAAAAGGGAAAAGAAAAGAGGCCAAGACACAACATGAACCAAAAATAGCCAAAACGATGTCGTTTAATGATTAAAACTGAAGAAAAAAAATGGAAACAAAAATTAGAAACACTGTTCAAACCGCCATCCACTCTTATAAGGAATAATATATATATATATTATTACATCTTATAAGAGTTCAACCCTCTGTAACTATTTTTGTCGTCCCTTTTTTCTTTTCCTTTTTTTATTTGTCCGCACATGCCCAAAACGACGTTGTTCTGGAGAAAATGCCAGACGTCGTCCTGGGATAAAATCCAGATTATGACTCAGCTTATCTATCTCCTCTCTCATTCCAGTTACAACAGTCCTTCGAGAAGTCCTGCAAGCTCTAGGTTGCAATTGGGTGGGCCCACTGCCTCGAAGCTCAGATCTTCATCTCTTAAAAGCCGATACGCCGAGCAGTCACCGATTTTTTCTCCGCCGCACACCTTGAAGCTTCTACAACCTTACGGGTTTGGATACTCACTTGCACATTTTTCTTTTAATATTTTAATTTATTTCAGATCTAAAATTTTCCGTTTATAACTGATTGGGAAATTTTAATTTGGATTTATTCACTTGAGGATTGATGCAATTACTGACCTAGGAAGATTTGAATTTTCAGAATGGTAAATGATCGAGATTCTAAGCTTCGATTTTCTACATTGTTTGATGGCAATTTTGTAAATTGCAATATGAATTGTATATAGTAAGGTATAGAATGTGTCCGAATTTGAATATGTAATTCATTATAAGCGCAATTCATAGTATGTAATTTTTATTTCATGCAGCCATTGTATATGATTCTATTGAGAATATACGGCAAGAATGAGATTGTGTTCTGTAATATTCGTTTTGGTGTGTAGCACTACAAACGCGTGCGAAGGATGTGAATGACACATGTCATAAGTTTAGAAGGTTTTGTAAAATTATCGTTTGTCAATGGGACTTGCATAATTCGAGCGGAAAGCTAGGCCATCGTAAAATGCTTTGACTATTTTATGACACATTATTTAACGTAAATTTGTGATTTAATGGAAGTACAGTCTGAAGATAGCTGAGTGATCGATGCACTGGCATCTGATTTACTTTGTAGTTTAATGAAGTATGAAATAGTCTTTCTCTTGCTTCAGTTCGTCAGAATGCAGTTAGCAGTCTGATTAATATTTCCAACTTTGATCTTTTGATAGCTATGTTCCCTGATGGTCGGAGGGGGGGGGGGAGAGAAAATAGTGGTACTTTATATAATATGTTTCATAATTGCATGATTACCTGGACACACATGGAACTATTGACGTGGCGTATGGCGTGATTCTAGAACACACACTTGCTGAGAAGGAATGCAGGTACTGTATGTGACGGTGACGTTCTATAGTTATTGCCGAATACTTGATTTAAATGGTGTTGTACTATTGTTCTCAGAGAGAGAGAGAGAGAGTCTAGGAACTGAAATTATTATTTTATATTCCATTCTTGCTGCTTAATTTTGTTTTCTTTGTTGCTCAGAGATTTTGGAGTTTACTTTCGATAACTATCGTATTTGATAGTGATATAACTAACATACATCTCTATTTTTTTAACAGTCCAACTGTAGTTGCAAGGCGTGTGGCGCTTCTGAAACGATATCTTTTGAGGTGATCTCTTCATACCGTTAGATTATTATCTTTTGAGATTTTCTGCACAAGAATTAATTGTACTTACTATATTATAGGAGTATTAAATTTCATAAAGTTGATTACATTCATGTTGTATGACAACATGAGAATTATGAATTGGTATGCATTATTTATATTTACTGTATGTGACGGTGACGTTCTATAGTTATTGCCGAATACTTGATTTAAATGGTGTTGTACTATTGTTCTCAGAGAGAGAGAGAGAGGGAGTCTAGGAACTGAAATTATTATTTTATATTCAATTCTTGCTGCTTAATTATGTTTTCTTTGTTGCTCAGAGATTTTGGAGTTTACTTTCAATAACTATCGTATTTGATAGTGATATAACTAACATACATCTCTATTTTTTTAACAGTCCAACTGTAGTTGCAAGGCGTGTGGCGCTTCTGAAACGATATCTTTTGAGGTGATCTCTTCATACCGTTAGATTATTATCTTTTGAGATTTTCTGCACAAGAATTAATTGTACTTACTATATTATAGGAGTATTAAATTTCATAAAGTTGATTACATTCATGTTGTATGACAACATGAGCATTATGTATTGTTATGCATTATTTATATTTATTACGTAATTACTATCTTAGTTGAGACCAATTAAGAGGTGACAATCATATTTATGAAATTTTAATGAAATCGATAATGAACAAATATTTGACCTGGCTATATAGAGATAATATCGTTAAGCTATTACATATGGAACTTATTTAGAAAAGCAAGCCCAACATGGCTGGCAGGCCTTTCCATATTCATTTTATGTACATTACATTAAAGTGTGGATCACTTGAGTTGTTTTTTCATTATTTAAGTGCCAATACCCTTAATATAGTTTTGACTGTTTATTAAGCTGATCATTCAATTCCCAACTAAGTCCTGCTAATGGAAAAGAATCCTTGGAGAGCAAAGACAAATCTGTTACATCAGTTTCTGAGTCCCCTATTGCTGAGGAAGTTGGTGAAATTGAAGGTCAAGAGGTTATAGCTCTTGACGTTTCAGATGGCGGTGTGGTGACCAACAATCATCACTTCTCTTGCCCAAAAGGCCTTTGTTTTTTTCGAATTGAAGCTATACTGCTACTCAGATAATAATGTTATGTGATTTTGCTTTTAAATTTTTTAAAATATCTTATAGCGATCACATTTTGAGTCCCCAAGAAGTGCGAGCTCATAATTTCTTAGAAGTAGGTGCAGCAGCTCTTCTTGTTGGGGACATGGAAGTAAAAATGAAGGGTGAAGCTTGGAGAGTTTTCTGCAGCACAAAAACGCCTTATCTTGATCAACTATTGCAGCTTTCATTACTCACTACTGTTACCAATTCCACCTCAGCATTTGCCCATTTGAGAGCAATAACAGCACTAAAGTGCTCTAAACCAGGGACTTCTCAAATTTAGCATGTTCTTCTTGCTTGCTTATCTTTTATTTAGAATGTGTTTTGATTGTCTCTGTTCCTGCTACTATATTTCCTTTTGACAGATGACATCTCCATATTTTGCATGAGATCGACATGAATTACCACCTTTCGAACTTTTTGATGTGTATGACAAACTTGCTGCAACCTGCAACATAATATTAGTATGTTATCTAGCATAGAAATTACGAAACGGAAACCTGCTATTTGTTACTTGACTTACTTCCCAATTTTGAATGCAATACGACATGTCTAAATAATATGCTTGAGATCATGGAGTTCAATGTCTGTTAATCACCTAATGTATAAGAGCTTTAGGAATAATTGCTTTTTAGTGGATAAATTTTTGGGAGAAGGTTTTGCATTTTGTTCTTGTGTTGTAACCTAAAGCATGATATTTAGGGATATCTATGCTTACAATACTTTGAACCTAGGTTTATTTTTGCTCTATTTCTTTTTATAATTCCACTGAAATTGACTAATTGATCACTGTTGTAAAAAAACTTGTGTAGATTTATGGAGTCATCAATTTTTGCTATTATTTAACCAATTAATGACCATTCTTTAAGTTTCGAGGTTTCTTTTGTATGCCAGGAGAAGAGTGCATATGCTTTATAAATATGACATTTTATGAAGATGGTTTCTTGGGTGCGTATAGTTGTGTACACGAATGGTTAGCATCAATATGGGATCTACCGACTCATCATAATGGATGAGAGAATTTCCTATACGATTCTTAGATAATAGATTCCGAGAAACCCGTGGCCACGGTCGGTGACGGATTTGGAAAAGGGTTTCCAAATTTAGCAGTCACACTGGAATTATTATCCAGAATTAGAAAGTATTGTTATCGAGATAATTAGAGGTGCCGATCAATTCACACACCCTAGGTCTCGATCGGGAAATTAAATCGATAGAAGGACAGTATGTACATGGCAGTTATAAGAGGTGAGGTTCACAAAGATCAATTCACCTGATGTTGGGCCTCATGGGCTTGTGGCTAGACATCGACCATGAGGTGTGGGTACTCCTGAATTAATAAAGAGATTAATTCTGGAGTGGTCAATTAAAAGTGTTTAATTGATCCGAGCAATCAATTGCTCAAAAATTAAATCACGAAGGGTTCGTGGGCCTACTGCCAATTGATGGTGAACCTAGAGGGTCACACACAATACAGTTGGACAGTGACAGTCATAAAAGAAAATATTTAATTTAAAGGAGTTAAATCAATAAAGGAATTAAAGTGCTAATTCAATTGGAAGAATAATTAATTAGATGGTCTAAGTAATTAAATATTAATTAAAGTGTTAATTAATAATTGAGAGAAATAATTAATTAGATTAATTGGGCTAATTTAATTAATGGGTTAATTAAATTAAGTTGCAAGACATGGACCACTTTAATTAAGAGCTCATAAGAAGTCTTGCAAGACTAGGTTACTAAGGGGGCTTATAAAAGGAGTCTTAGAGAGACTCAAAAGAGAAGCTGCCAAGAATCTTACACTCTTGCACAAGTAACCCTAGCCTCCCCTAGCTCTAGCCGCCCCCTTTGCCTGCGCCGTCCCCTCTCTCTCTGCTCTTCCATATCCGGATCTAGATTTGAATCTAGATCTACCTCTTCCTCCATTGACAATCTCCAAGATCTAGTTCGTAGTCTGTGACTTGGAGACGTTACTACAATCCAGCTGGTGTGGATACACTCTGGAGACGAGACACTTGAATCGCTAACTGTGAATCAAACAACAAAGCCGGAGGTTACCACCACCTTGCCTGTGGTTAGGTAAAAATCGCATATCTCCCCTTTTGAGTATTATTGTTGTTTTATTCAAGCTTTTCGCATATATAAGGTGGAAACAGATCATGGGCTGTGGTTTCTCCGGTCTTCTTTTCGGATCACTAGAGCACTCCAAGTGTTGTGCCTCTAGAGATAAGTCCACACCAGCTAGATCTGTGATTGCTTCAGTCCTCAGGCTCAGAACTAGGAAAGAAACACTTCAGATTCAAGAGTTGGATCAAGATCCAACTCTAGATGTAGATGTAGAAGGTAGAGAGAGGTGGTGCACAACCGATCTACACAACCACGGCGGCGGTGTGGTTGTTTTGGACGGCGGCGGCGGCTAGGGCAAAGGGGAGGGGCGGCGGCTACTAGGGAGAGAGAGGCTAGGGTTTGTATTTTTCTTGCTTAGGGTTTTGAGTCTCCAAGAATCCTATTTATAGTTTACATCAAACCCTATCTCTCCTTAGCTAATGGGCCACTAGTTAAGTTGGCCCATCCCTCCTATTTAATTAATTCTTTAATTAAATAGCCCAGTCATTTAATTAACACTTTTAATTAAATGGCCCATTCATTTAATTAACACTTTAATTAAATGTTCCAAAAAATCTAATTAAAGATTTAATACTTTAATTAACCCTTTAATTAATTATTTAATTAATTAGATAATTCTAATTAATTTTCTCTCTCCTAGAATTAACCCTTTAATTCTTTTACTTTGATTTAACCCTTTAAATCAATTCTTTCTACAATTGATTATCACAGTTCCAACTGTATTGTGTGTGACCCTCTAGGTTCACCATCAATTGGCCGCAGGCTCACATTTCTGTGATTTAATTAACGAGGAATTAATATTTAATTAATTGCTCCGATCAATAAACTACTTTTAATTGACCACTCCAGAATTAATCTCCCATTAATTCAGGAGTACCCACACCTCATGGTTGATGTCTAGCCATAAGCCCATGAGGCCCAACGTCAGGTGAATTGACATTAGTGAACCTCACCTCTTATAAGTACCATGTACATACGGTCCTTCTAACGACTAATTTCCTGATTGAGACCTAGGGTGTGTGAATTAGTCAGCACCTCTAATTATCTCGATTCTGTACTTTCTAATTCTGGATAATAATTCCAGTGTGACTGCTACATTTGGAAACCCCTTTCCAAATCCGTCACCGACCATGGCCATGGATTTCTCGTAATCTATTATCTAAGAACGTACAGGAAATTCCCTCATTCATTACAATGAGTCGGTAGATCCCTTCTTGATGCTAACCACCCGCGTATACGACTGTACGTACCCAATGTAGGCGCACAATGGTCAGGCTACGTGACCGGCTCCTAAATCAAAACACGCACACCCGTATACCGAATTCACCCTAGCACCTCAAGTCTAAGGACTAAATCGTACACTGTTATAAGTCCTGAGAAACATCCCATCACTGATATGCTTTACGCACTTCCACAATGGGTTTCTCTGTTCGGGTCGTTCGATGCGTTCGATCCCCTATCGAACCACCAAGTCATATGCACTGACATCAAATGTCTTCTTCATGAAACTCCACAAATTCACTCCATGTGAATCATGCATAATCCTACAAGTCTTGACGATTCCTTCGATACCCCGTCTCGACAGGAATCTATGACTTGGAACACTTTTGAGATCACGACCTTAGAGACTGTTTCATGATTGCACTCAATACTGAAGTGAAACGTCCCATAGTCATGAGTGATCTCAGGGTTTCAACCAATCGCTTAAATGTGTTCGCGAGAGATGAAGTTGGCCATTAGTTTATCTTATACTTGAAATAAATAAACTTTGCGTATTAATTAATAAATCAAAGATTCATTCAAGATAAAATAGTCCTATTACAAGCTATTGAGTTGGCTTGCTGGGCACTATCCTATCAGTATTCATGTAGAAAATACTCATGTCTGGGGTGAAAATTAGCTAGCAAATAAGGCAGATCATAAGTCAAGCACTTCGAGTTAAAAAATAAGCAAATTAGAATAATATCTTAGATAGAAAATATTCAATGTACATCCTTTTAATATTTACTTTTTCAAATAAGGATAAACAGATTAAGAAGCGTCTTCTGCAACATCTTCATCTTCTCCTCCATCACTTTCATCCTCAATGTCCGAGTTGCATGCTTCATCCTCATCTACCATGGTCTCTCTGTTTCGAGGCTTGTCAGGATCAGGCAAAGGGGTCCCATACTCCTGGACTAAGTGAGCTAATGGATGATCACCATAATTAAGTTAAGGAAGGGCCTCGGTAGGATAGGGTTATAGGTCGCGATCCTTTGTGATGTCAAGGGACTTGTTGTATTTGTGCCATAATTAAGTTAAGGACGGGCCTCAGTAAGCACAGGGGAATCTAGGAAGTCCCGAACAATGGGCTCAACAAGAGATCAGTTTTTGGACTCTCGCATGACCTCTTCTATGGCAGCGTCGTCGGCTTTGGATTGTAGTTGTAACTGAAGAGATCAGTTTTTGGACTCCAAAGCACTTAATGAGGTCGCGAAAGCATTGCTCCTCCAATTTTCGAGTGAGGTGATCGACGTGAGCTTGATACCGACTAGCATCCATCATAGTATCAACTATATGAGGATTGTCGGTTTCCAAGTTCGGATTATTGCTAGGACCAGCTCGATCTTCCTGCCCTCGTGAACCTTCTAGCTCGGCGACTCTATCCTCGAGCTCCTTGTTTTTGGCCAGAAGAATTTTGTTGGCCTCCACTACAAACTTACATTGTTCCATGTAAAGGGAAGAATTGTACATAGCTGCCACCAACGCACTTCCAGTCTACAAATCAACGAAATGTCAACCCAGAAGCTGAAATTTATCTTTCGAACAAAGCAAGATGAAAAATGTCTTACCACTTTGTGAGCATGAGTTGCTCTGGCAAGCTATTCTAGAGGCCCCTTACCGAGGGCGCGCTGGATATCTCTGGTAAACACATGCAGTAGATAGAAATAGCCTTATGGATTTGTCTAGAACACTCTCCATTTCGTCAGTGAGAAGGGTATCCTCTGCTGAATAGCCTGCAGCTCTTTTTCCCTCCAGGTGATTCGCGATCATGTCGGCAAGAGAAGCTTCACGACCTAAACCTCCGACGTGAGTGAAGTGTTCGCCCTGCTTGTCGAAAAACTGCTTCCTCCTCTTTGCCTCCGGACCTGTAAAATTACATTCTGCCCAAGTTTTACAGATTAGTATTCCAAACTGGGTCCTGGTCGCCATAGTAGGATATCCAAGACCTGGAGTAGTGTTGGAAGAAGAAGTTTCATTGGAAGGCTGACCTGAAGATGGACGACAGCTGTTGATAGGGTCGACATCTTCGAACGATTCTTCTTCCACTTCTTCAAGGTCCTGATTTTGATCTCATCTTCTTTTCTCTTTGTTCTAGGGGAATTTTGTCCAAGGATTTCTTGGATGACGAAAGAACAGTTTTTTCGAACACGCAGAAGCGGCATTTCTCAACCATAGTTGCTGCAATATAAAACACAAAACTTTACTCAGCAATAAAAATAAGTAGTAAAAATCCTCAAGCCTCATTTTAATAAAGGAGATCAAGAAGAACTTACCCAAAGGACGGTTGTCTACTGGTATGAGAAAGGTGCAAGGACTTAATCCTGCCTTACGAAGAAAAACTTCCCCGATCAAGTTAGATGATTGATATTTGTTATTTCTCATTTCCATGATCAGGCTTGGAGTAAATAGGTCATCTGACGTTAGCACTCCGTTAATTTTTCGACCACCAAATTCCCAAGAGAGTCGTAACCCCATTCGTAAGTGTATTCCTCGGAAGTTCCCTCTTCGAGCACGTGATGAGTTGGAGGTCTAACAAAGAAGTAATTCTCTTTCCACTCAGAACTGTTACTCGAAATGGCATTTTCTAGGATAGCAAAGCCAGGTCTCCGGCCAAAATAATAGAAGCCTCTGTTAGACGAGGTCGAGACGATAAATCAAAAAAAGTGATAAAAGTTACGAAAAGTAGGTTTAAAACCCTTCGCAATCATGAGAACGGAAAAGGCCATGATGAAGGCCACGGAATTGGGGACGAGCTGAGTTAGGGAGATGATGAAGGTCTTAAGGATGTCAAGAAGGATAGGAGGAAAAGGGTATCGAAGTCTGTGGTCGAGGTGGGAAGTGTAGAAAGCTCAACAATTATCTGGAGGAGTATTAACTCTTTCCTTGGCAGTTGGGATGACTATCTCAAAATCCGAAGGAAATTATCGACCATAATTCAGTTGCAATGCAGCCAGATCTTCCACTTTAAACCTGGAGGGAACAAGTTCAACTGGAGCTGAAACTTGAGGCTGGGTGGTTTTCGCCTTTTCTGAGGTTTTCTTCACCATTTCCTCCCCGGGAGTAATCTCTACTACGAGCCCATCGACGCCCTCTTCTGTGTAATTTGTATTTTCATCAGCAGGAATTCCATCTCCTATTTCCTCATTATCCGAAGAAACATTTTCCGGATTCTCGAGGACGTTTCTGGTAACCGCTTCATCTTCAGTTTGGGGAGAAGGATTGTGTTTTGATGTTGAAGTCGACATTTTGAGTTAGAAACAGTAAAGCTCGAGAAGATTGATAAATGCTGAGAATTTCGACTTAAAATATTACTGCTCCTATCTTGAAGTTTATTGCGGTAACAGTGAAAATGGCCTCGTTGACTTTGACTATATATATGGGTAAGGAAATGACGCTTTGGCCCTTGGCGAAGTTTCATCTTTCCGCCTATGTAAAATTGCGGAACATACCCCAATACTTCTATCAGCGTTTCGTAGCGCCCCATTGGCGGGAGAAAGGTTCGACAAATACGTACTCTTTTTTCCCTTGCTCAATTTTTATCCCAAAAAGGGTTTTTTCGAACAAGGTTTTTAATGAGGCATATTACACGAATCTCCGATGAAGAAAATCAATAAAAGCTTATTTCACATCTCAAGCTACAACTATGGAGGCTATTTTACACATAAGATTACCTTACTTCTACGAGCTTCAGCTACACTAGCGCTCGATAAGTGAGGGAGTACTGGTGGGGGCTATTTTACACCTAAAACTAGATCGGACTTCTCGAACGGATTCAGGTCGAGCTGTGTGGTCATCCCGACCTGCTATTGCGTATCTCATCGATCGACAAGGCCTCTGGACCCATAGTGGGCCTCACCATGTTTCCTATACGTCCTAGGACTCCATTAGGGCTTGGAATCTTATGTTATAAATAGGAGATTTATTATTGTATGAAGGGTTGGAATCTTAATTACTCTACTGATAATAAATTACATTACTTTTACTCTCAATTGTTTAGCAATTTACACCGTCTATATCGCATATTCATTGAGTTGCACCATCCGGAGTACTTTAACTTGCCCTTTTCTCTGATCGATAATATTTATTGCAGCTTCGTTTTATAAGTATTATTGATATTTTACTTATTCATTGATATTACCCTAACACACGAAATCCGGTAAAATCACGTTATATCTTCAAACACGCTTTTATATGTGAAAGACTAGGAAAGCTTCGTTTTCCCATCTAGTCTGACATAATTTAATAATATTTAACATTCGTAATAGTCGCACGCACGATCATAACTGACGCTGAAAGATCTAACGGTTAGCGGATATCACGGAACACGAAGATATCACTAACTTTATAAATCCAGATCTGATCAGCAGACTACACTTACACACCTCAAATATTCAAACTTGCAAGAACAACTAATCTCTTTGTTTTCTTGTGAGTTTTTCTGCAATCTTTCTAAACTCAAACATATACTATGGCTGTCACTGAAGGAAGGTTTTTGGACTATGATGTTACACCATGCTACAGGTACAAAGCTTACGAAGGAATTAATATAGAAGTTCAAAGCTGGCTCACTGGTTAATGTTCTAGAGGCACGTGAAACAATGATATTTCATGATGATGTTGCTGAGTTTTACAAGAACGTGAAGACGGACATGGACAAAATGACCATGATATCTTTTGTTGCTGGTAAAAAGATTTGCGTCACTTCTGTCGTGCTGAGCAAAGTCTACGGACCGACTAATGAAGGAGTAGACGTTTCTACTCTGGGGAGACCCAAAGAGAAGGAGTTTTGGATGCTAGCTGTCAAAACTGAAGAGAAATTAACTGGGTCAATAAAAAAGACTCAGTTGATAGACGAGTATCAGAGAATGGTAGACATCGTTGCCAAAATTCTAGAATGCACCACAAGTGCATTATATGGCTTGCCTAAAACAAGATTTCACACGATGATATGTGCTTGTTATGGATTGAAGGTGATTGGGCTACTCATGTGTTCAGAATTCTATCTACAAGAAGTCTGGACATGTTATTCTGATAAGCCATCTGCTCATGGCTTTGAATTGTCCCTTGGGAGCTGTGAAGGTCATTCATAAGGCCAAGGAGTTCAAGGTTATGAACCAGTTAAAACAGAGGCGAGAGCTAAAGTCATGCCTGAAAAGAAGCAGACCAAGAGGAAGGTTGTTGAGACTAAGGCCGTTGAAAAGCCTGTTGTTGCGAAGAAAAGCAAAGTGGAAGCCAAGGCTGCTGAGCCTGGTGGTCCCATACCAGTTGACTCACTTATTGCTTATGAGGTTATTTCTCAAGTTGCCCAGGAAATTGATGAAATGGCAACTGATTTATCACCTGAGAGAACCGATTCTGATGAGTTGCGAAAGGAGAATGTGTCTAAAAGAACAAGAAGTGCTTTGAAGAATCATGTTGCTACAACCCTTGTTCACACTAAGGCAACTGCCAGAAAAAGACTGATGGTAGCTGGACAACACGTCACTTTTTCTGATATTGTAAAGGAAGATCCATCATCTGCTGAGAGACCAGTTGAATCAGCACAGGGATATGATGTTGTCAATCAGACTTAGCTAAGGCACTGGAAGCAAGCAAGGTGGATGCTCATGGGCCAAGAAAGAGTGGTGGAATAGTGATAGGACAACCAAAGCAATATGCATTTGTTATGCCTCGTCCTGTGATGATCAAGAGAAAAAGAAAAGAAATAAAAAACGCACTTGAGATAGTTAAGAGTGATCCAACTGTCTTTGCGAATTTGGAGCTGAGCTGGAGTGGTACAACACCTTGCTTCAAACCAGAAGTACTTTCCTCGCAGAAAAGTTCAAATACAACAGATGGAGGGAGTAATGTTGGATGAAGATGAAGAAGTGAAGGGAGGTTTTGACGATTTCCAAAAATCATCATCTAAGTAATGGAAGCTTAGCTAGCCTCTGAAAAAGTTCAATCGAGAAGACAAGTAAAATCAGAAGATTGAATTTTGGTCCAGAAGAATACTGATTAGATGCTGAGCTCGGAATCAGACTGGTGGATTTCAGCAGAGTCAAATCAGATGGGTTGTTCGATTTAAATCAGCAGAGTAGATGCGATAAGCAGAGTGGAAGAGATCAGAAAGTCATTCCAACGGTAATAAATGCACTTGGCGTAAAAAATGGTGAAAGAAAAGGGTATTAATTGACAATTGATTGAAGGAAAATCTAGTATCAGCAAGATGCATTAAATGCGAACTGACAGATTCGTACAACACACGGTACAGTGAACAGTTGCAGAGGGCCGTTCAAAGATAAGGACCAAAGCTCGAGGAAGATCTGAAATCTATCTCACTTCAACTGGCATAATTCAAACCGCGAGTATAAATAGTTCTACATTCAAGAGTTAGAGACGAAAAAAAGAAACACAACAAGTGAGAGCTTTCAAACGATGAAATTTTTCTAAGTCTAAAAAACTCAAGAACAGAACACCATCAGCCGAGTCATCTGTTGACAAAGCCGAGTTGAAGAAACAATTCAAAACATAAATCTGAGTGATTTCTGTAAACTTTGAAAGTTGTGACAAGTAGATATCCATCTTAGTGAGTGATATTAATTCAGAGGATATGTTTTCTTTTTGATCTCCTATTATGAGCTTGTGGCTTTATCATTTGTTGTAAAAGCGCAAGTGGTGTACTGGATACTTAGTGTTTCTAGTAGAACCTAAATCTTAGTGATTTAGAAGAGTGGACTAAAAGACTTCTTGTCTATATAACCACTATAAAAATTCATGTGTTTGATTTCGTGCTTTCATACTTGCTTATTTTCGTAAGCATACAAACATTTTAAAAGATAAAGCTTTTAAAAAGGAATTTATAAAACACGGGTAAAACCTTTAAAGATAAACTTGTTTGAAAAACATACAAATCCGCTGCACAGAAGTTTTGAAACTCTGATTTCATTTGAAACAGATAAGTTAAATCAGACGAGTGGTCAACTTACGCTGAATAAGCTAAGTGCAAAATTAGCTAAGTAGTCTCATAAGTAAGATCATCTTACTCTGTTGAAAAGAAAGAGAAAAAATTTAGAAGGAACAAAGGTCTATTAACCCCCCCACCCCCCCTCTAGACCTCATCTGACCACTTGGGACCAACAAGAGGTATCAGAGCAGGTGGTTCATTTTAATCATTTGCATGATCAACGAGCTTGATCCAATGAGTGTTTTTCGAACGTTTTCAAAAGAGCAAATTTTGAAAAATTAAATTTTTTGAAAATGGATTGCATTATCCATGTTCCCCACATAGGTGATATAAGTTTTGAGGACTGGAAAATTCGCATGGAAATTTTCTTTGATGCTTATAATTACAATATGATAACCAGATGTCCTATCAAAATCACTAAAATCATCAAAGTCAACGATCAAGAAATGACAGTTGACAAAGAGCTTGAAGAGATGACAGATGAAGAAATCAAGCTGAATATTCTTGACAAAGTTGGTAGATTCATCCTGACCAGAGCCCTTGATAATAACATGTTTGACAAGGTCAAACACTGCAGAACAACAAAAGAGATGTGGGATAAAGTTCGCGATATGAGGGAAGGGAATGATGCCATGAAAGAGCATAATTTAATCATAGCTCTTGAGAAGTTGGAAAACTTCAAAATGAAGTCCGGAGAAACCATTGATAAGATGGATACAAGGTCTACAAGGACGTTGAACGAAGTGTTAGAGTTGGGAAAGACTTTCACGGACAAAGAGATCACTGTAAAGGTTCTCAAGGCACTGCCTCCTAAGTTCAACATGAAGATCACAACAATGGAATAATCAAGATATTTGGGGAAAATCTCTCTGACAGAGCTGTTTTCACTACTCAAGGCGTACGTGTATAATCTCCCAATAATAGGAATAGAAGATACATCAACCTCTAATCCCACTGCTGCCTTAGTCGCTGCAGAAAAACCAAGAAGATCAGCAGGGAGAACAAAGGAAATGGACTCATCGGATGAGACCATGCTACTCAACAAAAAGGAGTATACTGCAGGCGATGATGTGTTGTTACTGAATGGGTTCAAGAAGTTCTACAAAAGAAAAATGAAGAACAAACATAACAATGCTTCTACTTTTAACCCTACCTCTATATCTCATGATAGTAAGGATAACTTTAAGTCCAAACTAATATGCTATAATTTCAGGAAATTGGGTCACTTCATCAAAATATCCTAAAGTTGAGAAGTATACAAAGAAGGAAAAGAAAACAAGGAAAGAGAGGAGACACAACAAGAGCAAGGTTTTGTTGGCTGAAGATGAAAATTTAGCAGCCATCTACTCGTCTGACTCAGATTCGGAGACATCAGAAGATGACTCTACTGAAGAAGAGACACTTGCACTGCTCTGTCTCATGTCCAAAGAATCAGATGATCCTAACAATGAGGTAAATCTCTCTGAAGAAGAAAATGAGCTATTTAGTACATTTGAACAAATGATGAAAAACAACGCAAGTGTTGTTGATGCTTTTGCCAAGCTTAAGGAAGAGATGATTGTGCTGAAAAAGCAAAATGCTTCACTGAAACTTAAGGTTGAAAAACCACAAGAAGCAGCTTAGTACAAAAAGCTGGAGCATGAGAATGAATCTCTGAAAGCAGAATGTGAAGTTTATAAAGGGAAAATCATGGAACTTGAAAAGATTATTGAGTCTCATGACAAGTCTTTTGTTACATCAGACAACATGCTTAGAAAACAGAAACTACCTTTAGAAAAAGAAGGTTTAGAATTCAACGGTGCTGAAAATTTTATATCTGCTAGTAACAATAAGGTAATCTTATATGTTCAGAATACGAAACCTACTTCATCAGAAAAAGAGAAAAAGGAGAAGAAATCTCGAAAGGCTACTAAGGGTAAAGAGCCGAAAGAAAAACAGAATAGTAAAGCTAAACATCAGAGTAGTCCTAAGAAGTCTTCTGATAAGAGCAAAAACAATCAGAATAGTGATAAGTCAAAGAAGTCTGTCAATGAGCAAGTAAGAAATAAACCTAAGAAGCAAAGAAATCATAAAATTGATAATGCATGGTATGGAAATGAGTCATATTATGTGCAACCTGCTTATCCTTCATATTATGCTGCACCCCATTATCCACCTTACTATGCTGCTGCATACCCTGCTCCTCATGCGATGCATGCTTATCCTGCTTATAATGCACCAAATCCTACTTTTGAGCATTACTAACATCATAATAATTATCATGATAATATGCTTACTGAAAATTATGATGAACCATGAGTAACGAAAGCACCACCAAAATCTACTGAATCTAAGAAGCCTAAGGTTTTCAAATATTGGGTTGTCAAAGGTGACACTAATCCTCCAGGACCCTCTCAATACCTAAAACATTTTTATTTTGTTTTGTAGGTTAGGATCAGGAGTAGGAGTAAAGTAGAGAAGAAATGGTACTTGGACAGTGAATGTTCAAGACGCATGTGTGGTGACATACATGAGATGACTGATGTTGTTGCCGTAGACGGTCCAAAAGATACATTTGGAGACAACAAAGAAGGCAAGATTGTTGCGTGTGGAAAGCTTATCTGAGGCAACATTCAGATATCTGACGTCTCTTATGTTAAAGGCCTAAAGTACAATCTGCTGAGCATAAGTCAATTTGTGACAAATGATTTTCTGTTATCTTATCATCAGATAAGTGCTATGTGGAGCAAATTGGAACAAAGAAAGTAATATTATCTGGAAAAAGACAAGGATACATCTATATAGTCGACCGGAATTCTGTGGACAGGAGTTCTAATGTTTGTTTGGTGGCCTCTACACAAAGTGAAGTTAGTTGGTTATTGCACAAAAGAATGAATCATGTAAACTTCAAGACCATCAACATATTGGTAAAGAATAATTTGGTCAAAGGATTACCAAAAACTAGCATGAGCAAAGACAAGCTCTGTGATGCATGTCAGAAGGGTAAACAAATAAAATCATCTTTCAAAAGTAAGAAGCACCAATCTTCAAGCAGAATTTTGGAGCCCCTTCACATGGATTTATTTGGACCTATTGATCCTATCAGCAATGGTGGAAAGAAGTACTGCCTAGGTGTTGTGGATGATTATTCAAGATATACTTGGGTGGTTTTCATGAAAAAGAAGAATGAAACCAAGGAATATCTTACTAATCTAATGGAACTAATTCAGAATTAAAAGATCTTGAAAATCTTAAGGATCATATCAGATAGGGGCACTGAATTTACTAACTCTACTGTTGAAGAGTATTGTAATTCCAGAGGAATCAGTCATGAGTACTCTACTGGCAGGACCCCTCAACAAAATGGTGTTGCTGAAAGGAGAAACAGAACTCTGAAAGAAGCCACTAGAACCATGATAGCTGAAGCAAAACTGCCTCAAAGATTTTGGGCAAAAGCCACAAATACAGCATGTTATATCCAGAACAGATGCATGATCAACAAAAGTCAAAACAAGACACCCTATGAGTTGTGGAACAACAGGAAGCCTAATATTCACTGTCTTAGAATATTTGTTTGCATATGTTTTGTTTTGAATAATGGGTAAAATCACCTTACTGCTTTAGCAGAAAAGGCTGATGAAGCTGTTTTTGTAGGATATTCTACCGTTAGTAAAGCTTATTGAGTGTTTAACAAAAGGACTTTACTTGTAGAAGAATCTATTCATGTAGTATTTGATGAACCTGTTCAATAATCTGAAAATATTCAAAGTACTAATCCAGATTTATATACTGATCTTCAGAAATTGACCATGGAAAGAAAAGAAGAATATGTACCCATCATACTACCTGATCTCAACCGAGCTGATAACTCAAGTTCTATTCAAAATCAGACGACTGATTGTCTAGCAGACGAGTGTCAATCAGCTAACAAACCAGACCCTGTTCAACAGACTACTACTGAGACTCCAACAGTAGTGTTGCAAGATCATTCAAGATGACAACATCCAGATTTGCAACCTGATCTAAGATGACTCAGAGATCACCCACCTGATCTTGTGATTGGTGATCCACTGGACAGAGTAAGAACCAGAAGGACAACTATAAATGAGTCCATGTTTGTAAGTTTTCTTTTACAGATTGAGCCTAAATTAATTGATGAAGCTCTTAGTGATTCTCACTGGATAGAAGCAATGCAAGAAGAGTTGAATCAATTTGAAAGAAATGAGGTTTGGTACTTGGTACCTAGACCTACTCATAAAAGAGTCATTGGCACTAAGTGAGTATTCCGAAATAAGATGAATGAAGATGGTATTGTTATCAGAAATTAAACAAGACTAGTGGCCAAATGTTACTGCCAAGAAGAAGGCATTGACTTTGATGAGATATTTGCACCAGTGGCTAGGCCAGAAGAAATCAGACTATTCCTCGCCTATGATGCTCATAAAAACTCACTGTCTATCAGATGGATGTGAAGTCAACTTTTATCAATGGAGAACTGCAAGAAGAAGTATATGTTGAACAACCTCCAGGATTTGAAGTTTATCAAGAAGGAGATAAGGTATATCGTCTGAAGAAAGCCCTATATGGCTTAAAACAAGCACCAAGAGCATGGTATGATACCTTATCTGATTTTTTTAGTCAAAGGATTTCGCAAAGGTAAAGCAGACAAGACCATGTTCACTATTGAATGGGATAATCATATACTGTTAGTTCAGATATATGTGGACAATATTATTTTTGGTCAACTAACAAACAGATATGTGAAAAGTTCTCTAAGTTGATGCATAACAAGTTTGAAATGAGCATGATGGGAAACTTAATTACTTTCTTGGATTGCAAGTAAAACAACTTCCTGATAGCATATTTATTAATCAAGGAAAATACAAAAGATCTGTTCAAGAAATTTTGTATGGAAACTAGCTCATCTGTTGCAATTCCAATGTCTATTGGACTTCGTCTTGACAAGGATGAAGATGGAAAATCAGTGGACATCACCAAATATAGAGGCATAATTGGGTCTCTGTTGTACCTTACTGCTAGCAGACCAGATATTATGTACTATGTTGGGGTTTGTGCGAGATTTCAATCAAATCCTAAGGAATCTCATATCTTAGCTGCCAAAAGGATATTGAGGTATCTCAAAGGCACTCAAGAATTGAGACTGTGGTATCTAAGAGAATCAGGATTTGAACTTATTGGATATTCAGACCTGACCTTGCTAGCTGCAATATTGACAGGAAGAGTACCACATGTACTTGTAAATTTTTAGGCAGTCGTCTGATCTCATGGATGAGTAAGAAACAAACTTCAGTATCAATATCTACTGCTGAAGCTAAATACATTGTTGTTGGAGCATGTTGTGCACAGATATATTGGTTGAAGCATCAACTAGAAGACTATAATATCAAAATCAGTGGAATTCCTATCTACTGTGACAATACAAGTGCAATCTCACTTAGTCGGAACACTACAAGTCATTCGAGGACTAAGCATATTAAGATCAAACATCACTCATAAGACACCATGTTGAAAAATGAAATGTCATAATTGAGTATGTTCATACTGACAATCAGATAGCTGACATTTTTACTAAACCTTTGAGTGATGCAAGATTTTCTACTCTAAGATTGGAATTGGGCTTGTTGAATTTGGATTCATAAGCTGAGGGGGAACCTATCAGAAGACTACGGTTCATCAACTTACTAATCTGTCAACAACTGAGTTATCTTGAAGACTAACTTTCGACAGGCTAGTTGACTGATAGATTCTTGAACTCAGGGGGACCGTGTAAGACCAGCGGTACTCCTGATTAAAGATGAAATCTTCAATGACAGTTAGTTGAAGTTATATTATTGGGTGATTTGTTCTTATTTCTTGAAGACCTAAAGATTATCTTGCTGGATTGACAAACAACAAAGGAAAATCACTAGCTATTGGCTTTCTCTAGTGATATCATATTTTCAGATACGTCGTCTGACATATAAGTATACTCTACTCATCTGTTATTTATAAAAGTGTTATGCTGAAAATGTTATATCTACAAACATGCTTTTATAAGTAAGGAGACTAGGGACACTTCGTTTTCCCGCCTAGTCTGACAAAATTTATAATATTTGAATTCCGTAACGGTCGTACACAATTAAAAGTGTTTAATTGATCGGAGCAATCAATTGCTCATAAATTAAATCATGAAGGATTCGTGGGCCTGCTGCAAATTGATGGTGAACCTAGAGGGTCACACACAATACAGATGGACAGTGATAGTCATAAAAGGAAATATTTGGTTTAAAGGAGTTAAATCAATAAATGAATTAAAGTGTTAATTCAATTGGAAGAATAATTAATTAGATGGTCTAATTAATTAAATATTAATTAAAGTGTTAATTAATTGAGAGAAAGAAATTAATGTCTAGCCACAAGCCCATGAGGCCCAACTTCAGGTGAATTGATCTTGTGAACCTCACCTCTTATAACATCCATGTACATACGGTCCTTCTATCGACTTAATTTCCCGATCGAGACCTAGGGTGTGTGAATTGATCGGCACCTCTAATTATCTCGATTCTGTATTTTCTAATTCTGGATAATAATTCCAGTGTGACTGCTAAATTTTGAAACCACTTTCCAAATCCGTCACCGACCATGGCCATGGGTTTCTAGGAATATATTATCTAAGAACGTACAGGAAATTCTCTCATCCATTACGATGAGTCGGTAGATCCCATATTGATACTAACCACCCGCGTACACGACTATACACGCCTAAATTAGGCACATAATGATCAGGCTATGTGATCGTTACCTAAGTCAAAGTACGTACACCCGTGCACCGAATTCGCCCTAGCATCTAAAGTCTAAGGACTAAATCGTACACTATTATAAGTCTTCAAAAACATCCCATCACCGATATGCGACATGCACTTCCACAATGGGTTTCTCCGTTCGGGTCGTTCGATGCATTCGATCCCCTATCGAACCACCTACTCATATGCCCTGACATCAAATGTCTTGTTCATGAAACGCTACAAATTCACTCCATGTGAATCATGCATAATCGTACAAGTCTTAGCGATTCCTTTGATACCCCATCTCGTTCGGAATCTATGACTTGGAACGTGTTTTAAAATCACGACCTTAGAGACTGTTTCATGATTGCACTCATACTGAAGTGAATCGTCCCATAGTCGAATGTGATCTTAGGGTTTCATCCAATCGCTTAAATGTATTCGCGAGAGATGAAGTTTGCCATTGTTCATTCTATACAGTTATAAATAAACGTGCTTATTAATCATTAATTCAAAAAATCGTTTATTACAGAATAGTCCTATTACAAGCTAAAAGTATTGGCTTGCTGGGAACTATCTTATCAATCTCCCACTTGCCCTAAAGCCACAACTCATGGCCATACAATTAATTTCCTAGGTAGGTATACTTTTGCCAATAGTGTCTCTACACAACCTTCAAGCTATTTTGCCTCGGTTTTCGCACTCATCTAGCACTGCTACATCATGAGTGTTACTACTCGTTAAGTCTAACCCATCAATCTTGATGAGCAACAGGCCCATTCATGAAATCCCCGTAACTGGATGTCGGTTGATATACATGTCCCGATCAGTCCCCACCCTTGTCGAGTTTCAATTAGAAACAGGATTCAAGGAATTTTACGTATTGTCCATTTCTTCGCCTCGGGTGCCAGACTCTGGATCACCTTAATCATTAAGTAGACAACTTACGCTAGTTCCTATTGATGGAAGGCTTTGATCTTTAAAACTTCATTTTAAATGTACCCAATATGACTTAATATTTAATTCAAGAGGGGTTTTTCGGGTTTGAAAGTTAAAACTAACTCTCCTCGCGATCTCACCGTATTAATTATGCTTTATCTTTTATTTACGAACTAAATTCTAGCGCGCATCACATACAAGCTTAAGAATAAATCAATAAATAAAATAAAACATATACACCTAGCATGCATGCTACCATAATATGTTTTCGATTGGGAGCCTCTTATGTGGGACATCATCGAGCCATGATGTTGGCCCAATTGGTCAATCTAAAGGGTTCTTAATGGTCCTAGGCTATTACATTAATAACCACGCATACATGTCCTTGAACTCTTCTTGGGCCTCCACCTTGCTTGTAATGGGCCTTCATCCTAAACTATTTAAAAGTAAAGCCCTAATCTATTACATAGGCTAAAAGTGGCCCAAAAACTTAAGACTCGCAGGCCCAATAAAAACCATACAATAATATTAAACCAATCACATCTAACCCTAGGGTCAAGGCTCGGCACGACCAAAAACCACGTAAACAATTCACGTAGAGCAAGAAACAAGCAAACAACTTTTTTCTTACTTTAAAACACATTTTAAAATAACCTATGATTCTTACTTTAGTCACTACTATTTATAATAAATAAATTTTCGGATAAAAAAAAATAATTTTATGCATAAAAACAGATTCGGATTTTTCAATTTTTGAAAATTACAGTTCGGCCCCTCAATTTAGGAAAAGTTGCATTTTAACCCCAAAAGTTTTGGGAATAGCAAATCAGCCCAAAAATAATAAATCTTCCAGAGAACTGAAAAGAAAATTTGAATCCAGAAAATTTTCGTTTTTGCAAAGAGACCCCTGAAGTTACGCAAATTGCAAAACAGTCCCTTAACTTTCGGAAATTATAAAATGACCCCAAATTTACGAACAGTCCAGAAATTACAAAAACAGTCCAGAATTTTCTAGAAAACAGAAAATTAATTTTCAGTCCAGATTTTCCAAAAATAGCGATTTGCAAAATAGCCCTTGAAGTTTTGAAAACTGCACCTTTCCCCCAAATCAAATTACGCAACTTTATCCGAGTAGAGACAATATTATAACAAGGAAGAATCATCACACATAACATAATTATCACAAATATCCATATATTAAATTATGTTAAGGTCTTTTCGCATAAGAACAATGGAATCGTCAGAACAACGAAAGTGCGGAATTCAAACTTTTTCCGAGGTTCCCATCAGACCATGAATCGATTTCCACATTACATATGCGAAAAGGTTGATTAAAGCAATAACCAAAACAATAGGGGTGAAATCGCAATTTACCTCACCACAGATTCGGTGGTGGTAACCTTTTGATTCACAGAAGCATGTATTGCCTCTAGAGTGTATCCAAACCAATTAGATTATATCAACACCTTCAAGTCACAGGCTTAGAACTAGAGCTTAAAGGTTTGTCAATGGAGGATTGCAGATCTAGATCTAGATCTAGATCTAGATCCAGATGGGGAAGAAGAAGAAAGAAGGGGCGGTTAGTAAAGGGGGGCGACTAGTAGAGGAGGGCGGCTAGGGTTGGTAATGCAAAATGAACATTAGGATTTTGAGTCTTCTCATGACTCCTATTTATAAGCCCCTTAGTTACCTAAATGTGCAAGACTTCTTATGGGCTCTTTAATTAAAGTGGCTCATGCCTTGCACTTTAATTTAATTAACTCATTAATTAAATTTGCCCAATTACTCTAATTAATTTCTCTCTTAGTTATTAATTAACACTTTAATTAATATTAATTAATTATTCTTCCAATCGAATTAACACCTTAATGATAGGATAGTGCCCAGCAAGCCAATTCACTTTAGCTTGTAATAGGTCTATTATGTAATAAACAATCTTTGATTTTATGAATAATACGCGCGTTTATTTATAATTGTATAGAATAAACAATGGCCAACTTCATCTCTCGCGAATATATTTAAGCGATTGGATGAAATCCTTAGATCACATTCGACTATGGGACGATTCACATCGGTATTGAGTGCAATCTTGAAACGGTCACTAAGGTCGTGATCTTAAAACACGTTCAAAGTCATAGATTCCGAACGAGACGGGGTATCGAAGGAACCTCCAGACTTGTATGAATATGCATGATTCACATGGAGTGAATTTGTAGAGTTTCATGAACAAGACATTTGATGTCAGTGCATATGAGTAGGTGGTTCGATAGAGGATCGAACGCATCGAACGACCCGAACAGAGAAACCCATTGTGGAAGCGCAAGACGCATATCGGTGATGGGATGTTTCTCAAGGCTTATAATAGTGTACGATTTAGTCCTCAGACTTGAGGTGCTAGGGCGAATTCGGTGCATGGGTGTACGTACTTTGATCTAGGTGCAGGTCACGTAGTCTTACCATAATGTGCCTAAGTTGGGTGCGTATAGTTGTGTACGCGAGTGGTTAGTACCAATATGGAATCTACCGACTCATCGTAATGGATGAGAGAATTTCCTATACGATTCTTAGATAATAGATCCGAGAAACCCGTGGCCATGGTCGGTGATGGATTTGGAAAGGGGTTTCCAAATTTAGCAGTTACACTGGATTATTATCCCGAATTAGAAAGTATAGTTATCAAGATAATTAGAGGTGCCGATCAATTCACACACCCTAGGTCCCGATCGGGAAATCAAGTCGATAGAAGGACCGTATGTACATGGCAGTTATTGAGGTGAGGTTCACAAATATCAATTCACCTGAACTTGGGCCTCATGGGCTTGTGGCTAGACATCGACCATGAGGTGTGGGTACTCTTGAATTAATAAGGGAGATTAATTCTGGAGTGGTCAATTAAAAGGGTTTAGTTGATCGGAGCAATTAATTGCTCGTAAATTAAATCAGGAAGGGATCGTGGGCCTGCTGCCAATTGATGGTGAACCTAGAGGGTCACACACAATACAGTTGGACATTGACAGTCATAAAAGGAAATATTTGATTTAAGGGAGTTAAATCAATAAATGAATTAAAGTGTTAATTCAATTGGAAGAATAATTAATTAGATAGTCTAATTAATTAAATATTAATTAAAGTATTAATTAATTTAGAGATATTAATTAATTAGATTAATTGGGCTAATTTGATTAATGGGTTAATTAAATTAAGTTGCAAGACATGGGCCTTTTAATTAATAGCCCAGAAGAAGTCTTGCAAGACTAGGTTTTCTAAAGTGGGCGATTTTGCTAGCTAAATAATGGAAGAATTTGTTTTCTTGTATGACAAGGAAAATCTAAAAGGATATACATATCTTGTTTTCTAATGAGATAAGGAAAAGGATCTTGATATACATGGTAGAGATATCTATTAAGAGAATGATTCTTCTCTTATAAATATATCTCTTCATACCTCTTGAAGAGAAGAGACTAATCTTACACACTCTTGCAAAACCCTAGCCGCCCCCTTGCAGCGCCGATCCCCCCTCTCTCTCTAGTCTTCCATATCTGGATCTAGTTCTGAAACTGTATCTGCTTCTTCCTCCATTGACAACCTTCAAGATCTAGTTCGTAGCCTGTGACTTGAAGGTGTTACTACAATCCAGCTGGTGTGGATACACTCTGGAGGTGAGACAATTGGATCACTGCTTGTGAATCAACAACAAAGCCGGAGGTTACCACCACCTTGCCTGTGGTGAGGTAAATATCGCATATCTCCCCTTTATTTTTATTGTTGTTGTTTGATTCAACCTTTTTGCATACATAAGGTGGAAAATTATATCTTGGGACTGCTTGGGTGCCTCGGAAAAATTTTAAATTCCGCACTCTTGTTGTTCTGACAACCGAGGTATCCCAACAGTGGTATCAGAGCCAATTCCATTATTATTATGCGAAAAGGCCTGAACATAATTAAATATATGGATATTTGCGTTTCTTATGTTCTGTGTGATTATTCTTGCTTGTTATGATATGATCTATGATTGGGTAAAATTGCATATTGAGATTTGGGGCAGATTTATAGTTTTTGAAACTTCAGGGCTTTTTGTGCAAATCCAATTTTCTGAAATAAGGGCTGGAAATTTATTTTCTGTTTTCTGGAAATTTTTTAAAAATCTGGACTGTTTTTGCAATTCTGGTCTGTACGTGTTTTTGGGTCGTTTTTGCAATTTCCAAAAATTAAAGGATTGTTTTGTAATTTCTGAAAGTTCAGTGGTCTATTGGCAAAAACCGAAAATTTTCTGGATTCAAAATTTTATTTTCTGGTCCTCTGGCCGATTTGTTTTTAGGGGCTGTTTTGTAACTTTTCAAATCTTTGGGGTTAACAATGCAATTTCCGTAAGTTGAGAGGTCGAACTGCAATTTTCAAAAGTTGAAAAATCCGAATCTGTTTTTATGCAGAAAATTGTTTGGTTTACCTGAAAATTGATTTTGTCATAATTAGTAGTGACTAAAGTAAGAATCATAGGTTGTTATTTTTAAAAGAAGTTTTAAAAGTATGAAAGAAATACGTAAAAAGTTGTTTGCTTGTAGCTCTACGTGAACTGTTTACGTGGTTTTCGATCGTGCCGAGCCTTGACACTAGGGTAGATGTGATTGGTTTAATTTATTGTTTGGTTTTTATTGGGCCTGCGAGCCTTAAGTTTTTGGGCCACTTTGAGCCTTTGTAATAGATTAGGGCTTTACTGTTTTAAATAGTTTAGGATGGAGGCCCGTTACAAGCAAGGTGGGATCCCAAGAAGGAATGAAGGTCATGTATGCATGGTTATTAATGTAATAGCCTAGGTCCAATAAGAACCCAATTAGATTGACCAATTGGGTCAATATCATGGCTCGATGCTGGCCCGTATAGGAGGCTCCCGATCGAAAACATATTGTGGTAGTATGCATGCTAGGCTTGTATGTTTTAATTTATTTATCGATTTATTTATTTAGTTTGTATGTGATGCGCGCTAGAATCTAGATCGTAAATAAAAGATAAAGCATAACTTATGCGGTGAGATCTCAAGGAGAGTTAGTATGAACTTTCAATCCCGAAAACCCCCTCTCGAATTAAATATTAAGTCATATTGGGTACATTTAAAATGAAGTTTTAAAGATCCAAGCCTTCCATCAATAGGAACTAGCGTAAGTTGTCTACTTATCGATAGAGGTGATCCAGAGTCTGGCACACGAGTCGAAGAAAGGGACAATACGCAAAATTCCTTGATTCCTGTTTTTAACTAAACTCGACAAGGGTGAGGACTGGTCGGGATGTGAATATCGATCGATAACCAGTTACGGGGATTTCACGACCGGGCCTGTTGCTCATCATGATTGATGGGTTAGACTTAACGATTAGTAACACTTATGATGTAGCAGTGCTAGATAAGTGAGAAAACCGAGGCAAAATAGCTTGAAGGTTGTGTAGTGACACAATTGGTAAAAGTATACCTACCTGGAGAATTAATTGTATGGCCACGAGTAGTGGGTGCAATTAATGTTTGCTGGGACGTCAAGACCTACTAGGAAATAAGATTTCCCGAGCAATCAAAGGAGTGATTTTTTCGACAAAATAGTGGGAGAACTTTTTCGAAACCAAGACCAAAATTCGTTAATTATTAGGCATAGATCAGTCAGCTAAACGTTGTCTTCTTTTCATTTGTAGATATTTTTGAACAATGTCTAATAATCCATTATCTGTCATCCTCGACGATAATAAACTGAATGGGTCAAACTTTGTCGACTGGCTGAGAAACTTGAGGATAGTCCTTGACACCGAACGTCGGAGCTATGTACTCGATACACCTATGCCTGCTGCACCCGCATCACGAGCTACTAAGGAACAACGAACCGCCCATGCTAAAAGGTTTGATGATGATCTTCAGGTTCGCTGCCTCATGCTAGCTTCAATGTCGAATGAGCTGCAGAAACAGCATGCTGCTATACCGCTTGCTAGAGATATACTTCTCCACCTCCAACAGATGTTTGGAGAAAGGTCTCGTACCGAAAGGTTCGCAGCTACTAAGGAGTTGTTTAATCTCAAGATGGCTGAGGGAAGCAGTGTCAAGATCACTGTCTGCGTTTTATCAACCTGGTTGAAAAACTGGGGCGATTAGACGTGGAATTGCACGCTGATCTTAGCACTGACCTCCTTCTCCATACTTTGCCTCACTCGTTTAACCAGTTCGTGTTGAACTTCAACATGGAAGACAGAAACCTTGCTCTTCACGAACTGACCAATCTGTTGGTTACGGCAGAATCCACTCTCAAAAAGGAGAAACACGTGATGATTGCTCACCAATCGAAGGCTGCAAAGCCCAAGAAAGGTAAAAAGAAGAAGAAAGTGTTCTCTTCCAAAGCAGTCACCAAGGTTGTCGAGAAAAAGCGCAAAAGCCCAGACGATGAATGCTTCCACTACAAGAAAGCAGGGCACTGGAAAAGGAACTGCCCAGACTACCTGAAAATGGTAGCTAAAGGTATTTTCTTGGTTGAAGTTAATATTTCTATTAACTGTGCATCATGGGTGTTAGACACCGCAGCAGGTTCTCATATCTGCAATGAGTTGCAGGTGATGGGAGCAGTAAGAACATTTAAGCCCAGAGATAGGATCCTGCGTTTTGGAAACGGAGCAAGGGTTGCTGCAGAGGCTATAGGAGACGTGGAGTTAGTGATAGGGAATTTTACTTTACTTTTAAAAGACTGTTTGTACGTACCAACAATGATTAGGAACATTATTTCTATTCCACTTTTAGATAATGATGGTTTTAGTTTTTCCATTGCGAATGGATCATTATGCATAATTAAAAATGGTTTAACTTATGCTAATGGTACTTTGATGGACGGTCTATATTCCCTTGAACCTACAAACTCCAACGTCTTGCACATACAATCAAGAAAAAGAAAATATGATAATCACATTCCACAACTTTGGCACACTAGACTTGGACATATTTCCAAGAGTAGGATCCAAAAGTTGGTTTATTCTAAGGCTCTTGAAATACAGAACTTAGATGAACTTCCGACTTGCGAATCTTGTCTCAAAGGAAAGATGACCAAATCACCCTCGACCGGGAATCTCGAGCGAACCAAACAGACATTGGATTTGATCCATACTGACATTTGTGGACCACTGAGTGTCAGTGCAAGAGGAGGATTCTCTTACTTCGTAACATTCACTGACGACTTCAGTCGTTATGGATACGTGTACTTGATGAAGTACAAATCCGAAACTTTAAAAAAGTTCAAGGAGTTTCGAATTGAAGTGGAGAACCAACTAGGACACAGTATTAAAGCACTTCGATCTGATCGAGGTGGAGAATACTTGAGTCAAGAATTCCTCGATTATCTAAAAGAGAATGGAATTCTCGCGCAACGAACTCCTCCCAGGACGCCCCAACTCAATGGAGTGTCTGAAAGGAGGAATCGAACTTTGTTGGACATGGTTCGTTCCATGATGAGCTTCGCTGAACTTCCCTTTTCGTTTTGGGGCTTGGCCCTATTAACTGCTTCGAAGATACTAAACATAGTACCTTCAAAGTCAGTGCCAACAACACCACACCAAGAATGGTATGGTAAAGCACCCGTATATTCGTATCTACGATTATGGGGATCTCCCGCCTATGTTAAGAACAAGAAAGGAGATAAGCTGGATAGTAGATCTAGTTTGTGCAAATTTGTGGGGTATCCAAATGAATCCATTGGATACTTGTTCTATGATCCTAAAGAACGTAATACGTTCGTGTCTAGGAATGCCCACTTCTTAGAGGATGATTTCCTCACCAACAGAAATGGGACAATCGTAGAACTCGATGAAGTCCAAGAATCGGACCCATCCTCACAAACAGTGGGAGTTGATCCTGAATTTACTGAACCTACTAGTACACCTATACTTCGAAGGTCCGATCGAATTCGTAAGGAGACATTGACAAGGAGATCTTTATGCAACAGCCCGAAGGCTTTGCGTCCAAGGGAAGCGAGCACAAGGTGTGCAAACTTCAAAGGTCAATTTATGGCCTCAAACAGGCGTCCCGAACCTGGAACATACGATTTGATGAGACAGTCAAAGCTTTTGGCTTCATCAAAAACGTATTTGAGCCTTGAGTGTACAAGAAGAATAGTGGGAGTTCGGTACAATTCATAGTTTTATACGTCGACGACATTCTGTTGATCGGGGACGATATCGGAATGTTAACGCAGACGAAAGCGTGGTTATCCGCGCAGTTCTCCATGAAAGATTTAGGAGAGGTATCTTACGTATTGGGGATACGTATCTATAGGGATAGATCGAAGAAGATGTTGGGACTCTCCCAATCTCAGTACATCAACACGATATTGAAAAGATTCAATATGGAAGAATCCAAGAGAGGATTGTTTCCAATGAGACATGGAATCTCTTTTTCCAAGTCAATGTGGCCTACAACTGACGAAGAAAAGAAGAGAATGTCTCTCATACCTTATGCCTCTGATATAGGGAGCATAATGTATGCGATGTTGTGTACTGGACCAGACGTAGCACACGCTCTAAGTGTAACGAGCCGCTATCAGTCGAATCCAGGCGAAGAGCACTGGACTGCCGTTAAAGCAATCCTTAAGTACCTGCGAAGGACTAAGGATATGTTTTTGGTCGACGGTGATAGTGGAGAATTGAAACTTGAAGGATTCACTGATTCAAGTTTCCAATCTGATGTGGATGATTACAAATCCAATTTTGGACACATATTCCGCCTCAATGGCGCAGCGGTGAGTTGGAAAAGTTCCAAACAGTCCACCACTGCCGACTCAACCACTGAAGCAAAATATATTGCAGCATCGAATGCGGCAAAATAGAGTGTTTGGATGAGAAACTTCATCCAAGAGTTGGATGTAGTTCCTAGTATTGCAGAGCCTGTAGTAGTCTTTTGTGACAACAACGGGGCGATAGCTCAAGCGAAGGAGCCGAGGTCACACCACCAATCTAAACATGTGTTGGGATTCGGTAAGATAAACAGCCCTTCAGGCAGCGGAAAACAAAAATTTTAAGGACCTCTTACAGAATCTTGCCAGGATACTAAACTGGTTGTATATATATGAATATAAAAACGACAAGGATAATTAGATCCAAATTATACCTGTCTCCTAGCAAATCCTGGTAATTAGCAAAGTCGTGCTTTTCTTCCCTCGGTAGAAGTCGATCCAAGCTTTGTTGTAGAGCCCCACGTGTTGCGCCTCTACGAGTTGATACACCACAATATCACGAAATATAATAAATCCTAATCGGCTAGAACATAGGATATATTAATATCTAGGATTAGAGAACAAGATTGGAACGAAAACGAAGTCGAAAAATTCTTCCAAAAGAAGAGAAGGTTCGGCCGATCACTAGGGAGAGAGGGAGAGAATTTTCTTGACTTGGCTTTTGGCTCTTGATTAGTGTGTATGAGATATGACCTTAAGTCTTCTACTTATAGGAATCTCATCATCCTAATCCTCCTAGGATTAGGACTCCCAAGTCTTCTAATTCTCCTACATGGGCCATGGCACTATTAATTGGAAGACCAAGTCTTCTAATTAATTCATGGCCCATACTAGATTTAATTAATTGGGTCTTTATTTAATTCCCAATTAAATAGCCTAATTAATTTATTTCTTTTTCATTTAATTAAATTAGACTCTAAGTCTATTTAATTAAATATTCCCATTATTAATTAAATCCAATTTAATTAACTAACTCACAAATTAAATTCCAATTTAATTTCCAGTATTGATCCAATTCCTATTGGATCACTTTCGCTCCAATTGGGTCTACCCAGTCGACCCAGTCACCCCAATCGACCCAGTCGATTTGGTTGACTCAGTTGTTCTTTATTTCCTTGCTTTCGCTTCATGTGTATTGTGTATGCCCCCGTAGGTTCACCACATAATTGGCCGTGGGTTATAATTAAATATTCATTTAATTACTCGAGTATTGAATACCCTAAATCAATCGAACACTCTGTCGACTGATCATTTCAAAATTAGCACCCCTGCTAATTTGGGAATTCTCCCACACTCCACGGTCGATGTCTGGCCACAAGCCCATGGAGCCCAATCACTGGTGAATTAATTCAGTGAACCTTTTAATCATTTACAATTTCCATATACGCTATAATCTCTCCATCGATCGATCTCCCAGTCAATAGTTAAGGGCATGGATTTTTTTCATCGGTTCCCTTTTATTTTGTTTTGACTTTATGCATTCTGGTCTCGAAATAATTCTCTTTGACTTAATCTTTATGAGCTACTTTCATAAAGCCGTCAGATACCTCGGCCAAGGATTTTACCAGAATTAATTTCTCACAGAAATCCATAGGAGAATTTCCCAACCTATCAAGTCGGGTCAATGGATCCTTTGTTGATGATATGAACCTGCATACGAGTCCCTCTATACCCAACGTGAATCCACAGAGACTTTCTGGCGTTCTCCAGTCGGTCGGAACTCACATCTAAGTATAGATGTTCTCGCACCAGATAAATCCTATCACCTCAAGTGTTTGGGGATCATTCCTCGTATACTGTTGTAAATAGGAATAACTTCAACTCCGATATGCGACTACCGCTTCCATGGTGAGTTATTTCCTAATTGGGGTATTCAGTGCACTTGACATCCCGGCAAGTCACCCACTTATGTGTATCGACTATCCCAGTCACGCTCGTGGACCCCAGCGTCCTCCTGTTCATCGGAGTATACACATTAGTGAGAGTCTAACCGAATCCAACGATGTCCCATCTCGATTGGATTCTACGACTCTTGAATATGTTCTAGATCACGGCCTTGGAGATCAGTCCACGGGTTGTCCCATAGCCCTGTGATCTAAGGACTTATATCCTTATGCGTAGATAATTATTACATAAGATAAAGATGACCATATAATAAAGATGCATTTATTAATCTAAATTGAATAGTTCCTTTATTTATTACAATAAATGGCAGCCATACAGTTGGCTTGCCGGACACTATTCTATCAATCTCCCACTTGTCCTAAAGCCAACTTTCTATGTTCTTGAGTCCCATCTTTATCAGATGTTTCTCGTATGCCTTTTGAGGCAGTGGCTTCGTAAGCGGGTCCGCGGTATTATCTTCCGAGTAGACACGTTCCATCTTTATGTCTCATCTACCAATGATATCCCTTATCAAATGGTATCGTCTGAGTACGTGCTTGGATTTCTGATGAGATCTCGGCTCCTTTGCTTGCGCTATTGCTCCATTATTATCACAGAAGATAGTAATGGGCTCAGCAATGCTAGGTATCACATCCAATTCCTGGATGAAGTTTTTCATCCAAACACCTTCCTTTGCAGCTTCACATGCTGCAATGTACTCTGCTTCGGTGGTTGAATCTGCGGTAGTTTCTTGCTTGGAACTTTTCCAGCTTACCGCACCACCATTGAGGCAAAATACGTATCCAGATGTTGACTTGAAATCGTCTACATCGCATTGGAAGCTCGAATCTGTAAAGCCTTCCAATTTCAATTCTCCTCCACCGTATACCAAGAAAAATTCCTTAGTCCTTCTCAGGTACTTCAGAATTGCCTTTACGGCTATCCAGTGCTGCTCTCCTGGATCAGACTCGTAACGCTTAATGCGTACGCCACGTCTGGTCTAGTACATAGCATACCATACATTATGCTTCCTATAGCGGAGGCATATGGTATTTGAGACATATTGTTTCTCTCTTCAGGCGTCTTTGGGGCCATAGATTTAGAGAGTGCAATACCATGTCTCATTGGAAGTAATCCTCTCTTGGATTCTTCCATACGGAATCTCTTCAGTATTTTATCTATGTACTGTGATTGGGAGAGGCCCAGCAGTCCTTTTGATCTATCTCGGTAGATCCTTATACCTAGTACAAAGGATGCTTCTCCCAAATCCTTCATTGAGAATTGTGTAGACAATCATGCTTTCGTTTCGGATAACACCTTTACATTGTTTCCAATGAGAAGGATGTCATCAACGTAAAGCACCAAAAATTCAACTGTACTCCCACTGATCTTCTTGTACACACAAGGTTCGAACAAGTTTTTGATGAATCCAAAAGTTTGGATTGTTTCATCGAAACGGATGTTCCAACTTCGGGAAGCTTGCTTCAGTCCATAAATGGACCTCTGGAGTTTGCACACCTTGTGCTCATCTCCTTTGGATGCATATCCTTTTGGTTGCTCCATGTAGATCTCCTTATCAATGTCTCCATTGAGGAAGGCGGTCTTCACATCCATCTGCCATATCTCGTAGTTATACCACGCAGCTATGGCTAGCAAGATTCGAATGGATTTAGGCATTGCGACGGGCGAGAAGGTTTCCTCAAAGTCAATGCCTGGTCTTTGAGTGTATCCTTTTGTCACTAGTCGCGCCTTGTAGGTTATTACCTCTCCGTTCACTCCTAGCTTTC
The DNA here is from genome assembly GCA_030819805.1 of Penstemon newberryi var. newberryi. Lineage (NCBI taxonomy): Eukaryota > Viridiplantae > Streptophyta > Magnoliopsida > Lamiales > Plantaginaceae > Penstemon > Penstemon newberryi. Next base: position 3,967,773 of record JAUALY010000007.1, on the reverse strand, counting down.
GCTTATAGATCCACTTGCAACCCACGGGAGTCACTCCCACTGGTGGATCTACCAAGGTCCAGACCTTGTTTGAGTGCATGGAGTCCAATTCGGATTCCATGGCTTCACGCCACTTTCCCGAATCTATGTCCAACATAGCTTCATCGTAAGTCCTTGGGTCGGTTAGAGACTGTCCAGTCTCATGCAGCAGACCGTAGTACCTCTCGGGTTCTCTACGTTGTCTTTCTGACCTACGAAGTATTGGTGTACTTACTGGTGCACTTTCATGCTCTTGTTCTCCCACTGCCTGTGGTGATGGGTCAGCTTGTTCGACTTCTTCAGCCTTTTCAGCTTCAGTGACCTCATCCAGTTCTATGTTATGTTCTTTCTTGTCCACCAAGAAATCCTTCTCTAAGAAGTGTGCGTTCCTTGAGACAAACGTAGTTTGTCTTGTAGGATCATAGAACTCGTATCCTATCGAGTTTTCTGGATACCCCACGAATTTGCACAAAGTGGATTTTGTTTCCAATTTATCTCCCACTAGCTTTTTGACGTAAGCGAGAGATCCCCATATGCGCATGAATGCGTATGAGGGTGCCTTGCCAAACCATAATTCGTATGGTGTCTTTTGTACGGATTTAGAAGGTACCATATTTAGTATCTTCGTTGCCGTGAGGAGGGCATGTCCCCAAAATGAAAGAGGAAGGTCAGTGGCACTCATCATGGATCGAACCATATCCATCAAGGTTCGATTCCTTCTCTCAGCTACTCCATTTAATTGTGGTGTAGCAGGAGGAGTCCACTGAGATAATATTCCATGCTCTACAAGATAATTCAGAAATTCGTTACTAAGAAATTCTCCACCTCGGTCAGAACGAAGAGCCTTTATCGTATGACCAAGTTGATTCTCTACTTCCATCTTGAATTCTTTGAATCGTTCAAAGGCTTCAGACTTGTGTTTCAGCAAGAACACGTATCCATAACGACTATAGTCGTCAGTGAAGGTGATGAAGTAGTCGTAGCCCCCTCGGGCGCTTTTTCTTAGTGGTCCACATACGTCAGTATGTATCAAGTCCAATGTTTGCTTGGTTCGCTCAGGGTTTCCTTTAAATGGCAGCTTAGCCATTTTACCCTTAAGACATGGTTCACATGTTGGCATTTCATCAATGTGCTTGATTTCAAGCGCGCCAGATGATGCTAACTTTTGAATCCTTGACTTGGATATATGTCCAAGTCGAGCGTGCCATAATTGGGCAGAAATTTCATTATCTTGTTTTCTTTTGTTTTGTTGTACGTGCATAACTAATTTAGGTGGTTCTATGGTGTATAGTCCATCTCTTAATGTACCAGTGAAAAACAAATGTTCATTCATAAATAATGAAAAGGAACCTTTATAAATATTAAAATTAAAACCTTCATTATCTAAAACAGGAATAGAAATAATGTTTTTCACTAAGCCAGGTACATAAAGAACGTTCCTAAGGACTAACTTATTACCACCTAAGTCTAACTCCACTTCGCCTATGGCCTCGGCAGCAGCTCTAGCTCCATTGCCAAATCGTAGGATCCAATCCCCAGGCCTAAGTGGCCTTGTTGCTCCCATCACCTGTAAATCATTACAAAGATGAGAACCACAAGCAGTGTCCAACACCCAAGATGCACAGTTAATTGATAAATTAACTTCAACAAGGAATATACCTTTCGAGTTCTCCAAGAACTCTACTTTGATCCTCTCCCTTGACCTTGTGCAGTAAGGAGCTCTGGTTTCCATTTGTCTCGACTTTGATCGCCGTCCAGTCCTTTCGCCAACCCCTGCTTTCTTTCCAAAAGAAGCTTCATGTTCCTCGAGCATTTGTCGCAAGACGTGTACATTAATCTCTCGCCTTTGGAGATTCAAGTCCGCGACAAAACTGTCATATGATATAGGAAGAGATTGTAGGATTATATCCACACGAAAATCATTGTCCATCACGACACCCATATCATCGAGTTCCGAAAGAAGTCGAATCATCTTGTGTACGTGGATTCCGACAGGAGTTTCTCTTCTCTTTCTTGCTTGCAAGAGTTCTCTCGTTATCGCGAATCTGCGACGTCCATCTCTAATCCCATAAAGGAATTTGAGATTCGAGAGAATCTCTTTTGCGGATACCATATGCTCATGTTGTAACCGCAAATCAAGTGACATATATTCCAACATGTAATCACGAGCTAAGCTATCATCCAATTTCCATTTGGTGATGCTTTTTCGAAGCTCTTCGGGAACATCATGTGAAATATAAATGGGTGGAGGTACAGACAAAACGTATGAAATGTTTTCAGCATCAAAATGTCCATTCAAGTGGTGTGACCAGAAGTGCAGGTTTGGTCCAGTTAAAATGTTACGTTCAAGTGATGAGATGGACAAATCTCTAAGTGCTCTAAGCTCTTTAGTCATCATATCTATAAACAGACGATAGAAGAAATAAATACGCGAATGCTTTCGCTTCATGTGTATTGTGTATGCCCCCGTAGGTTCACCACATAATTGGCCGTGGGTTATAATTAAATATTCATTTAATTACTCGAGTATTAAATACCCTAAATCAATCGAACACTCTGTCGACTGATCATTCCAAAATTAGCACCCCTGCTAATTTGGGAATTCTCCCACACTCCACGGTCGATGTCTGGCCACAAGCCCATGGAGCCCAATCACTGGTGAATTAATTCAGTGAACCTTTTAATCATTTACAATTTCCATATACGCTATAATCTCTCCATCGATCGATCTCCCAGTCAATAGTTAAGGGCATGGATTTTTTTCATCGGTTCCCTTTTATTTTGTTTTGACTTTATGCATTCTGATCTCGAAATAATTCTCTTTGACTTAATCTTTATGAGCTACTTTCCTAAAGCCGTCAGATACCTCGGCCAAGGATTTTACCAGAATTAATTTCTCACAGAAATCCATAGGAGAATTTCCCAACCTATCAAGTCGGGTCAATGGATCCTTTGTTGATGATATGAACCTGCATACGAGTCCCTCTATACCCAACGTGAATCCACAAAGACTTTCTGGCGTTCTCCAGTCGGTCGAAACTCACATCTAAGTATAGACGTTCTCGCATCAGATAAACCCTATCACCTCAAGTGTTTGGGGATCATTCCTCGTATACTGTTGTAAATAGGAATAACTTCAACTCCGATATGCGACTACCGCTTCCATGGTGAGTTATTTCCTAATTGGGGTATTCAGTGCACTTGCCATCCCGGCAAGTCACCCACTTATGTGTATCGACTATCCCAGTCACGCTCGTGGACCCCAGCGTCCTCCAGTTCATCGGAGTATACACATTAGTGAGAGTCTAACCGAATCCAACGATGTCCCATCTCGATTGGATTCTACGACTCTTGAATATGTTCTAGATCACGGCCTTGGAGATCAGTCCACGGGTTGTCCCATAGCCCTGTGATCTAAGGACTTATATCCTTATGCGTAGATAATTATTACATAAGATAAAGATGACCATATAATAAAGATGCATTTATTAATCTAAATTGAATAGTTCCTTTATTTATTACAATAAATGGCAGCCATACAGTTGGCTTGCCGGACACTATTCTATCAACATGTGATGAGGAAATCCATGTGATCTAGGAGATCATTGGTAGAGGAGACATACACATGGATCGTGTCAACTCCGAAGATAACTTAGCTGACCCACTAACGAAGTCACTTTCACAAAAAGCGTTCGAGGGACATCTTGAAAAGATGGGTCTTAGAAATGTTTGTGAATGGGTTTAGGGCAATTGGGAGATTGATAGGATAGTGCCCAGCAAGCCAATTCACTTTAGCTTGTAATAGGTCTATTCTGTAATAAACAATCTTTGATTTTATGAATAATACGCGCGTTTATTTATAATTGTTTAAAATAAACAATGGCCAACTTCATCTCTCGCGAATACATTTAAGTGATTCGATGAAATCCTTAGATCACATTCGACTATGGGACGATTCACTTCGGTATTGAGTGCAATCATGAAACAGTCTCTAAGGTCGTGATCTTAAAACACGTTCCAAGTCATACATTCCGAACGAGATGGGGTATCGAAGGAATCGCCAAGACTTGTATGAATATGCATGATTCACATGGAGTGAATTTGTAGAGTTCCATGAACAAGACATTTGATGTCAGTGCATATGAGTAGGTGGTTCGATAGGGGATCGAATGCATCGAACGACCCGAACAGAGAAACCCATTGTGGAAGCGCATGACGCATATCGGTGATGGAATGTTTCTCGAGGCTTATAATAGTGTCTGATTTAGTCCTTAGACTTGAGGTGCTAGGGCGAATTCGGTGCATGGGTGTACGTACTTTGATCTAGGTGCAGGTCACGTAGCCCGACCATAATGTGCCTAAGTTGGGTGCGTATAGTTGTATACGCGAGTGGTTAGTACCAATATGAATCTGCCGACTCATTGTAATGGATGAGAGAATTTCCTATACGATTCTTAGATAATAGATCCGAGAAACCCGTGGCCACGGTCTGTGACGGATTTGAAAAGGGGTTTCCAAATTTAGCAGTCACACTGGATTATTATCCCGAATTAGAAAGTATAGTTATCAAGATAATTAGAGTGCCGATCAATTCACACACCCTAGGTCTCGATCGAGAAATTAAGTCGATAGAAGGACCGTATGTACATTGCAGTTATAAGAGGTGAGGTTCACAAACATCAATTCACCTGAAGTTGGGCCTCATGGGCTTGTGGCTAGAAATCGACCATGAGGTGTGGGTACTCCTGAATTAATAAGGGAGATTAATTCTGGAGTGGTCAATTAAAAGGGTTTAGTTGATCGGAGCAATTAATTGCTCGTAAATTAAATCACGAAAGGTTTGTGGGATTGCTTCCAATTGATGGTGAACCTAGAGGGTCACACACAATACAGTTGGACAGTGACAGTCATAAAAGGAAATATTTGATTTAAGGGAGTTAAATCAATAAATGAATTAAAGTTATAATTAAATTGGAAGAATAATTAATTAGATAGTCTAATTAATTAAATATTAACTAAAGTGTTAATTAATTGAGAGATATTAATTAATTAGATTAATTGGGAAAATTTAATTAATGGGTTAATTAAATTAAGTTGCAAGACATGGGCCTTTTAATTAATAGCCCAAAAGAAGTCTTGCAAGACTAGGTTTTCTAAAGGGGGCGATTTTGCTAGCTAAATAATGGAAGAATTTGTTTTCTTGTATGACAAGGAAAATCTAAAAGGATATACATGTTTATCTTGTTTCCTAATGAGATAAGGAAAAGGATCTTGATATACATGGAAGAGATATCTATTAAGAGAATGATTCTTCTCTTATAAATATATCTCTTCATACCTCTTGAAGAGAGGAGACTAATCTTACACACTCTTGCAAAACACTAGCCCCCCCCCCCCCCCCCCTCTGCCCTAGACGCCCCCTTGCAGCGCTGCCCCCCCCTCTCTCCCTAGTCTTCCATATCTAGATCTAGTTCTGAAACTGGATCTGCTTCTTCGTCCATTGACAACCTTCAAGATCTAGTTAGTAGCCTGTGACTTGAAGGTGTTACTACAATCCAGCTGGTGTGGATACACTCTGGAGGTGAGCTAATTGGATCACTGCTTGTGAATCAACAACAAAGACGGAGGTTACCACCACCTTGCCTGTGGTGAGGTAAAAATCGCATATCTCCCCTTTATGTTTATTGTTGTTGTTTGATTCAACCTTTTCGCACACATAAGGTGGAAAATTATATCTTGGGACTGCTTGGGTGCCTCGGAAAAATTTTAAATTCCGTACTCTTGTTGTTCTGACAATCGAGGTATCCCAACACTTAATTCAATTATTGATTTAACTCCTTTAACTCATTTATTTTCTTTTATGACTGTCACTGTCCAACTGTATTGTGAGTGACCCTCTAGGTTCACCATCAATTGGCAGCAGGCCCACGAACCCTTCGTGATTTAATTATGAGCAATTAGTTGCTCAAATCAATTAAACACTTTTAATTAACCACTCCAGAATTAATCTCCTATTAATCCAGGAGTACCCACACATCATGGTCGATGTCTAGCCACAAGCCCATGAGGCCCAACTTCAGGTGAATTGATCTTGTGAACCTCATCTCTTATAAAATCCATGTACATACGGTCCTTCTATCGACTTAATTTACCGATCGAGACCTAGGGTGTGTGAATTGATCGGCACCTCTAATTATCTCGATTCGTATTTTCTAATTCTGGATAATAATTCCAGTGTGACTGCTAAATTTGGAAACCACTTTCCAAATCAGTCACCGACCATGGCCATGGGTTTCTAGGAATATATTATCTAAGAACGTACAGGAAATTCTCTCATCCATTACGATGAATCGGTAGATCCCATATTGATACTAACCACCCGCGTACACGACTATACGCGCCCAAATTAGGCACACAATGATCAGGCTATGTGATCGGTACCTAAGTCAAAGTACGTACACCCGTGCACCTAATTCGAGCTAGTATCTCAAGTCTAAGGACTAAATCGTACACTATTATAAGTCTTCAAAAACATCCCATCACCGATATGCGACATGCACTTCCACAATGGGTTTCTCTGTTCGGGTCGTTCGATGCGTTCGATCCCCTATCGAACCACCTACTCATATGCCCTGACATCAAATGTCTTGTTCATGAAACGCTACAAATTCACTCCATGTGAATCATGCATAATCGTACAAGTCTTAGCGATTCCTTCGATAACCCATCTCGTTCGGAATCTATGACTTGGAACGTGTTTTAAAATCACGACCTTAGAGACTGTTTCATGATTGCACTCATACTGAAGTGAATCGTCCCATAGTCGAATGTGATCTTAGGGTTTCATCCAATCGCTTAAATGTATTCGCGAGAGATGAAGTTTGCCATTGTTCATTCTATATAGTTATAAATAAACGTGCTTATTAATCATTAATTCAAAAGATCGTTTATTACAGAATAGTCCTATTACAAGCTAAAATTATTGGCTTGCTGGGAACTATCCTATCAATCTCCCACTTGCCCTAAAGCCACGACTCATGGCCATACAATTAATTCCCTAGGTAGGTATACTTTTACCAATTGTGTCTCTACACAACCTTCAAGCTATTTTGCCTCGGTTTTTGCACTCATCTAGCACTGCTACATCATGAGTGTTACTACTCATTAAGTCTAGCCCATCAATCTTGATGAGCAACGGGCCCATTCATGAAATCCCCGTAACTGGATGTCGGTCGATATACATGTCCCGATCAGTCCCCACCCTTGTCGAGTTTCAATTAAAAACAAGATTCAAGAAATTTTACGTATTGTCCCTTTCTTCACCTCGGGTGCCAGACTCTGGATCACCTTAATCAATAAGTAGACAACTTACGCTAGTTCCTATTGATGGAAGGCTTGGATCTTTAAAACTTCATTTTAAATGTACCCCATATGACTTAATATTTAATTCAAGAGGGGTTTTTCGGGTTTGAAAGTTAAAACTAACTCTCCTCGAGATCTCACCGTATTAATTATGCTTTATCTTTTATTTACGATCAAAATTCTAGCGCGCATCACATACAAGCTTAAGAATAAATCAAGAAATAAAATAAAACATATACACCTAGCATGTATGCTACCACAATATGTTTTCGATCCTCCTATGTGGGCCATCATTGAGCCATGATGTTGGCCCAATTGGTCAATCTAAAGGGTTCTTAATGGTCCTAGGCTATTACATTAATAACCATGCATACATGGCCTTGAACTCTTCTTGGGCCTCCACCTTGCTTGTAATGGGCCTTCATCCTAAACTATTTAAAAGTAAAGCGCTAATCTATTACAAAGGCTAAAAGTGGCCCAAAAACTTAAGGCTCGCAAGCCCAATAAAAACCATACAATAAAATTAAACCAATCACATCATCTAACCCTAGGGTCAAGGCACTGCACGATCAAAAACCACGTAAACAGTTCACGTAGAGCAAGAAACAAGCAAACAACTTTTATGTATTTCTTTCTTACTTTAAAATACATTTTAAAATAAACTATGATTCTTACTTTAGTCACTACTAATTATAATAAAATAAATTTTAGGATAAACAAAACAATTTTATGCATAAAAACAGATTCGGATTTTTCATCTTTTGAAAATTGCAGTTCGACCCCTCAATTTAGGAATAATTGCATTCTAACCCCAAAAGTTTTGGGAATAGCAAATCAGCCCCAAAATAATAAATCGTCCAGAGAACTGAAAAGAAAATTTGAATCCAGAAAATTTTTGTTTTTGCAAAGAGACCCCTGATGTTACGGAAATTGCAAAACAGCCCCAAAATGTTGGAATATCTCGGTTGTCAGAACAACAAAAGTGCGGAATTTTAAAATTTGTCCGAGATACCCATACAACCCCTGATCTGTTTCCACCTTATGTATGCAAAAAGGTTGAATAAAACAACAATAAAACTAAAGAGGGGTGATATGAAATATTTACCTCCCCACATAGAAGGTGGTGGTAACCTCCGGCTTTGTTGTTTGATTCACAGTTAACGATCCAAGTGTCTCGCCTCTAGAGTGTATCCACACCAGTTGGATTGTAGTAACACCTCCAAGTAATAGGCTACGAACTAGATCTTGGAGATTGTCAATGGAGGAAGAGACAGATCTAGATTCAGATCTAGATCCGGATATGGAAGAGCAGAGAGAGAGGGGGCGGCGCAGGCAAGGGGGGCGGCTAGGGTTTCTTGTGCAAGAGTGTAAGATTTTTGTTTTGAGTCTCTCCTAGACTTCTTTTATAAGCCCCCTTAATTAACCTAGTCTTGCAAGACTTCTTATGGGCTCTTAATTAAAGTGGCCCATGTCTTGCAACTTAATTTAATTAACCCATTAATTAAATTAGCCCAATTAATCCAATTAACCCTCGACAAAAAGCAGAAGAAGAGAAAAGCTGCTGCCACTAAAGTTACTGAAAAGCCTGTTGCTACAAAGAAAAGCAAAATGGAAGTCAAAGTTGTTGTGCCTGCTGATCAAACAACAGACTCTACTGTGGAAGCTAGACCAGTTGACTCACTGAATTCTGATGATATAATCTCTGAAGTAGCAAAGGGGATAGATGAAATGCATGTTGATATATCTCCTGAGAGGACTGAATCTGGTGAGTTGCCTAAGGAGAAAATGGCGAAAAGGACAAGAAGTGCCTTAAGAAATCCTCCTGCTGCAACAAATCTTGTGCATACCAAAGCTTCTGCCAAAAAACGATTAATACATGCACATCAAAACTTCACGTTTTTTGAAGTTGGGAAGGAAGATCCACCATCCTCTGAGAGACCAGTAGAATCAGTAAAGGAATCTGATACTGCAAATCAGACGACAGATGAGGTGTATGAACCTCAAGTAATCAAGTCTGCTGAACCAACAACAGAGGTTCGTGAGACGGCTGCTGGCAGATAGAAAAGAACTGGCAAAGCCAAGGTATCCTGCTACCACAAAAGGAAAAGAGAAGAGGATGAGCAAAGAAAGAGAGATGAAGTTGAACTCAAAGCTGCCATTGAGACCAGAAAGTTTGAAGCTGCTGCTAAGCAGATGAATGAGGCAGAGTTAGCTGCCAAGGAAACTAAAGATGTGGCTAAAGCTCTTGAGGCCAGTAAGGAGGATGCTCATAGCCCAAGAAGAAGTGGAAGAATAGTAATTGGAGAACCAAGGGAAGATTCCTTCGTGTTGCCTCGTCCTCAAGTTGTACAGAGGAGAAAGAGAGAAGTCAGACATGCGCTGGAGATAGTCAAGAGTGATCTTGCTGTGTTTTCCAAGTTTGAAATTGAATTAGAGAGGTATAACACTTTGTTGCAATCTAAGAGTACCTTCCTTGCCAAGAAAATCAGAAACAATAGATGGAGGGACAACAGATTGAGCAAATCTAGCAGAGCCTGGAATGAGGCTGATATTGAAGAAAGTTGGGTATTGAATTGGTTGCAGACAACAATATCAAACAAGCATTGGCCTCTGATTTCTTTCATGACAAAGTACATGAGTATGTGAAACTCATAGTACAAAAGGAGTCAACAGCTCTAAGAGAAATAATGACAAATAAGCCTAGAAGAGGTGAAGATTTGGAAGAAAGAGCTGTCAAAATTGCGATAAGTGTAACTCTGGACAGATGGGTTGCAAGATTAAGATATGGACAAGGACGCTCCAGTGATCTGACAACACTGCCAAGTATGCAACATATTGCCTATGGTTCTGAAATCAGAAGACATCAAGAATTAAACTACATACAATAGGCGACTTCACCTTTGGTACTTGTTACATTTCAGTATTCTAAATCTGTTGTGTCTACTGATGGGTTTGATGTTGTACACTTGACAGATGAAAAGTCTGATTTACATAAACCAGAGAAAGATTCATCTATGGAGTTGAACCTCACTGATGCTCCAGTTTCCTTAGATGAGATGTCACAAGTTAAGGAGAAGTTGGCTATTGAATGGAAATCAGAAGCCACTCCGGAAGAACCAAAGACAAGTGCTTCTCCTGCCAAGAATAATGAAACTGTTCAATCTGCAATTCTAGATTCCATGAAGGCTATGATTGAAACAACAATGAAGGAGATGAAGAAAAAGAACAAGAGTCTACTGCAACAATTTGAGGAGATAGCCTCAAACCTTGTTCAAAGCACTATTCAGAGTATTCCACAACCTGTTGATCATACTGTGTTGTTGAAGGATGAGCTGACTTCACTTAAGGAAGAAGTACACAATATAAAGTCAAACATTCAGATGTTCAACAATAAGGTTCAACAAAATGAGGCTGGTTGGAAATAAATCAACTTAGTTGTTGCAAATGCTATGGAAACTGGAGAAGAAAAGACTGAAAATCTTATCCAAGCATTTTGTGAAGGCATTGACAAGACTCTTCAGACCTCTATTGCAATAGGTCATGAGTTCACTGATATGAATCAACACATGGAACATCTCAACAATCAATCATTGATGTTATTTTCCACACAACAACAACAAGGTAATCACATTCGAGCAATGGATCTAAACATAAGAATGCTTTGCAATGCATTAAACATTCCACCTGTGCAAATTGAAGAACTCAACCCTGCTGATAATGAGGAAGCTGACTTAAGACAAGAAGAATCCAAGGATGTAGCAAAGGTTGATAAGGAGATTGCTGCTTCCAAGGATTCTGATGAAGAACAGCTAGATCCATTCCGAAAAGTCAAGAAAATAGAGTAAATAAGAGCTAGACTTGAGGCTGTTGAAAAAGAAGAAAAACTCTTAGAAAAAGCTAAAGACTAAGAAGAATCTACTTTTATTCTTGTACTCTTTTGTGACATACTGATGAGGGATATTTCGTATACACTATTTTAGGAAATACCTCAGCCCGAGATCGACCTCGATCCCGACCAGGAAGGCTATTTTCCGAACTGCTGAACTCAGTTCCCGATCAAGCCAGTTCGATAGCGCAAGGCCCTCTCTCTCTGATCTACTTCTCTCCTCGGAATCACTGTTGGGCCGACCCATGGGCCTGGACAGCTGGCCGAGACATATTCTCCTGCGTAGGGTCTAGCTAGCTCATCACTGTTCCTATAAATACCCAGCGCATTTATGACATCAACAACGGCACGTTTCCCCAGGTGCAGCCCAGCTCAGACGTATAGATCGGATTAGGACTAGCTTGCTCTTTTATACTTGTTTAACTAGTTGTGCGGTGTCCTGTAATACTCGAATAGACCTACTTTGTATATTGTAATTGGATCGGAATATCAATACACACCATTTATACTCTCGAACTTATTATTGTGTTTGTTCTACTTTCCTATTTGATCTTCGATACGAAAAAGAGCATATCAATTGGCACCCACCGTGGGGCCTGTTCGAGTGTTAGATCGAAAAAAATGCCTACTACTAGGAGATACACATACAATCGCGGCGAGCCTTCACATGCCGTTGGAGCTCAACGCTCAGTAAACAATGAACCTAGCAATCAATCCCGAGCGGCCCACCAGTCTGAAGTGCAGCCGGTCAACCCGCCTAATGATTTACCTATACATACGACAGTGGCTGATCTGCGATCTATTTTTGGCACTATGTGTAGAGAATTTATGAACACAGAAAGAGCAGATCGTGAAACCTTACCTGGCCAACAGCCCCCGGTTGACCAGCCCGAGGCTCGATCAGGACACCTAGCTCCCGTTTCAAACCTGCAAAGGGAAAGGAGCATTCGCCGATCTTCTATGGGTGCTCCGCCAGGTAACCTTCCCCGAGTAGCTCGAGCTAGAATTGTTGTCCGCTCAGGGTAACCGTCTAGAACCATTCGAGATCCAGAAGATTCTGTAGTCGGGAAAAGCCAGCCCGAAGCTGTGGACAAGTTGAAAAAGTCGGTTTACCGTAAAGTGACGGAGGCAGATTTAGAGAAGATTGTGCAGGAGAGGGTTGTTAAGGAGTTGAAGAAGGAGATGCTGATTAAGGAAACCCGACCTGCAGATGTAAGGGCTCGGCGAGCTGAAGCTAAGGAGGATGGGGCTGTGATTCTCGAGGATGGTCGAGATAAGGAGTTAAGTACGAATATCATGCGATGTTCACCTTTTTGCCAGGAGATTAGACAGGCTCGAGGTACTGAAACTGTTCCGAAAAGGTTACCTAGGTATAATGGAACTACTGAACCGGGAGAGCACATTAATAGTTTCATAAATGTGTTGAATTTGTATGGGCACTCAGAAGACTTCTGTTGCAAAATTATGGTCACAACCTTCGAGGGAATTGCCTTGGACTGGTTCGAAAAATTGCCTCCGAATTCTATCTTCTCTTTCGATGAGTTATGCGATAAATTGAAGCACCAATTTGCGAGTCAAAGGAAACAAAGGTTACCAGCCAACTACTTGGGAACGGTGAAGCAGTTAGAAGGGGAAACGCTGAGGCAATGGCTGGCTAGATTTAGTATCGAGCTTCTGAAGGTCGATACTCCTCAAATTGAATTTTTATCATCACTGATGTTTGAGCTTACCCGGAATACCCAGTTCGGGAACGCTCTTTGCCGAAAGCAACCAAAATCTTTTGAGCGAATCATGGAAATAGCTGAGAAATACATGATTCAGCAGGAAATGAACAAGTTGAAAAACGCTCGGAAAGAAACCTGACAGGGCCCCTATCCCGAAGCCAATTGATTACGGAGGGTCAAACGCGCAGCGAAGAGGCTCGGTTTGGCAAAGACTAAACGTCTATAAACCTCAGTCTCCAACCCACATATCTAATGTCTACGGTCGACCTGCTTCTCCAGAAATGACTCCAAGGAGAGAGTCTGAGAAGAGTAGTTTCACCAAGATGAATACCTCAAGGGACGAGATACTCACCGTGCTCGAGGAAAGGAACATGGTCCCAGAGGCTCGGTGATGAGGGATATTTCGCATGCTTTATCTTAGGAAATACCTCTGCTCGAGAGCGACCTAGATCCCGATCAGGAAAGGCTTTTCTCCGACCAGAAGAACATGGTTCCCCGATCGAATCAGAATGATAGCGCAAGATCCAACTTTTCGATCTACTCCTATCCTCGAAATTACTGTGGGGCCGACCCACAGCTTTGGACAGCTGGCGAGACGTATACCCATGCGGAGGGTTTACCTAGCTCAATACTGTTCCTATATATACGGGGCGCATTTATGACATCAGGGACGGCACAATTCCCAAGAAACTCTCCTGCTCGGACTTAGAGCTCGAAATAGGCTAAGCTTGCTTTTCTCTATATTTATCTAGCTAGTGGTACGGCATCCTGTAATGCTCGGATAGACCTACTTTGTAACTTGTAACTGGATCTCGATATTAATATACACATTTACACGCTCGATACTTTTATTGTTTTGCTCAACTTTCCTTATTTGACGCGATCGAAAAAGAGCATAATCAATTGGCGCCCACCGAGGGGCCTACCCGAGTATTAGATCGAAAAATGCCTGCTACTAGGCGATTTACGTACCAACGTGGCGAGCCTTCACAAGCTGTCAGAGCTCAACAGTCGGTAAACAACGAACCAAGTAACCAATCCCGAGAGGCCCACCATTCTGAGGTGCCGCCGCTCGACCCACCGAATGATTTAACTATTCATACGACAGTGGCTGATCTGCGTTCTATTATTGGAACTATGTGTAGAGAATTCCTGAACACAGGGAGAGCTGATCGTGAAAGCTGTTGCTATGACCCTTCCTCGATATAATCATGTTTAAAAAATAAAAATCGACCGAGGGTGCAAGCTGTAGCTATGACCCTTCCTCGATAAAATCATGTTTAAAAAATAAAGTCTCGACCGAGGGTGAAAGCTGTTGCTATGACCCTTCCTCGATAAAGACTTGTTCAAAAATAAAAAATCGACCGAGGGTGCAAGCTGTAGCTATGACCCTTCCTCGATAAAATCATGTTTAAAAAATAAAGTCTCGACCGAGGGTGAAAGCTGTTGCTATGACCCTTCCTCGATAAAGACTTGTTCAAATATAAATAATCGACCGAGGGTGAAAGTTGTTGCTATGACCCTTCCTCGATATAATCATGTTTAAAAAATAAATAATCGACCGAGGGTGCAAGCTGTTGCTATGACCCTTCCTCGATAGAATCATGTTTAAAAAAAATAAAAATCAACCGAGGGTGTAAGCTGTTGCTATGACCCTTCGTCGAAAAAGACTTGTTCAAAAAATAACGCGACTATCTAGCTCGGAAAACAGTGCTCAAATAATGAAGTCAAAGGATTTATTGTTGGATAAAATCAACTGAGGCTTGAAATGATATTATGAAGTAGCTCTGCTCGAAATTTGAAGATTTTTCGAGGACTTCATTTTCCTCAAGTGGGGATTATTCTCTTAGTTCAGTTATGCTCGAGAAAAACTTCTCTGATTTCAGTTATTATTCATTTGAATGATTATCGGATAATCTATCCGAGAAGATTTTATCGATCAATAAGTATTCCAAACGTGGGTTATGACCGTTCAGTTTTTTAAATTCACATCAGATTATTAATTCGTCGTCGGATTGGATATTGCGAGCAAGTAATTAATGGTAAGACGATTTAAAAGAGAAGTAGCAAATACTTTGTGAAAACACAAAGGTCTTATCATCTATAAATTCCGAGCAAGATACAAGAGATCAGTAGAATACGAAAATTACGGCTTTATTGATATTCATCGAACAAATTACAAAGTTATGGAGTACATTACACAAAGTCCTATTACAACTACTACGCCAAATTTATGGTCTTCGAGCTTTCCGCTTGTGTCCCCGACGTCGAGCAGGGAAGAACATCCGATGAGTGCACCTCGCTTCGTGTAACCGATCGGTTGTCCGGTAGACTTGTAAAGTGATCGAGCTGTATATGTTTATCGTCTTATGATATCTGGTTTTGAAATTGGACAATATGGATCGCAGATTATTGTTTCTGATCTCCATACAGTCCCCAGCATTCTTGCTACCAGCCGAGCCCGATCACTTCCCCGAGTTGGCATCTAAGGTTGCAATTCCTCATTTTATGATCCGTAATTGCAACCTAAGCCGGCCGGTCGTCATTTTATGATCGAGAAGCTCGACCCAAAGTCACCATTCTTCAAGGAAGAAAGGAAGAAATTGGTACTCGAGGTCAAACTTCCTTTTAATTTTCTGACCAGCTTTCCGCCCTCGGGGAAACTCCTCGAAATCCGCAATGCTAACCCTGCCCAAAATACCCGAGCAAGGGTCAGTCACTTACTGGTATTCCAAGGGGAGATCCCATTTTCAGGGATCAGAGACCCCCAGATGATCGAGGGGCCCCTCTTTTCCGATTCCGCCCATACCAAAGAGGTATCAGTCTTGTCTGTAAGACCGGAAGTACGTTCGAAGCCAAATCTCAAAGGCTTGAACAAGAAGAAGGAAGGATCCGAGCATCGTCCTCGGATAAAACATTTTGGTTGTGCAAGGTAAGGACTTTTAGAGGAATAAAAAGCCCTTTATATACTAAAACAAAAATCTGATCAACGGTCCGTATACAACGAGGCCAACAGCCCAGATCAAGGCATTTATCACGGGTGACGGTTCCGTTTCCCGATAATTAGGTACTGTTTGGTCAGAGTTTCCTTGGATTTTTGCTAAAAATATGGGAATACTATGACTTGGTCATATGCGCGGTGCAGAAACTTTCCGTTTTCACTTTAAGGTCGGAATTTCGATCACTCTTAGCTCGAGTATAAATTGTTTCTACAATAAGACTTCCCGAGCACACAACGACGCCGGTTAAAAGGAAAGATTTATTATTCCAATAAGAATAACAGTACAATAAGGAGAAGGATAAAGAGTACAACATTCGATCGAACAGAAAGCAGTAAAGTTACACACGAAATCTCTACACTTTATTCCTTGAATAAGAGTCTGCGGAGTTCGACATTGCGGGCCTCGTACCCCGCGTCATAACCTTTCTTGTAAGCCTCTTGCTCCCGCAGCTCGGCATTTTTCTTCTCCTGTTCGACAAGGGACTTCAGCCTATCCAACTCCTTGTTCAACTCCTCGTGAACCTGGCTCTCTTTCTGCTTCACAGCTTTCTCCGTTTCAGAGGCCACACTCAGCTCGATAGCTCTAGTTTATTCAAGAGACTTTGCCAGTGCAACCTTCTTCTCCTCCAACTCGAGGACAGCCACAACACGCCGCTCGGCTTCTTGCTCGATCTGCAGCCCGAGGTTGAATAGCTGCTGTCCAACCTTCAATGCATAAAGTTGGAGTGTTAAAAAAAAAAAAAAAAAAAAAGTTTGAGTGTCAAAATTGGAGTGTTAAAGTTGGAGACTCACTTGGGTAAGCAAATCCGCGCTCGATTGCACTATTTCCAGAGCACTTTTTCCCCTCAACCGTTCTTGCTCGGCCACCTGAATACTGCTGAGGAGGATCTCCCAACTGCTCGGGGCAGCTCCTGCAGCTACTGCCTTATTTTTCACCTCTTCAAAGTAGGCGGCGAGTGTGCGATCAACGCAGGAGACCGAACTCTCGACCTGGGGATTCTCACCCGACGGAGGAGGTTTATTCTGGTCGACGGAAGGGTCATTTATTTTGACCTTTTTATTAGGAGGGTCGTTTGTAACGCTCTTGTTAGCCTCCAGAGCCAATATACTTCCAGCCAAGGTCTCAGTTTCCCCAGTCATTTGGATTAAGGCTGAGGTCGGAATCAAATCGTCCACGCGCCCCCTTTTGTTAGGGGCAGGCTCGGAGCCACCAGATCTGACTTGCTTATCAGGGATGACAACCTGCTTGCTCCTCTCGGAGATATTCTTCGATCGGGGAGGGGAGTCGGCAATTTTTATAATCGGCCTTTTCTCGGAGCGAATGGGCACGGAGTTAGGTGAAGAGTTGTCCTCGATTTTGGCAAGATCACCCTTAGGAATCTCGGATTGTTGGGGCTCGGGATTCGAAGAGGAGTCGACCTTACCTTTGCCTCGATCGCCCTTAGAGTTTTTCCCTGCCTCCGTGGAGGACTTAGAATCTCTGACTTTTGACTTGGGTCCTTTTTCCTTTTTGACTTTTAACAGTTGTTTTGGGTCAAGCTTCGAACTCACCATTCCCTCCATGATCGATTTTGTTTTTCAAGTAAAGAAGAGCGCTCGATTTATTCTATCGGTCTAGGAGCTCCGACGTGAAAAGAATTATGGTTTTGTATTGCAAATCTAAAGTTCTCCCTTCTATTTATAAGAACAAGAAACGTTGCCTATTGGGGACCCAACAGTCGCGAATTTCAAGTTTTCCCGTGCAAATATATGGAGATCGATCGTTTTCCGTACGCTTGATCAATGGTACCTAACTCATTATCGACGTAATATTCCGAGCTCCTTACAGCTTACAAAGATTGTTTAGTTAAGTTGTATTTTAAATTCCCACGAACTTTAAACATCAGGACTTGGTAACTCTTGCAAGAAAAGAATGGAAGTTTTATAGATGATCGAGAAGATTACAATACATACGTCGAAAAGAAAAATCCTAGTCTATTGCAAAGATTCTTCCTAAGAATCTTGCTCCGCCTCATTGCCCTCGTTCTCGGAACCGTCCACGACGTCGACCTCTTCGTGTCCGGAAGCCTCTCGATCATCCTCATCTCCGGAACTATCTTGGCTGTCTCCGTCCTCAGAACTGTCTGAACCTGAGCTCGTGCTGGACGTCTCCAAATCCAGCATGTCAGGATTGGGCATTGGAACCCCGAACTCTCTCACGAATGGAGCGAACTCGTGTTTTTCCCAGTCTACGGAGCTCGAAGATGAGACTCCATAGTTTCCCCGTCCATATTCTTGAAGATATTCATGTGCTTTAAGTACTCATCTATGTTGTTGGGAATCACTTTCGCGGAGACCAGTTGTCGAACGCCTTTATAGAAAGTAGTCTGGAGGATTTCATCTACCCTTTTCCGAGCTATGGCATCTAGCGCGGGTGACTCCAAAAACTCTCTTATCGAGCTTAGGCGTGAGTCTTCCTTGCCGCGTTGATAGGATATCTCAGAATCAGCTTTGGTCTACGCGAGCTCCTCTTCAAGTTTCTTGACCTTTTCCTCGAGCAAGCTCTTCTCAGCCATGACCTTCACCAAGTCTTCCTCAACGGCCGGGGTGTACTTAGCCTTAGTGGACTCCAATTCTTTCTGAACGGAGATGAATTGATCGCGAAGTTTGGACTCTTCCTCGAGTAAATTTCCATAAGCCATATGAACTCGGTCGGACTCATCTTCTAACATCGAGGTGCGATTTAGTTCAGTGAGAAAGCAGTCTCCAATCTGCAATGGCAGGATAATTAATATTTTGCTCAAAGGCCTAAACAGTTATAACCGTTGCAAAGGGCTCTTACCGTATGGTACGCTCGGCAGAATCGACCTAATACATCGAGGTCGCAATGAGCCAAAAGCTCCTCCTGATCCTCGGCGAATCTCCCCGCCATGAAGATCTTTATCGCCTTGTCATGCTCGTTCTCACCACTTGGGTCGCGATCACTCCGAATCGATCCCCTCTCGGGATAACCCGCCGCTCGATAACCTCTAAGTTGATCTTCAATAAAGTCCACCATATCAGGCCTGCCTCGACCCGAACGGCTGGTAAGAGCTGTTCGGTGTCGACCCCACAATCCGGTCCTCCTTTTCGCCTCAGGGGGTCCATCACGATCTTCCCGAGCTCGCCGGTTAAGGATTTCTTTCCCTTTAAGTTTCTTCATGGTGAACATGCTGTATCCTAGACCAGATGAAGAAGAAGGACCAACTTGGTTCGAAGGAGGTACCATACGGATCGGCTCAGCATCCTCGGGCTCTATCTCGGCTCCGATCTGGTCAGGTTGGGTTGAACCTCCCCGAGGAGGGATTGCAGCTGGATTAGATTGCGCAGAGTGTGGTCTGACTTGCCTTCTCGGTTGGCCAGGCGTCTTTTTCGAAGTAGAGGCCACTGTCCTGCCGACTATGGAAGCTCGGTACTGCTCTACCATCTCACCTGAAGAAAGGAAAGGTTATTTTGATAAGGAATGAAACCTTCTGAATAGCATATTATTACGGTCGGTCGGAAAAGATTTTTATTCTTACTTAACGATCGAGGGTCGACAGCGTCTGCAAGCGGGTAAGTGGCTCGGCTGAGCTCCGCTTTCCGAAGAACGGGCTCTAAAACAAGAAAAGCCGACTGATACGGGTCGGAACGCATCGCGGTAACAAACTCGTCCCGAATAACCTTCTTGAGCCGACCCATCAGTTCTCGTTTTCCGTACACCCAGTCTCGCTGACCCTTCCACGTGTGTGGAACCATCTCCGAGCTCCCCTCGGAAGCTGGTTCTTCAGGTCCTTTAATAAAGAAGAACCGTTTCTTCCAGTCGAGAGAATTGCTAGAGACTATGGTCGATAAGACCGAATGGTTTGAACGCTGGGAAAAATACACAAACCCTGCGTTCGAGGCGGAGGAAGTACTGACTTTAAAGAACTGCCAAAAATGGTGGAAATTAGCAATTTTTCCCTTAGCCTTCATCAAAACACTGAAAGCTATCAAGTATCCAATCGAGTTGGGGAGGATCTGTGCGGGGGCCAAGGAGAATACATCTAAAACCTGCTCGAGTAATGGGGTAAAAGGGATACGTAACCCATAGGCAAATTGCTTGGCATAGAAAGCTTGACATCCTTCAGGTGGCTGATTCACCCTTTGAGAGGGGGTCGGATAACTAACGAATAGCCCTCGGGAAGGAATTTACCTATCTCAGCTTTGAGGCTTGCTTCGTCTTCTGTTGGATCGTATGCACTAGAGATCTCGTCGACTCGTTTCTCAGTTTTCTGAGCTCGACCTGTGGCTTTGGACTTCTTCGTGACGCCGGCAAGGTCGAGGATTCTCACACTGCATCCCCCTCCAATCGGATATCTCATTATCTCATATTCGTCCTGTGCCACAGTCGAGCTATCCTCATTATCGGAATCAGGATTTTGTCCATCTCCTCCTTCCTCGCTATTGGGCTCGATGTTTTGTTCCGCGTCCCCCCCAGGCTCGGAATTCTGTTGACCAGACGTCCCCTCGCCAGCGTTTAATCCTAAAGCGCGCTCAATTTGATCGATGAATTTATTCGTCTCATCAGGAGAATTTTCAGTGGTTTTGTAGTCGTTGATAAGTTCGTCCATGGACCCTAGGTCGGAATCTGACCTCGGGGGATTATTGGACGGAACCTCTGGATTTTGGGATGTAGACATGTTAGAAAACAGTTGTTGAAATGATCGACAAAAAGGAATACATTTTATCGATCTGAATGCTCCGATGTGCAGTATATTGGGAAGGCGTACTCGTCTTTTCAGGTCAACGTATATATATAAAGGTTAAAAGGGTAAATTGGAAATCCAACCCCGAGTAACCGCGACGGTTAAGCCTCCACTCAGTAAAATTGAAGATCATCTTTCCATAAATAGCATTTGCGGTCCTCATAGTTTTAAAAGTTGATATTTTGACTCAGTAGATTACGATTAACGACAGTGTCCTCCGAAGATGTGCACTATTTTTCCCTTCGCTCGGTTTTTATCCCACGGGGTTTTCCCGAGTAAGGTTTTTAACGAGGCATGTCCGACCGAAGACTATTCGACATTCGACCTCTATTATTATTTCTCCGATCTGCAAATACGGTAACGTCATCAAGGCGAAATTCTTACAAGGCTCCTCCATGGAAAATATGCACTATTTTTCCCTTCGCTCGGTTTTTGTCCCATTGGGTTTTTACGAGTAAGGTTTTTAATGAGGCATATCAGAACATGAGCTACGATGCTGTGTTTACTTCTCCGAGCTTCAACTTCACTTACGCTCGAGAAGTGGGGAGTATTGATGAGGGATATTTCGCATGCTTTATCTTAGGAAATACCTCTGCTCGAGATCGACCTAGATCCCGATCAGGAAAGGCTTTTCTCCGACCAGAAGAACATGGTTCCCCGATCGAATCAGAATGATAGCGCAAGATCCAACTTTCCGATCTACTCCTATCCTCGGAATTACTGTGGGGCCGACCCACAGCTTTGGACAGCTGGCGAGACATATTCCCATGCGGAGGGTTTACCTAGCTTAATATTGTTCCTATATATACGGGGCGCATTTATGACATCAGGGACGGCACAATTCCCAAGAAACTCTCCTGCTCGGACTTAGAGCTCGAAATAGGCTAAGCTTGCTTTTTCTCTATATTTATCTAGCTAGTGGTACGGCATCCTGTAATGCTCGGATAGACCTACTTTGTAACTTGTAACTGGATCTCGATATTAATATACACATTTACACGCTCGATACTTTTGTTGTTTTGCTCAACTTTCCTTATTTGACGCGATCGAAAAAGAGCATAATCACTCGGCGTATCACTTAGGCCAGGCCGGGGACAATGAATCATGATAAGTACCGCAGGTACCACAGAGCTCGGGGGCACATCACCGAGGATTGTTTCCAGTTGAAATAGGAAATTGAGAAGTTAATTGCTCAAGGAAAGTTAAAAGAGTATGTGAGAAGGGTCAACCCCAACAACCGGTTCAGAGTCCGCGGAAATTTTCTGAGCAACACCGTAATGATCAGCATCAGGTCGAGGAACAAACGAACGGAGTAATAAACGTGATAGCGGGCGGACCCGCAGGAGGGGATAGCAGAAATGCGAGAAAAAGGACAGCGAGGTCGATAAAGACAGGTGTCTCGACCGGAAATGAAATTATGTCCTTAGAGCCAGGTCCATCGATAAGTCAGGTCATTAGTTTTACTGAGGCTGATAGGCCGCGCGAGGTAACTTGGGACACTAATGAAGATGACCCCAACTTCTCGATGGTTTTGACCCTCAAAATTGCGAATTTTGAGGTCAAGAGAGTACTGATCGATAATGGCAGCTCGGCGAACATAATCTCATCTGAAGCCCTGGATCGAATGAATTTGCAGCATCCACGTCTGGATCGGGTATCTACTCCGCTTATTGGTTTTGGTGGTTCGGAAATTGTCCCTCTCGAAACCATCCTTTTGAGCACTACCTTGGGGAGAAAGCCAAATGATAACAAAGATGGTTAAGTTCCTGGTTGTGAGTACTCCGTTTGCCTATAATGCTATTTTGGGATGACCGGCTGTTGGATGAAGATGAAGATAGAACGCATAAAGTGAAGGGAGGTTTTGATGATTTCCAAAACATCAGAATCAGCTAAGTATGGAAGCTTAGTAAAAACCTTCGAAGATATTTGACTAAGGAAGACTTATTCAGACTAGTCAAATATGGTCCAGAAGACTACTGATCTATTGCTGAAGAAGAAATCAGACTGGTGGACAATCAGCCGACTCAAATCAGATTAGTTCAAGTTTGGGATCAGCCGAGTATACATCAGACGAGTAATTTCGATCAGCTAAGTGGAAGTAGATCAGAAGATCAGTGCAACGGTAATAAATGCACTTGGAGTAATAAATGCTGAAGAGGAAGGGTATTAATGACAAATGATTGAAGAGAAACCTCGTATCAGATTGGTGCATTTAATGCGATCTGACAGCAAGTACAGCAGAGTGTACAGTGTTCAGTCGCAGGTAGCCGTTTCTGCAGAAAGGACCAGTACTCGAGGATTTGAACAGCTGTCGATCTCTCAACGGGCAGAAATTCAAATCTCCAAGTATAAATAGTTCAGTTCGTGAGTTGAAGAAAAAGGTACAACACACTTTGAGAGCAAAAATCTGAAGCAGAACTTTTCTAAGTCTCAAAACTCAAGAACAGAACACTCATCAGCCTAGTCATCTGTTGACGAAGCAGAAAAGAGAGAAAACAGAATATACTTAAAAATCTGAGTGATTTTGTTAGGATTGTGTTGTGAGAAGTAGATATCAACCTTTGTGAGCGATATTACTTCAGAGGATAGGAGTTTCTTTGTGATTTCCTATTGTGAACTTACGGCCATTTCATTTGTTGTTTGGCGTAAGAAGTGTATACTGTAATCTGTGTGATTTAGTATAACCCAAGGTCTAAGTGACTTGGAAGAGTGGACTAAAGGATTTACATCCATATAACCACTATAAAAATCCTTTGTGTTTTTAACTTGCATTATTTTCTACATACTTATAGCAGCATACTGAAAACACTTAAAGGTTAACTGTTTGAAAGGTTTTAAAAGGAGTTTGTTAAAACTGGGGATAAAACTATTTCAAAGTTAAAAGAAACTACTTGTGAAAAACACTTGACAAATCCGCTGCAAGATAGTTAATTTTGAAACTCTGATTTTGATAAAATCAGCTAAGTAAAATCAGAAGAGTGGTCAACTCTGCTGTTCAAAGCTTTGTGCGAGATCAGCTTAGTCTGCTTACAATTCTTGATCAGCTTAGTCTGCTGACAGAAAAGTTAGAGATTTTAAAAGGTAAAATTTTTTAAAGAGGTTTATTCACCCCCCCCCCCCCCCCCCTCTAAACCTCATCTGACCACTTGGGACCAACAAGTGGTATCAGAGCAGGTGGTTCATCTGAATCATCTGACTGATCAACGAGCTTGATCCTTAAGTGTTTTTCAAAGGTTTTCAAAAATTTTCAAAAGAGCATCTTTTTTAAAAATAAAATCTTTTGAAAAATGGACTGTATCGGCCATGTTCCCCACATTGGCGGTATGAGCTTTGAGGACTGGAAAATACGCACGGAAATTTTCCTTGCTGCTTATAATGATAATATGTATAGATGCATAACCAAAGGTCCGATAAGAATCACAAAAACCATCAAAGTCAATGATCAAGAAGTGATCGTGGACAAAGATGAAGAAGAGATGACACCTGAAGAAATCAAGTTGAGAAATCTTGATAAAGTTGGAATCTTCATCATGACTAAAGCCCTGGACAATGAAAGATTTGACTATGTCAAAAACTGTAAAACATCAAAAGAGATGTGGGACAAAGTCAGGGATATGAGTGAAGGAAATGAAGCCATCAAGGAACACAATCTAAGTGTTGCCATGGAGAAGTTTGAGAACTTCAAAATGAAGCCTGAAGAAACCATTGAACAGATGAGTTCAAGGTTTACCAAAGTGCTAAACAACGTGTTGAAGCTGGGAAAGACGTTCACAGACAAAGAGATTACTCTCAAAGTCCTGAAGGCGCTACCACCCAAGTTCAACATGAAGATCACAGCTATGGAAGAATCTAGGGATCTGGGGAAGATCTCTCTGACGGAGCTGTTTTCTGTACTCAAGGCGTACGAGTATAAAATGCCAAGAATGGGTATAGAAGAGACCGCAACTTCTAGTCCCACTGCTGCCCTGGTTGCTGCAGAAAAATTCAGAAGATCAGCCGGGAGAACTATAGAAGTGGACTCACTTGATGAGGCCCCAGTACTGAGTAAAAAGGAGTACACTGCTGACGATGTTGCGTTGTTACTAAACGAGTTCAAAAAGTTCTATAAAAGAAAAATGAAGAACAAATATAACAATGCTTCTACTTCTAAACCTACCTCATTTTCTCATGATAGTAAGGATGATTATAAATCCAAACTAATGTGCTATAATTGCAGGAAATTGGGACACTTCATCAAGGACTGTCCATATCCTAAAGCAGAGAAATACACAGAATCTGGCACTTCAAGTGATGACTCTGTTTTCGACGAGACACCTGCACTGCTCTGTCTCATGGCTAAGGAATCTGATGATTCTGACAATGAGGTAATACTCTCTGAAAGTGAGCTTGAACTGTTTAGCTCATTTGAGCAAATGATGAACAACAAAGTAGATGTTGTAAATGATCTTGCTAAGCTTACTGAAAAAGCAAAATACTAGACTGAAACTTAAGGTTGAAAAACCTGAAGAATCAGCCATGTATAAAAAGCTTTCGCATGAATGTGAATCTCTGAGAGCTGAATGTGAAATGTATAAGGGAAAAATCATGGAACTCGAAGCTACAATAAACTTATATAATAAGTCGTCTGTTGTGCAAATAGAGAAACCTATTGAACAGAGCACTCCCTTAATAAAAGAAAGTTTAGAACTGAACAAAGCTGAAAAGTTTATATCTGCTGATAATAAAAATATTGTCTTGTATGTTCAGACTGCTAAACCCATTTCACCTGAGATTGAGAAAAAGGAGATAAAAACTCCTAAGGCTAAGAAGGGTAAAAAGCCTGAAAATGAAAAACAGACTGGTAAAACCAAACAGCAGAGTAGTCCCAAGAAATCTGCTGATAAAAGTAAAACCAATCAGACTAGTAAACCTAAGTCGTCTGTTAAAGAGAAAATTAAGAGCAGACCCAAGAAGCAAAGAAATTATAACAATAATGCTTGGTATGGAAATGAGTCTTATTATGTGCAACCTGCTTATCCACCATATTATGCTGCACCTCATTATCCACCTCATTTTGCTGCATATCCTGCTCACCAACCAATGCATGCTTACCCTGCTTATCATGCATCTTATCCTGCTTATGAGCCTTATCATCATCATAATGATTATCAACATAACATGCCTGCTAATTATGATGAAAATGAAATTACTCATGCTCCTGCTAAAACTCTAAAGCCTAAGAAGCCTAAGACTTCAACATCTTGGGTTGTCAAAGGTGACACTAATCCACCAGGACCCTCTCAATAAAGGGTACCTAAAACATTTTCATTTTGTTTTGTAGGTTAGGATTAGGAGTAGGAGTAAAGTAGTGAAGAAATGGTACTTGGACAGTGGATGTTCAAGGCACATGTGTGGAGACATACATGAACTGACAAATGCTGCTGCTGTGAATGGTCCAAGAGTTACTTTTGGAGACAGCAAAGAAGGCAAGATTATGGCGGTTGGAAAGCTAATCAAAGGAAACATTGAGATATCTGAAGTCTCTTATGTTAAAGGCCTGAAGTATAATCTGTTGAGCATAAGTCAATTTTGTGACAAGGGATTTTCCGTAGTGTTTTCATTAGATAAGTGCTATGTTGAACAAATTGGAACAAAGAAGGTTATTTTATCTGGAAGAAGACAAGGAAACATCTATGTGGTCGACTGGAATTCTGTGGACAGGAATTCTAATGTTTGCTTAGTGGCCTCTACACCAAGTGAAATCAGTTGGCTTTGACACAAAAGAATGAATCATTTGAATTTCAAGACCATCAACAGATTGATAAAGAATGATCTGGTAGAAGGAATTCCAAAGACAGTCATGAGCAAAGACAAGCTCTGTGATGCCTGTCAGAAGGGTAAACAAGTGAAGTCATCTTTCAAAAGTAAGAAGCACCAATTTTCAACCAGAATTTTGGAGCTACTACATATGGATTTGTTTGGCCCTATTGATCCAATCAGCAACGGTGGAAAGAAATACTGCCTAGCTGTTGTGGATGATTTTTCAAGATTTACTTGGGTGATTTTCATGAAGAAGAAAAGTGAAACCAAGGAACATCTTACTAATCTGATGGAACTGATCCAGAATGAGAAGAGTCAAAGAATTTTGAAGATCAGATCAGATAGAGGGACTGAGTTTACAAACTCTACTGTTGAAGAGTATTGTAATTCCAGAGGAATCAGTCATGAGTACTTTGCTGCCAGAACCCCTCAACAAAATGGAGTTGCTGAAAGGAGAAACAGAACTCTAAAAGAAGCTACCAGGACAATGATAGCTGAAGCAAAGCTGCCCCAAAGATTCTGGTCAGAAGCTACAAATACAGCATGTTATACACAGAATAGGTGTATGATCAACAAAAGTCAAAACAAGACACCTTATGAGCTATGGAACAACAGAAAGCCTAATTTACATTATCTTAGGATTTTTGGTTGTAAATGTTATGTTTTGAACAATCCGAAAAATCACCTTACTGCATTTGCAGAGAAGGCTGATGAAGCTGTTTTTGTAGGTTACTCTACCGTTAGTAAAGCTTATAGAGTGTTTAACAAAAGAACTTTACTTGTAGAAGAATCTATTCATGTAGTATTTGATGAACCAAGTCAATCATCTTAAAAGAATCAAAGTGCAAACCCTGAGATATCTGCTGACTTTCAGAAATTGAGTGTTGAAAGAAAAGAAGAATATGTACCCATCATACTACCTGATTTGACAAGAGTTGTTAACTCAAGTGTTGTTCAAAATCAGTCTACTTATTGTCTAACAGAGGAGTTGCAAACAGCTGACAGACCAGAGACTGTTCAACAGACTACAACTGTTCAACAGACTACTACTGAGACTCCAACAGTGGTGTTGCAAGATCAATCTAGAGGACAGCATCCAGATTTGCAACCTGATCTCAGATGGCTAAAAGATCACCCACCTGAACTAGTGATTGGTGATCCCCTTGACAGAGTTAGAACAAGAAGGTCAACTGCAAATGAAACAATGTTTGTAAGTTTTCTTTCACAAATTGAGCCTAAATTAATTGATGAAGCTCTTGGTGATTCTCACTGGATTGAAGCTATGCAAGAAGAGTTGAATCAATTTGAAAGGAATGAAGTCTGGTACTTAGTTCCCAGACCTACTCATCAAAGAGTAATTGGCACTAAGTGGGTTTTCAGAAATAAAATGAATGAAGATGGTATGGTTACCAGAAACAAAGCAAGACTAGTTGCCAAAGGTTACTGCCAAGAAGAAGGCATTGATTTTGATGAGACATTCGCACCAGTTGCAAGGCTTGAAGCAATCAGATTGTTTCTAGCTTATGCTTCTCACAAGAACTTCACTGTCTATCAGATGGATGTGAAGTCTGCTTTTCTCAATGGAGAATTGCAAGAAGAAGTGTACGTTGAACAACCCCCTAGTTTTGAAGCATATCAACAGGGAGACAAAGTGTATCGTCTGAAGAAAGCTCTCTATGGACTAAAACAGGCTCCAAGAGCATGGTATGATACTTTATCTGACTTTCTTTTAATTAAAGGATTTCGTAAAGGTAAAGTAGATAAAACCTTGTTCACCATTGAATGGGATAAACATATATTATTGGTACAAATATATGTGGACGATATTATTTTTGGTTCAACTAACAAACAGATGTGTGAAAGATTCTCTAAGCTGATGCAAAACAAGTTTGAAATGAGCATGATGGGAGAATTAAATTACTTTCTTGGATTACAAGTAAAACAGCTGCCTGATGGCATCTTTATTAATCAAGCAAAGTACACAAAAGATCTGTTCAAGAAATTTGGTATGGAAACTAGTTCACCTGTTAATGTTCCTATGTCTACTGGACTTCGTCTGGACAAGGATGAAGGTGGCAAATCAGTTGACATTACCAAATACAGAGGCATAATTGGATCACTGTTATACTTAACAGCTAGCAGACCTGATATTATGTATTATGTTGGGGTTTGTGCAAGATTTCAATCAGATCCTAAAGAATCTCATCTCTTAGCTGCTAAAAGAATACTAAAGTATCTCAAAGGCACTCAAGAATTGGGATTGTGGTACCCAAGGGAATCAGGATTTGAACTTATTGGATATTCAGATTCTGACCTTGCTGGCTGCAAAATTGATAGGAAGAGTACTACGGGTACTTGTCAATTTTTAGGCAGTCGTCTGATCTCATGGATGAGTAAGAAACAGACTTCAGTGTCCATATCTACTGCTGAAAGCTGAATACATTGCTGCTGGAGCATGTTGTGTACAAATACTGTGGTTGAAGCATCAACTAGAAGATTATAATCTCAAGATCAGTGGAATCCCTATCTACTGTGACAATACAAGTGCAATTTCACTTACTCAGAATACTACTAGTCATTCCAGGACTAAGCACATTGAGATCAAACATCACTTCATCAGAGACCATGTTGAAAAAGGAAATGTCATTATTGAATATGTTCATACAGACAATCAGATTGCCGACATTTTCACCAAACCACTGAATGAAGCAAGATTCTCCACTCTAAGAGCGGATTTGGGCTTGTTAAAATTGGATTCATAAGCTGAGGGGGAACCTATCAGAAGACTGGGTTCAACAGCTTACTAATCTGATATCAACAAGTGTTACACTTCAAGAAGACTGACTCTCAACAGACTAGTTGACTGATGAATTCTTGAATTCAGGGGGAACGTGTAAGACTAGCGGTACCCTTGTTTTAAAGATGAAATCTTCAATGACAGTTAGTTGAAGTTATCTAATCAGAAGATTTGTTCTTAATTCTTGAAGACTTGAAGATTATTTATCTTGCTGGATTGACAAACAGCTAAGGAAGATCACTAGATATTGGCTTTCACTAGTGATATATTGTATCAGACAAGTCGTCTATCAGATAAGTATCATTTTACTCATCTGTTATTACTTATGTCATCTTATATTTAAAGTGTTGTGCAAAAACGTTTTATCAAAAGCACGCTTTTATAAGTAACAGACAAGTGGCGTTTCAAATTCCCGCCTGTCTGACATAATTAATAAATTTTGAATTCCGCGATTCTCGCCCGCACGATCAAAAACTGACAGATCAAATCAAACCGTCCGCGTAAAACACGGAAACCGAAGCAATTCGAAATCTATAAATCCAGATCTGATCAGAAGGGTTAAACCTTACGCACCCAAAATTATTCTAATTGAAAAAGAAGTTACTAACTCATCTATTCTGTCTTAAAAGTGTTAAATTTCTCTCAAGCTACCTCAATTTCTTTAAAATGGCCGGAGCTGAAGGACGCTACTTGAATTACGAGAAGTTCTACGCTTCTGGAACTCCTCTAATGAAGGAAATCATGGTTAAAATCAAAAAGGCGTCATTGGTGAAAGTTTTGGAAGCTCATGAGGAGTATGTTTTCACTGAAGATGTCGCTGATTACTACGAATCTAGGAAAAATGACCTAACCAAGATGATTTCTGTGGCTACTGTCGGAGGTAAAACTATCTGTATTTCGCCTGCTGTTTTGAATGAAATTTACGGTCTGAAAAATGAAGGAGGAGAAGTATACACTCTGGCTCAAGAAAAAGAGGAAGAGTTTTGGTTTATTTGTGCGAAGGATGGAGAACCAATGACTGGAAGCCTAATTAAAACTCAGCTGAAAGATGAGTTTCAAAGGTTTGCTGATATCATTGCGAAGATTTTGGAGTGTTCTACGAGCTCTTTAGATGGGTTACCTAGGAGAAGGTACCAGACAATGGTCTGCATCTACTATGGGTTAAACGTAAACTGGGCTATTCATTATTTTTATCTTCTGGCGTTAAAGAAAAATGGACATGTGGTGATGATGAGTCATCTACTCTCAGTTCTGGGATGCCCAATGATGAATGGGAAGACAGTTCACAAGCTGAAGTAAGTAAAAACATATGAACCAGTGAAGGTTGAAGGCACTTCAAAAAGAAAGGCGAAGGGTAAGGCAGAGAAATCTGCTGCTACAAAGAAGCCTAAAGTCACTATCAAGGCTAAGTCTGCTGATCAAACAGCAAACCCTGCTGTTGAAGCCAGATCAGTAGAGTCTGCTGATGTTGCTGACAAGATAGTCACTGAGGTGACTAAGGAAATTGATGAGATGAGTACTGAAACATCTCCAGAAAGAACTGAGTCTGACGAACCAGTTCAAATAAAAGAGGTTGGACGAAGAACAAGAAGTTCAGTGAAGAGAATTGCTGAACCTCGACAAACTGAAGTTTTGCCCAAGCCAAAGGCAAAAAGAAAGTTAACTCTGGGTGGTCAACGAGTTACCTTTATTACTGCTCCAACTACTCAAGTCAAAGAAACCCCTGCTGCTGAAAGACCAGCAGATGCAGTAGAAAAAGCTGCAGAGGACCAATCTCTTGACAAGTCTGCTGTTGCTGAACAGCCGACTACTTTGACAGCAGAGGAGAATGTCCCACTCATTCATCCTACCCCAATTGCTGCTGCTCCACTGCAAGTAGTTGAATCACCTGCCGCCAGAAGGAAGAGAACTGGTAAGGCAAAGGTTAAAGTGATTATTGCTGCTGAACAGAAAAGGATAGATGAAGCTGAAAAGAAAAAGAAAGAAAAAGAAAACGCTCGTAAACTTAAGGAGCTTGAGGCTCAGGCTAAAAATATGTCTGAAGCTGAGATAGCTGCTAAAGAAGCTCAG
Organism: Penstemon newberryi var. newberryi; assembly: GCA_030819805.1. Classification (NCBI taxonomy): domain Eukaryota; kingdom Viridiplantae; phylum Streptophyta; class Magnoliopsida; order Lamiales; family Plantaginaceae; genus Penstemon; species Penstemon newberryi. The sequence continues at coordinate 3,936,371 of JAUALY010000007.1, read as the reverse complement.
GATTTGGCTAAGGCTATTGAAGCCAGAACCAAGGATGGCCAAGGTCCAAGGTACAGTGGTGGAATTACTATTGGAGATCCAAAGAAGCCAAAGGCTGTTATGCCAACACCTAAGCTGCCAAAGAAGAAAAGATCAGAACTGAAATATGCTCTGGACATCGTTCAAAATGATCCAGAAATGTTCAAACAGTTTGTGGCAGATCTTGAGCGGTATAACGACGTTCTGGTCCGTCAGAGTCTCTTTGTTACGGAAAAGATCAGATACAACAGATGGAGAGAGTATCGTCTGACAAAGACCAAAGATCAAATAGTACAGTGGAAGGAATTTGCTGCTGAGGAAAGATGGGTCCTGCAATTTCTGGTCTCCCTTTACCAGATTTCAAAAAGTTACAGGGGAAAAAGGGGAAAATGGTTGATATGAGTGTGCAGCCTCCGAATCATAAACAGGTGACGTTAGTTCCTGGCTCTCCCGAGAAATTCACCAGGATCGGAACCGAGCCGAGTCAGGGAATGGAGTCAATGTTGATCGAATTTTTGAAAAATAATGCTGATGTATTTGCTTGGAGCTCCGACGACATTGTGGGGATTGACTCACGAGTAATCACTCACTCGCTGAATATCGACCCTAAGGCAAAGCCAGTTGGGCAAAAGAAAAGGAATCATGGTCGGGAAAAAGATAAGATCATTAACGCCGAAGTGGATAGACTGTTAGCCGCTGGACAAATCAGGGAGATAACATTTACTGAATGGCTTTGCAATGTTGTGTTAGTATCTAAAGGAGACAAAGTACACAACAAGTGGAGAATGTTTAATGATTTTACGGACCTGAACAAGCTGTGTCCGAGAGATCCTTATCCCTTACCACGGATCGATATGCTGGTCGATTCGACCGCTGGGTTCATCTTTTTCAGCATGATGGATGCCTTCCAAGGTTTCTAGCAAATCTTTATGAATGAAAGGGATCAGGACAAAACCGCCTTCATTACCGAGCGCGGAGTGTATTGTTTCATCGTGATGCCTTTTTGACTGCGAAACGCAAGAGCGACATATCAAAGACTTGTGAACATGATGTTCAAAGATTTAATCGGGGAAATCATGGAAGTATATGTTGATGATATGCTCGTAAAGGGCATGACCGAGGAAGACCATATTAAGCACCTCGATAGATGTTTCGGGATCTTGAGAAAATATGGAATGAAATTGAATCCAGCAAAGTGCACTTTTGGTGTGAGGTCGGGGAAGTTTCTTGGCTACTTGGTCCATGAACGAGGTATAGAGGCGAACCCTGAAAAAATCAGAGCTATTGTTGAGCTCAGGCCACCAAGGAAACTTTTCGAGGTGCAGAGTTTAATCGGAAAAATTATATCTTTGAACAGATTCATATCCCGTTCTGCGGATAAAAGCATGCCTTTCTTTAAATTGTTGAGGAAATCTAAAAATTTCGAGTGGAATGAGGAGTGCGACAAAGCTTTTGAGGAGCTTAAGAAATACTTAATCTCCCCACCAATGGTAGCGAAACCGGTCGAGGGGGAGTCTTTGTATTTGTATATAGCAGTGTCAGAAGAGGCCATAAGTTCAGTTTTGGTCAGAATTGAGAATTCCGACCACAAGCCGGTGTATTACCTAAGCAAGTTATTCCAAGGTGCAGAAAAGAATTATTTGGAGATCGAAAAATTCGCACTGGCTCTAGTAATTGCCGCAAGGAAGCTAAGGCCTTACTTTCAGACTTATAAAATTATCATTTTGACAAACCAGCCTTTAAGGCAAGTATTGTCAAAACCCGAGGCCTCAGGGAGATTGATTAAGTGGGCAGTGGAACCAGGACAATTCGAGATCGAGTACCAACCCTGAACGGCTATCAAGGCACAGGTCCTTGCCGATTTTATTGCAGAATCAACGGGAACGGAATCACTCGAGTAGTCAGTTCCCGAAGTTCACTTGGTGGCAGAAGTTCAGGAAAAAATCTGGTTAATGCACGTCGATGGTTCATCGACTAGAGAAGGTGGAGGGGCCGAAATTCACTTTCAAGGCCCTGAAGGGGAGGACCTTAGTTATTGTTGGGATTCGGTAAGATAAACAACCCTTAACGCAGCGGAAATTAAAATTTTAGGACCTCTTACGGAATCTTGCCAGGATACTAAACTGGTTGTATATATATGAATAATAAAACGACTGGAATAATTTTGATCTAAATTATACCTGTCTCCTTGCAAATCCAAACTGTCAGAAAAGTCGTCGTGTTTCTCCCTCGACTGGCTCGATCCCAAGCTCCTAGTAACGCCCCACGTGTTGCGCCTCTACGGGTTGATACACCACAATATCACGAAAATTAATATATCCTAATCGGCTAGAACATAAGATATATTAAAATCTAAACTAGAGAACAATTTGGGAGCAAGAATCGAAGAACGAAAATTTCCTCCTTGTGGAAGAAGGGTTTGGCCAATTTGGGAGAGAGAGAGAGGGAGAGAGTTTTCTTTGACTTAGTATTTTGGATCTTCAATTGTGTGTATGAGATATGACATCAAGTCTCCTATTTATAGGTATCTCATTCTCCTAATCATCCTAGAATTAGGACTCCTAAGTCTTCTAACTCATCTACATGGGCCATGGCCCTTTTAATTGGAAGACCAAGTCTTCTAATTAATTCATGGCCCATACTTGATTTAATTAATTGGGTCTTTATTTAATTTCTCAATTAAATAGCCCAATTAATTTATTTCTCTCTTATTTATTTAAATTAGACTCTAAGTCTATTTAATTAAATATTCCCATAATTAATTAAATCCAATTTAATTAATTAACTCACAAATTAAATTCTAATTTAATTTACAGTCTTGATCCAATTCCAATTGGATCACCTTCGCTCCAATTGGGTCGACCCAGTTGACCCAGTCGACCCAGTCAACCCAATCGACCCAGTCGATCCAGTCGACTCAGTTGTTCTCGATTTCCTCGCTTTCGCTTCATGTGTATTGTGTATGCCCCCGTAGGTTCACCATATAATTGGCCGTGGGTTATGATTAAATATTCATTTAATTACTCGAGTATTAAATACTCTAAATCAATCGAACACTCTGTCGACTGAACATTTCAAAATTAGCACCCCTGCCAATTTGGGAATTCTCCCACACTCCACGGTCGATGTCTGGCCACAAGCCCATGGAGCCCAATCACTGGTGAATTAATTCAGTGAACCTTTTAATTATTTACAATTTCCATATACGCTATAATCTCTCCATCGATCGATCTCCCAATCAAAACTTAAGGGCATGGATTTTTCATCGGTTCCCTTTTAATTTGTTTTGACCTTATGCATTCTGATCTCGAAATAATTCTCTTTGACTTAATCTTTATGAGCTACTTTCATAAAGCCGTCAGATACATTGGCCAAGGATTTTACCAGAATTAATTTCTCACATAAATCCATAGGAGAATTTCCCAACCTATCAAGTCGGGTCAATGGATCCTTTGTTGATGATATGAACCTGCATACGAGTCCCTCTATACCCAACGTGAATCCACAGAGACTTTCTGGTAATCTCCAATCGGTCGGAACTCACATCTAAGTATAGACGTTCTCGCACCAGATAAACCCTATCACCTCAAGTATTTAGGGATCATTCCTCGTATACTATTGTAAATTGCAATAACTACAACTCCGATATGCGACTACCGCTTCCATGGTGAGTTATTTCCTAATTGGGATATTCAATGCACTTGCCATCCCAGCAAGTCACCCACTTATGTGTATCGACTATCCCAGTCACGCTCGTGGACCCCAGCGTTCTCCAGTTCATCAGAGTATACACATTAGTGAGAGTCTAACCGAATCCAACGATGTCCCATCTCGATTAGATTCTACGACTCTTGAATATGTTCTAGATCACGACCTTGGGGATCAGTCCACGGGCTGTCCCATAGCCCTGTGATCTAAGGACTTCTATCCTTATGCGTAGATAATTATTACATAAGATAAAGTTGACCATATAATAAAAATGCATTTATTAATCTAAATTGAATAGTTCCTTTATTTATTACAATAAATGGCAGCCATACAGTTGGCTTGCCGGACACTATTTCTATCAATCTCCCACTTGTCCTAAAGTCAACTTTCTATGTTCTTGAGTCCCATCTTTATCAGATGTTTCTCGTATGCCTTTTGAGGCAGTGGCTTTGTTAGCGGGTCCGCGGTATTATCTTCCGAGTCGACACGTTCCATCTTTATGTCTCCTCTACCAATGATATCCCTTATCAAATGGTATCGTCTTAGTACGTGCTTGGATTTCTGAGGAGATCTCGGCTCCTTTGCTTGCGCTATTGCTCCATTATTATCACAGAAGATAGTAATGGGCTCAGCAATGCTAGGTATCACATCCAATTCCCGGATGAAGTTTTTCAACCAAACACCTTCCTTTGCGGCTTCACACGCTGCAATGTACTCTGCTTCGGTGGTTGAATCTGCGGTAGTATCTTGCTTGGAGCTTTTCCAGCTTATCGCACCACCATTGAGGCAGAATACGTATCCAGATGTTGACTTGAAATCGTCTACATCGCATTGGAAGCTCGAATCTGTAAAGCCTTCCAATTTCAATTCTCCTCCACCGTATACCAAGAACAATTCCTTAGTCCTTCTCAGGTACTTCAGAATTGCCTTTACGGCTATCTAGTGCTGCTCTCCTGGATCAGACTGATAGCGACTCGTAACGCTTAATGCGTACGCCACGTCTGGTCTAGTACATAGCATACCATACATTATGCCTCCAATAGTGGAGGCATATGGTATTTGAGACATATTGCTTCTCTCTTCAGGCGTCTTTGGGGCCATAGACTTAGAGAGTGCAATTCCATGTCTCATTGGAAGTAATCCTCTCTTGGATTCTTCCATACGGAATCTCTTCAGTATTTTATCTATGTACTGTGATTGGGAGAGGCCCAGCAGTCCTTTTGATCTATCTCGGTAGATCCTTATACCTAGTACAAAGGATGCTTCTCCCAAAACTTTCATTGAGAATTGTGTAGACAACCATTCTTTCGTTTCGGATAACACCTTTACATTGTTTCCAATGAGAAGGATGTCATCAACTTAAAGCACCAAAAATTCAACTGTACTCCCACTGATCTTCTTGTACACGCAAGGTTCGAACACGTTTTTGATGAATCCAAAAGTTTGGATTGTTTCATCGAAACGAATGTTCCAACTTCGGGAAGCTTGCTTCAGTCAATAAATGGACCTTTGGAATTTGCACACCTTGTCCTCATCTCCTTTGGATGCATATCCTTTTGGTTGCTCCATGTAGATCTCCTTATCAATGTCTCCATTGAGGAAGGCGGTCTTCACATCCATCTGCCATATCTCGTAGTTGTACCACGCAGCGATGGCCAGCAAGATTCGAATGGATTTAGGCATTCCGACGGGCGAGAAGGTTTCCTCAAAGTCAATGCCAGGTCTTTGAGTGTATCCTTTTGCCACTAGTCGCGCCTTGTGGTTATCACCTCTCCGTTCACTCCTAGCTTTCGCTTATAGATCCACTTGCAACCCACGGGAGTTACTCCCACTGGTGGATCTACCAAGGTCCATACCTTGTTTGAGTGCATGGAGTCCAATTCGGATTCCATGGCTTCGCGCCACTTTCCCGAATCTATGTCCAACATAGCTTCATCGTAAGTCCTTGGGTCGGTTAGAGACTGTCCAGTCTCGTGCAGCAGACCGTAGTACCTCTCGGGTTTTCTACGTTGTCTTTCTAACCTACGAAGTATTGGTGTACTTACTGGTGCACTTTCATGCTCTTGTTCTCCCACTACATGTTGTGATGGATCAGCTTGTTCGACCTCTTCGGCCTTTTCAGCTTCAGTGACCTCATCCAGTTCTATGTTATGTTCTTTCTTGTCCACCAAGAAATCCTTCTCTAAGAAGTGTGCGTTCCTTGAGACAAACGTAGTTTGTCTTGTAGGATCATAGAACTCGTATCCATTTGAGTTTTCTGGATACCCCACGAATTTGCACAAAGTGGATTTTGTTTCCAATTTATCTCCCACTAGCTTTTTGACGTAAGCGGGAGATCCCCATATGCGCATGAATGCGTATGAGGGTGCCTTGCCAAACCATAATTCGTATGGTGTCTTTTGTACGGATTTTGAAGGTACCATATTTAGTATCTTCGTTGCCGTGAGGAGGGCATGTCCCCAAAATGAAAGAGGAAGGTCAGTGGCACTCATCATGGATCGAACCAAGTCCATCAAGGTTCGATTCCTTCTCTCAGCTACTCCATTCAGTTGCGGTGTAGCAGGAGGAGTCCACTGAGATAATATTCCATGCTCTACAAGATAATTGAGAAATTCATTACTAAGAAATCCTCCACCTCGGTCAGAACGAAGAGCCTTTATCGTATGACCAAGTTGTTTTTCTACTTCCATCTTGAACTCTTTGAATCGCTCAAAGGCTTCAGACTTGTGTTTCAGCAAGAACACATATCCATAACGACTATAGTCGTCAGTGAAGGTAATGAAGTAGTCGTAGCCACCTCGGGCACTTTTTCTTAGTGGTCCACATACGTCAGTATGTATCAAGTCCAATGTGTGTTTGGCTCGCTCAGTGTTTCCTTTAAATGGCAACTTAGCCATTTTACCCTTAAGACATGGTTCACATGTTGGCATTTCATCAATGTGCTTGATCTCAAGCGCGGCAGATGATGCTAACTTTTGAATCCTTGACTTGGATATATGTCCAAGTCGAGCGTGCCATAATTGGGCAGAAATTTCATTATCTTGTTTTCTTTTGTTTTGTTGCACGTGCATAACTAACTTAGGTGGTTCTATGGTGTATAGTCCATCTTTCAATGTACCAGTGAAAAATAAATGATCATTCATGAATAATGAAAAGGAACCTTTATTAATAGTAAAATTAAAACCTTCATTATCCAAAACAGGAATAGAAATAATGTTTTTCACTAAACCAGGTACATAAAGAACGTTCCTAAGGACTAACTTATTACCACCTAAATCTAACTCCACTTCGCCTATGGCCTCGGCAGCAGCTCTAGAATATGATTGGATTAGTGAGAGTCTAACCGAATCCAACGATGTCCCATCTCGATTGGATTCTACGACTCTTGAATATGTTCTAGATCACGTCCTTGGGGATCAGTCCACGGGTTGTCCCATAGCCCTGTGATCTAAGGACTTCTATCCTTATGCGTAGATAATTATTACATAAGATAAAGTTGACCATATAATAAAAATGCATTTATTAATCTAAATTGAATAGTTCCTTTATTTATTACAATAAATGGCAGCCATACAGTTGGATTGCCGGACACTATTTCTATCAGTTATGCAATTACTTTGGATTTTGTGGTAACAAACAATGAAGCAGAATACGAGGCTCTGATCGCGGGATTAGAAATGGCAATAAAGGCAAACATTAAATCTCTTACCGTGTTGACCGACTCCGAGCTGATACATAGGCAGGTGAAAGGGGTGTATGAAGCGAAAGAGTTCAATATGGTTAAGTACTTAAAAAGGGTAAAAGATCTAGTTCCAAAACTGGATAAGTTCGAGATTCAAGCTATCCCTCGAGAGGAAAACTCTTGGGCAGATTTGCTGTCAAAGTTTACAGGATCGATGGACGGACGAAAAGAGAGGGTAATAACTTGGTTGTTATCTAACACTCCAACAATAGACTTGAACGTGTCTCCGAGCTCGAAAATCATGGAGATAGATACTCAAGGGCCTTCATGGATGGAACCTTTAAAAGCTTATCTAAAGGAGGGTGTCTTACCTGAGGAACCTAACGAGGCTCGGTGAGTAAAGTATCGAGCTCCAATGTTTGTTTTGGTCGAGGACCAGTTGTACAAGAGATCTAGCTCGAGAATTTTGTTGAAATGTGTACCCGGAAGTCTGTATAATTTTATCTTGAAGGAAATTCATGAAGGGGAGGCTGGCAGCCATTGCGACGCGAGAGCATTAGCCTTAAAGTGTTCCAGTACTGGCTATTATTGGCCTACTTTGATCTCAGACTCTATCGACTACGTCAAGAAATGCCACCACTGCCAGATTTATTCAAACTTGATACATCAACCTGCAGAACAATTGCACTCAATTCCGATCTGCTGGCCATTTGATAAATGGGGAATCGATATCGTTGAGCCCTTCCCAACTGCTAGATCGAGGAAAAACTATGTCTTGGTTGCCATTGAATACTTTAGCAAGTGGGTAGAATGTATTGCACTAACAAAGATTACTCAGTTTCAGGTTATAAACTTTTTGTGGAAGAATATCATTTGCAGGTTCGGGATACCGAGGGTATTGATTTCCGACAACGGAACCCAGTTTGCAGGTAAGCAGATTTTGGAGTGGTGTGAAAAATTTGGAATTCAGCAAAATTTCACCTCATTCGGCCATCCCCAAGCAAACGGGCAGACCGAGGTCACCAACAGGGAAATTGTCCGATCACTTGAAAAGCGGTTAACTGAAGCGAAGGGAAAATGGTTAGATGAGCTTCCCGGGGTCATTTGGGCGAATAGAACTTCGGTTAAATCAGCTACTGGAGAGACTCCTTTCTCCTTAATTTACGGTTCGGATGCCGTTATCCTGATCGAGACCTTGGTGCCATCACCAAGGGTTATATCTTATGATCCCGACCTAAATCAATCATTGAGGGAAATGGATGTCGACCATGCGGATGGCAAGCGTGACCGAGCAAGTTTGAAAATCCAAGCTGCTAAGTCTAGCATGGAGAAAGCTTATGATAAGAAGGTCAGAATAAGAACTTTTAAAGTGGGGGACTTGGTCCTCAAAAAAGTGGAGGTATCAAAACATGTGGGAAAACTTCAACCGAACTGGGATGGCCCTTACGTCGTGCAGGAGGTCGGAAAGAAGGGATCCTATAAAATTGCTCACCTTAACGGTGAAACTTTGCCAAGAAGCTGGAACGTAATTAACCTAAGAAAATACTATGGAAGATAGTTGTAATCATTTTCTATCCTTGTAATTTCTGTTTTTGCAATTCTATTTTATTCCAAGTGTAAGCACAATCAATGAAGTTCCCCCTTTTTTTTTTGTTCCAACCATGTTTTCGAGTACCCCTGCTGAGAAGAGAGAGCAAAATGTCTCGACTGAGTGTGAAAGCTGTTGCTATGCCCCTCAGATCGGAAAAAGACTTGCATAAAAAAGCAAAATGCCTCGACTGAGGGTGAAAGCTGTTGCTATGCCGCTAAGATCGGAAAAAGACTTGCATAAAAAGCAAAATGTCTCGACTGAGGATGAAAGCTGTTGCTATGCCCCTCAGCTCGGAAAATGTTGGATGAAGATGAAGACTTTGAAGTGAAGGGAGGTTTTGATGATTTCCAAAAGTCATCAGCTAAGTGGAAGCTTAGCACCCACCTAAGAAGATATTTGACCAAGGAAGATTTATTTCAGACGAGTCAAATATGGTCCAGAAGACTACTGATCTGTTGCTGAAGAAGGAATCAGACTGGTGGACTATCAGCCGACTCAAATCAGATTAGTTCAAGTTTGGGATCATCCGAGTACACATCAGACGAGTGACTTCGATCAGCAGAGTGGAAGTGGATCAGAAGTTATTGCAACGGTAATAAATGCACTTGGTGTAATAAATGCTGAAGAGGAAGGGTATTTATGACAAATGATTGAGGAGAAACCTCGTATCAGCTTGGTGCATTTAATGCGCATTTAATGCGAAGCGACAGAAAGTACAGCAGAGTGTACAGTGTTCAGTCGCAACAGCCGTTTCTGCAGAAAGGACCAGTACTCGAGGATTTGACAGCTGCCGATCTCTCAACGGGCAGATTTTCAAATCTCCAAGTATAAATAGTTCAGTTCGTGAGTTGAAGAAGAAGATACAACACATTTTGAGAGCAAAAATCAGAAGCAGAATTCTTCTAATTCTCAAACTCAAGAACAGAACACTCATCAGCCGAGTCATTTGTTGACAAAGCAGAATAGAGAGAAAACAGAAAAGACTTATAAATCTGAGTGATTTTGTTTGTATCGTGTTGTGAGAAGTAGATATCCATCTTAGTGAGTGATATTACTTCAGAGAGTAGGAGTTTCTTTGTGATTTCCTATTGTGAACTTACGGCCATATCATTTGTTGTTCGGCGTAAGCAGCGTATACTGTAATCTGTGTGATTTAGTATAACCGAAGATCTAAGTGACTTGGAAGAGTGGACTAAAGGATTTCTATCCATATAACCACTATAAAAATCCTTTGTGTTTTTACTTGCATAAATTTCTGCATATTTGAAACAGCATACTTAAAACACTTAAAGGTTAACTGTTGGAAAAGTTTTAAAAGGAGTTTGTTAAAACTGGGGATAAAACTATTTCAAAGTTAAAGAAAACTACTTGTGAAAAACACTTGATAAATCCGCTGCAAGTTAGTTATTTTAAAACTCTAATTTTGATAAAATCAGCTGAGTGAAATCAGAAGAGTGGTCAACTCTGCTGTTCAAAGCTTTGTGCGAGATCAGCATAGTCAACTTACGATTACTGATCAGCTTAGTCTGCTGACAGAAAAGTTAGAAGTTTTTAAAAGGTAAATTCTGAAGAGGTCTATTCACCCCCCCCCCCCTCCAGACCTCATCTGACCACTTGGGACCAACAAGTGGTATCAGAGCAGGTGGTTCATCTGAATCATTTGCCTGATCAACGAGCTTAATCCTTAAGTGTTTGTCAAAGGTTTTCAAAAGTTTTCAAAAGAGCATCTTTTTGAAAAACTAAAACTTTTTGAAAATGGATTGTATTAGCCTTGTTCCCCACATAGGCGGTATGAGCTTTGAGGACTGGAAAATACGCATGGAAATTTTCCTTGCTGCTTACAATGATAATATGTACAGGTGCATAACAAAAGGTCCGATAAGAGTTACCAAAACAATCAAGGTTGATGGCCAAGATACGGTCGTTGACAAAGATGAAGACGAGATGACAGCTGAAGAAATCAAGCTAAAAAATCTTGACAAAGTTGGAATCTTCATCATAACTAAAGCCCTGGACAATGAAAGGTTTGACAAAGTCAAACACTGTAAAACATCAAAAGAGATGTGGGATAAAGTCCGTGATATGAGTGAAGGGAATTATGCCATCAAAGAACACAATCTGAGCATAGCCCTGGAGAAGTTTGAAAACTTCAAGATGAAATCTGTAGAAACCATTGACTAGATGGATTCAAGGTTCACCAAAGTGTTGAACAACGTGTTAAAGCTGGGTAAGACGTTCACAGACAAAGAGATTACTCTCAAAGTTCTGAAGGCGTTACCACCCAAGTTCAACATGAAGATCACAGCAATGGAAGAATCAAGGGATCTGGGGAAGATCTCTCTGACGGAGCTGTTTTCTGTACTCAAGGCGTACGAGTATAAAATGCCAAGAATGGGTATAGAAGAGACCTCAACTTCTAGTCCCACTGCTGCCCTGGTTGCTGCAGAAAAATCCAGAAGATCATCCGGAAGAACTATAGAAGTGGACTCATCTGATGAGGCCATAGTATTGAACAAAAAGGAGTACTCTGCTGACGATGTTGCCTTGTTATTGAACGAGTTCAAAAAGTTCTACAAAAGAAAAATGAAGAACAAATATAACAATGCTTCTACTTCTAAACCTACCTCTCATTCTCATGATATTAAAGATGATTATAAATCCAAATGATGTGCTATAATTGCAGGAAATTGGGACATTTCATCAAGGACTGCCCATATCCTAAAGCGGAGAAGTATATAGAGGAGGAAAAGAAACAAAGAAAAGAAAGAAGAGAGAAGAGATACCAAAAGAGCAAAGTGCTGTTGGCTGAAGCTGAAAAGATGGCAGCCATCTACTCATCCAACACAGAATCAGGCACGTCAAGTGATGACTCTGTTTTTGACGAGACACCTGCACTGCTCTGTCTCATGGCAGAGGAATCTGATGATTCTGACAATGAGGTAAACCTCTCTGAAAGTGAACTTGAGTTATTCAATTCATTTGAGCAAATGATGAACAATAAAGCCGATGTTGTTAATGAATTTGCTAAGCTTAAGGACGAGATGATTTTGCTGAAAAAGCAAAATGCTAAGTTGAAACGCAGTGTTGAAAAACCTAAAGAATCAGCCATGTATAAAAAGCTTTCGCATGAATGTGAATCTCTGAGAGCAGAATGTGAAGTTTACAAGGGACAAATCAAGGAACTTGAAGCTACAATATCTTCACTTAATAAGTTGTCTGTTCCTAAGTCGTCTGTTGTGGCAGTAGATAAATCAATTGTACAGAGTCCACCCTTAGTAAAAGAAAATTTAGAACTGAACGGAGCTGAGAAGTTTATATCTGCTGATAATAGTAATGTTATCCTGTATGTTCAGACTGCTAAATCAACTTCACTGGAAATTGAGAATAAGGAGAAGAGTCCTCCTAAGGCTAAAAAGGGTAAAAAGCCTGAAAATGAAAAACAGACTGGTAAAACCAAACAGCAGAATAGTCCAAAGAAGTCTGCTGATAAGAGTAAAACCAATCAGACTAGTAAACCTAAGTCGTCTGTTAAAGAGCATGTAAAGAGCAGACCAAAGAAGCGAAGAAATTACAATTATAATGCTTGGTATGGAAATGAGTCTCATTATGTGCAACCTGCTTACTCACCTTATTATGCTGCACCTCATTATCCATCTTATTATGCTGCATATCCTGCTCATCAACCAATGCATGTTCACCCTGCTTATCATGCATCTTATCCTGCTTATAAGCCCTATCATCATCATAATGATTATCAACATAACATGCCTGCTGATTATGATGAAAATGAAGTTGCTCATGCTCCTACTAAAACTCTAAAGCCTAAGAAGCCTAAGAATTCAACATATTGGGTTGTCAAAGGTGACACTAATCCACCAGGACCCTCTCAATAAAGGGTACCTAAAACATTTTTATGGATTTTCCGTAGTGTTTTCATCAGATAAGTGCTATGTTGAACAAATTGAAACAAAGAAGGTTATTTTATCTGGAAGAAGACAGGGAAACATCTATGTAGTCGACTGGAATTCTGTGGACAAGAATTCTAATGTTTGTTTGGTGGCTTCTACACCAAGTGAAATCAGTTGGCTGTGGCACAAAAGAAAGAATCATTTTAATTTCAAGACCATAAACAGATTGATAAAGAATGATCTGGTAGAAGGAATTCCAAAGACAGTCATGAGCAAAGACAAGCTTTGTGACGCATGTCAGAGGGGTAAACAAGTAAAGTCATCCTTTAAAAGCAAGAAGCACCAATCTTCAACCAGAATTTTGGAGCTGTTACATATGGATTTGTTTGGCCCTATTGATCCAATCAGCAATGTTGGAAAGAAATACTGCCTAGCTGTTGTGGATGATTTTTCAAGATTCACTTGGGTGATTTTCATGAAGAAGAAAAGTGAAACCAAGGAACATCTTACTAATCTGATGGAACTGATCCAGAATGAGAAGAGTCAAAGAATATTGAAGATCAGATCAGATAGAGGGACTGAATTTACAAACTCTACTGTTGAAGAGTATTGTAACTCCAGAGGAATCAATCATGAGTACTCTGCTGCCAGAACCCCTCAACAAAATGGAGTTGCTGAAAGGAGAAACAAAACTCTAAAGGAAGCTACCAGGACAATGATAGCTGAAGCAAAGCTGCCCCAAAGATTCTGGGCAGAAGCCACAAATACAGCATGTTATACACAAAATAGGTGTATGATCAACAAAAGTCAAAACAAGACACCTTATGAGATATGGAACAACAGAAAGCCTAATATACATTATCTTAGGATTTTTGGTTGTAAATGTTATGTTTTGAACAATGGGAAAAATCACATTACTGCATTCGCAGAAAAGGCTGATGAAGCTGTTTTTGTAGGTTACTCTACTGTTAGTAAAGCTTATAGAGTGTTTAACAAAAGAACTTTACTTGTAGAAGAATCTATTCATGTAGTATTTGATGAACCAAGTCAATCATCTGAAAAGAATCAAAGTGCAAACCCAGAGGTATCTGCCGACTTTCAGAATTTGAGTGTGGAAAGAAAGGAAGAATATGTACCCATCATACTACCTGATTTAACTCAAGCTGTTAACTCAAGTGCTGTTCAAAATCAGTCTGCTGATTGGCTAACAGAGGAGTTGGGAACAGCTGACAGACCAGAGACTGTTCAACAGACTACAACTGTTCAACAGACTAGTACTGAGACTCCAACAGTAGTGTTGCAAGATCAATCAAGAGGACAACATCCATATTTGCAACCTGATCTCAGATGGCTCAAAGATCACCCACCTGACTTAGTGATTGGTGATCCTTTGGATAGAGTAAGAACTAGAAGGTCAACTGCAAATGAAGAAATGTTTGTAAGTTTTCTTTCACAAATTGAGCCTAAATTAATTGATGAAGCTCTTAGTGATTCTCACTGGATTGAAGCAATGCAAGAAGAGTTGAATCAATTTGAAAGGAATGAAGTCTGGTACTTAGTTCCCAGACCTACTCATCAAAGAGTAATTGGCACTAAGTGGGTATTCAGAAATAAAATGAATGAAGATGGTATTGTTACCAGAAACAAAGCAAGACTAGTTGCCAAAGGTTATTGCCAAGAAGAAGGCATTTATTTTGATGAGACATTCGCACCAGTTGCAAGGCTTGAAGCAATCAGATTATTCTTAGCCTATGCTGCTTACAAGAACTTCACTGTCTATCAGATGGATGTGAAGTCTGCTTTTCTCAATGGAGAATTGCAAGAGGAAGTTTATGTTGAACAACCTCCTGGTTTTGAAGTTTATCAACAAGGAGACAAGGTGTATCGTTTGAAGAAATCTCTCTATGGACTGAAACAGGCTCCAAGAGCATGGTATGATACTTTATCAGATTTTCTTTTAGTCAAAGGATTTCGTAAGGGTAAAGTAGATAAAACTTTGTTCACTATTGAATGGGATAATCATATATTATTGGTACAAATATATGTGGACGATATTATTTTTGGTTAAACTAACAAACAGATGTGTGAAAGATTCTCTAAGCTGATTCAGAATAAGTTTGAAATGAGCATGATGGGAGAATTAAATTACTTTCTTGGTTTACAAGTCAAACAGCTACCTGATGGTATTTTCATTAATCAAGCAAAGTACACAAAAGATCTGTTCAAGAAATTTGGTATGGAAACTAGCTCATCTATTATTGTTCCTATGTCTACTGGACTTCGTCTGGACAAGGATGAAGGTGGCAAATCAGTTGACATCACCAAATACAGAGGCATAGTTGGGTCACTGTTATACTTAACAGCTAGCAGACCAGATATTATGTATTCTGTTGGGGTTTGTGCGAGATTTGAATCAGATCCTAAGGAATCTCATCTCTTAGCTGCTAAAAGGATATTAAAGTATCTCAAAGGCACACAAGAATTGGGATTGTGGTACCCAAGGGAATCAGGATTTGAACTTATTGGATATTCAGATTCTGGCCTTGCTGGCTGTAAAATTGATAGGAAGAGTACTACAGGTACTTGTCAATTTTTAGGCAGTCGTCTGATCTCATGGATGAGTAAGAAACAGACTTCTGTATCCATATCTACTGCTGAAGCTGAATACATTGCTGCTGGAGCATGTTGTGCACAAATACTTTGGTTGAAGCATCAACTAGAAGACTATAATCTCAAGATCAGTGGAATCCCTATGTACTGTGACAATACAAGTGCAATCTCACTTACTCAGAATACTACTAGTCCTTCCAGGACTAAGCATATTGAGATCAAACATCACTTCATCAGAGACCATGTTGAAAAAGGAAATGTTATTATAGAGTATGTTCATACAGACAATCAGATTGCTGACATTTTCACCAAACCACTAAGTGATGCAAGATTTTCTGCTCTAAGAGTAGAACTGGGCTTGTTAAATTTGGATTCATAAGCTGAGGGGGAACCTATCAGAAGACTGGGTTCAACAGCTTACTAATCTGATATCAACAAGTGTTATCCTTCAAGAAAACTGACTCTCAACAGACTAGTTGACTGGTGAATTCTTGAATTCAGGGGGAACGTGTAAGACTAGCGGTACTCCTGTTTTAAAGATGAAATCTTCAATGATAGTAATTGAAGTTGTTTTAATCAGAAGATTTGTTCTTAATTCTTGAAGATTTGAAGATTATTTATCTTGCTGGATTGACAAACAGCAAAGGAAGATCACTAGATATTGGCTTTCACTAGTGATATATTATATCAGACAAGTCATCTATCAGATAAGTATTATTTTACTCATCTGTTTTTATTTATGTAAGCTTATATTTAAGTGTTGTATAAAAACGTTTTATCAAAAGCACGCTTTTATAAGTAACAGACAAGTGGCGTTTCAAATTTCCGCCTGTCTGACATATTTAATGATATTTTGAAATCCGCGTATCACGATCGCACGATCAGCTTTTCATGTAACTGATCTAACGGTTACCACTTTTCACGAAAAACGACAAGAACTAACATCTATAAATCCAGATCTGATCCTTACTAAGCTTTTACGCACCCTCAAAATCTCTAAAGCATACAGAGCAATTCTGCAACCATATACTGCAAATTTCTCTTCGTTTTTCCTCAATCTTTTCAGAATGTCTGCCAAAGAAGCTGCTGCTGAAGGTATGTTCTTGAACTACCTGACCTATCATACGACTGGCACACCTTTAATGAAAGAAATTTTGGAGAAGTTCAAGGCGGCTACACTGGTTAACTTCATGGAGGCCCATGAAGATATGATCTTCAAGGACCAGGTGATGGAGTTTTATGGTTCGAAAGAGGAGGTCAACTTTGAAAAACTGGAAATTGTTGCCAAAATTGGGGATAAATTCATCTGCGTGACCCCCAATCTGCTGAATGAGAAGTACAGACTCTCTCTTGAAGGGTCTACTGAGATTTCTACCCTGGCTGAACCTCTTGAAGCAGATTTCTGGAATCTGGCTTCCAAGAAAAATCAAGTGTTGTCTGGAAGCATCAAGAAAAACTAGCTGGAGGATGAATTTCAGCGAATGGCTGACTTGGTAGCCAAAGTCCTTGAGAATTGCACATTCTCGTTGGACAGCGTACCAATGAAGAGATTTCACACAATGATAGCCATTTTCTATGGTTTGAAGGTGAACTGGGCAAACTTCATTTGGTATGTACTTGCTGATCACAAAGTGCGTGGTCTGACTCTGCACAGGATATTCCTTAGTCATCTGCTGGTGAATTTGGGTTGTGTTGTGACTAATGGCAAGGATGTCCATAAGGCTAAGGAGTTGAAAATTTATGACCCAGTGAAAACTGGTAGATCAAAAGAGTCTGCTGCTGTGCCAGAGAAGAAGCAATCTAAGAGAAAGGCCTCTGAACCTGAGAAACCTGCTGTCAAAGGCAAAAAGAGCAAGACAACTGTTCAAACAGCTGAGCCAGCTGTTAAAGCCAGAACAGTCGTGTCTAGGAGAAGGGATGCTGCTGACCTGATTGTTGATGAAACGGTCAAAGAAATTGATGAGATGACAGTTGAGTCATCCTCTGAACGAACAGTTTCAGCTGAGCTACCAGCTGAAAATGTGGCAAAAAGGACAAGAAGTGCTATGAAAGACACTGCCACTTCTACTGCTCCTGCTGATGTCCCTTTTACCAAGAACACTGCCAGAAAGAAGATGACGTTCATAGAAGAAGACACTGAACTTTCTGAGTTAGTTAGAGAAAGCCCTCAAACTGCTGAGAGGCCTGTTGAAGTAGTGAAGAAGTCTGCTGCAGTAAAGTTAGTTGATGACCAAGTAAAACAGACTTCTACACCAACAGCTGAGGTTGCTGAACCTCAAAAGGATCCTGAAGTGCAGATCCTTGAACCTGTTGCTGCTGCACCAGTAGCAATTGCACCACCAGAATCAACAGCTGCAGCACCAGTTGTTCAATCCAGAACTGCCAGAAAGAAGAGAACTGGCAAGGCCAAAGTGTCAGCTTATCACAAGAAAAAGCGAGAGGAAGCTGAGCAGAGAAAACGTGATGAAGTTGAGCTTAAGAGAGCTCTTGAAGCGAGCAAAAAGGATGCTGACGTCAAAAAGATGACTGAAGCAGAATTGGCTGCCAAGGAAGAAGCAGACTTGGCAAAGGCCTTAGAGGATAGCAAGAAAGATGCTTATGGACCAAGGAGGTCAGAAGGCATCAAGATTGGAGAAAAGCCTAAGGAAGGAGAATTTATCCTGCCAAGGGCTGAGCCAATCAAGAAGAAAAAGAAGGAAGTCAGAAGAGCAATAGAAATTGTGCAGAGTGACTCTGCTGCCTTCAAGAAATTTGAAGCTGAGCTGGAAAGGCTAAACCAGCTGTTTCAATCAAGGACTAATTTTCTCCCTGAGAAGATTAGATACAATCAATGGAGAGAGTATAGATTGCATAAATCTGAGGAGGAGATTCAAGCCTGGAAGGAGTTTGCTACAGAAGGAAGATGGGTTTTGAACTGGTTGCAAACAACTTCTGTTGCCAAGGCATTGGACTCAGATTTTGTAAGAGACAGACTACATGACTATGCTAGAGTCATGGTAAGTCAGGAGGCGACTGCTATCAAGAATTCAATTCCAAAGAAATTAAGTCCTACTGATGACAGAATTGATAGAGCAGTCAAGATTGCTGTTTACACAATGTTGGAGAAATGGGCTGAAAGATCAAGATTTGAACCAGGAACATCAAGTTCAATGCCCAGTCTGCCAAGTTTGCAGCAAATTGCCTATGGCTCTGATATCAGTACTTATCAAGAAAAGCTGAGTATTCAACAGACTACTTCACATTTCGTACAAGCTGACTTGATTCATCAGAAGACTGTCGTGTCTACTGATGGTATTGAAATCATTCACATTGCTGATGAGCCAGCTAGTGAAGAACAAAAGAAGGACCAGCAAGCTGAGGAGATCAACTTAAATACATCAAAGAAGCTGCCTGCTGTGGTCAAGGACTTAGTTCCTTTAGCTTTGGAGTGGAAAGCTGAAGACAATCCTGTTCTTCATGAAGCACCTATTGAACAAGAAGAGGAGCCTGCTGAATCATCACCCCCTGCTCCTACTGCTGACTTGCATTCCTCGCTGATGGAATCAATGCAGCTGCTGATTGAAACTGCCATGAAGAAGATGGAGTTGAGGAATTAGCTGATGATAAAGCAAATGCAGGAAGAGACTGCAAAAATGGTCAAGGACGCCATTGATAACTTTCCTCTACCACCAGACAACTCCCTGATGTTGACTCAAAGTATATTGAACTTGAATAGAAATATTGAAGATGTGAAGGCTGATGTGGGTCATCTGCATTCTGCACTTCAAAGGCATGAGTCCGACATTGCTGGGATTGGAAGAGTCATGAGACAAGTTGGTGAAGCAGAAATTGAGAAGAATGTGGCCTTAATGCAAGAGTTCACTGCTGTCACTACTAAAGCTCGAAATGAAATATCAACACTTCAACTGAATGTTGATTGCCTAAATGACCAATCTGGTGAGCTAAAATCAAATCAACTTCGCATGGAAGCTAATCAACTTCGCATGGAAACTACACTAAATCATCACTGTGCTGAGCAACAAATTCTGGATAGAAACATCAAAAAGCTTTGTGCTGCTGTCAACATAACTCCTGATCAACTCAACCCTGCTGCTGATGACAAAAAGGGGGAAGAGGAATCAGCTAAGACAACTGTTGATGATGCAACTATTCAAGTACGAGACCAACGGGCTGCTGCTGAAAAGCCAAGTGAAGAAGAAGTACTTGAAGAGGAAGCTGAAGATGAAGCTGATGATAAAGTAGAGCCTAAGTATGTAGCTAAGACTGACAAGGAGTTAGCTGCCTCCAAGTACTCTGCTGAAGAACAGCTCAATCCAGATGCTAAGTATAAGAGGATTGAGGACATCAGAGCAAAGTTTGAAGTCGATGAAAGAAAAGAAAAATTAAAAGGCCTTGCTGATGTTTTCTCAAGTGGTGAAGACGAAAGTAGTGATGAAGTTGAAGAAAAGGATGAAGAAGAAGAAGAAGAAGATGAAGAAGCTGAGGACTAGACTAGAATTACTAGACTAGGTCATCTGTTGAATTTATGTAACCAGCTTAATTCACTTGTAATTTTTCACTTAAGTCAATTTTTTTTGCTTGTAACTTGTACTGTAATTTTCAAAATCATTTATAAAAGTTCAAGCTTCCAATACACAATTTCTATCTCAGAAATTTTTGAGGACTCAACTTTAGTTTTAGGTACAGGTACTTAGCTGAAGTTTTGTCATCATCAAAAAGGGGGAAATTGTTGGATGAAGATGAAGACTTTGAAGTGAAGGGAGGTTTTGATGATTTTCAAAAGTCATCAGCTAAGTGGAAGCTTAGCACCAACCTAAGAAGATATTTGACCAAGGAAGATTTATTTCAGACGAGTCAAATATGGTCCAAAAGACTACTTGATTTAACCGAATTTCGTCTTTAAGGTTTAATCTCAGTAAATTTATTAAAGAACACGATTTATTGTATTAAGGGTTTGGTTAAAGTACTCAGGATGATGCAATTCAAGAATAAGCACAATAATATAATTGAGTAGATGACAATAATATGAAGAGGCGAATAATAGTAGTATATTTCGTAGGTTAAATTCTGGATACTAAATACAATGTAAGATTCGCTATTTATAATATTCCTACTGTCCTAACTGAACTAGGAGTCCTATATAGCCTAGGAAACCTGCATGGCCTAGGAGTATCGCAGGGCCCATTAGGTCCCCTGAAACGGACAGTAGGTCGATCAGAGTAGGTCGATCGGATATGTATTTGTTTGGTCGAGCCGATCTTGATGTCTTCACAGGTCGGATCGATTCTGAACTGGCTCGAAAAGTACTATTCGATCATAGGTGTAAAATAGCCCTCATCAGTACTCCCTCACTTCTCGAGCGTAATCGTAGCTGTAGCTCGTAGAAGTAGATGTAGTATTTACCTTGGTCTTTTCGTCGTTCACGAAACATGCCTCATTAAAAACCTAGTTCGGAAAAACCCTCTTCGGGATAAAAAACCAAATCGAGGAAAAAAGAGTGCATATTCGTTAGAACTTTCTACGAACAGACACGTACTTTAGTTATCGTGTGTCAGAATTCGGCAGGGTCTTTTCACAATTTTGATTGGCGGGAATATGAAGAGACGCGAAGGGTTGAATCTGTCTTTTCACCACCCATATATATAGTCAAAATTAGCGGGATATTTTACTTTTACCCCAGATATTTAATCCTTCCAGCAGTAAAAGCTTAAATCGACAATCTTGTCAATTCCTTACTTCCTCGAGCTTGTTATTTTAAAGACTGATGGCTTCGACCTCGCAGAATCCTCATTCTTCAACCCAAAACATAGATGAACAAGTACCTCCTAACATCCTTAATCCTGATATTCCCTCATCTGATGAGGAAGGAGCAAACAATTCACAAGTGGAGGAGATCAGAGATTACACTGAAAAAGAAGTTGATAGTTTGGTAGTGGAAATCATCCCGGAGGAAGAAATGGTTTCGAAGGCGTCCAAGAAATCCAAAACGTCTCAACCTCAAATTTCTGCCCCTGTAGAATTCTTTCCTTCTCGATGGAAAGAAGATAACCTTCCTTTTCTGAAAAAGGAATACGGTCGCTATTTCCCCTCGTATTGTGAGATCATTATACCTTCTTCCGAGGAAAGAGTCAACACTCCTCCCGCCGACTGTCGAGCTTTTTACACGTCCCATTTCGAGCATGGGCTCCGTTTTCCCCTGTCTTCGATTCTTCGTCAATTTCTAGAAACCTTCATTGTTTCATTAACCCAACTTGTCCCAAATGCTATAGCTTTTATTATGGCGTTCTCTGTCTTGATGGTCGCTCGAGATCTGCAACCCTCATTCCGCAATTTTCTTCATTTTTCCCGATTTTCTGTATCGAGCTCCTCCAATAGAGGTTATTATTATGTCAGCCAAAGACCTGGCTATGCAATTCTTGAATATGCTATTTCAAGTAACAGCACAGAATGGAAATCAAGCTTCTTTTTTGTTAAGGCTCCGACCGTGCGCATTCTTGAAAACGGAGAAACCCAGGAGTTTGCTCATGATTGGGGCTATAATGATTCTTGGGTATATGGTGGTCGAAGAGTAATCGGCGAGATGGCCCCGGACGACCAATTTTCATCCGCTATGATCGAGGAGATGAGATTAAATAAGTACCAATCTGCTTATTTGATTGGAGAGGTCTTTCTTCGGAAAGCTAGACTGAGTTCTTTGGAGTTTCCCATTCCATCGGATGATCGATCTCTAGGTAAGATCATTTCCTAACTTCACTTTATTCATAAAAGGATTTATAAATTCGTCATTTACTAACGTCTATCTTCTTTCCAACGCAGCCACCATGGTCGAAAACTGCCGTTTTTCTGTGGTCGGAAAATCTATTCTTTCGAACTCAAAAAAGTCCTGGGGTAAAGCCCCCATAGAGCAGAAGGAATCTAGAAAAAGGAGAAGGAATCAATTCCAAGATCTGGAAGACATCGAGGAGGAGTCGTCCGAGAATGCAGATCCTATCCGAATAGCTCCTCCTCTTTCTGGTCTAAGTTCTTCAGACATACCGGCTTCGAGCTCTCGTCCAGGTCGCGGTTATCCTCCCAAAACTTTTAGGGAAAAATATGGTATCCTGGGTAGTAAATATTGGCCTGAACGTAATCCTACTGGCCCTGAAGCCAAAAGAAGAACCCAATTTTTTGACAAAGGAGGAGAGTATTTCACAAATGTCGGAGATACTAGCCACCAAGCTTCTTTGGTGGATATGATCGAGAGTCATCTTCAAGGACGGCGGGCGGCAGGTTATTCTGAGAAAGACTCATTGATGTCCGATGACAAGGAGAATGTGGTCGATAAGTCCATTCGCGTTCTTTTATCTTCGACCTTTGTTCGAGACGTGGAGAGGACTATTATGAAGAAACCTCTCGAACAGCTTGCAAGGGCTGCTCATGCCCATGAAGTGGTAATATTCTTTAACTCCTTTTATTCTGTCGATAATCCTTGATATTCTTCTTGATATTTATTTAGACAATTCTTTCTTGCTACAGACCGGTAATGCCATGGTATCCGCGCTATATGATATGGCATTACACAGAGATCAGTGTAAGTATGTTGAAGAGAGCAACAATATTTTAACTGCTAGGGTTAAGGAGCTCGAAGATCATCTTGCTCAGACTGGTGCTTCTCGAGCTTCCACTAAAACTCCATCTGTTCCTCTCGCCAACGAGAACTTAGAAACTGATAATCCACATATCATTGGCATGATGACGGACGCTAGTCGGTATCAAGCTCAGGTCGACCAGTTGACTCGGGAACTGGATTAACAGCGAGTTTCTCATGCTACTGTAGTTAGCAAATTGGAGTCGGAGATCACCTCACTTCGATCTCAGCTTAAGGCAAAGGAAGACGATTCTACTGATTTGAAAAAGATCATAGACGAGCATCGCGCTTCTGAGGTCGAGCCCATCGTTCGAGAATTTCTAGATTCCCCAGTACATACGGCTATAATTCATCAGAAAATTGGGGATTTACTCTTGAGCTCATTCTTTAAGGGGGTCGACCAATTAATTGAGTCAGGACAGATTCCCGATAAGCGTGAGGAATATCGTCGAATTATGGCTATTGAGAGAGATCGAAGACTTCAAGAATATCCTCCTGATTGCTTACCTTCAACCGTGTACAGTGATCATCCTCTGGCTCATTTAGTTGACGAGTATGGAACCCCATTTCCTGTTCCCACGCCCGACTTGGGGTTAATAGAGCAGGCAGTGGGAGATCGAGAAGACGAAGAAGAAGACAAGGACACCGAAGAGGATATTGAAGGAAATCAGGCTGATGAGGGAGAGAAAGAAGGTGAAGAAAGATTGTCCCCGTAGGAAGATATCTCCCCATCTTAGGTTGCTTTCAAGATGTTGGGGTTTTGTTTTAATCCTTGTAATTTAGTAAGTACAGCTGATGTAAAATTCCACTATTGATATATATATATATGATTTTCAATGAAATATTCTTCATCGATTTTATGATCGTAATATACCATCAATCCGTTCTTGTCATATATTTGAATTTTTACTGCGCGCGCCAAGGTTTGAGGACATAATTGTTATTTCCTTTACTATATATAAAGGTAAATCTTCTGGGGTTTTACCGCGCGTCCCCACTTGCAATATAAAATTTTCTTGTCGTTGATCGGAGCTCATAGTTCGATAACTCACAAATATTTCTGATTTTTTGATCATGAGTTCCAACCTGTTTTCTGGAGCTGCAAAACGATCTCTACGAGGTCCTCCCCGACGAGATACCCCGAAGAAAAGATCCCGAACGGAAAGTTCTCATCAATCATCCTCCCAAGGGGGAGCTTCTTCTCGGGAGGCCATGCCTCTATCTGACCCAGTGTCGTCCTCACCCGATGGACATCCGAAGACAGTGAAGTATATTCCTTCACCGTCAAAGAAAGCTAGGCATTCCTCGACGGGACCTTCAGGGGTTCCGCTCTGTAGTCCCTTGGTTGATCCAAGAGTTCTTGAAGCTTACCAGGATGAGGGTTCTCGATCTACTTCTCCTCCTCTTGTAAACCCAACAATCGACCAGGAGTCTCGAGCTATCTCTCCTCCTCCAGTCGATCAATCAACAAACAAGGAGTGTCGAGCTATCTCTCCTCCTCCAATCGATAATACAATAAATGAGGAGTCTCGAGCTATCTCTCCTTCTCCCGTCGACCGATCAACGGAGGAACATCCTCCTTCCGATCGAGATATAACAAATCAAACCATAGGTCAAGAAGGTTCCCAACAGGTCGTAATTACTGCTCCAAATTCTTAGATGGAGCCAACTCTACAACTGAGGGATTCCATGGAAGACATTCCTGAGTCTTTCTTTTCCCCTATGCATCCTCAGGTCGTTGTATCGGTCTCTCAAGATACTCGTGCCGTCTCCCCTGTGCCTATTTCTCAAAACGTTCCGAAAACAGGATCTGGGCCGAGTCGTTCTGGTCTCGAAAATACTGCAGATGATCCATCTCTTTCAGATTATCGTCCCTTTAAGGAGCAGGTAGAAGAAATAACTGAATTTGGATATAGTCGATCTGGTGGAGTTTCTATTGAAGCTTGCATCCCCTCAAATCTTGATCCTGATGGTGTTTCTTGGAATCTTGGAATGGGCACGATTCTACCCAAGGAGCTCGATAAACTGAAAAGCCATTCCTCTCTGCGTCTTGTTCAGTCTATCTTTAAGCGTTTGGAGATGGTAAGTGTATTTTTGTTATTGCGCTGTTAGGAATTTTTATCTTTGAGGAATTCCTTATTCTCATTTCTTTCTCATAGGCCAAGCATGAAGCTCTCCAGCTCGGAATTCAAAATGATGAGTCTTACTTTCTGCAAGAAGATTCTCTAGAACGGATGAACAGAATCGCCGTAGCTCATCGAGCTCTGATGACTGAGGTGGAGAACCTTCGAGCTGCAGCCGAAAGACTTTCGAAGGAGAAAGAAGAGCTTGTTCAAACTAACAACAATTTGGTGTCTGAGAAGGAACAACTCGTCTCTGATAAGGAACAGCTCGTTAAGGAAAATGCAGACCTTCTTGAATTGAAAGATCAAGAGTTTGACAGGGGTTTTTCCTTTGGATATAAGCAGCGAGCCCAAGAAATGATGAACTTCCTTGCTCATCAAACAAATCCCGATCATGCTCTCGAGAAGTAGACAACAGTCTTTAATTTTTTTTTTTTTTTTTTTTTTTTTTAATGTAAATAAACATTTTGCCTGATAAATAGAAAAACATGCTTTTTGTTCGATTTCCGCATTTTTTCGACCTGTATGTTGATAATTAATATCTTGCAATATTATTGAAAGATGAGAAGTCAACTTGGTAGGTGTGCCATAACTGTAGGAACGATTCGTATGCCCTGTCCGTTGACTGGTTAATTCCCCATAGTATAAATAACTTATTGGAGAAGTAGGAAAAGAAGAAAGACTGAAATAATATGCCACCTCTGAACCGTTTAACTTGGTTTTTATGGCCTGTTGACTACGGTGGAGATATCAAACCAGAGAGTTCTTTGGATAGACGAGAGCTGGTTAGTTCATTAAAATGGTGTTTTGTCCATGCATGCTCGAAAACTTGCCCCCAAGGCATGGAGAACGAACCTGTCTCAATTGTATGACAGCAAAGTTCTTTCCTTCTCAGTGTGCTTTAGCTTGATACTGTGATCGACCCCATGGTGACCATGTGGCCAATTTAGAGGTCGGTAATTTACCAGCATCAGCAAATATACGCACTTCTGCACGTTCCTCATTTCTATGCAGCGGTAGTAGTCCGAGGAGAAGGTCGATTTGAAGGAGCAGATCATTCCGAGGAGTAGCAAAGTAGGATTAGTGTTTGAAATAATTGTAACGATCCTTGAACGTAAATGTAGTTTTTTGTGACGATATGGCTGTTCTCGTGAAATGTAATGATTCTCTCAAAGACTTGAATAAAATCCGTTATTCCTTATATGGTCATTCCGATAACAATGATTGATCATTTGTTCTGATACTGCGAACCATTCTTATAATGCTTTAAATCTGGACCGTTGATAGGACCTCAACTTAACACCATTGGATCCGTTATCCTCCGCCTATAAATAGATTCAGTCCATCCCTCTCCATTTCTCAAAATATGAAGTCATTCAAGATGAATATGTATTGTTATAAGTATCATCGTCGACCAAACTTGTCGATTTATTTACCTAATAGGTCATGAGTTGGTATGGGAGGAATTGGAAAAATGAGATCTCCATTTTAGGCTGTGATGATCGGGCAAATCTCACAACTGGGGATTGGCTGATCATATATCACGTCGTATGCTAGAGGTCGATAGTGGAGGAAAGCAGGATTCTATGCTTTATCGAAATCAACTTGTTTCTAACTGGTTGGTGACATAATGCATGTGACCCTTCTGATCTCTACCTTAATCGGTGAAGAAGAAGCATCAACTTCTTCAAGGTGGTGGAATCATGATAGCATGCGGCTTAGGTCGCCCACTGGTACCCGCCGATCTGTAGAATAAGCCTGAACTTTAGGTTCTCGTCACTGTTCTTAAAGTAGGAGAAAAGATGATCGTTCCGAGGAGGCATTGAAGCGTTTTGACATCGAAGTCTTTTCCTTTGATTTTTTATAGTTGTAATCGCTTAGTGCTTAGATCGATGATTTCCGTTCAGATAAGGCTCTTGTATATGTAATATTATTTTTGCTCTATAATATTCTTCGTAATGTATCTATCGATCTAAGTTATGACTTTTGTTTCGACTGACTCAAGAATGTATTTACTCCCAATCCTGGTATTTAAGGCTTGCAGTTATGACTTTGGAACGCAATTCCCGATGTGGCGTCATTGCCGTTGATTATATAAGAGTGTGACCGTTGGATTTTGACCCATCCTGTCTATAAAAGGAAATCTTTTATCTTCCATGTAGTTACCATCAGGAGTAAAGTTCTAAACAATGTACTCCCTCTTTGTTCATAATCACGGTCGTCCACCTAATTCGCGAATTCAACCAAATATTCATTACCTCGACTTGGTATGGGCGGAATCGAAAAAATGGAGGCTTCTCAAGAACCATGAAGACTCTGACCCCTGATAAGGGGATTAGATTGGAATACCGACCATAAATCGATCGACCTATGTAAATAGGTAAAGGTCGGTGTTGTGGGGTTACAATCTATTAGTTACGTGGTAGATGGAAAGCTGGTCAGTTCATTAAAATTCTAATGTGCAAACAGGAATGCTGACCACCATCGACCATTGTAACTTATGATCTCACAAAGCTCTCTCTGATTCCAAAGCTTTGTGGTCGTCATCACGAAACTTAAAGGCGGTCGTCCTCGTCGAGCTTTGACGTGAATGATATCAAAGATAGATATAGCATTTAATAGGATCTGGTGTCGTTAGACCAGGGAGATCTGTTTTTTGTCTTTCCAAGATATTTTATGTAATTGTAATAGTTTTAGGGACATAAATAAAATTCTTCTTTTTATTTATTAAATTCCCTCTTATACCAACTATGGTTTTTACCTTTGTAGATCGTTCGTTAGTAGATCGATGAGTTTATACCGACCCAATCGGTGTTACTGAAAGATTTATTATACCTAGGTTTTATACCAACTGTGGTTTTAACCTTTGTAAATCGATCATATAGGAGATCGATGAGTTTATACCGATCCTATCGGTTTTACTCAAAAATGTCTTTAGGTTGTATACCAATTACTGATTTTAACCTTTGTGGATCGTTCGTTAGTAGATCGATGAGTTTATACCGACCCTATCGGTTTTACTCAAAAATGTCTTTAGGTTGTATACCAATTACTGGTTTTAACCTTTGTGGATCGTTCGTTAGTAGATCGATGAGTTTATACCGACCCAATCGGTGTTTACTCAAAAATGTCTTTAGGTTGTATACCAATTATTGGTTTTAACCTTTGTGGATCGTTCGTTAGTAGATCGATGAGTTTATACCGACCCAATCGGTGTTTACTCAAAGATTTATTATACTTAGGTTTTATACCAACTGTGGTTTTAACCTTTGTAGATCGTTCTTTGACAAAAGTCTTTTGAACATGTCACATGTGAAAATAAGCAAAAGCTTTTATTAGAATTGTAGGTCATTTTAATGCATGAAAGGAAAAAAAAATCAAAACTTTCTAGAAAATGGAAAAACTAATTTCTTGCAAATCCTATCTAACTTCTAAATTTTCTTGGCTCGAACTTAGCGACCATAATATCTTCTGAGATTCACCGCATTCCATGTTCGAGGGAGCGGAGTCCCATCCATATGTGCTATCTTGTACGATCCCTTTTTTCCGACCGCAATCACCACGTAGGGACCTTCCCACTTTTGCTGTAACTTTCCCACGTGTTTGGAAACTTCAACTTTTTTAAGTACCAAATCACCTTCTTTGAATGAGCGTATCCTCACCTTTTGATTGTAGGCTTTTTCCATGCTGGACTTAGCCGCTTCTAAACGCAGACTGGCTTTCTCCCTTAAGGTTTCGCTCAAATCAATATCATCTTTTCTCAGTTGATCGTTTGAATCCTCCTCGTAGAGCTCAATTCTAGGGCTGGGAACTAGTGCTTCTACTGGGATGACTGCCTCTGACCTATAGACTAGGCTAAACGGTGTTTCACCCGTTGAGGCTTTTACTGTAGTTCTGTTGGCCCAAATAACTCCTGGCAGTTCGTCCAACCATTTCCCTTTGGCGTCGTCCAGTCTTTTCTCGAGTGATTTGATAATCTCTCGATTTGCCACTTCAGTTTGTCCATTAGCTCTAGGATGTCCGACAGATGTGAAGTTTTGCTGTATTCCAAGCTTCGAACACCATTCTTGAACTTGTTTTCCAGCAAATTGGGTTCCATTGTCAGAAATCAAAATTCTTGGGATTCCGAAACGACAAACTATATTTTTCCAGAGAAAATTTATAACTTGGAACTGTGTTATCCGAGCTAAAGCTATGCATTCGATCCACTTGCTGAAATATTCGACAGCGACCAAAACATAGCTCTTCTTTGATCTAGCCATTGGGAATGGTCCCACAATATCGATTCCCCATTGATCAAAAGGCCAACAGATCGGAATTGGGTGTATCGTTTCAGCTGGTTGGTGTATTATATTTGAATGTACCTGACAGTAATGACAGTGTTTAACGTAGTCTTGTGCGTCGGCGTACATCGTCGGCCAATAATAACCTGTTCTCAAACATTTGAGTGTAAGTGCTCGAGCGCCACTGTGATTCCCAGCTTCTCCTTCATGTATGCTTCTAAGGATGCTTTCGGAATTGTGTTCGGGAATGCATTTCAACAGAATTCCTGAGACGGACCGTCTGTAGAGTTTTCCTTCTATCATTGCATATCTGGGTGCTCGATATTTTATCCTCCTAGCCTCATTTTTACAGCTGGGGAGTGATCCATCTCTCAAATAGGTGATTAATGGAGTCATCCAACTATCCGCTGCTAAGTCGATATCCATTACTTCGGTAACTGGAACAGTATCGAGGTCGATCGAAGGAGTTTTGGAGATTAACCAGGTAATTACTCTTTTAGATTTACCGTCCCTTGTTCCTGTAAACCTAGATAGTTGATCAGCCCATCGATTTTCTTCTCGTGGGATATTTTGGATATCAAACTTATCAAATTTCCCAGTCAAATCTTTTACTTTCGCCAAATACTTTATCATGTTGTATTCTTTCGCTTCGTACATTCCATTAATTTGTCTCTGAATTAGCTCAGAATCTGTCAAGACACTCAAAATCTTTATATTGGCCTGTATAGCCATTTCCAACCCCGCAATTAGAGCTTCATATTCTGCTTCGTTATTGGTCACCACGAAGTCTAAAGTGATGGCATAATTCATATCCTCGCCGTTTGGTCCTTGAAAATTGATCCCTGCGCCTCCACCATCTCTGCTTGAAGCGCCATCGACGTGCATAAGCCATGGTAGGTCATTGACGATCATAACACTATTATCGCTTGTCGATGTCACATTGGAGCTTGTCTCCGACAGACCCGGAGTTTCAAGGAGGAAATCTGCAAGTATTTGAGCCTTGATTGCCGTTCGCGGTCGATATTCGATCTCGTATTGTCCCAATTCTACAGCCCATTTGATGAATCTTCCCGAGGCTTCTGGTTTGGATAACACTTGCCTCAGAGGCTGATTGGTAAGTACGATGATCTTGTATGTTTGAAAGTAAGGCCGCAACCTTCGTGCCGATGTCACCAAAGCCAGAGCAAATTTTTCAATTGTTAAGTAATTCTTTTCAGCTCCCTGCAATAACTTACTCAAATAATAAACAGGCTTGTGTTCCGTGCCCTCAATTTTTACCATAACCGAGCTTACGGTCGCCTCGGAAATAGCGATGTATATATATAGAGGTTCTCCCTCCGTAGGTTTGGCGAGCATAGGTGGCGAGGTTAGATAGTTTTTCAGCTGCTCGAATGCACGATCACAATCTTCAGTCCATTCAAAGGTCTTAGCTTTTCGTAAAGTTTGAAAAAATGGTAAACTTTTGTCTGCGGACCTTGATATGAACCTATTAAGAGCAACAATCTTCCCGACCAGACTTTGTACTTGAGTAATATTTCTAGGGGGCTTCATTTCAGTGATTGCCCGTATCTTCTCAGGATTTGCTTCGATGCCTCTCTCATGGACCAAGTATCCTAAGAATTTTCCCGACCTTACCCCAAATGTACATTTTAAGGGGTTGAGCTTCATTCCATATTTCCTCAAGATCTTGAAGCAACGATCGAGGTGCTTAATATGATCTTCTTCACTCATACTTTTTACCAGCATATCATCGACGTACACTTCCATTATTTCTCCGATTAACTCTTTAAACATCAGGTTAACCAACCGTTGATAGGTTGCCCCAGCATTTCTTAATCCGAACGGCATTACTATGAAGCAATATACGCCCTGTTCGGTAATGAATGCAGTCTTTTCTTGATCTTTTTCATCCATGAAAATCTGATAGAAGCCTTGGAATGCATCCATCATACTAAAGATTGCAAAACCTGCCGTCGAGTCGACCAACAGGTCGATCCTTGGGAGAGGATAAGGATCTCTCGGACATAATTTATTCAAGTCTGTAAAATCGTTGCACATCCTCCACTTGTTGTCCTTCTTGTCTCCCTTCGAGACAAGTACGACATTACACAACCACTCGGTAAAGTGTACTTCTTTAATTTGTTTAGATAGTAAAAGTCTTTTGACCTCTGCTTTGATTATTTTATCCTTCACTGGGCCATGATTTCTTTTCTTTTGTCTGACCGGTTTTGCGCTCGGATCTATCTTCAAAGAGTGAGTTATGATTCTCGGGTCGATTCCCACTATATCTTCCGAGCTCCAGGCGAAAACATCCACATTTTTTCTTAAGAAGTTGATTAACATGATTTCTCCCTGTGGAGATAGTTCAGTTCCGATCCTGGTGATCTTGGTCGGGTCATTCTCGATAAGCTTGACCTCTTTGTGCTCTGGTGCACGCAGAGTCAGATCTATGGGCTCTTTTCCCTTCTTGCTGATCGGATCCGTGCTAGGCAACTCAGGGTCCCGAGATCTTTCCGTTGAAGATCCCACTGTTTTTCTTTTCGCCGGTGTTAGAGGATCGACGTTTCTTTTTAAGGATAGTGACGTGTTATAACAATCCCAGGCCATGCAGTGATCGTTGATTATTTCACCGACCCCAGAGATTGTTGGAAATTTGATCTTCTGGTGATAGGTGGACACTACCGCTCGAAATTGGTTTAGTGCTGGTCTCCCTAAAATGGCGTTATAAGCGAATGGTGTTTCAACCACTAAAAACTTAATCATTTTGGTCACTCGATGAGGTTTATTTCCAAGAGTTACACTCAGGGTAATAGTTCCAGCTGGAACTATTTCCGACCCTCCAAATCCTACTAGGGGCGTAGCTACTCTTTGGAAGGTTAATTTTCCGAGGTTCATTTGATTCAGCACTTCAATAGCTATTATATTAGCTGAGCTTCCGTTGTCGATCAGAATTCTCTTGACATTGAAATCTGATATTTTCAATGAGACCACCATAGGGAAATCGGGGTGGTCTTCGTTGTTGTCCCAATTCAGATTTCTGGGGACTTCGCTTTCGTCGAACTTGATTACTTGCTGGTTAGAGCTCTTACTCTCGAGTGCCCATATCTCTTTGGGAGCGATTATTCCTTTTTCTAAAGATCGTGCAGTCCGTCGTCTCGCATTCCGACTGTCTCCCCCTGCTGGTCCACCGGAGATTACATGTATAGTTCCATTGATCCGATCGTCATCGCTATCGTTTCGTCAGGGCGGATGGTTACTGGGAGATCTCCCATGAGGACTTCTATTTTCCCCTCCCCTTCTCGGACTTCTTGTCCTTTGTCTTCTTCGATCTGCTCTATCAACAAATTCATTTAATTTACCTTGTTGAATCAATTTTTCGATTTCTTGTTTCAGATGATAACAATCTTCGGTTCTATGACTGTGAGCTCGATGGTACCTACAATATAAATCGTAGTTCTTTGCCCCAGGTTTAGCTTGTGTGATTCTTTTTGCTGGGGGAATTAGATTATTCCTTTCCAGTATCACCAGGATGTCTTCTCTTGGGGCATTTAGTTTTGTAAACTCCACATAACTAATTCGATCTCTTATATTCCTTTCTGGAGATCGAGGCCTGAGGTAGACATTGGGTCTTTTCTCAAGGTTACTCCCATTGTGTTCTAATCTTTGAAACACGTTCCCTCTTCGGGGAAATCGATCATATTCCGTTACCCTATGCATCGGGGGTTTTTCAGGTTTTCTTGATCCTGAAGTCGATGCTTTATTCTTATTTTTGTCCTTGAAAGAGTTCATCTCTTCTTGTGTCATATATTTGGAGGCCAACGTCATGATTTCCGCAAAGGTTCTAGGTTGCTTTCGACTCAAGGCGTTGCCAAATTGCCTATTCTTAGTCAGATCGAATAGAATTGATATGATGTAATCAATGTTCGGAGAGTCAATCTTCAAAAGTTCCACATTGAACCTTGCTAACCAAGTTCTTAAGGACTCCCCTTCTAGCTGGGTTATAGTTCCTAGAGAGCTCATGGGGAGTTTTTGTTTTTTCTGGCTGGCGAATTGTTGTTCTAACTTGTTGCACAATTCTCTAAAGCTGAAGATCGAGTTAGGCGGTTGTTTTCCGAACCAATCCAATGCTAACCCCTCAAACGTTGTGATCATCAAATTGGCCGTATATTCTGCTGAATGGGCATACAGGCTCATTATATTAGTGAAACTACAGATGTAGTCGGTTGGGTCAGTAGTTCCGTCGTATCTGGGGAGCCGGGCGGGCAAAGATCCGGAAGCATGTGCTTCCCTGATTTCTAAACAGAAAGGGGAACATGCAGCTATACTATCCTGTATTTCACGGGAACGAGGCCAAGGTTGTTGCCAAGTCAAAAGCCTCTGCTCGACTCGCTCCTCGACCATCCTCTCTATATCTCTTTCAGAGATTCTCTTGGTCGCTTGTCGATTGATAACTGGGGGTTCGTCCGCGTCGTCGATCGGTATAACAGTGCGGTCCTTGGATAGGCGAGGTTCAGGTCGAGCATTAGCTCTTGCCTGATTAGTTTTTCGACCAAAGTTCCTTCCTGCTAGGTTTGGCGGGGATATTTGAGATCGTTGATCCGCGTCCGGACTTTCTGCTTGAGTTGACTGGTGGTCATTATTCTCCCGAGGTTCCCTGACATTGTTAACCGCTCTTGAAGGACCAGCAGCTGCCCTTACTGGTTCCGCAACTGCATGAGTTTGTAGAATTTGAGGAAAAAACGAACTTAAAATTTGAGCAATTTGTAGTATTTTTTCCTGGTCAGCGGAAAGCGGAGCAGCAGGGACGGATTGGACAGGCGGGTTAGGAGCCCTACTTGTGGTAGGAGTTTGTCGTGCTCCCTCGTTCTGATTGATGTTTTCGTTTGGCGCAACTTGTTCCTCTAAAGGATCAAGATTTTGCTGGTTTCCCGGAGGTTGTGTATCGTTAGCGCTGATTCTTTGGGAACCTTCAGGCAGGCTATCCATAGCACGAGAAGGTCGAGAATTCGTGCTTCTTCCTGCGTTACGTGCGCTTTTCCTTGGATTGACCATATTTCGATCGAGTAATTAACCTAGCCCCACGGTGGGCGCCAACTGATTTAACCGAATTTCGTCTTTAAGGTTTAATCTCAGTAAATTTATTAAAGAACACGATTTATTGTATTAAGGGTTTGGTTAAAGTACTCAGGATGATGCAATTCAAGAATAAGCACAATAATATAATTGAGTAGATGACAATAATATGAAGAGGCGAATAATAGTAGTATATTTCGTAGGTTAAATTCTGGATACTAAATACAATGTAAGATTCGCTATTTATAATATTCCTACTGTCCTAACTGAACTAGGAGTCCTATATAGTCTAGGAAACCTGCATGGCCTAGGAGTATCGCAGGGCCCATTAGGTCCCCTGAAACGGACAGTAGGTCGATCAGAGTAGGTCGATCGGATATGTATTTGTCTGGTCGAGCCGATCTTGATGTCTTCACAGGTCGGATCGATTCTGAACTGGCTCGAAAAGTACTATTCGATCATAGGTGTAAAATAGCCCTCATCACTACTGATCTGTTCCTGAAGAAGGAATCAGACTGGTGGACTATCAGCCGACTCAAATCAGATTAGTTCAAGTTTGGGATCAGCCGAGTACACATCAGACGAGTGACTTCGATCAGCAGAGTGGAAGTGGATCAGAAGTTATTGCAACGGTAATAAATGCACTTGGTGTAATAAATGCTGAAGAGGAAGGGTATTTATGACAAATGATTGAGGAGAAACCTCGTATCAGCTTGGTGCATTTAATGCGAAGCGACAGAAAGTACAACAGAGTGTACAGTGTTCAGTCGCAACAGTCGTTTCTGCAGAAAGGACCAGTACTCGAGGATTTGACAGCTGCCGATCTCTCAACGGGCAGATTTTCAAATCTCCAAGTATAAATAGTTCAGTTCGTGAGTTGAAGAAGAAGATACAACACATTTTGAGAGCAAAAATCTGAAGCAGAATTCTTCTAAGTCTCAAACTCAAGAACAGAACACTCATCAGCCGAGTCATTTGTTGACAAAGCAGAATAGAGAGAAAACAGAAAAGACTTATAAATCTGAGTGATTTTGTTTGTATCGTGTTGTGAGAAGTAGATATCCATCTTAGTGAGTGATATTACTTCAGAGAGTAGGAGTTTCTTTGTGATTTCCTAATGTGAACTTACGGCCATATCATTTGTTGTTCGGCGTAAGCAGCGTATACTGTAATCTGTGTGATTTAGTATAACCCAAGATCTAAGTGACTTGGAAGAGTGGACTAAAGAATTTCTATCCATATAACCACTATAAAAATCATTTGTGTTTTTACTTGCATAAATTTCTGCATATTTGAAACAACATACTTAAAACACTTAAAGGTTAACTGTTGGAAAAGTTTTAAAAGGAGTTTGTTAAAACTGGGGATAAAACTATTTCAAAGTTAAAGAAAACTACTTGTGAAAAACACTTGATAAATCCGCTGCAAGTTAGTTATTTTAAAACTCTGATTTTGATAAAATAAGCTGAGTGAAATCAGAAGAGTGGTCAACTCTGCTGTTCAAAGCTTTGTGCGAGATCAGCATAGTCAACTTACGATTACTGATCAGCTTAGTCTGCTGACAGAAAAGTTGGAAGTTTTTAAAAGGTAAATTTTGAAGAGGTCTATTCACCCCCACCCCCCCTCTAGACCTCATTTGACCACTTGGGACCTACAGAAAAAGACTTGCACAAAAAGCAATATGTATCGACTGAGGGTGAAAGCTATTGCTATGCCCCTCAGTTCGGAAAAAGACTTGCATAAAAAAGCAAAATGTCTCGACTGAGGGTGAAAGTTGTTGCTATGCCCCTCAGATCGGAAAAAGACTTGCATAAAAAGCAAAATATCTCGACTGAGGGTGAAAGCCGTTGCTATGCCCCTCAGCTCGGAAAAAGACTTGCATAAAAAAGCAAAATGTATCGACTGAGGGTGAAAGCTGTTGCTATGCCCCTCAGTTCAGAAAAAGACTTGCACAAAAAGCAAAATGTCTCGATTGAGGGTGAAAGCTGTTGCTATGCCCCTCAGTTCGGAAAAAGACTTGCATAAAAAAGCAAAATGTCTCGACCGAGGGGGAAAGTTGTTGCTATGCCCCTCAGATCGGAAAAAGACTTGCATAAAAAAGCAAAATGTCTCCACTGAGGGTGAAAGCTGTTGCTATGCCCCTCAGATCGGAAAAAGACTTGCATAAAAAAGTAAAATGTATCGACTGAGGGTGAAAGCTGTTGCTATGCCCCTCAGTTCGGAAAAAGACTGGCATAAAAAAGCAAAATGTATCGACTGAGGGTGAAAGCTGTTGCTATGCCCCTCAGTTCATAAAAAGACTTGCACAAAAAGCAAACTTTCTCGATTGAGGGTGAAAGCTGTTGCTATGCCCCTCAGTTCGGAAAAAGACTTGCATAAAAAAGCAAAATGTCTCGATTGAGGGTGAAAGCTGTTGCTATGCCCCTCAGTTCGGAAAAAGACTTGCATAAAAAAGCAAAATGTCTCGACTGAGGGTGAAAGTTATTGCTATGCCCCTCAGATCGGAAAAAGACTTGCATAAAAGAGCAAAATGTCTCGACTGAGGGTGAAAGCTGTTGCTATGCCCCTCAGATCGGAAAAAGACTTGCATAAAAAAGCAAAATGTATCGACTGAGGGTGAAAGCTGTTGCTATGCCCCTCAGTTCAGAAAAAGACTTGCACAAAAAGCAAAATGTCTCGACTGAGGGTGAAAGCTGTTGCTATGCCCCTCAGCTTGGAAAATGGACTTTTATAATAAAAGTCATCAGATGACATGTTCGAAATATGGCAGTTCTGAAGCAGTCATGTTCCTTAAAATTCCTTCCCAAGTTGATTGATTATTTTTAAGATCAAGTTCTGCTCGAAGTAAATTTCTCAGACTTAAGTTATTATTCATGTGAATATCTTACTTCTCGAGGAGGTTTTTTCGAGATGGTTATCGATCGATGATTCTCCAGTTGCAGATTGGTTTCAGGTTCGAAGTAAATCCAACATTAGGTTCGGATTTTTGAGATTTTTCCAAACTATGATAATGTTTATCGAGCAAAAAATTACGAGCCGGAACAGTCATAAAATAACTGGGTATGAGATAAATTGCCAAGATTCTAAGTAAAGCATGAAGAAGTGTTTTATTTATAAATTCCGAACAGATACAGAAGCTCAACAAGATACAAGGAACTACAATTTTATTGATAATTCTCGAAAGGATTACAAAGCTACATCTTCGAATGAAAATTCTATTACAACTACTATGCCCTATTCTATGGTCTTCGAGCATCTTTTAGTGTCGTAGACGGCGAGCACAGGCAAGCATCCGATGAGTGCACCACAGTTTGTGTGACAGATCGGTTACCCAGTAAACTTGTAAAAAGCAATCGAGCCAGCTATGTTTATCGTCTAATGATATCTTGGTTTGAAATGAAGCAGTATGAATTGCAGACCACTTTTTCTGCTTATCTTCATACTTTTTCCAGCCTTCTTGCCACCAGCTGAGCCCGATCACTTCCCCGAGGCAGCAGGTAAAGCGGACATTCCTCATTTTAAGATCCGAAAGCTCAACCTAGAGCCACCGCACTTCAAGATCCTTAAAGAAGCTAGTGCTCGAGATCGATCTTCCTTTTAATCGACCTTCCAGCTTTCCGCCCTCTGAAAGACCCCTCGAAATCCGCAATGCTAACCCTGCCCAAAATTTCCAAGCAAGGGTCGGCCACTTATCGGTATTTCAAGGGGAGATCCCGTTTTCAGGGATCGGAGACCCCTTGATATTTGAGGGGCACCTTGATGGGGGCTATTTTACACATTGGTACGTGTAAGCCAAATCGACCTGCTCCAGAGTGATTCGACCTATTTGACTGTCAAGTCTCCTCGGAAGGTTTTGGTCATTCCGATCTGCCAAATGAATCTTATCGACCAAGAGGAGGACTCCGAAGGATTTATGGGCCATGCATGTCTCCTATTCGTATCAGAATACTATTAGGGCTAGGACAAAGATGAAGTTATAAATAGTGGTTCCGTCATTGTAATAGGGAGATTCTAAAGTTCCCTACTTGTTGAATATAGACAAGTTGTCTATTCTCCCATATTATATTAAAACCCATATATCGACCTTGTTATTGTTTTACTTTGTCTTATATTGCGTCATCCAGAGCAGATTAGTCAGGCCCCAAACCTAATTATTTGTCTAATAAAAATATTCAATTGATTTTACGGTACCGCTCAAATTTGGTAAAATCAGTTGGCGCCCGGGGCCCGATTAATTGCTCGAACGGAATATGGCCAATACAAGGAAAGGTACTCGTAACACCGGGAAAAGTGTAGCTTCTCAACATCCACGAACGATCGGAGATTCTCGCGAAGGTCCTCATGGTAACGGCGACAATAACCAGCAAACCCAGACGAGAACTCGGGTATCGGATCATATTGAGGCTCTCTCCACGGTAAATCCTGCTGATCAACAAAACACCTAGGGGCAGCAAATCTCTAATCGGAGCTTGCCCGTGAACTTACCTGCACAATCCATCCCTCAACCCCTCTCCGCCGAACAAGAAAAACTGAAGCAGTTAGCCCAGCTCATGGGCCCTCTATGTGCTCAAATTATACAAGGGCCGACCCAGGGACCCGCTGACCCACAGACTACTGCAAACCCAGCCCGAAGAGGGCCCTATGTTGACAGGACACACCGAGAAAGAGCAGATCAAAATTTTGATCAAGCAGAAAGCCCTGGTGAGGACCAGCGATCGCAGATATCTCCGCATCCAGGCAATAGAAGGCCTGCTAGGAATAACCCCGTAATGGTCGGAAAGTTGATCAGCCAAGAGCCGATGCTCGTCCTGAGCAACCCCAATCTAAGGAAAAAAAACAATTATCCCGATCGATGATGATATAACACCTCCGATCCGGGGACATCAAGCCACAAGAAGGATCTCTGAAATAGATATTGAGAGGATGGTAGAGGAACGGTTAGAACAAAGATTATTAACAGCCAGACATCCATGGTCTCGATCCAGAGAAATACAAGATAGTATTGCCGTTTGCTCCCCCTTTTGTGTGGAAATTAGGAAAGCACAAGCCTCAGGTCAATTACTAGGCAGACTTCCCCGATATGATGGAACAGGTGATCCAGACGATTACATATTCAGTTTCACCAACATAATGAATATTTATGCACATTCGGCCGAGTATACTGCAAAATTGATGGTCACGACCTTCGAAGGTATGGAATTAGATTGGTTCGGAAAACAACATTCAAACTCCATGTTGGTATAAATTAGAGAAGGTTTTGAAGATGACAAAAAGGCCATAATGGTTTTGAAGATCAAAAGGTTAAGTCATCAACTAAGAACAGCTTAGTGAAACCTATCTCAAGGTCTTGAAGCGAAGTAACTGAATCAGCCGAGTGGGATATTAGATTGGTTATCATCAGCCGAGTCAAGATAGATGTGTTCATTCTTGAATCAGCCGAGTAACCATCAGCCGAGTGATCATCAGGAGAGTGGTCATCAGCCGAGTATTCCCATCATCTAAGTGAAGTCGGTGAAGTAAGCTTATCAACGGTAACCAGCTGAGTGCATTAAATGCGACTGGACATAAAGTGAATATCCGTACAACAGAAGATAGTCTGCAAAAGCAAAAGCTGCCGTCAGAGAATAAGACCGTTGCTCAGGATTAAAGAGTAATTTCGCCTTCCTTCAACTGGCAGAAATTCAAATCCGGGAGTATAAATAGAAGACTAACTGAAGATCTGAAGAGAGACTTGCAAAATTCAAGATCACATCTATAGAGCAAGATCCATCAGTTGAGTCGTCTGATCACAAGCCCAGTCATCTGTTGACGAAGCTTTTCGTTGAAGAACAGTGAACTTACGTTGTCTGTCTGAGTGACTTTCAACTGAGAAAAGAGAGAGGAGTGTATATCCATCTGTGTGAAGTGATATAGCTTCTTAGTGTAGAATTTCTTTGTGACTTCCTATACTTGAAATAGCGTGAGGAGTGTAGATCCGTCTAAGTGAATGATCTAGCTTCGTAGAGTAGGATTTCTGTGTGATTCTTACTGCGCACTTGTGGCCATTTCATTTGTTGTTTGGCGCAAGCATTGTATACTGTAATATTTGTGCTTATAGTATAACCCAAGATCTAAGTGACTTGGAAGAGTGAACTAAATGATTTATATCCATATAACCACTTAAAAATCCTTTGTGTTATACTTGCATTATTTCTTACATACTTTCAAAGAGCATATTTTAACACGAAAAGGTTAACTGTTAAAAAGTTCTAAAAAAAAAGGAGTTTGCAAAACTGGGGATAAAACTTTTTCTAAGTTAAGAAAACTACTTGTGAAAAACACCAGAAAAATCCGCTGCAAGTTAGTAAGGTTAAAACTCTGATTTTGATAAAATCAGAAGAGTGGTCTACTCTGCTGTTCAAAGCCTTGTGCGAGATCATCTTAGTCAACTTACGATTCCTGATCAGCTTAGTCTGCTGACAGAAAAAGTTAGAGATTTTAAAAGATAAATTTTTAGAGGTCTATTCACCCCCCCCCCCCCCCCCCCCTCCCCCCCTCTAGACCTCATCTGACCACTTGGGACCAACACTCCATATTCAGCTTCAGAGAATTGTGCAATAAACTCTCTCAGCAGTTCGCAAGCTAGAAGAGACAAAAGCTCCCGATGAGTTATCTGGGAACCATAACCCAACAAGACGGAGAACCCCTGAGGAAATGGTTGGCAAGGTTCAATGTCGAGCTCTTAAAAATCGATTCTCCGAACATAGATTATATTATATCAATCTTGTTAGACCTTACCAAAAATAGACAATTTGGTAACGTTTTTAGTCGAAAGCAACCTAGGACTTTTGCTGAGATAATGACATTAGCATCCAAATACATGACCAAGGAGGAAATTAACTCATTCAAAGACAAGAACAAGCATAAGGCTTCTACCTCGGGATCGAAGAAACCTGACAAAGGCCCAATCTCGAGATTATCTGACTATGATCGTCCCTTGAGGAGGGGCAATGTCTTCCAGAGATTGGATTATGAGGGGAGTAACTTTGAGAAAAAGACCTAATGTCTACACAAGACCCAGATCTCCAGATCGGAATATTAGAAACCGCGTCGATTATATGGAATATACAAAGTTAAATAATCCAAGAGAAAAAATATTGGTTATACTGGAAAGAAATAAATGGATTCCACCGATAAAAAAAATTACACAGGCCAAACCTGGAGCTAGAAACTATGATCAGTATTGTAGGTTCCACAGGGCTCATGGCCATAGAACGGAAGACTGTTATCATTTGAAGCAAGAGATCGAAAAACTCATACGGCAAGGAAAACTGAGGGAATACGTGGAAAGAACGGATCAAGGGAGACACAGGACACGTAGTCCAGCAAGTTAATGGCACAATACACGTGATAGTCGGAATGCGAGACGGAGAACCGCTCGGTCGATAGAACAAAGGGTAACAATCCCAAACGAAGTTTGGGCACTTGATAACAAAAGATCTTATGGAGATATAATCAGCTTCAATGAAAGTGAAGTCCCAAGAGACACGAAGTGGGATACCTCCGAAGATAACCCTGGTTTTCCTATGGTAGTATCTCTTAAGATTTCAATTTTCAATGTAAAAAGAATCTTGATCGATAATGGTAGTTCAGCCAATATAATAGCCTTGGAGGTCTTGAACCAAATGAATTTGGGAAAACTAACTCTCCAAAGAGTAGCCACTCCCCTAGTCGGATTTGGTGGATCGGAAGTCGTGCCCATATGGACAATCAACCTAAGTGTGGCACTTGGTAAAAACCCTTTGCGAGTTGTGAAAATGGTAAAATTACTGGTTGTCGAAAGGCCATTCGCCTATAACGCTATTCTAGGTCGACCGGTGCTAAATCTATTCCGAGCAGTTGTATCGACATATCACCAGAAAATAAAATTCCCTACTGCGTCAGGAATAGGAGAAATTGCATAGCTTGGGATTGTTATAGTACATCATTGTCATTAAAACAAAATCCCGAACCACTAACGCCTTCAAAAAGAAAATCTGTAGGGACTGCAGTAGAAAGATCGACCGATCCGATGATCCCTAGTACTGAAAGGATCGATAAAAAGGGAAAAGAGCCAATTGTTACGTCCCAAATAATAGTACGTAAATCGCGCAAGTATACGGTCGTTTACAAGTAATAAAGTGATAAGGGGTGTCGAACCCACGAGGAATCAAACGAATAATTATCAAAATCTATTCTATTATCTTACTTGAACTTATATGAGTGATAGTAATGAGATTGTAGTTTGTTTAAACAACTAAAGTGGAGTGAGTAAGAAATACAATACTTTGGTTCAATTGATAAAGGTTCCTAGATTTCCATGTTACTTAGATTGATCCAATCTTGAGTGATTCACAAATTGATAGCAATGCTCATGTTTGTTGTTCAAGGTTTCATAAATTATTCATACGTATCTTCCGAATTGCGTATGAACCTACCAAAATAGACTAATCCAATTTATGTCTAAAAGGATTAAGCCTAAGTGATGCATTAATTCCAAACCTTGTTAGAACAAGAAAAGACCTAGTTATATTCCTATCCTAAAATCAATTCACAACCTAGTTTTACAATCTAATCTTTAATCCACTATGCCTAGCAATTAAAGATCAATCCATTTCATCCTATGGTTGGCCTAACCACAAGTTGACAAAAACTCAAACTAGATTAACAAACACTTATAAACATAGCATCAACCATTAACTCACCATTCAATCATAGATCAATCATAAGCTCCATAAAAACCTAGGAGTTAAATGCTTAGCTACTCATATTAATCAACACAATATTCATTACATTAAACAATGTCATAAGTACAAAATAAACAAGATCAAGGTTAAGAATAAGCTTATGTGATGAAATCTAATACAACTTCTCTCTCAAGCCCTTGTGTTCTTCAATCCAAAAGTGCAAGCAAGGTTGAAGTCTTCAATGGAGGCAAAGAGATGAAAAGTGATCAAGAAGTTGTCTTTGATTTCCTCCCTAACCCTTTAACCTAGCAAAACAACAAGTTCCTAATGCCTAAGTTACCCCAAAAATCATAGTAACTAAGACCAAAAAGGCCCCTAAAGAATGTTCAATTACAATTGGGGGAAAAGGGGTTATGTACAAAAAACCCCTCCAAAATGCGCAGAAAACAGAGCAAGCCTCGCGGCCGCGAGACCGAACCTCGCGGGCGCGAGCCTTCAGAAACGCTGGACCTCGCGGCCGCGAGATCAAAGCTCGCGGCCGCGAGGTTGAGGCAGAGAGTTTAAACAACTCTCTGCCACCAACTCGCGGCCGCGAGCCTCAACCTCGCGGCGGCGAGGTGAGGCAGGGCCTAAAATCTTGATTTTTGTTCTTTCTTTCGCTTTAGGTCCCCCCCCGCGGTCGAGAGTGACTTGCAATTCACGCACAAGATGTTCCGAAATTACTTCAATGCGTCGAATCCTGCAAATCACCGATAAACACAGTTAGAACACGAACAAAACACGAAAAACGAACAAGGGCCGAACAAAGGGACCAAAAGCACAAAAGACACGAAAACACGCGGAGACAAACAGAAACTCGGATCAAAACAAGATGTTTTGGGCTTAAAGAGATAGGTAATAACGACGTTTTCACGGCGTTATCAAC
Organism: Penstemon newberryi var. newberryi; assembly: GCA_030819805.1. Lineage (NCBI taxonomy): Eukaryota > Viridiplantae > Streptophyta > Magnoliopsida > Lamiales > Plantaginaceae > Penstemon > Penstemon newberryi. The sequence goes on along the minus strand of JAUALY010000007.1, from coordinate 3,892,118 downwards.
ACCTCCAAACTTAAACACTTGCTCGTCCCCGAGCAAAGAAAACAAAACAAGCGTGCTTAAGATCAAAATGCCAAAACTTAACACTTTCAAATCATTCTTCAAACAGGCTCCACGTGTGTGTGTGATGGCTTCGGCTAAATTCTATCTTAGGTGAATACGTCCCGATAGGTCAAAATCATCGGTTCTATTTGCACGGACTTCTAATGTTTCACAAAGAATCTCTCCTAGCCGTATATTATAAACTTAATGCTCAAATCACATTACGAAGCTAAGTTGTAGGCATTTTAAGAGTGTTGTCCCTATTCTTGAACTAGTTAACAATTTTAGTCCCTAGCTCTTTCTCACCATACTTTGCTTTCTCTTTTGATTTACAATGGTAACATAGCACTTTGTGCTTTACAATGATATTACAATACAAAACTAGCACTAATTATGATGATTGTTTGTGCTTCTAAACATTTTTTCTTTTGTGGGCTACTAGCACCATTCCTTTTTCTTCTTTTGTGCGTACAAAGATTTTCTATTACAACGCTTGCAGTATTACAACGAGATAGAGTAATTACGAAAACGTGCCATGAATTTCATCAGTTGAAGGCTTAGCCTTTCTTTTCTCACATAGAAGTGCATACATTTTAGCAACTTCTCTACTCGTTTCTTTTAAGAGCTAGGTGTTCAAATGTCTTTCATTCTTGAGAAGGATTCACTCCCCCAAACTTAGTTCATTTTGTTCATTTTACACTTTGTTTTCAAACTAAAGTTTGGAGAGAATCTAAGTTACACAAAAGGAATCCTAGAACCTATTATCACTAAAGTTCTTCATTCACCTCCAATACAACATAGTCTTAGCCAATGTGCTCAAATTTTTTTAGAGCATGCTGAAAGAATAATAAGAATTTGAAATTTTTTGGCGGGTCGACCTAGCATGCAACAAGCGCGACCTTACTCCCCCAAACTTAAGATGCACAATGTCCCCATTGTGTGAATTGAGAATGACGGAAAAAAAAAGGTACGACACGACAAAAACAACAACACAACAAAAACACAAACAAAACACAACAAATCAAAGCGATAAATGAGCGAGCACGGCTCTAATTAAATCCAACAAGCAAAAGTTATAGATTTAAACAAGTAAACATGCTAACATCTCTCAAAAGGTAAAAACGAAACCAATACAAGACGAGAATAGAATTAAAACATTGTAAGCTCAATTTAAACCGACGGGACTGCGTAAATTTAAATCCAACGTCCCTTTTGTATGCATCCCGTGGTTGCTCCAGTCTTTAGTGGTTTCGTGCATCGCGGGCACGCTCCTCCTCTTCATCGATGTGCATCTCATCCGCTTGATCTTCTTGAGGTTGCGGGGGTAGATTTATCCGTCTAGGAAGTGCGGGTAGTTGAAGTGCATTGAACCTATCATCCCCGAGTAGCGCACGGTAAACCATGTCTTGGCGGTCACTCATTGCATAAACAAAACGAGCCAAGTCATGCACCTCATCCCGGATATCTGTCGATTCCCTTCTTCTTGGAATTCTTGGTTGCACTTCAACCTGCTCCTCCTCGTTACCGTCTTGACCTTCTTGATCAACCCCAGAGTACGTGTAGACTCTACCGGTGTAACTACTCCTGTAGTCTAGCTTCAAAGTCTTGCAGATAGTCAGGGTATTGATCGGGCCAGTCAACCTAGTTTCTTCACTAATCTCCCCGAAGTCGACCCTGGCATTTCTACACAATCCGTCAATGAGGTGCGGAAACACAAAACTCCTTATGTTAGCTTTCTTCTTCGAAATCGTTTCCTCGAGCACCTCATTTATTATCCGACCAACGTTGAGCGAAAGCCCCCGGGTGAGTGCATAGAGTAGAGGGATGCGATCCTCACCGTAATATGTATTGTGTTTGGCCGGACGGAAGTGAGAGAGCAAGACCATAGACCAAGCTTTGGCTTCTTGAGTCAAGCGGTTATGTGCCACCTTCGGAATACCACGAACAACTGTTCCGGGCAAAGTGATGAACTCTTTCATTTGATCCAAAGTGCTCCTACGGTAGTTGAATAGTTCATCGAGCTCATCGTCTTGGTTCGAAGGCCATTCGATCCTGTAATAGGCGTTAATAGTGTCCGGATCAAATTTGATCTCCCTACCCCTCAGAGTTGTGGCACTGTCTTCGCTATTCCAACCGGCGTTAGCATAAAATTCTCTAACGATCTCGCCGACGAAGGTATCACGAGGTGGCCGTTTCAAGAATTCGGTCCAACCTCTGGCTTCAATCCACTCTTGCAAATAAGGAAAGGCTTCCTTCTCATATTCCACAAATCTCTCCGTAACGAATGACCAACCTTTGTCGTCCGTATAAGCATCCGAGGCTGGTTTAGACATGAACCGGAAGGTGTCGTAGTCTTCTTCGACCACCTTTTTCTTCCCCTTAGCGTCTCTTTTCTTCTTAGGAGGTTCACTAGAACTAGCACCTTTTGACTTTCCCACATTCGAACTAGCGCCTTTTGATTTTCCCATGAATGTTCAAACGTATTCTCCCCTTTTTATCGAATGCTTAAATTTTCCCCAAACTTGTGTTTCAACCACACAACTTCAACAAACCAATACCCCGGCAACTCCCCAACCAAGAACTAGCAAATGGAGCAAAATTATTCGCACAGGCAATATGTCAAACACTTTGTGTGCACTCCTCAATTTACTAATTCTCTACAATGTTTGGCAAGAACTTCCACCCAAAATACCAATACCAACCAATCAACCAATCAATACCAATTGAGTTAAGCCACACTTACCTTTTGAGGCACAAAATCGGTTGAAGTCGAATAATTTCGAACTTTTGAAGTTTAGGTGTTGAACTCGGTTTTTGATTAAGTGATGGGGGAATTGAGGCTTTTGGAGTGAATTGGTGAGTTGGGTGATTGTGTGAGTGAGGAGGGATTGAGAGTGAAGGAGAGACGGATTTGAGTGAGTGAGAGTGAGGGATTGGATTGAGAGAGTTTTGTGAGAGGGAGGAGGAGGAATTTGAAATTGTGAAGTGAGGGAGAAGTTTGAGTTGTAATCGGGTGTTAATAGAAGGCACGTCTCGCGGCCGCGGGACTTAACCTCGCGGCCGCGAGATTTATGCCGTAGCTTAGGAAAGATTTTTACCCACACCTCGCGGCCGCGGAACTTAACCTCGCGGCCGCGAGGTTTATGCCGTAGCATGCTGCCCGCTCCTCGCGGCCGCGAGATTGAAGCTCGCAGCTGCGAGGTTGTTTTTTTTTTTTTTTTTTTTTTTTTTCATATATCAATACAACTACTCACCCGACATTTGTTCTCAATCCAAGGTTCGTTTGCTCGGCCTCGCTCGATCTGTGCTTGTCAATCCTCGATCTTTTAAGCGCGCTCATTTACCTACAACACAACACACGAAAACGAAAACAAAAACAAAAACAAAGACACACAAAACACAAAACGCAAAACACAAAACACAAAAGACAAAGCAATAGGCTCGGGTTGCCTCCCAAGAAGCGCTCGTTTATAGTCGTGAGCTCGACTTTGATACGTTGAAACTAGCTTGGGTGACTTTGAATCCCTTTCGGACTCCATTTGACTCTCATTGGCCCATTCTTCATGCCACCGCAAGCTAGGAGCTTGGAAGAACATTGTTCATCATTTATTGTTTCTTCCGAATTGATCTTCTTTCTCATCTCCGGATTCTTCTTTCGATGCCTTTTTCTCTTCCTTGAGCCCACCTTAAACGGATTATCTTTCTTGATTTCTTTGTGGACTTCATCATTCCATGACTCATTCTTTCTCACCTTGTCAATCATGTAGCAAACAATAGGGGTTATAGAATTAGGTATATCACCGAAAGCATTAAATTTAACCTCTTCGTTTTCCACACGCATAGTGAGTTCTCCTTTTGACACGTCAATGAGAGTTTGTCCCGTGGCTAAGAATGGTCTTCCTAGGATGATTGGGACATCTTCGTCGGCCTCACAATCTAGAATGATGAAGTCGGCCGGAAATATGAATTTGTCGACTTTAACTAGCACGTCTTCAATTTTTCCCTTCGGGTACGTGATAGAGCGGTCGGCAAGTAGAAGCGTCACGGTAGTCGGTCGAGCTTCTCCAATACCCAATTTCTTAAACACCGACATAGGCATGAGGTTTATGCTTGCGCCTAAATCACACAAGGCCTTCCCTTGGTATTTATCTCCGATGGCAATCGGGATGGTGAATTTTCCGGGGTCCTTTAGCTTTGGAGGAAGCTTCTTTTGGACCATGGCACTACATTCCTCGGTTAAAGCAACCGTTTCAAATTCTCCAAACCTTCTTTTCTTTAGTAGCACATCTTTCATGAACTTCGCATACTTCGGCATTTGCTCGAGAGCTTCTACCAAAGGAATATTTATGTGCAACTGTTTCAAGATAGTCAAGAACTTCTCAAATTGCTTCTCATCCTTTTTCTTTTGAAATCTTTGAGGGAACGGAGGGGTTAGTTTGCTTGCCGGAATTGGTGTCGAAATGATTGGTTCTTTCGGCACCTCCTTTTCCGACTCCACTTCTTCAACCAAAGACTCTTTACTCCCGTTTTGAGTCTCCTCGGCTTCCATTGGATTTTCATTAGGCATAGCCGGACCTTCATACCGTTTTCCATTCCTCAAAGAAATAGCATTAATATGTTCAATTGTACCTTGATTCGGCGATTCGGTTGTACTCGGCAAAGCTCCCGGGGGTCTTGCACTTAAAGCTTGGGCAACCTGCCCCATTTACAATTGAAGATTCCTTAATGCCCCCGAGTGTTCTTGCAACTGTTTGGAAACATGTTCCAATTTAGAATCGTTGGTAACCATGTATTTGGTGGTGTGCTTCATGAACTCACCAAATGCATCCTCCCATGCTGGTTTTGATTCAACGGGCTGTTTTTGCCTTTCTTGAAACCCGGGGGGTGCGGAGGATTGATGGCCTCCTTGATAAGGTTGTTGGCCATTATTTGGATTACTCCAAGAGAAGTTTGGATGCTTTTGCCAATGAGGGACATAGTTGTTTTGGTATGATTGGTGTCCTTGATTGTTTCGATAGTTATTCCCAAGGTAGTTCACCGCCTCGGGATTTCCGGGACACATCTCATAAGCATGAGCTCCTCCACACGTCACACAACTAGGCGGCATGGCTTGTACTTGTTGGACTATTTCCGGCTTTTGGCCAAGTTTGTCCACTTTATTGCTCAAAATCGCCATTTGGGCACTCAATGCCGTAATTGCATCCAATTCGAGTCTTCCGGGAGTAGATTTAGAGGAGGTTGCTCTCTCGGACGTCCAAGAGTGATTGTTATAAGCCATGGTATCAAGAATTTCCCACGATTCATCGTAAGACTTAGAAAGCATAGCACCACCCGCAGTGGCATCGACTAGAGCTCTAGTAGGTCCATGCAACCCATTGTAAAATGTTTGCATTAGAATATACTCGGCTATGCCGTGGTGTTGACATTTCTTCAACAACTCTTTGAATCTGGCCCAAGCTTCGTACAAAGACTCTTGATCTAGTTGCCGGAATCCTAGAATATCATTCCTCAATTTAGTAGTCTTCGGGGGAGGGAAAAACTTCCTCAAGAACTTCCCGGTTATATCTTCCCAAGAAGTTATAGATTGGGATTGTAGAGAATCCAACCAATCTTTTGCGAGGTCCCTCAATGAGTATGGAAATAGCATCAACCGCAAAGCATCCTTTGTTACACCCGCAATGATGAATGAATCACTAGTCATCATAAACTTCTTCAAGTGAGCATGAGGATCTTCACTAGAATGACCTCCAAATTGACCTTCGGCATTTAGCATATTGAACATTACCGGCTTGAGCTCAAAGTTAGGTGCCGTAATGGTAGGTCTGACAATGCAAGAACCGAGCTCATCCAACTTAGGTGTACCATACTCATTAATAGGTCGATTCCTATTATTTGGCTCTTCGGGAGCAATTTGTATAGGGTTCACCATAGCCGGATTAACTCCTTGATTTTCCATAGGTGAAGATTCACCCTTTTTCTTTTTCTTCCTTGCTTTTCTTCGCTTTCTAAAGGTCCTCTCAATCTCCGGATCAACAGGAGCAAGGGGTAATGTCTAAGCTCTTGGCATACACTGAGAGAAAGGTACCTATGAATACAAAGATCGCAAAGTAAATAACAAATTCAAGCTAAGATACGCAAGAATATAAATTGGCAATAATCGTTACAATCCCCGGCAACGGAGCCAAAAACTTGTTACGTCCCAAATACGAGTACGTAAATCGCGCAAGTATACGGTCGTTTACAAGTAATAAAGTGATAAGGGGTGTCGAACCCACGAGGAATCAAACGAATAATTATCAAAATCTATTCTATTATCTTACTTGAACTTATATGAGTGATAGTAATGAGATTGTAGTTTGTTTAAACAACTAAAGTGGAGTGAGTAAGAAATACAATACTTTGGTTCAATTGATAAAGGTTCCTAGATTTCCATGTTACTTAGATTGATCCAATCTTGAGTGATTCACAAATTGATAGCAATGCTCATGTTTGTTGTTCAAGGTTTCATAAATTATTCATACGTATCTTCCGAATTGCGTACGAACTTACCAAAATAGACTAATCCAATTTATGTCGAAAAGGATTAAGCCTAAGTGATGCATTAATTCCAAACCTTGTTAGAACAAGAAAAGACCTAGGTATATTCCTATCCTAAAATCAATTCACAACCTAGTTTTACAATCTAATCTTTAATCCACTATGCCTAGCAATTAAAGATCAATCCATTTCATCCTATGGTTGGCCTAACCACAAGTTGACAAAAACTCAAACTAGATTAACAAACACTTATAAACATAGCATCAACCATTAACTCACCATTCCATCATAGATCAATCATAAGCTCCATAAAAACCTAGGAGTTAAATGCTTAGCTACTCATATTAATCAACACAATATTCATTACATTAAACAATGTCATAAGTACAAAATAAACAAGATCAAGGTTAAGAATAAGCTTATGTGATAAAATCTAATACAACTTCTCTCTCAAGCCCTTGTGTTCTTCAATCCAAAAGTGCAAGCAAGGTTGAAGTCTTCAATGGAGGCAAAGAGATGAAAAGTGATCAAGAAGTTGTCTTTGATTTCCTCCCTAACCCTTTAACCTAGCAAAACAACAAGTTCCTAATGCCTAAGTTACCCCAAAAATCATGGTAACTAAGACCAAAAAGCCCCTTAAAGAATGTTCAATTACAATTGGGGGAAAAGGGGTTATGTACAAAAAGCCCCTCCAAAATGCGCAGAAAAGAGAGCAAGCCTCGCGGCCGCGAGACCGAACCTCGCGGGCGCGAGCCTTCGGAAACGCTGGACCTCGCGGCCGCGAGATCAAAGCTCGCGGCCGCGAGGTTGAGGAAGAGAGTTTAAACAACTCTCTGCCACCAACTCGCGGCCGCGAGCCTCAACCTCGCGGCGGCGAGGTGAGGCAGGGCCTAAAATCTTGATTTTTGTTCTTTCTTTCGCTTTAGGTCCCCCCCGCGGTCGAGAGTGACTTGCAATTCACGCACAAGATGTTCCGAAATTACTTCAATGCGTCGAATCCTGCAAATCACCGATAAACACAGTTAGAACACGAACAAAACACGAAAAATGAACAAGGGCCGAACAAAGGGACCAAAAGCACAAAAGACACGAAAACACGCGGAGACAAACAGAAACTCGGATCAAAACAAGATGGTTTGGGCTTAAAGAGATAGGTAATAACGACGTTTTCACGGCGTTATCAACACCTCCAAACTTAAACACTTGCTCGTCCCCGAGCAAAGAAAACAAAACAAGCGTGCTTAAGATCAAAATGCCAAAACTTAACACTTTCAAATCATTCTTCAAACAGGCTCCACGTGTGTGTGTGATGGCTTCGGCTAAATTCTATCTTAGGTGAATACGTCCCGATAGGTCAAAATCATCGGTTCTATTTGCACGGACTTCTAATGTTTCACAAAGAATCTCTCCTAGCCGTAGATTATAAACTTAATGCTCAAATCACATTACGAAGCTAAGTTGTAGGCATTTTAAGAGTGTTGTCCCTATTCTTGAACTAGTTAACAATTTTAGTCCCTAGCTCTTTCTCACCATACTTTGCTTTTTCTTTTGATTTACAATGGTAACATAGCACTTTGTGCTTTACAATGATATTACAATACAAAACTAGCACTAATTATGATGATTGTTTGTGCTTCTAAACATTTTTTCTTTTGTGGGCTACTAGCACCATTCCTTTTTCTTCTTTTGTGCGTACAAAGATTTTCTATTACAAAGCTTGCAGTATTACAACGAGATAGAGTAATTACGAAAACGTGCCATGAATTTCATCAGTTGAAGGCTTAGCCTTTCTTTTCTCACATAGAAGTGCATACATTTTAGCAACTTCTCTACTCGTTTCTTTTAAGAGCTAGGTGTTCAAATGTCTTTCATTCTTGAGAAGGATTCACTCCCCCAAACTTAGTTCATTTTGTTCATTTTACACTTTGTTTTCAAACTAAAGTTTGGAGAGAATCTAAGTTACACAAAAGGAATCCTAGAACCTATTATCACTAAAGTTCTTCATTCACCTCCAATACAACATAGTCTTAGCCAATGTGCTCAAATTTTTGTAGAGCATGCTGAAAGAATAATAAGAATTTGAAAATTTTTGGCGGGTCGACCTAGCATGCAACAAGCGCGACCTTACTCCCCCAAACTTAAAATGCACAATGTCCCCATTGTGAGAATTGAGAATGATGGAAAAAAAAAGGTACGACACGACAAAAACAACAACACAACAAAAACACAAACAAAACACAACAAATCAAAGCGATAAATGAGCGAGCACAGCTCTAATTAAATCCAAAAAGCAAAAGTTATAGATTTAAACAAGTAAACATGCTAACATCTCTCAAAAGGTAAAAACGAAACCAATACAAGACGAGAATAGAATTAAAACATTGTAAGCTCAATTTAAACCGACGGGACTGCGTAAATTTAAATCCAACGTCCCTTTTGTATGCATCCCGTGGTTGCTCCAGTCTTTAGTGGTTTCGTGCATCGCGGGCACGCTCCTCCTCTTCATCGATGTGCATCTCATCCGCTTGATCTTCTTGAGGTTGCGGGGGTAGATTTATCCGTCTAGGAAGTACGGGTAGTTGAAGTGCATTGAACCTATCATCCCCGAGTAGCGCACGGTAAACCATGTCTTGGCGGTCACTCATTGCATAAACAAAACGAGCCAAGTCATGCACCTCATCCCGGATATCTGTCGATTCCCTTCTTCTTGGAATTCTTGGTTGCACTTCAACCTGCTCCTCCTCGTTACCGTCTTGACCTTCTTGATCAACCCCAGAGTACGTGTAGACTCTACCGATGTAACTACTCCTGTAGTCTAGCTTCAAAGTCTTGCAGATAGTCAGGGTATTGATCGGGCCAGTCAACCTAGTTTCTTCACTAATCTCCCCGAAGTCGACCCCGGCATTTCTACACAATCCGTCAATGAGGTGCGGAAACACAAAACTCCTTATGTTAGCTTTCTTCTTCGAAATCGTTTCCTCGAGCACCTCATTTATTATCCGACCAACGTTGAGCGAAAGCCCCCGGGTGAGTGCATAGAGTAGAGGGATGCGATCCTCACCGTAATATGTATTGTGTTTGGCCGGACGGAAGTGAGAGAGCAAGACCATAGACCAAGCTTTGGCTTCTTGAGTCAAGCGGTTATGTGCCACCTTCGGAATACCACGAACAACTATTCCGGGCAAAGTGATGAACTCTTTCATTTGATCCAAAGTGCTCCTACGGTAGTTGAATAGTTCATCGAGCTCATCGTCTTGGTTCGAAGGCCATTCGATCCTGTAATAGGCGTTAATAGTGTCCGGATCAAATTTGATCTCCCTACCCCTCACAGTTGTGGCACTGTCTTCGCTATTCCAACCGGCGTTAGCATAAAATTCTCTAACGATCTCGCCGGCGAAGGTATCACGAGGTGGCCGTTTCAAGAATTCGGTCCAACCTCTGGCTTCAATCCGCTCTTGCAAATAAGGAAAGGCTTCCTTCTCATATTCCACAAATCTCTCCGTAACGAATGACCAACCTTTGTCATCCATATAAGCATCCGAGGCTGGTTTAGACATGAACCGGAAGGTGTCGTAGTCTTCTTCGACCACCTTTTTCTTTCCCTTAGCGTCTCTTTTCTTCTTAGGAGGTTCACTAGAACTAGCACCTTTCGACTTTCCCACATTCGAACTAGCGCCTTTTGATTTTCCCATGAATGTTCAAACGTATTCTCCCCTTTTTATCGAATGTTTAAATTTTCCCCAAACTTGTGTTTCAACCACACAACTTCAACAAACCAATACCCCGGCAACTCCCCAACCAAGAACTAGCAAATGGAGCAAAATTATTCGCACAGGCAATATGTCAAACACTTTGTGTGCACTCCTCAATTTACTAATTCTCTACAATGTTTGGCAAGAACTTCCACCCAAAATACCAATACCAACCAATCAACCAATCAATACCAATTGAGTTAAGCCACACTTACCTTTTGATGCACAAAATCGGTTGAAGTCGAATAATTTCGAACTTTTGAAGTTTGGGTGTTGAACTCAGTTTTTGATTAAGTGATGGGGGAATTGAGGCTTTTGGAGTGAATTGGTGAGTTGGGTGATTGTGTGAGTGAGGAGGGTTGAGAGTGAAGGAGAGACGGATTTGAGTGAGTGAGAGTGAGGGATTGGATTGAGAGAGTTTTGTGAGAGGGAGGAGGAGGAATTTGAAATTGTGAAGTGAGGGAGAAGTTTGAGTTGTAATCGGGTGTTAATAGAAGGCACGTCTCGCGGCCGTGGGACTTAACCTTGCGGCCGCGAGATTTATGCCGTAGCTTAGGAAAGATTTTTACCCACACCTCGCGGCCGCGGAACTTAACCTCGCGGCCGCGAGGTTTATGCCGTAGCATGCTGCCCGCTCCTCGCGGCTGCGAGGTTTATTTATTTATTTATTTTTTTTTTTTTTTCATATATCAATACAACTACTCACCCGACATTTGTTCTCAATCCAAGGTTCGTTCGCTCGGCCTCGCTCGATCTGTGCTTGTCAATCCTCGATCTTTTAAGCGCGCTCATTTACCTACAACACAACACACGAAAACGAAAACAAAAACAAAAACAAAGACACACAAAACACAAAACGCAAAACACAAAACACAAAACACAAAAAACAAAGCAATAGGCTCGGGTTGCCTCCCAAGAAGCGCTCGTTTATAGTCGTGAGCTCGACTTTGATACGTTGAAACTAGCTTGGGTGACTTTGAATCCCTTTCGGACTCCATTTGACTCTCATTGGCCCATTCTTCATGCCACCGCAAGCTAGGAGCTTGGAAGAACATTGTTCATCCTTCTTTGTTTCTTCCGAATTGATCTTCTTTCTCATCTCCGGATTCTTCTTTCGATGCCTTTTTCTCTTCCTTGAGCCCACCTTAAACGGATTATCTTTCTTGATTTCTTTGTGGACTTCATCATTCCATGACTCATTCTTTCTCACCTTGTCAATCATGTAGCAAACAATAGGGGTTATAGAATTAGGTATATCACCGAAAGCATTAAATTTAACCTCTTCGTTTTCCACACGCATAGTGAGTTCTCCTTTTGACACGTCAATGAGAGTTTGTCCCGTGGCTAAGAATGGTCTTCCTAGGATGATTGGGACATCTTCGTCGGCCTCACAATCTAGAATGATGAAGTCGGCCGGAAATATGAATTTGTCGACTTTAACTAGCACGTCTTCAATTTTTCCCTTCAGGTACGTGATAGAGCGGTCGGCAAGTAGAAGCGTCACGGTAGTCGGTCGAGCTTCTCCAATACCCAATTTCTTAAACACCGACATAGGCATGGGGTTTATGCTTGCGCCTAAATCACACAAGGCCTTCCCTTGGTATTTATCTCTGATGGCAATCGGGATGGTGAATTTTCCGGGGTCCTTTAGCTTTGGAGGAAGCTTCTTTTGGACCATGGCACTACATTCCTCGGTTAAAGCAACCGTTTCAAATTCTCCAAACCTTCTTTTCTTTAGTAGCACATCTTTCATGAACTTCGCATACTTCGGCATTTGCTCGAGAGCTTCTACCAAAGGAATATTTATGTGCAACTGTTTCAAGATAGTCAAGAACTTCTCAAATTGCTTCTCATCCTTTTTCTTTTGAAATCTTTGAGGGAACGGAGGTGTTAGTTTGCTTGCCGGAATTGGTGTCGAAATGATTGGTTCTTTCGGCACCTCCTTTTCCGACTCCACTTCTTCAACCAAAGACTCTTTACTCCCGTTTTGAGTCTCCTCGGCTTCCATTGGATTTTCATTAGGCATAGCCGGACCTTCATACTTTTTTCCATTCCTCAAAGAAATAGCATTAATATGTTCAATTGTACCTTGATTCGGCGATTCGGTTGTACTCGGCAAAGCTCCCGGGGGTCTTGCACTTAAAGCTTGGGCAACCTGCCCCATTTGCAATTGAAGATTCCTTAATGCCCCCGAGTGTTCTTGCAACTGTTTGGAAACATGTTCCAATTTAGAATCGTTGGTAACCATGTATTTGGTGGTGTGCTTCATGAACTCACCAAATGCATCCTCCCATGCTGGTTTTGATTCAACGGGCTGTTTTTGCCTTTCTTGAAACCCGGGGGGTGCGGAGGATTGATGGCCTCCTTGATAAGGTTGTTGGCCATTATTTGGATTACTCCAAGAGAAGTTTGGATGCTTTTGCCAATGAGGGACATAGTTGTTTTGGTATGATTGGTGTCCTTGATTGTTTCGATAGTTATTCCCAAGGTAGTTCACCGCCTCGGGATTTCCGGGACACATCTCATAAGCATGAGCTCCTCCACACGTCACACAACTAGGCGGCATGGCTTGTACTTGTTGGACTATTTCCGGCTTTTGGCCAAGTTTGTCCACTTTATTGCTCAAAATCGCCATTTGGGCACTCAATGCCGTAATTGCATCCAATTCGAGTCTTCCGGGAGTAGATTTAGCGGAGGTTGCTCTCTCGGACGTCCAAGAGTGATTGTTATAAGCCATGGTATCAAGAATTTCCCACGATTCATCGTAAGACTTAGAAAGCATAGCACCACCCGCAGTGGCATCGACTAGAGCTCTAGTAGGTCCATGCAACCCATTGTAAAATGTTTGCATTAGAATATACTCGGCTATGCCGTGGTGTTGACATTTCTTCAACAACTCTTTGAATCTGGCCCAAGCTTCGTACAAAGACTCTTGATCTAGTTGCCGGAATCCTAGAATATCATTCCTCAATTTAGTAGTCTTCGGGGGAGGGAAAAACTTCCTCAAGAACTTCCCGGTTATATCTTCCCAAGAAGTTATAGATTGGGATTGTAGAGAATCCAACCAATCTTTTGCGAGGTCCCTCAATGAGTATGGAAATAGCATCAACCGCAAAGCATCCTTTGTTACACCCGCAATGATGAATGAATCACTAGTCACCATAAACTTCTTCAAGTGAGCATGAGGATCTTCACTAGAATGACCTCCAAATTGACCTTCGGCATTTAGCATATTGAACATTACCGGCTTGAGCTCAAAGTTAGGTGCCGTAATGGTAGGTCTGACAATGCAAGAACCGAGCTCATCCAACTTAGGTGTACCATACTCATTAATAGGTCGATTCCTATTATTTGGCTCTTCGGGAGCAATTTGTATAGGGTTCACCATAGCCGGATTAACTCCTTGATTTTCCATAGGTGAAGATTCACCCTTTTTCTTTTTCTTCCTTGCTTTTCTTCGCTTTCTAAAGGTCCTCTCAATCTCCGAATCAACAGGAGCAAGGGGTAATGTCTAAGCTCTTGGCATACACTGAGAGAAAGGTACCTATGAATACAAAGATCGCAAAGTAAATAACAAATTCAAGCTAAGATACGCAAGAATATAAATTGGCAATAATCGTTACAATCCCCGGCAACGGCGCCAAAAACTTGTTACGTCCCAAATACGAGTACGTAAATCGCGCAAGTATACGGTCGTTTACAAGTAATAAAGTGATAAGGGGTGTCGAACCCACGAGGAATCAAACGAATAATTATCAAAATCTATTCTATTATCTTACTTGAACTTATATGAGTGATAGTAATGAGATTGTAGTTTGTTTAAACAACTAAAGTGGAGTGAGTAAGAAATACAATACTTTGGTTCAATTGATAAAGATTCCTAGATTTCCATGTTACTTAGATTGATCCAATCTTGAGTGATTCACAAATTGATAGCAATGCTCATGTTTGTTGTTCAAGGTTTCATAAATTATTCATACGTATCTTCCGAATTGCGTACGAACCTACCAAAATAGACTAATCCAATTTATGTCGAAAAGGATTAAGCCTAAGTGATGCATTAATTCCAAACCTTGTTAGAACAAGAAAAGACCTAGGTATATTCCTATCCTAAAATCAATTCACAACCTAGTTTTACAATCTAATCTTTAATCCACTATGCCTAGCAATTAAAGATCAATCCATTTCATCCTATGGTTGGCCTAACCACAAGTTGACAAAAACTCAAACTAGATTAACAAACACTTATAAACATAGCATCAACCATTAACTCACCATTCAATCATAGATCAATCATAAGCTCCATAACAACCTAGGAGTTAAATGCTTAGCTACTCATATTAATCAACACAATATTCATTACATTAAACAATGTCATAAGTACAAAATAAACAAGATCAAGGTTAAGAATAAGCTTATGTGATGAAATCTAATACAACTTCTCTCTCAAGCCCTTGTGTTCTTCAATCCAAAAGTGCAAGCAAGGTTGAAGTCTTCAATGGAGGCAAAGAGATGAAAAGTGATCAAGAAGTTGCTTTGATTTCCTCCCTAACCCTTTAACCTAGCAAAACAACAAGTTCCTAATGCCTAAGTTACCCCAAAAATCATGGTAACTAAGACCAAAAAGCCCCCTAAAGAATGTTCAATTACAATTGGGGGAAAAGGGGTTATGTACAAAAAGCCCCTCCAAAATGCGCAGAAAACAGAGCAGGCCTCGCGGCCGCGAGACCGAACCTCGCGGGCGCGAGCCTTCAGAAACGCTGGACCTCGCGGCCGCGAGATCAAAGCTCGCGGCCGCGAGGTTGAGGCAGAGAGTTTAAACAACTCTCTGCCACCAACTCGCGGCCGCGAGCCTCAACCTCGCGGCGGCGAGGTGAGGCAGGGCCTAAAATCTTGATTTTTGTTCTTTCTTTCGCTTTAGGTCCCCCCCGCGGTCGAGAGTGACTTGTAATTCACGCACAAGATGTTCCGAAATTACTTCAATGCGTCGAATCCTGCAAATCACCGATAAACACAGTTAGAACACGAACAAAACACGAAAAACGAACAAGGGCCGAACAAAGGGACCAAAAGCACAAAAGACACGAAAACACGCGGAGACAAACAGAAACTCGGATCAAAACAAGATGTTTTGGGCTTAAAGAGATAGTTAATAACGACGTTTTCACGGCGTTATCACCAATCGATCTAACTATATGAGCCCCTGAATACAAAGAGATACAATTAATCGAGAACGATCCCAGCAAAATCACTAGGATCGGAACCGAGCTTACAAGTCAAGAAGAACTTATGCTGATTAACTTCTTGAGAAATAAAACTGATGTGTTCGCATGGAGTGCGGAGGATATAGTGGGAATCGATCCAAGGATAATCACCCACTCTCTAAACATCGATCCAGCTGCTAAACCAGTGCGACAAAAGAAAAGGAATCACGACCCTGTTAAAGATAAAAAAATAAAAGCTGAAGTTGAAAGGCTTTTAAAGTCTAAACAAATAAGGGAGGTGCATTTTACCGATTGGTTATGTAATGTGGTCCTGGTAGCAAAAGGCGATAAGAAAGACAATAAGTGGAGGATGTGTAATGACTTTACAGACCTCAACAAGTTATGTCCTCGAGATCCATACCCCCTTCCTAGAATCGACTTATTAGTTGACTCAACCGCTGGATTTGTTATTTTTAGTATGATGGATGCATTCCAAGGATTCTACCAAATATTTATGAATGAAAGAGATCAAGAGAAAACTGCATTTATCACTGAACAGGGAGTTTACTGCTTCATCGTTATGTCCTTCGGATTAAAAAATGCAGGGGCAACTTACCAACGACTAGTGAACTTGATGTTCAAAGAGTTAATCGGAGAATTTATGGAGGTTTACGTAGACGATATGCTAGTCAAAAGCATGAGTGAATCCGACCACATCAATCATTTGGATCGTTGCTTTAAAATTTTAAGAAAGTATGGGATGAAACTCAATCCAGCAAAATGCACCTTTGGAGTAAGATCGGGAAAATTCCTAGGGTATTTGGTCCACCAAAGAGGCATCGAGGCTAATCCGGAAAAGATACGAGCAATCACTGAGATGAAGCCTCCCAGAAGGATCTCTCAGGTACAGAGTTTGGTAGGAAAAATCGTAGCACTAAACAGATTCATATCCAGATCAGCAGACAAAAGCCTACCGTTCTTTCAAACCCTGAGAAAAGCAAAGACATTCGACTGGACCAGCGAGTGCGATCGAGCTTTCGACCAATTGAAAGCGTATCTTACTTCTCCACCACTGCTTGCCAAACCAACTTAAGGACAACCACCTATCTTTATATAGCGATCTCCAAGGTAGCTGTAAGCTCTGTGTTGGTAAAGATAGATTTGACAGAGTACAAACCTGTCTACTACTTGAGTAAACTATTGCAAGGAGCAGAGAAGAACTATTTAGAGATTGAGAAATTTGCCTTAGCGTTAGTAACAGCAGCACGGAAACTAAGGCCTTACTTTCAAACATACAATATTATCGTTCTCACCAATCAGCCGTTGAGACAAGTTTTATCAAAACCGGAGGCCTCAGGTAGATTGATAAAATGGGCGATTGAACTCGAGCAGTATGAGGTCGAATACCGACCACGGACCGCTATAAAAGCTCAGGTACTTGCAGATTTTCTCCTAGAAACCCCAAGTTCATCTGAAACGATTATCGATGAACCAAGCACAAGCAGCAATGACGTCATGGTCGTTAATGAACCAATTTGGCTTATGCACGTTGATGGAGCATCAAGCAAAGATGGTGGAGTGGCAGGCATTAATTTTCAAGGGCCCGATGGGGAAGACTTGAATTACTCCATTACATTGGATTTCATGGTGACAAATAATGAGGCAGAGTATGAGGCCTTAATTGCGGGAATGGAAATGGCAACAAAAGCCAACATTAAAGCATTGAACGTTTTAATGGACTCCGAACTAGTTCAACGACAAAACAATGGATCGTACGAAGCCAAGGAGTACAATATGATCAAATACTTAGCCAAAGTAAAAGAATTGTCGGGAAAATTTTGTAATTTCGAAATACAAAATATCCCAAGGGCGGAAAACCGATGGGCAGATCAGTTATCTAGGTGTACAGGATCTAGAGATGGTAAAACTAAAAGAGTGATCACATGGCTGATCTCCAAAACACCATCGATTGACCTGGATACTATTCCTACTGCTGAAGTAATGGACATCGATCTAGCTAAAAATAGCTAGATGAACCCCCTGTTTAACTATTTGAAAAATGGATCTCTCCCTAGCAATCAAAATGAAGCTCGACGAATTAAATATCGTGCTCCAAAATATGCCATATTAGAAGGACAACTTTACAAACGATCCGTTTCGGGTATACTATTGAAAGGTATCCCCGAACATCAAACTCAAAGTATCCTTAAGGAAATACACGAAGGAGAGGCCGGGAATCATGGAGGAGCTCGAGCACTTGCTCTGAAATGTCTAAGAACTGGATACTTTTGGCCAACTATGAACTATGATGCTATCAAGTATGTGAAGTATTGTCACCATTGCCAAATACATTCGAACATAATTCATCAGCCTGCTGAATTTATGCATCCGATCCTGATCTGTTGGCCCTTTGATCAATGGGGAATCGATATAGTAGGCCCCTTTTCGGTAGCCAGGTCAAAAAAGAGCTACGTGTTGGTCGCTATCAAATACTTCAGTAAATGGATAGAATGTGTGGCACTCGCGAGAATCACGCAGTTCCAGATTATAAACTTTCTATGGAAGTATATAGTTTCTCGATTCGGAATTCCGAGAATATTAATCTCCGATAACGGAACTCAATTCGCTGGAAAACAAGTCCAGGAGTGGTGCTCCAAGTTCGGGATACAACAGAATTTTACTTCCGTAGGACATCCTCGAGCCAATGGAAAGACGGAGGTGGCAAACAGGGAAATTATTAAATCCCTGGAGAAAAGATTGAACGACGCAAAGGGAATATGGTTGGACGAACTGCTTGGGGTCATATGGGCAAATCGAACTACCGTCAAGGCATCTACAGGAGAAACACCTTTCAGCTTGGGAAACTTATCAAAGGATGTCGTTCCGATCGAAATACACGTCCTCAGCCCACGAACAGAATTATATAACAAAGAAAATAACGACCAGCTAAGAAAAGATGATGTCGATCTAAGTGAAGCTTTGAGAGACAAAGCAAATCTTCGACTACAGGCAGCAAAGTCGAACATAGAAAAAGCCTATAATCAAAAAGTAAGAACAAGATCGTTTAAAGAAGGCGATCTAGTGCTCAAGAAGGTCGAGGTATCAAAACATGTGGGAAAGTTGCAGCAAAACTGGGAAGGTCCTTTTGTGGTAATCGCTGTAGGAAAGAAATGATCCTATAAAACTGCTCATTTAGATGGAACTCCATTACCTCGAACGTGGAATGCAGTAAATCTTAGACTATATTATGGTCGTTGAGAATTTGAAAAATAGTTAGGAAATTAGTTCGTTTATTACCTTTCTTAAATAGGTTAGCTGGTACTTTGTATTGTAGTTTATTATTGACAGAATTTTACTAAAGCATGGAATAAAAGCTTTTGCTTAAAGTTTATGCGCGCACATGAAGTGTTCAAGCAAAAGCTTTTGCTAAACGATCTCCAAAGGTTAAAACCAATAATTGGTATAAAACCTAAGTAATATAAAATCTTTGAGTAAAACCGATTGGGTCGGTAGAAACTCATCGATCTCCATAATATGATCTACAAAGATTAAAACCAATAATTGGTATAAAACCTAAGTAAGATAAAATATTTGAGTAAAACCGATTGGGTCGGTAAAAACTCATCGATCTCTTTAAAACGATCTACAAAGGTTAAAGCCAATAATTGGTAAAACCTAAGTAAAATAAAATCTTTGTGTAAAACCGATTGGGTCGGTAGAAACTCATCGATCTCCATAATATGATCTACAAAGGTTAAAACCAATAATTGGTATAAAACCTAAGTAAGATAAAATCTTTGAGTAAACCCGATGGGGTCGGTGTAAATTCATCGATCTCCTTAAGCGATCTACAAAGGTTAAAACCAAATAATTGGTATAAAACCTAAGTGAGATAAAATCTTTGAGTAAGACCGATTGGGTCGATAAAAACTCCTCGATCCTCACCATACGATCTGCAAAGATTAATGGTTGGAATAAAATCTAAGAAAATTTAATATGTGAGAAAAACCAGTTAGGTCGATAGAAGCACACATAATTTATCACAAGTCATTGGATTATAGAGTTTTAATCGTAAAATAAAGTCTATTTCATATTCCTGAAACTATTACAAATAGAGTACATCGAAAAGCTACAATGATTGCCTTAATTGATCGACGACAAGTTCTATTACATCCTACGAAGAGGTCCTATCGAGTGAAGCTCGGTTGTCCAGTTGACTTGTAAAAATCAATCTTACAAGATCATTTTATCGACTGATGATATCTGGGTTTGAAGAATGGCAGTATGAATTGCAGGCTTCTGTCTTTATTTATCTTCATACTTTATCCAGCCTTCTTGCCACCAGCTGCGCCCGGTCGACGAGGACAACCGCATTTTAAGTTCCGAAAATTCGACCCCAAGCTTGGAGAATCTGAGGTCCATACTTAACCAGAGCTTCATGAGATCGAAATTTTACTTCCGTCGATGGTGGACAACAGTCTCGATCATATCTTCTGGTTTTAATGAACTGACCAGCTTTCCACCGACCTCGGAACTGTTAGATCGGAATACCTTTGTACCGACCTATATCCATTTACGTAGGATAAGAGGTATACTATTGGTATCCCGAACGATCCCCTTTTCTAGAGGATCGGAGACTTCATAGTCTTTGAGAAATCTCCATTTTCTGATTCCACCCATACCAAGTCGTAACCTTCAACAATTCTCAAATAACTCGAGTTAGGTGGACGACCACCGTTTTGAAAGAAGAGAAAGTCCATTATTATGCAGTTTTACTTGGGATAGAAAATAAGTGAAAGGTAACAAATTCCTTTTATAGAAGGAGCGATGGATGATCCAACGACGGATTTGATATCTAATCAACGGTGATGATATATTCTCCGAACTTACGTTACAAATTCATAACTACCAGCCATAAAGATAGGAATTATATTAAATACACTACAAGATTGATTGATGGAATATTACACCCCAGATCGATATTCGACCTGATGAAATTCTCATTACAAAGATTATCTTACAAAGATTACGAATCCTATCATACAAAGGTTCAACCATACAAAGTATCAATCAATAAAAGAAATAACTCTCAGTACAGGACTAGAAGAAATAATTTATCTTCGACGCCATCAGAAGACATGCACTGTCGCCATCGGATAGTTCGAGTCGAGCTGGGGGATGACCATCCTACGAGGTAATAGATATTATATCTACTTTGGGAATAGTGATGAGAAACTAAAATTCAGGCATTCCCTCTAAGGCTCGGAAGCAGTAAGTGGTTGTGGAAAATGTACAAGCTATCTAATATCAACCACCTTAAAGAAACTGATGCCTTTTCTTCACAAGATATGACATAGGTCGAAATAATCTCATACATGATATTCTAGACCAACCAGAAACAAGTTGATTTTGACAAAGCAAGGATCCAGCTTCGATAAACGCCAGAATCTCCAGCAATACCAAGAGAAAATAGTGTATATTTATCATTGTTGGAAGATAGTCGTTTCGATCTCTTAAATGTTTGGGCAACGCTTAACTCAAACTAGGAATAATTTCCGAGGGTTCGAGGAACGAGGATGGCCACCATTGCGAGACATGAAATATCGACCGCCTTGAAAAAGTTGATGCTTTTACTTCACTGGATCTGCACGGGGTCGATATAATTTCCCACATGATGTTCTCGCTCCATCGCAAACAAGTTGATTTCGATAAAACAAGAATCCAGCTTTCCTCTAACCCCGAACTGACCCACATGGCATGAGCAGCTATCGATCAATACCATCCTAAAGAAATTGCTCGATCACTATCTCATATTCCAATAAGAGTCAAATTTCCAATTCCACCCATGCCAAATAGTAAAGAAGTACATCGATGTTAATAATGCGGTCAGGAGGATGACCACGGTGATAAGAATAGAAGTACACCATTGACAACATTTTCTTTTACCTCAGATAAATAAAGAAAGGCTACAGCCTTTTTATAGACTATTGAGGGTGTTGGGAATGCCTCGGTTGTCAAAACAACAAGAGTGCGAAATTTAAAATTTTTTCGAGGCACCCCATTAGTCCCAAGATATGTTTTCCACCTTATGTATGCGAAAAGGTTGAATCAATCAACAACAATAAACAATAAATGGGAGATATGCGATTTTACCTCCTCACAGGCAAGGTGGTGGTAACCTCCGGCTTTGTTGTTGATTCACAAGTAGTGATCCAATTGTCTCACCTCCAGAGTGTAACCACACCAGTTGGATTGTAGCAACACCTTCAAGTCACAGGCTACAAACTAGATCTTGAAGGGTGTCAGTGGAGGAAGAAGCAGATCCAGTTTCAGAACTAGATCCTGATATGGAAGAGCAGAGAGAGAGAGGGTGCGGCACAGGGTAGGGGGCTGATTATGCTCTTTTTCGTTCGGGATAAATAAAGAAAGTTGAGCAACACAATAAGTAAGTCGAGTGTATAAGCGATGTATATTAATATCAAGATTTGAGTACAAATTACAAGGAGGGTCTATTCGAGAGTTCAGGATGCCGTACTACTAGCTAGATAAATACAAAGGAAAGTAAGCTATGGCCTATTCCGAGCTCTTTGTCCGAGCAGGAGTGTATCTTGGGAATAGTGTCCGCCTGATGTCATAAATGCGCCGCGTATATATAGGAACAGTGATGAACTAGCTAGACCCTCCGCAGGGGAATACATCTTGCCAGCTGTCCAGGGCTGAGGGTCGACCCCACAGTAATTCCGAAGAAAACGATAAGGTCGGAAATCAGATCGGAATATTGGCTCTCGAGCTAGTAATCTGGCTTGATCGGAAACAGCGTTCTGTAGGTTAAAGAATAGTCCTCCTGATCGGATATTGTGGTCGATCACAACCAGGGGTATTTCCCAAAATGGCGCATACGAAATATCCCTCATCAATACTCCCCCACTTCTCGAGCGTAAGTGAAGTTGAAGCTCGGAGAAGTAAACACAGCATCATAACACAAAATTTGATATGCTTCGTTAAAAACCTTACTCGGAAAAACCCAATGGGACAAAATCCGAGCTAGGGAAAAAGAGCGCGTATTTTCTCTGGAAGGGCCTTGGATAGGCGCGATGCTTCAAACTGCTAGAGGGCGGAGTTCTTCATCGGATTAGTCTGCCTCGGTGATATTACAATATCCGCAGTTCGGAAAGATAAATAATAGAGATCGAGTGTAGAAAAGTCTTGAGTTGAATATGCCTCGTTAAAAACCTTACTCGGAAAAACCCAATGGGACAAAAATCGAGCGAAGGGAAAAAGAGTGCACATCTTCGGAAGACAATGTCGTTAATCTTAAATTACCGAGCTGAAATACCAACTTTTAGAACTTAAAGGACCGTAAATGCCATTTATGGAAAGGTAATCTTCAATTTACTGAGTGGAAGCTTAACCGTCGCGGTTACTCGGGGTTTAATTTGCAATTTACCCTTTTAACCTTTATATATAGGCGTTGACTTGAAGAGACGGGTACATCTTCTCAACTTACCGCAGATCGGAGCATTAACATCGATAAAGAGTATCCTTTCTTGTCGACCATTTCAATAAACACTCTCTAACATGTCCACCTCCGAGAACCCAGAGATTCCATCCAATATTCCTCCGAGAACAGATTCCGACCTTGGGTCGATGGACGAAATGATTAACACTTACGAAGCTACCAAAAATTCTCCTGACGAGGCGAGTAAGATCGTCGATCAAATTGAACGAGCCTTAGGGTCAGATGTTGGCGAGGGAACGTCCGGTCAACAGAACCCCGAGCGCGATGGGGAAGGAGAACAAAATGCTGAGCGCGACACCGAGGATGGAGGGGAAGGTGAAGACAACGCTGACTCCGATAGTGAAGACAGCTCGACAGGGGTGCTGGGAGAGCACGAAATTATTAGATACTCAGTTGGAAGGGGTTGCATCGTGAGAATCCTTGACCTTGCGGCCGTCCCGAAGAAGTCCAAAGCTAAAGGTCGAGTTCAGAAAACTGAGAAACGGGTCGACGAGATCCCTAGTGCATATGATCCGATAGAAAGCAAAGCAACTCTTGAAGCTGAGGTAGGGAAATTTCTTCCCCAGAGCTATTCACTGATTATTCCGACCCCCACTAAAGAGGGAAACTTGACCTTCTGATGGTACGTCGATACGACCGCTTTGAAAATATTTAAAGCCGGTCTTTCCAAAATTGCGTTATAAGCGAAAGGGGTACTTACAACCAAGAACTTGATCATCTTCGTCACATCTCTAGGTTTCTTGCCCATTGTGGTACTCAGGAGGATGGTTCCGAGAGGAACGATTTCCGCTCCACCGAATCCGGTGAGCGGAGTAGATACCCGATCCAAACGTGGGTGTTATAGATTCATTCTATCAAGGGCTTCCGAGGAGATTATGTTTGCTGAGCTACCATTATCGATCAGCACCCTTTTAACCTCAAAGTTAGCAATTTTCAAGGTTAATACCATCGAGAAATTGGGGTCATCTTCATTACTATCCCAAGTTACTTCATTTGGTCTGTCAGCCTCGGTGAAACCAATCGCCTGATTTATCGAATGTGCTGGTTCTAAGGACATAACCTGACTCTTGGTCGATACACCTGTCTTTATCGACCTAGCTGTCCTTTTTCTCGCATTCTTACTATCTCCCCCAGCATGTCCGCCAGCTATTACGTTTATCACGCCGTGCGTCTGCTCCTCGGTTTGATGTTGAATATCACGGTGTTGTTCGGAAAACTTTCGTGGACTTCTAGATCGGAAACGGTTGTTAGGATTCCCCTTCCTAACGTATTCCTTCGATTTTCCTTGGGCGATCAATTTCTCAATTTCCTGTTTCAACTGAAAACAATCCTCGGTGCTGTGCCCTCGAGCCCTATGGTACATGCAATACTTATCATGGTTCATGGTCCCCGGCCTGGCCTGAGTGATACGCCGAGCTTCTGGGACCAAATTCCTTTCCTCGAGCACAGTTAGAATTTCGTCCCTCGAGGCATTCAGCCTGGTGAAACTGCTTTGCTCAGGTTCCCTCCTTGGAATCCGCTCTGGAGAAGCAGGTCGGCCGTAGATATTAGATCTGTGGGTCGGAGCCTGGGGTTTATAGACCTTAAGTCTTTGCCAAACCGAGCCTCTTTGCTGCGCGTTTGACCCTCCGTAGTCGCTTGGTTTAGGGATAGGGGCCCTATCAGGTTTCTTTCCGAGCGGGGGCCTAGGATTCTGAGCGTTCTTCAATTTATTCATTTCCTCTTGAATCATGTACTTTTCGACTATTTCCATTATCCGCTAGAAAGATTTTGGTTGCTTTCGACAAAGAGCGTTCCCGAATTGGCTATTATGGGTTAACTCGAACATCAGTGATGACAAAAATTCGATCTGTGGAGTATCGACCTTTAGAAGCTCAATACTAAACCTTGCCAGCCATTGCCTTAAGGTTTCTCCCTCCAGTTGCTTCACAGTTCCCAAATGTTTGGCAGGCAACCTCTGTTTTCTTTGGCTGGCAAACTGGTGTTTTAACTTGTCGCACAAATCATCAAAAGAGAAGATGGAGTTCGGAGGCAACTTTCCGAACCAATCCAAAGCGATCCCTTCGAACGTGGTGACCATAATTTTGCAACAAAAGTCTTCCGAATGCCCATATAGATTCAACACATTTATAAAACTATTAATATGTTCTCCTGGATCGGAGGTTCCATTATACCTTGGCAACCTCGTCGGAACAGTCTCCGTAGCTCGAGCTTCTCTAATTTCTTGGCAAAAGGGTGAACATCGCATGATATTCGTACTTAATTCCTTGTCTCGCCCATCCTCAAGGAACACGGACCCATCCTCTTTGGCCTCCGTCCTTCGAGCCCTGAATTATGCAGGTCGGGTTTCCTTTACCAACATTTCCTTCTTTAACTCCTTCACAACCCTTTCCTGTACTATCTTTTCCAAGTCAGCCTCGGTCACCATTCTGTAGACTGGTTTCTTTACCCTATCCACAGCTTCGGGTTGACTCTCCCCCGACCACTGAATCCTCCAAGTCTCGCACGGTTTTAGACGGTTGCCCTAAGCGGACAACCGTTCTAGCTCGAGGTGCCCTGGGTTGAACATTAGAAGGTTCACACAAAGCAGATCGACGAACACTTCCTTCCCTTAGCCTGTTAGAAACGGGACCCCGAGTAGTAGGTTGATCGACCGGAGGCTGCTGATCAGGCACAGTTTCATGATCTGCTCTTTCTGTGTTCAAAAACTCTCTACACATGGTTCCAATAATAGATCGCAAATCGGCCACTGTAGTATGAATGGGCAAATCATTCGGCGGATCGAGCGGCGGCACCTCAGACTGATGGGCCGCTCGAGATTGATTACTTGGTTCATTGTTTACCGAGCGTTGAGCTCCGACGGCCTGTGAAGGCTCGCCGCGATTGTATGTGTATCTCCTAGTAGTAGGCATTTTTCGATCTAACACCCGAATAGGCCCCACGGTGGGCGCCAATTGATTATGCTATTTTTCGTTCGGGATAAATAAAGAAAGTTGAGCAACATAATAAGTAAGTCGAGTGTATAAGCGATGTATATTAATATCAAGATTTGAGTACAAATTACAAGGAGGGTCTATTCGAGCGTTACAGGATGCCGTACTACTAGCTAGATAAATACAAAGGAAAGTAAGCTATGGCCTATTCCGAGCTCTTAGTCCGAGCAGGAGTGTATCTTGGGAATAGTGTCCGCCTGATGTCATAAATGCGCCGCGTATATATAGGAACAGTGATGAACTAGCTAGATCCTCCGCAGGGGAATACATCTTGCCAGCTGTCCAGGGCTGAGGGTCGACCCCACAGTAATTCCGAAGAAAACGATAAGGTCGGAAATCAGATCGGAATATTGGCTCTCGAGCTAGTAATCTGGCTTGATCGGAAACAACGTTCTGTAGGTTAAAGAATAGTCCTCCTGATCAGAAATTGTGGTCGATCACGAGCAGGGGTATTTCCTAAAATGGCGCATACGAAATATCCCTCATCAGGGGCGGCTAGGGCTGATTTTCAGCTCTTGTATCTGTTATCTTCCATGGAATAGTTATGAAGAGATATATTTATAAGAGAATAATCCTTCTCCTAATAGATATCCCTTCCATGTATATCAAGACTCTTTCCCTTATCTCATTAGGAAACAAGATATACATGTATATCTCTTAGATTTTCCTTGTCATACAAGAAAACAAACTCTTCCATTATTTTAGCTAGCAAAAATCGCCCCCTTCTAGTCTTGCAAGACTTCTTCTGGGCTATTAATTAAAAAGGCCCATGTCTTGCAACTTAATTTAATTAACCCATTAATTAAATTAGCCCAATTAATCTAATTAATTAATATCTCTCAATTAATTAACACTTTAATTAATATTTAATTAATTAAACTATGTAATTAATTATTCTTCCAATTGAATTAACACTTTAATTCATTTATTGATTTAACTCCATTAAATCAAATATTTCCTTTAATGTCTGTCACTGTCCAACTGTATTGTGTGTGACCCTCTAGGTTCACCATCAATTGGCAGCAGGCCCACGAACCCTTCGTGATTTAATTTACGAGCAATTAATTGCTCCGGTCAACTAAACCCTTTTAAATGACCACTCCAGAATTAATCTCCCTTATTAATTCAGGAGTACCCACACCTCATGGTCGATGTCTAGCCACAAGCCCATGAGGCCCAACTTCAGGTGAATTGATATTTGTGAACCTCACCTCTTATAACTGCCATGTACATACGGTCCTTCTATCGACTTAATTTCCAGATCGAGACCTAGGGTGTGTGAATTTATCGGCACCTCTAATTATCTCAATAACTATACTTTCTAATACGGGATAATAATCCAGTGTGACTGCTAAATTTGGAAACCCATTTCCAAATCAAACATAGACCGTGGCCACGGGTTTCTCGGATCTATTATCTAAGAATCGTATAGGAAATTCTCTCATCCATTACGATGAGTCGATAGATTCCATAATTGTACTAACCACTCGCGTACACAACTATACGCACCC